>CAWUFW010005561.1:0-1310618 GCA_963921515.1 Calotriton arnoldi
CAGGATTAACCGTGTGAAGCATCTGAGCATAGTCCCTTCGAATTATTGAGAGAGAGATCTCCACGTACTAAGGATAATATGGGATGGCTGACGAATACTAAGAGAGTTAGTGTGGTGACTCCAACAGGATACAGCCACCAGAAACGTAGTTGAAGAAAAGAAGTTTATTCAGGTACAGAGCTGCTGGGAGAGACCGCAACCCAGCCGTTGATCATGAGCCAACTGCTACAGAATCGGACAGCATGAACATTACATGATTCTGCTTTCTACATTCCAACAGTAGTCCCGGTCCCATCACACGCTGGTACCCGAGATAAGTACTGTCAGAATGCTACATTTACCTTTTCCTTTTCATAAAACAAACTATAAAGAAACTATAATACAAAGAAATAGAAACAAAGAGAATTAAATAAACCAATGAAAAAAATGAATAATTCTAGAACACTTAAAAAAAAACTAGAGTAGAACGCAAAGTCAAGAAACAATGGAAACACAAGAAATGGAGCAAAATAAAACACCATGGGTTACTGTCTGAACCTTGAACAACACCCAATCCTGCATAGCACACGTTCTGCCTTCTCTTCAAAACCCTCACATACTCTTTTTCTTTCTTTCACCTGAACACTATTTCCAGGACCTCCAGTTTTCATTGAACTTGTGTTTTCACTGGAACACTTGAACTCTTCTGAGCCTGATCCATGAACTGATTTGACCAATCTTTCCATATTCCACCAATTGGCACCACATACCCTCACAGCATTGCCACATACTTTGTCAACCAAAACCGGTCCATCGAACTTGCTACCACTTTTATTCACAAAACCATCCTTCTTAATGAAAACAGCCTCACCTACTTTAAATTTACACATCTTAACACAATTGCGACTATCAAAATTGACTTTTTGTTTCAACTTGGCCATTTCCACATTGGCTTTTGCTTCTGCATCACACACACTGGTGTCTTTTCCAAACTTGACCCATTTGCTCATCCTCCCCGGGCAAATCTTGGTGGCTGGTTTCCTCCCTCTCAACATTTCAAAAGGAGAAACATGGGTAGTGGACTGAGGAGTGATACAGTAAAACCACAACATAGATCTTACCGCATTGTCCACCACGTATTTGTTGTTGACAGCCCACTGGACACAATGGACCAGCGCATGATTCATTAGTTCCATTTGGCCATAGGTTTGAGGATGATACAAAGATGTCTTTAAATTATGACATCACCAGATTTAAGAAAACCCTCAACCACGTCATTGGTAAATTGAACACCTTTATCAGAGATCAAATATTAAGGGAAACCTTCCCTGAGGAAACGTTCTCTGAGAAAATCGACCACTGCATTGGCATTAGGTTCAGGAACAAATTTGACTTCTGGCCCCTTTGAGTACAAATCGACTGCTACCAAAGCAAAGCGAAACTGGCTCTGTAACCTGTTAAAGGGACCTACCAGATCCACCCCAATCTTCTCCCAGGCACTTTCAAGATACTCAGTGGGTTGCAGTCCTCACCACCAAACCTTCTTCAGAAGACAAACACACCACACAATCTCCCACAAATTATTTAACTTCTTTATCCATAGAGGGCCACCACAAAGTTTGTGTCAGATGTTTCTTAGTGGAAGTAGCTCCCATATGTCCTTCATGAGCCATTTTAATGAACTTCAATCTCAATCCCTAAGGTGGTACCAACTTGTCAATCCTAAGAAGAAACCCATCATCAATCAATAGTTCATCAGCCACTTACCAAAATAGTTGACACATGCTGGAAACTGATTTCTCTCTAGGCCAGCCCTTTGAAACCCAACCAATGACAGTTTTCATGACTTTTCCAAGACCATTTTATCTCTCCATTAACGTTCCGTCACAGCACACATTCCTTCCAAATCCAAAGAAGCAATAAACAAATTCTCTTTAGTGTCATCCACACCACCCATATCATCATCTGGATTAGCAAACCGCGACTAAAAATCTGCTCGTACATTCATTGCCCCTTTGATATGGACAATTTCAAAATTAAACTGTAGCAATTTAGAAGATAATCTGAGAATTATAGGTATCTGTTCTTTACTCCTTTTCTCCAGACAAAATGGCAACTAGCGGTTTATGATCAGTTTTCACAGCAAACTTTGTTCCCCATACATTTTGTCAGAGGCCCATCTTTACTGGTCCTTTAGTACGTACAAATACTTTCTTCTTATCACCTACTCGCAACATTGACAATGAGTGGAACTGTACCACACATCCAGCTGTCCCCTACTCCAGCTGTCCTCGGTTACTTTATTCACTACTGCTAGTCAGAGTTGTCACAGAGTGAAGGTGATGCCACAGCAAGTGACATCACAAGACCTTTGACATGATGGCATCACAGGAAATGACATCCTGTGACCTATGGGACCACTCCCATGATGTTACATGAAGTGACATCACATGGATTAGGAATGTTGATTTCTCACAAAAGAACCCTGTTGCATGTAATACTCACTCAATGTCAGAAACTTGATTAGAAAATCCTGATTGTCTAGAAAAATAGGCAAGATATCTCAGTCAGTTAACAGCCAGTGTTGATATCTGCTCTGATTTGCAGGCCACAGCTGAGAATATCTGGAAGTCAAATTCATCATTCTACCTATCTGAATAAGGGGACTGTATAATCATCACACCTGCTCTGTGCAGCTCCTAGAAACGTCTGGAGTGTGTTCTGAGGAGCTATAGAAAAACATATTGTCGTCCTGTATTAACTCTCTATGGTATAGGTGCAAGGTTGAGCAGTTAATACGCTCCAGGCCAGACACAGTACTCCACTGCACAGCACACCCTGTGCACGGTGCACCAATGTAGGTGAGATAGGAATAGCACAGCTTCTGAAGCCTTCATTGCTTATGGAGCATCATTAGTTGAACTCCCTGTACTATGCCCCTTGAGCATCTGGTGAAAGTGCTGCTGCTGACCCTGCCAGATTGGGTCAGGACACCTCACTTATTATTCAATATTGC
Source organism: Calotriton arnoldi (assembly GCA_963921515.1). NCBI lineage: Eukaryota > Metazoa > Chordata > Amphibia > Caudata > Salamandridae > Calotriton > Calotriton arnoldi. Next base: position 2,996 of record CAWUFW010005561.1, read on the forward strand.
AGTCTGACCTTTATCAGAGAGGTGTCAGGATGGTAGGCTCTTGCTGGCTGTATTGGTATGGTAGCAACCTGCACAGAGAACATAATTACTGTCTCTTTATTAAGCCTTTATTCCTAAAGCTTTCTCAATAATGTGTTGCAGTGAGGGTCTCTAATACCCCCCTGGCCCCACCCTGCCCAGGGCCTACCCGCTCATTAACTGGCAGCTGTGTGCACAGGCACGGTGGACCGCTGGACCTGGGTGCAGACACTGAAGTGGAGACACACCTCCACGCAACTGCTGTCCCACCTTACAGACAGGCACTGCCAGTAGCCACACATCGCTGCACCAGTTATATTATTGCTGCAAGGCGGACTGCGCCCACGTGGACTGGCAGTGACTGGCACCACTGGGGCACAGCTTCCAGTTCCTTCAATGCTTGATATGACCACGCCTGGCCCCACCCGTCCATGTACACAACAAACCCTACATTAAAGTAAGTGGTTAATTGTGCACACTTGTGTGCTACATAGCACAGTCTGCCCATGCCCTAGTGCCGCCCAGCAGTGTACTGTGTTCTTTAAGCCAAGGCACCAGCCATTCCACCAGTGTTATCCGATCTTATTTTAATGTAACCAAGTATGACATGAATAACCATAGTCCTGAAAAACATTGGAAGCCCTGCAACGCAAGCAACGTGAGTGGGTCGAAACAGGTTGCCTAGGGGTCACAGTACCAACTCCTGGAGACCCCCAGTTGACCCTGGTGAAGAGGTTCTATCTTGCACACCATCTATTTGCTGGCCCACTTGGAAGGCATGTGTGAGGACATTCCAGCTCATCTCGGCCTGTCCATGTACCTTTGAGGAACCATGGCAGGTGAAAAGGGTGAGTCCCATTCCTCTGAGTGATGACATCTGCTGGGCTCCCTGAAGGCTCCAGGGTTTTGTGACGTGTGCACGCTCCTCTTTTGAGGAGGGTGTCTTGGAGAAGTTCGAACTCTTTGCACTTCTTGGGTCTGCTTGCCTTCCAGAGACACACTGCAGCACATGCTGAGTAGCTTCCCAAGATGCATTTGTCATCACAGTGGAGTTTCAGAAAACTAATTCTCAGGGTTTTCGTAATATTTTATTGCACTAACAAAAAATGTATATTCCACCAAAGCAATTTAATGTATGTGCTTACAAATACATTGAAACGTTTTACACAGAATACTTTTTAGCACTCTAAGGCTGTCCACTTAAAAAAGATGTGTTGACGGTGTTAGAAATTGGGTTCCTGATTGGCAGAGGTGTGCGCCCTGTCCAAGCAGGAACCACAATCCTAGTCAGGGTAAGTCAGCAACGTACTTTAAAATAACTTGTGCTCACTGTCTGGTAGCTTGGCATAGAGCAGTCAGGCTTAACTTAAGAGGCAATGTATAAAGTATTCGTGCAACACATCAAACAGTAACACAGTGAAAACACCACAAACAGACTCCACATCAGTTTAGAAAAATAGAGAATCATTTTATAAATACAAGATCAAAATGACAAAAATCCAATCAGTAGAAGTCGAGAGATATGAATTTTTAAAGATTAAATGCAAAAATAGCGCTAAGAAGCAGTAAGTGCTTAAAGAGCTGATTGATCTCACTGGACAGGGACAAAGTCAAAAGTACAGACTGACCGCGATGGAGCGCAAGCCAGATATAGGATCCACGCAGGGCCCGCTGAGAAAAAGTACCTTGATCCTGGTTGAAAGCACCAAGATACGTCGGTGATCCCCACGCAGTTGAATTGATGCTCTGAGTTTCTCCACAGAACAGCAGTGATGCATCGGGTCTGAGAGCGATGCACCGGCTCAGAGGTGCGGCGGTTCCGAATGTGATGTGCTGGGTTTCTCCACATTGTAGAGGCAATGCGTTGATCTTCTCCACGCAGTGGCGGTGATGCGTTGGTTCCGATGCAGCAGTTTCGGAGGCAATGCGGTAGTCCAAAGGGCCATGCCTTGATCTGGTTCCCGTAAATGCCAGGGATACTTGGGTTTTGATAGCCGCAATGAGGTCAATGCATGGGTTCTGGCAGATGCAGCACTTTATACTCACTTCTATGGGCCAAGAACTGGATTGGCACCACTTGGCAAAGCAGGACTCACAGTAGACAGAGTCCAGGAGATATTTGCAGGTTACATAGAGAAGTCTTTGATATCCCTGAGACTTCAGAAACAGGAGGCAAGCCAACAAGCCCTTGGAGATACTTTGGTTCTGGGATGTAGAGATGCAGGTCCAATCTTTCTCACTCCCAGGCAAGAAGCAGCAGGTAGAACTCTAACACAGCAAAGCAGTTAAGCAAAGTAGTAGTCCCTCCAGCAGTACAGGAGTCCTTCCTGGTAAAATGTCCTCAGTTCCAGACGTATTCAGAGTTGATGGTGTCAGAGGTCCAGTACTTATACCCAGTTGGGCCTTTGAAGTGGGGGAGACTTCAAAAAGATGCTTTGAAGTGCACAGAGTCCCTTTCTTTCCTATCCTGGCTCCAGAGTTGCTACAGGGGGTATGCAACCCTTTGTATGGAGACCAGACACAGCCCTTTTAGGTATAAGTGTCATCTCCTCCCTCCCATCCTTCTCAGGATGACCCACCAGCATGCAGATGGCCACTCAGCCACACCTACCCTTCCTTTGTGTGTGGCTATTTAGAGGGATTGCAGGAAGCCATCGGTCACCCACCCCATACGTGTATTCCAGAGACAGGCAGAAGGCACCAAATGGTTACAGTAAGAAAATGGCAACTTTCTAAGAGTGGCACTTTCAGAATTGCACTTTAAAAATCAACTTCACCGTAAGTTGTGTTTTTAAATTGTGATTCCAGAGACACCAAATTTGGGGGTCCCATCTCTTTCCAAATGGAAATTATGCTTATAAACTGTAATAAGGTAATCCCAATGTTATCCTATGGGAGAGATAGGCCTTGCAGTAGCGAAAAACATATTTAAGAGTATTTCAATACTAGGACATGTTAAACATGAAAGTTCAGGTCGTACTTTTTGAATACCATTCACCCGGCCCATGGGCTGTCAAGGGCCTACCTTAGGGGTGACCTATATGTATTAAAAAGGAAGGTTTGGGCATGGTAAGAGGGTTATCTTGCCAGGTCGACATGGCAGTTTAAAACTGCAAACACAGGCTCTGCAATGGCAGGTTCGGACATGTTTAAAGTGCTGCTGGAGTGGGTGCCACAATCAGTGCTGCAGGCCTACTAGTAGCATTTAATTTACAGGCCCAGGGTACATGAATGAATGAATCAGCATTTCTAGAGGAATATGGGTCGTTACTACACAAACAAATACTTTGCATACTTTTTGTACGAAGTTTTTACTTGGTAAATACCGTTACTACGCATCTTTTTAGTGCGCATGCTTTCACTTCGCAACTTCATTGTATTGTATTAAAAATGCTTTTAGTTCGCATTTAAATCTAACGCATACAACTTCAACGCATTTTTCGCTCGGTGTAATTACAATTTAATTGAAATAGTAACCTATCCCGGGCACGGCCATGTAGGTTAATAAATCTTACGTTTACTCATATCTTTCATGCTTTTTAAAACTACCTCTTTCCTTCTTCCGCTTCACTAATTCGTAGAATTTCACTCTAAAAACCAATTTTAGCATTCTCCCGAACTCGCAATATCCTTTATTAAGGGTGTCTCTTTCTTATATCCTCTTACACATGCAAAATTTTTCTCATTATTTCTCGTATTTCGTTATAAATTCACGACTCCGTTCTTCATCTTGCTACCTTTCCTCTTTTTATTTTCTCTTTTTAAAGTGTATTATTTTTCTATTCCTCATTAAACTAACTATCCTCCCTCCACTGACCTTCTATTTAGAAGTACCTCGTTTAATAACTATTTAAATCTTTTTAAAGATCTTACCTGTACTGCGGTCTTCTATTTTCCTCCTCCTTTGCGCGTTGATCCACCAATTGACGTTGTTACAGACTTGCGTCTAAGTACTTTATTATCATAAAAATAGAAAAAGGACAAATCTATGTTTTCAATTCATTATAAAGTGTATCAATACGCCGATACCTGTCTGCTGTGCCTAATGCTGACGATCCTTTTTGCTGTCATTGTGACCCCGTTGTTTCGCCACAGAGTTGTGCCCCTGTACACCATATTTGAGACGGATGTCCATTCTTTTAAACTCTCCAGTATGCGCATAGCAGCCTGAAGAATACCCGGTGAGTAGTGTGCATCTCTGCACCCTTGCTAACATCAGTTATTTTGCATTTAATTTCATGTTTCTGATTTACTTTTTATTTTTCTGAAATGCGTAGTAACAGTATTTTGTTTTTAAATGAATACTCTTGTATTGTTTTTTTTACTCATGAACCAACGATACCTGCCTGCTGTGTGTAAGGCTCACGATCATTTCCGCTATCATTGTGACAAATATAACTCGTTACTACGCAAACAAATAACATACAATAAGTTATGGTAATTGCGTACAAACGGATCCTCTCCGCTGTCATCGCTAAATGCTGACGATCCTCTCCGCTGTCATTATGACAAATATGATTCGTTACAACGTTGCGTAGTAACGGCATTTGCGAAGTAGAAGCATGCATAGTAAAAGCATGCTAAGTAATGGAACGTGCTAACTAAAAGATGCGTATAAAAGGTACTACGAAGTAGTGGCCGCGAAGTAATGGTAGTTTACCTTTCTAGAGCACATGGCTACCCGAAGGCATCCCAGCGCTTGAAGCGGTCCAATCACGAAACTCCGAGACGATATTCAAGGAAACAGAAAAGTTTTCGAAAAGTCAAGTAATTGGCCTCCAGACGAATGTGGGTGGGGAGCTGGTTCCACAATTTCGCGGCATTGTAGGAGAACAGACGGCCTCCACTTCGGGACCTTTTTATCATGGGAACTGCCGCAAAGCGCTTATTACCTGAGCGCAAGGACCTATTGGGACGATATGGAGAAATGATAGACCGAATAATAGGCGGCCCCTTAGATGACATTGCCTTGTGTGCAATACACAGAGCTTTAAACTGGACTCTCTCCTGAATTGGGAGCCAGTGAAGAGTGGCAATAGAAGGCTTTGCTGATTCACGACTAGAGACATTCATGAGCAAGCGTGCTGCGCAATTTTGTACAGTCTGCAATTTTTTGATGGTAGAACAAGGGGATCCCAGATAAAGGGCATTGGCGTAGTCAAGCCGGGAGAGAATCAATGCTTGGACCATCAATCTCCTGGCATTAAAAGGCAGCAGGGGGAGGATTTTCCATATCATCCTAAGAATCCCATAGCAGCTACCTGCCACCTTCCGTGCTTGCTCCTTGAAGTATAGATTGTGGTCCAACCATACGCCAAGGCTCTTGATCTGTTCTTTGGGAAGGGGCATTGAACCAAAACAGCCGGGTCAGAATGAACTTACATTCAGGGGGGGAGATTTACCTAGGAACATCAGCTCTGTTTTTGCCCCATTAAGTTTCAGGTACGAGCCTTCCATCCAGACTGACACCTTTTCAAGACAGCCAGCTAGGTCAGACGCAGCTTTATCAAGCTGGTTGAAAGAGACAATCAGCTGAGTGTCATCAGCATAGGTGACAATCTGGATAACAAACGGCTTCACTACCTCAGCCAGGGGGCTCATGTAAACGTTAAAAAGAGTGGGGCTCAGGGACGAACCCTGAGGGACCCCACATCTAAGTGGCATACATTCAGAGACAAATTCATCTTCAAACACTTGGAATGATCTATCCTCCAAAAAAGACTGCAGCCACTTAAGAGCTGTCCCTGTCACTCCTACCTCCCTGAGTCTCTGGATGAGCAGTTGATGGTTGACCATATCGAAGGCTGCGCTGAGATCTAAAAGAACAATCGCAGCACAGCCTCCGGCATCCAGGATTTTTCTAGCTTCTTCTACTACTACCAAAGGTGAACATGTAGTTTACCTTTTCAAACAGGAAGGGGTGGGAGCACACTGCTGACCTCCCAGCACAGTTCGCCCCTTAGCATTCTGGTAAATGCAGTTTGTAGTGCATGCTTACTTGGTATTTTTCTGGCGTGTTCCACCAAAGTTGGTGCAGATTAGTGCTGTCATCTCTAGACACATGTGTTTCTGGATTTTATCCGTCATCAGTAGAGATCAAAAACGATTTTCTTCTGGGGTTGCTGAACAGGCTGCCACAATTCTTACAGGTCTCAGTACCTCTCACAGGCACACAGGTGCATCTCCACTAGCTCGTCAGCTCAATGGCTCAAGGGAGCCTTTTCAAACAGGAAGGGGTGGGAGCACACTGCTGACCTCCCAGCACAGTTTGCCCCTTAGCATTCTGGTAAATGCAGTTTGTAGTGCATGGTTACTTGGTATTTTTCTGGAGTGTTCCACCAAAGTTGGTGCAGATTAGTGCTGTCATCTCTAGACACATGTGTTTCTGGATTTTATCCGTCATCAGTAGAGATCGAAAACGATTTTCTTCTGGGGTTGCTGAGCAGGCTGCCACAATTCTTACAGGTCTCAGTACCTCTCACAGGCGCACAGGTGCATCTCCTCTAGCTCGTAGTTTACCTTTACTTGGGACTTAAAAGTATATAAAATGTGTCAATGGGGGATAAGCCAATTTTACCATCTTAAAAGAAGAGAGCACAAGCACTTTAGCACTGGTTAGCAGTGGTAAAGTGTGCAGAGGACTAAACGTTACGAGTTCAGAAAACAGGAGGGTGAAGGCAAAAGGTTTGGGGTGACCCGGCAGAAAGTGCCAATTCCATCTACTAGTTTTAACTACGTGTGAGCGGAACTGGCGATTTCACCCCATGTAATTCTGCAGAGTTATTTAAAAACTGCGTGAGATTACATGGATTTCCCCCAACGGGCGGAAAATATGCACGCTGCACTGCTTGGCTGTAATTTAGCACCAGTATCATGAGCAGCGCTGAAAAATCAGAACAAACTGCACCATGCTTTGCGCAATACCGCACGGCCATTTGAGTTGAAAATCTACTTGAGTGGCAGCAGATCTGCTCAGGAAGCAGCCCTCTGACTGTGACCGCCCTTTACTGCCGGTGAACGCCCATGTTAGAAAATTGGGCTACGGGACGCCAAATCTTGCTCTCGCTCGCACTTCTGGAGCCATGCGGGACAAAAATTCCGCCATGCGGCGATTGGTCAAATCTGGCCGGAACTCCGCGGTACAAGAGTAATGCGGAGTCACCAAACTCCTCCAATTCCACAGACAGAATGAAACATTCTGCACACCCCATAGTTTTGACAAGCTTCTCAATAGTTTTTCATCACAGTAGACTCTAGTATTTTCAGTGCAATTGCATACTTCCCAACAGCCGCTATACCTACACTTAATCTAATGTCAAGAGGTAGACAAGAACAGCGTTAAATTAGCAATATCTTTGATTTATCTGTTACTTCTGAGTTTCAATAGATGCCCACTTGTAAGCAGTGCAGTTTGGGACTGCTGAATTCATATTGTTTCCCACGGAGTCAGGGACTGTGAGTTTGGTCGTACATCCGGTGCTAAAAGGTGGGACACACCACCGTCTCAGTGTGATAGCCTTGATGTGGAGCCCAAAAGCGATCAGACATAAAAACATATTGAAGGAAGTTAGTCAGTCCATGCACTTTGCACCTTTCAGATAGGTGCATTCTGACAAATGTGCATTCTTCAACAACTTTTATGCCCTTTGTGCACAGGTGCTTAGCACCAGAGTTAGTTAATACAGAAGCAGGCCTGGGTTATGTAAACAATTTCTGACGCATCCCAGAAGCAAGTTGCCTCACAGAATGATTAATGTGAGGGGAAAAAGTCTAGACGTGTTCAGGGGATTGGACTGAGCATGGGTGTTTATCAGGACTTGCAGAATTTTAGGAGATTAGGTTCCGGACGAATTCCTGGTGGTAGATTGTTATAATAAGTGGGGGTAAGTTTGCCCAGAAAGTATGAATATGTTTTCAAATGACAAAATAAGAAAATAATACTGCCATGGACTTTGCAGCATTAGCTGCATAATTTGGCTCTGCTGCAACATTTTGTCAACCCTGCTGTATATTTCCACGCCCAATTGCCTCATAATTCCAGTAGCCCTTCCCATGACAACACACTGGGTTTGCCGGCTGAAGTGTTCGACTGCCGAGGTTGGGACCACTTCCCTTTGGACAGTCACCCGCACTGCCCCTGTCGCCTAATTCATGTACTGAACCCCTGTAAAGGTTGACGGTCCCTCTCAACAACACGGTCATATGCGAAACTCATATGGCCCACAGGTGGTGAGCAGGTGAGCAGGGCAGATATCCTTAAGGAAAGCATGGTGCTCTCCCAACATGCCTTAGTTGGGACACTTAAGGGCTTATTTATGAGAGGCCGAAGCGTCACTGTTTTTGATGCTCCGGCTGCGTAAGCCTCTCAATCATATCTATGAGACCATGTAAAGCCACTCTGCTTGGCTTTGCATGGCCTCATAGATAAGGAGTTAGACAAAGCAGCACAAGTCGCTGCCTTGACTTACTTCAGCGGTGGTTCCTCCGCTAAGGCGGAGGAGCGATGCCCCATACGAAAAGTAAAATGATAATAACATAACATTATTATCATTTTATTGTTACGGTACTGGCCCAGTTTTTTTTTTAAGGGACGTGGCGTGGCGGGGCTGGACTGTCAGTCAGCAGGAGGAGGAGTGTTATGTGCACTCAAGTGCGCATGACGGTTTGGCCGGACCGAGGTGGCCAGCCAAATTGTCATGCGCACTTTGCATGTTCTCCACACAGGCTATATTACAGCCTGGGTGGAGAACCCAGGCTTTCACTCCTTCTCTGAGCACCGAACCACGGTGCTCAGACTAATCACGATGCTGCTATCAGCAGTGTTGTGATTGGTTGGGAGAGTGTGGGAGCCTGGGTGCTTACTGTTCCTACGTCGTCGAAAGACGGAAGAAGAACGGCGGCGAGGCGGAGGCCAGGTAAGTGCAGTTTTCTCTCTTTTATGTAAACCCCCACCGCCTACCCCACCACCACGGCCCCATAGCAGCTGCCACTGCCTTACTCTGCATCAAGGAGGCGTTCCATGGGTGTTGTGGTGGGTATTCCCTCTCAGCACACATGGATTTTGACACTGTCCCAGATTTACTTAATCACGTAAACCTGGGGCAGCGCCAAAACCTTACACCTCCCCAGAGCAGGTGTAACTAAGAGAAATATTTTTATTTATCCTTGTTTATTCCTCTTTCCTTGTGTGCAAGATGGCACCCTCTGAGCCAGATAGCAGTGGACATTAGAGGGAGGCAACCACCAGTAGAGGGGCACCCAATGGAAGTGATGCAACACCTGTTACGAATGACCTGTCCACTTGTCAGGATTGAGCCCACTTCACTTGCCCTCTGTATTATCCACACTAACTTGTTTGTTTCTGATCCAGGAAGTAGAGAAAAAAGCATTTGGATTGAAAAAAATACAACTATAAGCTTTACTTGCCAAAAAGAAGATGAGTCATTTATTACATGGAATACCTCGATTGTTAATGATAAACCTTTTAATTATGATATTGCATGGGATGAAAAGGGCAGGGGTGAAGGCAATCGTCCCTGGATCTGGCCAATCACAAAAGACAGGATATTGATTGAAAGCCGCAGGTTCATTGGTGCTGTTGTCTCACCAGCCAGTGCTCATGGCGGGATTTATGGGACTGACCTTGTGCCTGGCTCTGGATAATGACTGCAGCTTTCCTTGTTAAGGAATGTGCAGGTGAAATATTGATATTCCCTTAGTCGCCTCGTGTTTTAATCTCCTTTACACAGTAAGTCCTGGACAGAGACAGCACTCTTGTTGTTTGGATAAGCATGTGCTCTATATCTCACCCCATCTACCTGTAGCTATGTATACGTGTTCCCTTTTTAATTCCTCTCTCTCTTCCTTTCTCTCTTTCTCTCATTCGTCTTTCTCTCTTTGGTTCTTTCTCTTTTTTGTTTCTTTTGTACTTGCTTTCCTTCTTGTTTCTTCCCTCATTTGTCCTTTTTTTTGTTCCCTCTTTCTAGTTTTGTTTGCCTGTCTCCTTCCATCCTCTCTTTCTTTCTTTCTTTCTTTCTTTCTTTCTTTCTTTCTTTCTTTCTTTCTTTCTTTCTCTCCCCTTTCCTTCATTTACACTATATTTTCTTCTATTTCTGTTCTGTTCTTTCTACCTTCCCTTGCTTTAATTTATTCTTTATTTTGTGTTTTTATTTATATTTTTTATCTGCATTGTTTTACATTTATTTATTTCCTCTCTCATCCCTTTGCCCTGTCATGCCCTTCTTCTCAATCTGTAAAGTACCCCATGTACCTCCTGCCTTCAATGTCCCAGTCTTTCTTTCCAATTGTACTCTTATTTTTATCTCTTTCTCTTTTTGTCTCCCTCCGTCAATTTTCCTTTAATATTTTTCCTCTCTTTCCATTTATTGTGTCCTTTCTTTTACCCATTTCACTCATTTTCATTCTTTCACATTCTTTCTTTCCTTCTTTCTTTCTTTTTCATTGTACGTATATTAATGTGGCTATGTTCTACAAAAAAAGCTTGTTTTTCCTAGCATATGTGTCTGTTGTTACTATGGAGTGCAACATTTAAGTTTATTCTCATAAAAGTGATTCCCCGAATCAGGCATAATATGTACCATGCATGCTTTTTTGCTTCATAATAATCTCTGTGCCTTTGGCAGGCTGGATGTCTTTCCTGATGTGTAGCTGGATGTGATTGAGGGACACGGCTTGATGTGATCCCTGGGCATGGGCTGATATGGTCCATAGGGCATGCTCCATCTGATTGCTTGGGCATGCTTTGATGTGATGGCTGTAACTCAATTTAATGTGATTGCTTACCGTGGCCTGAATGTGTCTAATTGACTCCTTTACCTGATTTTGCTCATCATGGGCAGAGTGCTGGGGCTATTTCTACTCAGTTGACCAGCCAGAGGTTAATGGCTTCTGAGATTACTCTGGAGGCATGTCTAAGTCAAATCAGCCTAAGCATGTCCAATCTGGGACTGAGCAAGAGGGAAGTCATTATTCCCATAATTAGCTAGCTAACCATGTTCCATAAGTTATTGTGCTACCCAGTTCAGAGACAATGGAACAGAAACATGTTCCTTTTGCAATTTACATTTCTTCTATCTTTATCCTATGTTCCTAGTACACACGAATCTCAATTGCTATCTGAAGACATATTGAAATACAAAGGTGATGAGTGAAATGGTTGCAAAAGTCTCAGGGACTGTCAGTGTCTCCAGACCACAGTCAGTCCATGTTTATTTGCCACTATGCCACTCTAAATTGTGATCAGTCATATGCCAATCAGACTTTGGGACTGATTTAGGGTTTGGTGGACAGAGTACTGCCCATCAGGGTGGTGAAGGACATTACCTTTGCCATCCGCCAAATTTAGAGATGCCCGCCAGTCCAGCGGTCATCTCGGTACTTTAAAAGGATCTGCTGTCACAGCAGTTCCACTCAAGGTACAAAAGGTTTAGTCACCATTGGTCTTGATGGCTGTCGACCAAACCTTTAACATCTTTTTGGTTCTCAAAAACAAATTCCCAAAGTGGGAGTTTGTGTGTCCCACACCCTGGGAGTTTTTTCCCGAGGGTCTGGCTTCATTTTTCTTTTCAGCCCTTACTAGCCAGGGTTTTCCTTGCAGTGGTGGGCAGAACATAAAAGACATTACACTGCCCACCCTAACTAGGAGCCAAACTTGGGTGGGCGGTGTAATGCCTTTTTTGGTTTGTCCGTCACTACCAGGTAAAACTTGGCTGTGAGGGAGAGAAAGAAATAATGACCCCCACACCCTAGAAACTCCTAACTAGGGTTGGCGGTGTAATGCCCGTCCTTCGATGGCCCCTAATCCGAGAGGCTGTCAGAAGAAGCTTTGCATTGACAGAGTCAATATGGGCTCCGTCATTGTAAAGCTTAGGTCCCGCTAGTCTCTAAATGAGGCGGGCCGTGAGAGAGTTCGGCAGAGAGGGTACTCCGTTGCATTTGCTATGTAGTCCATTGTCTTCCAAACTCTAAATCATGCCCTTTGTCATGGTCCAATAGGAGCAATCTGGTCCAAACTGCCTTACCATATCCTCACTAGACATGAAAATTAGATTTAATCTGAAGACATTATACCACATTTGACAAAAACTACATTTTATCTTAGCACATACAAGTAGGTGTCATTGTTTAGGACTAAATCAGCCACAGGTATGTCATCTCCTTAGTAGAAACTTGAATGGCAGACCCTTTTAGGACACCTGTGCAGTTATCATCCACTAGTATAGGCATGCTCCCCATCTGGCAATAAATCAATAATTGAAATATATGTATTTTTGCTCATATTTAGGGGGTGACAGTCATTTGTATGGAGTATTTTGAATGCACGGACCATGGCCATTGGTCCCTGTGATATGTTTCCTGTGATTTGACTCACTAAGTCATAGACCAGACATAGCGATCCAGTACCCAAAAATTACTTCTCCTAACTGAAAACGAAAACTCAACTTTTGTGCCGCTTTGCACATTTATCATTAGGGGTGGGTGTAACTGACATTATTCTCTCGAGCATAATTACTCATACTTATTGCACAAATACCCGTAATTATGCGTAATTACATGAGAAGAGTAATCCAGCATTTCGGGCTATTTTTTTAGTGCAAAATGCACCATCACACCCAAAATGGGCCTAAGGATGCATTTTGTGCTAAGAAAATAGCACTACGTGCTACAGGACACGAACAGCAGTAGCCGTCAGCTGCTCGCTCTCTCTTAATTTATTGTTCCTGTGCCCCTGCGTTAGGATTATTGCTCCTAATTATTCTTAATTACTCAAGCTGGTGTAATCATGTAATTTTGGTAATTTCGAATCACAAAAGTAATGAGTAATTACTGAAATTACTCAGATTAATCCGGCATAATTAAAATTGCGCCCAGGTCATATATTCCATCTGCCACATGTTTATGCGGATTGCAAAAAAATATAACAGGAAATCTATTGCTACACTGTAGTCTATTTTCTTATTACACATAACTAAATCATGGAACTTTTCAAAACATAGGGCCTGATTATGATAGCGGTGAACCCGCCACCGGCAGCATGCCGGTGGCGGGTTTACCACCATCGTCCGGCCATTCTCTGCCCGCCAGATAAGGATGGCGGGCGGAGTGCTAGCGGACGGAAAGCCCGTCCCTCACGGGTCTGACACAGGCAATCGTTACGATTGCGTGTCGACCCTGCCAGCATACCTAGCGTGATGTTGGTGCCTAGCAGGCACCGCCAGCCACATTACGATGCTGCATTCCCCCAGCCTTTGAACGGTGGTTCCTCCGCCACTCAATGTTTGGCGGAGATTGACTTTGGGGCCCGTTGCGGGCCCCCTTGTGCAGGGGCAATGCAATTGTGCACTTGGGGGGAACCTATGGTGCCCCCCTACAGTTCCCTGCACCAGGTGGCAGGCACCGCATGGTGCCTGCCACGTAGTGAAGGGAAATGCACAACATGCATTTTTCCCATTGCGGGGGATGCTGCAGCCAGCAGCACCCACCGCATTGGTAGACATGCACATGCGACCGCCACAGTGGTGGTCGCATTATAATTGCATGTGCGGGACCGCCGCTATATGGCCGGGCGGTCCCGAGTGCCGTGACGATGGCGGACGGACTCAAGTCCGTCCGCCATCATAATCACCCCCATAGTGTTCTCTGTGACTTACATTAACCGAGAATTGTAACTCGCCTTTGTCAGTTATGTGTAAGCAAAGTGATAGATACTTCGTGTCCACTGGCTGCTGAGAAATAAAATTAAACCAATTGCTACAGTGTATGCCTTATTCCTCATTATTTATGGTTTGTCTAGGGAGGTTGCTACAGCAGTATATTTTTCAATGACTTACATTCATGTGAATGGATGCTTGTCTTCCTGAATGCAGTGCTAGCACAGCACAGTGATAGATCACGTCTGCTGGAGGCTCGCCGTCATGATTACTATGCGCGGGAAGAAGATCCTGCGTGGAGCATCCTCATAGATGAACAGAACAGCAAAAAAAACTAGACCACTCACTTCAGTTGACGCGTTGCTGTGTTTGAGTTCTTCAGTAGTAGCAGTAGCAGTAGTTCTCTTGGGGAGAGGATGTGGTCTAACGGCTAGGGCGGTCGATCTCAAATCTGGGGAACAAGGTTCCAGTCTCGGCAATGACGCTCAACATCCTGTGATTCTGGGCAAATCACTTAATCTTCCCGTACCTAACAAAAAAAATAAAAATGAATGTGTCCTTGTGTAACGCAACATGTGCTCATGTAAAGCACTCTGATACCTGTGGGTCAAGTTTGCGCTATATTAAACTCCGGAGAAAAAAAAGTACTACATGTCTCGGTCTAGGTAAAAAAGAGCTCGATTAAAGTCATTCCCCCAAGGCACCCATTCCTGTACTTCTCTAATGGTATTGCCGAAGGAGGGATCAGGTATCTGTAGGGTTTCTGTATAAACTATCCCATGATCATGCTTGCTCAAATGATCCAGGTAGTTGATCTCTTGTTCACTGCTGTTCGATGTAAATTTTAGATCAGTATTCTGGTTATGGAGCCAATCACAAAATTCATAAAACGTGTTCTCAGCACCGTGCCCAAAAAAAAAAAATACACCTATGTTCCCTTTCCATTCTTAGATGGTATGTCTGTAGGGATTATCTATGTCCATCATATGTTAGATTCAAACCGGGCAAAACAGAGATTCACTATATCAGGTGCAAAGCGAGCTCCACTTGTGACACCCTTAGTTGAGATGTAGCATTTATTTTTTGGTTTAAATCTCTTTTATTGATTTCCAAACAAATGAGATCAACATATAAGCCAACGTGCTACATGGCCAATAAGGGACAATCCAACAGAAGGATTATTGCATTTGGCAAACAGTACAATAACCAATATAACAAAACTACCCCCCCCTCAACACCCGCCCCACCTCCAGCAGTGTGAATAAGCTTTCCTACGTGGTGCATTTCGGGATCATCTTGTGAGACGACCCTTAAAAGGGTGTTCTACTGAGGAGTAGACGTGCTCAGATCTGTTTTCTTGGGTGGATCTGCCAGTCGCAGCAGTCTCAGATATTTGGGGCACGTGAGTTCCGTGAACTCGGAAGTCAGAAGCTTGAGGAAGGGTTCCCACAGGTCGTGGAATGAGGCACCTGGGTGAGCCAGGGATAGCGAGATTCTCTCCATTCCCAATATGCCCCACAATCTATGAAGCCATCCTAGTCGCGTTGAGACTGTCGTGGTACCCCAATGGAAGAGTATATTTTGTACCGCCACCCCTAGCGCAAGTGCCATCTGTTTTCCCCTCCTAGATTTGAGTGGAAAGGTGATTGAGTTCGGGAGACCCAGGAGAGTGTATACCGGGAGGCGCAGGATTTGAGTGGCAAAGTGGAGATCAATGTCGTCCAGGATCTGTTTCCAATAGTCCACTAGGGAGGGACAGTCCCATAGCAAATGGGTAAGGGTACCTGGCGAGCCACAAGCTCTCCAGCATTGGGGGCTCCGAGAGGGATTTCCTCTGTGGAGTCGGATGGGAGTCAAGTACCAATAAGTAGCTACTTTTGTGGCCGTTTCGATGGAAGCTACATTGCGTGCCGTGCGACGTGCTCTATAGTAAACGTCCGACCACTCTTTCTGCGTCAGTGCTCGCCCCAGCTTCCCCTCCCATCGGCGCTGACCCGGGGTTTTCTCAGTGGTGGAGACATGTTTGGTAAACTTGTATAGATCTGATGTCAGATGAGAGTCAGTGTGTCTCGTAAGCAACCACTTCTCGAATGGCGTAAGATGTCTCTCGGCACCCTCCCGTACTTCAGTATGTAGCACCCAGTGTTGAATCTGTAATAGTGGTACCGTTCTGTTTCAGGTATGCCCCGGTCCCTGCGTAAGTCTGAAAAGGATAGAGGCCCTGTGGTGTCGAAAAGATGCCCTATAGAGCGTTGCCCCTCCTTAGTCCAGTGCCCAAACCCCACCGAGTCTAACCCTGGGATAAAGTCAGAGATGTGTAGTTTATCGAGTTGGTGACTTGTATACTGGCGGAGAGTTGTAGGTCTAAGTAGGGAAGGGATTCTTGTGCCCATTGAATATGGTAGGACCGCTGAAGCAGGCCCAACATTTCGGGTTCAAGGGAGAGGTTGAGAGCTTGCGACTTATGCACATTAATCTTGAAGCCAGACGTTGATGCGAATCTGTCTAGTTCCGCTAGTAAGGCAGGTAGGGATTCCCTAGGGCATTCCAACATAGCCACCACGTCGTCCGCATACAGGCAGAGTTTATGTTCCGACTCCCCAAAACGCACTCCTGTGATGCGTGGATCGTCCCGGACCCTTTGAGCCATGAGCTCCATGTACAGGGCGAACAGGAGCGGCGACAAACGGCACCCCTGTCTTGTCCCCCTTTGGATGGGAAATGTATTCGAGGTGACACCATTCACCCGCACTGAGGCAGTAGGGTTGGTGTAGCTGCTGAGTATCCATTCAATGAAGCGGTGTGGCAGGCCAAAGTGGGACAATGTCGCAGTAAGGTACGGCCAGTGGACCCTGTCGAACGCCTTCTCAGCGTCGACAGAGAAAAGCATTCGTTCGGCCGGAAAGCGCTCAGATCTGTTCACCAGGTGCAGTAGTCGCTTAGTGTTGTCAGAGCACTGACGCCCAAGGACAAAACCGGACTGATCCGGGTCTATCAACCCGGGTAGGTGGGGAGTGAGTCTCTGTGCCAAAATCCCTGTAAAATTTGTTAGATCCACATTAAGGAGGGAAATGGGGCGGAAAGAAGCACACTGACGTTTATCTTTGCCGGGTTTAGGGATCACAGTAATCAGCGCTTCCGACATTGAGGGCGGGAGAGGATTGGAGGGCCCGATCGAATTGTAAACCCGTACCAGCAGTGGGGCCAAGGAGCTGCAGAACGTTTTATAAAAGGCCGCGGAAAATCCATCCGCGCCGGGTGATTTGTGAGGTTTTACTTTGGATATGGCGGAGATAACCTCGTCCAATCTAATCGGGGCTTCAAGCTCCTCTACCTGACTCGGAACGAGTTTGGCCGTGGGGACTCCCTGTAGATATTGGGCTGGGCCGTCCTCGGGTAGAGTCTGTGCCTCATACAAAGATGCATAGAACTGCCGAAATGTTTCGGCAATCTCCTGGTCTGTAGTCTGTACCTGTCCCTGCTGATCGAGGACCGTGGGAATGTGGGAGGTCTGTCTCTGTGCGCACAGCCTATTAGCCAAAAGTCTCCCACCTCTATCCCCTCCAACATAGAAGGCATGCTTTAGCCGGAGGGCAGCATATTCAGCCCTGTCGGTGTCTAAGCCAGCTAACTGTGCCCTTGCTGTCTTAAGTTGCTTCCATACCCTGGGTGCGCCTGTCCGCTGGTGAATGCGTTCCAATTCAGCAACCGCGCCAATTAACTGTTCCCTTTTCTCCCTTCGCATCTTATTGTCCGCTGCTGCTATCCCCAAAAACTTCCCCCTGACCACCGCCTTCAGCGCGTCCCACAGGATGGCCGTTGAGACGTCAGGCGAGTCGTTGAGATCTAGGTAATCAGTTATAGATTTAGTGACCTGTTGCACTACCGAAGGGCGCTGTAGCATCGTCTCACGTAAGCGCCAAAACCGATGATGGGGGCGCTGGAGAAGGAAGGACAGGGACACTCGCACTGCCGAGTGATCAGATAGGGGGCATGGGAAAATCTCAACCTCCTGCGTCTGTTGCATCAGTGTGTCTGATGTTAGCGCATAGTCAATCCTGGCATACGTTTTGTGGGGGTGCGAGTAAAAGGTGTATTCTCTAGACCCTGGGTGGTGTAGTGGCCAGACGTCCGTAAGTCCCGCCTCCACGAGTAAGCGCTTCCCATTGTCAGAAAGAGCCCCAGTCTGCCCCCATCTCTGTGATGTTCTATCGAGTGTATTGTCAAAGACCAGATTGAAGTCTCCCCCCAGGAACAAGGATCTATCAGGGAGGCAAGTCAGCTCGTGTACCACCTCTCGGATAAACCCCTCTTGACCGTCATTGGGAACGTAAACTGTGGCAACTGTGAAAGAATGGTGTCCCAAGGTAAAGGTGTAAGCTAAGAATCTGCCTTTAATCTCGGCCTGTTTATTGCCTATCTGACCCGGGAACTTAGCGGAAACCAATATTGCCACCCCCGCAGTTTTAGAGGCCCGAGAGGAGAACATTTGGTGAGGGAATGTTTTGGACCGTAATCTATGCGTGTCTGAGGACAGGAGATGTGTCTCCTGAAGGAGGCAAATATGAGCATCCGAATAATCCATAAAGGACAATACAGCACGCCATTTTATAGGGTTGTTGAGGCCCTTAACATTGAGGGACAAAATGTTGATGTTGGTCGACATGATTGTAGATGTTGGGGTACGCTAAGGTGGCTTACCCGTCGACCCCCCCATCTGCGAATTAGAGTGATAGCACAACCTGCAAATTGTATTAACCCGCCGTATCTGGAGGAAGGTGGAGGAGGCCCCGTTACCCCTAAAATAAAACAAACAAAAAATAACAGTAACTGGTGAAGTCCATTAGTGTCCTGGGCTATCAGCCCCATGGAGAGACGTGAGATGTACAGCAGGAACCACCCGCCGCCCCTGTCCCGCCCAGGACCCAGCCACAGAACTCCATGAGAGCCCCACTAGCAAGTTGGATCGAATGTTACCAGAGTCATGCAGTCTTCAATCTGCTGCTGCTGAGTCCTCCGCCAACGTAGCTATAACAGCCTTACGCTCTTTAGCCATTGTCTCAGGATCTGGGCGAAGGTGCATGGGAGTCTTCCCCACCCGTCGCCATCCTGCTGCTCCGTCGCGGTGCCCAGCAGTATCCTTCGACTCCGGGTAGTCTCGGTCTTCTTCCGGCAAGTTGAGAAGCAAAACGGCCTCCCGCAGAGAGCGGACCTGGCGAAGTCTGCCCTCCCATTTGAAGATGATCCTAAAAGGATGGCCCCAGGAGTAAGAAATGTCCTTCGAGCATAGGAATGCTGTGACGGGCCGGAACTCCCTTCGTTTCTGCAGAGTGGAGGCCGCCAGGTCGTGAAACAGAAGAGGCTTGGATGAGCGGAAGTCAATGGGATGCTTGGCCCGTGCCTCCCGGAGGATACGTTCTTTAAGTCGGAAATCGTGGACGCATGTTAAGATGTCAGGAGGAGGGGCAGTTGCTGGTTTCTTGGGCCCGACGCGATGAGTCCGATCGAGTTTAATTCACTGCTCCGGAGGGGCTCCCAAGACGTGGCGGAAGAGTTCTTCGACGAAGGCTTCAATGTCCTGTCCCTCTGCTCCCTGAGGGACCGCCCGAATCCTAATATTGTTCCGGCGGGAATGGTTCTCGAGGTCCTCCGCGTGGGCCTGGAGGTCCACCTGCTGGTCCTGAAGGCGGAGGACTTCCTGTTGGAGTTGAGCGATTTCTTCATCCCGTGCGGAGGCCTGTGTCGCCAACTCATCAACCCTTTCGCCTACAGAGTCTATGTCCCTGTGCATCTCGCGAAGTTCGGATGTCAGCTCCTTTTTCATGGCGTGGAATTCCCCGTCAGGGAAGCAAAGAGAGATTCTAGGATACCGCGGGTACCTGGGCCATCCGCATCGTTCTGGTCTCGTTCAGCCGAGAGCCCCCCCGAAGCCGACGACGTCTCAGCCCCTCCAGCGCCAGCCTTGAGGAGAAGATCCTTCACCGATCTATCTTTCTTGGCTTTGTTGGCGGACATAGTGAAGGAGCTGTGTTTCCCTTTGCATGTTAGTATAGGCAACTAGAGGCCAACGGTGCCAGGGCAGCTGGAGCCGGGAAGGGAACCCAACAATTGCTACAGGCTCGTGTAAGCCGTCGCCAGGAGTTCCTACGTCCCCCAGGCCAGGCCGTTCAGCACTCCTCAGCTTGTGTCTCTCCAAGTGAGCCCCCTCTACCTAATCGCTCCCGGGGCCGTTCAATGGGACGGTCATGCTAGCCACAATTATTGATCAGGGCGTCGCGGAGGTCACTTCCACCGGTGCCTGTATTCTCCACCCAGGGCCTCGTTACCTCAGTGCGTGGTGGATGTTCGTCTCGTCGCGCACCCTCCGGTGAGCTATGCCAGTACTCCTCTGCAGGATCCGCAATCACTGCTCTCCTCTCCCAGTTTGCTCGCCCCGACGTCTGGGACAGCCACTCCCAGCAGTCCCGGCCCGCCCCCCTGCAGTGCGGGCCGGTGAATAATGCGTCAATGAGGCGGGGTGGGGGGGAGTGCCCGCTGAGGCGGCCAGGCCCACCGGGGAATGTGGTCGAAGTACCGCCGCCCCTAGGCCTCCACGAAGGTCGCGCAGGCCCGCTGTCCATGGCTACAGCCAACAAGCAGCTCCTCGACTCCGGAGTATCCCGCGGCCCCCCCTCGTGCAGTGTTGCGGTGTCCAGTGGAGAGGTGCGGTACCGCCCGAGTCACGCCGGGAGGGCGTGGGGCCCAGAGGTTAACGATGCCCAAGAGTCTCCAATAGCGGGCTCACCTGCACCCACGCCCCCAATCCAGTCTCTCACGGCAGTCACAGGGCCCCGGGCTGCTCCTCGCTCTCCGCGAAGCAGAAGGCACGCCGTCTGAATACGTCTCCTCCGTGCAGACACACACCCCCAGCAGGGGGGACAGGGTGCACCGCTGCCGATTGTCTGTGATGCCGTCTGCCAGGCCGCCTCGGGTGCCGCCGCGGAGGTGCACCCCCGGAGTGGGAGCCGGCTGCGAGGCACGCCCGTTTGCCATCGGCTAGGTAGGCCGCCGGCCTCACGGCGTGGAGCAAAGAGCTCCGATCTCGGTGAATGCGCTACGGCGCAGTTCCGCTCTCGGACCTGGGATGTCGCTGAAACGTTCGCCGATCCTGGTATCTCGTCTGGGCTCGCTGCACGTAGCTATAGGGTCAGGGCTGGGCGAAGGACTGGAGCGACGAGCAGGCACGTCCTACTCGGCCGCCATCTTGGCCACGCCCCCATAGCATTTATTTTTAACCATAAAGTAATTCTTAGTCATTGTTATGTCTGTCAGTTTCAAAATGGATTCAATAGGAGTATTGATGACTCTACTGCTCAAGCTGAGTACCTTCTGTATTGTTTCAAGTATGGCTTTTTGAGAGATAATGATGTAGAGGGTTTCTACCTCCAGAGTTACTAAAATGTGTAGCCCCTGGTTGAATGCAGTACCCCCAATATTGTGTAAGAAATGCATACTCTCTTCTCCACAGTAATCAATTGTAGGGACCTCTGGTTTAATTACAAAATCCACAATTTCATCTAGCAATTCATGGAGGGGATCTCACAGTGGGTCTTTCTAGTGTGCAAGGTTATTCAATTGTCTAAGGATCTCTCGTTATCTTGGACTATGAAAGCTCTCTTTTGTCTGTAGTTTTGATCGTAATGTTCATATTACAGCTCAGTGTTAATAAAGTCAATCTTTTTTAAATGTTCAATGGGACATATGCGTTCCGTTTTTCTAGTTCATTGACTTGTTTAGGGATTATATTCTTGAAGACCATTATTTCAGCAGGCATGAAATAGCAAAGTGGATAAAAAAGAAGAGAGGAGGGACAATCCAGTATCTACTGTGGTCATACTCTGCGTCTTATCTTTGAAGAAGTATTGAAGTTTGATTTTTCGGAAATATTGGACCAACTGTGCACAATATAGAAAATACAGGTCTCTCTGTAATCACAAGTCCTAATCCTTTGCTAAGAATCATGTTCTCATCAAGAGGTGTGGGTGAGGAGATATTTGAAATAGGATCTCTTTGGTCTGGGCTCATGTCCATTGTTACCAATGATAACATGGGTTGTGTGTCTGTCTCTCCTCTGGTTGGTACTGGCCTCTCTGTCAGCCTCTCCCTCTGCCTCTTGACCTCCCCCTCCTCAGGATGCTGTACTCTAAAAAATGTTGTGGGGCTGAGTAGGTGTACTATGGATCAGATGTACTTGGTTTAGGTTTGTCTGATCACCAGAGTTTAGTAAAGAGTCTGAAAACACCATTGTTTTACGCAATGAATGCTCGAGCAACATTTGATCTCTCGCTAATAAAAGACGTATAGAAATCACTTCTTGGATGTGGGTACCCTAGTTCTTTGTTGTATTTAGCAGTACCCTGTTGAACCCTGTCTACCTTTTTGCTTAGGTTGTTTGATTGAAACGCATCTATTGTTCTTTGTAAGTTGTCAAGAGCTGCCTTTGCATTTTCTATGTCATTACATTTATGAATTTTCTCCTCAAGATCTGAGATCTGTTGCTTATAAGTTGTAAGTTCCTTTAGTCCAGTGTCAACGCCCAATGCCATCCAGTATCTTATATAGTGGTTGGTTGTAAAGCTAACTTTTGTAAAACTGTTTTTATTCTGGATAAAGATTATAGGAGCATTCTTTGCTTGCAATCACAATGGAATAATGTCTGCTGTTAAGTACTCGCCTAAAGGTTTACCATGTAGCTCTGTAAGTGATGCCTTTTATTAAGTTTCGTTAAATTATCCAAATCAGTTTTACTGTTGTTTTGTACATGGGTTGATCGAGGTCTCAACAGGGACAGAGCTCCAATAACTTTCACTGTGTTCTTCAAAGGCTGAAAGAGTCTTTCTGGAAATCTTTAGTGCTTGCAACTCAAGAGGAGAGATGGAAGTCTCCTAATCAAAACCACTTAGGAAGTCCTCGCAGACTGAGCGGCTGCACTATTCTAGGCCATAAGAACAAGGACTGACCACTGTACCCACTGGGACCAGGGTAATTAAACAAAATATGCAACAAGAGCCCCATGGGACATATTTAGCACCTTTAGAATAAATCACTAGACCAAGAATAATCCTGTTGTAAATGATCAAATCAACAACAAATGTATAACAACATATTACGAACAAACCTCTCTTTTTTCACTGAACCAAAAAGTATTTAGATTTAAGCCAATCATAGTGTAACTATCATAGTGCAGATGGCACAATGCTCACGTTTTTTGCGTACATACAACTGAACATAAAATCACTAGTGCACCCAAGTTTGTCATATATATGTTTTCATGGGAAATCCTTCAAAATCCTTAGGATTTCATAAACAGCAAATCAAATCTAACCAAGTGTGTGTCGTGGACATTTCGACCCAATATCTTTTTAACGGCCTCATCAGGACCAACATCATCTGTCTATGGAAGTGTGCAACGAATAGAAAAGAGGCCCCTTAGTTGTACATGTGAAAGATGTCTCATTAGTTGAATGTTACACGTGAAACGTAATGAAGTCATGGACCTCTATTAGATTTCAAAATGACATACTTTTAAAGGGAACAAAGATGGGGTCAACCAGTTTCCCAATCGTCATCTGTGTCCATATCCCACTGAAACAAATCCTCAAATAAACAATTGTGACTGTGTTTGTTTGATGCTGTGAGAATGGTGTTGAGGAGTTGTTGGTGAGCATGGACTGGTGCATGCTTTATGACTGCTTGAGCCTTATATGCCTCTGTGTTCAAACAAGACTCAAAAGACGAACTGATTAGATTTGTCAATTTCTTTTGCTAGGATGCTGACTACAGAGTGATATTTTTTCTCCTCTTCTGTAACATGCCGAGGCAGGGCTGGGTGCTGTAGGCTGAAACCTTGGGAGCCTTTTATGGGGTCCTGTTGATGTTTTAAAGTATGCACAGTGGTTACAAGTGCCAGGGAGATGGCCTTTTGTAGATGTATTTAGGAAAGGGATAAGCTTGGCTGTGCAGTTGTTTAAGGCTGAAGGTTGAAAGATATTGAGACACCATTTCTCAGTGTAGATGGTCGACGTTGTTTTATGGTGTAAAGGTGAAGCCACCACCATTTGCTGCATGGGTTATTCCTCTGCCATTCACTTTGCAACCAGGACCTTTAATATATTGTTTATGCACAAATAAAAAGTACGAGTGTGCAACATTTGCGTAATTTACCTTTACGTATGTATGTGAAATTATGGGAAAATTACAAAAAATTACGCGTAGTTACGTGAAATACAAATCTGTCATTTAGCGTCGTTTTTTGAAAGGAGGGCGCATTTAGCGCAAAAAAAGTGCAATAAACCCAATTGCCACAAACAAAAGCCTTTGCGTTCTAGTTGTTCGTGTTGTTCCTGAGCTCCTGCGCTAACATGTTTCCACAAACAGATGCGTAATTATGTGATGTGGCATGATGCATAATTCCAGGAATTATGTTGACGTCATTTAAATTATGTCTAAATCTAATAAAAGGTAATTCTGGTTTGACCGTTCCCATTGAACTGTTTCATGATGTTAACTTAAGCACATGGCGGGCTTGGGTTTTTCCATCAACTCAGCTATTATAATGGGTCTAACTCACAACACTTTTTTGCACTGGGAAATATAGCATTAAATGGCTGTTTATATAGTGTTTCTTACCCCTGATGAGGCATTGAAGGGCTCTATTAGATGGGTTGCATACTATTATGTGGTAGCCCAGTGTTAGTTATTTAGTAAAATAATAAGGATTTTAAGGTGTAATGTGAAATAAAGAATTTCTGGTCACAGTTCCAAAACTCTCAATCGTGGAATCAGAATTCAGTGAATTTGAATGTGAGTTAAGACAGCGGATGATCCTGCAGGGGGCGCATTTTCCAATCTTGGAGAGACTGTATAGAAGAGACTTTAGGCGTAGCTAGAGAAGGGTGTGGCCATTGGCAATGCTAGCATTTAGCAGGTGGTAGAATCACTGGCCATATCTCACATAGAGCACCCAGGTTGGTTAAGTTGTGTCTGATTTGATTCAATTCAGATGAGCTTATATAGCGCATGGCTATCCACGCGGGGCCTCCCAGCGCTAAAAAACAGCTAAGACACTATTGAATCTTAGTCCTCAAAACAACTAGGGGGCAGATTTACAAGCCCCTTCCGCCGCCGGTGTGCCACGTTGTGTGATGCACTGGCGGCACAGCCTTCTGCATGATATTTACAAGCACACGTAAAGCCACCATGCGTGGCTTTACCTGTGCTTGTATATATCACCCCTTTAAATGCAACACTTTGCGTGTTAGGGGCGTGACATGGTTGTTGCTGTGGGTGTACCCACGCAACACCCATATCCACTGATGCATTTCCAGATTTACGAGCAATTGTAAATCTGTAAATGCGTCAGAATGCTACGCTACCCTAGGGGTGGCGTAGCGAGGTGCAACGAGGAGAAATGTTTTCATTTCTCCTCGTTTTTTTCCTCTTTCACTGGGTGCTGCATTCTACAGCACGCATTGGAAGCGGAAATCACCTCAATTGATTGTTTTTGTGCAGGAAGGTGACCTTCCTGCACAAAAAAATCTCCCCATGACGCAGGCATCCTTGCACCATGGTGCAAGGGTGCCTGTGCCGGCGCATGGCAGCAGTTTGTGCGCCAGCGCAGGGGGAAGCACAGAGATGCGACATATTGTTGTAAATATGTTGCATCCCTGTGCTTCGAAACTAAAGCAGCATGGCGCAGCAAAATGACTTGCGGCACCGCGATGCGTTCATTTCTTGTAAATCTGCTCCTAGGTTTTCAGTCGTTTTCTGAACAGTCCTTCTTACTCTGTAGGCCTCAAGTTGGACGGAAAATCATTCCAAGGTTTTGCGACTAGGAGGGAGAAGGAACGACCACCTGTTCCTTACTTTCCACACTTTTGGCTAACTTAAGCGAGGATATTCTAAGTAATCTCTTTGGCACGTGAAAACAAATGATGGGAAACAGAATTTAAAGGCCTTTTTTATGATAAGACATATATGAAGTGCATAGCGACTTAAATTGAATTCTGCATGAGACCGGAAGCCAATGCAAGGCCGTCAAGGACCCAGATACCAATCGTTATCTCAGTATTATCAAAAGCAGCCTCACTGGATTACCTGGAGTCTTTTCAAAACATAAAGTGGGCAACTCAGGTATGGAGAATTTCCATACTCTAATCAGGACAGAATCAGTAACGCTGCACATATGGGAAGGAGCACTATCCTAATCCAATGATCAATCCAAAATAAAGCTAAATCATTGAGGCCACATTTGTTTAGGTATCAAAAAATCTATCATAATCCCATAGAATTGGGGAAAAAAAACAAATGAAGCATCAAATGGGCACATATACTTGCTGTGCTTTTCCTTTTAATATTCGTATCACATTTAGGACACACAAACGCAGCCAATGTGTTTCGTCCCACTACATGATGACTTCTTCAGGGCTGTTGGAAGACACATAAGACAGAATCAGTGCCTGCACCACAATTCTCCATAAATGTAGCGGGAAGAGATCAAGGATGTCTCTGAGTAATCTCATAATGCCACAACATGCGGAGGCCAATTTCCCAACTTGGGTCTCAAAAGTGAGATTTTCATTGAGGAAAAAGCCCAAGGGCCTCATTCGCAAGGTCTCTGTGCCACCAGAGCGTCACTTTTTGCGAAGCTCCGGTGACGCTGTGTCCTGCTCCATATTTACAAGGCAGTGCTAAGCTGCTTTGCATGGCTTAATGCAGCTTTGTAAATATCGTTCCCTTTGATGCAGTTATCTGAGTTAATGGGGCATGCAATGGGTGTTGCTGTGGGCGTTCCCAGTAAAACCTATGGCTTTTTGGCACTGCCTCAGATTGACAAGGAATCATAAATCTGATGCAGCGGCAAAAACGTACGCCTCCCAAGGGGAGGAGTAAGAGTGGGGCAACAAGGAGAAATACTTTTATTTCTCCTTGTTTTTGGCTCTTTCTAAGTGTGCTGCAGAATTCAGCACACATAGAAGGAGCAAACCCCCATTAATGATTGTTTTTGTGCAGGAAGGTGTCCCTTACTGCACAACAACAATCATCCCTGCAACGCAGGCACCCTTGCACCATGGTGTAAAGGTGCCTGCGTTGGCGCACGGCTGCTGTTTGTACAATGTAAATGCGGCGCATTTCTGCACTTAGACAATGATGCAGCTCAGTGCAGCAAAATTGCTTGCGGGACCACGCAGTGCCATTGTCTTGTAAATATGCCCCCACGTTTTGAATAGTTGGTTTAGGCTAGAGCCAACTACCAAGAGATTTGGACCAGTGAATCAATGCCCATAGATTGAGGTCGTTACCAACCACCAACACCTCTGTTTTGTCCTCATTAAGTTTCAAACAAAAATGGGCTATCCAGTCATCAACCTCCTTTAGGCAGGGCTCCAGTTGATCCGCATTACAGTGGTTATCTTGGGTAACAGAGATGATAATCTGCATATCATCCGCGTACAAACCAATGGGTAGACCATAAGATGACACGATCTCCGCTAGAGGGCTAACATATAGATTAAAGAACGTGGGACTCAGTGAAGAGCCCTGAGGGACTCCACACTTGAGAGGGAAAGTATCCCAATAAAGAGGCTTCCGATGCACCTGAAAGGTTCTATCATTAGGGAATGAGGAGAGCCAATGAAATGCAGACCCTGATATACCTGCAGCTGTTAATCTGCACTGTATTTTATTGTGGGAAACAGTGTCAAACGTGGCACTAAGATCCAACAGGATTACGCCGCCACAGTGCCCATTCTTTTTCAATTGTTCAACCACGGTTAGCAAGGCCTTTTCAGTACTATGCCCTGCTTGAAAGCCCATTTGAGTAGGATGGAGCAACCCATTTGTTTTTACAACAAAAAGCAGAATGGTGCTGATTAATATGTTTTTCCAGGACCTTTCCCATTGTATGAAGCAGAGATATTGGTCTATAGTTTTCCACTTGCAGAGGGTCCAAGGAGGGCTTTTTTAGGATGGGCTTTACTGCAGTGCAGCTTCAGAATCTGAGGGGAAGCAGGGTCCAATGAGGAGCCGGATTTTACCTTGTTTATCGAATCAAGAATATCTTTTTCTCCTATCTCGTGAAAGGAGGAGAGAGTTTCCACATTCTTTTTGATTGGTTTCTAACCCCCTATAGACTCTTCTTTAATTATCAGTCAGTAAAGAATATATATATATTCCTGAGATTTTATTAACAGATAAGTTGGCAACTTGATTGCAACGGGCTATCAAAGGTGTCAAAGCATACCCATTAGATTGCATTTTGGTTAATGGTTCAACTACTGTGTTTAGCTGTCTGAGAGAATTATATGCAGATCTATTTACTCTGCATAATACTCTGTATGGCTGTATCCTTCTTCGAGCATGATGATAGGGATTAATTGCATTTCTTTAGCCTTTTTTTATTATTAAGATTGTAGCCCTTCCTCCACTGCCTCTCTAGTCTGATACACTACTTTTTAGGTTGAGTGGCTGCAAGACCTGGTATCTCTAATTTCGGCTTTTGGCACACCCACCGTTTGCCATTGGTTGTTATCTGTGGCATTCAGAAATGCTGGCTTGTTATTGGTACATGTGTATCAATGTCCCGCCTTTGTGTGCTTAGTTGTCTCCCTGGCGATTTCATTAAGAGAACAACTTTGTTGGCCATCACACTGTACAGCGTGTGATGGCCCCTCCTCCCTCCTCCCGTATGGGCATTGCATTGTTTCTACTGGTCGTCCCTTCATTACTTCTGTGGGAGTCACCTCACGTCATATAACACACTCGCTCTCCCATTGGGTGTCCCCCATGTCACATGACATTGAAAACCTATCACCGCTTGCTTTCATCGATGTGCACTGCTCCGCTCTCTCATTTGCTTTAAAATCCTAATTTCTTGGAATTCCTATTGATTCAGCGTGAACTCCGTTTGTGCCTGAATCAAGACAGAAGTTTACCTCAGAGCTCGTTTAAAGGTACCATTTGGAAAGTACTTCAATATTGGTTCCTTTATGTTAATATGTAAAAAGGTAAGATGTTGAAAACCCAACCAAGGGCCGTGATTCTGCTGTTCGTGATCGCAGCAAATATCAACTGTACAATACTGAGGCGCCCGCTGGATTGTCAGCAGTAAACCTGAGACTCAAATGCTTTTCAAAATTCATTTCTCTTCTAAACCCCTTAGCTAGATATGTTCTGTTTATAAATTGTTACAGGAGTGAAATGGGGAAGACCTGCAAGGCCGGCTGCTAAGGCACACAGCTGCTCGGTGGCATAAAACAGCCGCACAAAATCCGGGCACGGGCATGCCCTGAGCTCCCACAGAGAAAAACCTTCTTCACTAACCGAGCAACTGAGGTGCAATAATGCTGCAGACTGGAAGCGCGACGCGGCTCCATCACCAGCAGCACCGCCATCGAGTATTGATTGAATCATATGGGTGCGGATAAGCACACTACTCCGGAAGTAGACTCTCGAACCAGCACTTTCTCCTTCATATCACGTTCTTTCTTTTTATTATTCCTCTCCAGTTCGTGAATAATTGTTTATCAGGACAGTCTGAAGCTGTTCCTGGGTGTACCAGGACGTGGCCACGGAGTTCTAAATGGACTTTCTCAGAATTCACACTCTGCCGCTGAGTGAAGATGGCACTTTTTGTGTTTAGGTTCCTATCTTTCTTTATTAAGATTTATGAACAAGCAAATAAACAATACAACGTTAGGGTGGTCACACCCTTCAAGATAACTACATCCTGCCACCCCTTCCTTTGCTCCCCTTCTCTTGCTCTCCTTCTCTTGCCAAAGTTCCCGAGTTCCATTGCTCAGTTCCCCCTTACATCTCAGTACAGGCCTCTACCACATTTTTAACTGCTCTACAGCAATTTACCACAAGAGTTCCCAGTTTTTGTATTTAAACCGTCCTACCTACACCCAGGTGAACGTGTATTGTTCAGAGATACTAAATGCCAATTCCTCTGCAGCATTAGTTAACCCTCATAAAGTTAATGTTTTAAAGTTTTATATATGATTAGCTGCCTGACAGAGGTGAAACAAGTATACTGGACCAAGTGCAGAGTAAACTACTGACCGTTCACATTGATGGGCCCTGTAGTGTGTACAGTGCATCACCACACAATGCTGCACAGTGCAGCATGTGGGTTATCTCCCGAAGTGGGCGGAGAATCGACTCACACAGTGCTATGTACTGAAGCCCATGGTCTGCCTCTTTCACCGTACACTGCCGCACCACTGTCTCCGGCACTGCACAGTGACTCTCCACACCGAGCTGTGCACTGCCACGTGTATAGTGCCAATATCGGCAACACTCACCAGTCCTCCCACAGCAACATACATACATAATAAATAAGCAGACAAGACAAACTTTTGGTGGGAAAATTGCTGCAGGTTTATTAGCATACCAAATATGCCAACATGGTGGGTTATCTTACAGGCGATCCAAAGGCAAGCCGCCCCTAGCGGCCTACCACCTGATGGGCCAACTTGCATCGTGGCCTTAGCCAATCGGTGTTTAGCGGTTGTGGTGAGGGGATAGCCCCTCCCACTTCCGGTGAACCATCGGTCCACCCTATTACTCACGCCCCCTACGAGGGGCGGAGCGTTCAAGCGACCCCCGGTTGTACAGGTTTCCAACCGCCCGTAGGACAGACGGGGCGCCGCCGCACCCCAGGGTCCACCGCACAGACTTCCTGGGGATATTAGGCCTCAGCACCCTTTGTGCTCCTGAAGAGGGTACCCCTGAGTACCTTTCCGCCTCCGGATCGCGCTGTAACTCCGCCACAACCCTGGGTGTGGCGACCGTCGCAGCCAGGGCCCCCCACCAAGGCCGGCATTCCTACTTACATCCTGCTATTTCTAGGGCCTCTCCCCTAACCAGCAAGAACAGGTCCATGCTTATACTGGACAGATGTACCCCATCGTCCTCAAAACACCCTGTGAATTTGGCGTGTAGCACTCATGTCTAATGAAGCCAAATCCCCTCGGTTCAGTGAATTTACGCACAGCGCAGATGCACCTCCTGCGCGCAGGCTCCATCGCCTCCCCCGACCGAGCTCCATGCCACGGGAGCCGGGGGGTGATCCCAGACCACTGAAGTCACCTGTCCCCAACTGGTTGCTAATTTGCACTGTGTGGTCTTCGTGGTCTTCTTCTAGGGTGCATTACTTCGCCACATTGACCAGACAATTTCATAGTTCTTTTCGATTTATCCCTGGTGAACATAGTAATGGTGTCACAACAGGTTAGAGGGAATAAGTGTATGGTGCCCATTATTAGACACTGCACCCTTTCGTGAAGTGACAACTTACGCAGCCTACCCTGCTTGCTGAACCTTCAACCGGTCACAGATGCCCGGTCACTGCTATCCCTTGCGACCCTTGATACTTAGTGTCGGACTACATGATTCTGTGTCACATGTTTCGCTGTAGTCCCTTTGGTGGATCCACTGGGACCCTTCTGCATCCCTGCAAATGCTGTGTCACGCACTACAACCCTTTAATGCCCTTGCCCATCCCTCAAAGACACCTGACAGCCTGATGCCCCCGCAGCTTTGGTGAGGGGTTTTGGGCCCAGCACACCCCAGTCTGTTTTTCCAACATTTATCCTCCCTGGAGGCTCCAGTTAGTGTGAGCGGCTATCCCTGTCCTGGCAAGGCATGTCAATGGCCATTCCCCTCCTTGGTGACTATCCTGCCATGGGATATGTGACCTTAAGCACGGGTGTCCTTGTGTACCTGACGTGTAAGGGGAACAACATGAACAAATACTTGCCCCTTCTTGAGCAGTGGGAACGCCAAAACAATCATTCTTCAATCATTGTAGCCAAATTATGCTCTGACCCAATGTTCCCCTCAGCTTATTGCACCGCAACCCACAAATTAGCTGGCAGTTTCCGCAAATGCCTGGCTCCCTGGCTATAGGGCGGGTGTTTTTGTCTGTCCTGGATGGTCTCAAGGATCCATCTCTTGGTGCATGCTTGCAACCCTTAACATTTTCACATTAGTTGGACAAGACCACTGCCTGGTCGCAAGCTTAGCTAAGCCCCTGCGGAAATCGCCTGCCTGTGCGAGCAGACCAAGATTCATCGCTCCCCACTCCATCACCGTCTTTCTTGCTTTCCCACGTTGGCGTTATGCCGTCTATGGTGTGTAGCTTCCCTTTGCTCCAGGGGCGAGCAGCCCTGTCTGGCAGTGTGTGTACTGAAGGAGATGTGTCCTGGAAGTACCATTGATATGAGTTCAAGTGTCACTAGTCGCCGTACTTGGTGTGTTTAATAAAATTAATAACAGGTCCAACCAATCAATCGGGCATTCCTCGCTCTTAGGCATGTTGGATTTGAGGGGATTCCGTGAAATATGTAAGCTATCTCACTTGGCATGCCATCCCTTTAACACAGGTTTTTCTTCTTTAGACATGTCCCTAATTGTCTCCATCATGCGTTTAAGGCCAGTTTGAGTTTTGCTTAGGAAACATCCCTTCGAACACACCGTGTTGAGTAACTACTCATGTTTATCTCTTGTACAAGTCGTCCCCGTTTGCCTGGCACTCGTTGGACCCAAGAAAGCTTTTAACAAGCACCCTATACAAATGTATATACATGTTGCGCAACTTGGGGCACTATTACTTCCTCACTACGTACTTCCAGGCATGTCAATACTGCCAAAGGTATCCCCAGCTTAGTACCTGAATAACCACTAAATAAATAATGTCTAAGGTAAAAAGATTACCAGTGCACCTCGCCAAGGGCCCTCCATTGCGTGTGAACCCCTGTTGTTGAGTTTCCGACTGTTGATTTTGCCTGCCCACATCCGGACCCTTCAAGTAAAACCAGCCAAACCAATCGCAGGCCTTCCTGCCAGGACACAACCTACATGGCCATTAACGTGCCAACATGTGTCCGATGAGACTAAACAAGTTGGAGGCTTTATTGTATCAGCCAGACCCAGAGTGAAGCCAGAGCTGAATGGTCTTAGTGTGGGTCAGACTGGAGGAGGTATGTGTGGCTAACGCAGGCCCAAAATTTGTGCAAATTGATAATGCATTACCATAGTGCCAATGGGCCAGAGTATAAGAAAATGGTGATGCTGTGATACAACTTATGTAAATGTGTGCAGTATTAAAAACGACAGTTCATTTTCAAGTACATGTCCATTTTTATGTACCCAGCGACACCTCCTGTGTAGCTGTAGACATCGATATCTCATGTGTAACTGCACACAGCGTCCCTCATGTGTACCTGCACACCGCGTTACCCCGTGTAACTGCACAAAGCGAAACCTCCTGTGTAACTGCACACAGCGTCACCTCATGTGTAACTGCACACAGCGTCACCTCATGTGGAACTGCACACAGCGTCACCTCATGTGTAACTGCACACAGCGTCACCTCATGTGTAACTGCACACAGCGTCACCTCATGTGTAACTGCACACAGCGTCACCTCATGTGTAACTGCACACAGCGTCACCTCGTGTAACTGCACACAGCGTCCCCTCATGTGTAACTGCACACAGCGAAACCTCATGTGTAACTGCACACAGCATCACCTCATGTGTAACTGCACACAGCGTCACCTCATGTGTAACTGCACACAGCGTCACCTCATGTGTAACTGCACACAGCGTCCCCTCATGTGTAACTGCACACCGCGTTACCCCGTGTAACTGCACAAAGCGAAACCTCCTGTGTAACTGCACACAGCGTCACCTCATGTGTAACTGCACACAGCGTCACCTCATGTGTAACTGCACACAGCGTCACCTCATGTGTAACTGCACACAGCATGTGTAACTGCACACAGCGTCACCTCATGTGTAACTGCACACCGCGTCACCTCATACATAAATGCGCACCACGTCGCCTCATGCATAAATGCGCACCACGTCGCCTCTTGCATAAATGCGCACCACGTCGCCTCATGCGCAAATGCACACCGCGTCACCTCATGCGCAAATGCACACCGCGTCACCTCATGCGTAATTGCACCTGCGTCACCTCATGCGTAATTGCACCCGCGTCACCTCATGCGTAATTTAACACGTCACCTCATGGGTACCCGAGGGAGCATTCATTTAATACACAGGGAGATAGAGGCAGGTGCACTCTTGTCACCGCCATAGAGCACAGTCTACATTCTAACCTAGTAAAACGGGTAGCTGTTTCTCCCTAATGGAAGCTCTTCTCAGTTTGAGCAGAGCATAATTACTTCAAGTATGTAGGGTGCTGTCTGAAATGCCTGAAATAATCTCGGACACCGGAGGTCCGACCCCAGACCGTCCTTGTTTGCGGCCCGAGTCACCTCGTGTGTGCTTGGACTCTGTCTAGACATGTGTACTCGCAACAGGGTCCCCTCCTGTGTACTTGCGAACCGTCACACCTCGTGTATACTTGCCCCAGTGACGTCTCCAATGTGAATGCCCCTGGTGTCCCTCCAGTGATTACGGCCATGCCTTGAAGATGCAGGGGATAGAGGGACTGCGCCCAAGTTCACCTGCCCTAGAGCACCTTCACATTCTATATATGGGAAAACGTGCAGCCTACACGCTCGTGTATCTTGACATCTCTGGGGACCAGTGACTCAGATCTCGGCACCTGAGCCCACAACTCTGATGGCCAAAAAGCACCAGCAAATAGAAAAGCCCAATCCCTGTGGCAAGATTGAGGTCAAGCGCTGCTGCCAACGGCAAGCCAAAATAATGCAATTTGCGCCGCGCCAAATTTGACGTTGACGTTGAGGGTCGGCGCCGCGGCACGAAACCTCCGGTCCCAAAGGTGAGGTGAGGTGAGCTAGCGATAATAACCCGCCTGCACCCGGTGGTGACTAACCCCGGCACGCGGCAGGCCACCCCAGGCAGCGCGTCCTCCGGGCGGGTGGGCCAGCCTCTTAGCCCGATTTGCCTGATATGCGCCCCCCCCACCCCACTGGCAGAGATAAATGCCCCCGAGGGGGAAACCATGACGGGAGCGCTGACCCCTCCCCCACAACTCCCAGAACGCACGCAGTGCCTGGTCGAGCGCCTGCGGCGGTGCGAGTTGATGTGCGTGCAGGAAGGTGTGCAGCAGGGGAGCTCCGGACCCAAGGGCCCCCTGCACACAGACCGAAAGCAGGGGTCTGCGGCTGACACGGAGTCGCACGACCAGGGAGCACGGCGGCGTGTCCCCATCGCCCCCGGCGCACCCCGGGCCGGCACGGGTCCTGCCCAGGGCCGCACGACATGGCCGAGTGGCCTCGGCCAGTGATGCTGGCCTCTGCCCACCGCCCCCTCGCCCCCTAAGCGGACAGCAGCCTCGGCGATGGCCGGGCTAGACCCCCGGCCTGGGGAACTGCCCCTGTAAAGGGGACGGAGGGGGGGTTGACTCACCAAGTAAAAGCTCCTGGCGGTCTCGGCACACGTCCAAACGGCGTCAGGGTGAGGGTCACAGAGGCCGCCAGGTGGGCGGGGAGGCATTTATACCTCTCCCTTCCCCCACCTCGGCCGGAAGTGACGCGCAGGACCCCGAGGGTCATCGGACACTAGACTGTCCAGTGTGCCATCTTGTGGCACTAGAGGGGCCGCCCTCTTATGAGGGTCCCCTGCGGGGACGAGTCGGTCAGCCCGCAGTCTGTCGCTTGCACCATACAGGTATTAGACACACACACTGTTTTTCATCGCATCATATAGTCCGTCTTTGGTGCTATGTCATGGCTCATCACTGGCAGTGCTGTGTACTGAAGCCCATGGTCTGCCTCTTTCACCATACACTGCCGCACCACTGTCTCCGGCACTGCACAGTGACTCTCTACACCGAGCTGTGCACTGCCACGTGTAGTCTGTCGCTTGCACCATACAGGTATTAGACACACACACTGTTTTTCATCGCATCATATAGTCCGTCTTTGGCGCTATGTCATGGCTCATCACTGGCAGTGCTGTGTACTGAAGCCCATGGTCTGCCTCTTTCACCGTACACTGCCGCACCACTGTCTCCGGCACTGCACAGTGACTCTATACACCGAGCTGTGCACTGCCACGTGTAGTCTGTCGCTTGCACCATACAGGTATTAGACACACACACTGTTTTTCATCGCATCATATAGTCCGTCTTTGGCGCTATGTCATGGCTCATCACTGGCAGTGCTGTGTACTGAAGCCCATGGTCTGCCTCTTTCACCGTACACTGCCGCACCACTGTCTCCGGCACTGCACACTGACTCTCTACACCGAGCTGTGCACTGCCACGTGTAGTCTGCGCTTGCACCATACAGGTATTAGACACACACACTGTTTTTTATCGCATCATATAGTCCGTCTTTGGCGCTATGTCATGGCTCATCACTGGCAGTGCTGTGTACTGAAGCCCATGGTCTGCCTCTTTCACCGTACACTGCCGCACCACTGTCTCCGGCACTGCACAGTGACTCTCTACACCGAGCTGTGCACTGCCACGTGTAGTCTGTCGCTTGCACCATACAGGTATTAGACACACACACTGTTTTTCATCGCATCATATAGTCCGTCTTTGGCGCTATGTCATGGCTCATCACTGGCAGTGCTGTGTACTGAAGCCCATGGTCTGCCTCTTTCACCGTACACTGCCGCACCACTGTCTCCGGCACTGCACAGTGACTCTCTACACCGAGCTGTGCACTGCCACGTGTAGTCTGTCGCTTGCACCATACAGGTATTAGACACACACACTGTTTTTCATTGCATCATATAGTCCGTCTTTGGCGCTATGTCAGGGCTCATCACTGGCAGTGCTGTGTACTGAAGCCCATGGTCTGCCTCTTTCACCGTACACTGCCGCACCACTGTCTCCGGCACTGCACAGTGACTCTCTACACCGAGCTGTGCACTGCCACGTGTAGTCTGTCGCTTGCACCACTCAGTTATTAGACACACACACTGTTTTTCATCGCATCATATAGTCCGTCTTTGGCGCTATGTCATGGCTCATCACTGGCAGTGCTGTGTACTGAAGCCCATGGTCTGCCTCTTTCACCGTACACTGGCACACCACTGTCTCCGGCACTGCACAGTGACTCTCCACACCGAGCTGTGCACTGCCAGGTGTAGTCTGTCGCTTGCACCATACAGGTATTAGACACACACACTGTTTTTCATCGCATCATATAGTCCGTCTTTGGCGCTATGTAATGGCTCATCACTGACAGTGCTGTGTACTGAAGCATGGGATTTTTCTCTTGCACCGTGCAGTGACTTAGCAGACACGGTGCTCTCTTCTGCTGTATGTATCCTGTCTCAATCAGTGTGCACTGACTTGCTGCACACTTGCACACAGTGCAGTGTCCTGCAGTGAATGACCATAGGGAGGGGGAACTGGATACATTATAAGCCTTTAAGCTTCAATCGATTTTCTATTATGCTGATTTTGTGCATTGGCTGCTTTCCCTACAGCTTGCACAATCTAAGGAAATTAAATGTTTCGTTGATCTGTGTCGGGGGATTTCATGGAAATTAGAAACATGAATTGGCAATCCATGCCTTTAGTTCCATTTTATCCATCTTGCTTTTTTCAGTTTCGCTCTGCTTTCATTTGTTATTTTCGTCTCCTGTTTCTATTTGTTTGTCCTGCTTTCTTTAATTCATTAATTTTTGGGTATTTTTGCTTTCTTTACATCTCATTTTGATCACTCTATCTTTATTGTGACGTTTCATTTTCCCCTATATTTTTGTTCACCCCAGTTGTCCCCTTTGCTTAGATTCGTTCCATCTCCGTTTCCTTTTCCTCCTTTCTCTAGCAACCTTTCTGTTTCCATTTTCTTTCCTCTTTCACTCCTTTGGTAGGTAAAATACATTGTCATTTACAATGCCAATACCTCTAACTCTCACAAATGCCACACCAATTTGCATTGCAAATGCTTGTTTTTCATTCTTGCAGCTGGGAAATAAACTATTGTGCTCTCAGTGTCAGCATGGCGGTTCTTCTTATGTGGGATGTTGTGATCTAAAGTGGAAACAATTCATTCATCAAAATTCTGTTCAGCTTCAGGCAAATTTTCAGTAGGACTGGGTATAGTATGGGTATAGTAACTATGGGTATAGTAACTATGGGTATAGTATCTAGAAGAGAGCCTTCAAATTTTTCTGGATGGTCAAGCTTATATTGGCGGGGTCACATGGCCTGTGACGCTTGTGCCGGATGGGTGTGGTGTGTGTGCAAACCTGCCCTCAGGGAGTGGCCGTGACATGCTGACAACTAGACCAGCGACCTGCAGACCACTAGCATGTAAACCTGCTACTTGTAGCTATGTGGGCCCCCCCTCGGAGCGTAAGCGGAGTGGTCTCGCCTGGCGTACGCCGGACCAGCGCAGGGCTTGCAACAATGACTCGGGGGCTCTGGGCGTGGTTTAGTCCATGTCCGGACAAGGAAGTGACTAATGCGTGTGTCCCTGTTGTAGTGTCCACGGAACCCGGAACACAATAGGCAACGTAGCACACTGTGACTGGCATCCCACTAGATGAGCATCATTGACGTAAGGGAAATCACTGTCCCTACATTCATCCACACATTCATACATGAATGATGAAAGACATGACACAGCAGTGCGTTACTGGATGTTTATTGCATATCCAGTGGAGTTTGGCAGCTGGAGCGGTACAGGGCCATGCCAAGCACACTACACAATATGGGCCCGTGGAGGGCCAGCCAGAGTCCATCCGGAGATGACAAGTACTGCGGAAGAGGAAGAGTACAGTCCGCAGTCTGGTCGCCGTGTCATTGGTCAGCAAACAGGATATGGCAGTCCATGTCGCGGTCCAAGGTGAGTGCAGCGGAGTGTATCGGGGGTCAGTGGAAGGTCATGGGGCCATGTGCGGCACCAAGCAGAATCAGGCCAGGTGGCGGAAATGAATGCTAGTGCCTCCTACTGAACTCAATCCTATCAACGTCCTCGGATGTGTGCTCTGCCCCACCTGTGGGTGTTGCAGTACCGGCTGCGGCACTGTGTGCCACTGACACATCAGGGGCCGGAGGAGGATTGTGGGCCGCAC
Organism: Calotriton arnoldi; assembly: GCA_963921515.1. Classification (NCBI taxonomy): domain Eukaryota; kingdom Metazoa; phylum Chordata; class Amphibia; order Caudata; family Salamandridae; genus Calotriton; species Calotriton arnoldi. Next base: position 41,706 of record CAWUFW010005561.1, read on the forward strand.
TGTGTGGCAGTGACACATCAGGTGCCAGAGTGGAAATGCCTGCCGCACTGGGAGGCACTGACACACCAGGGGGCAGAGATGTGGATGGTGTGGGGGCAGCAGCATTCATCATCGCCACGCCTTGTGGCAGCAATGCCATGATGAGGATCTGCAGGGCATGGTAGATCCCAGCTACATTTTGCTGATGTGCAGCGATGGCTGCCATCCTTTCTGCCTCCATCCGCACCATGTCCTCCATGAGCCTCCGCATGTGTGCCAGCTCACGGCTGGGATCGCTGGAGCCACTCTGAGCGGACAGGTGTTCTTGTCTCCGAGTCATGACTCCAGCGATGTCAGTCAGGGCTCGTTGGAGACCATGGAGTGGGCCGTGGGTGTCCGTTAGGGACTGGAGCTGGTCCCTGATGGGACCTAGATACCCATGGATGGCGTCCAGTTTGGTAGCCATGAGGTCGAACCCCACCCGCACCTGCTCAGCCATCTCCCTCTGGCCCTCCAGCACACAGCATTGGAAGGCCATGTGTTGTTCCTGGGGGACTTGGGAGACTGCCGGGGCTGTGTGTGCCTCCTGCTGGGTGGTTTGGGTAGTGGGTGGGGTCTCCTGGATGCAGCTGGGCTGCCCTGATCCTGGAGGTGAGTTGCGGATGATGTCCTGGAGGGCTTGGGTGTCGATGCTGGGGGTGTCCTCGTCATCAGTGAAGAGTGGCTCAGACTGCTCTGCAGGAGGTGTTGATGCTGCCCCTGCAATGTGAAGGGGAGATGGTGTATTACAATGTGTCCGCATGTATGTAGCCGCATGGTACATGTTCACATTCAGACCGCATGGCATTGTACATTGTGACAGTCTGTTGATCAGGGCCATGACCCAGAGTCATTGTGGGTGTGCACTGTGCTCTGCTTGATTGTGCATGTGTTCCATTGTGGCCATCTCCACCCGTCCCCCCAGTACCTGGTGGTCACTCACCCTGTTGCGGTTGTGTTGTGTCCTGTCGAGCAGTGTCTGGTCCCCCGACTCCGGCCACAGTCTCCACACTGATGACTGTGGACACCAGCTCCTCCATGTCATCCAGCTCCAGCTGTGGCGCTGGGCTCCCACCTCCAGTCTGCATTGCTGCCTTCTGGTTGGCTGCGAGTTTCTCCTTGGTCTTGCGCTTGATGTCAATCCATCGCCTCTTGGCCTCGTCCATTGACCTCTTGTGCTCTCCGACAGCATTCACCTTGTCCAGGATGTCCCGACATATTCCATTTTTAGTGCCCAATGACACGTTGGAGGTGACGAACAGTTGTTGATGGTGTTCCATCACCTCCGTGACCAGGATCCTGTTTTCCTGCGGACTGAACTTCGTCTTCCTCTTTTTCTTGTCCTTGCCCTTCCCTGTCCCCGAGGTCCCAGGCTGGTCGTCCGGGGTGCTTGTGGGGTTGTGCTCGTCCTCTGCGTCTGCTCCGGATGCCTCCATGGTGCTTGGGTGTTGGTCATTTTGTGTTTGTGTGTTTTTTCTACTTTTGTAGTGATTTTTCCCGCCTGCCATGTGTGTATTGCAGGCCTGGCGCTGCTTATCGCTGATTTCCTCATCGCGCTTTGGCCCATCGCATGTTTTTTCGCGTTGAGGTTTGTGTTTTTATCACCGTCGCGGTTGTTGTATCGCGGACATTGTCCGCGGTTTAGGCAGACTATCGCATGGTACCGCCTTGTTGTGAATTCCACGTTAACACAGGGTTATTTTCCCGCGATAGGCTGCGATGTGTAAAGTTGCGTTAGCATTTTTTGGTGATGTTTAGCACACGTTCTTGTGAATATACCCCTCAGTGCGCTAGTGCAGAGACATCAGGAATGCGCCATATATTAGTAAATATAGCACATTCCTTCTCTCTCATTTGACGCAGCACAGGAATTTGTGTTGCTGCATTGCGCCAAACCTTAGTAAATCTGGCCTTCGTTTTTTAACATTGTCATGCCAAACAATGTAGCCAATATATTGACTACCACAATATTGTGAAGGTAAGTGTATACAGTTCTTATCTCCTCATCTCCACACATTGCGTCATCATATTGTGGAAGTCAATATTTGCCCATCTGCTCGCAGCCATGGGGGGTGGATGGTAACACTCTGCCAGAAATATACACCAGTGGGGACTGCATGCCTGGGGCCTGCCTTTGCTTACGCCACTCAATACCAGTGATACCCGCTGCGGCCTCAATTCAACCGGACAGGTCTATCGGCTCCTGGCTACAGGTTGGGGGCCGCGACTGATTCCACAGCGCCAAACTATTGAGAAAACATTCGGCAGTGGACCCTTGGATAGCAATTCTGGCCACGAGGGTGCACTGTCTAACCTGCTATAACCCCCTCCACGAGGCACGGCCTTTCGGTGACCCTCCTGGCTCGGGTCGCCCTTCCTTCACGTGCTTGCCCACCAGGGTCGCCCCCCCCGAGTTCTGTGGTTCTGCACCAGTGTACGATTATAACCCACGACCATCTCTCTAGTGCAGGCTTACTAGCGGCTTCTCAGTTGTCCGCCTTCAGTAGGAGTGCAGTTATCACCGCTTCACTAATAAGTCATCTCCCACAGGGTACACGTAGTGAACTTAGCCCACTTGTGACCATGGGGCGCACAAGACTCAAGACGAGGACCCCCCTGGCAAGAATCCGCTCTCATTCTTCACCTTTGGAGGCCTCTTCTGCTCCCTCCATGCCTAGGGACACTAACTCTCTAAACCCCCCCACAGACAAATTGGACATGATCCTCCAAGAGATCCGTGAGTCTAGGATGGCCATAGCACAACAAAAAGGGGTGACCTCCACTGAGCTCAGCCTATTAAAGGACGATCATCGAAAGTTATCGGACCGAGTCAAGGCTAATGAAGTAGCGCTAGATGCAGTGAATCCTAGTGTAAAAGAGCATTCTGTCCAACTATCACAATTGTGCCACCAGGTGGAGATTCTCCAGGCCCGGCGGATGATGTCCCGACAGAACAACCTGCGCATAGTGGGCTTCCCTGAGGGGCCGCAGGGCCCACGTCCGACGCTGTTCATTGAAGAATTGCTTAAAACAAAGTGGCCCCCTCTGGACTATCAGATCTCTTCACAGTGGAACGGGCACACCGTGTACCCTCTAAGAAACCAGTCCCTGGCGCAAATCCACGTCCAATATTAGCAAATGTTTTGAACTTTAGAGATCGTGACCTACTTCTCCAAGCCGCTCGTGACGGCGGTCCCATTATGGTTAACAATACCAAAAGTCTCAATATTTCCTGACTATACTCTGGCAGTGTAACGCAAACACTCTTCATTCCAAGACATTGAAACCCACCTCCTTGCAGCAGGTCTCACCTTTGCGCTTCTCTTTCTGGCTAAACTGAAAATCCTCCATAATGAGTTCTCTCATTTCTTGGAAACACCGGAAAATGCATGAGACTGGTTGGAACAGCAATTTCCTAACACCGTAAGAGGACAACACCGTGCGCATTCACCGCCGAAGTCACAGCGACCCCCATGTAGGTGCAGAAGTGGGCTTCTTACTCAAGACAGTATCACCGGGGCACCGTCCCCTAAGCTGGCCTCGGAGAGCAGACAAGAGGCACTCCGCTCGGCATCGACATTGCGATCCACTTGCCCACCAATCATTTCCAGTTCATCGCAGACCGCAGCATCAGACTCGGAATCCGGGAGGAGCATAGCCTTGTTCCTCTCAACTAAGCAATGATCCACAGAAACTGAGTACTTAGGAGATATCCTTTATGCTGTTGTTCTTGGCAGTGGACTGATTTACGTGGGTCATATTGGGGGGGGGGGAGTTAAAGGACCCTGCACAGTGGAACTGACCAGTAGATAATAATGTACCATTACATAAGCTAAAATTATCTATGACCTACACTTGTTTTCCGCAGGTATGCTTCCCCTCTTTCTATGGTGCAGATATATTTGAATTAGGGGGATAACACTTAATGCTGTTAGATTAACACCCCGGGGTCCGGACAGTGCTGCATGGCACCTTCCACTGGAAGAAATCCACACTTTTTCTACTTTGCCATCCCCTAAAGCGAAGGCACAAATACTTTACAGTTCAAGATGTTCCTGGTTATTGTAAAGGTTGGTCGAATGACGTTGATTTGCTTGACCGAGTATTGGGTACCTGTTTGGTTGTTAAGCTTGAGAATGGTCATGGTTTTTGATAACACAGGAGGTAAACTATTTTGCCGGTGGGTAGGGCTCCTATGTTATAATGCAAATTCCCAATGTCAACAGTTGCTAAATCGTATACCTTTCTCACCTGGAATGTCCGAGGTATGGGTTCAATCCAGCAAAGACACAGGATATTGGCACAATTACATAGACGCCTCGCACAATTAGTGTACCTTCAGGAAACACACCTGATGCATACAGAGGCCCTCAAACTGAATAAAAGGTGGAGAGGATAACTGCACTGTACTTCATACTTGGCATTTTCAAGGGGTGCGGCAGTGTGGATCTGTGCTGGGGTCCCTTTTGCCGTAGTAGAGTCCAAGATCGATGGCCAAGGCAGATATGTGTTGCTTAGGGGCGCATTGGATGGGAAACAGATAGTATTGGGATCTATATATGCACCTAACTCTGATCACAAGGCTTTCCTGGCCCGCTTGCCAGCCGCCCTGGTGGACTGGATGCAATACCTCTGGCTACTGGGTGGGGATTTTAATGCAGTCCTTGATGTTGACCTAGATCGTTACATCTTCCACTCCCTGGCACAGCAATAACACACCTGTCCAAGGTCCTGCGCCAGTGGGTGTTGGGGTGAAATTTAGAAGATGCATGGCAAGCTAATAACAATGGCTTGCAAGAATACTCCTTTTATTCAATTTCTCATGCCCTCCATTCCCGATTGGACAGGTTTCTATGCACACATGCTTTGCTCACAGCTGTGACCCACACCACCTATCTAGGCAAAACTATTTCAGATCACAATCCGCTTGAACTTGTACTACATTGGGGCAGTGTACCTTCCCCGATTCTGACATGGCGTTTGCAGTCCCAACTATTGGAAGATATGGTATTTAGAAGCACTTTGGCTACCACAATCACCTTCTTCTTTTCTGAGAATGCAGACACAGCCACCACACGACCGATAGAATGGGAGGCCTTCAAAGTAGTGATCTGCGGGGTCTCGATGAGCGCTGTAGTGTGGGCCAAGCGGGAAGTCATCCGGAACATTACAGAGTTAGAGACAGAGTTGCAATCTCTAGAGTAGTTGCCCAGAATGATGTATCAAAGGAAGTGGAGCTTAGTGAGGCTAGAGTAAGATATGCAGAACTCTTAGAGTGCTTACGACTGATTGACCTAAACGCCTATACCCAATGGATGCCTGCTAATGCGGACAGGTCGGGCACATTACTGGCTTGTAAAAAACAGCCCCAGCTCTCTCCCACACCTACACTATCAGTCGCCACCTCTGTCCAGCGTTTCATGATTATTACACAGACCTCTACATCGTTTCACCACCATCCTCTCCGGAGGCAGTAGACACTTTCCTTGTGGTTTTACCCTTTCCCATGATCTCTGCAGCAGATGTTAAGGACCTGGCGTCCCCTATCACAAAGGCGGAGATTCTTGGAGCCATTAAGGAACTAGTTTGCAACAAGGTGCCAGGCTCAGACGGGCTCCTCATGGAGTTTTATTCTACCTTTGCATCACAATTAGTACCGAATCTGCTACAATTCTACGTACATCCCTAGAGGAAGGAGCCTTGCCCCCCTACGATTAGGGAAGCTTTAGTAACTTATTTATTAAAACCAGATAAACTGCTCACTGAATTATCGATCCTAAATATGGAGTATAAGATACTCAGTAAAATTCTGGCCCATCGCCTCCTTTCTTTGCTCCCCGGGCTGATACATACAGACCAAAGCGGCTTTGTACCGCGTCGCAATACCTCCTTTAATATATGCCGCCTATTCGGCTTGATTTACTCAGCCCGCGACCATTTCCCATATGCTGGCTGTCTATCACTAGACATCCGGCAAGCATTCGACACCTTCGGATGAGACTACATGCTCGCAACGCTACAACGGCATGAGATCCCTCCTGAATATTGACGATGGCTAGAATTGCTTTACACTATGCCCACGGCCAGAGCCAAATCTGGCCAATACATTTCCCCACCATATCGGATATTCCGTGGGACCCGTCAAGGATGTCCCCTAGCACCACTTTTGATTGTATTAGCAATAGAGCCTCTGGACCAACATCTCTGTCAGGTGATGCCAACATTTGGGATACTGATGGGTCGGGTAACACACTCTGTGTCCTTGTATGCCGATGACATGCTCCTGTATCTCAGAGATCTGCGCCTGGACATACACACTCTGGCCTCCCTGCTAACACGATTCAGCACTCTATCAGGACTGCTGATCAATGCCTCCGAATCATGCGCGTACTCCTTCTACGACTCTTACACATTGCCCGCCCTGCAGTTTGGTATGGTACAACTGAAGGTAGAGCCGGTCACTTTCAGATATTTAGGCATCCAGGTTTACAAAGATATGCATGACACCCTGGAAGGGAATCTAGTACATACAATTAACTCCTTGAAGTCACATGTGGCCTTCTGGGTTAAACTACCCGGCGGGTCGACTAGCAGTGGCCAAGATGGTAATGTTACCGAGATTGTTATATCATTTTGTAGATTTGCCAATAGTGCTCCCTGCTTAGGTATTTAAGCTCCTGGATTCTCCACTGACAGGCTTGATCTGAGGAGGAGGTCGCCGTCGGATTAGCTTCTCTAAACTTCAATTACCAATGACTAAAGGTGGTATGGGGCCCCAGACTTTAAGGCGTATTGCATAGTTGGACAACTTCAATGGCTGGCGTATTGGTTGGCTGGCCACAACTTGTTTGAGATTGGCTACACAACCATACAACTATGACAAAGGACACTTCAAGCCCTACTTTACCCAGACTCTGCAAAACTACAGGCAGACTCACTATTGCTTAAGACCAAAATGCGCTACTGGAAAATGGCCCTAAAATACACCAAAATGCCCACCCCTTATGCCTCGAATATCCCACTTTGTGGACTACCAGCACCAATGGGGACGCTGACGGCCCACCAGCTTGCCCCTTGGGAGAGGCCGGGGGTCGTGACATTGGAATCCCTGTTTGCAGACAGAACCCTTATGCCACACGAGGAATTTGTGCACACCCACAGGGTACCCGATACATTGTTTCTAACCCATGCTAGCATTCTTCACTACGTCCGTCAACACTGGGTGATGGAGAACAAAGAACGCCCCACATTTGAACTACTCTGCTCACTTCACACAATGGGTCACGGGAGCCATTTAGTACGCTGGCTATATCGGGCCTAAGAGAACATCTTTCAACCTCGTTGCTCCCCTTTAAACAGAAATGGGAGACTGACTTAGCGAAAGCCCTGTCCAAAAGGTAATGGGCCACTGTACTAGAATACCCAAGCAGATCTCCCGCATTACCCGGTTCAAGTTCATACAGCTCTCAATTCTACATAGAGCATATTCAACACCACACAAGGTGCATGTAATGTACCCGTCAGCCACTTCAGGGTGTCCACGTTGTCAGACACCTAATGCCTAACGCAGACTTAATCCATATGATCTGCTCATACCCTTCCCTGTCTAGTTTTTGGGGTAAAGTTGCAGAGGGCCTCTCACATCTGTCGGGATAACCTCTTGGTTGTCTATTGAATCCTGTATTCTGGGCTTGTCCCCACTCCCCAAAACAGCTAAAGTGCTTCGCCGCTTCACCGACCTTTCTTTATTATTGGCAAAAAGAATGCTGACACAACAATGGAAGTCACATAAGGCACCAGAGAAAGGGCCTGGAGAGAAGAGGTTTTATGCTGGGCCACGGCAGAAGGAGCGGCTCTGAGGCGAGAGGAATACAGAGGCCTTCGTAAGAAACCAATCTTGATGGAATAGCCTCACCTGCTGGAGCAAGTCCGGGCACATATATCCGACTCTTAACAGGCAAAGGGAAACATTTATTCTCCCCACCCAACTGCCATACATTGGGCACATACGAACACACTACCAGACCGAGACCCCTTATAGTCCCCCAGGTTGTACACCATAAACCTAAACAGACCCCTCAAGCTAGTTTTGGGAGAGAGGGAGGGAGGGAAGGGTTGTTTACTCCTTTTGTTTGTAAATGTTCCTCATTTAGTAAAATCGCGCACCAGAATATATCAATTGCCTACTGCCTTAACCCTGCCAACTGATATGTTATATCCAGAACGAAGTATAACCTAATACCATATCTGTAATAAGTCGGTAATAAGATCAGAATGTATGTGAATATTATCTGGAAACTGAAAATCAATAAAGTACATTTAAAAAAAAAAAATTGTGGAAGTCAATACTTTGGCCACAGATTTTTGGGGAGGAAAATGCTTTTCTTCCGTTATACAACCAAAGCAGAGAGACGGAGTTCCATATGGAAAAAAGCTTTTGGTGTGCAGATAAAAAGAGACAACGTTTGCAATTGTATAGGATAACATAAACGTTTTTGAGGTCCCACAAATTATCATACCTTCCTGCTCATAATGTACCGGAGGCTTGAGCCCCACACCCCACCCCCATCCCCTCTGCCTCATACCTCGACCCCTTCTCCCCCCCTGACAGTGCCCTTGCTTGAATATGAACACAGCACAAGGAGCTGGGGTCGTTATTGTGTTGCGGCCCCTAAGGGCTTGCAAAGAAGTGACTAATGTTGGTAGTAATGGGTAGAGTGTATAATTTATGGCTTTCACTCACAATGTGATGCGAGACAGGGATGAAACTGATGATGCAATGGCTGACTGTTTCAATGATAAAGTGCATGTGCTTTTCTTTACAGTGATCACGATGTCGCTCCTTGTTTATTGTTTTGTTATAAAAAAAAAAAAATTGAGAAATAAAGAAATTAAAAAAAAAAATTATCATACCTAAGGAAATTGTAATTTAAAGAGCATGACTGTTATATTTACTCAAATTTTGTAAAGAGCTAACATCATTATGTCTTAGACAACGAGGAATACTAAATAGTTTTTTTTTTTCATATTACAAAAATAATAATTTCAGAATCCCTGTCCTCCGGTTTACTCGGTGCCGGAGTACAAGCCACGGGTGCACTCGCCTGAAGGTAAGCGTAATCAAACAGAATGCAGCGACTTGTTGCAGGTGTTTGTATAGAAACTCTGCTTGACGATAGTACGAGGTCAGTTGAGTGATGTCTTTTTTACTCTGATTTCACTTTTAGTGGACTTGCGGTAATTGACACCGCGTATTCAGTATACAGGACTACGATATGATGAAGATATTTCATTAAAATAAATATACCGAGGGAAACACATATACGCTAATAATACACCTAAATTTCAAGGTAAGCCGTGATAATTTCTTTGGGACAGGTTTTGAGATGAGCGTATACTCATAGAATTGGTTTACATCCGATTGAACGGTTTATTTATAGAAACTTTCATTACACAGATTTTCTAGTGACAAAGAAAAGAATTTGACGTTTTGGATTAAAACATATAGGACCTGCTGGGTCGGAATTATCACCAGTCATAAGGTGAGAGGAGAACTAATGACCGATATTAGATTTTTTTTGTTTTCAACTACTACGAGTGTGTTTGCACGTTATATTGGTGTTAATAGCTTAGCCTAACTGTGCTACCAATTTATACCCACAGGTCTAAAGTCCTACCATATTGCATTTGAGGTAGGCATTAGCGTTTAACTAGGTTATTCCAGGTATTCACAATATACTTTGAATCACTAGTTCACTGCACGAGCGCTGGGATAAATCACATCCCCCTTTTTAAACTTCTCAATTACACACCTCTCATTGCACGTCACCAACACCATTATATACATTTTTAACATGATTCGAAGTTATATCGTTCATTGTAGCACACCGAGGTCGGAGAACTAATTGACACAAGTATTGGACACATGCCGCTCGAATGCGCAAATTATTCTGCATGCTGGCGACAGCACAAAATCTCACGTTTGAATGTCGTGCATGATACCAATTTGGATGTCACGAAATTCATGTTCCTTCCCTCCTCTGTTTCATAGATGTGGTACCTATTCCCACCCAATGAAAAGTCCTAATCACTATATTAACCATGTCCACGCACTGGTTACGCATGATATGTTGACCATGCTATTTTATGTAAATCCGTTGTGACAACAGCCATTTCATGTAATTCCAGCCCTGAAGAAGTCAAGGGTCACACACCCAGTGACGAAACACGTGTTGGCTGGCATATGAATCCACACTTCATTAAATGAATATCGGAAGAACGTTTCTCCTGTCATCCTTTGCCTACAACGTTTACTGTGTGTTGTAAAACTTTTATGTGTGTGCACAGGGCCTGTAATCATTTGTGTGATATGGACTTTCGTCCACTATTGAGGGTTTAGGTGTTTTACCTCACCTGATGCACCACACTGATACATTCTTTTCATCTACATTCACGAGAACAGGTTAGCGCCATTTATACCCTGTGTTTAAGAACACCCCTTCCTTTCGATTATTAAAAATAATAATTTGACTATAGACCCACATGCTAGTAAAGGAGTCGAATACAACACAATGTTTACTGGAAGAGAGTTGTTTGATATTGACTTTGGTTTTTATCTTTATGAGCATCGGCATAATGGGTTTGATAATGTTGTGACTGCATGATGGATGAAGATGGACATTGGTGCTAGCATTTTAAGAAAATGAAAACCCTCTGCGAAGAAAGCTACTTCTGTTTAATTTGTCAGTTTGGTCCTGATGGATAATATGAAAAGTACTGTAGGCAAGCCCAGGAATCCATACTTGATGAAGTATTGAGTGTGCATGACAAGCATGGACGGGAATATCACTGCTAGGCAATGATGTATCTGAATGTCTGCAGATGAAACAGGTAATTGAATGGGGAAGAGACATGCAAGAGTCTATAATATGATGCATCACTCATCGCTTTACAAGAAAAGCAGCAACTAGACAGAACATCAATAGGATTAACAGCAATCAATACTTACAACACTCAAAGAGAATGTCATGTTAAAGTAAATCACTGCATTCATTTGTGTGTGTATGTGTGTTCATGTGTGTGTGTGTGTGTGTGTGTGTGTATGTTTGCGTGCATGTGTGTGTGTATGTGTGTTCGTGTGCATGTGTGTGTGTGTGAGTGTGTGTGTGCGCATGTTTGTGATTGTTTAATCCACACTATATTGTACAGATAGTTTTGTTGTGTTTAATGGTTTTTGCAAATCCTTACTGTTAGAAACATTCTGAAAAGGAATGGTAGTTAGGTGTTTCCACCAATCTGCAAACATAATACATAAAGGGCCTGAGGGCACAATGGAAGTTTGCACCAATTGTGTGTGCGCACTATACAATTTGGGACTACAGAAGGCGCTGTAGATGCTTATGTGGCCCTTTCTGCAATCTGGACTGCATGGGCACACTTTGCTGATTAAACAAAATTCATTTATTGCTACTTCAGCCAGCAATACAAAAATATAAAATGCTGTTGAAACAATAACATAACAATCGAAGTGCAGAAATACAGGCCTATTCACGTAGGGTAATGTATGTGTAAAAATCTTGTACATGTTGACTTATGCCTATGATTGGAAATCTGTGCCCATATGGTAGTCACCATTTATGGGTGGAAATATCCACCTAGTAGCAGGATTACAGCTCTTCGCTCTCTTATATTAGGGCGAGAAGACTTTTACAACTGAAATTATGACTTTAAAGTTCCCACTAGTAAATTTAAGACTGCATTTCAGGTGTACAGCTATAAGCAGGGTTCTCAGCAGTGAAAATGTTATCTTCTCAAAGTCCAGCAAGAAGAGTTCAGTTCACAGTGGAGGACGTCATGAGGAGCAGGGAGAGCTTTGTGGATGGTTGTTGCTGTAGTGCAAAGAACCAGACAGTCATAGTGGACAATCATTACTGGAGCTTCAGGTTGGTGGTCGCTGTGGCCTGCCGTTGCTGTAGTGCGAAGTGCAGATCTTGCGTTGCCTGTCGTCGCTGGTGATCACTACTGCGAAGAGTCGGGTTCATCAGAGCTTCGCATTCATGGTCGTCGCGGGCGGCAGATTCTCGGCGTGAACGGCCCCGTTCACTTTCATGAAGAGCCCTAAACCAGGATTTCCCTTTTATTCTTATATGGAGCTCAACTAATGTGGGGTAAGGATCCAGGACATGGGGAGTCACCTCTTGGGGATCAGGAACTCACTCCAGCAGAGGCCAGCAGGGCGCAGGCAGGTTCAGCTGCAGGTCCAGTCCGGTCCAGTGCAGCAGGTCAGGTGTGCCCTTGCAGGGAGGCCTCTGGAGCTTGTTGTGACCCTGTGGCTTAGACGGGAGGTCAGTCAACTGTTCCTTGAAATCACTCAGGTTAGCATGGGAAGTAGGCAGCAGATCCAGTCTTCCTTCTCAGAGAGAAAGGAAGTCCCAAGCAGCAGGGCAGTCCTCGCATAGCAGCAGGGCAGTCCTCTGGTGGCAGGGTAGTCCTTCTTCTGTAATTTCCACTGGTCCAGGAGTGTTCTGACGAGTTGTTCTGAGTGTCTAACATTCATACCTGATGCCAGCCTTTGTGCATGGGGTAACACCCTAGGTTACCCCCACATTTGGTTCTGGAAAGTTCCCCCCCCCCTATCAAGGCTCAAAGAAGTCTGAGGTGACAAAAGGCTGTCAGGCTGTCTTGTGAGTGCTGGAGGCAAGCCCTTTAAAATGTAAGTAGAGAAGGGATAGCTCTGCCCCCAACCATCCTGGCAGGATGGCCCATCCTGCCCACACTTAGTCCCCTTTGTATCACTGTCTAAGTGAAATACACAAATCCTAACAGCAGAGCCATTCATAGTCATGTAACCCAGGACACTGGCAGAAGGCACACATGGTTAGGGTGAGAAAATGGCAACTTTCTAAAAGCAACATTTTCAGAATTGGGACTTAAAATCCAAGTTTACCGTTAAAGAGGAATTAAAGAGGATTTTAAACTGCAATGAGTTTGAGTATAAACATGATACCTCTACCTGCTCTCAATCCAAAGTTAGCACTTATTAAATGCAATAAGTCTAACTCAGTGTTAGCTAAAGGGAGGGATAGGCCTTACAATAGTGAAAAATTAATTTAGGAGTTTCTCACTACCAGGACATATAAAACCTAATGCCACATGCCTTACTTTTTAGGTCTCGGCCTGGCGTGGAGTGCATGCGCTCCTCGCCTGCGAGAGCTATAGTAAACACTAGAAAGAAGGGGACTGAAATCCACGCCCCTGTGTCCGAATCGTTTATGATTCGCTCGCGTCCTGATTTATGTTTAATCCTGGCTTTCAATTTGCTGGACGTCATTTTTGTTACCGCCCTTGCAGTTTTGGAATGCCCCATCGCGACAAGCACATCTGTTTTAACTGAGCCCAGACGGCTTTTCTTATCCGCTTGTTTATTTAACAAGCAGATAAGAAAAGTCTTCAGAGGGCTGTGAAGCAGACGAGAGGAATGCGCATTCTGCCTTGCACCAACTTTCCTCTGAAAACACAGTTGATGAGGCCAGAGCTTCCTTTGAAGTGGGAAAAGGAAGTGATTTTCCTAATGTGCAACAAGTTATTTCTTATCTGCTGGAACTTTGCTGATGGTCATGACCAATTCAAAACAAAGATGTGCTTTGAAATGTATTTGATGCTATTACTAATGTGTCAGTCTACTTACTACCTCAGAGATTGATTTTGTGCTGCATAATCGGGTCAAATGTACTAAAATATCCTCGCATGAGTATAATCCAATACGTTTCTGTACCCTGACATTTACAGACTCGTAGGTCTACACAAGATTGTAGTACTGGAAAGTATTTTTTTGTCAAAGAAATTGAGTTGACTATTGTGTTGGTTACAGCTTAATTTTTTTATATAGAATGCAGTTGCTGGAGCAAAGTATATTTTAGTGCAGAGTGACATCTCGTCAGTTCCAAATCCTGCCCATACCTTCCACACTGTCTTACCCTTGAATAAATGCATGAATGAGGCATCTGTATTAATTAACACTAATAATAGTTTTGGAAAAAAATATAAAGAAAGATAGCAAAACGAGCACTCCTAGCATACATCTGCTATATGTAGATCCGCAATAGCATTGTGTGCTCTGCATTAGGTGTTAAAATAGTGTTAAGCCCCCAGTTTGCTACAGAGAGGTGTATCACCAAAGAGATCCCCAATATCAAGCAAAACAAATACACTATTGGTGAATACTCGGGACACAAAAGCTACACCACAGCAATCTTTTTCCGGAAATACATCAAAGATCTGGAATGTTTTACCCACCATAATTTAAGCATGCCCCTACTTTTTTCATCTACTAGAAGAGCATTAAAATATCTGATCCTGTGCCACAGAATCGAAGTATGTACTACTCCTCTCTGAACACATCTCACTTATCGTCTCGTCCGTGTATTTCAGATGCTGCACTGCATGAAGCTACTAACTTGCAACTAACCGCTACAACGCTCTTGTACTTTGGCAGGAACTGCTGTATCATGTATATGTAGCTTACTTTTTTTGTAATATTCTGCTTTCAGACTGGTATAGTATGTACACGTTAGTTGTGCTGGGCCAATCACTCAGTCCCCCTATATTTTGGGGATCTAATTTGTGCCACACAAAAACTAATATATATGGAGGACTCCTTCAAGTCCAAGGAGCATAGACTCAAAATATGCGGCACCAGCCATCGTAGATCTTAAATTACTTCTGCAAGTAAAGCCATCTAGTAACCAAATACTGCAGAACATTTGGCTCTCAAACGGTGGTCCTGTGTGTACGTTACTCTGTAACTCAATTATGGGAGCTCTACTTGCACTGCATCCATCACCCTGTATTAATATGCACTCATCAGCATAGCACACCACGGTGTCTTGAAAGAGCCTCATCATTATAGGACGCTATTGGGAGCAGTAAATAAGTCTACAAGTCTGTTATTAGTGAATAATGCCCGGAGGCCGACACACGCAGGCGCGCGCGCGTCACTGTTCTATTTTCCCTTTATTGTGGGCAGTTCCCACTAGCGAGAGCCATTGGCACCCCGCTCTTATTGGCGCTAGTGCTAAACATGCACAAGTACAATTTGTGCTCATTTCATCTCTGCCTCCTACTAGGGACGACTCAGCCTTTCATCATTCTGAGATCGATAAAACGAGTGCCACTAGCTTAGATGACAATAACAATGTCAGAACTGTATATTTGGTAGAATAGAGAATGTACGATAAATCCAGATGATATTGTCTAAAACACGACTTTGAAGTGAGTTGGGTGATGTATTTGTCTTCCAAGAAGGTAAGGAGACCTGTGGGGGTGGTATCTGGCTTTTGAAATGGAGACCGGGCAAGAGAAGGCAGAGGTAGGTAGGTCTGCTGAACTCATTAGAGACCTCAGCTGTGAAAAGAAGGACTTGTCCTGCGGCAGAACATAAGGCTTGGGCGGATGCAGGAATGCTCTCAAAGCCAGAAAGTGGAACACAGCCTGGAAAACTTCAAACTGCCTCCTTCCCGTCCGAGCGGGGTGGGGTGGGTCGCTGGCAGTCACGCAGAACGACCCCTCCCTTCAAAGGGCCGACAGCTGCATGTCAACTAGCCCCCGGAGCGGCAGGCGGGTAGGGGAAAGGCAGCATCCATTTGGAAGTGCTAATGGATTCAAGTGTTAAAATGGCCGACCACTAAACTGCTGAAATACGCAGTAAAACCCATGGGCAGTGTCTTAAGTAAACTCGACGCTCAGGGGGAGGTTGCAGCGCAGCTTTAAGGCGTACACAAGCAGTTTTATGCTCAGTGTTGATACCTTTACTTGGAACTTTAGTTCTACCTCAACACTCTTAGGAAAATCAAACCGTTCCTACCTCCCGAAGACATGAAATCAGCAGTCCAATCCTTAGTTATATCACGAGTAGAATATGGCTTGGTAACCCTAGCTGGTCTTCCTAAATCTAGGTTAGCGCCGCTAAGAGCTACTCTGAACGCCTCTGCCAGACAAATCACAGGCTCAAGAAAGCATGATCATATCACACCTGACTTAATCCAGCTTAACTGGCTCCCCATTGAAGCTAGGATCCGCTTCAAGATAGCCTGCCTGACACATAAAGCTATACATTTCAATAGCCCCGTTTACCTGGCAAAAAAACTTGAACTCTCCGGATCCAGAAGAAACCTAAGAAGCTCCAATACCCTACTACTGAAACCACCGAAATTCAATAAAAAAAGAACCTACAATCGTACCTTCTCAGGGCTGGCTCCAAGAATTTGAAATGCCCTACCAACAGAGATCAGAGCCAACCCTTCGACTGCCTCATTAAAAAAACAGGTCAAATGGCTACTATTGGAAGAACTGCATCAACAATAGCCTCCATGTCATTTGCTAGTCAATTACCTTGCATTCTCGACAAGCATTTTTACTTTGTTGTGTTGAAATGTATGCTTGACAATTGACTTTTACTTTATGTTTGTAACTCGTGCTTGACAATCATTCTCACTTGGGGTTTAAAACGTATTTCAGCTGTCTTTAAAATAAGGCGATGATGAAACTGTTCGGCCTCATCTGGGTGGGCTGTTTATTGTTTGTTCATTTTCTACCTACTCTTCCCCTAGCGTCCTCATTTATTTTATGCCTCAGGTTCCTCTCATGTTGCCTTATGGGGTGTGCTTGGATGTTTTATTGCATGCTTAACAATTTACTTTCACTTTATGTTTGAAACTTGTGCTTGACAATCATTTCTACTGGGGGTTTAAACTTATTTCGCTTGTCTTTGAAGTAAGTCAATGATGAAACTGCTTGACAATCATTTCTACTAGGGGTTTAAACTTATTTCGTTTGTCTTTGAAGTAAGTAGATGATGAAACTGCTTGGCCTCATCTATGTTGGCTGTTATCTGTTTGTTCACTTGCTACCTACTCTTCCCCTAGCACCCTCATTTACTTTTTGCTTCCGGTTCCTCTCATATTTCCTTTTTTGTAAGTGTATTTATATTGTCTCTGTAGGTATACGTCAGCTTTCCTCTTTGTACAGCGCTCTGATACCCGGTTGGGTCTTGTTCGCGCTTTATACAACTTTTCAAATAAATAAATACCTTTTAAAAATAACCGACGTCTTAGGGGAAAGGACCCCCTTCTTCTGTGCCAGCTGAGGTCGACCCACTTTGATGTGAACTAATTAACCCAGCAGTGTTTTCACAGCTGGTTTGGCTTGGCTTCACCATGCAGGAGGAAAGCGCCCCTCTCCCCCCTCCCTTGCCTGCCTCATGACTTCTTCCCTAATCCATATCAAGGGCCCCTTTGGTGTGATCCAGTAGGGTTTACGTTCATCAGCCCCAGATGCCAACGTTGAACAGACAAGGGGTTGCATTGAATAAACATGGCTCAGCAATTTAACTGGGCATGGGAGGGTCCCTATTCAAAATGTACCAAAATGCTGAAAACCCCAAGGTGGTTGTTTATTCTAAGAGGTATCTGGTGCAACCATGCATCTTAGCACAGTCATGAGCCAAGCCATACTCCCTGGTGGCAAGGGACCTCTGGTGCCGATCCCCATTGGCTACACTGGGTCAAGTGAGGCCACAGGCAATCACTGACCCTGCCCAGGGTTGTTGCACCACTGCGCTAGGGGCAACCTTGTTTCTGAATTCCTTTAAGCACCCCGGCCAGTCAAAGAAAGTTGTGGGCATGTGATCCAGCTTAAGCTAGTGATTTGATTACTTCCAGTCATTTTTCTAAGCTCTTGTCCTACATTTTCCTCATCACAGACCTCGCGTTGCGCCAGCATTCTCTGATGGACTTCGGTGCATCTGACCTCGAGGCTTTATCAATATTAGGATGTTGGGAAAACCAAACAGAATAATCTTCTGACCAGTGCTTAATTTGAGCCAGTGGTTGCAGGGGGGCCTGCCGGCACTCATTTTTGTGGGCACTCGTTCTTGGGGACTAGCACTTATTTTAACTCAACAGACTTCGATCCAGAGGAAGAGAGAGAAAGACATGAATGGGAGAAAGAAGGAGAAAGAGACGTAAAAACAGTGACATAGGGAGAATGCAGGGAGGAAAAAGAATCTGCAAGAGTGAAATCAATAGGCAGGGAGTGTCTGGTGGTGGATTAAAGATGCATGAGGTGGAATCAAGACTACGAAGTCTTGGAATTCTCCACCCCTAACCTCAATTGCGCCGGCCGCAGGCTTCTGAGTAAAACTTGGATCTGGCACTTATTTATTTTTTACAAATTAAGCACTGCTAGTTAATGTACAACGTTTCCTCATTTCGCGAACGTCTCACTGTCTCAACTAGGTCAGGAGGGCGGCAGGCCTCGTGCTTCTGACTGAAAAGAAGGTCGAGCATGCCGTACCCACGCACTGCTGCTTCCCCACCTCGGTTGGCATCGGGTTACAGAGGAAGCCTGGAACAATGTGTTTTCACCACAAAGTATCGGCTTACCTTTTGGTTTCGAGCATTTGCACTTTCTTGTTGTGATAGAATCCCCTGTAAGTTTGTTAAGGTGAAGTAAGTTGATAACAGTGCTCAGTGGGTTAACTCAACTGCTGTGGAGATGTGTGCGTGTCAGTGTTCGTCCTGCAGATCTTAGGTTCGATTGCCAGCGGGGTTTCGATGTTTTGTCTGCTAGAGGCTGAGGGGTTGGTCAAATTGGATACACATTTGAAGGGCTGCCAAGGTTCCCAGGTCCATGCGTGATGTACTGCGCCAATTCAGTTTTTTTCTTTGAATAGTGGTACTTGTAGTCCAAATCTGCCCGATTTTGGCTCGCTATGTTACTGTGAGTACATGGTATAAATGTAATTTACAACTACAATTACATAAGGAATTGGTACTCTGCGTTAATGTAAGCATTGAGGTTGATCCGGGCACAAGTCTTCAACAAGCATTTGCAATGCAACAGGTCTCGCATTTACGCGAGTTTAAGTTATTGGCATTGTAAATGACCATGCCTTTTATTTATGTTTTATAAACGAAAACAAATATAAAAGGCATTTTCATTTACAATGTCAATAGCTCAAACTCACGTGAATGCGAGACCTATTGCATTGTAAATGCTTGTTTAAATACCAGGCATACTATAAATACCAGGCATACTATAGGCTTTTAGGGCCTACCTTAGGGGTGACTTACAGAGTATTAAAGAGGAAGGTTTAGGCCTGGCAAAAGATATATTTTACCAGGTCTAAGTAGCAGTTTGAACTGTACTATAGTTTGCAATGGCATTCCTGAGACAAGTTTACAGTGGCTACTTCAGTCGGTGGAACAATGAGCGCTGCAGGTCCCTTAGAAGCCTTTAATTTTCAGGTCCTAAGTTCATGTAGTACCATGTACTAGGGACATACAAGTATATTAAATATCCCAATCAGGTGTAGGCCAATATATCTTGTTTTACTGAAAGAGCACAAGCAGTTCAGCCATGGTTAGCAGTGGTAAAGTGCACAGCGTCCTAAAAGCAAAAAAAAACAGGTTCAGCAAAGGAAGGGAGTGAAGGCAAAAAGTTTGAGGTGACCCTCCATAGAGGGCCAGGTTCAACAACTGTCATTAATGCTTCTTGTTTATGTATGCTGGCACAATACACTCTATTCATATTATATGTGAAGCGGTCAATGGTATTGTTGAAAATGGCCCTTTCTAGGGTGCTCTCAATTGACTGTTTGCTCTTCGCCTTACGTTCTCCGCTTATCTAGGTGCAAGCCTTAGGCCTTTGAGCTCATTTGACACTGCCATTCAGTGCCAAAGCTCTGTGTTTTTTATATACATACTGGTGATTGGTGTATACATGATTGACTAATTTAAGTTAGCTATAAGTCCCTTGTTTAGGGGTAAGACATATACCCAGGGCATGTACCTCGAATGCTTCTCCGTGGTCCTGCAGCAGTGGTTGTGCCATCCACAGAGATTGCTCAGTGATCGTACTACAGGTTTGCCCTGGTGAGGCCTGTGTGCACAAGTTACTGTTACTCGGCTAGGCACGTAAAAAAGTATGTGCCAAGGTTCTGCATGTCTTTTGCTATATCAGAGTTCTCCCTGGGGACAGGGTGCGGTGTCGGGAGGAGGTAGGGCATGTGCGCATGTGCGTTACATGCAGGGGTCATGAATGGCACCGGATGGTGTGTTCAGTACGACGGGGCCTGCTTCTCACATTGGATTAGCATGGGGGAATGTTTCCTACATGCAGAATAGTAGCAGTATAGTGTTTGATATCGATGAGTTCGTAATGATGAATCCTCTCGGGGAGAGCGAGTGTAGCTGACATTACGTGGGTGGAAATGTCACTATGGGAAAGTGGGCATTTCGTTGCTAATGGCTCTGTGTGCCTGTCGGCCCGTCTCCAATTCGAATCTGGGTGGTGGGAGGACAGCTACATCTGTTCATTCCTGATAGAAGGCCATAAACTAGGGGATCAAGGGAAACTGCAGACCACTGGCTCTGAGGGACCTTTCTGGGATGGTTATGTGGGGGTAGAATTGGCACCTGAGCAGGTTTTGGCCCCACTAAAAATGATGATCAAGCTCCCGGAGTAGGATGGCAGACAGGACGAAATTTAGAGAGGGCCAATGCATTCCAAAGGTGGCCTTTTGAACTGATCGTATCTTCAAAGGCCATTGTGGGTATACCTACTGGTGCTCTGGCCTCAGAAGTTTAAGAGGCTTTTGGATTTGGAACCATACTAGGTTGATTCTACACGGGGACATTGACAAGAGGTATCATTAGAGCAGGAGGGACTGCAACTGGATTATCCGCAGACTTGTGGTGGCCTGGAGCTTGTCATGCTCCAGAAAGGGGACTATCACTTGGTGGATTTTGCCTGGACGTTGCTGGCCTGCAACTAAGTACCGACTGTCGTGGCCTGGGTCCCTAAGTACTCTCCAAGGGCCAGTTGGACACAAAGGATCTCCCTGTTTTTCACAAGATCGTAAGGAAGGTGCTGTTGTATTCCTCTTAGGGTGTCCACAAACGGGTTTTCCAGTATCATGTCCTTATATAGGCACAATTCGCCCTGCCCTTATATAGGCATAAAATCCCAGCCCTTATTTAGGCATTAAACCGTGCACTCCAAATACAGGCATGGTTTCTGACATCCATCCACCCTAACGTCACAACGAGTTCATGAAGAACAGACCCTTAGGCTGCGGGAGTTTTCCTAGCCCAGGACTATTGATTTCTTCAAGGACTCATATATTATGCATGAACCATTATTCCTTAGGGGTTCATTCATGACGTCTTCCGCTGTCCGATCCACGTCAATGCTAACATTCTGAGGTACCTCTCAGGTATAAATATACCTTCCCTAGCCCTTGTAAACCAGAGGAGACCTCGACTTCAGAGGAGCCCGTTTCCCGGCCTGACGGAATGAGAAGACGCTGTCATCCCTGCATGCAGAGAGTCCAGCTTCCAGTGATCTGACTTCCCTTGCGGGGTGTTGGAGTTCGAGTCTGGCAAAGAGATTCCTACCTCTCTCATTCTTCAGGTATGGAGATGACAAGAACCTAGAGGGACTCTTGGCATACTAGGCATACTAGGCTTAACATACTCTTAGTATACCATAGTAAGGAATACTTCACCTACTTCATACCTCTCCCTACACCTAGGTTAGGTTAGGTACATTGGGGTAGAACTAGATTAGAAACGCATCGTATGAGTACTCGCATTTTTAGTCTGTGTTATTTATGTAAAGACATATGTACTAAAAGATAATGCTATCGCAGTATTATTTATTTCTACTGCTCACACTGTACATTATTTATCTCGCATACTATCTTGTGATCATAACAGCACATTTTACTTACACCAGAAACAAGACTGTTCAATAAATCTTTTATTGAAACGCCCGTCTGTTCTTTCTGTGTAACTTGGAGAAAACTAAGCATGCACGATTGAGCTGAGTGAAATAGTTATCTATTGTTTCCACGACTCTGGGACACGCTCTGATTCTAAAGGGAAACAAAGTGGTCATGTTTTGCAGCTGGCAGAAACTACTCCCTTCTTGTTATCCAAGGAGTTTCTAGTGGCCTCTGAGCTAGCTGGCACAAGTAAATAAGTTTAATATACTCGATAGGGACATACTGACCTTAGTCCTATGTCAAACCTATAGGATATATTATTCCAATGCGCAGAGCCTATTAGGGAAATAGGAGCTACACTACATGGCGCCCAACGGTTTGGTAAGGCGGTAATTGAACGTTAGATACTGAGTAACTCAGCCGTGCTTTTTCTTCAAGAGACTCCTACCCATATACTCCAAAAGACGTCTGGAGTGGGCAGGGTTAAGTATCCACCACGGCTACATAGGGAAACACCCTATATATTAGCTGTTTGGTTTGCTCAACGTTGAAGGATACAGTGTTCCAAAATATTGTGCACCTTATCTTTGTTTCCTTGAAACTTGTTCTACATTTTTCAAAAACAAAATGACTGAAGCCGGAAACGGTGAAGCTGCGGCTGATCCAGCCCAAGCAGCAGTTTTTAACATTACAGGTTTAAATGAAACCGAGGAGGGTGTTATAGACATCGCTCCAAACTTAAGAAGAGCCATCACTCTAAAACTTATAAAACATGCCCACCACCAAGAGGAGGTAGAGTTTTCGTGATAGAGGCACACAAATCCTTTCAGACAGAGGTATTCTATTCATGGGTAATATTTCCTGAATCCAATTCAGTAACACACATGTTTCACTTCTACAAAGAAGATGATCCACCAGAGGAATACTATTCCTTTCGAGGATATTGAAATTCCATTAACATACCAGGAGCATCAGCTCTGGTTTAAAGGCGCCCTAAAACATCACAAAAACATTACTAGGCGCGGTCCACTAGGTAGACCAGGAGCAACATGGCCGATTCTAGCCGGCTACACACCTCATCCTGACATTGAAGAGATGTCAGACGAGGATTTACTTACTCAACTCACAGAGTTAATAAAAATCTACAGACAATTGGTCCAATATGTCATGCGGACTTTTACAGTCCAGCAACCATTAACAATTCCAAATCCAACTCCCCAACAGGGGAATACACTAAAAAGTACACCACAGACTCTATACGCAGTCATGGGTAAATGCCCACAAAACGTGAGCAAATTCCATTCTGGATAGCTCAAAAATTACTCAAATCGAAGCAGTATTTCCAAATACTAGCCCGTATGAGAAACACAGAATCCTAACAATCAGTTTACCAATGGGGATCACACCACAACTGGAAGACTGCACCACATGGGGCTCAGTCTTTGCTGCCATCTATACTAAAACACATGGCATTCCGTCAATTGCGGTAATACCTGATGTCCTGAAACAAATTCAAAACGAATACGGGGCAGAGCCTGCTCTAAATTTAGGTATGAAGTTACTGAAAAATTTCGACCAGGTCTCAACAATAATATTATCTAATATTAAAGGGGAGGCAGCAGCAGTGGCGATCTGCCAAAAATTAAGGGAATTCGATGTTACAGAACATCAAACTGAGCTACCCAGAATAATTGAACAATCTTATGCAGAATTAGACAGAGATAGTTTGGGTGGAAGACCAGTGAAGCCGAAGCTATCTGAAAGTCCTGAAAAGGACTCAATTAAACAAACTCCTACATCTTCTAAAAGAAGTGGGAGACTAATAAACAAAATTCAAATGAGAAACGTTCTCAATCCCAAGGTAGGTCTCCTCAAAAGGAGCCCTCTGAAAGGAGGTATAACCTCAGGAATAGGGATAATTTGAGAAAGCCTGACAGGTATCAAGATACTGATACACGTTCCTCTCGTCCCTTTCAGATCTCATCACAGACTTCGGAAAGAAGAGGACGATCGGAACATAGAGAAGAATGCGTGAAATCGAAAGACGACAAACACGCTCCAAAAACTAAAGCAAAACCTCAATTCTCCAAAAAGAAAGTAGCAGGTCTGAAAATCAGACATGCCGAGAATACTGAGAACACAACTCAAGAACGGAGAATGGGCTCAGACAATGCTGGACAGTGCAGCAGAAGTCACAATAGTTCGCCAGAACCTGAAGGAACTTCTGGAGATAGTGGACTTGAATGAGTACATCACAGTTGAGACTGTAGACACCAGGGTTAGTACTCCACAAAAGTTATATGAAATAACTCTCCGGATGGAGGGAGACAAACCTAGACAGGTGAAAGCACTTTTTTGGGAAAGACTATCGAGGGGCTATGACATACTTCTAGCAGAAAAAGACTGGCCACCACAATTTGTCAGGGAGTGCCCACATGGCGAGGACATTATTATGCCTGCCTTCTCCAACCATATTCCAATTCACCTAAAATATACATATGCCAGGAAATGGGCAGTGGCCCAGGCCCCAGCATTATATAAAAATCATGTAGGATGGGATGAGGACTCACCTCACCATAAAATACATCTGAAACATGAACCAACTGCACAACGGCAGTACCCAATAAAGCAAGAAGCTAAAAAACAGGTCAGAGAGATCTTAGATCAACTTGAATATCAAGGGGTGATTGAAACATGCACCTCCTCAATGAACAATCCTTTGTTTCCTGTCTCCAAACCAGACAATACATATCGTCTAGTTTTGGACTACAGACACCTAAACACTTGTTCTAAAACTTTTGCAGTGCAAAATGCACATAGCACAGCATTAATGAATAACATTGTGCGTAAAAAATATAAAACAACATTAGACATCTCAAATGGTTTCTTTTGTCAAAACATAGCACCTGAAAGCAGGTACTTAACAGCATTCTCCAAAATGGGGACCCAGCATCACTTTTGTCGACTCCCACAAGGGTTCAAGAACAGCCCAGGTTTATTCTCAGCGAGGGTAACGGAGTTACTACAAATTTATGACAATGAGGCATTGTCCTATGTCTATGACATTTATCTGACAGACGATGACCTGGAAAAACACTTGAACAGGGTGAGCACCATTATACTGGGTTTCGCCTCTGAGGGCTACAAATTCAACTTTAAAAAGTCCAGAATTGCCCATCTCAATGTCCTATTTCTAGGATATGAGCTTTCAAGTGAAGGCAAGAGCTTGGCAGCTAACTTTTTAGAAAAGTGTGCGCAGCTCCAACCTCCAAAAACGCAAAAAAACTTACAATCCATCCTGGGTTTCCTAAACTTTGGAAGAACATACATTCTAAATTACGCAGAAAGGGTTAAACCTCTCTACGCATTAATCAAACCTGATTTTTCGATCAGAAACTGGACACAGGAACACACAGAAATCTTGCGTTCACTCCAGGCTAACATGTTAGCAACAAATTACTTACAAACACGCGTAAGTCAACGCAATTTGGTGATCCAAATAATTTCGGGTCAATGCGGATTCACCTACTTAACCTTCAATGAGGATGAGAAAACACCAATCGCATACAAATCTCATTTGTACACACAAGCAGAAATGCGCTTCAGTTCAACTGAAAAAATTCTGACAGCAGTTCAAACCGCTGTAGCAAAAGAAAGAGCCTTAGCCCAAGGGAAACGCATTATTGTCGTAACCCCGGTACCAGCTTTAGAAGCAGTCACAAAAGCAAGCATTCCAAATGCTAAAGCATTACATCCAAGATGGATACAATGGGTTAATTCTCTTGCTGCAACAGATGTTGAATATATTTTTGATCCAGATTTAAAAACACAAGCATTCCTGCAATATGAACAAGAATGTCCTCTGCCTACTCAAATTCTGCCTCTCGATCAGTACGAATTCATAATTTACACTGACGGATCGGCACAACCCGCAACAGGGAGTAAGCAAGCTTACAGTGCAGCGTGTGCAATCGTTAAAGGTCGCATGCGAAATGGCATCTTCAGACCTATGGTCACAAAAACTCAGTCTCTAGGAGATTGTACAGCTCAGCGAGCTGAACTACAAGCATTCAAACTGGCACTTGAAAGTACAGATCGAGAATTCCCACACTAATAGTGTGCGATTCCTTTTACTGTGTTCAGTCGTATAATGAATATATACAAAACTGGCTTGAAAATGGTTTCAAAGATGCGAAAGGTGGCACAATAAAGCACAAAATGCTTTGGGAACAAGTAGTTCAGTTGAAAAACGAACTACCAAAGGCTCACGTGATCCACACACTGAGTCCTCAACGTGATGGCGTTCACGTTGCAGGGAATTCATTGGCTGATGAAGCCGCAAAGGGGCTGTGCAGACGGCTTCCGTAGCTGCGATCACTCATTCAAAAACAAAAATAGACGGTGTTGGCTGTCAATGCTTCAAGCAAAGGCAGCAGTGCAGCGTTACCAAAAAGTTTCCACTCAAGTACTCTTATGTAATTGATGCGAACAACGTTCCTTTGCTCGAATCCCTGGAGTGGGGGATAGGGTAATTCCAAACATGGAACGTAGAGCAGCCTTGATTTATGAAACACATTTGGGGGAGGGTCTGTCACATCAAGGGATCTCTAAAACAATTTTGACGTTAAAAGAGATGTACTGGTGGCCTGGAATGAATACAGAAATTCACATATTCATCAACAACTGCTTTTTTTTTTTTTTTAAATAATTTTTATTTTCATCAACAAAAAGGGCACAGTAATATCACAAATATAGTCGGAAGATTCACAAATTGTACATCAGAAAAAAGCATTAGGAGAAAAGAAAGAGAGAAAAAGAAAATTACTTTTCCTTTTTCCCTTCCCCTTCCTCCCCTCTCCTTAACCTTAAATAAAGCTAAATTATTCCATCCAAAGTCATAGGTCTCCATATCGCTTCTAGCTTAACTAAAGAGCGAGTACCCCTTGCCTTTGCCAAGGCTACTTCTAATCCATAAGTTTCCCTAACGATAGACCACCAACCCATGAGCGAGGGAGGTATCGCAGAGACCCATGCTCTTGCAGTAGCCAGTCTGGCAGAGGCCATCAAGATCGAAAAGAGGCGTGCAGCTGCTGAGTTTTCCCCATTGTACCCCAGCAGAATTTCAATGTCAGTAAGTGGATGGTCCAGCCCAATTTTAGATTGCAATATCTGTTCAACATTTAACCAATAACCCCTTAATTTTGGGCATTCAATAAACATGTGTATCAGATTAGCAGCATATAATCCACATTTAGGGCACTTTAGCTTATCCCCCGTTGAATTAACCTGAGCCCACTTGGCTATCCTAGCCGGGGTATAGTACAACATGCATGTGGTCCGTAATTGCTGAAGTTGTAAACTAACTGAGTGGACCGACTCCTTAACATAGCTGAGAGCTTGTTTAATTGCTCCAGATGAAACCCCTATGCCCAAGGTTTGAGTCCAGCGCTCTGCTAATTTCTCGCTACCATCTGGTCTGAAGCTACATAAAGATTCATACATAGACCCTATCAGAGATTTAATTTTTCTTCCATATAAACATTCCCAAATGTTTGAGTGCATTATTGCGTTAGCCTCCACATTGGAAGCCAAATAATCTTTAATCTGAAAATATTTAAAGAAAAAAATGAGCTGGAAGTTTGTAAATTAGGCGTAGATTCTCAAATGATTTAATTCCCCTATCGTTATACATATCCCCTAAACGGGTAATTCCATACTTCGCCCAGGATTTAGCTACTGGGTCCTGAAGCACATCAGGTAACAAAGGATTCCCCTATAACGGAAAATTTTCATGGTATATTGGCATTTTACACCTCGCAAACATAGCCTTCCAAATATATACAGAATCTCTAACAGTCTTAAATTTTACTCGCTTGAAGTAGTTAGGGTCCCTTATTCCATATAGAAACTTATCCCTCTGGTTGCCTAAGATAAAACCAAATACTGAGTCCGTCTGATCCAGGCCAAGCAGGCTACGAAAACGAGTTGCAAATGAAGCCCAAAAATAAATTTTAAAATCTGGGAAGCAGAGACCGCCTTATTCAAATGGGGATTTGAGCAACTCGATTGCTCTCCTAGGTTTTTAAAACCCCAAATAAAACTACTGAAAATCCCTTCAAGTTTTAAAAAATATATATTAGGAACTTTCAAAGGAATAGACCTAAACAAATATAAAAACTTAGGAAGTATTTTCATTTTTATTAAATTGCATCTGCCCAATAATCCTATGGGGAGCCTATGCCAGATTTTAAGCACTTTAATAGTCTCATTTAAAAGTGGTGTATAATTTAGATCAATGATCAATGATCTTATTTATTTTAGCCGTGATCTTCACCCCCAGATAATTCACAGTAGTACAAGCCCCAATGATAGAATTTTGAATCCCATCTGTGGTAAGCACTTGGGTTTTATTAGCGTTCAATTTGTACCCTGAAACATTACCAAACATTTTAGCTTCTTCCTTAATGCTGGTCACTGCAATGCCTGGATTCATTGCATAAACAGCTATATCATCAGCATATGCCATGATCTTAAGTTTAGATGTCTCCGATTCGAATGGACTAATAGACGTACAAGATTGTAAAGTACGTAAGAATGGCTCAATATATAGAGCAAAAAGTAATGGGGACAAGGGGCAGCCCTGTCTAGTACCACACAAAATTCGAAATGGCATAGAAATGGCATAGAATGATCACCCATATAAGACAATTTAGCCTGAGGATTATGATATAACGCCTTTACCCAGGACCGAAACCGTGGTCCTAGACCGATCTTACCCAGTACGGCCCATAGGAAATCCCACCTAACCCGGTCAAAGGCCTTCTCAGCGTCTAGGACAATCATCCCGAAATCAACCTTTTCCTTCTCTGCAAAGTCGAATGCTCCAATAGCCATATTGACATGGGCAGTGGTGTCCCTCCCCATGATGAACCCATGTTGACTTTGAGAAACTAATCCCGACATAAGCGGAGCCAGGCGGGTCGCCAAGATTTTCGAAAAAATCTTGGCGTCCACGTTTATAAGAGAAATTGGTCAATATGACCCACACTCATTTGGTAGTTTGCCCTTCTTGAGAAAAAACACAATCTGTGTGATATTCCACGACTCAGGTATCTGCCCCCTTTCAGCAACAGATTGTATTACCCTACTAAGGGGAAGGAGCAGGGTCTTTTTAAAAGATCTATAAAATTCTAACGGCAACGAGTCGTCTCCTGCAGCCTTCCCCATTGGCAATGCCATTAGAGCTGTCTCCACTTCTTCTACCAAAACAATCTCATCTAGTGTAGCAGCTTTCCCCGCTTCTACCAGTGGGAGGCAGCTATCGTTAATATAATATTGTATCTCATCTGGGTTTGGTGCCCACGTAAGTGAATAAAGCTGTTTGTAAAACAGCAAGAACTGATCTAAGATAGCTGATGATTTAGTATGTAGTGTCCCATCTACGCCCTTTATGGTCTTTATCCTAGTTTGGCCTTTGCCTCTGCCGACTGATAAGCAAATACCTGTCCTATATGCTCCCCATATTCATACTTTTCCATACGATATTTACTGTAACTAGCTGCTATTTTTTCCCTTATAAACTTCTTAACTAATATTCTTGCATCTATTAATGACAAAAGCAAAGTATCTTGGGTCTGCTGATCTTTTTTTTTTACTGCTTCGCCATGCAGTTTCTCAATGTTACGTAGAGTACTAAGCATTGCCTCAGTTTCATTTTTACGCTTTTTGTTCTGCTGAAAGATACATTTTTGTGTAATACCACGGACATATGCTTTCATTGCATCCCAAACAACTAGTGGAGATGCCGTCCCTGTATTTATTCTAAAAAATTCTTCCAGGTGCTGAACCATATTACCCAAGTATTCACTATCCGTCAGCAAATACTTAGGAAAAGAGAACAGCCGAAGTTCCTTCTTCTCAGTTTCAACCCGAAAGGATAAAATAATGGGGTTGTGATCTGAAGTGACCCGGGGGCAAATTTCCATGTCTAGCGTTGAGATTATGCCATCTGAGACCCAAGCCAAATCTATCCTGGAATAGGATTTATGAGGGGCAGAGTAGAATGTATAACCCGGAATTTTTGGATATATGTATCTCCATGCATCCTTAACCAACTGGAGTCGTGCCAATTCCAATATTGCAGCGCGAGTCTTGCGCATTCTAAGGTTGAGGCATTTTCCAGTAGAGTCTATAGCATAATCTATAACACAATTGAAATCCCCCATAATCACTCTTTCGCCTTCCCAATTTAGCAATTCTATATTAAGATATTCAAATATAGCAGGGTCGTCCACATTAGGACCATATACAGCACAAGCCACAAATTTTTTACCCTCCAGCTCAAACTGAGCTAGTGCCCAACGTCCCCATTGATCAGATTGACTTTTTATCACTCTACAATTGAATCTCTTATCTTTTAATATGGCCACTCCTTTAATAGATACTGATTGAGTAGTGCACGTAATAATATCATACCCTAATTGTTTTAACATATTTCGGTCCTTATAAGCAAGGTGTGTTTCTGTTAAAAAGACTAATTGAGGCTGATACATCCGAAGCTCTTCTCGGACTAGCTGTCGCTTAGTTACGCTGTTAAGACCTGCCACGTTCCATGCCATACATTTAAACCACTTCATAATATGATTTTTTTTTTTTTTCCAATAAGTCCCCCTTACTCCCTCCAATCTCCCTTATAGTATGTTGATCATTAATAGATCGCCTTCTGATCCAAACAAAAAAAAAGACTAAGGGGGTCATTACGATGGCGGGCGGAAACACTACCGCCGTGCCGTCGGAGGTAAAAACCGCTAGTTACCGTCCGCCAGCAACTGCCTGCCCTCCCGCCAAATTAGGATGTGAAAAGTCAGGCAAATACCGCCCGCAAGCCTGCGACGCTGCCTGCCATCAAAGTGCACCCATTTACGTAGCGGCGCTAGCCAACGGAGGCACACCGTCCGACGAAATGACGTACCGCCCGGCGTACAAATTACGATGACACAACCAAACAGCCTCACCGGCAAAGAGACACCGCACGAGAACAGGAGGCGGAAACCACATTGTTGACCACAGAAACACCAACCCGGCCTACTCCGAAATGAATCCTGCTCTCCAGGCCATCCCAATGCTGTACCTGATGCAGCACCTAGGAGTGAACGCGCAACGACGACGCAGGTAGACACACAACAAGGGCATGCAAACACCGCACACAATGCAAGGGCAGAAAAACTGTACATGGGCCCCCTAGACACCCCTGTGGGGACAGGACACATCCAACACTGTACCCACACATATCCCACCTGTAAATATAATCAACCCGCAACATCCAGGGCACCCACTACCCCGGACCAGGAGGAGACGTCCCCGTCACGGCACCGCAGCGCCCCGGCGATGACGCACATGCGCACAACGCAGAGGCCAACGACAGCGCCACGCATGGGCTGCACACAAACACCACAGGGTCACAACAACACACCACACACACCAGCCCCACCCTGAAGGCACATGTCACGTGGTCCCCCTGCGTAAATCATGACCACAACCGACAACTCACAGTTGCCAAAACGTAGTCACACAAGTGTGCCGAACAGGGGAGCAAAGTGACGTCGAAAGAGGACACACACCTGTGTGCAAAGCATGGAGAAGCACACGGCAGCTGCTACAGAACAGCACAAACAATGGACATTGACCGCAAAAGGCACGCCAGTCACAACAACAATACCTATACCATCCTGCACGCAATAACAAGCCATGCATTGTACAAAACAGAGAAACCCTGCTGCCTGAGAACAGGTGTTCACAATCACTATGCCCACACACAAGTCCCAATGTACAGCGGAAAAGAAGTGACCCACCCACACACGGGAGAGCAGATAGCAGTGAATGTCCTTCCATTCCCACACCCAAATCACATTGCAACATATCCTGCAGGAGAACGGAGCCATTGGAACAACCACAACCCAAACATAGCCATGCTGAGTCAACCTTCCACTGGCAGATAACGCCGAACATGAAAGAAAGATAAAACCACAAAATACAATTATACCACTGCTCCTTGTGGCTCAAATGCAAGTAATCAGGAAAGAGTCAGACACCACTGGCCTTGACCATTCATAGGAGCATGTGGGATGAGGGTCTGTGTCCGCCTCCCAAGCCATACCCAAAGTCCTGCCGCCTAACATCCATTCAAGAACACACAGCATCGACGGAGGTTGCACGCAGCAGACAGCCCAGGCAGCCGGAGCACGCTATCACAGCACCCTGCAGCAAAATGGACGGTGCCCCAGTACTATACACCTACGCCAGACAGATGCAGCTGTACAGCAATAGCTTGCTACAGATAGTGGGCTGTGCAAATCTGGCTATGCTGAATGTAAGTTATCGAGTAACTTACCGCATTGAAATGTTCAGCTGCGTCATCCCCGTTTTCTACTGTCGGTGGTGCCCGTACCACTGGCCTGTGGATTTATGTCTCTCCAACCCGGCATGTCCAATTGGGGACCTGGTACACCTGTTCTCACCCCTGGACGCCCATGACAGGAACTGTTCAGTGTATGGGGGCATGGCGTTTGTGGCTGCAATAGGACACACACTGCAATGGGACCAGTGTGCCTCCGCACAACGTATGCTGGATTACAGTTTCATCGAATGTCACCCGACATGTCCCATCAGGATTCTACAAGGGACAACTTACGAGGAACACGTTGCAACCCACCATCCGCTTCATTGGATGTCAACCATAAATACCACCAATGCGAGGGATGCTCTGCAGGAAGGTATCGCATACCTGACAACCTGTCAATTCATGGGTCCCCAAATCAATCCCCACAATTGAACATTCATGTGCAACACCGTACCTATGCTTGGCGCCTGCACGCAGTGGCCAGTTAGCTGTGCAACAACTATACCATGCACTCGGAAACAAACACCTTACCATCAACCCCACCGTCATGACACCTGACATTTCCGGGACATGCACCCTGTCCATCACCATATCCTGTGCCCCTGCATGAACACGGGGAGGCTGAGGAATGGGACCTGTGTACAGTGACCACATGGCCAACATTGCACGAACCACAATGCTACAATATGCATGCCGCGCACCTGAACACATGCTCCTGTAAGTGCACGCTTATCTGTCTGCTGAATAACTTGAGAACTGTCATCTCACCCTCTTCTGAACTTCCGTGCCAGGACATTTGCATGGACTGTACGGGGTACCATGCGGCTGTACGGCGTCCCCCCACCTATTTTACCGTGAGCTCGATGACTGGAGCGAATGGAGCCACACATACACTATTTGGCCTCTCTGGGGAGAGATTGGAGCTGCTGCACACGCGCGTGCTCCCATGATGCAATCGCATCAGTGGGGTGAGCGAGGGGAGGCAATGAGTCTGATGGTGCAAGCCATCTTCCGTGACGTCACTACCTGTCATGACGTCTGCGTGCCACCACCTCTTCTGTCAGGACTCGTGCCCTGCTGTTGTCAGATGCGCCACTTTCCGGGGGGTGGGGGAAGGTCAGGAATGTCAGCTTGACAGTGGCCCAGTTCAAGGACCACCTTGACTGGGGGGACAACTATTGGACAGACTGGTGTAGCTCACCCACGCGTTAATGTAGGCCCTCCATGAACTATATCAACTGCGGAAAGGTGTTGGCATGGGTAATGAAGTCATTAAGGAGAGCTGTCTGACCCACGCACATATGCCGCACATGCTCAACAGACCCGGCACTGAGTGCAGCAGGGGTCGCAGGGGCAGCTGTGCCTGGTGTGAAAGACACTCTATCCTTCATCCTTGTGCCGACACGTGTTGCACCAGTGGAAGTAGTTGGGAGGGCGGGCATTGGCCTCCGCGTGGCTGCAGAGGAGCTAGAGTGCACGTCCCCTGTGCTAGCAAACATGGATACATGACCTCTGTACTCAGATGACGCAGCAATTGTCGTATGGGCCTGTGATTCATCCAGCACACGTCTGCCCCTCCGATGCGCCGGTCACATTAGTCTCACCACTGTTGACCGTCCCCTGTCCCTCAGCACACATGGTAGATGACACATGAGGGAGAGCGAGGTGGCCTCACTCATTTGGCATCAATTCCACAGACATGTGCAAGGGAGCCAGCACAGAACATTCCCAAGTGCACATGTTGCATGATATCTTTGCAAATGTATACAGCAACCACAATCAACACGTAATGGCTGGCGTACAGGTAATGAACCCGCCAATAAGTGACACATGTGTTATGCACATGGAACAACACCCGGACTGTCACCCTGCGGCCATAGCCACTCATCGCTGTGTACACACCCACTCTCCTGATGGTGTTAAGGATGACCACTACATAATTAGGCCAAGGACATACCTGCATGGAGCAGAATGTGTCACCACCACACACTGACTGCAACATGACAGTCCACAATGGTTATGAGCCCATGCCAGACAACTGTCCATCGCACGAGCACAACTACTGTTGCACAGTGTGCCGGATGTGTGAGTATCAGGAATATGAGGCGAGGCATCGCACACATGTGTTTAGGACGAAATCAGAGTATGCACAGTGCCACAAACATACATGTGAATTGCCACTCCAGCTGACTACAGGCTGTTCCTGAGGCCTACGACTCTGAACGCATTGACTATGCAGAGTGCCCAAATAACATCTTGACCCTCAGGAATCGCATATGCATGTAAGATGCACCCAGCACAGAGTACACTCACAACCCACTGCATGACACAACTAACATCACATTACCCAGAACATGGGTAGGCTGTGGACACATGCTGCCTCTCGCAGCAAAAGACACAATCCCACAGTACTGTACACCTGCCTGCTGCTGATGCCCCTACAAACGTGCATCCGCCACAGGCTGTGTGACTGTCAATAGCAGACCATTAGTGGTGAAATGCAGCGCCGTGCCAACCTGACAATACGAGGGTGCATCCCCCGATTAGTTGCCGCAACATGGTCACACATCCGGCAGATGATGTCACCCTCTTCGTGGGATTGGCTGCACTGTCGGTTACACATACACAGAAGCATCAACTTGGATGCAATGGCTCATCACAAGGCCATGGGCTGGTGGACTTCCAACTGCAGGGATGGTACACATGAGGGTTGGAATATCACACATACTCTTCTCAGCATCACCCACATCCACCAATAACAGTGGCATGATGCTGACCCATCCTAAATGATCAGAGACGTGTAACAGAGCCAAGACAGTATGTGACATGGCATAACAGCATGTGTTCACCACACGTGAATACATGCTGGTGGGAGTGTGT
Source organism: Calotriton arnoldi (assembly GCA_963921515.1). Classification (NCBI taxonomy): domain Eukaryota; kingdom Metazoa; phylum Chordata; class Amphibia; order Caudata; family Salamandridae; genus Calotriton; species Calotriton arnoldi. The sequence goes on from CAWUFW010005561.1 coordinate 76,787, forward strand.
ACACAGTACCTGTCCATCCCATTCAATTCAGGATGCCAGCACTTAGAGCAATGTGTAGTCTGCCCACATCTACTGTCCATTGTCAGGTAGACCGACACGTAGCTCACAAGGCTACACATCTTTGTGGGTGGACTCACTGTGTCCAACACTGCGCAGCCCTCAACGTACTCGCCCTGTGAATGGCTCACCCCGCAATGGAGGTCACATTCAGTGCCACCATCTCTCACACACATCCCTATCACAAGGCCTGGAGTGTTCAATCGACAGGGCTGAGTTAGCGCATTTCCTGAGAGTTGTGAAATAATGACACATGTAACCCACTGTACAGTCAGTGTAGTTTCCTTCTAGGATTGGGCGGTCAATGTGCAGCCCAGGTCTGCCGAGACTGAGAAGGCCAGCAGGGAGCCAGCCAGCCATTCACACAAGCAATAGCTGCCCAGAATCATGCATTGCCAAGTGTCTGCGTCACTGGGTGTCTGACATGAAAATGCCATGTACAACCACTCGGGAGGGACATGCATGGGGAAACACCAGAGAGCCTACATACCCCTTCCACCTGTAGTTAGCATGGTAAGCGGTGCATGTTGGAACCCCACAGGCTCTGACTCATAGTGCTGTGGATGAACGACATGTGTGTCCCCCACATGCACTCCACACACACTGTAGTTGTCTTACACACACATGACTTTTGCCGGTATTCGCCTTGGGCAGTGTGCGTGGAGCTCGGAATCCAGGAACTGCAGCTCCTCGCTGGTGAGTGGACACTGGACATATCATCAGAGTCGTCGACATTAAGGTGGACAGGTGGCAGCAACAGCAGGTGTTGTTGAGGGGTGGCAGTCAGCAGTCCCTGGAAGCTGTGGTAATGCCTGTCACCCTCCCACACTGATATAGCCCCCTTGGGGCTGTTTCTGCGTGTCCAAGCTGCAGCGATTGGTGTACCGCTCAGCCTGTGTACGTTGTGTTGTTGGTGTGTGCCATACTCACCCAGCCTCGGAAGCGGTGTCAGGCACAGCAGCTAGGTATATTGCCGTGGTGTTGCCGCTACCCACATATGCAGTCTGAATCCATCATCATGCCGATCAAGCTAATATGACCTTAATCCCCATGTGCATGCTCATAGCAGTGGTATGTGTCAGTGGTCCTTGCTATTGGTAAGGGGACCTGTGTAAGAGTAATGTTGCTGTGCTGTCCCTACTTGTCAGCTGTTCGGTGATACAATTGCTTTGTCAGTGATCTTTGTTTTGTGTATGTGTAAATACCATGTGGTGTGTTGCATTGACATGTGTCCACTTCCATCTGTCCTAGGAGGAGTCCAAACATACATCACCCCTACCAATTGCTGGCAGACATGGAGGATGTGGAGGTCATAAGGAAGTTCCGTCTGGACCGGCCCACCCTGCATCGCCTATGTGCCATGTTGGAACCCCACCTTCGTCCTCGCAGGGTGTATCCTACAGCATTCACCCCCACGGCTAAGGTGATGGCTGCACTGCATTTCTTCCCAACCGGTTCATTCCAACACACGGTGGGCAGTGGAGGTGGGATGTCCCAGCCCATGTTCAGCAAGGTGCTACGGGATGTCCTGTCAGCTATGATGCTGTACAGGAACCAGTACATCTGATTCCCCAGGGCTCGTGATTTGCCTGCGGTGAAGGGTGCTTTCTATGCACTTGGACGCATCCCCCAGGTTGTTGGTGCAATTGATTGCACCCATGTTGGCCTTGTTGCACCACAGGCCATGGAGCACATCTTTCAGTAACCGGAAACATTTCCACTCCCTGAATGTGCAAGTGGTGTGCCTGGCGGACATGATAATCACACACGTGTGTGCCAAGTTTCCCGGTTCCACCCATGACTCGCACATCATGCGCCACAGCATCCTCCCACGTCTGATGACCAATCTGCAACCGGACCGTGCATGGATTGTTGGTGACTCTGCATATCCTAATGGGCCTTGGCTGTTAAGTCCACTACGCAATCCTCGTACACCAGCTGATGTCAGATACAATGAGGCACATGGGAGGACCAGACGTGTGGTGGAGCGGACTTTTTGACTCCTGAAGTCCAGATTCAGATGCCTGGACCGCACCGGGGGTGCACTGGAATACTCCCCACAGAAGGTGTGCCAGATAGATGTGGCATGCTGCATGCTGCACAATATTGCGATTCGCAGTCAGATCCCCCTGATAGTGGATGACGGTGATCAGCCAGGGCCCCCGCCTGCAGGCCAAGCCGTGTCCAGTGACGAGGACAGTGGAGAGGAGGAAGCAGTGAATGTGCGTCAGCAGCTCATCGCCCGCTACTTCACTTGACGGTGAGTGACCATGTACGACGGCTGATGTCGCTGTAGTTGTGTAGGTGTATGTGTGCATTGTCAGGACAGCCTATTGTTGACTGAGTGCTGTGTGGCAATGGTCCATGTCAGTATGCCACTGAGAGTGGCTGTGACATTGTGCCCTGTTGCTCTGTGAGATGTGTGTACATTGCTTAGGCCTGATGACAAGTACTGTGTGATGAGTGTGTGACACACACAGTCAATGGACTCTTGTTCTGTTTGTCACCCCTAGGTCGCTACAGCCTCTCCTGGCCTATCGACAGAACACACTACAGATGAATTTCTGAACATGCTGATGTTTGTGCACCATTGATAATAAACATAGCAGATGACATAGGATGTGATACAGGTGTATTTATTTTAAAGGTGACATGTGATTGTGGGAAAGGTGATCAAGAATGTGGTGCATGCTGTACAATGAGTTGACGGTCCTGTCCGCGTGATGGTCAAGGTGTACCCATGTTGTCCTGGGTCCGCAGTCCAACAGACATTTGCCACTCGACCGGCAGTGTGGGGTGGGATGGTAGTCCAAGTGAATGCAGGGGTGGCCACCATGGCTGGCTGACTCACTGGCGTTTGGAGCGTGCAAAGTCCTCCCTGGACATCTGTTTCCTCTTCGGACGGCCCCTTCCACGTTTGAGAGGAGGGGGTTGTGTTTGTGGGCTGCTGGTGGTGGCTGAGGATTGCCCACGCGCTCTGGACGCAGGGGAACTGGATGTTGCACGTCCCTGCGCCCCAGCAGGTGGTGGCGTAGGTGTTGTGGTTGGCCTTGAGTGGGCCCTCACCTCCACCACTAGCTGGCCCATGAGGTCCACAAGTTGGCCCATGTGGGAGTCCATGGACCTCAACACCCCAAGGACTTCCCTGGTGTCGGAAGCTGACCTGGCCCATTGTCCCTGGGCCTCTTCATAGGCCCCAAGGACTCTGGCTATTTGCGGCAGGGCTTGGCTCCCAGGCTCTGTTGGCCTTGGCCTGACCCTGCTCCTCCCACCTGAACTGCTGCCACCGACCTGCCCACTCGCCACATTGGTCACCCGGGGCCTCCTCCTGGCTCCCAGGGTAGATGTGGAGGTTTGTGCCACCTCTTGGGATGGCTGAGTGGTCAGGGAGGCCCTGGTGGTGGTGATGGTGGTGGTGGTGGTGGTTGCGGCGGTGGTGTTGGCCGCAATGACCGTGGCAGCAGGGGCCTGGGACTGGTCACCAGCCCTGGGAGATGGGTTGGTGGGTAGGAGGGGTCCTGGTGTGCTGTTGCGCCCTGCCACGCCAGATGTGCCAGGTTGGGAGTCCTCGTCCGTAGAGGTGTCCAGGCTTTCCACATCCGTGAGTCCGTGTGGGAGGCTTGTGGACTGGCTGTGATGGCTGGTGTCTCCATCCGCAGCATCATGCTGTTCGTCACCTGTGGGGCGGAGATGAAAAGTTATTGTGTTGCACCTTGCAAGGTTTGTGTTAGATGTCTGACATGCACAGTTTGTGCACAGTTGTGCACTGATTTCCCAGATACGTGTGTATGGCTCTACAATGTGTGTGCGTGATCAAGGCAATGGAATAGTGTGATGGGTGCATATAGCATGGGACGGATTTGGAATGCCAATCGGTGTGTGTTGCAGTACCCCTACATTTTGTGGCTTTGGTGGGCACGGGGTACAGCCCCATGAACGCTTTTGAGATGATATATGTTTTTGGGGTTCAAATGAGACGCTTAGCAAACGCAGATGGCAAAAGGGTACATCCCCATGAACGCTTTTGAGATGATATATGTTTTTGGGGTTCAAATGAAACGCTTAGAAACGCAGATGGCAAAAGGGGTACAGCCCCATGAACGCTTTTGAGATGATATATGTTTTTGGGGCTCAAATGCAACGCTTAGAAACGCAGATGGCAAAAGGGTATCGCCCCATGAACGCTTTGGTGTTGAAATATGGTACTGTGGTACATACTGTGACATATGGGTGCAGAAGGGGACATGTGTTTTGGCCACACGACACTACAGAGACAAAGGTGTGTGTATGTCTGACTTAGCCAGCATATCTGCTCACTGTTGTCATTTAAGGGCATTCCACAGCAAGTATTGTAGTGTGTGAGTAATGGTTGTATGCCACACGACGTATTGCAGATGGTACAATTCCTTGGTGTGCGTGCTACTCTCACCCATGTGCAGCAATGCAGTGCTCTTGGGGTGTTGACTACATTTTGTATGTTGTTACTCACAGTGTGACGAGCGCTTCAGACACAGCAGACACATTATTGGTCATCGGCAGGACTCTTTGCTGTACTACTGTCTATGGGGCAACTGTTTAGATGATATACCTTTCATGACACTGGGGCTGGATGATGAGATGGATGAGTTTTGAATGTGCATTGTGTAGCTGTGTGGTTCATGGGTCCAGTGGTGTATGTGACATTACTGGGGTTCCACTAAGTTTCATTTGGACAAGATAGACTTACATGGGTGATGTTGTACTATGTCAAGGGTAGAAGCAGACACGACTACATGGACAAGACTTGGATGGTGTTGCTGATGTGTGTGATGACTGGCACAGTGCACGCCATGTGGGTCAGTACTCCAGTTAGACTTGTGCATGCAGACGTGACTCGTTACGTGTTACTGCATTTGAGATGGCTCATGTGGGCTATGACTCTGTAATTGATGTCCGGGTGCACATTGGTCACATGTTTGTGACAGGGAGCAGTGCTACCTGTTCCTCTGCTAAGTGACATGTCCCACATGTTAGTCGTAGTACAGTCCTCATGCCTACAGACACCCCGCCCTGTACAGTAGTCTACCTAATTGTTGGTTTTGAGGGTGAAATGCAATGGTCTGTGGGTGTGGGGGCCGTGTTGTGGGTCGTGGTGATGGTTTACCATCCACAGACAGCCCTCCATGTAGGGTGACATATCTACCTGTCGGGTGTAGGTGTGCACTGCAATGGCTGACACATGGGTGTGGGGAGTGCTCCATCTTGCTGCGCTGTAGGAGTGGGGGCCTGGTGGGGGGTACTTCTGCAGTCCCCCCTCAGATACACAGGCCTTGTGGTAAGGCTGCTTACCTGTTACTTGTTGGTTTGTGCAGCTATGGCTGCCACATGGGTGTGGGTGTGGGGAGCGCTCCTTCCGGCGCATCTGGGGTACAAGGGGAGCTGGTGGGAGTTGTGGTGCTGGCTGACTGTACACATGCCCCCATGGTTTTGTTTGTTGGTGCCTATGGGCTGAGTGTGTGTGAGTGTCTGTTGCATATGTGAGGGATGTCTTGTGAATTGTGTACTGGACATGGGGTTGTTCGGCCCTCGGAGCTATGGCATTGTGTAAGTGCATGACTGTACATGGCGGTGTGCTGGTATACATTTGTTTGTACTTACCAGCCTCCACTCCCCCTGGTATTCCGATGAGACTCTCCGGATGTAGTATGCCTCGCACCTTCTCCTCCCACACCTTGAAGGTCTTGAATGGCGCGGGAGTTCCGCTGCCAGTCCTGTCAGCCAGCTCACGGTTCTTGGCCTCCTTCTTCCTGACCACGCTTTTCAGGTCCTGCCACCTCTTGGTTATTTCCCCCCGGTTGCGTGGCACGTTCCCAACTGCATTCACCTGGTCTACGATCCTTTTCCACATCCTGTTTCTGGTGGCTACTGGTGTCTGTTGGACCTGGTTCCCATAGATTTGTGGGTACACCTTGATGACCTCGTCGACCATGACCGTCAACTCTGTGGCAGTGAACTTGGGCATTCGTTGTGTTGCCATGGTGCGTAGTGTAGTTTTTGTGGTGCTGGTGTTGTGTGTTTGGTATGTGATGTGCAGGGGGTTTGTGGTGCCGGTGTTTAGGTGGTGGTGGGGGTTGTGGTGATGGATGTGATGTGTGTGTGCGTGTGGTATACTGCTTTCCTCTGTGGCTCTCCGTGTTCTCTGCTGTGGTGTTGGCTTTGTTGTGGTGCAAGGGTTTGTGGTCTGTGAGAGGGCTGCTTTTGTACTCACCTATGTGGGTGTGTCATGATGGTCTGTCGTTTTCAGGTGTGTTGGGCGTGGTGTCCTGGGATTTATTCTATTTTTTTTTTTGGCAGGGGGATGTGTCTTTGGGATGGGTTCTGTGTCTGGGTATTTTGGCGTCGTTGACTGTGTGGACTTGTTGGCCGTGTTGTGTGTATTTGTTTGTGCCGCCACTGATTTCCGTGCACGGACGTGGCCGCCAGGCCTTCCGCCTTGTCAGTTATTCATTTCTGTTGTTCACCGTTGCGGGCGGGAAATGTGTTGGTTTCCCGCCCTCATGTCGGGGGGATCATAATTTGACGGCCGGTGTGTAGTCCGTCCGCGCGGTCGTATTTGGCTTTTTCAGGCGGTATTGCGTCCGTGGCGGACGGATTGTCTTGGACTCTGACATGGACGGGCGGTATTCTGTGTTTTTTTTCCGCTGCGGGTGGTGGTTGCTTCGCGTCATCATAATTGCTTGGTCGGTATTCCCATGTTGCAGGCGGGCGGTCTTTTCAGGCTATGGCGGTTGGCTGTATTTTTACCGCCGGTTATCGTAATGGGCCCCTTAGAACCTTCCCCTTACCCTAGATAAATAATGCCCTAGTGATGATTTTTTTTGCCCCATTTCCCCATCCTCCCCCTTACCCACCCACCCCAGACTCCGAAGACCCCCCTCCACCCTGTCCCAACAAGAAATCAACAACTGCTTAGACTGTAAATTACAGCGAGAGAGCCACCAGACACCATGCTGCGAATGCGGCAACCCAGTACAGACACCATTGTTAGACAGCATTAGACTATCTACGCGCCTGCGTCCTACTGGACAAAGGCATTCCCACAAATAATGAATCTAGGTTCCTATGGATATGGCCTCAGCGCTCGGCTGACGCTCGAACTGTTATAAAAGATTTGCGAGTCTTTATCGGCACATACGCAATAGGCACGCTAGATTCTGACCAGGGTCCTGCGTTTAGCTCTTGGGCTTACAAAGAAGCCATGGCCAGTCTGGGCGTTGCATTGCGGTACTCCTCTCCATTCCATCCTGAGGGAAATTCGGTTGTGGAAAGGAAAAACCGGGACATAAAGCAGTCTATAACAGCTAGGGTATTAGGTTCGGGTGATGGGTGGGTCAAACACCTTAATGGGGTCCAACGCTCATTGAATAATCTGCCAAGAAGTTCTCTAGGGGGGGTCACTCCATATGAGGTCCTATTTGGGACATGAATGTGGGTACCAGACCTTGAACACGTAGGCACAGTGGTGGAAAATAAACCGTTTGATATCAAAGATCGTTTGGCTGTTTTACAGGAACTGAATAAGTTAAGAACGAAACAAAGCAACATATTCCTACAGCCAACCACCACTGGGGAAAAATCGGCGGTCCCAGCAAGGCCTGTCTGGATTCCAAAAGTTGGGGATCTAGTCAGAGAAAAGATTGCGGACAAGAAGGAATTTGGACCTTCTTACAGACAACCAGTACCTGTCCTAGCAGTTCAAGGAACAAGAACAGTACTTCTGCCGCCCCTTGCTGGAAGAAAGGAGAAAAGATTTGTGTCCATCGACCTGATCAAAGCGATACAAATGTCTGAACTGGGGTGGTGGAGTGAGCTAAAGAATGATGATGGATTAAACCCAGATCAGTTGACTGGGGGTGAGTGTTTGATTGGCTCAAACGTTCCGTCCATCATCCCCTTTTGTATCGCTTTGGTCGCCCTAAGTTGGCGGGGGTATGCCCAGACGTGGGTCCCTTGCTCACTTTGCCACTGGATTCAAGCAAGCCTGGCTGATGACGGCTGAAATGCCAGAAACCGGTCCTAGGATGCTTGTTTCCGGTCCAGGGAAGACATGGCTTGGCAGTTCGGGCTGGACTGTTCCCATGAGGCACAGGGTCAGACTGATTTGCATATGGCCATGTCTGAACTGGGGTGGTGGAGTGAGCTAAAGAATGATGATGGATTAAACCCAGATCAGTTGACTGGGGGTGAGTGTTTGATTGGCTCAAACGTTCCGTCCATCATCCCCTTTTGCATCGACCTGATCAAACCACAGTATGTGGCCAATACTAAATAGTAGGCCTCGTGGACTCCGACCTAGTAGCAGACGCACTCCTCTCGCTACTATCCAAGAGGTTCAGACTGAAAGACTGATAACAATCGAGAATTCAGCTGTAACAGATGGAGGACTAAGCAACAACGCTATGGAACTCATCCCTCTTGAACACCAAGTAACAGTTCGTCCAAATACACATGTCTACACCAATGTAGCAAGTGATGAACTGGTTCCAGTGATTTCTACAAATCCTGATGCAATTCCAACAATTGATAGAACTGCTTCTGGCTATTTCATTAACTTTGATACGTTCTCAGATGATCCGAGTGAACCTGAAACGACGCCAGCATCATTCAAATTCAAGCAGCAAGTACAAGACTTTCTTCACTTTCTGAAAAAGACTTATTTGGTTTCTCCATGGATTGAACTATGGATTATATCTGGACTTTTTGTTTTCCTGCTCTGGCTAGCTTTGGTTACAACAGTGAGCGTGCCTATAAGTGGCAGATACATCCATGTGAACACTGAAAGAAAAGGCGTGAACGTACTTTTGAAACCTCATAAATCCTCCCATTGTGAAGCAAGAGACTTGTCATCAGTGAACATCACAGCTGTTCCTAAACAGGATGGTATAGTGTGGGACAAAACAGATTTTGACATCTTCGGCCCGACGGAACAATTGAACATTCCACATTTGTTTAAAATTTCACTAAGTGATCTAATTTCGTCCAGTACCTATTCTGATGATTGGGACTTTGAGACTGTTAACGACATAATGTATGACCTAGAAAAATCTGCTGCATTTTCTAAAAATGAATATTTAGAGGGTTCATCAGACTATGAACAACTGTATTGTTATAACCACTATGGTCATCATTATTTGCATAAATCTGCATATCCAAGAAATGTGTTTATGTTTAACCAATGGGAACATTGTCCTACACCACCTAAAGGTAGTTCAAAAACATTTGCTAGTAAGTTTCCATATTTTTCAGGTTACAATACATCTGATCCAGAAATGTTTTACTATAAAAATGTAAACAAGACAGGACTGAAAATTATGTTAACAAATACAAAACAGATTTATTCTGCATTATTTAATGCCCAACTGTCTAGACAGGGTTTCGACTTTTGGAAAGACACAATAGACACAAAAACTGTCTGGGGTACTAAAGATTGGCAAGTGCAGGGGATAGAAGCTTTATTTAGAGCCTGTATCATCCCTGAACAAATAAAGTTTTTGAATGAAACCATCCAACAAACATCTTGTCTTGGACTAGCCAAGATCAAAGAGATGAACACACCTTCTGTACCAATACCTGCCACTGATAACGATACACAGGCAGTGGTGACAATTGACAATATACTACAATTCAACAGATCTAATCCTAATTGGAAAAAATGGTTGATCTGGCCCACAGACACGAATAACTGTCAGGAAAGATTCCTGAATAAAACTCAGGGCTTTACTATTAATAGGCCAGACCCAAGATACGTCCAAAGACAACATCCAGGGGTAGTAACAACATACAGTGTAGGAAAATTATGCCTCGATTGGCTGCATAAGTCTACACTACAAGATGTGAAACAACACTTAACCTTACTTAAAAAGGACGCAGACCTTAGGGAATTCTTGCTTGGACCAAGAAAACCGCGTCAAAACGTTTCATATATGCCGGCATTTATGCTGCCTATAATGAAGCATGGAAGGTATCACAGATGGAGGCCGCAGAACGAATACGTGAACTTGATCGTATTAATTTAGAGAAAACACTCTCTGTGGTCGACAATGGGTTAACAACTTTATCCTCCAGAATATATTCATTGGATGGCATTGTATCCTCTGCTATCGACATACTAGAACAAGATTTGGCGATGTTACAACAAGGCCAGTCTCAATTACGCTCTATTGTGTTATTAAGCTGGACGCTGCAATCTTTGCGAGCGGGCTATGTGCCTTGCCGTTTTATCAACACAACGGCTCTGTTTGCAGAATACAATCTAACTGATAAACAGATCGAACTGGCACAAAGAGGAGCAAAGTATACAGTGCTGAGCATTGAAAAACTGGAAAAATTACCATTCACAGTGGCAGAAAAACCAGCTACAGAATGGCTCATTCATAGCAAAATCACATTACCTGTGACTACTTTTCAGTTTCAGTATTGCCTCAGACAAATGCAAGCAGGCAAATATGAAAGGTTGGGTAAGGAATACATTAAGACATCTTGGGATTTACCATATACATATAGATGTTGGAGTGGGGATCGTGAAGTGTTTTTGAGCGGTACACACTGTAAACGTGCACTGAGCGGTTCGCTTATGTGTCATGACATTTCTTTACATGGGGCTTGTAATGGTTCTGTGGCAAATTTGTCTTGCCATCAGCAGGGTACACCAGCTGCTGTGATTAATCCAATGTTTGGACAACTTTCTAATGGGAGTTACCTCATGTTGAATGATCAGAGTTGCTGCGGCATGTTGCCAGGCATCCCATATCTAGTAACGGTCAACTCCAGGGTCACTTGCTGTATGCAAGTATTGTTTGCCCCAATAGACACAGTCAGGGAGTCGCCTCTATGGCCTTCGCTGAACGTCTCTTTTATAAGATTTGATACTTTGAGCAGAATGAAAGCCATGCTTTTACAGCAAACAGTGCCTTTGACCTCGGCCAAAGAAACCTATGATCTACAAGTAGCAAGGACTTCGGCTGAGATACAGACTTTAATACGTACAAACTGCCCTATACATTTCGTAGAAATGATAGGACGTATCTTCAATATGTCTGATACAACCGGAATTGTACATGTATTTAAGAGCATCTGCTCCGGTCTGTTAGCACCTTTCCAGGCAATATTCGGAATCATCCCGAACTTTGCACATTCGGTGTTTGGTGGCATACCATTAATTCTAGCACTTGTTGCCGGAATTCTATTTCTCTTCCTGCTATTCCGCTATGGCCAGCCTATTCGCAGACATCACTCCGAGCGAAATGGAGAAAGCTCTCCTTGAACGAAAGTGCCGTGAGCGAATAGTACAGCTTTTGGGCATGACTCGTCTAAGGGAACTCAATACCACGTGGTTCCTGTCATTCAGAGCAATCTGGCAAGATTGCATCTTACGTGTTCTACGATGCCTGCTATGCGGTGAAGAATGCGTGTTGGACACCTGTCTAACATTTCCATCAGCTACGCCAACGGATGTCGATACTCTGCTGGTCCCGATAACGGCCCATGCTCTGTGTTGTCCCCAGAGGCTACCAATCCTGATGTCAGCATTCATTGAGATCTCACAGATGCTTCCGGCTCCTGCTGAGGTACGAGAAAGATCTACAGGCACACAGGTAACAACGACGCGAACATTGCTGCGGCAACCTATGCTGGAAGCGATGCTTCTCATCTCTGTGCAATTAATCTACTACACGAGGTGTTCCAACTGACACCAACTACAGTGGATGATGTTTTGTCTATAGAAATAGATGATCTAATGTTTACACCAGACCCGTAAACTGACTCTGATTCAGCATACAGTGTTCCAGAGATGCAATAACAATTTGGCCTTCATTTTCAAAAAACTTGGAACTCTACCAATATTGAACTTTTTCCCATTTTTCGAACGAAAATGGCACTTCAATCTGCTTAAAGTAGAACTAGCCTTATAGTACAGACTTTGCGGTACTTCCACGGACACTTAGTCATCTTGTGTGTCTAAAACGGTTCATTAATTTTCATGACATGAAATGACTTTCATTTTTTAACAACTTATCGATCATTTTCTGTCACATGTAAATATTACTGCTTATTTCATTCCAATTGCATTTATTTTCGAACTTTATGCCTGAAATGAAAAGCATTTGCTTCAAATGTACAGTACCTTTTGCATCTTTTACTATGTTTTTTAATGCTTTTAAGAAATATTTTTAAATATGCGGTACTCCATTTAATGTTTAGCATTTTAAATGTTTAGCATTTTAGTATTATCGTACACACGAAAGTGGAGTGGGTGTTGTATTCCTCTTAGGGTGTCCACAAACGGGCTTTCCAGTATCATGTCCTTATATAGGCACAATTCGCCCTGCCCTTATATAGGCATAAAATCCCAGCCCTTATTTAGGCATTAAACCGTGCACGCCAAATACAGGCATGGTTTCTGACATCCGTCCACCCTAACGTCACTACGAGTTCATGAAGAACAGACCCTTAGGCTGCGGGAGTTTCCCTAGCCCAGGACTATTGATTTCTTCAAGGACTCATATATTATGCATGAACCATTATTCCTTAGGGGTTCATTAATGACGTCTTCCGCTGTCCGATCCACGTCAATGCTAACATTCTGAGGTACCTCTCAGGTATAAATATACCTTCCCTAGCCCTTGTAAACCAGAGGAGACCTCGACTTCAGAGGAGCCCGTTTCCCGGCCTGACGCACTGAGAAGACGCTGTCATCCCTGCACGCAGAGAGTCCAGCTTCCAGTGATCTGACTTCCCTTGCGGGGTGTTGGAGTTCGAGTCTGGCAAAGAGATTCCTACCTCTCTCATTCTTCAGGTATGGAGCTGACAAGAACCTAGAGGGACTCTTGGCATACTAGGCATACTAGGCTTAACATACTCTTAGTATACCATAGTAAGGAATACTTCACCTACTTCATACCTCTCCCTACACCTAGGTTAGGTTAGGTACATTGGGGTAGAACTAGATTAGAAACGCATCGTATGAGTACTCGCATTTTTAGTCTGTGTTATTTATGTAAAGACATATGTACTAAAAGATAATGCTATCTCAGTATTATTTATTTCTACTGCTCACACTGTATTTTATTTATCTTGCATACTATCTTGTGATCGTAACAGCACATTTTACTTACACCAGAAACAAGACTGTTCAATAAATCTTTTATTGAAACGCCCGTCTGTTCTTTCTGTGTATTTTGGAGAAAACTAAGCATGCACGATTGAGCTGAGTGAAATAGTTATCTATTGTTTCCACGACTCTGGGACACGTTCTGATTCTAAAGGGAAACAAAGTGGTCATGTTTTGCGGCTGCCAGAAACTACTCCCTTCTTGTTATCCAAGGAGTTTCTAGTGGCCTCTGAGCTAGCTGGCACAAGTAATTAAGTTTAATATACTCGATAGGGACCTACTGACCTTAGTCCTATGTCAAACCTATAGGATATATTATTCCAATGCGCAGAGCCTATTAGGGAAATAGGAGCTACACTACAGTGCAGGGTGCGGCAGAAACGGGTGGAAGCGATTGTTCGTTGGGACAAGCATTGTCCTGATGTACACCATCATGACACTGTGCAGAGGAGTGTGCTCGTAAAGAGGGGTGATTTACCAGAAAACCGGTCCCAGGATGCTTGTTTCCAGTCCAGGGAGGACCTGGATTGGCAGTTCGGGCTAGACTGTTCCCATGAGGCACAGGGTCAAGGAAAATTTGCATATAGCTGGGTCTGAACTGGGGTGACGAAGTGAGCTAAAGAACGATGATGGATTCAACCCAGATCTGTGACTGGGGGTGAGTGTCTGAAAAGTTTCAGCGCTCCGTCAATCATCTTCTTGTGTTTGCTTTGTTCGCCCTAAATTTGCAAGGTATGCCCAGACGTGGGTCCCTTGCTCACTTTGCCACTAGATTCAAGCTAGCCTAGGTTCTGAGGGGTGTTACCCCGAAATCGGTCCCAGGATGCTTGTTTCCAGTCCAGGGAAGACCTGGCTTGGCAGTTCGGGCTGGACTGTTCCCATGAGGCACAGAGTCAAGCCTGATTTGCATATAGCTAGATCTGAACTGGGGTGGCGATGTGAGCTAAAGAACGATGATGGATCCAACCCAGATCTGTGACTTGGGGTGATTGTCTGAAAGGTTTCAGCGTTCCGTCCATCATCTCCTTGTGTTTGCTTTGCTCGTAAAGATCAGCAGCCCACCTGAGGTGCCGGGACATGAGGAGTTTGAGGAGTGCGGGGGAAGCTTGCAGGGGACCTGTGCTAGCCTGAACTCTGGAACGTCCAAGGGTTGTTGGGGACCTGAGCTGAGAGCTGAGAATGTCTTTAACCTCCAGATTAGGAGGACGCCAGTGCCTGACATCGCAGCCGCTGTCCGAAGTCGTTGGCTCCTTCTCCCTCGACTCACACCACAAGGTAAGGAGAACATCGTGATAAGGCCCAAGTGGTTTTGTTGTGCCATGTGGGCACCTACGGCTGGCTGCCGGGAGCTACGGCAGCTCACACTTCCACTTGAGGGGAAACATTTCTTCTGACTTGAAAGTGCACCAGCTTCCTGGGTCACAACCTTTTGTCTACAGGGGGGATAGCGAAACCGCACTTGTGCAGGTGCCACTGGGCGTCTGGGGGTCTAATCCGCAAGGAAAAAAATAAGTAACTGTTTCTTTCCATTTAAAGTGGTTCCGACAATCTAATCAACATGGCGCCAGTAGGGGCAACGTGTTTCATTGGCTGATGTGGTTGAGTGACTCAGGGGCTGGGTCACGAAGCATAGTCAAAGACCCGTGATTGCTTGACCATTGCAACTGTTGGGGGTATGCAATATTGGGGAATGTCATGTTGGGTGAATCCCTCTGAATAGTGCATATATCTTCATGCTATTCGGCTGCTAATGGGAAAGTTAAACAATTGTATATAACTGTAAAGTGTATATACATTGTGTATTTCATTTTGATATCAATGTGTGTGTAATACAAAGACCAGAGTTTTAGACATACTGTGTGGAGTCTTTTTGTGGCGTGCGCAGTGTGTTGCAAGGGTGGTGTTGAGCCAATACTTTACACTTGGGCCCTGAGGATAAGTCTGACTGCTCGGTGCCAAGCTACCCAAGGGTGAGCACAGGTTATCGGACACGTGTATCGTACTCATCCTATCTAGGACGGTGGATTCTGACTGACTTCTATGCATCACAGCCAGCAGGAAACCGTTGGGTCTAACAGGTATGCTCACTTATGATGTGATATTTTACTTTGAATGCCCGATGTGGTCCGCGCCTTCCCCTTCTGCCACAGCCTTCTCTTCTGCTCCAATCAATGCACCAACATGTTGATTTGTCTAACCATATCTTTTTCACATGAATGTAAGGATATTGAAAATATTATTCCATAATATATGTTCAGCATGAATTAATAACAAAAATGGTTGAACTTCTATGCCTGATGTCTGTGTCCTTATGTCACTAACTACATCCTTTCATTGTGCTTCTTCATTGGTAATAATATGCATATGCCACTTCTCACCTCTCGGGTCGATGGGCGTCCTAGTGTGTCAAATGTCTTCAGGAATTTGTTATAGTACGGATGCCTGCCGGCTGCCTTCTACATATAGATGAAAAGTTCCAGGGAAGGGCAAAGCAGCCCCCTTGGCATGACAATCTATTTGAACAGCCAGGGTTTGTGGATGAAACTTTTCTTTCCCTTGCACGCCAGGACCAGGAAGAACCAAGAGAGGCACAGCACAAAGGAACCAAAGTGATCTAGGCTACAACAAGGGAGTGGTGTGACCTCGGTGACTGCAACAATGACATACAACCTGCCACATATGGAATTGTATCCTTTAAAGGCACAAAAGAAGTATTAATTTGAATGCAAGCACCAAAGGTAACGTTATGAAAATAAGTGTCACCATTATTTACAAAATACTATTCTTAAAACCACCAAATTTATAAAAAGAAAGTGCACATCATCATGAACATAGAAAAAATGTCCATCTAAATCATGCCCCAATATACACAACACGGAAACATCAAATATAGTTACTATTTACAAAAAAATAATATTGTGCAAAGAACAAAATGGTCCCGTTATTTCCATTTACTGATCCTTTTTTCTATCATTTCGTAAAATGTAATTAAAGGCAAGAGAATTCAATCACAAATAAATTCTTCCATTTCTTTCAATCTAGGTTTTCTGAAAATTATATTAATATATTAATTGCCTTTCAAAAAACATTCATGACTATGCCTTTCTCGATAGGAACGATATGTAAATGTAAATAAAAAGGGAACACCGATCCCAAAGATAGAGCGTGTGACCCTTAGAGAGAGGAAGCAAACAAAAATATGTGTATGTTACACAAGCACCTGCAATTTATAATTAAGGTTGAGGTAATTCTGGGCCAGTTCCTAATTCCACATGTGTCAAATAAGATGTGGTTGAGACAGGAGACTCCAATACAACATGTATTTCACTTTTCCTTAATTTGACCGTTACCAACTAGTAACGCCGAATAACTTTTAAAGTAATGCTCAAAAAGATTAACATTGCTATGTTAACTTAAAACATCAGTTCATCCAAGTTTGTGCCCAATCAAGTTCCAATATTATATTAAGTGTTCAATGTTTGAAATTATTTAACCAATGGGAGCACAAAATCTCAGTTATACCAAACGTGTGGGTATACAGAAAGGAATTGCAACACACGGTGCCTGCCACTTAGTGCACTGAAATGCAGGGGGGTACCATGGGTACCCCCCTAGTGCACATACACCTCCCCCAACACAAGGGGGGCCTGCAACAGGCCCCTGAAACCAATCCCCGCCAGCCTTTCAATGGTGGTTTATCCGCCACGGAAAGGCTGGCTTCCGCCAGCATCGTAATTCGGCGGACGGAGCCTGCTAGGCTCCGCCACCATTTTAAGCATGCTGACCGCTCCGCCAGGCAATCGTAACGATTGCCTGTGGCGGTTCCGTGGCGGACGGTCTTTGCGACCGCTGCGGTCCTAAACGATTCCCACCGCCATCGTAATTCGGCGGTGGGAAAATTGCTGTGAATTGACGGAAGGATCGCCACCGCCGGGCTGGCGGTGATGATCCTTCCGCCATCGTAATCGGCCCCCTAGTTAGGATATCCCCAAAGTTTTGCCCTTTCTATAGGTGATCGAAGGTTTCTCAGGTAAATCTCGACTGATGATGAGATCTTTACTCACTATGTTCCAGTGCTTACATAATTGTTTTTTGACCCTGTAAGATGTTTGAGTTGTAAGTCATAATCAATCTCGTAATGTTGTTTTGTTGTTTGATTTTGTCAGTAGGCTATAAAAGTTGGTTTCTCTTATGGGGTTCTGCTTTCTTAGCGGCTATATTAAAAAGATTTGGCCCATATCCTCTTGCCTGAAATCTCTTTCTCATGAGCCTTGTTTGTGTTTTTAGCACTTTCGGGTTGCTGCAAATCCTTTTTAACCTCAGTGTTTTTCTGTACGAAATACTTTCTATTAAATTCCCAGGATGCTGACTGGTGTGATGTAGTGTGCTGTTTCTGCAGTGGTTTTGCGATATACTAAAGTGTGTATTTTGTCATTCTGAACCTGCAGCAGTGTATCCAAAAATGTGATCTCTTGGGAGCTCATAGACACGGTAAATTTTAAATAGTGTGTGTTATGATTTAGCTTTGTAACATATTTGCGTGCCTTTTCTTCTGGCCCGACCATAAAATGAATAGGTTGTCAACATACCTAGTCCAAATCAGGACACTATCCAAGTACTCCTGGTTGGCATCTGCCCAGGCCACCTGCTTCTCCCACCAGCCCATCACCAAATTGGCAAAGCTGGGGGCTTAGCAGGTGCCTATCGCAGTCCCCATCATTTGGCAATAAAATGCGCCATCATGAGCAAAGATTTTCTCTTTTAGGCAGTAGCAAATCATTTCAATCAACATTTTGTTGTGCTAAAAAAAACAAGCCAGTCTGATTTTTAAAAAGAACTCGCACGCTTTCACTCCAAAATCATGGTCAATGCAGGTGCACAAGCTCACTACATCAATGATGATCATCAAGTAGGTATCGGTCCATATGACCTTCTCAATCTTAGTTCAAAAATCTCCACTATCCCTACAATAAGACGGAAGTGTAACTACATAAGGGGAGAGGAATGAATCGCTCTGTTCTCCAGAAAGCCCATTATTGGAAGAAGCAATGGGCCTACCAGAAAAATCAATCAAGCTTTATGTACCTTTGGTAGTATATAAAAGGCAGGTACCCAGGGAAAATCAGATCCCCAAAAAATAAAATGGTTATTAATGCCTCTGTCTCTCCACTGAATCAGACTCTGGTGGAATCTTTCCACCAAAATTTTGTAGGTCTCCATGTTAATCACCTCATAGCGGGCTCCCGTGCTTGTTTCGAAAAAGGCCCCCGGGTGGGCCTGGTCCCAGGGACATTTTATAAAAAAAGGAGGGGTCCCCCTCCTAAGGCTCTTTGAGCCCCGGAGACCACCCTGGGGCTTGATATTAATTTAGTAGGGGGTCGCCCGGACCCCCCTCCATGGGCTCAAATGAGCCGCAGGGACCACCACCTCCCCGGGGCTATATTTAATTAAAGGAGGGTGGCAGCATGGACCCCCCTCCTGGGCTGTTCTAAGCCCCGAGGACCACCACCTACCTGGGGCAAATTCAACATAAGTGCGGGAGCCACAAGGACATGCCATGCCCCGGGGACCACCACCTCCCCAGGTCCGGCCCATAAACAACAGAGGAGGGGGGCCACATGACCCCCTTCCTGGTGCCAAATATGGCCCTGGGGACCGCCACCCCAAGGGCGGCTCCTGCTATGTCCTGGGGTGCCCACCCCGGGGACGTAGCTGTTTGCTTTTGCCACCAAGCAAAGCAAAAGCAAACATTCCGGTTCCAGTGGGCTGGAGCGGTCAAAGTGCTCCTGCCCACTAGAAGCAGAGGTTTCATCTCTTTCCCTGCCCACAAACATGCGGGCAGAGAAAGGATTGAATCTTTTGCTCTTGCACTCAGGGAGCTGCATTTCCAGCAGATCCCTGTGTGCAATAGCAATGGCGGCTCCCGTAGGAGCCGAATAGCCGGCTGGGACCGTGGGGGTCTTGATGCTCCCCTCGCGGTCCCATAGCACACTGGGTTCCCTGGGTGGGCTCCATGGCACCCAGGGAAACATGGCCGGGCCCTGAGGGATGGGGTCCCCAAGGCCAAAATCGTCCCTGGGAGGAAGCCGCATGGCCCCCTCCCCATTTACATTTCAGCTGGCCTTCGGAGAATGCGGTCCCCGTGGTCGAAATCATCCCTCCCTCATGTAATATATATATAAAGGAAGGCCGGGCGTAGCCAGTGCGTCATGGCATGGTCTCGTTTGCAAGGAAGGAAATTGTCCCCTTAACTGCTGTTAGGTTTGTAGAAAACAGAAATACTCTTGATTTAGGGCATAATTATGAGTCTGGCAGTCCATGGATCACCACTGCCACACTGGCGGTCCGACCTCCATTTCACAACTTTGACAGTCAGACTGCCATTGTACCACCGCAGCCGTTCCCTGGTGGTGGCACGGCAATCAGGGTCTCAGTAATATGCTGCTGGTACCGCTGATGCACCATCATGCATATTACGAGTTTTAGGACTGCCAGTGGTGTCATGGAGGTCTTTACACCATGAAAAAGCTGGCAGTCCTGAAACAAAGTAGCCTATTTGCATGGGGATGCATGCAGGGGGGCACAACATGTGCCCCCCTGTGTGCATGCATGCCAGTTCCTGCACTGCATATATATAGTGATGTCACTGACCATGTCATGAGTGATGTAATATGTGAGGTCATAAGCAGTGCATTGCTGGGGCATAAGTTACAGTTAGCTCAGCTAACTATAACTGCTGAATTTCACTGGTTTTGTACAAGTGAAACCTGAGCCTAACTATAACGTCCCTGTAACCTTTGGTTTTTTCAATCAATTTCTAGTTTTTTTTTAAGTATTAGTCATGTTTGTAGAGTGGTGGAGAAAGGGGGCGGGGCCTCCGACCAGCTCTCAGGAATCCCGTTGTGTAGGACTTACAGGAGGTACCAGGAGGGCTTTTTGGCCCCCAAGGTCCCTCAAGTGATAAGTGGACTTCATCCCCCAACCAGTAGTGCGCCAGGAGGTGAGTTTGCAGAGTGATGGAGAAAGAGGGCATGGCCTCTGAAGACCTTTTAGCAATCCCGCTGTGTGGGACTTACTGGAGGTAACAGGAGGGGTAGTCCTCCGGGGCCCGGCCTGTAGTATGGGTGCCCTGGTCCCACCCAGGGCACCCACATTTTAAAGGTTGGGGACCGCGGGGGAGCCTCAAAGGCTCTGAGGTTCCTGCTGGCTCACCGCCTCGTGAGGGAGCCGACATTGCTTTTACCCATAGGGAGTTGCTAACTTGCAGCTCCTTGTGTGTAAAAGCAATTCTGCTCCACTTCTAGTAAGCAAGAGCATTTTCTGTTCTCACTTACGAGAAGCAGAGCAGCGTTTGCTATGGCTTGGCAGGAGTGGTGCTCCCGCGACAAGCCATAGCAAACTGCAATGTCCCAGGGGTGGACACCCCAGGACATTGCTGGAGCCGGCCCTGGGGGGTGGCGGTCCCCAGGGTAATCTTTGGCTCCAGGAGGGTGGCCACATAGCCCCCTCCATTCTTTTGTGTAGCCCTGGGGAGGTGGTGGTCCCCGGGGCCGAGGGGCCGCAACGGCCCCCCTCCATTTTATCATTTGATCTCCTGGGAGGTGACGGTCCCCGGGGCTGTGGGGGGGCCATGCAGCCCCCCTCATTTATTTTTAATAAATCCCTGGGGAGGTGGTGGTCCCCGGGCCTGCGAGGGGGTCTGCGCAGCCCCTGCTTCTTATAGACAAAGTCAGATAATGGTCCCCGGGGCTGCAGGGAAGGCCTCCCCCGCATCAGTTTACATATGTTTGCTCCGGGGAGGTGGCGGTCCCCGGGGCATGGGGGTGCTGCATGGGCACTCCCCCACATTATTATAAAACATGCTCCCAGGATTTGGCCCACCCAGAGACTTATTGAAAAAAAAATGAACATGAGCCCGCCCATCTTTTTTTTTAAATTTGCAGCGGATTCGCGGATGCTTATAAACCCCAGCATGGTCCCTATGGGTCCCCCCACTATATCTGAGGGGTCAGGGTATACCTACCCTGCCCACTTTTCTTTATGTTTTACTATTTTTTGTGGGACTCCACTTCAAGCCGAGTCTCAAGATTACTTCCAACACTTCCTGGTTGAACTGTTGGCAGCCAATCAAATTTTAGTAGGATCCTCGAGTCCACTACAAGGACTCACATCCCCAGATATCTTTATTTTTTTTAATGAAATATCTCAGAAACTAGTGAACGATTTACACTAAATCACAGAAAGCACGTTCTTTGGACTAACATCTGGCTTTCTGCTAAATTTGGTGTAATTCCATTCAGCGGTTCGGGCTGTAGGTGCGTTCAAAAAATGAAGAATCCCCATAGACATAACATGGGGAAAACACATTTTGGGACCCCTCATTTTCTTGGCCCTTGCTTCATGGATCACCCCGAAACTTTCAGCACAGCAGGTGAACCAAGAAGAGAGAGATGTGTGAAAATGTCGTCAAGATTCATCAAGCGGCGCCAAAGTTATTGGCAAAACAAAAAACGCTGTTCCTATGGAAACATTGGTCCTAACTATACTGACCGACAGTAGGTAATATATATATATAATCTATTGGCAGTCCTCTATGGAAACTAGATCCTAACTAACCTAATGGCGGACGCGAAGACGTAGTTATAGTTAGAATCTAGTTTCCAGAGACAAAGCATTTTTTGTTTTGCTAATAATTTTACCGCCATTTGATGAATCTTCAAGAAATCTTCAAAACTAGTTTGCCACTCACTTCAACTGCTGTCCCAAAATGCATTTTCCCCATGCAGTTCTCATAAGGATTTTAGACGTGACTATAACCTGAACCCACTGGACGCAATTACACCAAATTTGGCAGAAAGCTAGATCTTTGTCCAGAACAATCTCTTTTTGTAATTTGGTGTAAATCTGTTCAGTACTTTATGACAGATCTCAAAATGAGATCTGATTGGCTGCCACAACTTCAAAGAGGGAGTGGTGACAGCCATCTTAGGACTCAGTCCAAAGAAAAAACTTTTAAAAAAGACAAGGGGGCAGGGTTGGAATACCCTAACAGCCTAGTCCTGGTGTGGGGTACGACAATTTTCTGCAAATCTGTGGAAAAATTGGAAAAAAGAACACAAGTGCAGTTTCCATCGCTTATGTTTTCCTAGCCCACCGGATGGGCCAGGTCCCGGAGGAATGAATTTTATATAGATACCCCCTTCAACCCCCCTCCCCAGACCGCTTTCGGCCCCATGGACCTCATCCTCCAGGGCTCACCTAATAGAAGGAGAGGAGGGTTGTGTCCCCCCCCTCCCCGGGCTAATTTTGGCCCCAGGTACCCCATTCCCCGAGGCCTGGCCTTTCAAATAATTGGACAGGGTGCATGCGCCTCATCCCACGGGGCCCAGATGTAATAAAAAAGGGGGCACTCAGCGCCCCTCCCCGGGCCATTTTTGCCCCCAGGGACCCTATCTCCTGGGGCCTGGCCGATAAACAAATGTGGAGGTTGGCCACATGTCCCCTTTCCTGGGCCAATTTTGGCCATGGGGACCCCAACCCCGGGGCCCGGGCCACAAATTCAAGAGGTAGAGGGGCCGGCATTAATGTCCCAAGGAACCCCATCCCCAAGGGCCGGCTCCAGCTATGTCCCGGGATGCCCATCCCTGGGACATAGTGGTTTCCCCGCCCACACTGGCATGGGCACGGAAACCTATATTTGATCTCACTTGGCGGGAGTAATTTCAAAGCTCCTGCTGAGAGGGAGCAAACATTAAGGGGCATTTTTATCAAATATTGGCACACCATGGTGCAAGGGTGCCTGTGTTGCATGCAGGATTGTTTTTGTGCAGGAAGGGACACCTTAATGCTCCAACCAGCTGGGAGCGGACTTCCTTCCTTACAATTGACCTCGATGGGCCATCACTGTCAGGAAGGGAGGGCGGACCTGGGCACAGCTCTACTTACACTTGAATAGGCTGCATCCTGCTTCTACACAAAGGGCTGCATAACCCCTGTAGTTAGACTGGAGCCAGGACAGGGAAGGCAAGTTGCCTGTTGACTTTAAAGGTAAACCTCTAGAAGCTTCACCCACGTCAAAGGAAGGCCCAGGAATAACTATTGGATTTCAGACACCAACTCTTCAGTACACTTCTAGCCCTGTGGGTACTCTGCCAGGAAGAAGGATTGCTGTCCTGTTGAAAGGACTGCCACTCTGCTAAACTGCTGTGCTGACCTGCTTCCTGCTACCCTCTTGCCTGGGTGAGAAGAACTGGAACTGCATCTTATTCTAAAGAGACTCCAAGGGCTAGTTGGCTTGCCTCCTGACTAGAGCCTCAATGAGAGAAGGCTCCAACAACCTTGAACCCAGCACCTGGACTCTGACATCTTACCCTGCCAAATGATTCCACCTCAGCTCTGGACCCTTGGAAGTGGACCTGAAGATGCTCTGCCAGACCATCTGTAGATCCCTCAGAACCGATGCATCTCCCCTGTCTGCGGTGCAACCCTAAGCCATATCAACGCATCGCTTTTGCTGTGAGGGTTGTCCCGACACAAGGATTCCACTTTGACCTTGCAGCCCGCATCAGAACCGCCACCTGTGCATAGCTTTTCTGACACAGGCACTCGTATTGCAAATCACTCTTCGACAGCAGCCTCAACAACGATGTAGGTTCTCACATCTCAGCCTTACAGCTCCTCAGAACTGACGCATCGCATCGACTCAGCAACACATCCTCGACGACAAAGCAGGACCTCGCATCGCTGCTCTGCAGCACCTCAGAAGAGACACATTGCCTCGGCTGCGCAACGTCCTCGGCATGGGACCTCGCAATGCTCCAGAAACAGGATTTAAGATACTCTTGTTCAGCAGTTCTAACTGGGTCCCTCTAGCCGGCCCACGCTCCACCATGGTTGCCCTAACCTTGAGACTTTGTCCCACTCCGGCATGGACAGATATCCACAGTTGGTGCTTTTTGGTGGTATTTTCATTGAAATCTTTAAGTCTGGCTATCTCTGGTTCTACTGATTGGATGTTTGTCATTTTGGTCTTGTTTTATTTATTAAAATTACTCTATTTGCTAAACTGGTGTGGGAGCCTTTTGTGGTATGTTTGCACTGTGTTACTGTTTGAATTTAAGCTCGACTGCTCTGTGCCAAGCTACCCGAGGGCTGAGCACAGGTTAATTTAGGGTTTTCTTTTGACTTAATCCTAACAAAGTTGTGGTTCTTGCTTAGGTAGGGTTTCACCCCTCTCAACCAGTAACCACATTTCTTACACTGGAATTCACTGGTGAGCATTTGGACTTGTGTTTGTGCAGTGCCATACACTAATTATGTGCTACACTACCATCCCATATAAATAATTTGAGACCATTTCGAGTTCTTAAATTTTCCCTTCTTTTTGTTTTTCCAAATCTACTTTCATTACTACCACTGGACTGTCTTAAACCATACCTGCAGTAATGGAGGTTTTGCTGGCCAACTTGGAAAGTTACACTGTGAATGAGGTTACATAGCTCTTTAAGGTAAATGGACTGCAAATGAAGAAGGGCACCAAAAGACTGGAGCTGGAGTAAGCTCTGAGTGCCTGGACAGAGGTCCACCAGTTGATGACAGCCGGAGAGGAGCAGGTAATGAGGAAGACATGGATGAGCAGGATCAGGACATGGACATCAGCTCTGAAACACAGCCTTCAGTGGAGGACGATGACCCAACTCCTGAGTTTGAACTTCCTGCCAGAGCAGGAAACAGTGTCTCCTCGCATAGCCTGTCCCCAGAGGAGCTGGCAAAGCGGAAGGCAGAGAGGGAGTTCAGGTTACAGATGGCCCAACTTAAATGGAAGAGAGGACGTTGGCTCTGCAAAAGAAATAAATGGCTCATGAGTGGAGACTTAAGGAGCTGGAACGTAAAGCAAAGCAGGGAGATTCCAGCAGCATTGGTGATAGCATATCCTCAGTGTCTGACGGACATAAGAATGTCCGCATACTCAAGGACCTGGTATCAAGTTATGTGATGGGCGAGAACATCGATAAATGGTTATCTGCTTATAAGGTGACCCTGAGAGTTCACAAGATCCCAAAGGACCACTGAGAGAGTGGCCTGTGGAAGCATATGCCTCCAGTGGGACACACTTCTGACGCTAGAAGGAGAGGACCAAACCAGGTACACCCCCATGAAAGTCATTCTTCTAGCTAAATTTGGACTAACCCCTGAAAATTACAACCAGATGGTCAGAGACAGCCACAAGCCCCCAAATCAGTCTTGGGTGGATTTTTGGGATTACTCCAACAAGATACTGAATGACTGGGTGAGGGGCAGCAAGCATAATGATTATAATGGGCTGAACAACTTGATTCTCAGGGAGCACATGTTCAGTACTTATTTTACAGAGCTGCACCAGTACCTAGTCGACAGCAAGCTGACTGACCCCAGGAAGCTTGCTGAGGAGGCGTACCTGTGAGTCAGCATCAGAGTGAGTAAGAAGGTACCTGGGAGTTATCCCAAGAAGGATGGTTCAGGTTCCCCTTTCAAGTTTAATTCTGCACAGTAGTTTTGGCGGTATCGCTCTTCAATTTTCTTGTGGAAAAATGAATAGGGAAAACAAGTTTTGGGACCCCTCTAATTCTTGGCATCTGCTTGGTGGATCACCTCAAAATTTTCTAAGAAGGAGCTGAGGTGGATGAGACTTTTTTTAAAAAGGTTTGTGAACATTAGTCAAACGATGCCTAAGTTATAAGCAAACCAACAAATCCATTTCCTATGGAAAAGTGGTCCTAACTATGACTACAACCACATATATATAAGTGATGTGGGTGAATTAATGGAAAACGAAAACTGAGAAACCACACTGGAGGAAACCAAATCATGGAACACCAATTTTAAGTACAGACAATTTTAATACAAAAATAAAAAATGAAAGGGAAGATTTCAAAGGAAAGATCATTTTAAGGAAAAATCCAAAATTACTATTAACTTGTGTGGAGTTTAGGACTACTGTGGGGTTTTCCCGGTTCAGGGGTGGGTAATGTTTAGGGTGTTGAGGGGTTTTTAGGGGTAAGGAATAATTGGCATTTGGGCATAGAAAAGGCTTTTTAGGGTACAAAGATGCGTCTAGTGTAGAGGTGGTAAGGGGTTTTAGGGTTCACTGATGAGTGCTGTTTAGGTGTGTGAGGTGTTTTAAGTTTCAGGGAAAGGTGGAAAGGGGGTTGAGGGATTTTAGGGTTAATAGATGGGTTGAGTTTAGGACAGGTGAGAGTTTTTAAGGTTCAATTATGGCGAGCGGCTGGGGTGGTGAAGAGTTTTTAGGGTTCATGATGGGTTGGAGATTAGGGTGGTGAGGGGTTTTAAGGATTCAGGAATGAGTGGAGTTTAGATGTAGAAAGTGTTTTTTTAGGGTTCAGGAATGAGTAGTCTAGAGTGATGAGGAGTTCTTATGGGTCATGAATGGCTGGTGTTTAAAGGCAGTGAGGGTTTTTTAGGGTTCAGGGATGGGTGAAGTTTGGGTGTGCTGAGGTGTTTTAAGGGGTATGGTATGGGTGGGCTTTAGGCATAGAAAGGGTTTTTTAGAGTTCATAAAGGGGTGGTGTTAGGGGTAGTGAGTGTTTTATGGTTCAGTGAATGTGGATTTGTAGAAAGGGCCTTTAGGCTTCAAGGATGAGTGTAGTTTAGGTGTGGTGAGGGGAGTTAGGGGTCAGCGACTGATGGTGTTTAGGGCGTGTGAGGGGTCAGCTGAGGATGGTGTTTATGGACGGTGATGGATCAGTGAATTAAAGGCATCAAAAGTAATTGTTTGACAATGTAGCAGATATAAATATGAAACAATGTCCCCTAAGTAAAGCACTGAAAAAAATATCTCCAACTAAACTGAAGCACGGAAATAAATATCTCCAATAAAACTGTTTCTGAAAGTAAGACTTGCAACCTTTACATTTCCACTTAAAAAGCATCCAAAAGCCAATTTCGACCAAAGAGACATTCTATGAATTGGTTTCTATGAAAAGGCAAATACCATTCATTCTGAAAATTTCCATGAAACAGTTTTGATGAAATAGTTTCTCAGTAATGGTATTCCATAAAATTGTTTTTTAATGAAATCACTTGCAACCATATTTTAGAAGTGGGCATTTTTATTATGGTAGGGTATTTCGAGAAATTCTGTAATTCTGCGTTACTCATTGACTCATAATTACCTATAATTATGCGATTTCTCCTGCACCTGTAATTGAGCGTAATTTGGGGGGGAAATATCGTACTGCAAGAGCACATTAAGCGAGCATGAGAGGCTTTATATATATATATATATATATATATATATATATATATATATATATATATATATATATATATATATATATATACTTAAATACACACATATATTCTGACGTAAGGACTACTCATATATTTCCCTTACCTCCTAAACGTTCTAGATTTTAAAACCTACAATTTGGGCCCTGGAGAAGATCTCTTTCAAATAATGTCCCACAGAAGGGAGATCAAAATGCACAGGCATATATAAGAACCAACTCGATGCAACATGGACTTTAATTACTCTGCACCAGTCATAATAACAGAGACCTTCACCATCCACAGGCACCATTCAGTCCCTTCATATGGGACTTTGAGACACTTACCTATTAATTAGCTGTGTTTTAAAATGATTGAATGTGTTACAAATCTAAGTAATTTGAACAAAAGTTAGGATTTTTGATATTATGTCTATCAAATATTTGATTGGACATATATCTATGTTTTTTATGCTGATACGTTCGATCAAAAAAATGTCCTATGGTGTTTAATTAATGGCAATAATCATGCCTACCTTAATGCTGGTAAATCTAAATGCAATGGATATCTTCTGCTAAAGCATTAACTAACATGGAAAATATAGTCTGCATGTTGATAGCATAAACAAATTGTGGTACTGAATCTATGGTTAATGAAGGTGTCATTTTTGATAATATAACTAAAATGTTTAGCAGAATAATTTCATTAAAACCATTTTTGAACTACTCTTCAAATTTTATGCCTTTTGCAGTGAGTCGTTCATGGCACGTTACAGCTTTGGTAATTCTCTGACATTGGCTAAGATTCAACAACTTAGGGGTCGATTCCGATTCGGGCCGGAAAAAGCACCGACCGACTCGGAGCCGGTATTAATTCCGACCGACACGTACCTGTGGCGCCCGACCCGCCAAGTACGATGCAAAGCGTGCAAAATCCGACCGACACGTACGGAACCCAAGCCGAACGACCGAGCCGCACGGAAAACAGCAATCCGGCCGGAAAAACACGCGAATCGAACCGACCGACACGCACCCGGAACAAATCCGACCGAAACGTACCCGCGAACTCCAAACAGCCAAGTACGATGCAAGGCGCGAAAACCACGACCGAATCGGACGGAGGACAAGCCGTACGACCGACACGCATACAAAACTGCGAGCCGAAGTAACACAAAACACCGCGACCGACGCGTACGCAGCATAGAAAATAGCACAAACACAGCGTGAACGAAACGGAGAAGACCGTACGAGACAACTGCAGGGTCCGACTCGGTCACAAGAACGTTTCCAACATGCACAGAAAGTACTGAGGGAAAATACACAAAAAAAGGGCAAACAAGCAATTACAAAGCCAATAAATACTGGGGGGGGGACAGAGAACAAAGACACACCCACAACTCCACCCATATAAAGGACACAAATCCCAACCATGATCCTTTGCAAATGCTATTCACCTGCCAGCACACAACAGACAGCAACCACACACCCACAGCTCATCCCTCACACAAGCCACACACCATCAGCACACCAACAAATAACTACCTCACATACACCCAGCAAAACACACACTCACACACCTTCACCTGCACACCAACACACACATCACTCACCATCACCACCCATCACCATGCCCCCAAAGAAGAATCACAAGTTCCTAGATTGTGAATTGGAAGTCATGGTAGACGAGATCCTCAGGGTAGAGCCACAGCTGTTTGACGCACTGGTCCAACAGACACCCATCTCCCAGAAAACAAAGATGTGAGAGAGGATCATCAACAGGGTGAACGCACAATCACCATGTCCGCGCACAAAGACTGACATCCAGAATAGGTGGTATGACGTGCGCAGGAGGGTACGGGAGCTGCTGAAGAAGGACTACCTCCTGAGCCAACACACCGGCAGTGGCCCTCCTGCCAAGCCAGTATACCTCCGGCCCTGGGAGGAGAAGGTGCGGGCCATCCTTCCGCCAGTGAGCGTCTATGGACTACAAAACATCCCAGAGCCTGGTGAGTACACAACAAATGTACACAATATTCTGCAACAATACACACACACATCACTGTCAAGGGGAGAGTCAAACCATGCACTCTTAGCAATTACACAGCAACCAGCACAGAATCATCCCAAAATGTGTATGTCAGTCAGATAAACACAACACATGCCATCTCAAAGTTACATTTAACCGTGTCATCACATGTACAAACACAACTACAACTACAGCTAGGCAGTGGCACAAATATAACTAACAAACACATCCAGACATGTAGCCACCACTACAACACCAACACACAGTGAAGACCACTGAAAGAAAGGAATTCTGTGTATGCTGGGCAAGTCTGTGTAGCCAATAGCATCATGGGAGTCGTAGTCACAGATATTGCTCACCCCCACAACTGTCCCATCAACACCACCATGAACCATGCGCACATCACAGGGAGTGGAAAAGGACTCACAAGATGGCTGACACTGGCTACTGCTGTGGGGAGCACAAGGCCCTGCTGGCAACTGTGCAACAACCAACAGCAGGACACCACTGACTGACATCCTGAGAGACAACTTGCACTCCCTGCAATGGAAGCACGTTCCATGGTGGGATATCTGGCTGGGTGGGAAGGAGGACTCACAGCACTGACCATAGACACAAGCACCTCCCCTCACACACCCCCTCAACACAAACTCCACATAACCCACCTGGGAGAATGCAATGCCTCACATCCTAACTCAAGATCCCACAAAGAACCACCACCCTGGGTTATGCTGTGTGAAGCACAGGGACACTCTTGGGACTTTTAGCCAAACAACTGCCAGGACAACACTCCCAGCCATCCTGTCAGCACAGGCAGCCCACCCCACAGGGAAGCAGAGTCAAAAGGAAGGAAGGATGGGCATGCTGGGAAGGGGGTGGAGGCAATAGCATGATGGGAGTTGTAGGCACAGATATTGCTCAGCCTCACAATTGGCCCATCAACACCACTCACAACCATGCTCACATCACAGGGAGTGGAAAAGGACTCACAAGATGGCTGACACTGGCTACTGCTGTGGGGAGCACAAGGCCCTGCTGGCAACTGTGCAACAACCAACAGCAGGACACCACTGACTGACATCCTGAAATACAACTTCCACTCCCTGCAATGCAAGCACGTTCCATGGTGGGATATCTGGCTGGGTGGGAAGGAGGACTCGCAGCACTGACCATAGTCACAAGCACCTCCCCTCACACACACCCTCAACACAAACTCCACATAACCCACCTGGAAGAATGCAATGCCTCACATCCTAACTCAAGATCCCACAAAGAACCACCACCCTGGGTTATGTTGTGTGAAGCACAGGGACACTCTTGGGACTTT
Organism: Calotriton arnoldi; assembly: GCA_963921515.1. Taxonomy (NCBI): domain Eukaryota; kingdom Metazoa; phylum Chordata; class Amphibia; order Caudata; family Salamandridae; genus Calotriton; species Calotriton arnoldi. The sequence continues at coordinate 107,611 of CAWUFW010005561.1, forward strand.
TAGCCAAACAACTGCCAGGACAACACTCCCAGCCATCCTGTCAGCACAGGCAGCCCACCCCACAGGGAAGCAAAGTCAAAAGGAAGGAAGGATGGGCATGCTGGGAAGGGGGTGGAGGCAATAGCATGATGGGAGTCATAGTCACAGACATAGCTCACCCCCACAACTGTCCCATCAACACCACCCTGAACCATGCTCACATCACAGGGAGTGGAAAACAACTGACAAGATGGCTGACACTGGCAACTGCTGCGGGGAGCACAAGGCCCCGCTGGCAACTGTGCAACAACCAACAGCAGGACACCACTGACTGACATCTTGAAAGACAACTTTCACTCCCTGCAATGCAAGCACAGTCCATGGTGGGATAACTGACTGGCTGGGTGGGAAGGAGGCCGGCTGTCAACCAAATACAACCAATGCAGACCATGTTCACACCCCAACAAATACATAGAAATGCCCAAATAATGCAGGACAATGTGCTACACCAATATCAACCCCTGACTGAGACAACTTAGGACAATGCAATGTACAGGCCCGCACCCAGAGGCACAGTCACAACTGTCAGGTGTGTCAAGCATTGATGCCTGCAGAAACATAACATACATTGTGTGTGTCTCCCCAAAACAGGTGATGATGGGGACACAGCAGCAGACGCTGAGGAGTCCCAGTCCCAGGCTCAAGAGGATACGGAGCTCACTGGTGTCGAACAGCCTCTGCCCTCCTTGGATGAAGACGACCAACCTGGCACCTCCGGTGCAAGTCATCATGCTGCACCAGCAGGACCACCAGCTGCAGCACCAGCAGGACCACCAGCTGCACCCCCTGCACCCACCCCTCCAACGACTGTCACCACAAATACCATCCCTGCCGACATGGACAGAACAAGGAGCACCACCAGCACAGGGACCCTGGACCAACGTGGGGCCATGGACACCACCACCACCACCAACCCCCAAGGGGGACCAGGGTCATCTGTGCATGCCACTGCATGCACTGCACATGTCGGCAGGGGTGGTGGGAGGGGTGGGAGACAGAGGTCGCTGCTTGCAGAGGTGTCTGGTGTGCATGATGACCCACAACTGGCACGCATAGCCGATGCGTACCAGTCCAGCACCGGAGATCTCAGCCAGGTAGTGGGGCTCCTCAGGGACATCAAAGAGCAGCAGGCTGCCCATCATGCCCGCTTGGACTCACACATGTCCCGCGTGGAGTCCAAGTGGGACACACTGCAAGAGATGACGGCGGTGCATAGGGACATATTACAATGCCTCCGCCAGATGACCAGCAACCAGTCTACACCTCCCTGTGTGCCAACAACATCTGGTGCCGGAACAACTGCAACTGCCACAGGGAGGGAGGATGACTCTGGCGGAGAGTCCCCTGCACCGCAGCAGCCTGCACTTGAGGGGCCCCCAAAGAAGAGGGGTCGTCCGAGGAGGGGCAAGTGAGAGGTCGATGGCCATGTGCAACCCCCAGGAAGCCTGAACCTGTTCTGGATGATCACCTTTGTGCGCAAACTGTTCACCCTGTTGACGGCAACACAACTCCCACACATGACATGGGGAGTACAAGTTGGACCAATGTCTCAGACAACTGTGGCCCCGATACTGAGGATTTTGTCTACCAGGACTTTCAATTCATCTAGGAACTTCTGATTGCAATATAAATGTACAGCACTAACCATCCTGTGCACTATTCACACAAATTTATCACAATAAACACACTAATACACCGTACTTGCCTCTGTTGTGATTCCAACGTGGGTGCTGTCATGGGGATGATGAACTGCAAAATTACACTGTGTATGTGAACTGCAACAGCAAGTACAACACAGGCATGTGAGTAATGGCAACGTGACACATATGAGGGAGACACACCACCAGGGCTACACAACACATACACACCTAGGCCATCTGACTCATTGCCTACACTGATGTTGCCAGGAAAGACGGTGCAATGCACAGACACCACACCTATTCCCAGTTGTAGTCAAGTAGCCCACAGGTGCAGTAAGCAAATGGCAGTCAAATGTGTGACCACAGACAACTCACATCACAAAGTGAAGCACAGGTTTATTACACAGTTGCAACATGTCGTAACCACTACAGATGCAAGGTAATCCCACCTGGCAGCGGGCACACAGTCAACAACTGTAGAAGGAAGGAAGTCCATGGGTGTGGCGCACATCACCTGTAGGGACACAACAGCTACCACCCTGGAAGTGCAATCATGTCGTCGGTGGACACAGTTGACCAAACGAATCTGAAAGTACCCTGTGAAGGACAGAAATGACACACAGTCAAAAGCAATGGAGAACAGGACAGAACAGCAAAACTCATGCACAATACATGTTACAAGATACCCACCCAGAACCAAGTTAGCATGTCAACACTGTTGGGGAGTACAGACTACCTGTAAGCACACATCGCTACACACATCCAGTCAAGTAGCCCATGGACACACTCTAACAGCACCAGAGCACCACCCACACATATCATGCATACTCACATCATTGACCTGACATCTCTGGATACTCACATTCAGCTGAAGAAGTTGGTGATGAGCTGTGTGCGGACATCACCATCATCATCATCATCACTGGCATCGTGGTCCAGGCCAGGATCCTCCACAGGTGGCGGATGTTGGTAATTGTCATCCTGGATGAGAGGCAACTCCTTCTGCACTGCCAGGTTGTGGAGCATGCAGCAGACGATGATAATCTTGCACACCTTCGCTGGGGCATATGGGAGGGACCCTCCTGTCTTGTCGAGGCAGCGGAAGCGGCTCTTCAGGAGACCAAATGTCCGCTCAATCACTCTCCTGGTCCGACCATGTGCCTCATTGTAGCGCATCTGGGCTGGTGTCACAGGGTTCCTGAGGGGTGTCAGCAACCATGGCATGTTGGGGTATCCCGAGTCACCTACGGACAGACAAGTGCACATTAGCTGACTTGGAAAAGTGGGCGGAATACTACAGATCAGATCACACACAGTGGCACAAAGTCAGTACACACCGACAAGCCAGGCACGCTGGTTCTGCATCTGTGACATCATCCTGGGGATGCGACTACTCCTCATCACAAAGGCATTGTGTGCTGAACCAGGGAAACGGGCACACATGTGTGTGATGGTCATATCTGCAAGACACACCACCAGTGCATTGACCGAGTGGTAGTGTTTGCGGTTACGGTAGGCCTGTTCATGTGCCTGTGGTGGTACCAAAGCCACATGTGTCCCATCAATGGAGCCAATGACATGCGGCATCCTCCCCAGGGCATAGAAGTCACTCTTCACGTCAGTGAGTCGTTGCAGTCTAGGGAAATAGATGTACCGGTTCAGGTATAGCAACATTGCCTCCAAAACATCGCGGAGCACACGGCTGAACATGGTCTGTGACATCCCACCAGCAGTCGCCACAGTGTGTTGAAAGGTACCGGTGGCAAAGAAGTGTAGGGCTGCCATCACCTTCACCTTGGGGTCAGCGCTGTAGGATACGGCCGGCCAGGCTGCAAATGTGGGGCCAACTGCACTGCCAAATCCTCAATCAGCTGCCTGGTGAAGCGGTACCGTCGGATGCTGTCCCGTTCCACCATCGTTGCCAGGTCTGGGAATGGTCTATGGACAGCAGGAGCCCTGCAGTGCAGAGGAGAAGAAAGCAAGATTGTCAGTCACCCCACATATGCGGCATTGAACACACTCAATATCACATCATACATCATTATGAGGCACAACTACATGAAGTGTGCAGTTCCGTAAGGACATGTATGGTACATACATGGCCAACATCTGTCATCACGGTTCAACAAGTGGCATCAATTAGTCCCAGGTTGGCCCATTGGATATCATGAGGCCGTGTCACAGTTCCCATCTCCTGCTGCCATGTTACAATCACCCCCACAGTGACATGTGAGGACAGATGTGCCCCAGGCATCACAGCTCAACGACAGGTACTTTCCCAGGGACCCTGTATTGCCACATGGACACTGGCATTACATGGAGTATCATGTATACACCACAGCAAAACAACCATGACCCCCACAGGTAGTGGTCCCACTTGCCTCTGCAGGACAGACATGGACGTCTGTGACACACACACGCACAACATCAAAGTCCATGCACAAACAACGTGGATGTGGAGACTGTCTCCCATTGTGCACATGAAATCAGAGACATTGTGAACACTACATGCACACAGACTGTGGAGGACCATCACTATTGTGCTACTGGGTCACCCTGGCTCAAACATACCGTCCCACATGGGACTCACGGGGTATCTGACATGACATACACATACACCACCGTGAAATGTGAGCATGGCACATGCTCAGATATGAACAGTTGCACATCACAGTGGTCATGTACACGTAACACCCAGGATCCTGTCCCCATGAACATGTGCACAGCCTGGGGGTGGCTGCCCCCAGGTGACACCCACAGGACAACATGTACACCAACATACACACAATAGGAAATGCAGCCTTACATGCCTTATGATACAGTTTGGACAGGCTGTGGTGTTGTAGGTGTGCCCCTCACTCCCTGGGAGCTATTTGTGGCTGGCATATGTTCATCTGAGACAGACATGGTGACATATGCCAGTCACTTGTACAGGGATGCGTTGAACAGCAATGGACCGATCGGTGCACCCGGCCGGCCCATTGCATTCAATGTGTGCGGGTACGCGTTGTACCCCTGTATGCGTTGAACAGCAATGGACCGATCGGTGCCCCCGGCCGGCCCATTGCATTCAATGTGTGCGGGTACGCGTTGTACCCCTGTACGCGTTGAACAGCAATGGACCGATCGGTGCCCCCGGCCGGCCCATTGCATTCAATGTGTGCGGGTACGCGTTGTACCCCTGTACGCGTCGAACCGCAATGGACCGATCGGTGCACCCGGCCGGCCCATTGCATTCAATGTGTGCGGGTACGCGTTGTACCCCTGTACACGTCGAACAGCAATGGACCGATCGGTGCACCCGGCCGGCCCATTACATTCAATGTGTGCGGGTACGCGTTGTACCCCTGTACGCGTCGAACCGCAATGGACCGATCGGTGCACCCGGCCGGCCCATTGCATTCAATGTGTGCGGGTACGCGTTGTACCCCTGTACGCGTTGAACAGCAATGGACCGATCGGTGCACCCGGCCGGCCCATTGCATTCAATGTGTGCGGGTACGCATTGTACCCCTGTACGCGTCGAACTGCAATGGACCGATCGGTGCACCCGGCCGGCCCATTGCATTCAATGTGTGCGGGTACGCGTTGTACCCCTGTACGCGTTGAACCGCCAAGGACCGATCGGTGCACACCCATTGTCAATGGCCTAGCCTGGCAACGGACGCGTTTTTGAAATTCGAACGAGTCGGTTGCTGGAAATTCAGTTGGTCACCCACAACAATGTTGCAAAATCATGTATGTCATGATTTTGAAGATTTGAAGGATGCTGTCGGCGTGTATTGGTGCTGCTATTCCATGGATTGGCCAGATTCAGAAGATGCAAACGACTTGGACCTATCACTTTGGACACATGGGACAGTATCTGCCTCTGCAGCACATATATATTGCTGGCTGTTCCCCTGAGAGCTCACTTGCCTGCACTAAATGCTCCAGGACGACATCTGCCACTGCACTGCTGCTGTCTCTGCCCCCTCTGGACCCTGCAATGGCACGTACTGTGGAGAGAGCCCCAGCCTTCAGCCTTGAGGAGAACCAGGCCCTGCTGGACAGCCTACTTCCACAGTACAGCAAGCTGTATGGACACCAGGGGAGCAGGTGAGTGTTCTGTGCACTGCCTTTCTGAATGTGCATTTTGTCTGACTAGCAAGGCTGAAAGTCTGCACGCCACTGGCTAGCAGGCTCACTGAGTAATTGTCACCCCCCATAGTGTGTAGTGACATGCACTGGACAGGTATGGTGCAGTGACAGTGCATTTGAACAAGGTTTTACTTCCCATGCAATGATACCATGTAGTGACTTCTGGCAAACTGTCCATGGGCAGCGTTGCACTGCCTGTGTACATCATGTGCCCCTGTGATTGAGACATGTATATACAACTGTGTCATGCACGGATATGTTGCATGTGTAGTAATGGCCTTTTCACTTTGTCATCCTCACAGGTTAATGCCCATCGGAAGCAGGAGATCTGGAAGGACATCGTCTGGGCTGTCCGGTCCGTGGGGGTCTACAAGCGCCGGATCCGCAACTGCCAGAAGAGGTGGCAGGACCTTCGGGGCTGGACCCGGAGGATTGCACGGGTCCAGCTGAAGCTGTCGCCTCCTCGCAGGAGGGGCGGAACATGGACCCTGACCCCCACATGCTCCAGATCCTGGCGGTGGTGTTTCCAGACCTGGATGGGCAGCTGAAGGACAGACAGCAGCAAGGAGGGGGTGAGTCAAAGACTGCACTGTGAACTCTGTATTACATGCTATGTGCCCTCCTCTGGCCTGGTTAAACTGCCACAGTACAGCAGTCATGTTGTCCAGGAGCCATGTCCCTCTATTGTGCACTGCCCACTCCTCATCTGATACCCAGGTGTGGCCCTTACATTCAGGGAATTGTGTCACTTGGGACTGTGTCCTTGCAGTTTGCTTCACTCAAGGTGGGGGACAGCATCTGTTTCCCTAACTCTGTTGTGGGCATCATGGGTGGGTCCATTGTTCACACAATGCCTGTGTTCGGACATGTAATCTGCGTGTTGCTTTGATATGCGGTCCACTTGCTGAGCTGAGCCACCACATGTGCCTGGGGTATCTGGCACACACCCATGCAGCGGGTGAGAACAATGTTTGGGCCCCAGGAGTGTGCAGATTACGTGTGTCACACTTACATAGCCAGCTATCCACTGTCCAGGGCTCATCCCTCATTCATGTGGGGCAGGACAGTCATGCCTACTCCAGCCCATCCAATACACCTGTACTCCCACTCCTGTGTATCAGCTGACACGTTGTGCGCAGTGATTTGACCCTCAGGTGTCTGCCTCTGTGTCAGTGTGCTGTGGATTTGTTGCCAGGACTGCTGGGGTGTTTCTCGGTTGGGGCTCAGCATGCCACTGGAGATGTGACCATAGGAGACGATACTTGTGTGTCACATAGGTGTTTGATCAGCTGCCCGTGCAGACTGGGGTATGCGAATGTGAAGTTCAGGCAGCTGTTTCCCATTCACAGCAGATTGTGAGGGTCTCAGGTTCAGAGGGTAGTGTCACAGGTCTCCCATATGTCCAATCGGTATGACCTGGACAGATGAGGGTTCAGATGATGTGTTGTGTGGGGGATGTACATGTGCACTTGTGCAGCTCCAGGACTTGCATTCCCCATGACCTACTATTGTGACACAGTGCAGAGTGTTGTTGTCTGGCTGCCAAGTCATACATCACTGAGACAGTGATGTATGACTTAGCAGTCATGCCTCTGCCATTACATGTGTCTACTTATTGGTGATCCTGCAGGGGAGTGACATGTGCTACGTGCACACCATTGTGGCGATGGCTATCAGGACATGGGTGCATCATGGTGTCTGTCGCTGGTATGCATCACATGCATTTCCTATTTGACTCTGGGCATCCCTTTCATCCGGAAACCTGTACTGACTCAGTGGCAAGAGTTGTGATGTGTGCATGTCCACATGCTACACCGTGTCCTCTGCACTGTCCAACTACTGTGTAGGTGGTGCATGTGTCCACACTGGGGTGTTGCTATCCAACAGACACCAGACAGATGGGTGCAAGGCCATGTGGGATGTGAGTGCCATGGTTGGCATCAGACTGACAATTGGCTTCTCCTGTTCAGTTAGGGCACTTTTAGCAATGTTCAACTAATGATGCCAGGGCTTGCTCTGTAATGTGCTGTGCTCACAGTGGTGTGTGCGTTTGGTGCAGGTGACTGATGTCTGTCTGTTTCCCCATTGATTGCAGATACATCCACGGCCACGGAAGGGGACAGCTCCACGGACCAGGAGGAGCCGGAGAGCCAGACTGGGTCAACAGCCGAGGAGTGGTCGGAGGGACCCAGTGGCACGGAGGGCGAGGGGAGCCACACCGAGGAGTCCTCAGCACCATCCACCTCAGCTGAGGACCACAGCGGCTCGGAGGATGACTCCCTTATGGAGGCGGGTGTCAGCAGCCACCACACCCCAGCTAGTGTTGCTGTCCCCGCCACCACCAGCACCACCACCGCCCTCCCATCGGCTCCCATTCCCCAGGTCCGTGGAAGCTCCCATGTTCGGGAGCGTGTCTCCTTCGGGCCAGGCACCGCACCCCCTGCCCCTGTGTCCCCTGCTGCCCTGAGTGAGGAGTCTGTTTACCTCCTTCGCCAGCTCCATGTAGGGCAGACAGCCATGCTGAGTGTCCTCCATGCACACACCACTCTGTTGACTCAGCTGGTGTCGTTCATGGAGGGCATCTCATCGGGCATGTCTGACCTACAGAGGGGCAATAGGTCCATGGACTCCTCCCTGACGGCAGCAGTGTCCCTCCTCAGACAGTCCCTCACCCCTCCTGCCTCTGCTCCATCCACACTCCCCAGCACCTTACCCGTCCCAAGCACACACACACCGGCACAGGCACACACCAGCACACACACGTCCAGCACACAGACACACACGCCACAAACAAAACGCACACGCACGCACAGTCAGGGGACTGAAACCAGACTCACAGGGGATGGGGCCCTGGAACACCCACATGCATCCACAAGCACTGCGCAGTCCTCAGTTGCCTCTCCCTCCAAAGCACCCTCCCTTGCCTCACCTGCAACCCCAAAGTCACAGCGGCTCTTCCTCTGTGACCTCGGCCTCATCCCCTACGATCCAGCTGCTCCAGCATCCAGTGGGAAGAGGAAGCCCACCCACATGGAGCAGAGTGCCCTCGCCCCCGGACACCCTCCCCCAGGCGCAGACAGACTGAGGCCCCCACCCGCAAGTCCCCCGGAGTCGTAAGAGCAAGACCCCGCCGCCGCCCTGCAGCTCAGGCACCAGGTCTCCTTCCTCCATCCCTCAGGCCCCCACTCCACAGGTGCCCCCACCACACCCTGCCCCAGGTTCCCCCACCTACAGATATACCATCCCCAAGAGGATCAGGCCTTCTCCCCCTGCCACTTGCTCTCCCGGCACCACACTCCCCGCTGCGCTTGTCTGTGCCACTGATGTGGTGAGGGTGTCCTCCCCCTCTGTCCAGCCCACCTTGCCTGTTCCCCATTCTCCTCCCCTGGAGGTAGGCACTGCAGTGGAGTCCACTACCACCCTGTCTGACTTGGGCACTGCAGTGGCGGACCTGTCCACTCCATCTGCAGGGTCCACTGCAGTCGTGCCGGCACCCACAACATCTGAGCCATGCCCCCAGTTGTGCCGGCACACACCATGTCAGACACCTCCACTGCAGTTGTCAGTGGCTCTCCAGCACCCAACACCCCTTTCCTGCCTCCTCCTGGTGAGCCCTGATCCTGTCCCTGCGGTGCCTGGCCTGCCCCCCCGGTTGCCCCTCCTAGTGGATTGTCCCTGGTTTTGTGCAGTGCAGGCATGCATAGGGTGACATCTGCCACTGTCACCCTGTATTGACTTACTTGATGGACTGGCCATTGGCCTTTGTTGGAGCATTACTGTTCTCTGAGTTTTTGGACAACCATATGCTGAATAAAGCAACTTTCTGTTCCCTAATGCTGTTACTTCTGATGTACATGATGTTGATGATGCTGACCATGCCCTTGCAGCAGGGATGATGATCTTTGGTCTCATGACAATGAAGTGTCACTGGGCAGGGCCCCATGTGGTCCAGAGGGACAGTGTCCTATCCTGTGGTGTATCCATGTCATCCTTAACAGCATCTGTGGGTGTCATGTTTACAATATTTGGCAATGGAATTTCCTAGTTACATTAGCAATGTCACATCTGTGGCTTCCATCCCTGCACATCTGTAGTGCTTGCCATTGTTCAATTCGTCTACTTCCCTGACCGTGTGGCCATCTCCAGTGGACATGCAGGTTTGGGCATCAATGGGGAAGGACTCATCTGTGTTGTCAGTGCAACTTGCTGTACATGTGTGTTGGATCTGTGCTGATGATTACGTTGACACTCCCATGACCAGGCTGATGTGATGGGAGCCTTGATTTGGTGCTAATTGTTTACTGTGTGACAAAGTGTTGTGCTGACATGATGGAGCCCTACTGATGCGACATATGGCACAGCTTTCCTCACACAGGAGTGGAGTCCCCTCATGGCAGTGTGTGCTCCTGTGACATTGCCTGCGCCCAAGGTGTGTGTTGTATGAGCATGTCTGTGTGTTCACTTCCATTTTGCTATGCGTGCTGGGATCCCTAGTGATGTTCCTGTTTGTGATGCTTGCTGAGTTGAGCTATGTTCCCCCAAAGTCTACTCCCTGGGTTCTCTGTGATGTGGATGCATGGCACATTACTGGTCATCAGGGTGTCACCCATAGGTGTGTTTGCTGTCAGGGCTGAGTTTGTGGGCAGGCGCTGATGGGTCACAGTTAGGATTCCCCTTAGCACTTGTTGTTTACTCCTGTAATGTGATTTCCGGTTTGTGTTGGCTTTCATTGTTTGTGACACGTTGTGTGTGTGACTGCTGGCACTCCTCAGGGTCAGGGCTGCAATGTTGGTAGTTGTCCATGTGTGTTCTTTGTGGGTGACCTTGGCTTCTTCATTGGTGTGTGACTGTGGCTGGGATCCCATTGGTTGGTGTGGTGTTGCCGTCATGTCCATGTACGGCGTAGTGTGCAGTGTGTCAGACATTTAGGAGTCTTGTTGAGTGGCCATGTGTCCTGTGTTTCTGCACCTTGCGTCCCACCCACCCCCCTGGGATTGTCATGGGTGCAAATATGTGGGTCTGCATTGTGATGGTCACTTCTGTCATTGTGTCATTGATGTATGTTGACGGTGTCAGACACCATGGGTGATGTTTGTATGCAGCTGGCCAGAGGTATGTCTTATTTGCACTGCACTGTTTGCCTCCCCAAATCTATGTTGCAATGGGACACCTGCACTACTTTGCCACAGTTGTGTTTGTTGTTCTGTGGCCAGGATTTGTCCATGCAGTTTGCCAGTTGCAGCTTCTACTTTGTTCACACTTACATTTTGGTCACTGTGATGATGGGGGTTTGGACCCCATTGCCACAATGGTCAAGATGTGCTTCAGCTCAGGACCCCACACTTACATTTTGGTCACTGTGATGATGGGGGTTTGGACCCCATTGCCACAATGGTCAAGAATAGATGTGCTTCAGCTCAGGACCCCACACTTACATTTTGGTCACTGTGATGATGGGGGTTTGGACCCCATTGCCACAATGGTCATGGCCTGCTTGCATTGTGGGGGCCACACACATTTATGTGTGGCACATGTGATAGGGTGTCACATTGTATGTTGATGATCATGTTCTGTGTCGTAGGCATTTGACACAGTCTACACACGCTTGTCATGGTGTTGGGGGGAGGTCTTAATGTTGCAGTCTTTATGTTGGTGTGTGCTTGTTGCGACATGTATTAGCCATCCTGTGAGTGGAGTTGTTGTTAGTGGTAGGCATCCAGCCCCCCCTGGGTAAGGGTGGTAGTAGTGGTTGGCATCCAGCCCCCCCTGGGTAAGGGTGGTAGTAGTGGTAGGCATCCAGCCCCCCCTGGGTAAGGGTGGTAGTAGTGGTAGGCATCTGGCACCCCCTGGGTAAGGGTGATAGTAGTGGTGGGCATCCAGCCCCCCCTGGGGAAGGGTGGTAGTAGTGGTGGGCATCCAGCCCCCTGGCTAAGGGTGGTAGTAGTGGTAGGCATCCAGCCCCCCCTGGGTAAGGGTGGTAGTAGTGGTGGGCATCCAGCCCCCTGGGTAAGGGTGGTAGTAGTGTTAGGCATCCAGCCCCCTGGGTAAGGGTGGTAGTAGTGGTAGGCATCCAGCCCCCCTGGGTAAGGGTGGTAGTAGTGGTAGGCATCTGGCACCCCTGGGTAAGGGTGGTAGTAGTGGTGGGCATCCAGCCCCCTGGGTAAGGGTGGTAGTAGTGGTGGGCATCCAGCCCCCTGGCTAAGGGTGGTAGTAGTGGTAGGCATCCAGCCCCCCTGGGTAAGGGTGGTAGTAGTGGTAGGCATCTGGCACCCCCTTGGTAAGGGTGGTAGTAGTGGTGGGCATCCAGCCCCCCCTGGGTAAGGGTGATAGTAGTGGTGGGCATCCAGCCCCCCTGGCTAAGGGTGGTAGTAGTGGTAGGCATCCAGCCCCCCCTGGGTAAGGGTGGTAGTAGTGGTAGGCATCTGGCACCCCCTGGGTAAGGGTGGTAGTAGTGGTAGGCATACAGCCCCCCCTGGGTAAGGGTGGTAGTAGTGGTGGGCATCTGGCACCCCCATGGCTAAGGGTGGTAGTAGTGGTGGGCATCCAGCCCCCCCTGGGTAAGGGTGGTAGTAGTGGTAGGCATCTGGCACCCCCTGGGTGAGGGTGGTAGTAGTGGTAGGCATCCAGCCCCCTGGGTAAGGGTGGTAGTAGTGGTAGGCATCTGGCACCCCTAGGTGAGGGTGGTAGTAGTGGTGGGCATCTGGCACCACCATGGCTAAGGGTGGTAGTAGTGGTGGGCATCCAGCCCCCCCTGGGTAAGGGTGGTAGTAGTGGTGGGCATCCAGCCCCCCTGGCTAAGGGTGGTAGTAGTGGTAGGCATCCAGCCCCCCCTGGGTAAGGGTGGTAGTAGTGGTGGGCATCCAGCCCCCCCTGGGTAAGGGTGGTAGTAGTGGTAGGCATCCAGCCCCCTGGGTAAGGGTGGTAGTAGTGGTAGGCATCCAGCCCTCCCTGGGTAAGGGTGGTAGTAGTGGTAGGCATCTGGCACCCCCTGGGTAAGGGTGGTAGTAGTGGTGGGCATCCAGCCCCCCCTGGGTAAGGGTGGTAGTAGTGGTGGGAATCCAGGCCCCCTGACTAAGGGTGGTAGTAGTGGTAGGCATCCAGCCCCCCCTGGGTAAGGGTGGTAGTAGTGGTAGGCATCTGGCACCCCCTGGGTAAGGGTGGTAGTAGTGGTGGGCATCCAGCCCCCCTGGGTAAGGGTGGTAGTAGTGGTGGGCATCCAGCCCCCTGGCTAAGGGTGGTAGTAGTGGTAGGCATCCAGCCCCCTGGGTAAGGATGGTAGTAGTGGTAGGCATCTGGCACCCCTGGGTGAGGGTGGTAGTAGTGGTGGGCATCCAGCCCCCTGGGTAAGGGTGGTAGTAGTGGTGGGCATCTGGCACCCCCATGGCTAAGGGTGGTAGTAGTGGTGGGCATCTGGCACCCCCATGGCTAAGGGTGGTAGTAGTGGTAGGCATCCAGCCCCCCCTGGGTAAGGGTGGTAGTAGTGGTAGGCATCCAGCCCCCTGGGTAGGGGTGGTAGTGGTGGTGCGCATCCAGGCCCCTGTGTGCATATGTGGCATTGGTGATGGGCATCCCGCCCCTATGGTGCTGCTGTTGCTGGTGTAAGTAAATTCTTCATCCCTCTGTGTGTGTGTGATGTGTCGTGTACGTGTTGTATGTTTTTGTGGTTGGTGTCTGACTTACCTTCTGCGCCGTACGCGTCCGTGCCTGTTCCGGTAGTAAATGTAGAATAATGGTAGGATCGGAACGAAGGGATTCATGGTTGGTTCATCTTGTTCGTCTTTCTCGTTGCTTCGCCTCATCCTCGTCGCTGGCGTGTTCGCCTCGTAACCGTGGATCGTGTTGTGGCGCGAATCGGAGCTTATGTGCGCCTCTCCCGGAAGCTTTGACGTGCCGGACGTAGCGACGGGTTCGGCGCGTACGGAAAGCGCATCGTACTTGTCCGGCCGGACTGGGCTGCATTTTCCCTTCCGTGCGAGTCGATTCGGCGTTTCCGTATTCGCCTCGGTCGGAGAACAGGACCTGAATTGGGTGAGTACGACTCGGCCGGATTCTATGCTGTTGTGCGCATCGTACTTGCTCGTTCGGAATGATGTGCGGATCGGTCGGGAAACAGGCTTTCGCGTGGCTTTTTTCCCGACCGAATGGTATTGGGTGCGCCTCCGACCGAGATCGGAATCGGCCCCTTAGAGGTAGAATGCACAAATAAATTACTGATTCCTTATGCAGCTCAAAATCTCTAACTTTTGCTGAAGTCTCCAGGAAATGGGTCCATATTTGACGTTTTCAGGTGGTGGTGCCCAGGACAGATGCTTGGAATTATTTAGGTCTAGAAGCTGCTCTATTTTGAAGCTGCATGTTCTCTTTTCTCAATTAACTTGCTACATTTACAGGTGACAGTGAAGGTTTGGGTCAAATATGATATAATGCACCAATAAACGTGTCCTCCAAGCCTTTTGACAATATGGCTGCTGAGTAATTTCTTGAGTTGCCCACCTCGGCTTTCAAACCCTAAAAGGCCAGTCCCTGCAGCACCAATGCACAGCGCTATCAATTTTAACTTTACAACCATTTCCTCAATTCTGCTCTCAAAGTGTTTTGTTCAATTAAGGCCTGAGGGCAGCAGACTCCTAATGCCTGTGCCTTGATGTTTCATTGATGAAGTAGCCCAGACATCATCATTCAGTGTGAGAGGGCTCATCAAGTATGCTACTTCAACTTGTTCAGAGGAGGAAGGCTTCGGTCTGCACATGGACTGACTGCTGAATACATCATTTGTGGGAAGCCTTCGGAGCAGCCCTAGGGGAGAAGAATATCAAATTGTGATCACAATTCTTGCTGGAAACAGAAATCGACATACACAGAAGGGAAGCAGCAAGGGTCTGTGATGGAAAGAGGCAGATGCCTCCTCTTCTGCAAACCCAGAATATGATCAGCCTTAGAACTGGTCCTTGGAACTTTCCACTGCTTCCCAAGGAACATAAAGGCTTCTGTTTGCACGCACTACAATTATACTGTCCCATGACAAATTTAGCAGTCTGCTTCTGTGCAACCAAAGTCAACACGCTAGTAGTGCAGGAGGTCTGTGCTATCTAGGGGCACAAATGAATCTACATTGGAGCATGTGTAGAGATGGCCAACAAAAGGCCTTGCACAACCCAACCTCTTGAAGCATGCATCCAGGGTGAAGCCTTGGGGAAAGTATTGAGAGGTGATGCCTTGAATATTATGCTTACTTTGCCACTGGATTCAAGCTAGCCTGGCTGATGAGGGCTGTTAGCCCGAAACCGGTCCCAGGATGCTTGTTTCCGGTTCAGGGAAGACCTGGCTTGGCAGTTCGGGCTGGACTATTCCCATGAGGCACAGGGTCAAGACTGATTTGCATATAGCTGGGTCTGAACTGAGGTGGCAAAGTGAGCTAAAGAATGATGATGGATTCAACCCAGATCTGTGACTGGGGTTCTGAAAAGTTTCTGCACTCCGTCCATCATCTCCTTGTGTTTGCTTTGAATATTATGGTGACATTTTAACATACATCTTTAGCAGGGATCAGCACAAAAGCAAAGCAGAGCCATAGGCAATCCGTGGGTTAGGACAGTGCCAAGTGGTGAGTATTAATTAAAACAAGTGCTGAATAAACTGCCCACCTGAACAGACTGGAGCAAGTGAGAGAAGCAACAAACATGGAAGCCCATCATTTTCCTAAGTCTTTGTTGAGGTGTCTGAGAAACAGAGTCGAAAAGGGACAAAATCTCAACCCTAGTGGCCAACATCCTAACTAATATCCTGATATTAATCCCAGTGTGGCACGTCTGCCTACATTTGCCCATCAATTTACGACAAGGCAATCATGATGCCTTACCACCAAACTTGTCAACTTTCTATGAGCTGGATGGTTCCATGAATATTGTGCTTTGAAAGCCTCTCTCTCCAGGGTCTCATAGCCATGAGTTCTGCTTACTTAAGTAAGCTGTATTTTTGGCTCATGATTGTTTTGGGTGGTGGCCCGACACCTATCTGTATACAGCTGACACACCCCGCAGGCAGTGCAAGCGGGAGATTCATTTATGAATGTATGAATGCAGTGAGGTACATTTGGCTCCGAATCCATGGTCTTGGCTAGCAACCTCTACTGCTTGGAAAGACATTCTACTCGCTTTGAGTTCCCATCCTCTGACTGCTTTGATCAGGGTAATAGCCCTGTACCATGTTATGAAATTCTTTGTTCTTCGGTGACAAAATATTGAAAGGCTACAGAAAGTGCGGAATCAGGGACTGAGTGTCACAAAATGATCTGATATGGTTATATTTTACTTTCTTATAATGCATTTTTTTTCATATTTTCAGTCACCTTCTTTCATCAATCTTCGTTATTGGTGTTGAGACACTGGAGGTTGCTTATGGTGAAGTCAGGATGTTAACGCTAATAAGAAAAGTTAGGTGGCTGAATATTAACCTGAGGTTGCCATTAAAAAAATATACTTTAGCCATGGTGATTTTGCAGTTACTTGAAGGATGGTCGAGTGTTTTCCAGGTGTGGAGATCATGTGATGGGACCTGTTTGAACTTAAGAACTTCAGAACATTAGGGGGTTGAGGATTTTCAGTAGTCAAAAGGTTTGTCGCTGGAATTTGGAAAGGTTGTGCAATCACTGAAAGGTAGTAAGAATGTCACACGGATGTTTTACATTAGCTGGGAAATTGGTAGTTTGTTTGTAATTTAATTATAAAAGATGCTCTTTAATGAAAGTGTGAGTTGAATTGTCTTTCTGTGGGGCCATTATGCAAATACGTTTTTTGCAGTTTTTATGTAGTGCAAACTCGAATTGAAGGTATTGCAGCTCTTTACATGAGCGCTAGTTATATTACTGTTGGACTGTGGGCTTACTGTAGAGCTGCGTGTATGCTATGGGCCTTATGTATGTCTGTGGAATCCTGCTGATGTCATAGGCACTGCCTAGGGGCATTGGGTGGTGACATCACGGGATTCCATGTCAGTTGGCTAACGGCATTAGTAAGGTGTCTAGTGTTACAGAAACTGGTTGCTTACTGCCATTAAACTTTGATGAAGACTTCTTTGAGCTTACTTGAATTATTATGACATATTCTGGCAACGCGCGAGGGATAGGCCAGGCACCTGCCCGTTGTGGTGTAGTAGAGAAGGTGACTGGGTTTCTTTGCCAGACATTAATGAGCTAATCTTTCAATTGTCCAACTGTAAGTGTTGTTCTAAATCACACCTTAGGCGCGCCTATCATCAGGTGAATTTTCACCAAGACCCAAAACATATGACGCCCTTCATCACCACTGAGGGTGTGTTTTAGTTCAACAGGTCACCGTTGTCAGCTGCAAATGTGTTTCATAGACTAATGACACACTTATTGGCTGGGATAATCAATGTTTTTATTTTTCAAGATGGGCGAGGTTTTAAACCGTATAACTGGGGCAGGCATGACTCTACGCAAGGACAAGTGCAAGTTTCTAATCAAAGAAGTGGAATTTCGGGGGCACTTGATGACTTGTGCTGGTATAATGCCTAAAATGAAGTTGATCAGCGCAATTGTGTATGCACAAGTTCCCAGTGACAGGGCCCTGTTGAGATCGTTTATGGGTCTTCTGGAATATTATTCAAAGTTTGTCAAAAAAAAATTGCCGATAAATCTACTCCTTTGAGGATCTTGTCAAAGAAAGGGAAAAAGTTTGAATGGGGAAGAGTCCAGCAGATCGCTTTTGAGCAACTTAAAATGTACATTGCACATGCCGAGATTTGGATCCTTTCAAATTCAGCTTAAAAACCATCTTAACTGTTGATGCAAGTGCCAATGGCATAGGGGCAGTCTTGTCTCATGTACATGAAAGAACGGAAAAGACAGTAGCTTTTGTGTAATGCTTGTTGACTGAAGCTGCAAGAAACTACTCAGTCATTGAGCGTGAGGCCTTAGCAGCTGCCTGGGTCACAAATCATTCCTGTGTTTTCATTTGAGGCGGGAAAGTCGTATCGATGACTGACCATAAGCCATTGTTACAGGTGCTTGGGCCGAATGGCACAGCCAAAAGTTCAGGTCGCTTGGCAAGGCTGGCAGTTAGGTCACAGGAGTATGACTGTGATGTTGAATATCTACCAGGTTGGAAAAAACAAAGTGGCGGGCTGTTTGTCTCGGTTGCCTGATAAAGCTGCTGATGAATGCACTTTTGATTCGGAAGAAGTGTTGGCTGACATAGAGGATGCTACTGAAGGGCTACATGGATGTGTATCCGTGAATGAGTGGAAGTTAGCGATGGACACTGATGATGTTCTTGAAGCAGTGAAGGAAATGCTCAAGGGTGAATTGAGAAGAGAAAGCACAGTACCGGAGGCAGTTAGACCTTTTCATAAGGTTCTAGAAGAGTTGTCCCTCGTGGGAAATGGCTTGATTATGTGGAAGGAAAAATGTGTGCCACCAATAGTGGTGAGAGAAAGTCTTATAGAGTTAGCCCCTGAAGGACATTTGAGCCAAACCTTCACTATTAAGAGACTGAAAGAGCAATTTTGGTGGCCGAAAGTGGACACCCAAGCGAAGGCATGTGTGAAGAAATGTGAAACGTAAAAATTCGGAATAGAGATTGAGAGTCGGTTTGAAACTGACTGAACACAATTAGCATGTTCTTGAGGCAGATCAAGTATGGGACAAACTTTGCTTGGATTTCATTAGCCCATTTGTGGGTCGTCTGGAGCATGAGAGATACGCAGCGGTAGTGGTTGATGTTAAGTCTAGGTGGTTAGAGGTAGTATTTATGAAATCCATCAACATGAAAGTCACCATTTCTGTGATGGGGAAAATATTCAGAAGGGAAAGGATACTTTCTAAATTAATCACAGACAATGGCACACAATTGACATCCATGGAGATGCAGCAATGTTTGGATAACTTGGGTATAAAACACATATGTACCTAACTCTACAACCCCCAGAGCAATGGCCAGGTCGAGAGACTGAACCGTTTGATGAAAGACACCATGGAGCCTGCTGATAGAGCTGGATTAGACATGCAGAGGGTGATCAAAGATATGTTGTGGGCACACCACTGTGAATTCTGGCACTGGAAAAACACCTTTTGAGTTGATGAGGGGCAGAAAGCCGGGAACTAAGTTAGTTCCCTCGTTGTTGCGTGAGAGTGAATCCAAATTGGTGGAAAAGGTCAAAACTACTGCTAAGGGTCGGAGTTTGATTGAAATCAATGATTGGGTGAAGGTAAAACCTGGTGGTGTGCATGGAGGCGTATCCAAATTTTGTGGCCCATATAAAGTAAAAGAAGTTGGAGGTAATTGGGTAAAAGTGGAAAATGGACAGACATGGAATCTCAGGAGGGTGGCTTTGTTTCAGAAGGATGGGCAAGGTATTGTCCCATCGTCTGAGAAGGAGGAGAAATGTTCCAGCTGGTTGTTAATGGATGACAATGAGTTTGTTAGATCCCAAGTGAATGATGGAAGAGGGATCGTGGACACTGGAGTGAGTGGTGGAGACACCCGTCTGCAAGGTGTTTGAGTGAGCAGGCCACCTGCTTGATGGGGTGAGTATGTTTTTAATTGAGTAGATTCTTTTAGATGTTGTTAAATGAATTGTATGTCTGGGGTTGGACTATGCCTCTCGTTGATCCTGTCTAGGGGTGTAGAGATCTCTGTATGTTTTGTTTTGTTGTGTCATTGTTGGAAAGAAATGGGATGTGTTGCATTGTGGGCTTACTGTACAACTATGTGTATGCTATGGGCCTTTGGGTCTATGGAATCCTGTTGATGTCATAGGCACTGCCTGGGGGCCATGGGTGTGACATCACAGGATTCCATGTCAGTTAGCTAATGGCATTACAGACACAGGTTGTTTCCTGCCATTAAACTTTGGTGAAGACTTCTTGGAGCATACTTGAATTATTATTACAATTACACAAGATCACATTTTTTTTTTGACAGGGAGTAGTGATTTACCCAGAATCACAAGATGTTGAGCCCAGCTGAGACTCGAACTGGTTCCCCAGTCCCAAAGTCGGCAGCACTGGCTGTAATGCTACACCCTCTCCCGCTGATGTTCATACTGGGACATCAACGAATTCAAGCCACCCGAATGTCACTAAGCACGGTTTATGCCTGTACTTCATGTAGAGCTATTGCATTGAATCAGGAGGGAACTCGAAGCAATCTTTATTTTGATGGAATATTCTTTCCCTTTGTAAGCAGCTTATCACAGATATTACAGGTTAGAAACACTGCAGTTCCCAGTGGCGGCTGTTAAGTACAGTTTGGAAGGGGTGGGAGGGCACGCACATGCACACTCACTTACACCCATGCATTCACATGCAGACGCGCACAAACACAGCCATTCAAACACTCACTCACAAACAGACATAAATTCATACATACACGCATGCACCAAACAGTCAGTTAAAACACAATACTTACCTGCTAAAGCTCTCGGGGAGGGAGGCCTCGGAGGTGGCAAGAGGGTTGGGACTGCTGCCTCCCCTCACTGAGGGTTAGCATTCCAATGTTCTAATCTTTAATATGACACTGTTGATTGGACATGGACTGTTGGTTGGCTGCTTTGGGGTCAGTATAGCATTGTGCCTTTCATTATGAATCAGTGATGTGCAGTCTAGAGCTCTGCCAATTTTATTGGCCGAGCTCTGTCCAACTTCATTGGCTAGTGTTCTAGAAAGTGACTTAGAAGAATATTGCCTCCAGCCATTGTAAACCGGTTCTAATAAGTGTTTAACTCAAGTTAATGTGCTGAATAAATGTATGTGGGTTGCAGAGAGGGCTGTATACGAGAGCAGAGGCTGTCCCAACAAATGGACCAAAGTCTTGGGAAATGCAATGAGTACAGGGGAATGATTTACATGCCAGTGACCCAGGGCGGGGTCGGGAGTTGTTTGGAGAGGCCTGACGGGTGGCAGAGGAAAATTGGGATGAGGAGGGAAAGATTAAGATATGTGAAAGGTTTAACAGTTGACACTATCTGCCCACTGTCGGACTGTACATCAATATATTGTGTTGAGAACGTGAATGTCATTGTAATGCAATGTTTGCTTTCTGCAATAAAAAAGATTTATAAAACAAAAATTGATGTGGGGTGCAATACAGCATCACATCTTTTCAGTGGCAACCAGCAGTTTGAACACTTGGGCAGCGGGCGGGCTTGCTGGGCCTGCTACATCTGATGCAGATATTACAAAAGAGAGGTGGACTAGTGCAGAAGCAGCGGGGAGCCCTGACTTGTAGCATCTCATTTTGGCTCCAAGGCTTTCAAAACATAATGTCTGGTACCAAAGTCCTGGCTCCAGCAGCACCATATCTCGATTACAAGCACGGTTAGTTGAGTTTGAGTCCTTTGTACAGATCATGACAATAATCAAGGCGGAAAGTAAGCCAGCCACACTTGGCATGAGAGCACATAGACAGCATGTGAGTGCCAGGAGCCCACCCTCCTCCCCTAGTAAATCTAGCAACAGATCATAAAATGACTCTACCTCATTTTGGAGAAAAAGAAACAACATACAGAACACCAGACTGATGATCCCAGTCTATTGAAACTATCTTTTGGTGAATTTCCATAACGTGGAAAAACATTTTCCTAATAAAATGTTTAGGAAATTTCAACCACAAAAGCATTCAAAAATAACATCAGCTAAGAAGACATAAACAGCAAGATAAAAAGAGGGAAAGGAGTTATTAAGGGGGAAGAAGATAGTGGCACGGGGTTTTGGTACAGTTAGAGGCTACTACTATTGGTAGAGCTGCTGGAGTACTGGTAGTCGGTAGAGGTCTGAGGGTATGTGCAGCAGTATCAATATTACAGAACGGGTAGGGGTAGAGAAACTAGGGCACTTGCAGAGGTTGAGGAACTAGGCTATAATTAACTGCACAAACACCAGGGTGTAGGTATGGGTAGAGATACCAGGGTATAGATATGAAAGATACTAGAATAAGAGTGAAGGTATTAGTTTATAGGAAGGAGTAAAGTCAATAGGGTATAAGTAGAAATAGAGGTATTTGGGAGTAGGTGGAGGTAGAGATATATGGTTTACGTGGTGGCAGCGGTACTAGGGTAGTAGAAGAGGTGCTACAGGAGAGGTATAGTTGAAGTTAATATGGCATGGCCAGGGGTAGTGTTACTACGGTATTTTTAGGTGTCGATATGCTAGGGTATAAAATCACAGAGAAGGATGGGGCAAGTGTCTGGGATACAGAACGAGAAGTGTAGAAAGGCAGAGATCACAAGGATGGCATTCTCCTCACTGGGCTGTGTCCTATGCCATTCTACTCTTTTCCAGTTTTCTGGCTTTCTCTGTCTTTCCTCCATGGCCTGGACATGCACAAGCCCCTGGAGATGCTCCGCAGTGCCTGTATGGCACTTTCTGTAGAGTACTTGGTTCTGTTTTATTGGGGGTCCACTTGGAGTGTAGCCGCTATCATACAGAGGGCTGGCTATATAGAACTATACGGAAACTGATGACGAGTGTCTGGATCTGCTAGTTTGGAGCTCAAGTCTTATTACTAGTCCATATAAGAGACTAATGTACTGCCTCTGAACATGACCATCTAGCCAAGTTCCCGTGCCTGAGGTCCCGCATGTCCCTCAGTGTGTGTGCTGTGTATGTGTCTTACATTTGAGTACATAAAGGCCCATTCTCTGCATGAATTGTGCACTCAGTAATGCACAGAAGCCCAGCTGCTGCAAAAGTCAAATGACAATGTCTGGGCAACCCAGCAACTCGCGAGGAGTGGTACAGCCAGAAGGATATCTTTAATGGCTAACAAGAAGATCAGTCATTTAGGAAAGTAAAGTTGGTTAGTCCTGAAGCTCTGGAGAATAAATGCCATTGTCTTCATTCAATGAACATCTTCAACTACCTGGCTGACACTGAAGTCACTCTGGTACTTTGACTCTTTACCGGACCTGCTCCAAAGATAAGACAAGGATGCCTTAGTGGAGAAAGTTAATTTTGACATTAAACTAACAGTAGCACAGCAGATCTGGCCCCGTATTATATTTCAGATGCACCGTAAACAGGTGCTCCTGGTGGAAACATGAACAGTGCACCAGATTACAATAAATGTGCTGCCCTCAGGGCAGCTGTGAACTCAAGGCTGCCCTGGGGGCAGCACATTCAGTGAAATACAGAGCTGCTGCTTTAATCACCCGCTCAGTTTGATGCATTCTTTGCGCTCACATCCATGGTATGACGTGGGTGCAGAGGCAAACAGGTTCCCTCATTTGCATGAGGTCACGCCCCAATGCAAATGACGGAATACCCTCGAAAGATACCGTTGGCGCTACCTGTGCACCAGAGCTATCAGTATTAGAGGAGGGGCCGCACAAGCACCTGCAGCCCCTTCTGTAATACCAAAGTGCTCTGGAGCCGCACAAAGTGGGTGCACACGCCCGTTGTGTCCCCAAGGGATTTTGTGTAAGACGGCCCCAGGAAGAGTAAAAAAAAATACTGAGGTGGAATACCTCTATCTTTTCATTGATTGCTGTGCTGACTTCAGCATGCAGCTACAATATTTGCACTGGGGAGGATTTTCTGTTATGAACTAGACTTCTATGATGCCAGCAAAAAGGCAGGGGAATGCATCTGGCACTTTTCAGTGGTTGGTTGACAGGCTAATCTGAATGACCAGTATCTAGTTAGACACAATAGCCATTTTTGCTACAGATGGGAGAAGTACCGTGGTCACCTCCATTGGAGATGCAAGCCCTTCAACGGGCTAAGTTAACCATAAAAACACCCAGATGCAAGATAGGTCAGAGATCTGTGTTGTAACTTGGCCACCATGTGAGGAGTGGAAGGGTGCGATATCTCCAGATCAAATTAGAGGTTGTGTAGGCTGGGAGGTTCCTAGAAGCCACACCCAACTAAGAGCCTTTCCTGGTCTCTCTTGGTTATAGAAAAAACATGTAGACAACTATAGAAACATAGATACCCCCTAACTCACCTGGCTTCATAGGAGCAGTCTGTCACAGTTATTTGAACTGCTAAAAGAGAGGAGGGAATATATAAGCTCAAATATATCTGGGCTAAAAGCTATTTAACACAGACAGCTCTTACTTGTATGACAAGGCCAAAGAGTTGTCACCATAGAGCAAATTCCTACCTTAATTGCCACTTAGCAGTAGGAGGCATCACCAACAATCCATTATATCAGACAACAAGAACCCTGGCCACACAGACCAAGCCCTCTTTTTATCACTGATTAGCTACAGATACCTCCCTTTCCCTTTCTGTGTTTGACAATGTGCTCATTGTTTCTCTATGTGCCTCTGCTGCTTAGGGCCAGATGTAGGAAAGATTTTTGCATTTCTTAACAGGTCGAATCGCATATTCGGCCTGTTAAGAAATGCCAAACAGCGTTTTCATATGTACAAAGGCCAAAAACCGGTTGTAATTTGCTATTTCTACCCTGCAGAAATTGCAAATTCCAACCTGGATTTAGGAAACGCAAATAGGGTTACCTATTTGCGATTCCTAAAGCACATGTACAAAGCATTTCTTAAATGTGAATTGGGCATTTAGGAAATGTTATTACCATCGACTCAAAGTCGATGGTAATCATGTGCGAAATTAAAAAATGCATTTAGAAATGCATTTTAAATGTGACATGAAATGCACATATGCCCATAGGGCATATGTGCACTTACATGTGCACTACAAATTTCGGGGTGCCTCCAGGGGGGCCTTAAGCCCAGAGGCACTCTTGGGTTTGGATTTCCTAAATTGCAATTTCCTGTTTGGAAATCGCTATTTAGGAGATGTAAACCATTTCCTATTTGGCCCATAGGTGGGAATGAAATAGCATTTTCTATTTGCGATTTCTTAATAGCCATTCTTACTCTGTAGGAATCATTATAGGAAATTGCTAATTTTGTACATACCATTTTCCATTTCCTAAATAGCGATTTCTACGGAAAAGGGAACAGGATCTGCAGGTCAACGGAATCGGTATTTAGGAAATGCAAAATAAGAATTTCATACATCTGACCCCATGTGTATTTCTGGTGTACTTGTATAGCTTTAATGCATAATGTTTTCAGTGCTCCTCATATGTACATATTAATAAACATGATGTATTTATGGTATTCAATTTATTTTAACTAATTAGCCTAGTTGTATCTGTATATGTTTTTAGCTAACATGCATCCTCTTTTTTCCTTTTTAAGTGTTCCCAATTCCTCAAGGACTTTGCTGCCCAAATGTGAGCTTTGATGAGCCCATTTGTTGCAGGGTTTTTTTTAATTGTGACTCAGTCTTGTGTGTTGCTCCAGCTACCATCCTGTGCATTGTGCATGCTCACCCCTGTTGCAGTAGGTGGTGGGCACAAAATCTGTTTGTACACACACTCTCGTCTGCGTGCTCCGGGATTGTGTGTCTCTGATTTTACTTAGTCTCTCTTTCTAGTCCAGGGCATGTGATACGTTAAAATAAAACACAGCATGCCGGGAAGCCTGAAGTCCAACTAGCCCAAACAAAAAATAAACCAGTTCACATTCTTTGATGGGAAAATCAGTAAATCAATAGGTGGCTTAAAAACTTGTGCAGTAGTTAAGATTAGGCCTGGGGAAAATGTAAATTACACCAGCGAAATTTGTGTAAATATGGGAAGTTTGCAATGTTCTTGTAATGTGGAATCCCAGAAATGACGGCATTACGCCACTTATCATAATCAAGCACTCACCATTCACAATGAAACTTTCTGGGAATTCACAATTTGTGGCAAATATTTACTGCAAACTCTTGGGAACAACAGAACACAAACTGCTGTTGTTCATTGTGCAGAAATTGTAGAAATGAGTCCTCAGGTGAAAGAAGAGTGACCAGTGTGTAGCGTCTGATTTGCTTTTGGTGTTTTTCAGTCTCTTCTGCAGATTAGCTAATCTCTTGATGTCAAAGGTACCATATTCTGGGACTGACTTTTCCATTCCTTATTAGTGCGTCCCACCTACTCTATGCATGTACGTTTACCATATCGTTGGTACAGTGTATGAGCAGTAGTCCCTTTCTGTTGGGGCTCGCTACATGGCCACAATTGTGATTCTTTATCATCTAATCACACTCAGATAAATGGGAAGAGGATCTGCTGGCCTTTTGCCCACAGCTCATCCCATGGAGGGAGGGATAGAGAGAGGGAGGTGGGAGGGAAGGAAAAGGAAAGCAGGTTCCCTTCAGTTATTTCTTCTACTTATCTCGTTATCTCACACCCAACGATCCCCTTATATCTGACAATCCTTCAGTCTTTTACCTTTTTGGAAAAAAATGTGCATTTATTGGACAACATAAACGTCAGGGATTGTGCCAGACTGATTCCGTCTACATCCTCAGGATATGTTGGCCTGCTAGCCTACACCATCTGTACCCCCTAACCTCACTGAGTAACAAATGCGTGTGCAACCATAGACAATGGCAACCCAGATCCTCCAAGGAAATTGTGGTAACAGATCTAGAACCTTTTTGTTTGGACTCTCATGCATACCCGAGGAAACACACAAGAAATACTCAGCAAGGTGTTTTAATATTTATTGAAGCATTGCAATTCTTGTCTAAAATATGGGCGCTGCAATAGTTAGTAGAATGAAATAGATCAGCATAATTAACAATATAAGAACAGTGAAAAGGATCAACAATTCCACCATTGTGCTAAGACAGTGAATATATGCGGGCAAATAGGTGCTGTGTATAGTGCACTCCTACCCAGCACTCCCTAACCTAGTTTTGCTTAGGGTGGGTGATCTGCCACATCCCTGCCGGGTCATCTAACTTCTGCATTACCTGCAGGCAACTGTCATCAGGCTGTCCGTCTTGGTGTAGAGCTGGACATCCCTAGTGTCTGTAAACTGGAATCAGCTGAGCTCCCAAGATTTACCAGGTGTTGCCCTTACCCCCTCAGCGTTGGTTAACTGGCCAATTGGGTCAGGCAGCGGCAGCAGCCCCGATTAGCTCAAGTAGTGCCACACCTCCCTATTTTCTTAATCCAATTCAAACTTACTCAACTTAAACTTATTCAAACTACCTCCTCCTACCTCGACATCAGTGAGTGAAGTCCTGGTAGTATAGGCCCCGGAAGAGGTCATCCCCCTGGCTTGCAGGGAAGATTACTGGAAGGTGACCCAGTATAGAGGCAGTTTCTTCAAAGGGTGCCCACTCTCCTAATAGGATGAGATCCGGCCGAGTAAAGAAGATCCTCCATGCTCCAAAACAAAAACAGTCAAGATCATGATCTTCAGGTCATGTTGGCAAGGCAACTACCCTCTCCAAATCCTCCCTGGACACGTCTACTTCATTTCCATTATTTTCTCCTCCACATGGTCCGGCAACTACTGGCATGGGCAAGAGCCTCCAGGAGCATGGCGCTTCCTCCTCGCCAGTGCCTTCCTCATTAGCTTGTTTTTAAAAAACTCCTGGAGGGGCAAAGGGGCTAGTCCCAAGCCCCGGTCCAAATGTACTTGATTTACCTAAGGAAAGCCCTCAGCAAATAACAATCAAGGCCATAGTTCATCACCCTCCGCATTCAGAAATCGTGACTGTGGAGGCTGGCTTTAGTAACAGTCCAGCGCAGGAAGACCAAAGCTCGTTCTCATGTCACCCGACAGGGCCTCAACCTCTGCCATCCTTGCTTTTCGATCTCCATCAACCTCTTTCTCCGAATAAAAAAGCATCAAATAAAGTTGCTGGATATTTTCCTACTATTTTACCGACTCATATAGACCATTCTCATACGAATCTACAACTACCAGAGTGTCCAAACTCATCAGCCTACTCGACTACTCGTTCCACTAGCCTGGGCCCTTCAAGTACCCCCCCTGCTGCTGAGTGGGCAAGAACAGCAAAGGTAGAAATTAAACCTCTTTCACCTCAAGCCCAAATCCACATGGGCTCAGAGCTAGCTCCCTCACAGCAGCAAACTGAAACAGACGTAAAAGATCAATCGCTTTTAGGGTTAGCTTCCCTTTTCTTGGACTCAGTCCAAGTCCCCTACCGGAAGCCAGTTACAAGCACAGAAGATCTTACACCTGTTCCATCGACGTCGGCATGGCCTCAACTGTTACAAACTCTCCAAACTACAGCAACGGCGTTAAATTACCATTCAGACAAACTAGACATTCATGTGGAGCACCTGAATACACTGGCCTTCTTCACGGCCCGTATTGATAGTGATGGAGCGAAGTACAGAAGATTTTGTGCGTACCCCGTTCAGACCAATCACCCCATAACAAAGTAATATATTAATTTTGATTGCTGTGTATTAACCAAACACACACATTACATGTGGGAAATGCTCTGCATTAACAGGTTTGATTAACATATTAATTAATGGTGTAAAACGCATGTTTTATCTATTTTGCGCATTTAAGTAGTGTAATAGTGCATGTCTATGCTGTAGTGTACATTGTGCATTACATGCTGCTTTTGCTTTATTTTAATGGCTTGCAGTGTGATGCTTTTCCGCTAGGTAACAGTTTTAGGGGATAAATATTAGTACTGGTGGGTGGGGGGACAGAAAACACTTATTTTCTGTGTATTCACATTTTCTTTGTGTTTATCGTAGTTTTGGCTGGTGGCTAGTTTCAAGATGGCTTCGTTTTTCCCGGTTCTGCGCAGTAGAGAATGCTTGCATCATCTGGCTGGAAGAACCTCGCGCATGCCTTGTGCTCCACTGAACTTTGCAACTCCAGCTGACTATGTTCGAGGCCATTTGTATGAATGCCGGCGAGTGGCTGAGAGCCAGAATGATAGCACGAGAACAGTCGAATGCCTGCCAAAGAATGACCACGTGGCAACAGCTGAAAATAAACAGTTGAATCCCTGCCAATGAACATTTGAATGCCTGCTAATGAACTATGGGACAATTGAATTTGTATCTATCAGCTTGTCAAACAAAGTTATTCACGGACATCCTGGGAGCAGAGAAATACAAAGTTATTCACGGACATCCTGGAAGCAGAGAAATACATTGTCATTCACGGACATCCTGAGAGCTAAGAAATGCATTTTCATGACCAATCAGAGCAAGGGAAAACGGCAAGAGTTGAAACATTTGTGGGTAGAGAGCCAGCAAACACAGTATAAATATCAGACCAAAATTGGGGGTTTTTAGAGAGAAGCTGGTTGGAGAGATGCTGTCTGTCAGAGAAGCTGTTTGCAGAGATGCTGGGAGCTTGAAACCATGCCAGAATGCGCACTGATGACCCCTGTAGGTTCGAGATCGTTGCGGGACACTAGCCTGGGTGAGAGATGCGTCTAGGAGGCCAGGGTTATTAAGAAAGTTGGGGTTTAGTGTTGGTTAGGAAGGTTTTTAGTGTAGGAAATCTTTAGAATTAAATGCATGTTTTTAATTATGGTTCACTGATCTTTCATTTTGGGAACCCTCTATCAGTTACATGACCAAGAATTGATTTTTAACCATTTTTAAGAATAATGAAATGAATGCAAACTTACATTTTCTCTTCATGACTTTTATTAAACAGTTTCTTGATTTATTTCCTGAATAAATGGCAATGCTCAGTGAGAATTAATAGTGAGAGAATAAATGATAATTTTCTTTATGCAAATTAATTATATAAAATCTTTTAAATGATTTCAGGTGTTTGTGATTCTTTTAGAGTCAATTAATTATGCAAATCAATGTATTGTTGTAGTGAGGTTAAGCTGGTCTTGACAATCACCATCAACTTGCTCAACTAATTGGTCCATCGACCTAATTGGCGGGGTACATTGATGCATAGATTAGTTAGTAAAATTAGGTGATGAAAACAAATGTTGGTGTAAAAATCTGTGCTTAAAGGTATCCCGTGATAGGAAATAATTCATGCAACCCATTGTAGGATTATTAGCAAGGGTCTGGGGGTGTGTGTGACAGGGTGTGTGTACTTCGGTGTTATGGGCCCCACCGGAGTGACCCGGACCCTGGGTTGGTGATAATTTCTGGGTAAACGCTGCATCAATTAAATGGTAGCAGAATGATGGTTATTATTGACAAGTTTGGTGATTATTGATTATTGATTATTGATTATTTGATGACTAACACTATATGTTGAGTTGCGTTATGTTATATGTGAGTTTTCACGCTTCTGGGATGTAGGAAGTGGAACACGTGTGGCAAGAGAAGTCACATGGAATTTGGTACATGGTCTGAATTCATTTTGGTAATAACACAGGTTGTGTTATGTTAGGGATTTTCTGTATGAAAGGTGTGTAACTGAGATAGCAAATCACGTTTTCTTGTGAAACTCTGGCCTTAATTCTCAGGAGCATAGTCTCCACATGTGTTTTATCCCCAGAGAAACGGGTTAACTGTTTGCTTGAAAGAAGGGTAAGGTAGAGGGAAGTGCTACTTTATTGGTGAAAGTTAATAATTCTGTGGTAGGGTAGAGGTAAGCGCTGCCTACTGGAAATACAGAATTCTTGTGTAAATGGACAAAGCTGTCACTTTTGTTTAGCGAATCAGACAATGGAAATGTTTTAATGTTGTAACTAACAAAGAATTGTTGAGAAAAGTTTGCCATAAAATGTTGTAAAGGAGGGGTCGGCAAAGAGCAGGAGTAGTGGGAAAGGCTGACTTCAGAAAGACCGTGCTGAGATTGGTCAGCTGTAGAAAGACGAAGCTTTCACTGATTGGTGCATTAGTGTGAGACGTGCTGGGATTAGAGAATCACCAGAGTGACGTAGACGCCCCGGATTGGTGCGTTAGTGAGAGTCGCGCTGAGATAGGTGGATGCGAAAGTGACGTAGAGCTTTCTGATTTGCTTACGAGTGTGTTTCCATAGTGGTATTGGTTGGAAAGGAAACCGCGCAGAGGAAGCTGATTGGTAGAGAGTTTGTGTTGCACTGACGTTTCTAGCTGAATGCGAAGACAAAAAGTTAAGTGAAAAATGTATAATATTGGTAAAGAGAAGAAGAAAGTTTCGCTGTTTGGGAAGGTAAAAAGATTGTTTGTGAAAGACAAGCCTGCAGTAAAACAGGAGTGGAAACTATTCCCTGCCCCGGGAACGCCTGTATTTCACATGATAATGAAGCATGGCTATCACACTTGCGTGTTTGTAGAGAATTGGGTGCTATATACGAAAGGTGATGGTGCGCTTGCATTTCCTCCAGAAGGTTCTTTTAACATAAAGGTTTTGTGGCATTTGAGAGAAACAATGGGGAAACTTGAGCCTAAAGTTAGACCTACGCAATTTGAAGCATTAATGGATTGGGAAAATGAGGTGAATGAGAAAGAACGACACAGATCAGGAAGAGGTTATGATTTTGGTTTGGATAAATATCGGAATGAGAATATTGAGGACAAAATATGTAGAAGGCAACAGGTGGATGTACCAAATGATTTGTTTCCTGTCAGGAGTATGGGAGGATCTACAGGAGGTAAAAAGAAAGGGGAAAAGAAGCATATTGAAATTTCAGGCTGTAGGTACAGTGATACTAAAGATGAGTTGCTGGATGACATTCTGGATAACAGACCACCTCCATATCAAGGGGAGTTTGCGACAGTGGTGCCAAAGGCACCGCCAGCAGAAACTACAAAAGTTTTCCAAACTGTTCCAGTCCCCATAGGGAGTAGTGCAATAAATAGACAAGAACCTGTTCAAATTAATAGTACAGTAACGAAGGCAGAACTCCTTCCAATGAGCAGTACAATTATTTGGCAAGAAACACAAGTGATAAATAGGTCAAATTATGAAGAAGAAAAAAATGAGTTAGCAGTCAGGACACGAGAATTGTCTGAAAGATTGAAAGAACTGCCTATGAATATGGAAACTTTAACAGTCCCGATGAATATAGATTCTGAAATTTCTGTTTGCAAAAGTGAGGTAGAGAAAGAACATTCACTGACCATACCGTTAAATGAGGCAAGACCAGATCCTAGAAGAGAGTTATTCTCTGAAAGTGTCAGGAATAAACAGCTTAGTGTGTCCCGATTGGATACACCGAAAGATCTGACAAAAGCTCCGACTTACACGGTTGGAACTCAGATACTGACTGAAAAACCGACTGGATGGTTGCAGGGAACGAAACCTAGAGAAAGATTAAACGAAGTCTCTTTGAGTCTGACAAGTGAGGAGTTGGGAGAGAGGGAAAGAAGTGGCTATAGAAAAGATGCAGAATGCCAACAGATAGATATTGCAGAATTAAAGGTAGACATGGAGGAATTAAATTTTGGAACGGTAAGCATGAACAGATCAAAAACAGGAGTGGATATCTCTAAATATAGGGATTTGCAGAAACAATATAGATTAGATTTCACAGGAAAAGGCATAGAAAAGTTAAACACTACTGGAAGAAGAGCTAAAATTAAAGAATTGCTGATATTGCTGAGAAAAAGGAGGGATGTTGAAAAATGGAGAAGCAGGTGGAGAAAGAAGAAAAAACGAATAGCTGATAAGGGATCATTAGCATTTCCTGCTGCTCACAAATGTGAAACTGACTACATTACCAGAGGGAATTTGTTTGCAGATGAATTGGCAAAATATTGCACAAAACAGGATTGTTCTTTGAATCAGGCACGGGCGAAGGAAGACACTTTTTCCCAATATCTCATGCTTACTAACACAGTAGAAACATGGAAAGAAGTGAGGCAGTTGCAGGTTCAGGCAAGCGATGGGGAAAAGGAAACGTGGGTAAAAGAATGTTGCACACAAAAAGAAGAGGATGATGTTTGGGTCTACCAAGATGAAAGAGCTGTTATGCCCAATGGTATGTTTGCCCATTTTGCACGCATGTATCATGGACAGGCACACACAGATAGGGAAACTCATTTCGACAACGAAGTTATCAGTCTGATCTGTGAAATACTGAGCACTAAACAGAAACTGCATTGTGCCTATTGTCCAGAAGCTTCTGGAGTTGGTGAGCAGGTGAATGGCACAATGAAAGTCAAATTAGTAGAAATGTGTGATTCCACTGACTTGAAATGGCCGGATGCTTTGCCCCTAGTTATAATAACCATGAGAAGTACACCTGACAGAAGGACATGTTTAAATTCTTACAAGATACTAATGGGACAAGCCATGAGACAAGCATATGTACCTGATCCACAACAAAGGCCACTGAGAAATAGACTGCAGATTTCGAATACAAGTTCTGAATCAGGTGCTGAGCAACCAGAAGCTGTTAACAGAAGAGAAGCAGACTGTGAAACTGGTGAGACTAGATCAACAGACTCTGCGAGTGTACAGCAAGGTGTAAGACTCAACGATTTTTCACCTGACAACGATTTAGACAGTACTACAGAACTAGGACAAGAACAAAGTCAAGAGCAGAGGCAAGAACAGGAAATTCTGAACAAAGACTGTGAACCTATGGATAAGGATGATTCACACATGTGGCCCAACGGAGTAAAGAGACTCAAGTATAAGATAGTGAGAAAAGGAACAAAAGCTCTTGAAGACCAGATCTCTGAAATAACAAACAAGTTAGAACAGGAGAAATTGGATAGACCACCTGAGTGGACTTACGTAGTCTTACAAAAAATAGAAGAAGTAGATTTTAGAAAGGAAAGGGACAGTGACAACGACAGTGAGCAGGACAAAGAAAACGACTTGAGGCCACCCTAACAGTGTTGCAGAAAACACTTCTGGGTTTTAGCACACAAGAAGAAGACGATTTTTCATTAACCATTTCCAAGTAGTTAAAATAAAAGAAGGGGCAAAGGACAGAAAGTCATTCAAGTGTGGAAACACACTTTGTACATACGGTACATATTTGGTAGATTTTATTTATAGGATAACTTAGATACCATAGCAGATATGAACAGTCCTAAAAATAGATATAAAATGTTTGCTTTAGGTGTAAGATGTGTTTATGTTGTACCATTTTACTAAGGATGCTGTTAACAATGTACAAATAAGTTGCACAAGTAGATAGAACTGCACTTCGCAAGGATAAGTAAGTTTCAGATTTAGAACTAAAGATAACATTTTTGTCGAGAACAAGGGAAATGAGAAAGAAATTTGCTGAACTAACAAAATTATTGAGAAGAAGTGTCTGATCAAATAAAATTTAGTGGGATGAATGGGTGGTTTGGGATTTGGTGATGATGAAATCATCAAAGGGGGATTGATGGAGCGAAGTACAGAAGATTTTGTGCGTACCCCGTTCAGACCAATCACCCCATAACAAAGTAATATATTAATTTTGATTGCTGTGTATTAACCAAACACACACATTACATGTGGGAAATGCTCTGCATTAACAGGTTTGATTAACATATTAATTAATGGTGTAAAACGCATGTTTTATCTATTTTGCGCATTTAAGTAGTGTAATAGTGCATGTCTATGCTGTAGTGTACATTGTGCATTACATGCTGCTTTTGCTTTATTTTAATGGCTTGCAGTGTGATGCTTTTCCGCTAGGTAACAGTTTTAGGGGATAAATATTAGTACTGGTGGGTGGGGGGACAGAAAACACTTATTTTCTGTGTATTCACATTTTCTTTGTGTTTATCGTAGTTTTGGCTGGTGGCTAGTTTCAAGATGGCTTCGTTTTTCCCGGTTCTGCGCAGTAGAGAATGCTTGCATCATCTGGCTGGAAGAACCTCGCGCATGCCTTGTGCTCCACTGAACTTTGCAACTCCAGCTGACTATGTTCGAGGCCATTTGTATGAATGCCGGCGAGTGGCTGAGAGCCAGAATGATAGCACGAGAACAGTCGAATGCCTGCCAAAGAATGACCACGTGGAAACAGCTGAAAATAAACAGTTGAATCCCTGCCAATGAACATTTGAATGCCTGCTAATGAACTATGGGACAATTGAATTTGTATCTATCAGCTTGTCAAACAAAGTTATTCACGGACATCCTGGGAGCAGAGAAATACAAAGTTATTCACGGACATCCTGGAAGCAGAGAAATACATTGTCATTCACGGACATCCTGAGAGCTAAGAAATGCATTTTCATGACCAATCAGAGCAAGGGAAACGGCAAGAGTTGAAACATTTGTGGGTAGAGAGCCAGCAAACACAGTATAAATATCAGACCAAAATTGGGGGTTTTTAGAGAGAAGCTGGTTGGAGAGATGCTGTCTGTCAGAGAAGCTGTTTGCAGAGATGCTGGGAGCTTGAAACCATGCCAGAATGCGCACTGATGACCCCTGTAGGTTCGAGATCGTTGCGGGACACTAGCCTGGGTGAGAGATGCGTCTAGGAGGCCAGGGTTATTAAGAAAGTTGGGGTTTAGTGTTGGTTAGGAAGGTTTTTAGTGTAGGAAATCTTTAGAATTAAATGCATGTTTTTAATTATGGTTCACTGATCTTTCATTTTGGGAACCCTCTATCAGTTACATGACCAAGAATTGATTTTTAACCATTTTTAAGAATAATGAAATGAATGCAAACTTACATTTTCTCTTCATGACTTTTATTAAACAGTTTCTTGATTTATTTCCTGAATAAATGGCAATGCTCAGTGAGAATTAATAGTGAGAGAATAAATGATAATTTTCTTTATGCAAATTAATTATATAAAATCTTTTAAATGATTTCAGGTGTTTGTGATTCTTTTAGAGTCAATTAATTATGCAAATCAATGTATTGTTGTAGTGAGGTTAAGCTGGTCTTGACAATCACCATCAACTTGCTCAACTAATTGGTCCATCGACCTAATTGGCGGGGTACATTGATGCATAGATTAGTTAGTAAAATTAGGTGATGAAAACAAATGTTGGTGTAAAAATCTGTGCTTAAAGGTATCCCGTGATAGGAAATAATTCATGCAACCCATTGTAGGATTATTAGCAAGGGTCTGGGGGGTGTGTGTGACAGGGTGTGTGTACTTCGGTGTTATGGGCCCCACCGGAGTGACCCGGACCCTGGGTTGGTGATAATTTCTGGGTAAACGCTGCATCAATAGTGATGGAGCAGGGTAAACGAAATAATTTTGTACCCCTCGAAAATTAATGACCTCATAATAATTAATGATACTAACCGTTTGAAATGCATGAATTAACCAACAAACACACCTTTTTAGTAGACACTACACGTGGGTAATATGCTGATTTGTGCAAAATCTAATTTATTTACAAATGTGAAGTTAATTAACGTTAGTATTGTGATTTGCGTACTAATTAGAGTGAACTTGCATGATTTGTGTTGCGTAGTAAAATTGTATTGTGGCAAAGAATGCAGATGGCAAGTAAAATGGCTTTAAATGTCGCTTTCGCTAGGTAATATCTAACACGGGTCAATAGAATGGCGGGTGGTAAACAGAAAGGTTTATTTTTCCATATTTTAATTTCTATTGTGTTTGTTTTATATTAGTTTCGTTCGGGCCTGTTAGGCCATGCTTCTAAAATGGCCGCTGGAAAGGACGAGATCACGTGCATTGAATAAAATGGTTCCTGCGCAGATGCGGAAATGAACGCTCCAGTCACGTGTATGTGGCCTGTGCCCGGAGTGAGAGATGTCAAGGCCAATCTGACCTGCATTGAAGAATGTGCCAAGTGTTCAGCATGTATTCCTGGGAATGGATGGGAAAGAGCCGAGTGACAATGGATGAACTAATGTGTGACCATCAAAGATCGCTACAAAATGGATTAACAAATTGGACTACTTTTGACCCCATGATCATGAGACTTATTGTGTGCTTTATTGTCCCCAAACCAGTTTGAACAAGGAGGGCGATGAGGTGACCATCACCACCCCTCCAATGGACCAATTAGCGTGATTCTTGCCCCTAAGGATTGCAACTTTTATGTGTAGTGAGCCAGAGAATAGGGTATAAGAGAGTCTGCTCTTACGTTATGAGCGCGCTTCTTAATTTTTCATTTTTCCACCTTGATGCTGCGAGAGACTCTGTCATTTTGGACTCTGAATTTTGACTGGGGAAGGAACGAGATCGTTGCGGGAATTCTGCCCGGGAGGTGCGTCCGAGGAGGTTAGCGGGACAGTCAGTCAGTTTGGGAGTCCTATCCTGTGATCTGCGGTTCATCTTCCTTTGATGAACCATTCTTGTCATTGCCCCATGGCAGAGGGTAATGCATAATGTTCACTTTTCCTAAACTTTTCCTTAAAATGTTTATTGATATTTAAATGTTTTGCTTAATAAAGAATTTCACTTATTTGATTGAATAATTTTACATAAAATTATATTCTAACTCTAAAATGAGTCTGTGGTTCTTTAATAGATTTATGATTAATAAATGTTAAAGGTTTTAATTGTGATTGAGCTGGTCTTAATCACCATCAACTAATTCCACTAGTTGGTCCATCGACCGAATAGCGAAGTAGCTTGATGCTTAGAACCGACAGGATCCAAAGTTAATGTATATAATGTGTAGATTATTATTCTGTCGAATTTAACAAGGTATCCCGTTCGTCCAGCAGCTCATTCTCCTTAGCGTTTAATCCAGAGATTGAATGAATGTATGTATGCGGTGTCATGGGCCCCACCGACATAAGTTTTAAATGACAAAGGTTGTGTAAGTGTTTTTTCTGGATTGGTGTCCTAAGGAGCAATTTATATTAGCCGCGCTGGATCAATAGCAAGCTTGAAGACTTGAACAATGTGATCACACGGCCCAATCAGCCTCTAGTTTAGTTCAGTCTGTTTGCTGCTGCTCCCTGATTATAGATAGTTTATCAACTCTTCCAACATTCTTAAACAGTGTCCTTGACGAAGTAAAATCCCTCTCAAAAGTCTCGCAGCTCAAAGGAGATTAATGACACCCAGCCCCAGAATTTCTTGGAGCGCCCTGAATCAGTCCAGGCGCTAATACGCATAAACGGCCCAGTGTCAGTGGACCATCTGCTGGCAGGGACTCATACGAGCCGACCCACGAAGGACCTAATCCTTCTCCTTTCAAAGGTCAGGCCCCGCCACCCTCTGCCAAGAGCCTTGCAACCTCGTTGCAAAGACCGCCAGTCAGGAACAACTGTTCCGTGCCATCCGACCCTCAGTCAGATTTGTTACCTCTTTCACCGACCTCACATAGCGAAAAAACCACAGAACAAACCATCTTACCAGCCCAGCAAGCGAGAAAAGAAAAGACAGCACAAGCAAAGAAATACATCTCTACAAAAAAACTGAGATGATTCTCTTAAACTGTTTCCTTTGTTTAAAACATCAAACTTTGATCACACTTCAATTCATAGCCCAGGTAGGGTGGGGCAGTCGTCCCTGTCGGATAAACTAGTTCACGAAACTTCTAGAATTCCCAAAAACCTTGAGGAGGTGCCAAACACCATCAAGTAGCACCCCTGGACCCAGCACACGCACATACCCATTGTTACTAAAGTCAGCGATCGGACGCATGAGCCCAGACTCACACATGGCGTTCAGGGAGGCCCCTCCGAGTACTCGCTGCCAACTAACCTACTCTCTGCTGAAATATCCCAATCACCTTATCACTCCCGCCATCCCAGCCTAATGATATTGGACCTAAAATCAAATGAAAAAGCAGAGACACTCAAAAGCAATGAATCATCAAAAGGAACAGATAAAGTTATTGGTCATCGGCAAGTTGAATAACCCCCGCACTTTGCCCACTCCCAACTTTCCATCCCTGTATTCCTTGTCATAAATAAGCCAACGTACACTTTCTCTTGTGGTGGTCCTTTGTTGGCCGCAGTTTTATTAGGACTACACGCATATACATATTGTCTATTGTTGTGCATCCTGCCATAAAACATTATTGGCGAGCTGTCATCTTTGTGTCGTGCCTTGTTTGCATCTCATTATACATTGCGTTTGCGTAAATCATATGTACATTGCACAATAGCAGATTAGACTGACAGTTCGTTGTACAGGTCATTTGCAGGCTTACATTGTCTCTTGGCCCTACTGGGTCGTTGCTTAGTTCGGTTGGATTTGCCCTCG
This sequence comes from Calotriton arnoldi, assembly GCA_963921515.1. Taxonomy (NCBI): domain Eukaryota; kingdom Metazoa; phylum Chordata; class Amphibia; order Caudata; family Salamandridae; genus Calotriton; species Calotriton arnoldi. The sequence continues at coordinate 146,263 of CAWUFW010005561.1, forward strand.
CAGGGGGTGTAGCTTCCGTCCCCGGAGTTAGGCCACAACTCGCTACCTTGCCGATTCTTGTTGTGCCCTGCCATCCGGCGGGGGCTGGGCAGCGAGCGCCGTCTCCGTTAGCTACCCCATTGTGGTAGGCCAACTCACCCAGCCATAAGGCATCCCAGAGTGAGTGGTCCGACACACCGCCCCTTAGGCCAACTCACCCAGCCGTAAGGCATCCCAAGGTGAGTGGTCCTATTCCGGCGCACCGCACTCCGGTGTGCCTCCGTACCAACCATTATCCCCGTAGTTTCTTGCCAGCGTCTTGCCTGTTCCTCCGTACTGTGACATAGCCGTTCCTTAGGTGTGGGTGGGTGGGACAAAGATTCTCGCCGGTGCTGCTCCCCCGCTCCCAAAAGATAGGAGCTTACCTGGGGAAGCAGTGCTTATATCCCCCCCGGTGCTGGGCCGCCTTTTGCATGGCCTCCCCCCCATTGGGGGGTTTGTATCGTGCCTGGGCCCCCATTGGCCGGGGGGCCGGCGCCTCTCTGGCGGTCGCAGCTGGGGGGGCGCGGGAGCTTCCCTGCTCGTTGGCGCGAAAAACCGGTTTCGTCCGGGGCTCGGCGTCGGTTATGGCGCCGGCCCTCTAGGCCCCCTTCGGTGGCGGCCTTTGCTATAACCCCCGCACTTTGCCCACTCCCAACTTTCCATCCCTGTATTCCTTGTCATAAATAAGCCAACGTACACTTTCTCTTGTGGTGGTCCTTTGTTGGCCGCAGTTTTATTAGGAATACACGCATATACATATTGCCTATTGTTGTGCATCCTGCCATAAATCATTATTGGCGAGCTGTCATCTTTGTGTCGTGCCTTGTTTGCATCTTGTTATACATTGCGTTTGCGTAAATCATATGTACATTGCACAATAGCAGATTAGACTGACAGTTCATTGTACAGGTCATTTGCAGGCTTACATTGTCTCTTGGCCCTACTGGGTCGTTGCTTAGTTCGGTTGGATTTGCCCTCGCAGGGGGTGTAGCTTCCGTCCCAGGAGTTAGGCCACAACTCGCTACCTTGCCGATTCTTGTTGTGCCCTGCCATCCGGCGGGGGCTGGGCAGCGAGCGCCGTCTCCGTTAGCTACCCCCTTGTGGTAGGCCAACTCACCCAGCCGTAAGGCATCCCAGAGTGAGTGGTCCTACACACCGCCCCTTAGGCCAACTCACCCAGCCGTAAGGCATCCCAAGGTGAGTGGTCCTATTCCGGTGCACCGCACTCCGGTGTGCCTCCGTACCAACCATTATCCCCGTAGTTTCTCACCACGCCGCCAGGGAGGCTTCCGTCTTCCTGCGGCTCCCCCCTTCCTCCCTTTGCCGGCTCTTTCATCTGCAGCCTGCTAACGCCATTGCGCCCCACAGGTTGCTCCAGAAGACACCCATGCCTTCATCAGACAAGTGCACCCCATCTTTCGCATAGAACTCCGGGCGGCCTGTGTGGATGAGCCTGTGCCTAACTGATTCAAACCCACTGGTTCTGCAGAACTTGCTCACGGTGAGGTTCAGCTTTTTCCGTGAGTTCTCAACTGCGCTCTGTGATTGGGCCCCTCGCCATTCATTCCTGCTGATCAGTTCTGACCAAATGATGGTGGTGCCCCCAAACGCCTTGCCTGCCTCAGTCAAATCCTTCTGTATGGCTTGAAGCAGATTGCGCCTCCCTCGCTTGGCCAAATCGTTCCCCCCTAGGTGTATGACCAAAATGTCCAGATACCAAACAGACTCTGCTTGTAGTTCAGCCTGTTTTGCCGGTAGCTGCTCCCATTTCATTCCCGGCTGGCCAAACCACCTTATGCAGGTGTCCGCTGGCCGTCCTTCTTGCTTGTACCCCTTTTGGCGCCACCAGGATTGCATCCGGGTTATGAAGGAGTGGTCCACCACCCACACCAAGTGCGGTCTCCGTCCTGCCGGGGGAATGAGAACATGTCACTTAATTTATAAAGTAAGCGTAGTCCTGGGCACACGCGGTGAGGGTATTAGTAATATAATATGCAGTATTGATGCGTTATTCAAATGCAATGGTCAACATCAGTATTTATCCAAATAGGTATTTTTTATTTCAACAACAACTGTGTTGAATATAGTAAACGAGCCGACACGTGTTACGTCACTGGGAAAGGTCCCGTGACTCATCAGGGCCGAGGACCGGATACAAATACAGCAACCCGTTGGGGGTTAAGCCAAAATCGAGAGTATCAAGAAGGTGGCGCAGAAGAGGTGCTGCGCTGGCATCAAGGATGCAACGAGGCGGGAAACCGCGGGTGGTGATCTCCCTAAGCTGACGAACGTGATTGCGCTGGGGCGGGTACGCCACGGCACTCGTGAAAGGCAGGAATCAAGGGTAACAGGAGGAGGCTGTCCAGTGTCCGGCTAGGTAGATAAGGAAACTCGGCTCCAGTGTGCCCTCGCAGCTCTCCGATCCGGACCCCAGACAGGCGTCTGCTATACCCAGCCTTATACAACTCCTGATACTACTCCATTTCCCGCACCCGGGCCTGACCTTCGTACCTCGCCTGCCTGGCTTGGTACCTTATCTACCTAGCCGGACACTGGACAGCCTCCTCCTGTTACCCTTGATTCCTGCCTTTCACGAGTGCCGTGGCGTACCCGCCCCAGCGCAATCACGTTCGTCAGCTTAGGGAGATCACCACCCGCGGTTTCCCGCCTCGTTGCATCCTTGATGCCAGCGCAGCGCCTCTTCTGCGCCACCTTCTTGATACTCTCGATTTCGGCTTAACCCCCAACGGGTTGCTGTATTTTTATCCGGTCCTCGGCCCTGATGAGTCACGGGACCTTTCCCAGTGACGAAACACGTGTCGGCTGGTTTACTATATTCAACACAGTTGTTGTTGAAATAAAAAATACCTATTTGGATAAATACTGATGTTGACTATTGCATTTGAATAACGCATCAATACTGCATATTATATTACTAATACCCTCACCGCGTGTGCCCAGGACTACGCTTCCTTTATAAATTGTGGATCCCATGATTCACAGATTCCCCAGGGGTTATCGGGTTATTCCCCTGACCTGGCAGCACCGCACTACCAAAGGTCCATTGATAGCACACGCAATAGCCTGAGCGCCATTTTCCTGACTAAACACAAAAACCCCCATTCTAACCTCCATGTCACTTAATTGTTCGGCTGGGCCGGTGCTGAGGTTCTGTGTTTTAAAAAAAAAAAAAATGTTATACCAGCTGGGGCCTTACGTACGTCTGGTATGCCTTAGACCGCCATCTCCCCACGGCCTGTATCCCAGCCTCAGACATCCCATGCTGTGCGGCTGTCGTGGTGGCCCCTATCCTGAATGAATGGGACCTGAAAACTGACGGTGGCAGCCCTGCTTTGCTGAGTGTGAGGCGCATGATCGAGGTGAACTGGAATCTGCTAAGGTGTGTACCGTCGCTGTGCTTGAATAGAGGGCCCTCGCCGGCTGGACGTATTGTCATAAAGGCGAGCAAACAGCACACCGCGCAGCAGTTCTTATCCTCAATGCACCGTAACCTCACCACTGCCCCTTTACCGGTTTGGTCTGTCTTTGAACGCCTTAGTAGTAGCTCTATCTCCCCTGTTCTCGGTGTGACGTCGCCCGCCTGTAGGCAGTAGTCCGCTGGGCCTGTCCTTGCAGGCGCTACTAATTCGCTAATGCAGAACGCCCCAAAGAAAGCGGTAGAAAAAGCTGCCCTGAGTAGTAGGTGCTCAAAATTGTCCTTTGTTGTGCCCCGCAGTGCACCCAACAGGGCCCCCAGCTTTGTATAGTCTATCGGCGTCTGGTGTCCCTTCTTGCGCCCTCCGCGCGCCTCCACCCCTTCATTGCTGCCTTGGTGTAGTGTGTGGCCACGGGATCCAGCCCGGTCTCTAGCTTGGCGTAATATGCCACGGCGGACAGGTGGGCTTGTGTCCATGATCTGGACTTCTGGGCGTCAAATGCCCACTGTATGAACTGTTCTGCTGCCCTGCAGGTGGCTCTCATATTGCCCAGTGACTGGATCCCCCCCACCCGCATTACAGTACTGATATACGTTTTGTATCTCCTGGCGGCTTCCGGGGTGAGGGCTTGGCTGACCAGCTCTGGCAAATCTATCCCGCCAGGTCCCACAGCTGGCCCGGGAAAGGGGTCATTTCCTGCTCTGCGCTGGGCACCAACTCCCTGAACTTCTCCAACCGTGCCCAGGACAGGGCGTCTGCCACTTCGTTGTCCACCCCTGGTACGTGGTGCGCCCGCAGGTCTATGTTGCCTTCCAGCTGTAACTTAACCAATCTGCGCATTAGTCGAAGTGTATCCGGGCATCTGGCTCTCCCCTTATTAACTGCTTGCACTACCCCCTTGTTGTCGGACCATAGTGTTAGCTTCATGCTCTGCAACTCGCACTTCCAGACTGTGAGTGCTACTATGATGGGGAATAGCTCCAGAAAGGTGATATTATTGGTCCTGCCCGTCTTGTGCCAGCTGCCAGGCCACTGCCCTGCGCACCACTTCTTACCCAGGATTGCCCCAAAGCCTGTGCTACCTGACGCGTCTGTGTATAGCGCGATTTGTTTGCTAGTCACCCAGCCTTCCCTCCAGATGAGTACACCGTTAAAGTCTGCCAGGAACGTGTCCCACATTGCTAGGTCTTTCTTGACTTCTGCTCCTAGCCTGACATGGTGTTGTCTATGGGTGAGCCCACATGTCAATTGGGTCAAACGCCTGGCGAATGCCCTGCAGGCTGGGATTACCCTAGCCGCAAAGTTCAGTTTGCCTATGAGTCTCTGGAGGTCCCTCAGCGTTGCTTTCTCCCGCCCGCGGAGGCTCCTGATTTCCCCCCTGAAATCTTCCACCTTTTCTGGGGGGAGCCTGGACGTCCCGGCGACGGAATCTAGCTCTATTCCCAGAAATGTGATTTTTGTCACCGGGCCTACTGTTTTTTCTACTGAGAGTGGGACCCCTAGTTCCCCAGCCAACCTCACAAATGCTGATAGGGTGTCTCCGCACTCGTCGGATTCCGCGGGACCAGTGAATAGAAAATCGTCCAAGTAGTGGAGCTTTCCGCCTGACGGGTGTCTTACGTGTAGCGCCCATTCCATAAAGGTGCTAAATAATTCAAAATAGGCACACAACACCGAGCACCCCATGGGCATAGCTTTGTCAAAGTATAGTTTGCCCTCCCATTGGAAACCTAGTAGATGAAAACTGGAGGGGTGGACTGGGAGTAAGCGGAAGGCGGACTCGATGTCTGCTTTTGCCATAAGGGCCCCTGGGCCCGTCGCCCTAACTAGGTCGATGGCATCATCTATCGTGGAGTAGGTCACTGAACATACCTCCGTGCTAATCCCATCGTTGATGGAAGCGCCGTCGGGGAATGACAGGTGATGAATTAATCGATATTGCCCTTGCTCCTTTTTGGGGACTACCCCTAAAGGAGAGATCACCAGTTCCTTGATCATGTGATCGGGCAGGGGGCCCTCTATCCTCCCCAGGACCCTCTCTTTCTCTATTTTCTTCGCTACTACCCCCGGGTGTTGCATTGCTGATTTCAAGTTTCTGACACTGCCTGGTGGGAGGTGGCCTGTAAACGGGATGGGAAAACCTTCTTCAAAGCCGTGGACTAGGGTGTCGGCGTCAGTCCTGTTATGGTAGCTGTTGGCTAGCTTGCGCAACAGGTGCGTGTTAATGGGGGACCGTGCCAGCCTGTAAGTTTGTAAACCTGTTGTCCCCCCCGCGCCCCCTTCCCCCAGATCATTGCTTCTTTTTCTCTTTCCTGTCTCCCTTGTGGTCTTTTTTGCGCTTGCACCCTGCTGCCGGGTGACCCCCCCCGCAAGAGGATCAGGTATGCTGGAACTTGCACGCTGCCCCGTAGGTACATTAGTTTGATTCGAACTTCCAGCAGATAGCTGGTGTTCCGTTGTTGTGAGGTGCTCTCCACGAGCTGAATTGCTTGGGCTTATTAAATGGCCTCCCCTTCCCCTTGTGGGCGGACCCTCGAAAGGACTGCTCGTTTCTACCCCCCCATGACTTGGCCTCCCTCGCAACCATCATTTTGTGAATGAATCCAGATACGTCCTCCTCGTTCCACTCCATTTCTGGGTGTGTTTGCATCTTTAGCCTGAACCCCTTATCATATTCCAGCCATGCTTCGCCTGGGAACTGTCTCTGCGCATTGTGGATGTTGGACTCACACAGCCATAGGTCGGCTGCGCAGCGCGGGAATTTTTCCACTATAATGCAGGCCATTATACGGAACGCGTCTAGCCAATTATCAAAATTTCTCTCCTTGCGCTCTTTTCTCCTTTCCCTTTTGTTCTCGTCCCTCTTATCGCAGGTGGTCAAGTCAAGCCCTTCTAACTGTATCTCTAGCAATGAAAAGATGTCAATGAATTCTTTCCTCCAAATTCTTTCCTTGACCCCCAGCGGTATGAGGCTAGCTAGCCCTGTAGCCCTGGTAGTTAAGGACGCAGGGCCCGGTGAGGGGCGTGTATATGCGTCGGTTGCCGCTGGTGTGGTGGGCGGGATGGGTGCCGGGGGCGTGCCCCCCAGGCCATTGTGGGTGATCCCGCCTCGCCCCCACCCCCCGGGGTGATCTGGTCCCCTAAGCGCTGCCGGCGCGCTTGGCCGGGGTCTATCAGGTGCCATGGTAACCCCGAGAACGCTCCGTCTCCCCCGGTCCTCCCATGTCTCCTTGCCGCCCTCCTGCCTGTGCCCCCGGTGCCCCAGCCTGCCTGACTAACCCTTGCATAAAAAGTGGCACCATAGTCTTGAAGCATTCTTGCACAATTGTACTGATATGCTCACCGCTTGTCGCTGTGTCCGTCGTCCCCCTGTTCGGTCCCGCCGCCGCCGTGCTGGCTACAGGTGGCTGGGCCTTCTTCTGGGGGGCCTTCTTGGGAGCTGCCGCGTCTGCGAGCCTGGCCGGTGCCTTCCTCTGTCGCTTGGCTGCCGGTGTGCCGGGCACGCTCTGATGCTGGTGACTTGGCCCTTCCCCTGCGCCCTCCTGCAGGGGCTGCAGCCATTCGCTCCTGTGGACTTCCGATGCCGCCCGGATTCGGCACAGCAGGTCGTTGAGGTCCTCCTGCTGACTTCTGTTCCCCTTCTTTGCCATCTCTCTTGTCGCTGTAGCAGCTGCCCCCTTGTGATCCTCCGGCAGCCTATCCCTTATGTGCTTCACTGCGGGGTGCTGCCGCCAATGTATGCACCAAACGCTGTTGTCCACCCCTTGCTGTGGGGTCAGATGTGGACGCTTATTAGTGCGGGGTGCTGCCGCAGCCTGATGCACCAAGCCCCAGCTGTGTAAGCCTCTGCTGGGCTTAGTGGCGCCGCGTCCGAGGCACCTGTCCCTTCAAGGCCACCGTCTCAGGGCTGCCAGCCCAGCTTGCTCAATTACAAGTGCGGGGAAAATGTGAGCCCCGGGCCTTGCAGACTCCGCCGAGTGTTCTTTTTTTTTTTTTTTTTTTTTATCCGGGCGCCGAGACCGAGGCGCCTGCCCCTTTAAGGCTCAGCTCTCGTGCCTGCTCCGGCGGCGCACGCTCCCGGCTCTGGAGTGGAAGGCCGGGAGTGACTGGGGGTGTGCAGTTGCCCTTGTGCTGCCGCCGGAGACCGCCTGCCGCGTGAGTTCGTGACACAAAAAGAGCGTCTGCGCCGATTGGTTTAGCGCACAGCCCTCCCGAACTCCAGCCGCCTCCAACACCCAAATCGCTGGGCTTACCACCACACCCAGCGCTCACGAACCTCACCACGGCCTTTGTCCCGACTCCGGTCCCCTGCACGCCGCAATGTCTTCTTTCTGGGCCACTGAGACCGGGGTGGGCTCCCGGTCGTCCGCTGTGCACTGATCCTTCCCTCGGCGCCCCCAGGAGACCGGGGTGGGCTCCCGGTCATCCGCAGCTGCGTTGGTTTCCGGGTTGGTGGTCGCTTTTACGGCGCCGCGGAGGCCAGGGGTAGTCTCCCGATCATCCGCAGCGTCCCTTCCTGCCGCGTTGCTGGTCTTCCTTGGAGCCAAGGAGGCCGGGGTGGGCTCCCGGTCGTTCGCCTCTGCTCGGTGGAGTCGGGGTGGCACCGAAGTTCTCTCTGCTCTTTTGCTTCTTGGTGCAGCCCGGCGCGTGGTCGTCTTCTTGCCCCCGATTGCCCTGTTCACCGACAGAGCTTCGCCGCGCCTTCTTTGGGACCACAAAGCACAAAGATTCTCACCGGTGCTGCTCCCCCGCTCCCAAAAGATAGGAGCTTACCTGCGGGAGCAGTGCTTATATCCCCCCCCGGTGCTGGGCCGCCTTTTGCATGGCCTCCCCCCCATTGGGGGGTTTGTATCGCGCCTGGGCCCCCATTGGCCGGGGGGGCCGGCGCCTCTCTGGCGGTCGCAGCGGGGGGGGCGCGGGAGCTTCCCTGCTCCTTGGCGCAAAAAACCGGTTTCGTCCGGGGCTCGGCGTCGGTTATGGCGCCGGCCCTCTAGGCCCCCTTCGGTGGCGGCCTTTGCTATTACAACTGGAACTGAAACACAGCCTGTTTTACCCCTTTTTATCACACCTTCAAGTACAGTGCCCCACAACCAGCATAGGAACCAACCAACTAAAAGTCACCTTTAGTAACCAGCGTTTGTTTGATCGAACAACCTGAGCCGAAGAAAACCATGCGTCCCATAGCGGAACCTTATACAGCTCCTTAGTTGAAAAAGCCAATGCAGATAAGCCACAAAAACGGAAACAGGATCCAGTTAGTGATTCCTTTAAGATCCTATTTATTCCTGAATTTCAATCAAAAGCCAGCACGATATTCTTAATAGGTGTAACATCATCAAACTACTCAAGGTGACTACAGATTTTGACACTTTAGTTTCCAGTGACATCAAGTACATTGAATTCCTTCCTCCAAAAGGCTCACAACAGTCTGAAGCTACCCTGGTAACATTCAACTCTAACAGTTGGGCCCGTACCCTCTTAGCCAGCTCTGAACTCTTCCGCCAATTGGGCATTAATATCCGCCCCTATTACGAACCAAGGTATCCCCCCGAGGTGGCACTCCCACCACTCTTGCCGAAAAATGCCTACCGGCCTTCGGCTGAAAAAAGTTCTAAGCAGTACTCAATTTTAAAAAATGCCGAAGGCCAGACGGACACTAAAGCAACCTCTGGGGCCACTTCCTGTACAACAAATCCAGAGCAAGACTGGGGTTGGTTATCAGCTGCATTGTCCACCAAAAGAAAGGCTTGACAGAACACACAGCCTCCTCAGCAGGCAATTTCTAACAAAATCATCGACACCAGCGAGCTCCGCCTACACTCAGAATCCGCTATTATCACGACTCAGCAAAACATATTAACCATATGTTCTTGGAACATTAGCGGCTTTCACCATAAAATAAATTCCCCAGAGATTTGCAAATTCATCTCTGGAGATGACTTTCTTGCATTTCAGGAAACTTGGGCCACACAAAATCACCCATTAAACGGCTACCTGAAACACTGGAAGCCAGCTGTGTGAGACCAAAATTTGGAAGGCCTTAGGGGGGCCTGTCAATATACATCTCCTCCAGTTTAAAAGGCCCTATTGAAACACTAGATTTCCCGGTGAACTGGCTCCTATGAATTAAAATCATCTCGTGGAGACCGAATGGCACCCTGTTTCTTCTTAACACCTACATTAATCCAAACTCTAGAACAAAAAGGCCCCACCTCGACTACTTATCCACTGATCTGTCCGACATGGCAGGGGACACTCCACATGGAGACTGCTTCCTCACGGGGGATTTTAACACCAACCTCTTCCAAGGGACCCCAGAGGATCTTGACAGCCTGCTCCCATTTATTCCAATAGAATTAAAGACACAGATAAAACCTACAAACCAAAAACGTTGTAGCATAGGGGAACACTGGGTCCTACAACTCTACAGTGCGGGGTTCGTCTCTGAATGGGAGATTTTCACATGACACTCCCTTAAAATGTACATGGACAAATGGTCTCAAGTGTACCTATCTCGACTACTCTATCTGCAACTTGGAGTTACTCCCATACATGGAAAATTATAGTATTATACCACGCTCGGAAAGCGACCATCGACCTCAGGTCACCACCATTGCATTAAAATTAGAGCATCATGATCCTGCCAAACCCACTAATACGGGAATCCACCATGAGAACTTAAAACGCCTATGATGGTCAGACCCCATCAGTACAAAGATCATGGGAGAATGTGAGCAATTAATAACACAGCTTCACCAGCGGTCAGTTTCCCCAGTAAACGACTGGGCAATTTTCTGCGATCATCATTAAAGCAATTCAACCGGCCACCACTTCGCCGGCTCTTGCTACAAGCAGGCTCCTCTCTCCCTTCAGACAAGAGTTTTAAAGAACATCAGAAATACCTCCCTTAGTGCTGCCAGGCGTCATCCAGAATCAGATTCCTTGGCGAAGTGCTATAAATCTGCTCAAAATAATTATAGAAGGGCATGTTAAATCAAAAAACAACAACATCTTCAACAATTTTGGTGTTCCCTTCTTCATGCAAGCAAAAGCCGGAACCCCAGAAAATTCTGGGCGCTAGTAAACAATCAATCTAATGGAAACCGCAAACTGGGAAGTGCAAATATCACTGAGAATGATTGGGTATCCTTCCTTTCCGACCACTTCCAAGTGGAAGAGTGGAAGGCCTTACCGGCGACAATGCCTTCAACGGAACAGCAGGATATCCTGCAGGGCACGCAGGATACCTCCACTGAAGAAATCTCCTTCTCCTCTACAAAGCTGGCCAAACCAAAATTCTATCCGAAGCCAGATCGGATGGAGCTCCGGGCCCAAATGGCTTGCCGCAGGCCTTGTTTAAAAAGAACATACCTTTTTGGTCCAAGCAGCTAGCCAGCTTGTTCGATTACTCATTACGGAGTTCAATCATACCAGACTCTTGGCGCAGTGCAATTATTCAGCCGATCCACAAATCCAGCTCAAACCCGGTCCTAAGTAACTACAGGCTGATAGCAATCATGGATAAAGAGGCAAAGCTTTTCGCTAGCCTGTTGTTGGAAGACTTGGTCCGAATCAAAAAGACTGTTGCCTACGAACCAAACTGGGTTAGTGGCTAACTCAAGAACACTGACCAACCTCCTAGCCTTATCTATTCTTATTGAAAAAGCGATTGCATCTTCCACAGCTCTCTTCTGTTGCTTTGTGGACTTTAATGCCGCTTTGACCACGTACCCAGGAAGTCTCTTTGGGCCAAGCTCCCCAACTGAAGAATACCACCCAATTTATTGAAACCAATTATCCAGCTTCACACTAACACCTGGATTCAAGTTAGGATTGGCACTGGATCGCTCCTATCTAGAAAAATCCTGACAAGGGGAGTAAAACAGGGATGCGTGCTAGCCCCGCTGCTTTTTAATCTTTTCCTAGCTGATCTCTCAGCAGACCTGGACACAATAAATAGTCACCCTCCGAGGATTGGCGGCACACAGATCTCCAATCTCTTATATGCAGATGAACTTGCTCTCTTTAGTCGCACAAGAGTTGGACTGCAACAGCTGTTAAACACCCTACATGCATATGCCATCAAAAACAAATTGACAGTGAACCTTAAGAAAACACAAGTGGCAATACTTGGCAGGAAGCAGTACAGAAGTGGTGGCTGGTGGTATGACGATGTCCAAATTCCAGTTGGCAAAACCTGCAGGTACCTAGTATTTCATATTGACTCAAGGGGTGCCATGAAATTGCATTGAAAGCAACGGCCCTTCAAGTTAGCCTCTCTAATCTCTCCAGAAAGCTGACAGGCCCCAATCTAGCCGCACTGTTGGAAGTAATGTGCGCCAAGATAGGCCCCACCATGTCATACGCCTCTGAGATCTCCCTTGGCAAGTTTAGCACCACCCTTAATCAACATCTGACCAAAATCTACAAAAGGGTGCTTCGGCTACCTAAAAGCTCGTCCGCCACTCAGATTCGACTGGAGCTAGGCCTCCCAAACTACGTTTTGCGAAGCATGGGGTCCTTCCTTAATCTTTGTCACAAGCTGAGACAGGCCAGAGCTGTCACCCTTGAGTCCCTGCTTTGGTTGGACATCAGCGTGGGCCACATAGCCGGTACTTTAACGAATGTAGGTAACAATTATCAACAGATGAACTCTGGATTATTAATCCTGGGAAGAAAGCTTTTAAATTAAGTATTAAAAGCGCATTCAGCTGTGTTCCAGACTGTTGGACAGAGAAACTCTAGCCAAAAGGAAGCACGCATGGGCAGTAATCAATTGGTACCAGCAGGCCTCTCCCATACCACATCTGGCCTGTTCTTATTCCTTACATCTAAAGCAGAGATCCTTGGCCGTGAGGATGGGGGAGTGGCTCTTCTTGAAACTTCTACCTCCACGGCGGCACCCCTCAGTTGACCTTACGGGCAGAGGCTGTGGCAAATCAGACGAATCCCTGGAGCACGTTCTTTGCATTTGCCCAGCATTGTTGTCCCTGCGCAGAGCAAAGCTGAGACCAGAGTGGAAGGAACTGGGAGTCCGGACTTGCAGGCAAAGCATCATAGCTGCCTTGAACCCAGAGATTACGATTTTAAATATTAATCTCATGATTTTTATCCACGTGGCTTACCGTCAATTCACGGTCCCCCAGCCGCAAATTTAACTAAGTCATGCTGAGGCTTCCCCACTGCTTGCCCCTTTAAAGGCCCAGAAGTGAAGAAGCCGCGAGTGCCAGCTGACGCGTTGAACTGTCCTACTCACTTAATGGGGGTGCTGTCACATTTTCTTATGTTTTCATATTGATGAATTTTGCTTTTCCTCCCTTAAATGTTTTTTAAGTATGTTTTAATGATGAAATTTGTACTATGTGCTTTTATGATTTATCTTTTAAATCGAATAAAGCTTGCTGTTTATGGGACACACCTGGAGAGGCTTGTGAAGATGTCGAGGCGGCTAGTTCAGATGATCTCTTTGTCTCACACATTCATCCTTCAAGGGACTTTGCTGTGGGTCCTGACACTCCTGCCTGTCTTCCCCGTTACTGCACTATTTTGAGAGCCCGCTCGCACTATACTGAAGGAACACACTCCTACTCATGTCCCCTTATTCTGTACTCCTCCCAGTCTTGCCTGCCCAACCATTTTCCTTTTGTTCTTCCCGTCATCCCCTGCACTGACGACAATTGATACTAGACAGTGCATTAACCACTGCATTACAAGCAATGCGAGCAAGCAAAAAAGCGTACAGTACACACTGTTAAACTTTTATCTAAAATTGTCCTTGTTTCTGTCTGCGCTTGTGTTTCAGACCATTATCAGGTCCATCATTGAGATGCTTTCCACCCCAGTTCCCCTGAAAAAACTTCTCCTCTACCTCTGGCCCCTGGGGTCATCATGTGGGGCTCGGCCTGAGGCTCCCCTTGTCCGTTTCTCGTGGAGGCAGCTCCTGGCAAACTGCACCATCTGTTAAAATAAAAAACAACATGTCAGGAAGCCTAAAGTTCAACTAGCATTGAATGCAAAATCCCATGCAGCAAAGCAAAAAAAATGAAGGATAATAGTCATTTTAACTGACCAGGGCTCTTGCTAGAAAGAAGTCTGTGGTATTTAAGAGTAAAAGTGCATGCAAAATCAATCTAGTAGATATACAGGGGCAGATCTACAAGAAAGTGCTGCAGCGTTGCGCTGCAAGCCCTTTGGCTGCGCCACGCTGCGGCACTTTCAGAGCACAGGAATGCGACATATTTACAAGAATATGTCGCATTCCTGTGTTCTCCCTGCGCTGGCACACAAACAGCTGCCAAGCGCCGGCGCAGGCACCCTTGCACCATGGTGCAAGGATGCCTGCGCCATGGGAGATTGTTTTTGTGCAGGAAGGGGCACCTTTCTGCACAAAAACAATCAGTACAAGCTTTTTCCTCTTTCAATGCGTGCTGCAGAATGCAGCACGCATTGAAAGAGGAAAAAACGAGGAGAAATGAAAACATTTCTCCTCGGTGCGCCTCGCTACGCCACCTCTAGGGTGGCGTAGCATTCACACGCATCTCCAGAGTTACGATTTCTCGTAAATCTGGAGATGTGTCTTGTTCCATGGGTGTTGCGTGGGAACACCCACAGCAACACCCATGGAACGCCCCTTCAACGCAAAGTGCTGCGTGTGAAGGGACGGTATTTACAAGGAGAGGAAAAGTCACGCATGGTGGCTTTTCCTCTCCTTGTAAATATCGAGGAGCCCCCTGCGCCACCAGTACGTCACGAAAAGTGACGTACTGGTGGCGCAGGGGGCTTGTAAATCTGCCCCACAGTTTCTCTTAACACTAATAAATGGAATATGACCATGTAGCAGAAACGTATTACTCTCAGTGAAAACATATCTAATGTGTAGCAGGTGTCATGATCTTCCCCTCGAGGAAGAAAAGAACAGCCTGGGAGGGAAGATTTCATTCATGTGTTTACTGCTAGCCACATTAGTCTCACAAAACTCCCCTTTCCCTTTCCAGGTTGGAAAACAAGTTTATGCTTTTGGACAATGTGCAAAATGTAAAACTGGGCATTATGGCTCCCAAGCCTGCTAAGGCTGTAAAAGTCTTGCAAATTATGTCATGGAAAGCTTCAAACAAACAGAATGCAGCATCCATATTTGGTTATTACAAATGCATTTATAACTACATATGTGGCTGTTAACATGGCATTTTCTAGAAATGTATGAACATAATATATGCAAATTCTAAAAATATGTTTTCAGAGATGTCTCCACGTCACAACGTTGGGATGTGATGATGCATGACGGACTTATTGTCTGAAGCTTTTTCTCGCTCTTGAAGGTGTTACTCCACAGGCTGCATTACAGCTGCCTAGAGCTAGCAGCAACTTTGGGGTATATTCACAAGAACGTGTGATAACTACCGCAAGAGTAGCGTAACGCAACTTTCAATATCGCAGCCCATCGCGGGAAAATAACCCCGTCTCAACGTGGAATTCGCAACAAGGCGGTACCATGCGATAGTCTGCTGAAACCGCGGACAATGTCCGTGATACAACCACCACGATGGAGATAAAAACACAAACCACAACACCAAAAAACACGCGATGGGCGAAAGCGTGATGAGGAAACTGCGTCAAGCAGCGCCAGGCCTGCAACACACACCTGGCAGGCGTCAAAAATCTCCATAAAAGTAGAAAAAACATCCACACACAAACTGACCAACACACAAGCACCATGGAGGCAGACGGAGCAGGCGCAGAGGACGAGCGCAACCCACAAGCACCCCGGACGACCAGCCTGGGACCTCGGGGACAGGGAAGGGCAAGGACAAGAAGACGAGGAAGACCAAGTTCAGTCCGCAGGCGAACAGGATCATAGTCACGGAGGTGATGGAACACCATCAACAACTCTTCGTCACCTCCAACGTGTCATTGGGCACCAAAACTGGAATATGGCGGGACATCGTCGACAAGGTGAATGCCGTCGGAGAGCACAAGCAAACAATGGACGAGGTCAAGAGGCGATGGAATGACATCAAGCGGAAGACCAAGGAGAAACTCTCCGCCAACCTGAAGGCAGCAACGCAGACCGGAGGTGGGGGCCCAGCGCCACAGCTGGAGTTGGATGACATGGAGGAGCTGGTGTCGACAGTCATCAGTGTGGAGATTGTGGCCGGAGTCGGGGGACCGGACACTGCTCGACAGGACACAACACAACCGCAACAGGGTGAGTGACCACCAGGTACTGGGGGACGGGGGAGATGGCCACAATGGCACACATGCACAAGCAAGCAGGGCACAGTGCACACCCACAATCACTCTGGGTCCTCGCCCAGACCCACAGACTGTCACAATGTACAATGCCATGCTGTCTGAATGTCAACCTGTACCATGCAGCTACATACATGTGGACACATTGTAATACACCATCTCCCTTCACATCGCAGGGGCATCGTCAACACCTCCTGCAGAGCAGTCACAGCCACTCTTCACTGATGACGAGGAGGAGGACAACACCAGCATCGACACCCAAACCATCCAAGACCTCATTGACCTCATCCGCAACTCACCTCCAGGATCAGGGCAGCCCAGCTACATCCATGAGACCCCACCCACCACCCAAACCACCCAGCAGGAGGCACCCACAGCCCCGGCACCTTCCCAAGTCCCCCAGGAACAACAAATGGCCTTCCAACGCCTTGTGCTGGAGGGCCAGAGGGAGATGGCCGAGCAGGTGCGGGTGGGGTTGGAGCTCATGGCTACCAAAATGGACACCATCCTTGGGTGTCTATGTCCGCCCCATGGACTCCAGCGAGCCCTGACTGACATCTCTGAGTCATGACGCGGAGGGAAGAATACCTGTCCACTCAGAGTGACCCCAGTGATGCCAGCCTTGAGCTGGCACACATGCGGAGGCTCATGGAGGACATGGTGCGGATGGAGGCGGAAAGGATGGCAGCCGCTGCTGCACATCAGCGAAATGTAGCTGGGATCTACCGTGCCCTGCATGTCCTCATCATGGCATTGCTGCCACAAGGCGTGGCGATGATGAATGCTGCTGCCCCCACACCATCCACATCTCCGCCCCCTGGTGTGTCAGTGCCTCCCAGTGCGGCTGGCGTATCCACTCCGGCACCTGATGTGTCACTGCCACACAGTGCGGCCGACAATCCTCCTCCGGCCCCTGATGTGTCAGTGGCACACAGTGCCGCAGCGGTACTGCAACACCCACAGGTGGGGCAGGGCACACACCCGGGGACGAGGACGTGGATGGGACTGTGGTCAGGAGGGCCAGGCACTAGCATCCATCCGCCACCTTGACTGTTTCTGCTTGGTGCCGCACATGGCCTCAAGACCTACCACTGACCCCCGATACACTCCGATGCACTCACCTTGGACAGCGACATGGACTGCCACATCCTGTTTGACGACCAATGACACGGCGGACAGACTGCGGACTGTACCCTTCCTCTTCCGCAGTACAGGTCATCCCCGGATGGACACTGGCTGGCCCTCCACGGGCCCATATTGTGTAGTGTGCTCGGCATTGCCCTGTACCGCTCCAGCTGCATGACTGCACTGGATGTGCAAATAAACATCCAGTGACGCACTGCTGTGTAATGTCTTACGTCATTCCTGTATGGATGTGTGGATGAATGTGGGGACAGTGCCTTCCCTTGCGTCAATGATGTTCATCCTGTGGGATTCCAGTCAGCGGGTGCGACATTGCATTTTGTGTACCGGGTTCCGTGAACACTACAACAGGGACACACGCATCAGTCACTTCCTTGTCTGGACATGGACTGGACCACGCCCAGAGCCCACGAGTCATTGTTGCAAGCCCTGCGCTGGTTGGGCGTACGGCAGGCCAGACCACTCCGCTAACGCCCCGAGGGGGGGCCCTCATTGCTACCCGTCGCAGCCATACTCGCTGGTGGTGTGCAGGTCACTGGTCTAGTTGTCAGCATGTCACAGCCACTCCCTGAGGGCAGGTTTTCACACACACCACACCCATCCGGCACAGGCCATGTGACTCCGCCAACATAAGGGGCCGACGACGTCACATCCCCCTCTTCCGGTGGTGACTGGATGACGGCCGCTCCACGGTTCTCACTCATGTAGGGCCCATGAGTTGTTGCGCACAGGGTTAGTGGCATCCGAGGCCTTGCGGACGGCATGGGCCTACCACCACGTGGCGCAGACTGGGGTTGCACAGGGTTAGTGGCACCCGGGGCCTTGCGGACGGCACAGGCACCCCGCCACGGGACGGTGACTTTGGGTGCACTGTGTCAGTGGCACCTTGAGCTGCTGAGCGGGTGTGCAACCTGCGATGATGCCCCGTCCCGGTGGTGCGGACAGCTCAGGTTTTGTGTGCCCTGCTGGACCGCAGTGTAGGCCAGAGCAAGCGGGCAGCGCGGGCCTACCGCCACGTGGCGACGCTACCGGGATCCCAGAGTTGGTGGCACCCATTGGGCTGAGCGGGTGTGCAGCCTGCGATGGTGCCGGGTGCACTGGTATGTCCTCTGCCATGGAGTAATCAAGACCCAGCACCAAACGTGGGACCTGGTGGCCTGCGGAGCGGGGCTGCATGATGTGGAGGGTGCCATGTCCGTGGACCCCGGGCTTGTGGCTTGCAGCGGCACGTGGTGGGACCTCATGTCTACGCGCCGGTGGCGAAGGTGAGCATTGAGGCCTGGGTGTGCATGTGCGGGCATGCTTCGATGGGCGGCGGGTGAGGTTGGGGTGCCTCTGCCTGGGTGTGCATGGGTGGGCAGGCGATGTTGTCTTGTGCAAGTGTGTGTACTGTGCCAGTCATGTATCTGGGCTCTGTTTCAGCTGACAGCTCTGAATGAGATATGTGACCTGGTGAACTGCACTACATACCGGCACGTGGTTGGAGACACACCGGTGGCAGCAGTGAGCAGTGTGGCCTGGGTGCGCAGGGGCGGCACTCTCTCTCTCTCTCCCTCTCTTCCTCTCTCTCGTCCTCTCTTCCTCTCTCTCTCCTCTTCTCTCTCTCTCTCTCTCCCTCTCTTCCTCTCTCTATCTTCTTCTCTCTCTCTCCCTCTCTTCCTCTCTCTCTCCCTCCCTCTCTTCCTCTCTCTCTCCTTCGCTCTCTCTCTGTCCTGCGCAGGACACACCTTCTTATCATCTTTTTTGTCTTACAGGCTGTGACCTACGTATTGTCCGGAGGGGAGCGGCCATGTGTCTTCATTTCATTTCGTTGTTCTATTTTAATAAAGTTTCATTTGTTGCATCGCAAGTGAATGGGTGCTGGTCATTTCTGTGACGACACATCCATGTCACCAGTTGTGATTGTGCGGCATCAAGTGGAATATTTTGTACATGTTTAGGTGTGGCTGATGTGGCATGTCTTTGGTCGGGGGGGGGTGCCAGGGAGGGGTGGTCCTGGGGGTGGTGGCTGTGGGTGTTGTGGCCCTTCTGGGTGTCCGGGCCGCATGATGGGTGGCTCCATGGCATCTGTTGCCCTTCCGATGTAACCCTGGGCTGTGCTCCCTTTTGGTTTGCAGGCTGCCGTCGGACTTTACACCAGGTCAGAGCAGGTGTAGATTTCCTGGTGCTAACGCGCCTTATCGCCTGTTTTGTGTTTTTATCGTGGATGTGGCTGGTCGTTGTGAATGTTGAGGTGTGGTGTTGTCTCGACTTTTGTCACGGGAACGCCTACTCTGCATCTCATTAGCGATATTTGCGGGGGTCCTCTGTGGCGATGTTTTTTTGCGGCTGCTATCGCGGGTAAACTGGTGCTGTGGGCTGTTAACACCGGCTTGTGAATGGGTAGGTATATTTAGCACGACTTTGGCTGTGATAAAGTGCCGTTAATTCGGCGATGGCTCCTTGTGAATATGCCCCTTTGTGTCTCAAGCATCACCAGTGTTAACTTTGCCCATCACTACACTGTGCCTGCCCTTCAGTTTCCTTGGCCATAAATCTTTTTTTCATAAAAGAAAAAGGGGAAATAAATACAGATAGCATGAGGGGAAACATTAATTTTAATGGAGACAGTGAGAGAGAGAGTATATCAGATTAGATGACTTTCAAGCCCATTTAGCAAACCTCTGGAGCAACATTTGGTTAGCTACTGTTATGGATGTTGCCCTCGTTTTGCTAGACTCCCTGGGCATATCCCTTGCTACCTTCTGCATCTGTCACAGACATCTTGTTATGTCTGGCGTGGACAGTCATGCGGGTGAGGACCCTACCTCTGGTCTAGTCATTCTATTTCAACGGTTTGGACATTAGATAGGGAGAATACCCTTCTCCCCATCTAAGGTCCAAACCGTTGAAATAGAATGACTTGCTGTCTCTTGGCATTCCTCACTCTCTGCAGCTCTATTCTTTAAGACTGAAACAGGTCTGGAGTTGCTTGAGTTCTCTTCTTGAGGAAAATTGGCCTGGCATTTTGTCGTAGAGTCTTCCTTTTGGAGTAGGACCAAGATTATTTTGCACGTGACAGGTCTCTGTCAAGAGTTGGGGAGTGGGCAAAAACCATGGACTGGAATGTGGCCACAAACAGTTCTGCCATGGTTGAGATTAATTCAGTCAATCAATCAATCAATCAATCAGGGGTTTGTAAAGCATGGCTACTCACCCGTGAGGGTCTGAAGGTGCTGGGGTGTGGGGCTGCTGAACTCCTCAAACTCTAGTACTTCCACTCCCCTTTTTAAGGTCCCTTTAGAGTTTGTGTTAAGGATACCAAGGATTCACTCCCATCTGATTCAATCAATTGCTGAAGCCCTGCAGCTCATAAAGTCAGTCATAAACCTACTAAGATTTTTCTGAGGATTTAACTGCCTCTCCCTAAGATTCAGCTGACATATCCTCCATCAAGGGAACACTTCAGGTTTTGCCAATATGAAGCTCCTTAGCCTGGGCTCTCTTCACTCTGTGAATGTCCCCCTTTTATTGGGCCTTGATTTGGAAACATATTTTGATCCAGTTGATCCCCAGCACCCTAAGTCCAGTGAATGGTCTCCCATCTAGTATGTGACGGCCCCATTCACCTGGTACGGTCTTGCTTGTCCTTTATTAGAAGGGTCTGACATCTATTCTCCAATTGGCTGGTTTAGGCCTACACTTATGAGAAAACCTTTACTCACCCTTGAGATGGATCTTGTTGGACTTGGCCCTTTTTGCAGGGTCATCCCAGAACATTTTGCCTTCCTCCTGTATTTTTTCTGACCTGTTGTTGGTGGTTTTATGACTGTGCACTTTACCACTGCTGCTCAGTGCTAAAGTGCATATGCTCTCCCTGTAAATTGTTGTTATGGATTGGTGTTTCCATGATTGGCATATTTGATTTACTAGTCATTCCCTAGTACAGTGCACTGTGTGTGCCCAGGGTCTGTAAATCAAATGCTACTAGTGGGCCTGCAGCACTGATTGTGCCACCCACATGAGTAGCCCTGAAAAGGTAACTCAGACCTGCCACTGCAGAGTCTGCGCGCAGTTTGTATCTGCCATGTGGACTTGGCAAGTGAACCCACTTGCCAGTCCCTAAACCTTCCCTTTTCTACATATTAGTCACCCCTAAGGTAGGCCCAAGGTACCCCTGTGGGCAGGATGCATTGTATGTGAAAGGCAGGACATGCCCTTGTATGTGTGGCATGTCCGGATAGTGAATTACTGCCAATTTTGTTTTTCACTATTGCAAGGCTGCCTGTTCCCATAGGACAGAATGGGGAGTTTGTTTATAACATCTTATGAACATAACTACCCCTGGGAACGAGGTAGAAAAATAAAGTTAAGTATGCCTGAACTCAGAATGTTAAGATGCATCTTTTAGTGTTGGTGATTTTTACATTCTGTGTTTGAAAATACCACTTTTAGAAAGTAGGTATTTTCTTGCTTAACCATCCAGTGTGCCTCTGCTAGGTTTGTGTATTGCATGTCTGGCTTTTGGATGTCAGGGCCTGGGGAGGAGCAGTGGCTCCAGAGAGCCTGATGAGTCAGGGCTGGGCTGAATAGGCCTGGTCTGTATTTGGAGTGGTGAGAGGAGTAGCACCTGCACCTGAATAGGGCTGTGCCTGCCTTCCACAATGATGGCTCCGCCCCCTTGTGGTGTGTCTGGAGCCAGGGCTCACACTGACAATGGAGGTTGTTGTGCACTTGCAAAGTGCCCCACAGAACTGGTTTTGGCTGGGTACAGACACTATCTGCCTTCAGAGAATAAAGGATTTTGGGGTATAAAAAGAGGGGCCCAGACTCCAGACTTTTAGATCACTTCTGGGAAATCAAGAGGAAACTTTGCCTAGGAGACGAGCCGGAGAAGCTGAGGAGGAATACTGCCCCTGTGCTGTTTGCTGTCTGGGGTTGGCCTGCAGTGGCTACTTGCTGCCAAGGAAAGGAGAAAGGACTTTGCTGCTTGCTTTGTCCCCCTGCTTGAAGAGAAGATCTCCAAGGGCTTGAACTGAGCTTGCCCCCTGTTCTAGAGGTCTCAGGAACAGCAAAGACCTCACCGTGTCTGTGGGCACCGTCTCTGATCGTCGCCGCAGAAGAAGAAGGGTAGCCGACTCTGTCATCGAGTCCGTCGCAGGATTCCGTGTCCTGAAACCACCGCCTAGAGCAACGCCTCACTTCGCAACGCAACCCTGGTCTCACCGACTCCGTCAACGAGCCGCTGCTTGCAGCGCGTCCTGAGGGCACCGCACTCCGTAACTCTTCGCTACACACTGCAAGGACATCACCGACTCTGTCGCTGCCCGAGCCGTACGTCGACCGGCTCCGTCGCTGCACCGTGATCTGCCAGCACTGCAGTGAGCACCGTCTCACTCTTCAATACAAGCCCTGGTCTCACCGACTCCGTCAACGAGCCACTGCCTGCACCAAATCGTGAGGACATTGTCTGCCGCAACGCTCCGTTTCACAACCCAACCGCGACGTTTGCCCCGACCGACCCGCACCGACGTGTTGGTCGCAACAAGAAAGGTACTGTGTCCGAGTCTGTCGACGTTTTAGCTGGCCTGTATCGACGCGGTCGGCTGGAATTGCTAGACTCTGTCATTTCCAGTATCGCGGTAGCCCCAGGAGGAGCTACCGAGTTGGAAGAACTGTGTTTTATTGATTTTCCTGCAATTTAAAGGATATTTTGCACAAGTACTATTTTTCAAGAGTATTGTATGCTGGATTTTTGTCGTATTTGGTCTTGTTGGTTTAGATAAAGATTTGCTATTTTTCAAAACTGGTGTGGTGTCCATTTGTAGTGTTTTCACTGTATTAATGTATGTGTTCACAAATGCTTACACACTGCCTCTGAGATAAGCCTGTCTGCTCGTGCCAAGCTACCAAGGGGGTGAGCAGGGGTTATTTTAGGAGTGTATCCCCCTTACCCTGACTAGAAGCAAGGGCTCCTATTTGGACAAAGGTACCTACCTCTGCCAACTAGAGACCCCCATTTCTAACAGATCTGAATCTAGTACCTTTTTTATGACAGATATGCAAACTCTAGGAAGGGTATAGACTGTGCTATTGGGTGCTGGTAAGAACATCTGATAGATATTGTCGGAAAACTACTTGATATAGTAGCAGAGATACCTTTCTTCTGACCCTCTTGATTTTCCAATCCTAAGAGGTTAATCTCAAAGATATGTCTCAACAAGTAGAGGGGGGACTAGGAGCTAGTTATGGTCCAGTGCCCGTGCTCCTGATGCTAATCATGAAACCAAATGGGGGGTAACTGTTCCAAAAGTGGCGGTGCTGAAGGTCACCCACTCACCAGAAGTAGGGGAAAAAAAATAAAACAATGATAATAAAAATTGGTGAAAGGAGGTACCTAGGTTTAGAACCCACTAGTACAGAGGTCTTCAAAGTGTGGGGCGCGCCCCCCTGGGGGGGCGTGGATGGGTTCCCAGGGGGGCGCAAAGGCCTCTGTAAGCACATGTAAATGAAGACGCCTGGAAGTGCGGCGATGTTTATTTGCTGCATTTCCAGACTGTCTTCATTTACTCCGAAGCCCTCAGAGTGCCCTGGGGCCGGAGGTCAGTGAGTGTGCTGCTGGGGGCTCCGCTGGGCAGTGTCTGGAGTCTTATTAAGACTCCGGCATGCCCGAGTTTTTCACAGGTCTTTAAGGACCATTTGCATACCTTTAGAAACTAGTTACCGAGGCTTAGTTTTTATTTCTGTTTCCAGTACCCCTGGGCCCCGACTCTGCCTATTCCTTACATTTGTATTTTAAATTTACTGCTGAAGTGTGAAAATGCATTTCATGAAAAGGAATATAAAAAAGGGTTGCCAATAGAAAAATGCCCACCATGTATGTTTAAAGAGCCTGCAAAGACCTTGTTTTGACAATAAACAGGGTTTTAAATAAAAAAGTATGTATTCATTTGTAATCTGACTTTGTCTGTTCCCTTAATTTTAATTCATGAATCATTCAGGCAGCCCTAGAACACATTTAAAAGTGCTTTCTATTTATATTTGCTTTTCGAAGTACGCACAGATAAGTGCTGAAAATAGGGCTTTAGGTGACTGTGTATTTTTGTACCGTCTGCGACATCAAAATAATGAGCTGGCAATCCTAATCATAAGACTGGAAGTTTGTTGCACGATCAGCACATTATTTATTTCCTCCACCCTCGATCCCAGATTAATACCATAATAGCAATAGTTTAACTTATATCTGAAACCCTACACCCTGTCAATAACATGCTGATTTACTTCAAATGTCTGGGAATGCACTCTGCAGACAACTCATTCTCACCCTTCACTTTCACGCTCACCCTGCACTCACAGCGCATAGTTATGGATTTACCGCATTTGCCATATAATCCATCTGCTGCATAATTTGCAGATAAAAAAATGCAGCAACACATGTTACCTCACAGTGGAAGGCCCTTTCTAAAGGTTGAATGGTCACCTTTCTGTTGCTTATTGCTATATGTGGGTGTTAATGTGATACTTATGAGGGGCAATAAAGGCCAGGACAGTGTTAACAAGTGTAAAAATAGCAAAATAATGCAGCAATGCTATCACAAAATATGCAGCATAATTCACCTTTGCTTGCTGCTGAATTTAGTCAACCATGCTGCATAATCTGGCCTTCTCCGCCGCATAATTCCAATGGCACTGTTTATAGTGCTATGAGGTCCCAGCCTGTGGCAGAAAGCACTGTGAATATGTAAGTCATTATTTTAAAACAGTATTTACATACTCTAAGCTAGGCTGCTGCAAAATGATGCAGTGATTGAGATAAAACAAGTTCTTACAAAATATACTTTTTAGTAATAATTAATCAAACTGTATCTAATGCAGACATTTTTGTAAGTGTCTCCACTATTCCAGATCTCAGCTGATAACACCCTTACATTACATCTCAAAAGAATAGATCTTTGCCACCATGAAGCTTTAAGCAGAGCCACTGGAATTATTCAGCAGAAGAGGACAATATTATGCGGCAGGTTTGACTAAATTATGCAGCAAGAAAAGGTAAATTATGCGGCATAATGCGCCACATTTTGTGGTTAGCATTACTTCATTATTTTGTCATTTTAACTCAAGGTAACCCTGTCAGGGGAAATATTTCACCCCATTAGTACCAGTTTAACACCCAAATACAGCAGTAAGCAACTACAAGATTACCAGTCAATCTTTGCAAAGGGCCTTCCACTGCTCTGGAACACTGTCACGCGTTAAGTAACTTTTGTTCCGTTTGAGCTAGAATCTAGTTTTCTTTTGTTGAAAATCTGCAGATTATGTAGCAAATGCAGTAAACTGATAATTATGTGGAAAACGCTGCTGCTGCAGAAACTCATAATTCCAGTGGCCCTGGCTTTTAGTGACTCAATCAATTATTGGCTGGTAAGAAGGCTGGTTTCTTTTTAACTTTATGCACTACCACCACACCCTTCGATTTCAGGCAGAGGCATCTCAAAGTCAGTATTAACCATTCAGGGGCATTGTGAAAGCTGAGTCCATGGGGTGGCAGGTAGCAGGCCAGAAGGGTTGCATTCAGATCCAGCGCCCTAATCCTCTCGATCCCTGGGACCTCACAGTAATGGTCCAAGAGACAGAGGAAAGGAGCGAGATTCATAGATATTGTCAAAGAGTAGGCCCAGAATAGGGAGCACTGTATGCGGACTCATTTTTGTGTTTACAAATGGCCAGAGGCAGCTTCTTCAGAGAGATACCCCAAAGAAGGGGACAATATAAGTTTTCTTTTTTTTAAAGGGGCATTCATTAGTGAAGCTGGTACTGCTGCCAAGTGTGTAAGTGGCCACTGCTGGTTATCATTAAGGAGCAGATGCAGCAGGACTGGGGCCCAGGGATTTGAGGGGCCCACTGCATCACAGTTATGACTGTCTACCTTTAAAAAAGGGGCATCGAAGCTTATTTTCCTTTCAGGCATTAGGACAGAGTTGAAGATCCGTCATGGTGGGGAAGAGGTAAAAGATGCAGAGGAGATAACTGCAGTCCTGAGTAGCAGGCTATCATTAGTGCAGCAGGTATAGTTGCATTGGGGTCAAAGAGTGTGAGGGCTCACAACACCCCAATTATGGGGAGCAGTTTGTTTGGGATATCTGTTTTTGTTTGATGCATTTTCTGTTTTATAAGTCTCATATTTAGTGCGGTTCATAAGCTATAGAAAACGTATTCCTGAAATCCTCTCATAAGCACCGCTCCCTGCATGCAGCCATGTCCCTCCCACTCCCCCAATCCTGCCATAAAGTTTTGGAGGGGGGCCCGACCTAAAAATTTTTTGCTTAGGGGGGGCTCAGAGTAAAAAAGTTTGAAGACCTCTGCACTAGTAAGAGGCAAGCGCATGTCTTGTCTCTTGTTGCCCTCACACACCCCGAAGGATGTCATGCTTCATCATCGGGCATTTGCTCCTCATCGGGCCGGCGCTGCAATGCCCTACGGTTCCCCCGAAGGGTCACTTTAGCGGAGATCTTTTATAGAACAGCCGTCTGATGTGTGCGGGTGTGTGGGGTGAGGGGGAGTCCTATGTGAAGGGTGAATGAGTGTGTGAAAAGTTAAAACTGGCTAAGGGATACCAGGAGTCGATATATTTATTGTGAGGGTACCCTTGTCAGAATAAAAGACCCCAAAGGTTGTGACTTACTCCAACAGGCGTAATGTGCCCAAGTAACTAAAAGGTCAACATGTTTCGCGCCTTGTTGGTCACAACGATCCGTGGCGCTTCATCAGAACCAAACACGCTGTGGTGTGATGGTGCAAGTTAGTGAAGGGGTCAAAAGACCCTTGCTAGATCAGGGCGGGCCGAGTCTGTGAAACACTACAGCAAGGCTGCAACTAAATAGTTGAACCGCTCCTGAAGAGACCTAGGATCAAACAGAGGGAGATAGAAACAACAATAGACAAACATGAAACACATCAGAGGTATCAACGTGTGTCTCCACATCGCACATCAATGAGCGCACATAGCACATGAACAACATAGAGACTGACTGTACAAGACACCATCAGGCTGGCTCCCACAATGGTGGCTGTCATGGAGGGCACCGCAGGCCGGCTATAGGTCATGCCAGAGGGCTGGTGGTTGCGTATGCGGCGTATGCTGGCCCCCACGATCATACCCCCATATTATAGGTAGAGTCGTGGTGGAAACTACGGCCCGTACCGTGTGTCAAAAACGTGCACTAGTTGCACTAACAGTGTGGTACTATGCATAAAAACACATGGCTCACATTATGCAGTGTTGCTAGTGGTTGGTCCGTGGGTAGAAAGCCCTTACCTAAAATCATGAGGAGAGTTGCTCCAATGGGCTAGAGCGCAAGGTAACCCGCACCTTAACGGGCTGTGGGAGGTAAAAGAAATACGAGAGCAAAACACGGAATGAGATAGGAACCAATACGCCACACATAAGCAACTTACTGTGCAAGCCAAACGGCCCAGCCGGGTGCCCGGCCTCGTAGAGTTACTTACAGTTTCTGCTGGTGTGCTGGCTCTCAGCACCTACCCGTCCTTACGCCTGCCCGCATATTGTCTAGCCGCGGTCTGTGCGGCTTAGATATAGTAGCGGTGCTGGCGGTTAGGGAGGCACCTACTTCCGGGATGCCTAATCATGTAGGGTTCTGCTGCGCATGTGGAGGGGAGCAGTGGAGAGGTCGATACTCAGTGCGCATGTGTGGAGGATGGAACGACTCAGCTGCTCATGTGCGTAAGCTTAGACTCTCGGTTGCATGCCTAAAGCGGTTGCCATGGGGATCAGAAATACGGGATGGCATTCTGAAGCTGTTATGCGTGCACCTGGGGCAGAAAGGGGAGGAAAACCCAATGGTGCTCGTCTACTAATGTACCAGGTCTGGCAGAGTGACATAGTGTGCCCCGGAAAGGGAAATACAGAGATTCCGGCAACGCCAGTAATGTGAGTGAAAATGTAAGCGTTTGAGTGACACAGTAATGTTAAAGACATATATACATACAGGGGACAGATACTCCCAAGGTTATGACACGGTCAGGGCTCAATTGGACGCACATACGGTGGGTATACCCATAATCAATGTATCAAAAACTGGTGTAAGGTGGCGTGGCCCATCCCCAGACCGGTGAGGGGGTCCCCAAAGGGAGCCACCCAGAGGTGAGAGCCAAGGTCCATCAGTGCTAAGTGCCCTGGCTGGGGAATGGGGTTCCAGAGTGCTACACAGAACGACTCATGAATCAATGTGGAGTATGATTATAGTTCCGTCCAGGGTACATCATCATTGAGGCCCCGTATGTTAGTGCGGAGGCGATGGACCCAGCGTTGTTCACGTCTAAGGAGTGATGTATTACTCCAAGTCTGATTCGCCTCAAGAATGGTCCACTGCATCTCCTCACATGAATGTCCTTTTTCAACGAAGTGGTTGGACATCTTGGTTGCTGTACGGCCCCGGTGGATAGTGCTCTTATGCTCGCTGATCCTGGTTTTTATGGGTCGAGTGGTCATCCCTACGTACTTGAGCCTGCAGGGGCATGTGATCATGTACACGCAATTCTTGGTATTGCAATTAGTGTGGGTGCGTTGTTCCCAGGAAAAATCCTCCATCTGTAGAGTTTTGGTATGTCTAGTGGAGGCACAGGCGTTACATGAGCCACATGGGTAGTGTCCTGATACTGGTGGCAGGTTCCACAGGGTGGTCTCCTGTAGCCTCTTCTTGGGGCGTGTGTTAACCAGTTGATCCCGTAGGTTGGCTGTCCACTCAAAAGCAAACCTAGGCTGCTAAATGTTCAATGAGCCGGTATTCAGGATCTTCCAGTTCCATCTGATGATGTTTTTTACTTGGTTGGACAGCGGGGTGAAGGTTGTCACGCAGGTGATGACTTCACTGGTCTGGCGCTCCCTGGTTTCCAGAAGGCCCTGGCGGTTGTTATTTCTGGCGCGTTTCCTGGCCTTCTGGATGACGTCTGCTGGATAGTCCCTCTCCTTCAGGTTCCTCGCGAGCGTGTTTGCTTGTCGATCAAACTCGCGGATGTTGCTGCAGTTGCGCCGGATCCTGAGGAATTGGCCGTAGGGTAGATTTTCTCTGAGTGCCTTCGGGTGGTAGCTCTTGAAGCTGAGGAGGCTGTTACAGTCTGTTGCCTTCTTAAATGTCCTCGTGTGCAGGTGTCCATTCTCCAATGTGATCAGTAGATCCAGGAAGGGAATATCCTTGTTGGATGACGTTATGGTAAAGCTTAGATGGGGGTTCAGGCCGTTGATCCACTCATGGAACTTCGTGCAGGTCTCCTCCGTTCCCTTCCAAAGGATGAGGATGTCGTCAATATATCTCTTCCACATGAGAAGATTGTCCTGGTACGGAATGGTGTCCGTGAAGATGTGGGTTGCCTCGAAAGACGACATGTACAGCCCCGCCAGACTAGGCGCAAAGGTACTACCCATAGAAGTACCTTGTACTTGATGGTAGGTAGTGGTCCTGTACATGAAAAAGTTGTTCTTGAGTGCGATGGTGATGCAGTCCAGGATAAAGTCTGCCGGCGTATTGGTGGAGATAGATAGATAGACATGCTGTTTGAGCTATGCCAATGCCACTATCACAGAGGAGTGAGAGAAGTCTTTCTTCTTACACATGTACAGCAACATCACAGATGTTCTATTCTGTTCAGATAGACTTAAAAGAAGTATTTAAATCAATTTAATTCTTCACTTCCATAGACAAGACTCAAGTCAACAAGCGACATTTCTTCTATAAGAAATATGTTTTTGGTGGAGGTGATGGAGCAAGGACTCGGACACGAGACTTGTTCGGAAGCAATCCTCTCGATTTAACTTACTAGCGAATTACTAATGACATGTCTCGTGATTCATAATATGCATTTTCACTATACGCGGGAAAAGAATGAAGCTTGCCTATGTGTTTACTAACTGCAAATAACACGGACGTAGGACTAGAACGCATTTAACACGGGATCTTTACTGCACATGCGTCTACTGCATCTACGTAGTATGACGTACTGACGCTTGGAGGGAAATTCTGGTGCTTGCGCAAATAGCTATAAAATGGCCGCTTGAAAGCTCATATGCATGGCACCTGCTTTTGCTGAAATTAGAAATGGGTTTATAACTAACGCAAATGCAGAGACAGAAATAACAAATGGTATGGGTTAGAGTAGAGGTTGGTGGTATACAGTGAAATCATTTATTTTTGAGAATAATATTTTTCTTTTTCGACTTTATTATTAGTGCGTATTTGGGCCTGTTAAAGTTGTCTGAGTCGAGCAGACCAATATGGCGCGACTCATGCGCCCTGTAACGGAAGCTTGGAAGATGACTAAGGATTTGTCACGAGTCCAAGGTCGGCGGAGATGTGCCCTGGGAACATGAGGGTGAAGAGTTCATATGAAGGAACTTATTCAAGAAATCAGTTACAAATGTATTAATAAAGTTTAAAGATGTATGGGAAAGGAAGGGCGGAATAAAAGTTTGAGGGGAGGAGTTTGGAAACAATGGTTAAAAGAGAATAAATGAAGTATAAGTGTGGTGTGATGATCATCCCCCCCTCGCCTGTCCAATCAGAAGTTAGTATTCTGTGCAAATGAAACATTAATGGGTGGTACATGCCTATGGAAAGGTATAATTGAGGTAGTTTAGTTAGAAGAAGGAGAAGTTCGGGGGTCAAGAGTCGAGAGTTCGAGAGTCAAGTCGGGTTGAGCGAGCTTTCTCGCGTTGAAGAAGCCTGGCATCGGGGTGTGCCGGGGTGGTGCTCTGAAATGCTGATGAAGAAACCGAATGCAGAACCATTTACTTAATTTTGGTGGGTTAGAAAGAAGATCGCGGAAGAGAGTGTCAGAGAGGGGTGCGACGTAGTCGTCGGTAATTAGAGAGGTGAAGTATCCTGTCCTGATTCCTGTCCTGAAGCCTTTGTCTCCAGATCTGTCCTGGGAGGCCCTTACCAGCCCTTTGGCCAGGGGGTTGGTCTTCACACCATACTTTGGTAATTATGAAATTCATTGTTTGATAAATGCTCTTCTGTCTCTATCCTCTTCTTTCTGAGCATAGTTATTGTGTGGATCTGAATTGATAAGTGTTATCTGATATTTTTGAATTTGGCACTCCCGCAAATGAGGGTGTTTGTACTGAAACGCTTTGAGATGGTTCAAAACCCCTAAATTTAGATAAAGATTTAAAACTTATTGAGTCTGTCATTATTTTATACTTATTAAGAAATGTATAATAAGTTATGTCAATTATCGCCATCAACTAGTTCCACCTAACTGGTCCATTGACCAGAGGAAAGAACTGTTTGATCAGCAGAAGGTTTAGTTAAAGAAGTAATAGCTAAATCTTGAGGTATGAGTAACATATAAAACTAATAGACTCCAGTGGTTTACTTAGAGCGCAGCGGAAGCAAATTGTATGGGCCCAAGTGAGTATATGGTAGTAGAGTATCTGTTGTTAGTAGACCGCTGGATCAGTTTTCTGGTAGCAGAGCTATGTTTGTTAGTGACTAGTTTGGTGATAAGTATAGATTATTGATTTTTGGTTAATGTTTTAACAAAAGAGTTAGTGTCCTGTTTTATGTTGTCTGGAAAATTCCCGGGGAAATGAATAGCAGGTAGCGATAGAAACCACACTGCAGTGAGGTTACTCGTCTGTTGGAATAACACTGAGAAGCTAGGTAGGGCTGGCAGTGTTAAACTAGGGACTATTTTCTGTACAAAAGTGAGAGTGGTTGAAAGCAAAGAGTTCGCTGGTGAAACTTTAGGCGTTATATCACCTAGTAAGGGTAACCCTGAAGGAGTAGCAGGTTCTTCTAAGCTAGATTGACAGCAAAAGGAGTTCGCTGGTGAAATACCGGTCTCAAAATTCCTTAACGGAAGATACCGGAAGAGTAGCAGGTTCTCTGGAGCTTAGGTGAAGAGTAAGCGGAAGGTTTTACTCGCAGTGGAAGAAAATAAACTATCCTTTTGGTTTAGTGGAACAGACAGAGTAGCAAATGTTTTTACGTTGTTAATAACAAAGAAGTTCAAAGAATTTTTGAAGAAATAAAATTTTCGTATTACCTTGCAAAGGGAGGGTCAGTTGCCAGAGTGGTACTGACGTCACAGAGAGCCGCGCTGGGATTGGTAGAAGCAGCGGGCGCGTGACAGGAGGAGCTTGGTAAAGGAGGGGTGAGAAATCGCCTGAGTAGGATCGACGTCACAGAAGAGCCACGCTGGAATTGGTAGAAACAGCGGGCGCGTGACAGGAACAGCATTGTAAAGGAGGGGTCAGTAGTGAGTAGCAAAACTGACGTCAGGAAAAGGCCGCGTTGACATTGGTCAGAGTACGAGTGTGAGCCTGATTTGATTGGACACTTAGTTAGAAGCCGCGCTAGGATTGGAGAAGAGAAGGATTGTATGCGGGATTTTGATTTGACTGTCAGTGCAAGACGTACAGGTAGAAGATTTCAAGGGTTTGCGGAATACAATTTCCTGCACCGTTCTTCAAGAATGTATGGAGAGAAAAGAAAGATGTCAATTTTTAAGAGAATAAAGAATTTCTTTGTTAAGGATAAGCCTGTGTTGACTAGAGAGGGCATTCCTATTCCGCCACCAAAGACACCAGCATCTTTTATGATGATGGAGAGAGGATATCATACTTGCGTGTGGCTAGAAAATTGGGTAGAGTACACGAGGGATGATGGTGTGTTAGCGTTTCCTAAGGATGGTACGTTTAATGTGAGGATTCTGCAGAATTTGAGATTGAAGATGAATGATTTAGAACCGAGACCCAGGTCTCGGTTCTAAATATGAGGCTTTGGAAGAATGGGAGACTGAGTCATATGAAAGAGAGAAATGTAGAGGTGGAAGATATAGAGGATTCTTTCCGAGACACTTGCATGAGTCAAGAGAAGGGCAGATGAAACAGTGGAGGAGAGCGATGGTATCGGAAGGGTTATATCCAGTGTTGATGGCTGAGGAACATTCTGGAGGAAAGTGTAAAGAGAAAACAAAACATATGAATTTGACAGGATATGGAGAGTCAGGTGACGAATTGTTAGAGGATATTTTAATTAAGAATCCACCACCGTATCAAGAAGCAGCTAGTAAGGTTGTCCCAAGTGCGCCAGTAATGGGAATACCATTAACTCCACAGATTTTACATGAGACATCATACAACAGAGTGTTGCAAGATAATGAAAGAGAAGCTTTGAACAAAACTAGGGAGGAACTAGTTCGAAGGATAAGTCAATTGAATTTAAATACTGAAGTTTTGACAGTACCTGTAACTATTGGTCCAGTAATCCCATTATATGGGGATAATAAGGATACCCAAAAATCACAACTTGTGACAGTTCCATTGAATAGTCCTAGAAAAGAGATAGTAATCACAGATGATCAGGTTAGTGAAAGTGAGTCAGTTATTTCACTAATGGATCTCCCTATTGTGGAACCCAATGCGGAAACTCAAAAGAGAGTTACGCCTATGAATTTGAGAGAGAGAAGACCTTTGGTTCCGGCTGGAACTTCAGGTACAACAGTAGTCACCTCTGAAGATATAGAAAGGTGGGCTCAGGAAAGGGAAAATCAGATCACAAAACCAAAGATTTTAGATATTATCAGATTGAAAGTGGAATTGGAAGAGATGATGACAGGATGTGTGGGCACAGAAAGATTAAATGTTTATAATGATGAAGAATTGTTGTTTCTTTGTAAGAGTATAATCAGGAGAGCAAGATTATTTCATGAAAGATTAACTGAAGTTGCTTCAGAGATTGGAATAAATATAGGGAAATCAAAATTGTTACAGAAGCCCTATCGAGTGGATTTTACTGATAAAGATTTAGAAAGTGTGAATGCTTCAGGAAAAAGGTTACAGATAAAAGAATTAATGAACATTTTGCAGAAATGGGGAGACATTGATAAATGGAGGATTAGGTGGATAAGGAAGAAAGAAGAAGTACAGGCAAGAGAGGCAGCAGCGGCATTTCCAGTAAGAGAAACAGGAAAGGTGGAGAGGTTGTGTCCAATGAGAGAGGTTCCTGGAGGAGGATATGTTCATGTCCCTTGGAGTAGACAAGATATTTTATCGTTTACAAATGATTTTCCAAAACTGAGAGAAAAGCCAGCTGAGTGGTACAAACAGGTAGAGAGGTTTGTGAAAGTCTCAAAGGTGTTATTGAAAGATCTGGATGGTCTATTTGACATAGTGGTACCTGCTGATTTATGGACAGAATGTAAAATCACAATTGATTGGCCTAATGAGGAGTATCCTAGAGATGCAAAAACAGGAGCACCTTCAGAAGAAGTGATGAAAAAGTATCACCAAGTGATTACATATTTGAAAGGGAAAATCCCTCCTAAAGAAACAGATTGGGTAAAAATAGATAGAACGACACAGGAACTGAATGAATCTGTACATGCGTATTATGAGCGATAGTTTCAGGTGTTCAAGCAGTATAGTGGTTTTGAGAACATTGGTGACAAAGATATGGGACATTTTGTGTATCGGTTTGTATATGGCTTGAAACCGGAAATTAGTCAGATGATACAGCAGCACATGTTGTGCTGGCAAAGTAAGACAGTGGATGAAATTTTAAAGTACGCGAAATATTGCGGGGATGACATAGAGGCCAGGCGAAGGAAGCTGAAAGAGAAAATGATGTGGGCTCAAGTTAAATTGGCAGAGCAGCAGGAAGAGAAGACAAATGAGCAAAATAATAATCCAGTAAAAGAACAGAGTCAGAATAACCAAGGAACAAATGGTACTAGATTTAAAGGGCGAATGGACAGAGAAGAAGCGAAAAAGAAGTTCCCTTGTCATGCGTGCGGAAAGCTTGGACATTGGAAGAACGAGTGTAAGAGTACTCAGAATAATAAGAATAATAATGGGCCAAATCAGAATTTAATCCCACAAATGCAGAATGAAGTACTTATGAATCAGCAGCAACAGGTAGTCACTCCACAATATCAGGTACCACCAGCTCCCATGCCAAATTTTGTGAACCATCAAAGTTTCAGTACGAACACCGGATTTCAAGGAGAAAGTGGTAAGAATAATAGAATAATTGCTCAATATTTTTTGCAGAATGATGAGGAACGTTCAGATACTGCACAATGACGGTACCTGAGGGGGGAGGAAGAGGAGTGCGTGCTTGGCGCATCCTTGCCGGTAGATCAGTCAGGTCCATTTGTTGATGGGAGAGTAGAAGGTAAAGACATTACTTTCCTATTGGATACTGGTGCTACCAGGTCTACTGTGAGAACAGCAGACATCCCAAACCTACCCCTCTCGGGAGAGACAATCCAAGTTGTAGGCATATCTAACCAACAGATTAGAACACCGATCACAAAGCCAATGGAGGTGCACATTGGAAACTTTAAGGAAATGCATCGGTTTGTAGTTTGCGATTCCAGTCCTGTAAATCTGTTGGGAAGAGATCTTTTGTGCAAGATGAATTGCACGATCTATTGTACACCGGATGGTGTCGCTTTCCAAACCCCTGATGAAGATGTGGCATACAAGATGATGCTGGCCAAGCAGGGAACAGAAGTAGATGAAATGTTTTCACTGATAACTGAAAATGAATTACCAGAAGAGTTGAGAACCACAGTTAATCCAGAAGTGTGGGATTTTACAGGAAAATAAATTGGGCTAATGAAAAATATAGACCCAGTTAAAGTGACAGTGAAGGAAGGTGCAGTGTATCCAAATACCCGACAGTACAAAATGAGTTCAAAAGTAAAAGCAGGAATTATCCCAGAAATTGAACGGATGGTTAAACAAGGCATTCTGAAAGAAGTAATGGGTAGTCCCTGTAATTCACCAATAATGGGACTGAAAAAGCCTAGCGGAAAGTACAGAATAGTGCAAGACCTGCAAAAAATAAATAAGATTGTAATTCCCTGTTGTCCAATTGTGCCAAATCCAGCAGTGATCCTTTATCAGATACCATGGAATGCAGGATGGTTCACAGTAATTGATTTATGCCAAGCGTTCTTTTCTATTCCCCTACACCCAGACAGCCAGTATCTGTTTACGTTTAAATTTGAAGATCACATTTACGCATGGTGTCGTGTTCCTCAAGGGTACACAGAAAGTCCTTCAATCTTTAATCAGATTCTGAAAAAGTGGCTGGAATCATTGATTATGCCCAGAAATTATGTTCTGGTTCAGTACATTGATGACCTATTGGTGGCATTAAAAACGCGAGAAGATTGTGTCACAGATACAATTGCGTTGATGAACCATTTGGCTGAAGGAGGACACAAGGTGTCTCCAGAAAAATTACAGTTCTGTCAACAAGAAGTAAGATATCTAGGGCATAAAATTGAAAGAGGAGTTCGAAAAGTGACACCGGAAAGAATAAAGATAATCAAAGAAATGCAATTGCCACAGACTCAGAGAGAAATGAGAATGTTTCTGGGAGTGGATGGATACTGCAGGCAATGGATAAATGGATTTTCTGTGTTAGCGAAACCATTGATACAGATGATTCGGAAACGAGCAAAAGATCCGATTGATTGGAATGATGACTGCCTAGAGGCATTTGTGAGATTGCGAAATTGTCTGTGTGAGGCTCCTGCCTTGGGCATGCCAGCCTATACAAAAGACTTTGCTTTGTTTTGTTGTGAAAGAGAAAATTGTGCGCTTTCAGTTTTAACACAGAGACATGGATTGAGTCGGCGTCCAGTGGCATATTTTTCAGCCACATTGGACCCGGTGGCTTCAGCATTGCCTGGCTGCTTAAAAGCAGTAGCTGCTACTTGTATAAGTCTGGAGCAAAGTGAGTCAATAGTGATGGGACATCCGGTAAAGGTATTCGTTCCACACTTGGTTGAGATTCTTTTAACAAGAACAAGAACACAGCACCTCACCCCTAGTCGTTTGACAAAGTACAAAAGAGTAATTTTGGGAGCTGAAAATGTGACTGTGACAAGGTGTACGATTTTGAACCCAGCTACCCTATTGCCAGACCCCTGTGATGAGGAAGTAAAAGATGAAAGTGATCATGATTGCTTAGACGTGACTGAGTTATGCACAAAGCCCCACCCGGATATAAGAGAGACACCACTAAAAGAAGCAGATCATGAGTTATTTGTAGACGGCTCCTGCTTTAGGACACAAGAGGGTGGTCTAAGTGCTGCATATGCTGTTTGCAAAATTTCGGGGGTAATTGAAGCATCCTGTTTACCTGGTGTCAAGTCTGCACAAGTAGCTGAATTAGTTGCCTTGACAAGGGCATGTAAAAAAGGGAAAAATTGGAGAGTAACCATATATATGGATAGTCAATATGGTTTCGGGATTGTGCATGACTTCGGCCAGCTTTGGATGCAGAGGGGATTTCTGACTTCTTCAGGGTCTCCAATCAGAAACAGCAAAAATGTAAAGGATTTGTTGGAAGCATTACAATTGCCAAAAGAGATAGCAGTTGTAAAATGCGCTGCACATTAGTCAGGAAATGACTATGTGACTGCTAGTAATAATTATGCTGACCAAGTGGCGAAATACTGCGCTAAAAATGCAGTAGCCATAAACAGAAAAATTGAAACGGGAGAAACCAGATGCCAACTTATGTACTTCTCAGTGCCAGAGACATGGGATGAGATTAGACAATTGCAGGAAGAAGTTGAGGAAAAAGAAATCTGGATAAAGGCAGCCTGTACCAAAAGACCACATGATGAAGTATGGGTGTATCTAGATGGAAGACCAGTCATGCCAGATTGTCTGCTTTCAAAAATGGCGAGGGTGTATCATGGAGCGACACACATAGGGAGAGATTCAATAATCAGACTATTCAGACAGAGTTGGTACAATCCGAAGTTCAGGGTAATCGCAGAGAGCCTTTGCCAAAGATGCTTAACCTGTCAACAGCAGAACCCAGGTAGAAAGACAGTGGTAAGCTGGGGAAAAATCGGAAAGGCAGAAGGACCCTTCACCAGATTACAGTTAGATTTCATTGAGTTACCCCCCTGCAACGGATTGAAATACGTACTTGTCATAGTGTGCCTTTTCTCAAGATGGGTGGAAGCCTACCCTACTAGAAGAAATGACAGTCTTACAGTTGCAAAATTATTGTTGAGGGAGTTAGTGCCATGGTTTGGTTTTCCGGTCACTTTGGAATCAGATAGAGGCCCTCATTTTAATAATGAAATAATTCGATTAATCTGTGCTGCATTTAACATTGAACAAAAACTACACTGTGCTTATCATCCAGAGGCTTCTGGAGTTGTTGAAAAAATAAATGGCACAATCAAGTCAAGATTGGGAAAGGTGTGTGCATCCACAAAGCTGAAATGGCCAGATGCATTACCTCTTGTACTAATGGGTCTCAGAAGCATTCCAGACAGAAAAACAGGAATGAGTCCACATGAGTTACTCATGGGAAGAGCCATGAGACAGGCGTTCATTCCTGGAAATAAACTAATGAGTATAACTGATGATCTGGTATTGGACTATTGCAAAGGATTGGCTGAAATGATGCGTTCTATCTCTCATCAGGTTGGAGAAGACGCAGTTGAAAGACAGCCAGATCAAGCGCATGATTTGAATCCTGGCGATTGGGTGCTAGTGAAGAAACACGCAAGAAAATCGTGTCTAGCACCAAGGTGGGACAAACCAAGGCAAGTCATACTAGTCACTACCACAGCAGTGGAGTGTGCAGGTTTGCCCAATTGGATTCACGCTAGTCATACCAGAAGAGTACCGAGCCCATTAGATCAACAAGAGCCACTACTGACTGAGCAGGCTGAAGCATCAGGAGTTGTAAACTGTGAAATTGAAGAATCTAGAGTGATAGATTCTGAAAGACACCCATATGATGAGCAGCCCGAGCTAAGTCAGGAAGAATGGATCCCAGTGATTGAAGTAATTGATGATGCCATTGAAACCAGAAGAAGAACAGAACTGAAAAGACAAGAAAGTAGTCAGGAAGAGATAGGGGAAGAAGAACACACTCAGGTGAAAACAGAAAAAGACATAAACAAACCTGAGGAGGGAAAATGAGAGGAACACGTTCAGGCAGAAGAAGAAAAGTTTGAATTAAGACCTGAACAGGACCAGATAGAGTTAGAAGAACAAACTCAGGCAGAAGAAGAAAGATTTGAAGTAAGACCTGAGCAGGATCAGACAGAATTAGAAGAACAAGCTCAGGAAGAAGTAGAACAAAACACAGTAGAACCTGAGCAGGAAGAAGCAAAAGAAGGTACAAGCACAGAGAACAGAGAAATAGAACAGATTGTGCCCAGAATAAATGAAATAAAACGAACCATACAAGGAGATAAGGAAGGTGAAAAAGCAGTACAAATTAAAAGAGTCAGAAAAGGAGACAATTGGCCAACTGGAGTAAAGAAACTAAAATATCACCTGAGAAAGTCTGAGAAGAAACCAGAGCAAGTGAATGAAATCACAAGTCAAACAAGACCTAAGCAAACATTAGCAAAAATAACTCGAAGAAGTTCAAGATTGAGAAACTTATACAGAAAATACAAGGCTCCAGAGTGGACGTACGTCATTCTTGAAGAATTTGAGTCCCTGGATCTGTCTGATGAGACAGAAGAAGTCCATATTGCACAAATTGACGAAAGCCAATTGAAACCTCCTTAAGAATAAAAAGACAAAAAGACTGTAAAGAGGAAAAGATAAGAGAAAAGAAATTTTCTCAGAGACAAAATGGCTGACAATGAAGTTAGCGGAAAACCAAAATGTGGAGTTAAAAGAAAGTGTCTTTGGGGCATATTATCAAGAAACGGCGTTAAAATTATCGCTGCTTTAGTGGCAGAAAACTGCAGCTAAAGCGGTGATAATGGGCTTGATAATATGCCCTTGAGAATTCCAATAGAAGCCCATGTTCTGGTGTCAACATGGGCTTCTATTGGAATTCTCAAGAGCATATTATCAAGCCCATTATCGCCGCTTTAGCGGCAGTTTTCTGCCGCTAAGCGGCGATAATTTTAACGTCGTTCTTGATAATATGCCCCTTAGATTTTGTTTTTGTAGTATTTTATTAGCAATATTAGGATGGTTATTCCTAACAGTAGGGGTACCTTTAATAATTGAAACAAGTGACAAAAATAATACAGATACTAATGTTAAAGTGGATAGATTAAGAGAAACTGAAATAGGAGTGGAAGATGAGGCAAACTATCACAATGAATCAGACTATAATACGTCCTCTAATGTGTTTATTAAATTATTATTTCAGTATGTTAGCACTATGCAAATTAACAACTGTTAAGTATGTATGAAATTGCCCTCATCAGTATCAGAAGGGATGACGTATCACCATATACCTTTAACGTATGGTGTGCCATGTAGTATTTTGTCAAGTTTATTTTACACTACAGGGAGATTGCAGTACTTTTATTCTAACTTAGATGTAATATTTCCTGAACTTCCTATTAGAAAGAATATGAATCCAGTAGTTAGTAGTAAAAATGCACGATTTATGGGTGAATTTTTCATAACAATGAGTTCAATAGATTTAGTTCAGGCACACGAAGATAATCTAACATGTACATTAAGAAAAGAAGAAAAATAATTTTTAGATTTAGTAGAAGAAAGGAGACAGGATTTAATGAAGAAGGCAACCACACAGAAAACCCATGTACCTCCATGGGTTGGGAAGGAGGGAATCTATGCAAGTGGCAAGGCTCATGCTGCGATGTCCCTGGACTTTGTGAAAAGGGGAAAATTCTGCCTCCATAGATTAAAGACAGATTATAACAATAATTACATTGGTTCCAGTGAATGTGAACATAACTTCCTAATATTAGAAGGATGGGGACTAAAAGGGGGAACTGATCCAGTATTTCCAGGAGTGTATTATGTTTGTGGGAGTAATGCCTACTACAGGTTACCTGCAAGATGGTACGGAAGCTGTTATTTTGGAATAGTTTTTCCAAAAATTTATCATGTAGACAAAATCAGTGGAACCAATGGAAATTCTAATGGACTAACACGAAGAAGAAGGGCTAGTTTTTCTGAAATTGTAGGAGATATTTTTAGTGCACTGATACCCTCAGTTGGAGTCATCTTAAATTCACAGAAGATTTGTAAGTTATCAACCATAGTTGATCGTCTTTCTACAGATACTGCAGGAGGATTTTTAATGATTAACACAGAAATGGTTGCAATTAGATCAATGGTTTTACAGAACCGTCTTGCTCTTGACATATTGTTAGCAAAAGAAGGTGGAGTTTGTGGCATGTTGAAAGTTCAACATTGCTGCACTTATATAGCGGACAAGAGCAGAGAAATTAAAGGATATATTGAAAATATTACGAGAATGCATAAAGATTTGACCCAACTGGAGGTTGACAGTGTGTGGGGAAGACTAACAAAAAGTATAATATCAATAGGGAAATGCTTTGTTGGGTTTGGGAAAAGTTTTCTAGGTCAAATACTGATACCATTAGTGATGATAATAACTATAGTGAAATTAATAATGATTACATATAGATGTTGTAGAAAAGGTATGAAAGCAAAGGTACACTTGAACAGAAAAGGAAAGGGACAGACACGTAAAAGAAAGTATGAAGAAATACGCTTGGAAGAAATGAAAGGCAGATTATACAAGAAGATGCGAGATTTAGAAGGAAATGAGACAGTTGATGAAAGGTTGGGAGGCCAAATAGAGAAAACTGAGAAGTGCTAAAGTTGATATTTGGGATGGATGGGAATTTTGTGATGGCTTAATTTGCCATCAGAGAGGGGATTGATGGAGCAAGGACTCGGACACAAGACTTGTTCGGAAGCAATCCTCTCGATTTAACTTACTAGCGAATTACTAATGACATGTCTCGTGATTAATAATATGCATTTTCACTATACGCGGGAAAAGAATGAAGCTTGCCTATGTGTTTACTAACTGCAAATAACACGGACGTAGGACTAGAACGCATTTAACACGGGATCTTTACTGCGCATGCGTCTACTGCATCTACGTAGTATGACGTACTGACGCTTGGAGGGAAATTCTGGTGCTTGCGTAAATAGCTATAAAATGGCCGCTTGAAAGCTCAATGCATGGCACCTGCTTTTGCTGAAATTAGAAATGGGTTTATAACTAACGCAAATGCAGAGACAGAAATAACAAATGGTATGGGTTAGAGTAGAGGTTGGTGGTATACAGTGAAATCATTTATTTTTGAGAATAATATTTTTCTTTTTCGACTTTATTATTAGTGCGTATTTGGGCCTGTTAAAGTTGTCTGAGTCGAGCAGACCAATATGGCGCGACGCATGCGCCCTGATACGGAAGCTTGGAAGATGACTAAGGATTTGTCACGAGTCCAAGGTCGGCGGAGATGTGCCCTGGGAACATGAGGGTGAAGAGTTCATATGAAGGAACTTATTCAAGAAATCAGTTACAAATGTATTAATAAAGTTTAAAGATGTATGGGAAAGGAAGGTCGGAATAAAAGTTTGAGGGGAGGAGTTTGGAAACAATGGTTAAAAGAGAATAAATGAAGTATAAGTGTGGTGTGATGATCATCCCCCCTCGCCTGTCCAATTAGAAGTTAGTATTCTGTGCAAATGAAACATTAATGGGTGGTACATGCCTATGGAAAGGTATAATTGAGGTAGTTTAGTTAGAAGAAGGAGACGTTCGGGGGTCAAGAGTCGAGAGTTCGAGAGTCAAGTCGGGTTGAGCGAGCTTTCGCGCGTTGAAGAAGCCTGGCATCGGGGTGTGCCGGGGTGGTGCTCTGAAATGCTGATGAAGAAACCGAATGCAGAACCATTTACTTAATTTTGGTGGGTTAGAAAGAAGATCGCGGAAGAACCACGAGGAGGAAGAGAGTGTCAGAGAGGGGTGCGACGTAGTCGTCGGTAATTAGAGAGGTGAAGTATCCTGTCCTGATTCCTGTCCTGAAGCCTTTGTCTCCTGATCTGTCCTGGGAGGCCCTTACTAGCCCTTTGGCCAGGGGGTTGGTCTTCACACCATACTTTGGTAATTATGAAATTCATCGTTTGATAAATGCTCTTCTGTCTCTATCCTCTTCTTTCTGAGCATAGTTATTGTGTGGATCTGAATTGATAAGTGTTATCTGATATTTTTGAATTTGGCACTCCCGCAAATGAGGGTGTTTGTACTGAAACGCTTTGAGATGGTTCAAAACCCCTAAATTTAGATAAAGATTTAAAACTTATTGAGTCTGTCATTATTTTATACTTATTAAGAAATGTATAATAAGTTATGTCAATTATCGCCATCAACTAGTTCCACCTAACTGGTCCATTGACCAGAGGAAAGAACTGTTTGATCAGCAGAAGGTTTAGTTAAAGAAGTAATAGCTTAATCTTGAGGTATGAGTAACATATAAAACTAATAGACTCCAGTGGTTTACTTAGAGCGCAGCGGAAGCAAGTTGTATGGGCCCAATTGAGTATATAGTAGTAGAGTATCTGTTGTTAGTAGACCGCTGGATCAGAGGTGCTCACCTCTTGGACTGTCTTAAACGGAATCCCTAGGCAAAACCATCAACACCATCCTATGCCAGTTAGTGAAGACTATGATGCTTGAAGTAGGAACTCTGGCAGATGCTGGATCAGAAATTACTTTCCTTTAGGAACCTACCCCAAGTGAAAGTCTTCTTTTCTTCATCAATCAAGGTCATCTTTTTTGACCATCTTCATTACCATGCCCTTCAGCACTGAAATATTCTCCACTTGAGATGGGG
Organism: Calotriton arnoldi; assembly: GCA_963921515.1. NCBI lineage: Eukaryota > Metazoa > Chordata > Amphibia > Caudata > Salamandridae > Calotriton > Calotriton arnoldi. The sequence continues at coordinate 189,756 of CAWUFW010005561.1, forward strand.
CTTCAGCTGTTCAGATTTTATCCATCCAAACTGCACTAGTGATTGAATAACTTGGCGGTGAAGAATGCAAAACTCATCGACAGAAAGTAGTCTGCAGCCTTCATCAGTTCTTGGATACTTCCCAGAGAATGAAAGTGAGCCTTGATCGAGAATGAGTATTTTGCCATTGACTGGCATTAAACAGTATTCAGCACCTATTGGCTTAGGATCAGATTGGTCATCTTGACTGACCCGGAACCTCTCTAGTGGCTTATAACAAAGAATGTTGAAAATCTGAAACCTCTTCAGTGGTCCATACAGTGGGAAGAGTTGAGCTGTGAAGAACAGGAATGAGAGCCTTTTTAAGAAAGATTTCCCAATTGAATGACACAAATGGCACATTACCCCTTCAAAAATAATAATATCTGCTATGTCTAGTCAAGAAGGGGCATGCTGTATAGCTAACGGTACTCACTCAGTGCAAAAACCTGTGTCATTGTCCACTAAGAACTTTTGTGTGATGAAAAAGACCTTGCAGTTAGTGGTGTACTGTCAGATAGTGGTGTTTGAGCAACATTTGTTGAGGGCCCCTGAGATTCACACATTGTATAACTGCTTCATGAAAAACATGTCACCCCCAAAGCCCTCTGTTTCTAATGATAGAGCACACCTAGTCTGCTGTCAGTGCATGGTGCCTTCAGTTTTGTATGGGGACTTCCTGACAACATTTGCTGCCATTGAGCGGTACTTCTTATTGAAACATTAAAAAAGTGAGGCCCAGCAGCATCATAGAGGATGCATAGTATCTAACCCCTGCTAGAAGTATGAGATAATATGCATGAATTCCCTTTCAGAACTATTTGTAGAATGTCTTGCTCTTAGGAAAAATATTTGCTTATATCAGCTGTAAGTTCCTGTCCCCTATTTACAAATGAAATATTAGGGCAATAATACACCCAGTTCACTCTTAGAAACATCTTATTTTAGAACATTGGAATGTTGGGAGCTCCATTGAAAACAATGGAGTAGCTCCGGGGTTATAATGGCTGGTATAAGCCCGGAGTTCCAACATTCCAATGTTTCTTTGTTCACAGCTGTGGCTGTGAACAAAGGCTTCAGGGAGCCTGAGGGGATTTCAATCCCCTTGCGCTCTCTGAAGCCTTTGTTTTATTTGTTAGAACATTCTGCCCTCTAGTGGCAGAATGTTCTAATAGCCTTATAACCCTTCGTAGCTGGGCTATACCGGCTATTAAAGTCCCGCTCCCTTGTTAGAGGCCCTCGCCTTCGGCTCGGGCCTTTAATGCTGGAGCGGGCCTTTAATAGCCGGTATAGCCCACTACGGCAGGCTATAAGGCTGTATTAGAACATTGGAATGTGGAGCACTCCATTGAAGACAATGAAGTGCTCCGTGCTTCTACGGGCCGGTAAAGGCCCGCATAGCAATATTCCAATGTTGTTTTCACAAAGGCCTCTCTCTTTATGTCTCACCGGTAAATTATAATCCTCTAAAGAAACGGTGGCAATGCTACAACACTGAAACATGGCAGTGATCACTTTAACTTCTTTTAAAATAAAATCTGGTATCTAATAGTGATACCATCACATCATCAAAAAGATGTTTCTGTTATCTCATCCTCAGTTATTGACAATAATAAACTAATATGATGCGTTTTCTGCAAAGAAGAAATTGCAAGAGGCATTGTGGTGTTGGTTTTAGTATGGAAGGCATAGAGCATTGGAATGCTTTAGGGGAAAAATGTAGAATATTTGGGGTGGAAATTAAAATGATGTTTGGAAGGAAAGTCAGTTTTGAAAACACATTGTTCCGCTATGCCTACGTATTCTTATTTATTGCCAATAAAGTTTTGCTTTGTACTCACCACACCTTTCAAACCAGACTTTCATTGCATCTCTGAGGATGCAAATGGCCGGGAGTAATAGATTTGAGCTAACCTCCCCAAGAGGTTTCTGGTTCTCAAGGCCATCTGAACTGAGGCATCAATGGCAGCAGAGACAAGTGGAGTTTGATGACATCAAGTAAGGTGGAGTTTCCATCTTCTTTCATGTCTCATTCGCTCCATTATTTACTGTGGCTTCGGGAACGCTTTGTGTTCCGGTGCTGAGTGGACCATCTTATGCACTCAGTGAAACGTCACACAACAATGCAAGAATATCTTGATGTGATGGACTCAACACCACATCTTATCAATGCATCCCATGCTGACTGAGCTGGGACCGCTCATAAGATTGCACAATACAGAGGGAAGAGCTTTGCTAGAATCACGCCACTGCTCTGTGCGCTACTAGGGGAAACTATGGTGTGTCCGCGACTCTACACTCTGGCTTCAGGGTGCAAGATTTGTACGTTTTTATTGCATTCTTATACCAATAAGTTAGCATACCGTGGCTATATGGGTTGTACAACTGAATAGCTACACCAACAATATCGAGATCGAAGAATTTCAAGGACAGGATATCGAGGCACAAAATATTGAAATGTAAGTGCATATAAGAAGTAATGATTTACTATTCCTAACTCTACATCTACGTACCTTGAATATATAGATATAGCACGAAGGCACATGTATTTGGCATTAGATATAGAACATCAAGAATTACGTACCTGTGTGTATATATATATATATATATATATATATAAAACTTTATTTAAAAAATATATATATATATATATATATATTCACTGAAAAAACCACAGGTTTCAGGGACGTTATAGTTAGTTGGACATTTCACTCGTACAAAACCAGAGAAATTCGTCCGTTATAGTTAGTTCAGCTAACTATAACTCGCGCCCCGCAATGCACTGCTGATGACGTCACATATTACATCATTCATGACATGGTCAGTGACATCACTGATGACATCACTGATGACATCTCAAATGACATCACTGATGACATCATCCAGTGACTGTGTGTTTCTATAAAGTTTAAATATGTTTTATATATATATGCCAAGGTGTATTGAAGAATGAGTGGGTGTATAAGTGTCTGGATGGATGATTTAGTAGGTGCGTGACTGACTGTATAAGTGAGTGATTAAATGTGTCTTACTGAATGCATGGGTTAGTGACTGATACAGACATTCACAGTTTAGTTTGTCAGTTGGTGTGTAAGCGGTTGCATGGGTTGGTGAGTAGCTAAATGAGGATCTATATGGGTTATTGATTGGTTGTCTGAGTATCTGTATGGGTGCCTGAGTGTCTGTGTGGGTGGGTGGGGGGTGTGACTCTGTGCATAGATGTGTGAGTGGATGATTCACTGGGTGTATGGGTTCAAGAGTGCATCTGTGAAGGGCTGTATGGGTGGGTGAGTGTGTGTATGGGTGTGTTGGTGAGTGAATGGATGCCTCAGTGGTACATGTGTGAGTAACTGCATATGTGAAAGGCAGTATATGTGAGTGTTGGAGTGTATAAATGACTATGTGTGAGAGTAAGTGATTGTGACAGTGGCTGTATGGATCAGTGTGTGCTTGTATTAGTTATTGTATAAGAGTGTAAGTATGTGTTAGTATATGTTTGAATAAGTGAGGTGGTGTGTGTATAACTGTATAGGTGAGTAAATGGGAGTGTGATTGATTCTTTGCATGACTGACTAGGTGTGTGAGTAACTCTATGGATGAGTGGCGGTGTGTGAGTGTCTGGATAGATATGTGAGTGCATATGATAATGCCGTATTGATGGTTGACTGCATGTATGAGTAACTATATGGGTGAATGAGTGGATGTGTGTGTAGACCTAGGAATTAGTGAGTGGGTATGTACTAACTGGTATTGGTGTGTCTATGGTTTCGAAAATGGTAGTCTGTATTTTAGAGTGGGTGTATCAAAGGTTATATTAGGGTATGAGGAGGTGCATCAGATTATCACGTGGATGATGTCATCAGTGATGTCATTTGAGATGTCATCAGGGATGTCATCAGTGATGTCACTGACCATGTCATGAATGATGTAATATGTGACGTCATCAGCAGTGCATTGCGGGGGCGCGAGTTATAGTTAGCTGAACTGCCTATAACGGCCGAATTTCTCTGGTTTTGTATGAGTGAAATGTCCAACTAACTATAACGTCCCTGAAACCTGTGGTTTTTTCAGTGAAAAAAAATATATATATGTATGTATGTATGTATGTATGTATGTATATATGAATGTATATATGTATGTATGTATGTATATATGTATGTATGTATGTATGTATATATGAATGTATGTATGTATGTATGTATGTATATATGTATGTATGTATGTATGTATGTATATATATATATATATATATATTCACTGAAAAAACCATAGGTTTTAGGGACAGTTATAGTTAGTTGGACATTTCACTCGTACAAAACCCGTGAAATTCCCCGTTATAGTTAGTTCAGCTAACTATAACTCGCGCCCCCGCAATGCACTGCTGATGACGTCACATATTACATCACTCATGACATGGTCAGTGACATCACTGATGAGATCACTGATGACATCTCAAATGACATCACTGATGACATCATCCAGTGACTGTGTGTTTCTGTAAAGTTTAAATATGTTTAATATATATAGGGAAAGGCGTATTGAAGAATGAGTTGGTGTACAAGTGTCTGCATGGATGATTTAGTAGGTGCGTGACTAACTCTATAAGTGAGTGATTAAACGTATCTTACTGAATGCATGGGTTAGTGACTAAACTGTGTGAATATCTCTATCCGTCTGTCTGTTGGTGTGTAAGCGGATGCATGGATTTGCGAATAGCTACATGAGTGTCTATATGGGTTATTGATTGGTTGTCTGAGTATCTGTATGGGTGCCTGAGTGTTTGTGTGGGTGGGGTGTGTGTGACTCTGTACATAGATGTGTGAGTGGGTGATTCACTGGGTGCATGATTTCAAGAGTGCATCTGTGATGGACTGCTTGGGTGGGTGAGTGTGTGTATGGGTGTGTTAGTGAGTGAATGTATATCTCAGTGGTACATGTGTGAGTAACTACATATGTGAAAGGCAGTATATATATGTGTGTTGGAGTATATAAATGGCTATAAGTGAGAGTGTGTGATTGTGAGAGTGGCTGTATGGATGAGTGTGTACTTGTATCAGTGATTGTATAAGAGCGTAAGAATGTGCTAGTATTTGTATGAGTAAGTGAGCTGGTGTGTGTATAACTGTATAGGTGAGTAAATGGGTGTGTGATTAATTTTTTGCATGACTGACTGGGTGTGTGAGTACCTCTATGGATGAGTGGCGGTGTGTGAGTGTCTATATAGGTGTATCAGTGCATATGATAGTCCTGTACTGAGTGACCGTAAGTATGAGTGACTGTACGGGTGAGTGAGTGGATGTGTGTGTAGACCTAAGAATCAGTGAGTGTGTATGTAGTTATTGGTGTTGGAGTGTCTATGGTTTTGAGAATGGCAGTCTGTAATTTAGAGTGGGTGTATCAAAAGTTATATTAGGGTGTGAGAAGATGCATGAAATTATCACATGGATGATGTCATCAGTGATGTCATTTGAGATGTCATCAGTGATGTCATCAGTGATGTCACTGAGCATGTCATGAGTGATGAAATATGTGACGTCATCAGCAGTGCATTGCGGGGGCGCGAGTTATAGTTAGCTGAACTAACTATAACGGGGGAATTTCACTGGTTTTGTATGAGTGAAATGTCCAACTAACTATAACTGTCCCTAAAACCTATGGTTTTTTCAGTGAATTTCTAAGGTTTTTTAAATGCTAATTTCTAACTATAACGTGCCTGAAACCTATGGTTTTTTCAGTGAATTTCAAAGGTTTTTTAAATGCTAATTTCTAACTATAACGCGTCTGAAACCTATGGTTTTTTCAGTGAATTTCAAAGGTTTTTCAAATGTTAGTTTGTAACTATGCCTACAGAAGTAGGACATGTGAAGAATGAAGAAAAAACACACAGAAAGAAGCAAAAGAAATGTAGAAAGAAACAGAAGTCCACAAAGACGAAGAAAAATGCAGGAAGAAGCAAGACATGCAGAAACAACCAACAGAGGAGCAGAAAGAGGCCTTGTTGCAAAATCATCCTGTGCCCACACCTTTTCCAGACGGGTACTGGTGGTAACTGACCCTAACCAGGCCTAGTGCCAGTGCTATGGTAAAAGACACTTAGAATACAGTTAAAACACCTACATACACTAGGGAACACTATGCGTTGGGGTACCCCTGTGATTAGCATGACCTCCTCTGTAACTCCCTAGTACATAATAGGGCAGGGGGATTAAAACTACCTCTTAAAACGCGCCATGGGGCGCGTTTGCACACTGGTGTAGGGAGGGGTGGGCCTGAGGTTACATGTGTGCAAACACGCCCTTTGGCCGTTTTAAGTTGGGGGATAAAGTCCCCTTGAATCCTAAGGGTCCCTGGGGTCCAACTAGCCCACCAGGTACCTCCAGTAAGTGCCACAGAGTTGCGTTGCAGAGAGGTGTAAAAAGGGGCATGGCCTGGACCACCTCTCTGCAAAGCAGCGCAGTGGCGCTTACTGGAAGCACCTGGTGGGCTAGTTGGCCCCCAGGGGCCCTCATGATTGAAGGGGAATTAATTCCCCAACTTAAAACGCGCCACAGGGCGTGTTTGCACACGTCACCTCAGGCCCCGTCCCCTCCCTTCACCACTGTGTAAACACGCCCTGTGGCCGTTTTAAGTTGGCAAATTAAGTCCCCTTGAATCCTGAGGGTCCCAGGGGTCCAACTAGCCCACTAAGTACCTCCAGTAAGCGCCACAGAGCTGCGTTGCACAGAGGTGTAAAAAGGGGCGTGGCCTGGACCACCTCTCTGCAATGCAGGCCTGTGGCGCTTACTGGAGGTACCTGGTGGGCTAGTTGGCCCCCAGGGGCCCTTAGGATTGAAGGGGAATTAATTCCCCAACTTAAAACGCACCACAGGGCGTGTTTGCACACATGTCAGTTCAGGTCCCGCCCCCTTCCTTCACCAGTGTGCAAACGCGCCCCGTGGCGCGTTTTAAGTTGGGGGATTAAGTCCCCTTGAATCTTCAGGGTCCCTGGGGTCCAACTAGCCCACCAGGTACCTCCAGTAAGCGCCACAGAGCCCCACTGCAGAGAGGTGTAAAAAGGGGCGTTGCCTGGGCCACCTCTCTGCAACGCAGCTCTGTGGCGCTTACTGGAGGTACCTGGTGTGCTAGTTGGCCCCCAGGGACCCTCAGGATTGAAGAGGAATTAATTCCCCAACTTAAAACGCGCCACAGGGCGTGTTTGCACACGTCACCTCAGGCCCCACCCCCTCCCTTCACCACTGTGCAAACGCGCCCCGTGGCGCGTTTTAAGTTGAGGGATTAATTCCCCTTGAATACTAAGGGTCCCTGGGGGCCAACTAGCCCACCAGGTACCTCCATTATGCACCAGGGAGCTGCGTTGCAGAGAGGTGTTCAGAGGCCACGCCCCTTTTTACACCTCTCTGCAACGCAGCTCTGTGGCGCTTACTGGAGGTACCTGGTGGGCCCCCAGGGACCCTCAGGATTGAAGAGCAATTAATTCCGCCACTTAAAACGCGCCACAGGGCGCGTTTGCACACATGTCACCTCAGGTCCCACCCCCTTCCTTCACCACTGTGCAAATGCACCCCGTGGCCCGTTTTAAGTTGGGGGATTAAGTCCCCTTGAATCCTGAGGGTCCCTGGGGTCCAACTAGCCCACCAGGTACCTTCAGTAAGCGCCACAGAGCTGCGTTGCAGAGAGGTGTAAAAAGGGGTGTGGCCTGGACCACCTCTCTGCAACGCAGCCCTGTGTCGCTTACTGGAGGTACCTGGTGGGCTACTTGGCCCCCAGGGACCCCCAGTATTGAAGGGGAATTAATTCCCCATTGTAAAACGTGCCACAGGGCCGTGTGGGGGGGATTGGGGCCCCCCCACACTTTTTTTTTCACTGCCCCCGGGACTTGGCCCACCCGGGGGCTAATTAGTAATGAAGCACGGGCTCACGCGCTTCGTTTTTTTTGGGTTTTGCGGCCGGATCCGAGGATCCGGCGCGCATTTTGCCGATTTTTTTTTTTTTAAATGCTTTTTTGGCCCTGGGCGTCCTTGTGGGACCCCCTAAGCAGGCCTAGGGGTCAGAGTGTTTCTACCCTGCCCTCTTTCCTTTTTTTTCGCGTTTGTTTTACTCTTTTCTTGTGACTCGGTTACCGAGTCACAAGATGGCTGCCAACACTTCCTGGTTTGGAGTGTTGACAGCCAATTAGCATGCAGCTCGTGGTCGGGAAGGTGCGCGGATCCACCGCGGCCATAGATATCGAAACTTTTATTTTTTGATTTTCTCAGCAACTACTGAACGGATTTACACCATTTTTAAAAAGGGTGCTTTCTGATCCAAGCACTACCTTTTTGCCAAATTTGGTGTAATTCCGTTCAGCAGTTTTGGCTGTAGCCTTGCATAAAGTTTTCTATGGGAAATTGATTTTTTTACTCTTATTTTTTTCATGGAGAAAACACGTTTTGGGACCCCCTTTTTTCTCGGCCCCTGCTTGATGAATCACCCCGAAACTTTCAAGACAGGAGCTGACCAGAGCGCCCCACTAGTTTTGAAAATTTCGCGATGATTCGTCAAACGACGCCAAAGTTATTGGGTATAGAATGTTACGAATTTCCTATGGATAATAGGTCCTAACTATAACTATCTACTGGTGACCGCCAGTAGATAATATATATATATATATATATGTATTCTTAGCAGTTTTAACTTTTGCAGTTTCCATTATCTGATTTATTTTTCGGAAGGGCAGCATGTTCTGAGAGTATAGGCGCCATAATTTTGGCAAACATTCAGGCACCTCGGCTTGTTATTATGACATGTTATATCTCAGGCAGATGACATACATTTTTTTTGTGCACATATCAGTTAGCTAATTACGTTTGCTGGTTAAGCATGCTGACTATGCATTATGCTGTTATTTATATATATTAATTTGTTGCACTTTGCACTTTATGTAATGTTATGACAAGCATGTGTTACCAGTGATATTATGTATCGCACAGTCTATTTTCTATGTCTATTTATGCCTGATGGAGGGAGGAGGGCTATATATACCTGAAACTCTATGGCGCCAAACTAGATTGATAAAGCCTGCTGCGCAGGCGAAACGCGTCTCTCTTTCAATGCGGGGTCGTGGGAGACCTGACAATCAATAAATAAGCCCTATTCCTACATACCTGTTGTACGTGCCTCTTCTTCGTTGGAGCAGGATTGTCTTTTCGGATATAAATATATATGTATATATATATATATATATATATATATATATATATATATATATATATATGTATATTTAGAGAACAGAGATATTAACATGAAAGATCACAATGATATGCTTTTAGAAATGATTGATTTATGTCTGTGTAATAACTTTTTTGGTTTTAACCAGGGAATATATCAGCAGTTGAGAGGTGTGGCTATGGGGGCATGCTTCTCCCCCAGTTACGCATGTTTACATGTCAGCTGGTGGGAGGAGTGTGTCCTCATGACCACACACAAAGAATGGCACAAACAAATTGTACACTATTGGCACTTTATTGATGATGTGTGTTTAGTTTGGAATGGTAGTGAGCAGACAGCATTGGAATTTATTGAAAGCATTAATTCTAATAACCTAAATTTGAAGTTCACTGGAACGATAGACAGGATTAGTGTAGAGTTTTTGGCTGTTTTAGTGTATATAAAAGAAGAAAGAATACACACTAAACTTCATCGTAAATCCACGGCAGGAAACTCTATACTTCATGCTGGTAGCTCACACCCACGCCATCTAATTAGGAGCATACCATATGGCGAATTTGTACGGATTCGCCGTATTTGCAGCCTGGACTCAGTCTCTGCTGAATGCCAGCAGGAAGCATTATGTCGATTTTTAGATCGAGGTTATAAGAGGCCGCATTTGATCCAGGCTCTGACAAAAGCAAATAATCAATTGAGGGATACACTTTTGCTTCCAAAACAGAGCTACACTAGTAGTCCAGACCTTACACCACAAAAAGAAAAACTGAATATTCGACTGATTACCTCCTTCAGTCAACAGGAACAGAAATTACGTAAGATTATATATTCAGAATGGCCCATAGTTCTCACTGACATCACTGACACTGACATCACTCTGGGCCCTATTCTGCCTACTCTTCCTACCATTACTTTCAGAAGGGCGCCATCTATGAGGGATGCCTTGGTTAAACCCATGCCGGAAGTAGTTTTGAAAGGTACTTGGCTTAAGAAAATGGGCTTTTACAAATGCAACTCCTGTCGGGCATGCACATTTGCCACTAACACAACTCACTACAAGACAGCTTTTAGTGAGAAGGAAATTGAAATTAAGGAAAGTTTGAATTGTCGTACAGAATTTGCTATCTATAAACTCAAATGCAGCTGTGGTTTAGAGTACATAGGGAGTACTAAACTCCCTGTGCATAAACGTATCTTACAGCATGTACGTGCCATAGTAAATTCCGATGGTAATTATCCGGTTGCTAGACACTTCAAATCAGTACATAATAATAAATTAAAAGATTTAGAATATACTGTTTTGGGAGCTGTTCCCACTCCCGGACGGGGTGGGAACCGCGAGAAACTGCTTCGGCAACGAGAATCTCACTTTATTTTAGCTCTCGATACCCGGATGCCCAATGGATTAAATATGAGTGAAGATTTACACAATTTCCTTTAATGGATTTATTTATATCTATGATGTATACTATTCTGCGACATAATTTTAGAGATCTAAGATTTTTATTCAACTTATCCTTCTCCATGCATTCTTAACTGTGTTATCCCCGTACTGTAACGATTGGGCTTGTCTCATAAGAATTTTTATTAAGCTATATTTGGATTTTTTAAGCTCTCTCCCATTCTCCATTAAATATTAAATATTAGATATAGATTTTAGAGGTATTTCTGGTAACTACATAATTTTAGTGACACTTGCACTTTATAATCATTAAGTATTAATGATTAGGTTGAAGCTGCTATTGATATTGTATTTTGCACAGCACTGTTTTGCACTTTTTTATCACTATTTTTAGCATTTTTAGATGAGGCTTTAGACTGGATTTTGCACTTTGTTCAATCTATATAGATAGTTGGGTTCATGTTATCAGCAGGATACTGTGACCATTTTTATGCTACAATATCTTTGTCCATCATCCAATGAGTAGTAGGATTAGCTAGGGCAAATGTTAGAAAACACTGGTTTCCTGCATGTAATCCAAACACAATAATATAAAAAATATAAAATATATATTTATTGTGTCTATCATGTTGCCTATTTTGCACATATGATATAAAATTGACATGCTTATTTGCACAAAATGTGACGTCAAGAGATTCTAGAGTGACTTCACTTTTTATTTTTTTCATACCCTGCAGCAACTATTGTTATTAGATTTTTATGTATTTATCAATAGCTAGTATAACAATTTCAGCATTGTCTGTGATATATATATGAATTTATTCATTTATCTATATTTTTGGTATTTACATTTCTGCTAATTCTGGTATAGAATGGGGTTGAAAGTATTTAAAAAAATCTTTGTCCGATTGTGCATCTAAATTGTTTTTTCTATTTGATTTTGTGTTATTTTCCAGTCTGCCTTCCATGTTTATCAACAATGGGTGTTGTTTTTATAGGCAATTGTGCACGAAAATGGTTTATATGTGGTTCTCTAAATGGAGGCGCATCATGTGATCAAGCTCGCTTTGACGAGTGAAACGCGTCATGGCAGGCATTATGCCTGTGTTAATTCTGTGGTGTATTTCACAATAAATTTTACTGCACGAAGAACTTGGATTCAAGCCTTTCTCTGAGTGTGGCTGAGGTCAGTACCTACTGGGTCTGTCGACAATTGGTGGATAGGAAGCGTTACGATATGTATATATATATATATATATATATATATGTGTGTATACATATATATATATATCATGTGATCAAGGCCCAGGTGGGGCTGAAACGCATCATGGCGGAGATGCAGGGCATACAATAAACATATTTGCACAAAGAACTTTGGGTCCGCGTTCGTCTGTCCGAGTGCAGTGGATGTTTGGAGACGAAGCCTGCAACATATATATATATATATAAATAAATATATATATATATATGTATATATATATATATATATATATATATATTCACTGAAAAAACCATAGGTTTTAGGGACAGTTATAGTTAGTTGGACATTGCACTCGTACAAAACCCGTGAAATTCCCCCGCTATAGTTAGTTCAGCTAACTTTAACTCGCGCCCCCGCAATACACTGCTGATGACGTCACATATTACATCACTCATAACATGGTCAGTGACATTACTGATGACATCACTGATGACATCTCAAATGACATCACTGATGACATCATCCAGTGACTGTTTGTTTCTGTAAAGTTTAAATATTTTTAATATATATAGGGAAAGGCGTATTGAAGAATGAGTGGGTGTATAAGTGTCTGTATGGATGATTTAGTAGGTGCGTGACTAACTCTATAAGTGAGTGATTAAACGTATCTTACTGAATGCATGGGTTAGTGACTAAACTGGGTGAATGTCTGTATCCGTCTGTCTGTTGCTGTGTAAGTGGCTGCATGGGTTTGTGAATAGCTACATGAGTGTCTATATGAGTTATTGATTGGTTGTCTGAGTATCTGTATGGGTGCCTGAGTGTTTGTGTGGGTGGGGTGTGTGCGACTCTGTGCATAGATGTGTGAGTGGGTGATTCACAGGGTGGATGGTTTCAAGAGTGCATCTGTGATAGACTGTATGGGTGGGTAGGTGTGTGTAAGAGTGTGTTAGTGAGTGAATGTATGTCCCAGTGGTACATGTGTGAGTAACTACATATGTGAAAGGCAGTATATATGTGTGTTGGAGTATATAAATAGCTATAAGCGAGAGTGTGTGATTGTGAGAGTGACTGTATGGATGAGTGTGTGCTTGTATCAGTGATTGTATAAGAGCGTAAGAATGTGCTAGTATTTGTATGAGTAAGTGAGCTGGTGTGTGTATAACTGTATAGGTGAGTAAATGGCAGTGTGTTTAATTATTTGCATGACTGACTAGGTGTGTGAGTACCTCTATGGATGAGTGGCGGTGTTTGAGTGTCTATATAGGAGTATGAGTGCATATGATAGTCCTGTACTGAGTGACCGTAAGTATGAGTGACTGTATGGGTGAGTGAGTGGATGTGTGTGTAGACCTAAGAATCAGTGAGTGGGTATGTAGTTATTGGTGTTGGAGTGTCTATGGTTTTGCAAATGGCAGTCTGTAATTTAGAGTGGGTGTATCAAAAGTTATATTAGGGTGTGAGGAGCTGCATGAAATTATCACGTGGATGATGTCATCAGTGATGTCATCAGTGATGTCATTTGAGATGTCATCAGTGATGTCATCAGTGATGTCACTGACCATGTCATGAGTGATGTAATATGTAACGTCATCAGCAGTGCATTGCGGGGGCGCAAGTTATAGTTAGCTGAACTAACTATAACGTGGGAATTTCACGGGTTTTGTACAAGTGCAAGGTCCAACTAACTATAACTGTCCCTAAAACCTATGGTTTTTTCAGTGAATTTGTAAGGTTTTTTAAATGCTAATTTCTAACTATAACGGGCCTGAAACCTATGGTTTTTTCAGTGAATTTCAAAGGTTTTTTAAATGCTAATTCCTAACTATAACATGTCTGAAACCTACGGTTTTTTTCAGTGAATTTCAAAGGTTTTGTAAATGACAATTTTTAAATGTATTAATTGTTATATTTATTTTTTTGATACTGATTTACTACATTTTTAAACTATTTTTTTTACATATTTTATTTTTAAATTACATTGTAATTACATTATACATTACATTACACAATATACTTTCTCAGAATGAATTACTTTAGTTTAAATACTTTGCAAATAGGCAATAGACTTTTAAGTACAGTAGTTACAGTTGTTGCAATGGGCAACACAATTTCAAACACAATGCAACATTGAGCTCAATGTGAATTTCTTGTTAAATGCAATTAGTTACTTTATGGATTACTTTTCTAACCACAGGACTGGATCCTAGATTCAGTCCTGGGACATCTCCTGTAAACAGTTGAGTAAAAGCGTTTTGGGTACAGTAGTGATTTTTAAGGAAAATTATTGTATTTTAAAAGTTGACACTTAGAAACTTTTTCAAATAGAATCACCAATGTTATCCTATGGGAGGAAATTCACTTAGCAGGTAAGTAGTGTTATCATTACTTTTTCTTACTCAGTGGTTGATCCTGGATCCAGCACTGGTGCATCTCCTGTAAACAGTTGAAAGAATGCGTTTAAGTCATACAGGCGATTTTTAAGGAATATATGTAGTTTGTGAAAATCGACACTTTGAAACTATTCTGCTGAAAACCAGACGATGGATTCCTATGGAAGGAAATACAAGTTACTGGTAAATACGGTTAGAATTACTTTTCAGGGTCAGTGCTGGGCTAAAAGATGCAGCACTGGGTTCTCTCCTGATAACAGGTGAGTAAATCAGAATTCGTAGTTCGGCTGATTTTAGAGGAATATTATAAAGTTCCAAAACTCCACACTTAGAAGAATTTCCAAGTGAAACCAGTCAATGTTAGCCTATGGAAGGAAATTCAAGTTACTGGTAAGTACGGTTAGAATTACTTTTCAGGATCTGTACTGGGCTCAAAGATGCAGCACTGAGGTCTCTCCTGATAACAGGTGAGTAAATCAGAATTCGTAGTTCTGCTGATTTTAGAGGAATATTTATATGTTTAAAAAATCGCCTGAAACTTTTTCAGCAAAAAGCAGGCAATGATATCCTATGGAAGGAAATTCAAGTTACTGGTAAGTACGGTTAAAATTACTTTTCAGGATTAGTACTGGGCTCAAAGATGCAGCACTGTGGTCTCTCCTGATAACAGGTGAGTAAATCGGAATTCGTAGTTTGGCTGATTTTAGAGGAATATTATAAAGTTCCAAAACTCCACACTTAGAAGAATTTCCAAGTGAAACCAGTCAATGTTAGCCAATGGAAGGAAATTCAAGTTGCTGGTAAGTACGGTTAAAATTACTTTTCAGGATCAGTACTGGGCTCAAAGATGCAGCACTGAGGTCTCTCCTGATAACAGGTGAGTAAATCGGAATTCGTAGTTCTGCTGATTTTAGAGGAATATTTATATGTTTCAAAAATCGACAGAAACTTTTTGAGCAAAAAGCAGGCAATGATATCTTATGGAAGGATTTTCAAGTTACTGGTAAGTACGGTTAAAATGACTTTTCAGGATTAGTACTGGGCTCAAAGATGCAGCACTGTGGTCTCTCCTGATGATAGGTGAGTAAATCGGAATTCGTAGTTCGGCTGATTTTAGAGGAATATCATAAAGTTCCAAAACTCCACACTTAGAAGAATTTCCAAGTGAAACCAGTCAATGTTAGCCTATGGAAGGAAATTCAAGTTACTGGTAAGTACGGTTAAAATTACTTTTCGGGATCAGTACTGGGCTCAAAGATGCAGCACTGAGGTCTCTCCTGATAACAGCTGAGTAAATCGGAATTCGTAGTTCTGCTGATTTTAGAGGAATATTTATATGTTTCAAAAATCGACAAACTTTTTCAGCAAAAAGCAGGCAATGATATCTTATGGAAGGAAATTCAAGTTACTGGTAAGTACGGTTAAAATTACTTTTCAGGATTAGTACTGGGCTCAAAGATGCAGCACTGTGGTCTCTCCTGATAACAGGTGAGTAAATCGGAATTCGTAGTTTGGCTGATTTTAGAGGAATATTATAAAGTTCCAAAACTCCACACTTAGAAGAATTTCCAAGTGAAACCAGTCAATGTTAGCCTATGGAAGGAAATTCAAGTTACTGGTAAGTACGGTTAAAATTACTTTTCAGGATCAGTACTGGGCTCAAAGATGCAGCACTGAGGTCTCTCCTGATAACAGGTGAGTAAATCGGAATTCGTAGTTCTGCTGATTTTAGAGGAATATTTATATGTTTCAAAAATCGACAAACTTTTTCAGCAAAAAGCAGGCAATGATATCCTATGGAAGGAAATTAAAGTTACTGGTAAGTACGGTTAAAATTACTTTTCAGGATTAGTACTGGGCTCAAAGATGCAGCACTGTGGTCTCTCCTGATAACAGGTGAGTAAATCGGAATTCATAGTTCGGCTGATTTTAGAGGAATATTATAAAGTTCCAAAACTCCACACTTAGAAGAATTTCGAAGTGAAACTAGTCAATGTTAGCGTATGGAAGGAAATTCAAGTTACTATTAAGTACGGTTAAAATTACTTTTCAGGATCAGTACTGGGCTCAAAGATGCAGCACTGAGGTCTCTCCTGATAACAGGTGAGTAAATCGGAATTCGTAGTTCTGCTGATTTTAGAGGAATATTTGTAAGTTACAAATATCGACACTTAGAAACTTTTTCAGCAAAAAGCAGGCAATGATATCCTATGGAAGGAAATTCAAGTTACTGGTAAGTACGGTTAAAATTACTTTTCAGGATTAGTACTGGGCTCAAAGATGCAGCACTGTGGTCTCTCCTGATAACAGGTGAGTAAATTGGAATTCGTAGTTCAGCTGATTTTAGAGGAATATTTGCACAATGGTGAAGGAAGGGGGTGGGGCCTGAGGTGACATGTCTGCAAACACGCCCTGTGGCGCGTTTTAAGTCGGGGGATTAACTCCCCTTGAATCCTGAGGGTCCCTGGGGTGCAACTAGCCCACCAGCTACCTGCATTAAGCGCCACAGAGCTGCGTTGCAGAGAGGTGTAAAAAGGGGCGTGGCCTCAGAACACCTCTCTGCAACGCAGCCCCCTGGTGCATACTGGAGGTTCCTGGTGGGCTAGTTGGCCCCCAGGGACCCCCAGTATTCAAGGGGAATTCGTTCCCCCTCTGCAAACGCGCCAGGGGGCGCATTTGCAGAGTGCTGACAAGGAGGGGGCATGGCCTCCGGCGCGATGCCGGATTTTTTGTTGTTGTTTGTTTTAAAGGGGGCTGTGTGGCCCACCTTCTTTTTAATTATTTTGGGCCCTGGGCCTGACCCCCTTTTATTTTATTTTTAAAAATGGGAACGGGAAGGGGACCGCGTGGGCCCCCCTCCCGTGGCCAATTTCGGCCCGGGGACCCCATCCCCCGGGTCATTGCCACATTTAAAAAAAAAAAAATTTATGGAGGGGGGCTGCGTTGCCCCCCTCCTCAGGCCTCCTTAGGCCCCGGGGACCCCATCCCCCTGGCCGGCCTTTTTTTAGAAACAATTTCTTTTTTTAATAAATTGGGGGAGGGGGCCTGCGTGGCCCCCCTCCCGGGCCACTACTTGCCCAGGGGACCCCATCCCCCGGGGCTGGCCCTATCCTTTGGGGTCTGTGGGGGGACCCCAACTCCCCCACGGACCCTGCCAGCTCCCCGCCTCCTGCGGGAGCCGGCTTTGCTATTCCACATGAGGAGCTGCTAACATGCAGCTCCCCGTGTGGAAAAGCAATGTGTTTTGGTTATTGGAAGCGAGAGCAGGTTTCCCTGCAGTTTACAATGACAGGACGGGAGCCGCGAGGCTCCCATCCTGTCATAGCAAACTACAGTGTCCCGGGGGTAGGCACCCCGGGACACTGCAGGAGACGGCCCTGGGGGGTGGCGGTGTCCAGGGCCATGGAGGGCTCCAGGAGGGGGGCCGCACGGCCCCCCTCCCAACCTTTGCAAAGCCCCGGGGAGGTGGTGGTCCCCGGGGCTCGGGGGGTCCTTAATGGACCCCCCAATCTGCATATTTTGGGCCCCGGGGAGGTGGCGGTCCCCGGGGTGTGTGGGGGGCTCGAGCCCCCCCACACAGGTGTTCAATTTTTTTTAAAAAGAAGCCCCGGGGGGTGGCGGTCCCCGGGGCTGCGGGGGGCCATGTGCCCCCGCGACTATTATTTAGTTGAAGCCCCGGGGGTGGTGGTCCCCGGGGCTTGGGGTGGCCTTAGAGGCCCCCTCATTTAATATTAACAAACCCCGCATGCCCCCAGGACTTGGCCCACCCGGGGCTTTTTGAATAGGAAGCGCGGGAGCCCGCGCTTCCTTTTTTTAAAATTTTCGGCCGAAATTCACGCTGGGTGCGTGAATCTCGCCGATTTTTTTAAAAAAAAAAATGCTTTTTTTGGCCCTGGGGGTCCTTGTTGGACCCCCTGAGCAGGCCTAGGGGGTCAGGGTGTTTCTACCCTGCCCCCTTTTCTTGTTTTGCGCGATTGTTTTTACTGTTTTCTTGTGACTCGGTTCTACCGAGTCACAAGATGGCTGCCAACACTTCCTGGTTTGGAGTGTTGACAGCCAATTAGCATACAGCTGGTCATCGGGAGGGTGCGCGGACCCTCCGCGGCCATAGATATATATGTGTTTTTACTTTTGATTTTCTCAGCAACTACTGAACGGATTTACACCATTTAACAAAAAGGGTTCTTTCTGAACCAAGAACTACCTCTTTGCCAAATTTGGTGTAATTCCGTTCAGCAGTTTGGGCTGTAGCCGTGGCTAAAGTTTCCTATGGGAAAATGAATGGGGAAAACACGTTTTGGGACCCCCCTTTTTTCTCGGCCCCCGCTTGACGAATCACCCCGAGACTTTCAGGATAGGAGCAGACCGGAGCGGGCCACAAAGTTTGAAAATTTCGCGAAGATTCGTCAACCGGTGCCAAAGTTATTTCAAATAAAATGTTGCGGATTTCCTATGGAAAATAGGTCCTAACTATAACTATCTACTGGCGACCGCCAGTAGATAATACGTATATATATACATATATATATATATATATATATATAAAGAAGTTTCCACTCCCAACAGGTTCTCGAGGAGAAAAACGGCACTCAACAAGGTTTGAAGTTTAACTATATATATATAAATATATATATATATATATTCACTGAAAAAACATTGTGGGACCCCCTGAGCAAACCTAGGGGGTCAGGGTGTTTCTACCCTGCCCCCTTTGTGCGCTTTGCGCACTTGTTTCTGTCCCTCGGTTCTACCGAGGGCCAACATTTCCTGAATCGGAATGTTGACAGCCAGCTGACAGCCAATTAACATGCAGCTCGTGATCGGGAGGGTACGCGGACCCTACTCGGCCATAGATATCACTATCTTTTTACTTTTGATTTTCTCAGCAACTACTGAACGGATTTACACCATTTAACAAAAGGGTTCTTTCTGAACCAAGAACTACCTCTTTGCCAAATTTGGTGTAATTCCGTTCAGCAGTTCGAGCTGTAGCCGTGTCTAAAGTTTCCTATGGAAAATTGCATGGGGAAAACGCGTTTTGGGACCCCCTTTTTCTCGGCCCCCGCTTGACGAATCCCCGAGACTTTCAGGGTAGGAGCGGACCGGAGCGGGCCACAAAGTTTGAAAATTTTGCGAAGATACGTCAACCGGCAAGAGAGATATTTCAAATAGAATGTCGCGGATTTCCTATGGATAATAGGTTGTAACTATAACTATCTACTGGCGACCGCCAGTAGATAATATAAATATATATATATATATATATATTATCTACTGGCGGTCGCCAGTAGATAGTTATAGTTAGGACCTATTTTCCATAGGAAATCCGCAACATTCTATTTGAAATAACTCTTGCGTCGGTTGACGAATCTTCGCGAAATTTTCAAACTTTATGGCACGCTCCGGTCCGCTCCTACCCTGAAAGTTTCGGGTGATTCGTCAAGCGGGGCCGAGAAAAAGGGGGTCCCAAAGCGTGTTTTCCCATTCATTTTCCCATAGGAAACTTTAGCCACGGCTACAGCCTGAACTGCTGAACGGAATTACACAAAATTT
This sequence comes from Calotriton arnoldi, assembly GCA_963921515.1. Taxonomy (NCBI): domain Eukaryota; kingdom Metazoa; phylum Chordata; class Amphibia; order Caudata; family Salamandridae; genus Calotriton; species Calotriton arnoldi. Next base: position 209,527 of record CAWUFW010005561.1, read on the forward strand.
GGCAAAGAGGTAGTTCTTGGTTCAGAAAGAACCCTTTTGTTAAATGGTATAAATCCGTTCAGTAGTTGCGGAGAAATTAAAAAATAAGAGTCAAAAATCAATTTCCCATAGGAAACTTTATGCAAGGCTACAGCCCGAACTGCTGAACGGAATTACACCAAATTTGGCAAAGAGGTAGTTCTTGGTTCAGAAAGAACCCTTTTTGTTAAATGGTGTAAATCCGTTCAGTAGTTGCTGAGAAAATCAAAAGTAAAAACACATATATATCTGGGCGGAGCCTAACCACACATGTCATCGTGAGATCTGATTGGCTGTCAGCACTTCATCCTGGAATTGCTGGCAGCCATCTTGGGACCAATATAAATGATAGTACCCCATTGAAATGCATTGTAGTGAATCGAAGATTTTGAGGGTTACCAAAAGGAGAACTATAAAGGGTGATAACAGACTTTAGTTACATTAGAATTCATTTGTTGATGGTACCATACTAATTTCAGGAATTGTGGTGTGTTCTAAGGTGATTTTACCCTGTGAAAAACCTTCTGCTGGGATATCATGAATCATGTTTGAGAGAAAACTATTTTCACATGCTTGTCCCATACAGTTTTGGAAGGTGCTCCAGAAGCTAAAATGAGAGCATATTTTCTGTAAATTCACATTATCTTTCTCAGTCATGTGAGAATGAAGTCTGACATTCTCAGTAAAACATGTACATCCAACAAGGGCAGAGACTGTCAGTTGATTCCTTTGTGTTCTACTGCAGCTTCCCAGAGTGTTCTAAAGAACAACTAGAGTGCTAACAGCCTTACTTATGACAAAAGTATGGCACACCTGAAGCCATCTTGATTGGAATAAACTGGTAACACTTAAAACATTTAATTTAAAAAGGAACAAAATGATGGGGTTCATCTTGTCATAGAAATTATGGTTAGTGCTCTGGAAAGAAAAATTAGGACATGTTTCAAGTGTGATCTCAAATATCTTCCTGTTATATTTCAACAGGAGCAGCCTGTCAGTTGATGTCTTTGTGTTCTACTGCAGCTTCCCAGAGTGTTCTAAAGAACAACTAGAGCGCTAACAGTCTTACTTATGACAAAAGTATGGCACACCTGAAGCCATCTTGATTGGAATAAACTGGTAACACTTAAAACATTTAATTTAAAAAGGAACAAAATGATGGGGTTCATTTTGTCATAGAAATTATGGTTAGTGCTGTAGAAAGAAAAATTAGGACATGTTTCAAGTGTGATCTCAAATATCTTCCTGTTATATTTCAACAGGAGCAGCCTGTCAGTTGATGCCTTTGTGTTCTACTGCAGCTTCCCAGAGTGTTCTAAAGAACAACTAGAGCGCTAACAGTCTTACTTATGACAAAAGTATGGCACACCTGAAGCCATCTTGATTGGAATAAACTGGTAACACTTAAAACATTTAATTTAAAAAGGAACAAAATGAGGGGGTTCATTTTGCCATAGAAATTATGGTTAGTGCTGTAGAAAGAAAAATTAGGACATGTTTTAAGTGAGATCTCAAATATCTTCCTGTTATATTTCAACAGGAGCAGCCTGTCAGTTGATGCCTTTGTGTTCTACTGCAGCTTCCCAGAGTGTTCTAAAGAACAAATAGAGTGCTAACAGCCTTACTTATGACAAAAGTATGGCACACCTGAAGCCATCTTGATTGGAATAAACTGGTAACACTTAAAACATTTAATTTAAAAAGGAACAAAATGAGGGGGTTCATTTTGCCATAGAAATTATGGTTAGTGCTGCAAAAAGAAAATTTAGTGCATGTTTTAAGTGAGATCTCAAATCCTCTTCTATTTCATTAGAAAATTCTGACATGCAGACTGAAACAATCACTTTCAATACCAGCAGTAGACTTCCAGTTAACTACTTGGTGAGCAGTAGCTTTACTACAGTGATCTAATGAACAACTAGAGTGCTAACATTCTGTATTTATGGCAAATGTGTGACACATCTGAATGCCTTCTTGATGGAATCAAAGTAAAAAACTAAAAGCATTTCCTACTGAGGAGACTGCAGTAAATGAGGAAATTAGGAAACTTCATAACAAAGAAGTCTTCCAAGATGGCCACCAGTGAAAAAAGAGCCCAAATGTAGCACAAATATTACCCAGATGTAGCCCACATATAGCCCAATGACAAAAGTGTGCAAAACACTTTTTATTTTTAGTTTTTTGCAGTTTTATGTAGTGCAGACTGGTCAGGTATTGGAGCGTTGCATCTTAAAACATGACCCCCTACACTACAAAAACACCACTGCACTACCCTAAACCCTAAAACACTACCCCCAGCACGACCCCCTACACTACACAAGCACCACTGCACTACCCTAAACCCTAAAACACTACCCCCAGCATGACCCCCTACACTACACAAACACCACTGCACTACCCTAAACCCTAAAACACTACCCCCAGCATGACCCCCTACACTAGACAAACACCACTGGACTACCCTAAACCCTAAAACACTACCCCAACACCACTGCACTAACCTAAATCCTAAAACACTACCCCCAGCACGACCCCATACACTACCCAAACACCACTGCACTACCCTAAAACATGCCCCCTACACTACACAAACACCACTGCACTACCCTAAACCCTAAAACACTACCCCCAGCACGACCCCCTACACTACACAAGCACCACTGCACTACCCTAAACCCTAAAACAATACCCCAGCACGACCCCCTACACTACACAAACACCACTGCACTACCTTAAACCCTAAAACATTACCCCCAGCACGACCCCCTACACTACCCAAACACCACTGCACTAACCTAAATCCTAAAACACTACCCCCAGCACGACCCCCTACACTACCCAAACACCACTGCACTACCCTAAAACATGACCCCCTACACTACACAAACACCACTGCACTACCCTAAACCCTAAAATACTACCCCCAGCACGACCCCCTACACTACACAAGCACCACTGCACTACCCTAAACCCTAAAACACTACCCCCAGCACGACCCCCTACACTGCCCGAACACCACTGCACTGCCCTAAGCCCTGAAACACCAGCCCCTGCACGACCCCCTACACTGCCCGAACACCACTGCACTGCCCTAAACCCTGAAACACCAACCCTAGCACGACCCCCTACACTGAACGAACACCACTGCACTGTCCTAAACCCTGAAACACCACCCCCTTCATGACCCCCTACACTGCCCGAACACCACTGCACTGCCCTAAACCCTGAAACACCACCCCCAGCACGCCCCCTACACTGCCCGAACACCACTGCACTGCCCTAAACCCTGAAACACTACGCCCAGCAAGACCTCCTACACTGCCCGAACACCACTGCACTGCCCTAAACCCTGAAACATCACCCCCAGCAAGACCCCCTACACTGTCCGAACACCACTGCCCTAAACCCTGAAACACCACCCCCAGCACGACCCCCTACACTGCCCGAACACCACTGCACTGCCCTAAACCCTGAAACACCACCCCCTGCATGACCCCCTACACTGCCCAAACACTACTGCACTGCCCTAAACCCTGAAACACCATCCCCAGCACGACCCCCTACACTGCACGAACACCACTGCACTGCCCCTAAACCCTGAAACACTACCCCCAGCAAGACCCCCTACACTGCCCGAACACCACTGCACTGCCCTAAACCCTGAAACATCACCCCCAGCAAGACCCCCTACACTGCCCGAACACCACTGCCCTAAACCCTGAAACACCACCCCCAGCAAGACCCCTACACTGCCCGAACACCACTGCACTGCCCTAAACCCTGAAACACCAGCCCCAGCACGACCCCTACACTGCCTGAACACCACTGCACTGCCCTAAACCCTGAAACACCAGCCCCAGCACGACTCCCTACACTACCCAAACACCACTGCACTACCCTAAACCCTAAATCTACCCCCAGCATGACCCCCTACACTACACAAACACCACTGCACTACCCTAAACCCTAAAACACTACCCCCAGCACGACCCTCTTCCCTACCTAAACACAACTGCACAATTTGTTACAGGCGTTGCAACACTGGCCTATGGTGCTTACTGGAAGTACCTAGTGGGCTAGTTGGGCCCCAGGGACCCTCAGGATTCAAGGTGACCTAATCCCCCAACTTAAAACGCACCACGGGGCGCGTTTGCACAGTGGTGAAGGGAGGTGGCGGGGCCTCAGGTGACATGTCCGCAAACACGCCCTGTGGTGCGTTTTAAGTTGGGGAATTAATTCCCTTTGAATCCTGAGGGACCCTGGGGGCCAACTAGCCCACCAGGTACCTTCAGTAAGCACAACAGAGTTGCGTTGCAGAGAGGTGAAAAAGGTGCGTGGCCTCGGAACGCCTCTCTGCAACTCAGCTCTGTGGTCCTAACTGTAGGTACCTGGGGGCTAGTTGGGCCCCAGGGACCCTCAGAATTCAAGGGGACTTAATCCCGCAACTTAAAACGCGCCACGGGGTGCGTTTGCACACATGTCACCTCAGGCCCCCCTCCCTTCACCACTGTGCAAACGCGCCCTGTAGCGCGTTTTAAGAGGTAGTTTTAATCCCCCTGCCCTATTATGTACTAGGGACTTGCAGAGGAGGTCATGCTAATCACAGGGGTACCCCAACGCATAGTGTTCCCTAGTGTATGTAGGTGTTTTCACTGTATTCTAAGTGTCTTTTAGCATAGCACTGGCTCTGGTTAGTCAGAGTCAGTTACCACCAGTACCCGTCTGAAAAAGTTGTGGGCACAGGATGATTTTGCAACAAGGCCTCTTTCTGCTCCTCTGTTGGTTCTTTCTGCACATCTTTTGCTTCTTTCTGTGCGTTTTTCTTCTTTCTTCACACGTCCTACCTCTGTAGGCATAGTTAGAAACTAGCATTTAAAAAAACCTTTGAAATTCACTAAAAAAATCATAGGTTTCAGGCACGTTATAGTTAGAAATTAGCATTTAAAAAACCTTTGAAATTCACTGAAAAAACCATAGGTTTCAGACACGTTATAGTTAGAAATTAGCATTTAAAAAACCTTTGAAATTCACTGAAAAAACCATAGGTTTTAGGGACAGTTATAGTTAGTTGGACATTTCACTCGTATAAAACCATAGAAATTCCCCCGTTATAGTTAGTTCAGCTAACTATAACTCGCGCCCGCAATGCACTGCTGATGACGTCACATATTACATCACTCATGACATGGTCAGTGACATCACTGATGACATCACTGATGACATCTCAAATGACATCACTGATGACATCATCCATGTGATAATTTCATGCATCTTATCACACCCTAATATAACTTTTGATACACCCACTCTAAATTACAGACTGCCATTCTCAAAACCATAGACACTCCAACACCAAAAACTACATACCCACTCACTGATTCTTAAGTCTACACACACATCCACTCACTCACCCGTACAGTCACTCATACTTAGTCACTCAGTACAGGACTATCATATGCACTCATACACCTATATAAACACTCACACACCGCCACTCATCCATAGAGGTACTCACACACCTAGTCAGTCATGCAAAAACTTAATCACACACCCATTTACTCACCTATACAGTTATACACACACCAGCTCACTTACTCATACAAATACTAGCACATTCTTACGCTCTTATACAATCACTGATACAAGTACACACTCATCCATACAGCCACTCTCACAATCACACACTCTCACTTATAGCCATTTATATACTCCAACACACATATATACTGCCTTTCACATATGTAGTTACTCACACATGTACCACTGAGATATACATTCAATCACTAACACACCCATACACACACTCACCCACCCATACAGTCCATCACAGATGCACTCTTGAAACCATGCACCCAGTGAATCACCAACTCACACATCTATGCACACACACCCCACCCACACAAACACTCAGGCACCCATACAGATACTCAGACAATCAATCAATAACCCATGTAGACACTCATGTAGCTATTCAGAAAGCCATGCAGCCGCTTACAAACCAACAGACAGACGGATACAGACATTCACACAGTTTAGTCACTAACCCATGCATTCAGTAAGATACATTTAATCACTCACTTGTAGAGTCAGTCACTCACGTACTAAATCATCCATTCAGACACTTATACACCCACTCATTCTTCAATACGCCTTTCCCTATATATATTAAACATATTTAAACTTTACAGAAACACACAGTCACTGGATGATGTCATCAGTGATGTCATTTGAGATGTCATCAGTGATGTCATCAGTGATGTCACTGACCATGTCATGAGTGATGTAATATGTGACGCCATCAGCAGTGCATTGCGGGGGCGCGAGTTATAGGTAGCTGAACTAACTATAACGGGGGAATTTCTATGGTTTTGTACGAGTGAAATGTCCAACTAACTATAACTGTCCCTAAAACCTATGGTTTTTTCAGTGAATATATATATATTCACAGAAAAAACCACAGGTTTCAGGGACGTTATAGTTAGAAATTAGCATTTAAAAAAACCATAGAAATTTACTGTAAAAACACCATAGGTTTCAGGGACGTTATAGTTAGTTGGACATTTTACTCGTACAAAACCTGAGAAATTTGGCCGTTATAGTTAGTTGAGCTAACTATAACTCGCGCCCCGCAATGCACTGCTGATGACGTCACATATTACATCATTCATGATATGGTCAGTGACATCACTGATGACGTCACTGATGACATCTCAAATGACATCACTGATGACATCACTGATGGCATCATCCACGTGATAATCTGATGCACCTCCTCAAATCCTATTATAACCTTTGATACACCCACTCTAAAATACAGACTACCATTTTTGAAACCATAGACACACCAATACCAGTTACTACATACCCACTCACTGATTCCTAGGTCTACACACACATCTACTCATTCACCTATTCAGACACTCATACATGCAGTCACTGATCAATACAGCACTATCATATGCACTCATACACCTATACAGACACTTACACACCACCACTCACCCATAGAGTTAGTCACAATCAATCAATCAATCAATCAATCAGGTGTTTGTTGAGTGTGACTACTCACCCGTAAGGGTCTCAAGGCGCTGGGGGTGGGGGGGTGCAGGTTCCAGTCCATCAAGGAGGGGGGTCTGTCGAAGAGCCAGGTTTTGAGGTTTCTTGCGAAGATGGGGAGCGATGTTGTCTGTCTGAGGTGGAGTGGAAGGGCGTTCCAGGCTCTGGCCGCGAGGAAGGAGAAGGAGCGGCCTCCCGATCTGGTCTTTCTGGTGCGGGGGACCACGGCGTAGGAGAGCTGGGCTGATCGTAGGGTCCTTTGGGGTGCGTGGAATTTGAGTCGGCTGTTCAGGTATGCTGGTCCGGAGTCGTGGAGGGCCTTGTGTGAGTGGGTGAGCATCTTGAAGGTGACTCTAGCCTCGATGGGGAGCCAGTGGAGTGTGCGCAGGTGCTGGGAGATGTGGTAGTGTCTTGGTAGGTTGAGGACCAGTCTTGCAGCGGCGTTCTGGATGTTCTGTAGCTTGTGGGTGAGGTTTTTGTTTATTCCGGCGTAGAGTGCGTTGCAGTAGTCGAGTCTGCTGGTGACCAGGGCGTGAGTGATGGTCTTTCTGTGTTCGAGAGGGATCCATTTGAAGGTCTTACGTAGGAGGCAGAGGGTGTGGAAGCAGGAGGACGAGATGGAGTTGATCTGGGGGTCCATTTTGAGCTCAGAGTCCAGGATGATTCCCAGGTTGCGTGCGTGGTCCGTGGGAGTGGGCGGGCTTTCAAGTGTGGGGGGCCACCAGGTGTCGTTCCAGGCATCGGGTTTTGGGCCCATGATGAGTACTTCTGTTTTGTTGGTGTTTAGTTGTAGGCAGCTGTTTTTCATCCATTTGGCGACAGCTTCCATGCCTTCTCAAAAGTTGTGTCTGGCAGTGTTGGGTTCGTTGGATAGGGAGAGGATGAGTTGGGTGTCGTCTGCGTATGACACAATGTTGAGTCCGTAGGTTCTGACGATGGGGGCGAGCGAAGCCATGTAGACGTTGAAGAGCGTAGGGCTGAGGGAGGAACCCTGGGGGACTCCGCAGGTGGTTGGTGTAGGGTCCGAGAGGAAAGGAGGGAGTCTGACCCACTGCGTTCTGCCGGAGAGGAAGGAGCAGATCCAGTCGAGGGCCTTGTCCTGGATCCCTGCGTCATGGAGTCTGCGTATTAGGGTGCAGTGAGAGACTGTCGTGAATGCCGCTGAGAGGATGAGGAGGATGAGGGCTACTGTTTCTCCTTTGTCCAGTAGGGTGCGGATGTCGTCTGTTGCGGCGAGGAGGGCGGTTTCCGTACTGTCGTTTTTTCTGAAGCCGGATTGGGAGGGGTCGAGGATGTTGTGCTCTTCGATGAATGTGGCGAGTTGGCTGTTGATGGCTTTCTCGAGGACTTTCGCTGGGAATGGGAGCAGGGAGATGGGTCTGTAGTTTTTGAGGTCGGTGGGGTCCGCCGAGGGTTTTGATTGATTTGATTGATTGTGACTAACTCTATGGGTGAGTGTCGGTGTGTAAGTGTCTGTATAGGTGTATGTGTGCATATGATAGTGTTGTATTGATGAGTGACTGCATGTATGAGTGACTGTATGGGTGAATGAGTGGATGTGTGTGTAGACCTAGGAATCAGTGAGTGGGTATGTAGTAACTGGTATTGGTGTGTCTATGGTTTCGAAAATGGTAGTCTATATTTTAGAGTGGGTGTATCAAAGGTTATATTAGGGTGTGAGGAGGTGCATCAGATTATCATGTGGATGATGTCATCAGTGATGTCATCAGTGATGTCATTTGAGATGTTATCAGTGACGTCATCAGTGATGTCACTGATCATGTCATGAATGATGTAATATGTGACGTCATCAGCAGTGCATTGCGGGGGCGCAAATTATAGTTAGCTCAACTAACTATAACGGCCAAATTTCTCAGGTTTTGTACGAGTAAAATGTCCAACTAACTATAACGTCCCTGAAACCTATGTTTTTCTCAGTAAATTTCTATGGTTTTTTAAATGCTAATTTCTAACTATAACGTCCCTGAAACCTGTGGTTTTTTCAGTGAATTTCGATGGTTTTTTAAATGCTAATTTTTAACTATAACGTCCCTGAAACCTATGGTTTTTTCAGTGAATTTCTATGTTTTTTTAAATGCTAATTTCTAACTATAACGTCCCTGAAACCTATGGTTTTTTCAGTGAATATATATATATATATATTCACTGAAAAAACCATAGGTTTCAGGAACGTTATAGTTAGTTGGACATTTCACACGTACAAAACCATAGAAATTCCGGCGTTATACTTAGTTCAGCTAACTATAACTCGCGCCCCTGCAATGCACTGCTTATGACGTCACATATTACATCATTCATGACATGGTCAGTGACATCACTGATGACATCACTGATGACATCACTGATGACATCACTGATGACATCATCCAGTGACTGTGTGTTTCTGTAAAGTTTAAATTTGTTTTATATATATGCCAAGCTGTATTGAAGAATGAGTGGGTGTATAAGTGTCTGTATGGAGGATTTAGTAGGTACGTGACTGACTGTATAAGTGAGTGATTAAATGTGTCTTACTGAATGCATGGGTTAGTGACTAAACTGTGTGAATGTCTGTATCAGTCTGTCTGTTGTTGTGTAAGCTGCTGCATGGGTTGGTGAGTAGCTGCATGAGTGTCTATATGGGTTATTGATTGCTTGCCTGAGTATTTGTATGGCTGCCTGAGTGTGTGTGTGGGTGGGTGGGAGGTGTGTGACTGTGCATAGATGTGTGAGTGGTTGATTCACTGGGTGTATGGGTTCAAGAGTGCATGTGGAAACAGCTGTATGGGTGGGTGGGTGAGTGTGTGTATGGGTGTGTTGGTGAGTGAATGGATGTCTCAGTGGTACATGTGCAAGTAACTACATATGTAAAAGGCAGTATATGTGAGTGATGGTGTATATAAATAACTATATGTGAGAGTCAGTAATTGTGAGAGTGGCTGCATGGATGAGTGTGTATTTGTATCAGTGATTCTATAAGAGAGTAATTATGTGTTAGTATCTGTATGAATAAGTGAGGTGGTGTCTGTATAACTGTATAGGTGAGTAAATGGAAGTATGATTGATTCTTTGCATGACTGACTAGGTGTGTGAGTAACTCTGGATATGTGGCAGTGTGTGAGTGTCTGTATAGGTGTATGAGTGCATATGATAGTGTTGTATTGATGAGTGACTGCATGTATGAGTGACTGTATGGGTGAATGAGTGGATGTGTGTGTAGACCTAGGAATCAGTCAGTGCGTATTTATTAACTGGTATTGATGTGTCTATTTTTTCAAAAATGGTAGTCTGTATTTTAGAGTGGGTGTATCAAAGGTTATATTCAGGTGTGAGGAGGTGCATCAGATTTTCATGTGGATGATGTCATCAGTGATGTCATCAGTGATGTCATTTGAGATGTCATCAGTGATGTCACTGACCATGTCATGAATGATGTAATATGTGACATCATCAGCAGTGCATTGCGGGGGCGCGAGTTATAGTTAGCTGAACTAACTATAACGCCGGAATTTCTATGGTTTTGTATGAGTGAAATGTCCAACTAACTATAACGTTCCTGAAACCTATGGTTTTTTCAGTGAATTTCTATGGTTTTTTAAATGCTAACTTCTAACTATAACGTGCCTGAAACCTATGTTTTTTTCAGTGAATTTCTATGGTTTTTTAAATGCTAATTTCTAACTATAACGTGGCTGAAACCTATGGTTTTTTCAGTGAATTTCAGAGGTTTTTTAAATGAAAATTTGTAAGTCTTATGTACCTCAATCCTATGTTTTTTTATTTTCTATATATATATACTTATATATATATTTAAAAAAAATTGTGAATAATTTTTAGTTAGGAAAACTATATTCATTCTTTTTTATTTTTAATATTATACAGAAGTCGCGCACCCTTTGCGCACCCTACACAATGGCTGCGTGCATTCCCGTAGCCATTTTGAAAAGTCGCGCTGGGGTCGCGACTTCGGCGTAATTTGTAAAGTATGAAATATCTTTAAATTAATTATAAATAAAAGTTTTCCTTTAAGTGTTTCTCTAAATATATTAATAAAAGTATTTTTAAAGTATTATTTTCAATATAATTTCGACGAAAAATTATTCGATTATTATTGGATTTTGAGGTTAGGAGGGATGGCCATTTTGCTCGATCTGTTTTGCAAGATTTTTTGGTCTAGTCAGGTGGACACCCTCCTCCGGGTGAGGTACGGCTTGGGGATTCTATTCAAAAGGTGAGGAATCCACAGGCAGAAGTATCCATCAGAAGAACAAGTTACTTACCTCAGGTAACGCTTTTTCTGGTGGATACAGTATCTGCCTGTGGATTCCTCACTGTCCCACCCGCCTCCCCGTTGTCCACCTGTTTCTACCAAAAAGATGCTTTTACTGTTTGGCATGAATGTTTTTAATATGTCTTAATCATGCTTATGTTTTAATAGTGAGAAATGCTTGATCTGTTGCTATTTCCTTATGCCTTTATTGGTTATGCATTTGTATATATATATATATATTTAGTATACTATGTATACATGTGAAAATGTGTCGGTCCGCCTGTTTGCCTCAGTGGCACGGAAAAAATGGGTGGAACTGACGTCAGCACGCCGACGAGGTCCTCTTATGGCGCCGATGGCATCATACGGAGTCGCGAGCGGAGCCGTGCTATTATGACATCCTCGTCGACGTGGGAGAGCTAGGAAAGAATTTCCACGGAATGCTGGCTCCGGGGATATTCACCCAAGTGTTCAGGCTAGTCCTTTGGGAGCAACTGTTTATGTTGCCACTCCAGAAACCGAAACCAGTGATCTGAGGGCAGAGGCCCTGCAGATGGCACACAAGGTGGGGAGCCCAGTCGTGTGCACCGGCGGGGCAGCGAAGTGACAAGCACCACTACCCACAAAAAAGGTAACGGGGCACTCAATAACACAGGATCTTCTCTTTGTATCTGGCAGGAACAACGAGGTTAAAATGCCCTAGTTCCAAAATGTAGAATTAGTGCTACAACGGTCTTCAAGAGGACCTGCGATGGATGTCGCTTCTGCCTCCCGTACCCTGGAGGCGGCACATGGGTCACGCGGTACAGTCATACTGCGGTGGGACGCACACTCGTTGACCTCTCATGGCACTGCTCCACACTTCGGGGAGGACGCTTTCCATTAGCTGTGTTTTCTGATGACGTGTTGCGCAGGCCCCGTCCAACAACAGAACTCCATTAGATCCAAACAGACTCTTCCACTCTCTCACCGGAAGTGAAACCAGGCCACGCGGACACTTTAACAATACCACAGCCGGGAATGCACTTTTCGGTAAAAAGAACACATTCCTTCCTTCTAATTTATCAAATAAACGACTCACTGAAGAACAGGGGCCAGCTTCGATCGGTAAACAGCCGTTACAACGACTTTTTTACTTCGCGATACCATTACAACGCATGCATTACCACGCATGTGTTGTACATCGCGAAGTCATTACTACGCATTTTTTTAGAACGCATGGTCATTTACCACGCATGCCTTTACAACGAATTTCGTTGTAAAGGTATGTATGTAAATGACCATGCGTTCTAAAAAAACTGTAGACGATCCACGTCGTTGTAAGGAAACAGAGGCTGTTCCATTTCCTCACAATGACGTGCACCGCCCCTCAGAGACGACGTGAAGCAGGAACAACGAGGAGAGAGGAACCACGAGGAGTGAGAGGTAAGGGGGATTGGGCATGGGGTGGGGGTTACTTTTCAAGGGTTTAGGGTAGTGCAGTGGTGTTTGGGAAGTGTAGGGGGTCGTGCTGGGGGTAGTGTTTTAGGGTTTAGGGTAGTGCAGTGGTGTTTGTGTAGTGTAGGGGGTCGTGCTGGGGGTAGTGTTTTAGGGTTAAGGGTAGTGCAATGGTGTTTGTGTAGTGTAGGGGGTAGTGCTGGGGGTAGTGTTTTAGGGTTTAGGGTAGTGCAGTGGTGTTTGTGTAGTGTAGGGGGTCGTGCTGGGGATAGATTTAGGGTTTAGGGTAGTGCAGTGGTGTTTGTGTAGTGTAGGGGGTCGTGCTGGGGGTAGTGTTTTAGGGTTTAGGGTAGCGCAGTGGTGTTTGTATGGTGTAGGGGGTCGTGCTGGGGGTAGTGTTTTAGGTTTTAGGGTAGTGCAGTGGTGTTTGTGTAGTGTAGGGGGTCTTGCTGGGGGTAGTGTTTTAGGGTTTAGGGTAGTGCAGTGGTGTTTGAGTAGTGTAGGGGGTCGTGCTGGGGGTAGTGTTTTAGCGTTTAGGGTAGTGCAGTGTTGTTTGGGTAGTGTAGGGGGTCATGCTGGGGGTAGTGTTTTAGGGTTTAGTTTAGCACAGTAGTGTTTGTGTAGTGTAGGAGGTTGTGCTGGGGGTAGTGGTTTAGGGTTTAGGGTAGTGCAGTGGTGTTTGTGTAGTGTAGGAGGTCGTGCTGGGGATAGATTTAGGGTTTTGGGTAGTGCAGTGGTGTTTGGGTAGTGTAGGGAGTCATGCTGGGGGTAGTGTTTTAGGGTTTAGGGTAGTGCAGTGGTGTTTGTGTAGTGTAGGGGGTCGTACTGGGGGTAGTGTTTTAGGGTTTAGGGTAGTGCAGTGGTGTTTGTGTAGTATAGGGGGTCGTGCTGGGGTAGTGTTTTAGGGTTTAGGGTAGTGCAGTGGTGTTTGGGTAGTGTAGTGGGTCGTGCTGGGGGTAGTGTTTTAGGGTTTAGAGTAGTGCAGTGGTGTTTGGGTAGTGTAGGGGGGTCGTGCTGGGGGTAGTGTTTTAGGGTTTGGGGTAGGGCAGTAGTGTTTGGGTAGTGTAGGGGGTACTGCTGGGGGTAGTGCTTTAGGGTTTAGGGTAGTGCAGTGGTGTTTGGGTAGTGTAGGGGGTCATGCTGGGGGTAGTGTTTTAGGGTTTAGGGTAGTGCAGTGGTGTTTGTGTAGTGTAGGGGGTCATGCTGGGGGTAGTGTTTTAGGGTTTAGGGTAGTGCAGTGGTGTTTGTGTAGTGTAGGGGGTAGTGTTTTAGGGTTTAGGGTAGTGCAGTGGTGTTTGTGTAGTGTAGGGGGTTGTGCTGGGGGTAGTGTTTTAGGGTTTAGGGTAGTGCAGTGGTGTTTGGGTAGTATAGGGGGTACTGCTGGGGGTAGTGTTTTAGGGTTTAGGGTAGTGCAGTGTTGTTTGTGTAGTGTAGGGGGTTGTGCTGGGGGTAGTGTTTTAGGGTTTAGGGTAGTGCAGTGGTGTTTGTGTGGTGTAGGGGGTCGTGCTGGAGGTAGTGTTTTAGGGTTTAGGGTAGTGCAGTGGTGTTTGTGTGGTGTAGGGGGTCGTGCTGGGGATAGTGTTTTAGGGTTTAGGGTAGTGCAGTGGTGTTTGTGTGGTGTAGGGGGTCGTGCTGGGGGTAGTGTTTTAGGGTTTAGGGCAGTGCAGTGGTGTTTGTGTAGTGTAGGGGGTCGTGCTGGGGTAAGTGTTTTAGGGTTTAGGGTAGTGCAGTGGTGTTTAGGTAGTGTAGGGGGTCATGCTGGAGGTAGAGTTTTAGGGTTTAGGGTAGTGCAGTGGTGTTTGTGTAGTATAGGGGGTCATGCTGGGGGTAGTGTTTTAGTGTTTAGGGTAGTGCAGTGGTGTTTGGGTAGTGTAGGGGGTTGTGCTGGGGGTAGTGTTTTAGGGTTTAGGGTAGTGCAGTGGTGTTTGTGTAGTGTAGGGGGTCATGCTGGGGGTAGTGTTTTAGGGTTTAGGGTAGTGCAGTGATGTTTGGGTAGTGTAGGGGTAGTGCTGGGTATAGTGTTTTAGGGTTTAGGGTAGTGCAGTGGTGTTTGGGTAGCGTATGGGGTCGTGCTGGGGGTAGTGTTTAAGGGTTTAGGGTAGTGCAGTGGTGTTTGTGTAGTGTAGGGGGTCGTGCTGGGGGTAGTGTTTTAGGGTTTAGGGTAGTGCAGTGGTGTTTGTGTAGTGTAGGGGGTTGTTCTGGTGGTAGTGTTTAAGGGTTTACGGTAGTGCAGTGGTGTTTGGGTAGTGTAGGGGGTTGTGCTGGGTGTAGTGTTTCAGGGTTTAGGGTAGTGCAGTGGTGTTTGTGTAGTGTAGGGGGTCGTGCTGGCGGTAGTGTTTTAGGGTTTAGGGTAGTGCAGTGGAGTTTGGGTAGTGTAGGGGTAGTGCTGGGGGTAGTGTTTTAGGGTTTAGGGTAGTGCAGTGGTGTTTGGGTAGTGTATGGGGTCGTGCGGGGGGTAGTGTTTAAGTGTTTAGGGTAGTGCAGTGGTGTTTGTGTAGTGTAGGGGGTCATGCTGGGGGTAGTGTTTTAGGGTTTAGGGTAGTGCAGTGGTGTTTGTGTAGTGTAGGGGTCATGCTGGGGGTAGATTTAGGGTTTAGGGTAGTACAGTGGTGTTTGTGTAGTGTAGGGGGTCATGCTGGGGGGAGTGTTTTAGGGTTTAGGGTAGTGCAGTGGTGTTTGTGTAGTGTAGGGGGTCGTGCTGGGGGTAGTGTTTTAGGGTTTAAGGTAGTGCAGTGGTGTTTGGGTAGTGTAGGGGTAGTGAGGGGGTAGTGTTTTAGGGTTTAGGGTAGTGCAGTGGTGTTTGGGTAGTGTATGGGGTCGTGCTGGGGGTAGTGTTTAAGGGTTTAAGGTAGTGCAGTGGTGTTTGTGTAGTGTAGGGGGTCATGCTGGGGGTAGTGTTTTAGGGTTTAGGGTAGTGCAGTGGTGTTTGTGTAGTATAGGGGGTCATGCTGGGGGTAGTGTTTTAGGGTTTAGGGTAGTGCAGTTGTGTTTGGGTAGTGTAGGGGGTCGTGCTGGGGTAGTGTTTTAGGGTTTAGGGTAGTGCAGTGGTGTTTGTGTAGTGTAAGGGGTCGTGCTGGGGGTAGTGTTTTAGGGTTTAGGGTAGTGCAGTGGTGTTTGTGTAGTTTAGGGGGTCGTGCTGGGGGTAGTGTTTGAGGGTTTAGGGTAGTGCAGTGGTGTTTGGGTAGTGTAGGGGGTCGTGCTGGGGGTAGTGTTTTAGGGTTTAGGGTAGTGCAGTGGTGTTTGTGTAGTGTAGGGGGTCGTGCTGGGGGTTGTGTTTTAGGGTTTAGGGCAGTGCAGTGGTGTTTGGGTAGTGTAGGAGGTCGTGCTGGGGGTAGTGTTTTAGGGTTTAGGGCAGTGCAGTGGTGTTTGGGTAGTGTAGGGGGTCGTGCTGGGGGTAGAGTTTTAGGGTTTAGGGCAGTGCAGTGGTGTTTGGGTAGTGTAGGGGGTCGTGCTGGGGGTAGTGTTTTTTTGGGTTTAGGGCAGTGCAGTGGTGTTTCTGTAGTGTAGGGGGTCGTGCTGGGGGTAGTGTTTTAGGGTTTAGGGCAGTGCAGTGGTGTTTGTGTAGTGTAGGGGGTCGTGCTGGGGGTAGTGTTTTTGGGTTTAGGGCAGTGCAGTGGTGTTTGGGTAGTGTAGGGGGTTGTGCTGGGGGTAGTGTTTTAGGGTTTAGGGTAGTGCAGTGGTGTTTGTGTAGTGTAGGGGGTCGTGCAGGGGGTAGTGTTTTAGGGTTTAGGGTAGTGCAGTGGTGTTTGTGTAGTGTAGGGGTAGTGTTTTAGGGTTTAGGGTAGTGCAGTGGTGTTTGGGTAGTGTAGGGGGTCGTGCGGGGGGTAGTGTTTAAGTGATTAGGGTAGTGCAGTGGTGTTTGTGTAGTGTAGGGGGTCGTGCTGGGGGTAGTGTTTTAGGGTTTAGGGTAGTGCAGTGGTGTTTGTGTAGTGTAGGGGGTCATGCTGGGGGTAGATTTAGGGTTTAGGGTAGTGCAGTGGTGTTTGTGTAGTGTAGGGGGTCGTGCTGGGGGTAGTGTTTTAGGGTTTTGGGTAGTGCAGTGGTGTTTGTGTAGTATAGGGGGTCGTGCTGGGGGTAGTGTTTTAGGGTTTAAGGTAGTGCAGTGGTGTGAGGAAAAGTGTTCTTCTGATCGGTATCATTTGTACCAGGACTCAATTGTTTTTTCATTGCCATTTCGTGTCAAACACTTCCACACGACCCACCTGGTCGTTTCTGCTGATGCCTGAGGAAATTCTAACAAACACGACAAAAACCATCTTGCAGCCTGCATTTCTGCCCAGGAACTGTCGCACACCCAACCCCCTGTTCTTTGCAGTTCGACAGAAAACCATGAGACACTCACGCCCTGTGTAAATGATTTGTTTCCCATCTCCTGCTCCCTGCCTGGTAAACATCCTTGACACCGTGATCAGGTTATCTGGACAATGGTCTGACTGCTGGGCCTTGATCAGGGTGATTGGACAATGGTTTGAATGACCGAGCTTTGATCAAGCTGATCGAACAATGACCTGAATGACCATGCTTTGATCAAGCTGAGTGAACAATAATTTGAGTACCAAGCCTTGATCAGGTCACCAACTACAAACACCGTCTGGATCTGGTTATCAACTGCAAACACTGCCCTGATTGAACAATGGACTAACAGCCAAAAGACTGGAATGAAAAAGTATAAAAGGCTTGTAAGCTGCGGAGTAAAGCAGCAGCCTCCTCTGTCTTGTTTCTAACGAGCTTGGGACTCTGTTCCATAGCCCGGGCTATTTGAATAAATCTGGGTTCCTCCTGCAGACGAAGGCTCCTGTGTCTCCTTTTACTACGTATGAAGGGTATGGAAGACTTGGGCAATTCCCCGCCGCCGAGACCCAGTGAGTGGGTTATTCCGGTTCTTCAAATGGCGCCCGAATAGGGACTCCACGAGTACGAAGGTCAGGCCCGGTGGATGTGAGGAGGTGCACGGAGAGACTCCGACGGAGGCGCCCTACCTGAGGGATTCTTGCAATCCGGTAAGCCGAACGACTCGCCCGCTGTTCCTCCCCACCCGGTCTGGGCCACATGACCACGTCCTCGCTGGAGTCCCCTAGCAAATAATTTCTGGAGCAGGACACAGCCCTACGTCTGCAGAAGAGAACTACCCCTGTAAGGTAAGGGTGGACTGATCACCCACCAAGTCTGTATGATTCTGCTGTTATTGACCTTTGCAAAAGCCAAGCAGGCGAGGTGAATTTTAAAACCCGCCGGTGTCTGTTACCTATTTACAAGCATGCCAGTCAGTAGTAAGTTCAAGAAATTATGTTGTTGTATGTGTACGCAGGACTCCCAGCTGGAGGCGGCTTGTCCGCTTCCTCCAGAAGGGACCCCTGGCCATACGATGTATGTTAAACATGGCCCTTCTGCCATAATGTTTTCCTCATTCTGGGTAAAATATACGAAACAAAGTAACGCGGAATTACAGTGGCCACTTTTCGGCTCCTTTAATTCCCAAGTTCTTGCCAACTTAGAGGAACAATTAATGAAAAGAAAAACGCGCCCGTCTATGTTTGAATCTGTCCGATTTTGGAGGAAAGAGATAGAGCAGAGAGCTAGAAAGCAGAAGGCTCAAGAAATAAAACAGGAACGCATGTCAATGGCCGACCACGCCAGAGTAAATTTACAAAATCAAATGACAAAATCGGTAGAAATAGCCAACAGGGAGCATGGGGCCCGGGTACAAAAATGCTATCCAGCTCGTGAGGAGAAAAGAAAGGGCCATATGGATGGGGGAGAAGAAGGTGATTCCTTGCTTGATACCATGCTAGAAAGCCCTCCTGCATATGCCCCAATGTACCCTGCCCTGACGCCTCACACCCCACATGTCCCCCCGCCACCGCCCACTCCTGCCCCCACTGCCCCTCCTACTGTTCTTCCTGTCACACCAACCCTCCCGATTTTTCCTATGACACCGACCATGCCCGCTAACCCTGTCCTCACTGCGGGAATGACAACAAGTCTCCATCCGCCCAACCCCTGCGGCTTTACCCCTACCCGCCCTTTTCCTACTTCCCCGTGGTCTACAGTTAAGCAGGATTTATATAAAATGTTCAATTCCCCCGACTGGCCTCCTTGCGCTCTGCAGTCAGCTTTTCGTCCCTACGAGAAAATGACCTACAGAAGCAACAGTGTGAATGTTGGATAAAGAACGGGAATATTTATGCCTTTAAAGCCATATGGTCCACCTTTTCCCAGTGGACGATTATGGAACAGACCACCTGGGCTGAATACATGTGTACGCTGGTCATGCAAAAATTTGAGAATGGGCTTATGCAGATACCAACTGGATTAATGGACCTTAGGTCACAAATAAGAAGAGGCGATGTTCAGGGAGAGGGGATGTTTGGTGCTGTGTCTGCTTTAATGGCTTACCGTGATATGACCGCTTTTTCCAACACCGCTCTAGAAACAGCTATGCCAATGAGAGAGGCGGCCCCTGTCTTTGTTAACGCACTTACCGATGCCCAAAATAATGGCCGAGGGGCTGTTGAGGCACACTGGCGCAGGCTTTGGGTTCATGTTCCTTGGAAAAGGTCAGAAGTAATGCAGTTAAAAGAACAATTACCAGATCCCCGGAAGAATCCGGCTGCCTTTTACAGAGAATTAGGTCAGATTATATCTGCAGGTACTCTCGTTCTTGAGGATATAGATTTACTTTTTGGTACGGTTGTCCCCACTGAAATTTGGGACAAGATTCGACATACTGATCATGAAGTGGCGTTGGGAGGTAAATGGGCTGACCTAGAGGCTATGGAAGAAGCAAGGGTAGGAGGGACTAAACCAGAAGCTGCCATCCTGACTTTGCCCGGTAAAATAATAACGTTTATGAAAACACTTTTGCCGGAAACTGTCATTAACTGGGATAAAATAAACGCCTGTAGGCAGCGAAAAGATGAGAATGTGGCTGACTTCTTTACCCGTTTTGAGACAGAATACAAGGGACATAGTGGTTTGGATCCCCGGACCCCAGGTTCTGGCCCAGTGTTTGTCGATAAGTTTGTCAGCAACTTGCTTCCTGAGATTTCCACCAGGCTTAAGAAAGTTGAAAGTACGTGGTCTGCCCAAACTATCACTGGTATCTTGGCTATGGCACAATATCATGAGAATAGGGAGAATGAAGATAGAGACAAGGAAAGTAAGAAGGTTAGGGATCTTAAGACTAAGGCACTTCTGCAGCAGGCTTACCCTCCCCGAGGTCCCGATGCCCGCGGGAATTTCAGACCTCAACCCCAACACCCTCCGAGGGCTCGCCAGTCTACCCCCTCCAGCCCTCAACATACGGGAGCCCTCCAAACAGATCAGTGTGCTTATTGTAAGGGGTACGGCCATTGGATAGACGAGTGTCCCGTGTTAGCTGAAAACATCCGAACAGGGAAGACTCGGCCTCGCGCTCCCAGGGAGGGAAGGCCGACTAGGGACCATGGCCCGCCCCATCCACAGGATAAAGAAAGTAGGTCCAGGGATCACGTTCCCTTCCGGCCGCGCCCGGCCAATAGGTTTGATGGGTACGAAGCAACACGCACTTATTACAATGATGATTATGACGAAGTTGATGAGATAGGGTCCTACCAAGCATAGGACAGCCAGGAAAGGGGTATTACCAGAGTGCAAATTCCAGTGGATCAAAGGGGCCCGTATGTTCAAATGTCAGTTGTGGGGAACAATCAGAATTTTCTTTTGGATACTGGGGCCACCAGGTCTTCTATTGCACGTCTGTCAGTCCCGGAGGCACCCCTTTCTGGCAAAATAAATGTCTCCGTGGGTTTTGCAGGAACACCTGTGACGAGCCCTGTCTCTGAATCCCTCCCTCTCGATATTGGCCCTGCACATGTTGACGCTCCCTTGGTCCTTACTACAGGTTGCAGTGAAAACTTGTTAGGCATGGATTTACTGAAAGCTCTGTATGCGACCATATCATGTAGTCCCCAAGGTGTATCCCTAACAATTTCTCCCACCGCAGCTTCCTATATGTATCTGTCTGGTCCCCTCCCACCAGAATTGCAGTTCTTACCTTCCTCCCTCTGGGCATCATCAGACACTGATGTAGGGTGTCTCAACATATCCCCTCATGTGGTACGCATCGAGCCAGGTGCACTTCTCCCCCGCCTCCGGCAGTATCGACTACCCGCGGAAGGAGAAATGGCCCTTTTAACAATAATATCTGAATTAATGGACAAGGGCGTAGTGGAGGAAACACGTGGCAATATCTGTAACAGTCCCATTATTCCCGTTCTTAAAAAGACCAATGGAGATGCTCTCTCCCCTAAAATATACGGATTCGTGATTGACCTGAGAGCCCTTAACAAAATAACAATCTCCCAATATCCTGTTGTCCCCGACATTACAGCCCTCTTAACGATGGTCCCTTCTGACGCAACGCACTTTTCTGTCATAGACCTGAAGAATGCTTTTTTCAGCATTCCTATACATCCTGACAGCAGACATTTTTTTGGTTTCTCCCTTGGTGGGCGAAGCTTTAGATTCTGCCGCGCCCCTCAAGGTTTCACCGAGAGCCCCAGTATCTATAGTCAAGCCCTCAAAAGTCAACTAGATTCCTTGGAACTCCCTGATAACTCCACACTATTACAATATGTAGATGACCTCCTCATTGCTGCAAATTCTGTCCCATCATGTAAAGAAGCTACTCTCTGTTTGTTACGCCACCTTGCCCTCCATAATCACAAAGTCTCTTTAAAAAAGCTTCAGTTTTGTCAAGAGAAGGTGACCTATTTAGGTCATCTCCTCTCGAAGGAGGGAAGGCAGCTCACCGCTGATCGTGTAGCCATTATCAATGCTATGACGGCCCCACGAACACAAAAGCAGGTGCGAGCCTTCATAGGCCTAACCTCATACTGTAGACAGTGGATTTCCAACTTTTCGGCCATGGTCAAACCTCTTCTTGCCCTCACCACTAAAGACATATCAGACAGTTCCTTTCCATGGACTAGAGAGCATGCGCAGGCCTTCCAAGATTTAAAGAGGGCTCTGTGTACTGCTCCAGTCCTCGGTACTCCTGATTATAGCAAGCAATTTTTTCTTTTTGTACATGAGACAGACGGCTGTGCATGCGCTGTCTTGACCCAGATGTTCGGAGGTCACCATCGGCCATGTGCCTATTTTTCAGCCACCTTAGATCCTGTTGCAAGGGCTCTCCCAGGATGCCTACGGGCGACCGCTGCGGCCGCCCTCATGGTCCGTCAGAGTGCGGGGATCGTCATGAACTCCCCCTGACTCTGATGGTCCCCCATTCTGTAGATACCCTCCTTAATAACACCAAGACACAGTACCTCACTAGCGCACGACTCACAGGATATGAACTGACACTCTTTTCCAGCCACATTAACATCAAGAGATGCACTGTACTGAACCCCGCAACATTACTCCCACTGGATACTCAGGATGCCCGCTTAGACCCACATGACTGCATATTAAGGACAGAGGAGGAGACGAAGGGACGGGTTGACTTACAGGATACCCCGATAGCAGAACCAGAAGGTACACTATATGTGGACGGATCATGTCTCAGAGGGCCAGATGGTAACACCTCAGCCGCCTATGCCCTCACGACATTAGGACAAGTAGTAGAAACAGCTCAGATTCCGCAGTGCTCTGCTCAAGCAGCAGAATTAGTGGCCCTCACTAGAGCCTGTGAGTTAAGCAAAGGGATGACGGTAAATATTTATACTGACAGCCAATATTCCTTCGGGGTGGCCCACAACTTCGGGAGGTTATGGAAAGAAAGGAATTTCCTTACTTCCCATGGGACCAAGATTCAACATGGCCCCCTAATTCACCGATTGTTAGACTCCCTGACACTCCCCAGAAAGGTGGCCATTATAAAATGTAAGGCCCATAAGAAAGTGACAGATGATGTTGGGAAAGGCAATGCCCTGGCTGACCAGACGGCCAGACAAACAGCTCTTAGAAAAAGGGAAGGAATGTATGTAGGAGGTCCCGCTAGGTGGGTGGCAGACGAGGGCATGGTTGAAAACACAGTACAGAGTGTGATCGATATTCAGTCCCATACTACTCCTGAGGAACTACGGGTGTGGAAGGAGCAATTAGCAAAGGAGGGAATTGATGGTTGCTGGGTCCGCACGACTATGGAAAGACAATGGATGTTACCTGACAGTCATGTGCTACCAGTAGTTACGATGGCCCATGGTCCTGCTCACATTAGTGCAAAAGGGATATGTAAACTGTTGGAACCTACATGGTACAACTCTAAGATACCAACATATGCTGAAAAGCTGGTTAAAACATGCCTGATTTGCCTAATGTATAACCCAGGAAAAGGCACAGTTACTCCTAAGGGAGGATTCTCTCCTCCTAC
This sequence comes from Calotriton arnoldi, assembly GCA_963921515.1. Taxonomy (NCBI): domain Eukaryota; kingdom Metazoa; phylum Chordata; class Amphibia; order Caudata; family Salamandridae; genus Calotriton; species Calotriton arnoldi. The sequence continues at coordinate 232,665 of CAWUFW010005561.1, forward strand.
CTTCCCTTTTGAAGTCCTCCAAATAGATTACATCCAGATTGACCGATGTAACAATTTAAAATATGTCCTAGTGGTGGTCTGTACCTTCAGCCGATGGGTGGAGGCCTACCCCGTCAAAGACTGCACCGCTATCACTACCGCCAAAATGCTATTAAAAGAGTACCTCCCACGATTCGGTTTGCCCCGCTTGGTCTGGAGTGACAACGGGACACACTTTACGGCTCAAATTATGGAATATATCTGTACAGCATTGGGTATAAAACAAAAATTTCATGCAGCTAACCACCCCCAGTCAGCAGGTCTAGTGGAGGTGTACAATGGCATCCTAAAAACTAAAATGGCCAAAATAGTAGCCGAGACAGGTGTCACTTGGGTTGATGCTCTGCCCTTGGCCCTATTGTCTACAAGAACAACAGCCCACACCAGGATAGGGCTATCCCCCATGAGATTGTGTTCGGGAGGCCTGCCAATGTATGGGGTGTCCCGCGGCCTAAGAAACTGTCTGATGTTGAATACCCTGTATTAACTGATTACCTGTACAGTCTAACTAATACCTTTCGTACTCTTTATCACCAGGTGCATGAGGCCATACCTGACAAAAGCGAGGGCCCAGGACACGTTATCCAACCTGGAGATTGGGTCTTAGTGAGGAATTTTCAACGGACTAAGAGCCTCGAACCCCGCTGGACACAGCCCCGTCAGGTGTTGCTGGCCACCCACACCGCCGTGAAAGTAGAAGGTCGGAAGAATTGGGTGCATTCGTCCCACTGTAGGCGTGTGCCTCTGCCCCTCCCCTATGATCAGTGGGTGAGGGAAGGACAAGGAGACTCAGAAACAGAAACAGTCCCGACGTTTGTCCCATTCAGCGATGCCAGACTGCATTTTACATCTACGGAAGCAGAGAGTGACAGCATACTGAAATGGGTGGAACCCTCCCTTAACTCTGCTCAACGTCCAGAACAATTGTTTCCCGACCATACTGACCCTACTTCCGACCGATATAACTTGCGCCCCCGAGGGAAGGCTTGCCTTTGACTTCGCCAAGTGCCTATAGGCTGTAGGGCTGTGATCTCCCCGGCCGAGAGTAGTGCTGGTGTGTCAGACTAAGGTGCGCCATAGGGCTCTTGGCACCTGCGCCCAGTGAAGCAACCACCAATCACAGACAGCCACTAGAGGTCCCTGGCTTAGCACAATGGCTGCCGTCCAAAACACTCGAATCCAGAAACAATATGTCAGTCTCCGACATAGTAAATGCTTCATGGCCACCGTGGTGACGCTGTTTGTCTCCCTCATCCTGTCTATTCTTGGTTGGCTGTTACTAATCTACCATCCTGTTACCTCACCAACCCCTACCCCAACTCCTGCAGAGCACCAGTATTACACGCTACCAGCCCACGAGTTACCCCGCCGTGCAGAATTCTTCAATAACACCTTCATCCAAATGTTGCATCATCATCAGCTGATCATGAACATTTCCAACTGCTGGGTTTGCGGACTGATGCCGCATTCCATGATACACCCTGTCCCATTCTTTCCCTACCCCTTTTCCATCTCTGGGTCTTGTCTGGCATGGTGGATGTTGATACAGGAGGCCTACACTGTCAATGGTACTGCCAATTCTGCCCTTGGAACATTTCAGGATGACTTCTGGCGGAACAGATCTGGCCATGCCAATGCTCCTTTTGCCCGACCAGCTCATCCACATCGCTACTATCACCAGATGAACTCGGTGAGATGGTAGTATTCAACTCAACCACTCGACGAACATTTTCCAGATTCCGCACAAGAAGGATACTGCCCGATGAACGAGACACTGTGAATGTCATAAATGTGCAAGGCCGTGTCTGCATCCATGGCCTAGGGACTAAGAAAGTTGGTACCAGTACTTGTAATATCACAAAATCTTTAAACTCTACATCTCCTCCGAAGCTGGTGGCATCCCCCAACACCTATTTCATCTGTGGCACTGCCGCCTACACTTGGCTCCCCCGTAACTGGTCTGGTACCTGCTATCTGGCCTTCCTCCTTCCGCCAACGTATTCTACCCATGGGAGTTACCACCTGTTGATGAAGGGCGCTCTGCGTCGCTCACGTAGGGGCGCCATATCAGCCGAGGATACAGCAGGCCAGGAAACCGGGGACTTCCTTAAAGGTTTCCTTCCATTCTGGGGCCCCATGGCAAACAGTCGGGCTGTACGAGGACTGACCAGGGTCCTTGAAGCCACCATCACAGTAACAGCTGGTGCCATCTCCAACATCACTGCAGAACTACAGGCGGACCGCCTTATAACACTGCAGAACCGCATGGTCCTAGACGTCCTCCTTGCTGATCGTGGTGGTGTGTGTAAATTGATCGGCTCCAGCTGCTGCGTGTACATCCCAGACAACGCACCTTCAGTGTACTATGCCATCCAACGTCTGCATCGCCTTTCTTCCGAAATTCATCTGGATAAAGGCAACTGGTCCCTCACAGGCTGGATCTGGGGCCTCCTTTCCCAGTGGGGGTGGAGGGTCCTCATCTTCCTTGCCTTGGGAATAACTGTCCTGGTCTCCTGCTGTTTGTGCTTTCAGTGCCTGCCAGTGCTCTGTACAATGTGTGTCCAGACCATCCAGCCTCCACCCTCCAACATTCACAACACCAATATGATGATGATGCTCCAACAAGAAACCGATGGCCTTATGAACATTGACATTTCTTAAAGTATTTGCCACTCAATGGCAAAAGGAGGGTCTGAGGAAAAGTGTTCTTCTGATCGGTATCATTTGTACCAGGACTCCATTGTTTTTTCATTGCATTTTCGTGTCAAACACTTCCACACGACCCACCTGGTCGTTTCTGCTGATGCCTGAGGAAATTCTAACAAACACGACAAAAACCATCTTGCAGCCTGCATTTCTGCCCAGGAACTGTCGCACACCCAACCCCCTGTTCTTTGCAGTTCGACAGAAAACCATGAGACACTCACGCCCTGTGTAAATGATTTGTTTCCCATCTCCTGCTCCCTGCCTGGTAAACATCCTTGACACCGTGATCAGGTTATCTGGACAATGGTCTGACTGCTGGGCCTTGATCAGGGTGATTGGACAATGGTTTGAATGACCGAGCTTTGATCAAGCTGATCGAACAATGACCTGAATGACCATGCTTTGATCAAGCTGAGTGAACAATAATTTGAGTACCAAGCCTTGATCAGGTCACCAACTACAAACACCGTCTGGATCTGGTTATCAACTGCAAACACTGCCCTGATTGAACAATGGACTAACAGCCAAAAGACTGGAATGAAAAAGTATAAAAGGCTTGTAAGCTGCGGAGTAAAGCAGCAGCATCCTCTGTCTTGTTTCTAACGAGCTTGGGACTCTGTTCCATAGCCCGGGCTATTTGAATAAATCTGGGTTCCTCCTGCAGACGAAGGCTCCTGTGTCTCCTTTTACTACGTATGAAGGGTATGGAAGACTTGGGCAATTCCCCCGCCGCCGAGACCCAGTGAGTGGGTTATTCCGGTTCTTCAGGTGTTTGGGTAGTGTAGGGGTAGTGCGGGGGTAGTGTTTTAGGGTTTAGGGTAGTGCAGTGGTGTTTGGGTAGTGTATGGGGTCGTGCTGGGGGTAGTGTTTAAGGGTTTAGGGTAGTGCAGTGGTGTTTGTGTAGTGTAGGGGGTCGTGCTGGGGGTAGTGTTTTAGGGTTTAGGGTAGTGCAGTGGTGTTTGTGTAGTGTAGGGGGTCATGCTGGGGGTAGATTTAGGGTTTAGGGTAGTGCAGTGGTGTTTGTGTAGTGTAGGGGTCGTGCTGGGGGTAGTGTTTTAGGGTTTAGGGTAGTGCAGTTGTGTTTGGGTAGTGTAGGGGGTCGTGCTGGGATAGTGTTTTAGGGTATAGGGTAGTGCAGTGGTATTTGTGTAGTGTAGGGGGTCGTGCTGGGGGTAGTGTTTTAGGGTTTAGGGTAGCGCAGTGGTGTGTGTGTAGTGTAGGGGGTCGTGCTGGGGGGAGTGTTTGAGGGTTTAGGGTAGTGCAGTGGTGTTTGGGTAGTGTAGGGGGTCGTGCTGGGGGTAGTGTTTTAGGGTTTAGGGTAGTGCAGTGGTGTTTGGGTAGTGTAGGGGTTGTGCTGGGGGTTGTGTTTTAGGGTTTAGGGCAGTGCAGTGGTGTTTGGGTAGTGTAGGAGGTCGTGCTGGGGGTAGTGTTTTAGGGTTTAGGGCAGTGCAGTGGTGTTTGGGTAGTGTAGGGGGTCGTGCTGGGGGTAGTGTTTTAGGGTTTAGGGCAGTGCAGTGGTGTTTGGGTAGTGTAGGGGGTCGTGCTGGGAGTAGTGTTTTTTTGGGTTTAGGGCAGTGCAGTGGTGTTTGTGTAGTGTAGGGGGTCGTGCTGGGGGTAGTGTTTTAGGGTTTAGGGCATTGCAGTGGTGTTTGTGTAGTGTAGGGGGTCGTGCTGGGGGTAGTGTTTTTGGGTTTAGGGCAGTGCAGTGGTGTTTGTGTAGTGTAGGTGGTCGTGCTGGGGGTAGTGTTTTAGGGTTTAGGGCAGTGCAGTGGTGTTTGTATAGTGTAGGGGGTCGTGCTGGGGGTAGTGTTTTAGGGTTTAGTGCAGTGGTGTTTGTGTAGTGTAGGGAGTCATGCTGGGGGTAGTGTTTTAGGGTTTAGGGCAGTGCAGTGGTGTTTGTGTAGTGTAGGGGGTCGTGCTGGGGGTAGTGTTTTAGGGTTTAGGGCAGTGCAGTGGTGTTTGTGTAGTGTAGGGGGTCATGCTGGGGGTAGTGTTTTAGGGTTTAGGGTAGTGCAGTGGTGTTTGGGTAGTATAGGGGGTCGTGTTTTAGGGTAGTGCAGTGGTGTTTGGGTAGTGTAGGGGGTCATGCTGGGGGTAGTGTTTTAGGGTTTAGGGTAGTGCAGTGGTGTTTGTGTAGTGTAGGGGGTAGTGTTTTAGGGTTTAGGGTAGTGCAGTGGTGTTTGTGTAGTGTAGGGGGTCATGCTGGGGGCAGTGTTTTAGGGTTTAGGGTAGTGCAGTGGTGTTTGTGTAGTGTAGGGGGTCATGTTTTACGGTTTAGGGAAGTGCAGTGGTGTTTGTGTAGTGTAGGGGGTCGTGCTGGGGATAAATTTAGGGTTTAGGGTAGTGCAGTGGTGTTTGTGTAGTGTAGGGGGTCGTGCTGGGGGTAGTGTTTTAGGGTTTAGGGTTTAGGGTAGTGCAGTGGTGTTTGGGTAGTGCAGGGGGTCATGCTGGGGTAGTGTTTTAGGGTTTAGGGTAGTGCAGTGGTGTTTGTGTATTATAGGGGGTCGTGCTGGGGGTAGTGTTTTAGGGGTTAGGGTAATACAGTGGTGTTTGGGTAGTGTAGGGGGTCATGCTGGGGGTAGTGTTTTAGGGTTTAGGGTAGTACAGTGGTATTTGGGTAGTGTAGGGGGTGGTGCTGGGGGTAATGTTTTAGGGTTTAGGGTAGTGCAGTGGTGTTTTTGTAGTGTAGGGGGTCGTGCTGGGGGTAGTGTTTTAGGGTTTAGGGTAGTGCAGTGGTGGTTGAGTAGTGTAGGGGGTCGTGCTGGGGTAGTGTTTTAGGGTTTAGGGTAGTGCAGTGGTGTTTGGGTAGTGTAGGGGGTCATGCTGGGGGTAGTGTTTTAGGGTTTAGGGTAGTGCAGTGGTGTTTGGGTAGTGTAGGGGTCATGCTGGGGGTAGTGTTTTAGGGTAGTGCAGTGGTGTTTGGGTAGTGTAGGGGGTCATGCTGGGGGTAGTGTTTTAGGGTTTAGGGTAGTGCAGTGGTGTTTGGGTAGTGTAGGGGGTCGTGCTGGGGGTAGATTTAGGGTTTAGGGTAGTGCAGTGGTGTTTTGGTAGTGTAGGGGGTCGTGCTGGGGGTAGATTTTGGGTTTAGGGTAGTGCAGTGGTGTATGTATAGTGTATCGGGTCGTGCTGGGGGTAGTGTTTTAGGGTTTAGGGTAGCACAGTGGTGTTTGGGTAGTGTAGGGAGTCGTGCTGGGGGTAGTGTTTTAGGTTTAGGGTAGTGCAGTGGTGTTTGTGTAGTGTAGGCGTCGTGCTGGGGGAAGTGTTTTAGGGTTTAGGGTAGTGCAGTGGTGTTTGGGTAGTGTAGGGGGTCATGCTGGGGTAGTGTTTTAGGGTTTAGGGTAGTGCAGTGGTGTTTGTGTAGTGTAGGGGGTCGTGCTGGGGGTAGTGTTTTAGGGTTTAGGTTAGTGCAGTGGTGTTTGGGTAGTGTAGGGGGTCATGCTGGGGGTAGTGTTTAAGGGTTTAGGGTAGTGCAGTGGTGTTTGGGTAGTGTAGGGGGTCGTGCTGGGGGTAGTGTTTTAGGGTTTAGGGTAGTGCAGTGGTGTTTGTGTAGTGTAGGGGGTCGTGCTGGGGGTAGTGTTTTTTAGGGTTTAGGGTAGTGCAGTGGTGTTTGTGTAGTGTAGGGGGTCTTGTTTTAGGGTTTAGGGTAGTGCAGTGGTGTTTGGGTAGTGTAGGGGGTTGTGCTGGGGGTAGTGTTTTAGTGTTTAGGGTAGTGCACTGGTGTTTGTGTAGAGTAGGGGGTCGTGCTGGGGGTAGATTTAGGGTTTAGGGTAGTGCAGTGGTGTTTGTGTAGTATAGGGGTTCATGCTGGGGGTAGTGTTTTAGGGTTTAGGGCAGTGCAGTGGTGTTTGTGTAGTGTAGGGGGTCGTGCTGGGGGTAGTGTTTTAGGGTTTAGGGCAGTGCAGTGGTGTTTGGGTAGTGTAGGGGTCGTGCTGGGGGTAGTGTTTTAGGGTTTAGGGTAGTGCAGTGGTGTTTGGGTAGTGTAGGGGGTCGTGCTGGGGGTAGATTTAGGGTTTAGGGTAGTGCAGTGGTGTTTTGGTAGTGTAGGGGGTCGTGCTGGGGGTAGACTTAGGATTTAGGGTAGTGCAGTGGTGTTTGGGTAGTGTAGAGGGTCATGCTGGGGGTAGTGTTTTAGGGTTTAGGATAGTGCAGTGGTGTTCATGTAGTGTAGGGGGTAGTGTTTTTGGGTTTAGGGTAGTGCAGTGGTATTCGTGTAGTGTAGGGGGTCGTGCTGGGGGTAGTGTTTTAGGGTTTAGGGTAGCGCAGTGGTGTTTGGGTAGTGTAGGGGGTCGTGCTGGGGGTAGTGTTTTAGGGTTTAGGGTAGCGCAGTGGTGTTTGGGTAGTGTAGGGGGTCGTGCTGGGGGTAGTGTTTTAGGGTTTAGGGTAGTGCAGTGGTGTTTGGGTAGTGTAGGGGGTCGTGCTGGGGGTAGTGTTTTAGGGTTTAGGGTAGTGCAGTGGTGTTTATGTAGTGTAGGGGGTCATGCTGTGGATAGGTTTAGGGTTTAGGGTAGTGCAGTGGTGTTTGTGTAGTGTAGGGGGTCGTGCTGGGGGTAGTGTTTTAGGGTTTAGGGTAGTGCAGTGGTGTTTGTGTAGTGTAGGGGGTCGTGTTTTAGGGTAGTGCAGTGGTGTTTGGGTAGTGTAAGGGGTCATGCTGGGGGTAGTGTTTTAGGGTTTAGGGTAGTGCAGTGGTGTTTGGGTAGTGTAGGGGGTCATGCTGGGGGTAGTGGTTTAGGGTTTAGGGTAGTGCAGTGCTGTTCGTGTAGTGTAGGGGGTCATGCTGGGGGTAGTGTTTTAGGGTTTAGGGTAGTGCAGTGGTGTTTGGGTAGTGTAGGGGGTCGTGCTGTGGGTAGTGTTTTAGGGTTTAGGGTAGTGCAGTGGTGTTTGGGTAGATCAACAGCAATTGATCTCGCCAAGCGTGCAGCGCATGCGCTGCGTCGCTAGGCGAGACCCAAAAAGCATTGCACCAAGATGGCTGCCAACACTTCCTGGATTGAAGTGTTGGCAGCCAATTAGAGCCAAGCTCATGCTTGTGTAGTTAGGCCCCGCCCAGATATATAAAGATTTTTTTCCTTTAATATCTCAAAAACTACTGAACGGATTTACACCATTTAAAAAAAAGGACGCTTTCTGAACCAAGTACTACCTTTTTGCCAAATTTGGGGTAATTCCGTTCAGCAGTTCGGGCTGTAGCCGTGTCTAAAGTTTCCTATGGGAAATTGATTTTCCGACCTCTATTTTTTGAATTTCTCAGGAACTACTGAACGGATTTACAGCATTTAACAACAAGCATTTGCAATGCAATAGGTCTCGCATTACGGATAGATTGAGCTATTGGCGTTGCAAATAATAATGCAACGCCAATAGCTCATACTTTCAGTAATGCAAGACCTAGTGCATTGCAAATGCTTGCGTAGTGAGCCAGGAATCAGCATTGTATGTCTCAGTGCAGTACCGCAAGCTGCTCCTAGAGGTCCCTAGTGAGCAAGGCACCAGCATTGTATGTCTTGGTGCAGTACCGCAAGCTGCTACTAGAGGTCCCTAGTGAGCAAGGCACCAGCACTGCATGTCTCGGTGCAGTACCGCAAGCTGCTCCTAGAGGTCCCTAGTGAGCAAGGCACCAGCACTGCATGTTATGGTGCAGTACCGCAAGCTGCTCCTAGATGTCCCTAGTGAGCAAGGCACCAGCACTGCTGCATGTCTAGGTGCAGTACCGCAAACTGCTCCTAGAGGTCCCTAGTGAGCAAGGCACCAGCACTGCATGCCTAGGTGCAGTACCGCAAGCTGCTTCTAAAGGTCCTAGTAAGCAAGGCACCAGCACTGCATGTCTCCGTGCAGTACCGCAAACTGCTCCTAGAGGTCCCTAGTGAGCAAGGCACCAACTGCGGACCTCTTTTGGTCACATATGGTACTGCACCCTGCATAAAATATGATAAATCCACCCTACCCATAATGCATTGCATGCAATACAGTAATACGAGTACATTCCAATAGCTATGTCCATATATACAATTAGTAGCTTTGAAATGTGACAAAAGAATTATTACATTAATTTCGGATTAGGTTGTAGTCTGTGTGGAGCTGATGAAGGGAAATTTATAGACGGTCTCATATAAATGTGAGATGTTCTAGTGAGCGAAGTAACCACTGCCAGCCTAGCTTAGGACCAAGTGTGTGTCTTGCCTGAAGCCTTTTAAGAAAATAGTGCCTTCAGGCTGTAATTAAAACCTATGGAGTAACAACACATGTAACAGGGAGTGTCCTCATGGGAGGTTACAAGAAGAGACAAGGCGGTACTAAGGAGGGACTACTAAGCCTATTGACCAATGAAAAGCCACCATTTACAAAGGACAGGGACAGGAGTCAATTAAAAAGATGGACGGAAAGTGGGCAGAGCTTTATGCCCATATCCTGAATACAGCATGTCTCGAAGAGACCGTGCAAGCGCTGCCTAGGCGAGACCTAAAAAAGGGTAATAGAGCTTAATTGCAAGGTTTAAATATGTTTAGACATATTTAAACATTGCCAATTTAGCAGAATAATTGTGAAAAAATTGAGGGGGGCCGAGGATTTTTATTTTTACGGGGAGGGGCGCAGCATTAAGAAGTTTGAAGACCACTGTGTTAAGGTAATGCTAGCAGCACCACCCCTGTCGTCTTGCTCTAGCCTTGTCCCTGTACCTGCGTGCTTGTGCTCGTTTCTGTCTGATTTGCTTGTAAGTGATTTTAGTCCTTCAATATCATATGGCAGGTGATGTTTTTAACACCCCTTTAGCCCCCCCCCATCACTCTCTGACCCCTGCTGACACAAATCAATGAGGCAGCTTAGCTATGGGTGGTTTAGGGGAGCTGGCAGGGGCCAGTCACTGCTCCTCCAGGCACTGACAAGTGAACACAGAAGGGACCCCCTGCTGCCTCATTTCATTTCTTAGCATCACGAAGGGCACCAAATGTATCTCCGCCCAGGGCGCCATCTTAACAAAGGCTAGCTCTCTCTACATGCATTGTTGAGAAATACTTTGCAGTTCAAAAGAATTGGGAAGCCATATAATTAAGCAAAGAAGAGAAAGCAGAAAATGTGGGAGAACATCCACACAGCGTGCGTTGGTTGTCGAGTGGGCGTGGATTATCAGAATTACAATGGCGGGAAGTAGGGGTGGAGGGAGGTTGTTGTTGCCAATACAAACTGTGCTTTCATTTCCTCCATCACTTCTCAGTATAACGAGTGTCTCTGCCACACTTTCCGTGCCACCTTCTCCTGTTCCTGTGAAACCACTAGGATTGGCACCTGGCCGGTTTTTACTGGCATCGCCAGTGTTTAATGTCCCAGGCGGAACAAAAACACCAGTGCAGACAAGCAGTAAATACAAGAAGGGAACGCTTTAAAATGTTTTCTAGATATGCATTAACGATCCCTGACTGATAATTAAAGTTAACAAAGACAGAAAAGCATGGTAAAAATGAATGCAGGCGGTTGTATGCAAAGTTATATTAAAGTATCATGTCCGGGTCATTGCAGAATCTTTAAACGTGAACACGTGGCCAGTATTTTAGGTTGGCAAAGGTGGCAACCCGAGTAACAGGGGCGGCTGCTCCACACATCCCTCTCCGGTGGCCCCACGGGTGTGTCTCCTATCGCCAAGCCCTGCTGTGCTACTTCGATAACAAGCATTGGCATAGCCAATAGGTCTCGCCTTTCGGACCTTGTAAGTATTTAGGTATGCAGCACATTATTCTGGGTGCTACAACATCTACTGATACTTCACTAGCCACTGGTGAAAGGGGGATCCACAGCCGCCAGTGAAGCCAGGAGGAGGTTGTATGGGGCACATGAGAGCGAACAAGCTGCGAGGGTCAGGCACTACACCATAGAAGACTGGCAGTGTGCTTGTAATAGTAACAGAAGAGTGAGATTGCAGAGTGTGAGAAAAAACATACTAAGAGTAGAATGAGCTAAGGGAAAGAGATCTGAGCAGAAGTGAGGGTGCAAACAATGAGAGAGAAACTCAGACAAAAGTAAAATAACGATTTAAGAGAAAAAGACTGAAGAACTGAGCAGCAATGAGAGTACAAAGATTAAGCGGAAACAAGTGGGCAGAAAGGCTAAATCAACAAGCATTGGCCGCGCTGCCGTAAAAGTAACGCCGCGTGGCCGCGAAATGAAATTTAAAAAAAACGCAAGTGGTGACGCGAGTTGTGCGCACGCGCGACGAGAAAAAGTGGTGGGCACGTCGCGCGCGCTTGTGCGCGTAACCGCACGCTGGTGGCCGCTTTCGGAGCACTTTCAAAAGCCCCTTACTAAAGTCTTGCAGAGCAGCGCATGCGCGCTGGCTCAGCGAGCCCTAAAAAGGACTCTTTCTGAACCAAGGGCTACCTTTTTGCCAAATTTGGTATAATTCCGTTCAGCAGTTCAGGCTGTAGCCGTGTCTAAAGTTTCCTATGGAAAATAACATGGGGAAAACACGTTTTGGGACCCCCCTTTTTTCTCTGCCCCCGCTTCGCAAATCACCCCGAAACTTTCAAGACAGGAGCTGACCGGAGCGCCCCACTAGTTTTGAAAATTTCACGAAGATTCGTCAAACGACGCCAAAGTTATTGGGAAAACAATAAATGCTTTTCCTATGGAAAATAGGTCCTAACTATAACTACCTACTGGCGACCGCCAGTAGGTAATATATATATATGTATATATATATATATATATATATATACATTTATATATATATAGCATGTTCCACCAAATTCATGAGTTCGTTATTCAGGGTGCACAACTCAATTTTTCTTTCATCTCTTGGAGAACCACAAATTCAGTGGAAAATCTTCATAAAACAAAGCACAACATGTCGGAAGGCCCACCAGCTTACCTTGCGCTTGATACAAGAATATCGAGCAGCATGGCAAAGTAAACAAAAGAAAATTGTCCTTTCAATTGACCAGATCTCCTGCTCAAAATTACATCAGTTGAAGCATAAAGCTAATTGCAGGAAAAAGTCAATATTTACATACATATCTGCTCAATGCAAGTCTATGGAGCGTAATCACGTGAGTGAGACTTGTTACTTTTAACAAAACTTATCTAATAAAGAAGGTGGAAGAACATTCATACGGAGAAGAAGCAAGACATCCTTGGAAAGGAGATAGTAATCATGGATACACCACTCTCTTCATTTCATTTTTGAAATCACACTTCTAGCTTCCAAATGAAACGACACATCTACCATATTGAATAATGTGCAAATGTCCAGCAACATACAAAATGACCTCTGGGCCCACTAGAGTCTTGGAACTTGGCATGTTTGCTGACAAAGACTTTATATTATTATAAAAACAACATCCAAATATGGTTACATAACATATGAATGAATGATGCGACATGCGCATAGGAAACATCAATGTTACAGCAATGGGAGCGCTTAATTAAGTTTTCACAATCTGGTATGAAATGATCTTAGCATAGTTTGAGATACCAAGAGTATACCTCAGGGGAAACCTTCTTTGCTCGGGTACTGTTTGGGAGGAGAAGGCCTTGAAGAGTGTACATTAATACCTACATTAGTACAGTGCCATCTAAAAGAATGTGTTTGATTATGCTTTTAAGCAATAGGTGACTTGGTGAGGTCACAAATTCACTTCAGTTATGGAAGGCTTTAAGCTTTGTTTGAGGAAATAAGAGATAGTACTGAAGACCATGTGGCAGCTCTAAGGTCATTGGTAGCAAAATGTGACTTTGAAAGTATTAGCCATGATCACGTTTCCAGAGGCCAATCAGAAAAAATACAGGAGTGATTTCAGGCTACTTAGGATCTTATCCTCAAAGTTCCTTTTGACATAGCTAAAAGCATAGGTCACTCAGGGAGGTTTGTGAAAGAAGTTTGAGGACTACCAAATAGCGAAGTAAATGAGATTGATAAGAAAGAAAGTGGAGACAAATTTAAAAAGAAAAATGAAACACATTCCAATCTAAAGAGGAGATCTTCCTTGACTTGTTGCAAGTGTGAAGTGCCAGTCACATAGAGAATTAAAATAACTTTCCTTTAAGAAACACAGAAAGAAGGTCCATTTAAGCAGGGTATTTAAGGGAGGTAAAATGAGCATGGAAGTGCCAGAAGAAGATGAAGATAGTTTGGGCTTTGATGCCAATGAGCAGGGAGGAACTGAATAGTTCGCCCAAATTTACCCGTGTAATAGATGAGGAAGACGTGCAAGTCATGGTGGACTCCTGTGCATACTTTTCAGTTCTAGTCCAGAAATGATCAAAAAAATTAAATTGTATAAAAAATGTTTTATTATAAAATATTTATTTAGTACCCTTATTATTTAATTATAAAATATTTAATACCAATTTTGAATTAAAAAATAATGTAACATTAACTGGTATTTTTACATTATTTCAAAATTCAAAATCGGCTATTAAATATTTTATAATTAAATAATAAATAACTATTTATATATGTTTGACATTCATTTATAGTCATTGTTATTTTTAACTATTTTAAATAATGTAATCTAATTTTACATTATGTCCTATGGGGTTTTATTTTAAGTCTCTACGCCCTTTATTTTATATGGGTGGGTCTTGCGCTTTTTTTCGCAGTTAGAGGTAGATCTTCTAAGCATGCCGGACTACCAGTAAAAAAAAGTCCAACACAAGCATAACCCACACAGTAACAATAAACCCATGCCACCCTCATTGTGTTGAATACAGGTTTTTTGTTGCTCTTTTCTAGGGCTGTTGGACTTGTTCTAACCACCACAGATCAAGAAAGCACCACAGAAGTAGGAGTCCCTCTCCAGGCCTCTGAGTGTATGGTGGTGCTGGAGAAGAGCCAGATGCTTAGTGGTCTGGCTCTGCCCAAGGACCTGCCTTTCAGAGGCACCAGCTGGAGTACTGTAATGACAGAGGGGCTGTGGCTGGAAAGGGACCAGAGAGAAAGGAGTGGCAGCAGCAGGAAAGAGAGACATTAGGAGATAGGGGCAGCGAAGAAGAAGACCAAGAGCAGTGATAGGGGACAGGGGCAGTAAGGGATGAAGGTCAGTGATGAGAGAAGAAGCAGTGACAAGAGATGTGCTTGAGATACGATTGCTGTGCTCAAATCCACACACACAATAGGCAAGACAATGACAGCAGCACAGCAAGCGTCACCCCCACATAAACAGACAGGAGCTGTGCAAGCTTCTCTCACTCAGACACGAAGGGCCCGATTCACAGAACTAACTTACGACAAAATCCTAAACTTACTACCGTTTTGGTATTCACAGAATGAACTTACTCATTTTGGTATTCACAGAATGAACTTACTCGTTTTGGTATTCACAGAATGAACTTACTACCATTTTGGTATTCACAGAATGAACTTACTCATTTTGGTATTCACAGAATGAACTTACTATCATTTTGGTATTCACAGAATTAACTTACTCATTTTGGTATTCACAGAATGAACTTACTACCATTTTGGTATTCACAGAATGAACTTACTACCATTTTGGTATTCACAGAATGAACTTATTAATTTTGGTATTCACAGAAGGCACTTACTACCATTTTGGTATTCACAGAATGAACTTACTCATTTTGGTATTCACAGAAGGCACTTACTCATCAATGAGTAAGTGCCTTCTGTGAATACCAAAATGTGTAAGTTACAAAATGAGTAAGTTACACAAAATGAGTAAGTTACACAAAATGTGTAAGTTACAAAAATGTGTAAGTGCCTTCTGTGAATACCAAAATGAGTAAGTTCATTCTGTGAATACCAAAATGAGTAAGTTCATTCTGTGAATACCAAAATGAGTAAGTTAATTCTGTGAATACCAAAATGGTAGTAAGTTTAGGATTTTGTCGTAAGTTAGTTCTGTGAATCGGGCCCAATATGTACTGCATCTACAGAACGGTGCAAGCTTCATTCACATAGGACAGGTACAGCAGGGGTGGCAGCAGCAAGGAAGCTTTTCTCACATGCATAATGGATAACAGTGCGGTCAACAGAACAAGCTTTACTCAATCACAACACAAGCACAGTACAAGATGCAGCAAGGTGATAATCCAACACACAAAACAGGCAAAGCAATGACAGTAGTACAGGGGAGAGAGGGACGCTGTTAGATAGTCATCCTTTTGCCCTGTCCACCCACATTTCTTGATGAATAATACTGGTGGTAACTGACTCTGACTGTGACCTGGGCTCTACTGACAGGCCCAGGCCATGGCTATGTTTAAAATACAACACATGTATGGGGGACACTATGTATTAGGGTACACTTACAATTGGCCTGACAGACCCTATAATTCCCTAGTAGGTAATATGGCAAGGGGCATTAATCTACCTATAAGCCCCTAGTAGATAATAGGGCATGGAGGTTTAGAAGCCAGCAACCTTTTGCACTTTGCATGTGTGCACTGCCGAGTGCCTGATGTAATTTTAAAAGCAGTCCTGCTCTGAAGCACTACTTTTAAAAGTAAATTCACTGCAAACTCGACTTTGGTGTTATGGCCACTTAAAAAGTGATAATCTACATTATTGTTTACATATTAGGTACCCTCCATTGGAGTCCCAGTGGTAGGGGAAATGTAATTATAAGCAGGGTCCTCATAAAAGTTGTTTTATAAACCTTGGTGAGGGAAATCTGACCGTTTTATGTTTTCCCCATTGTAGACACTTAGCACATAGGCTAAAATTGCAATATTTTATGCATGCATAATTATTGCTAGGAAGGGAATGAAATACCATTCAAATAGTTAATAGAATGGTTTTGATAAATCTAACAGATTGCCCTTGTTGAATTTATCATAACTGGTATAGAAAAGAAGTTATAAGACTTTCTTGCTGGTAAGCCAAAACCCAGCCTTCCGGTCACCTTCCCTGATTGGTCAGTGCTAACAAGATTAACCAGGCTGCCTTGATTAGGTGAGAAGTGGCCATCCAGGGGAGAGGCTATCTACTGGAGAGAGCTCTACAACTGCACATGAATGCCAGAGCAGGAGGGAGGGGTCATACATCATGAGACTTCAAAGGGGACAAGACAGGCAGGGAATGCCAGGCCTACCTGCCCCCACCCCCTGTGCCCTAGCCAGATAGCAGGCTTAGGAGAGGAATCTGCAGATCTGAGGAGGGGGAGCATATGGAAATGAGCTACACTGTGAGTTGGTTTAGCTAGCTCTTACTGCTCTGCTGAGATCTCTGAGCCATGAAGGATTTTTGAGAAATGGTTCTTTCTGGGACAAGAAGATGCCACACTCTGAAGGAAGTGGTCATGCGCCTAGGTGGCACCCTGCATCCTATTGGTCAGGGGTGCCCCCTCTTGATGCTGAGAATAAGTATGTGAGAGGTGTATGGCCATTCAGTTCTGCTGCCTGAAATTACAAGGAAAAGAAGGACTGCCCTGCTTGAATCTGAATTTGCACCCAAAGGCCTGCACTCTGAATGACTGTGCCTGCTGCACACTTTGGTACTACAGCCCTGGAGAACATGCCTTGCTTCAAGAAGGATTAAGGAGTGGACTCCCGGCAGCTACAGGTTAACAGAGCCCACCTGCATCATCTCCATCAAGAGTCCTCATCCTGGAGTGCATCCAGTGGACATCTGAGGATTTGGCCAGGTGCATTGTGGGAATTGTGGTCCCAACCGTCCAAGGACCATCCAGACCCTTGGATTTGTGTTTTGGACACTTTGAACCCACAAGGAGACCTTCAGGAAGCACCTCCTGAAGTTTGGAGACGTTTGGAGAACTTTTGGGAAAAAGCTCCATAGGATGACCGACCCGACCGGGAGAGTCAAACCGGCCTCCTTTAACTGAGACCCGGCCAGGATTTCAGGTTCGTCCCGCTGAAAATCTCTGGAGCTCCAACTTCCAGGATTTTACTGGGAGCTTGTTGAAACTCAAGCCGGTGAACCCTCACCGAATAGGGCTTGTGAAGGCAAAATTTTGACCTGGCCTCCCACTTAGTGTATCCATTGCAGTTGGCCTGAAACTTTGATTTTGTCCTGGTCAAGCATGCCCAGATGCCCCAGAGTGGTGGTATTGTTTTTTAAGCACAGTAAAGTGGTTAATCTTAAAAAAATTCATATCTCCAGTTCCCTACGTTGGGTTTTTGTTGTGTTGGTGTCTATTTGTTCATAAAAATATTTACTATTTTTATAAATTGGTGTGGGATTTTTATGGTGTGTTGTGTCTTACTTATTTGATGTATTGGTGTTTTTAAATTATTTACATACCTGTGCCCTAAGTTAGGCCTGACTGCTCAGATACAAGCTACCAGGGATTAAGCAAGGGACTAACTTATTGAGACCTTTACAAGACCCTAGACCATGTAAGTGAGCTTATTTCTGGTGGTAGGTGCATCCTTACCCCTACCAATATCCCACTTACCAACAGATACGAACACACAAATACATGCACACGCACACATGGACACACACCACCCGAACCCACTCCCTAGACTCTCAAAAATAAACTAACAAGAGGTAAAGCATTGGCGACAGAAGTTTCAGCTTACCTTGAACACACAACTGGCCTAAACCTCATTGTAGAATGTTCTCAATTTGATTATTTTTTTAGTGTAATATTTAACTAATGGAAAGGACAACTGATCAACACTGTTGTTAACATTTCTTCGAATGCATTTCTTTTCTCCATATCAGATTAGCCTTCAAAAGTCACTCTTTTGATTTACTCAGAAAATTAGGGAAGGGGCGACTGAAATGATTTTAACTCAAGGGGGCCTTGATACCGAAAAGTTTGAAGAAAACTGCTCTCGGAGGAAGGGTGAGAATAATGTGTTTATTATTCCTCAAGTCTGCCTATATAAAGGAGCTGCATACAAATACATGATAATGGGAAGCCATTTTGTTTATTTTCCATAAATCATACTCGGCTGCGCTTCTACTAAATTTATTTAAAACACTGACTTTGCAATCCC
This sequence comes from Calotriton arnoldi, assembly GCA_963921515.1. Classification (NCBI taxonomy): domain Eukaryota; kingdom Metazoa; phylum Chordata; class Amphibia; order Caudata; family Salamandridae; genus Calotriton; species Calotriton arnoldi. The sequence goes on from CAWUFW010005561.1 coordinate 250,323, forward strand.
TTGCTGAATATATTGTTTCAATAAAAGAATAGTGGGAAGATGGCTGGAAAGCTATTTCATAATGCATAATTTATATTTCAGACATTTATATTTAAATAAATAGAGCGCATGCGGCAAGAGCGCGCGTCCTCGCAATGAGGCCAGATTTCGTTCATGCGTCTGCCAGATACTGAAGGCGTGCACACAAGACTGAGTAGGTTGTCAGATAGTTCTAGGCCGCCGAGGTGACACTGATTTATTAAGGTCTGTATCAGGCAAACATAGCTTACAGATATATTGAAGCTGGAAGCCTTGGTTATTTTTACATAGGGTAATCAGATATGCTCTGTACTAATGTTATGTCGCATCACAGATGCTATTTTTGCACAGCACCTGTGATGCAACCTGAGGATATTTCTGTGCTGCAAATGATGTACTAATCTGTCGCAGAGCAAAATGCCCTTCTAATAAGATTATCAAAAATCCTGCCTAATGAAAATTATTGAGACAGGGTTCCCATATTACCGAATGGCTGTAAATGCAGAGATGGAGGCCTGTGAGGGACAACAGATCTCCAAGACTGCATTTGCTTTGATAAAAGTGCTGTTATGCCAACCCCTGTCCCTTGAAGGGGCAGGGGCTGCAATGAAATTAGTATGTTAGCAAGATGAGATTGGACTGCTGTCTACTCTTCTCGATACCAAGAGTCCACGGGCCCAATTCACAAAGGTAAAGTTAGACCAAGAATCTAACTTAGAGAAAAAGTCTAACTTTACTACTTTTCAGGTATTAACAAAGGTAAAGTTAGACCCAAAGTCTAACTTAGATCAAAAGCCTAACTTTACTACGTTTTGGTATTTACAAAGGTAAAGTTAGGCCAAAAGTCTAAAGTAGGCCAAAAGTCTAACTTTACTCGTTGTAACTTACCATTGTGAATAACGAAAAGTAGTAAAGATAGACTTTTGGTCTAACGTTTCCTTTGGGAATCGGGCTCTATATTTTCAAAGTAGAAGCAGTACCTGATGGATATCATCTGTGCTACAAATGTATTCTACCCCTTTTAAAGTGTTGGTATGTAATCAAGGGTTTTTGACCGAATTTGTGGCTGTAAAACGTTAATATATATACGTGCTAGTGTCGCAAGTGGGGTACACCACGTTCACATTACTTTTTCCATGTGAATTGCATGGAGTCATATTGTGAACATTGCAAGCCACAAATCCATTTGAGGCTTATTAAATACCGTTAGTTTTCCAACTCTGGATTTTACATTCACAAAGTCTAACAGGTTTGTGAATTTCAGGCCTTTGAAGTGTAAAACTCTTTAGAACATCAGACTCCAGTCACAACAGTTCCAGTGGCGGCTGGTAATTTTACCAGGAAGTGGAGTGGGGGCACACAAGCACACATACACATCAGTCACACCCATGCATTCACACACACCCATTCACAACACTCACTAACAAATACACATACATTCATACTTACACGCACCAAACATTAAAAGAAAAACATAAAACATACCTTACATGCAGATCTCCGAGAGGAAAGCCTCGGAGGTGCCAGGAAGGTTGGAACTGGTCACTTCCCTCATTAGGTCAGCCATTGAGGGAAGGCAGCAGTCTAAACCTCATCGCAGAGTGGGATAATGCCAGTGAGACTGCCGACCCCACTCAAGTCTGAGACAAGGTGTCACTGATTGACACTTGTCCTTGGGCACTTCAGGGCTTTAAACTGAAGCGCCCAGGCCTGAGGCAATGGGTGTCACTATCCCTTGTCACGAGGGGGAGGGCTTGAAGTCACTTTTGCCTGGCAAAGTTCAGCTCAGGCAGTCAGGACGGCCCAAATGACAGTTGTGAGGCTCTCAGATGAATAATTATACTTTCTTTAGCAGATACGGTTGTTAGCAGGTCATCTTAGTGACGTGTTCTTTGATGATGCCTAGGTAGATAGACTGGTTTCAGTTGGACAGATAGGAGAATAATCATTAAAAGGTATTGTCTGTGAATCCTATTTGAAACTTCAGTGATTGAATAAGGGTGGAATGATAGATGGTGTTGAGAAAAGCTTTTTCCCTTTGTATAAACTCTCAGGTAGCACAAATGTTGTTCCCAGTGGAATATATTTGTTAGTCCCATCATTGTTTGGCTTTAGCTCACTGGTGTATAAGGCTTCGTCTGTTTTTATCCAGTGAGTGCGCCTCCTTCAAGCAGACAGTTTTGTGGTCTTTGTAGTGTCCGAAGGAGAAGTGAATTTCTTTCAGTAGATGCCTCCTAGAACAGAGCTATCTTCATTCAGTGCTCAACTCCAAAACAATGAATGAAAATATTTAACAGTGAAACCCATGTGGGGGGAGTGGCCAAGCACGCAATAGAGTAGGGCGCTGCCCTCTCTCCGCCTTCTCAAACAGTTATCCTGCTCTTAGAACGCCGATGCACTCATTGAACTAATGCAGATATCCCCTATGATCGAAGGGCAGCTGTAGTGAGCAACTGGTGTGCTCTCAAGCAGGGACGGCTGGTGTTAATGGGCGTGAGGAGTGTGGCCCTACCACCTGAGAGGAGAGGCAAGAAGAGAAAAACTCAGAATTTCAGCTGTTCAGAGACAAAGTGTGCTAAATCGGCTTTATTTTTCTTGGATGAACTGTGATGAACTCTGCAGGTGCCCTGCTGCGCATGTGCCAGCCGGGCGAGATCTTCTTCGACCTGCCGGCACATGCTACAGAAGTGACATAATACAAGAGAGTGTGCTTAAATATAATGGCTTGATACAGTTGCTTTTCAGGTGCTCCTGCAGTGGCCCTGGTAGGAATTACGAGAACTCCCTTAATTTCAATGGCCAGAGGTGGGGCAGGGAGAACAGCACCATGAGGTAGTGAGTGTCAACAATTTTTCATTAATAGAGGTGGCGGGCTGTACGAGGGGTACAGCTGGTTACTCTCCTTGCTTTCGATTACATTATCTGCAGTAACGTTTGTTTTACTGCATGTGGTTCACTTTCAAAATGTTCAGAAGCTGTGTCTGTGGTCCTTACTTAATGCCTCCAGGATCCCGTCTACCTGTAAGTAACTTTTCTGTACACTTTCAAGGTTGCAAGTTATTAGTCTGTAACACAATCAGTGTTTGGTTTCTACGACAGTTTTTTTCTGTATTCCAGTGCTAATGACGGAAGTGCAGAGCTCATTTTAGGAATGGTACAAACATAGTTACACTTTAACAACTTGAGATATTGCCCTTACAGTGGGATGTAGTTAGGGAAGTACGTGCCAACAATGAAGGAAACCAATTTTAAAGTGTGCACTTGTGAATAAAGAGCATGTTTTTTCCTCCTCAATCTAGCTCTGGTGAAGCAGTTCTGGCACAGGAATTGCAGTTACATCCAGGACTGCCAATGTTTGTCGCAGGTATAACATAATATGTCTTCCAATTTTATGGATCAATCAACCAATAAGGTGGATTATAGAGCGTGACTACTCACCCGTAAGGGTCTCATGCCTCCGGGAGGGGTTGGGGGGGTGGAACAGTTGGTCCACCGGAGGCACTGTGGTTCAGTCAAAGAGCCAGGTCTTGAGGCCTTTCCTGAATTGGATCAGCAACGGGGATTGCCTGAGGTGGAGAGGTAGGGTGTTCCAGGTCTTAGTTGCGAGGTAGGAGAAGGCTCTTCCTCCGGCCGTGGTCTTGTGGATACGTGGGATGGTAGCCAGGGCCAGTTGGGCGGAGTGGAGGTCTCTGGTGGATGCTTGGAATGCGAGGCGGTGGTTAAGGTATGCAGGTCCCGCATTTATAAACCGATCCCCCTAACATAATTATTTACTTGCAAGTACTTGTAAAGAAGGCAGCTTGCTGGCAAGCACTAGTCCTTCAAGGCTTCATTTTTTAGCATGTCAGGCAGATTTTTATCAAATAAATATTTACTTATTGGCAATATCCTTAGGACCAATCCTGGCAGAATTTCCACTACATTTCTACCTCTTTCCATCACTTCCTATTTCAGTTGACTGCAATCATGCCCAGAGCCTTCTGTTCAAAGCGACAGCAGTCAGGTTCCACTTTTAGGGGCTCTTAGTTTCCACCCAGATCCACCTCAATGTATTACCAGCTTCCCCTCCTCATTAGACAGAGATGAAGTGTTTGACAGATGTCCTTTGGACAAAAGATTTCTGTCAATTGGGCAAAATTACAACATTTGTGTGCCCTCTAGTCCTTTGTGATGTTACTTCTTTCCATACCCTCCCAAATGGACCATCACAGCAAAGAAGTCAGTGGTTTCAACAGGGGAGTCTCCTTTGCTTCAGGAGCTGGTGTATTGGTTCCTTGCAGCACATCAATTCACACAGAATTGGAAGCTAAATACAGGTCAGCTGGGATAGTTTATTTCTTCTCTGGCTTTCAGGCAGCACAATGTGTACTTTATATGCGTTATTTATTACCCCGAAATATCTGAAAATCAATTTTGACCATTGAACTATGTTTGTGATAAAGTAGTATGAAGAAGTTTTCCAGGCAAAAATGTAAAGGTAGACGCATTCACAACTAGACCCTCCCGTAAGAAAATGCAACATTGCTAGCACAGTGACAAAAAGCCTTTGGTAACTGTTCAGATTGAGTATGTACTTTCCTTTACTATTTACCATGGCCCACTTCATACATTAATCAGTCACCCAGGGGTGACTTAGCAAAAGTATAAAAGGAGGTTTTTCCTAATTCAATTCACAGAGCACACTCTCTGACGTGTTACTGTAGTGGTCATACTCAGCAGCCAGTTAGGTGGCAGTCCACATAATCAGGGATCCACTGGCAATCCACCCACGGTTTACCCACTAACATCGAGTATCATGCCTCAACTTTACCCTAGCATGGTGTTCAAGGTATCATCTGTCCTAGTCATATGCATAAAAGTTGCCGCTGATTACGTGGACTGCCACCAAGACCACTCGTATTGTATAAACCTTAGTTATTCCATTCATTGTTTTGTATATGAGCATGTTATCATGCAGAAGCTTCGATAATAGGTCCTGAAGAAGGAAGTCACACCTCTGTTGAGGGTAAAAGGCTGAATGTGTTGACCTACCATTGATCTTTCACTTTTTTGACCTAGAAGCAGGTTGAATCCCCTCCTGCTCTGTCTTGGTTTTTAATCCTGGCCTAAAGACACACAAATAAAGAAATTTGTGTACCCTTAAGTTAGTTTTAGCTGTCACATTCTTATTTTGATTTGCTTTGCTGCCCTCAACACACCTAACTCTTCTGAGGTATTTGTTATACCTCTTCTCAAAACAGCCCTGAGCTCTTCCCTCTCGGCGAGGGGGTTGTAGCCTGTACCATGACTAGGCTCCACGTTGCAAGGAGGTTACCCTATGATGAAGCATGCCACCTCTTGGTGGGGAAGCCCTATCTACTAACTGTTTTAGTCAGAGTTTTGTGCCAAAAAATTTCACCTCATTGAGGAAGGTGCAAAGAACAAGACAGGGTTTTTTTTCTCCAGAGTTTTCTAACTTTGCATGCACGCTGTACTGAACAGCACAAATAGAAAGTAGGAACATTTTGAATATAAGTTTAAGCATAGTATTTAATCTTGTAAGTATATTATTCAATGATAAAACCTATGATATACTCACAGCGACACCTTGGCACTACGGTGCTAGGCAGCAGCAGTAGCATATCCTTATAGATAGGATATGATGCTGTCCTGCTCTCTCACTTTCACACAACACAGCACCACAACTTTCATTGTGTTTTGTGAAAAGTCTTTCCTAGTGTGATCAAACCCACCCCTTTCAATTTATAGGTGAACCTACCGTTAGTGACATTTAATTGATTTTGGAAAACATGACAATGTAAGAATCTTTACCCCGTGCTCCCATTCCTTTTCTCATGACCCTGGTTAAAATGATAAAATATGTTCTAAACTTACCATATTGTTTTGTTGTAGTTTGTCACATGCATGAATGCCCCCCTCCGCCTGTGCAGCTGTGTTGTCCCTGCATTGTTCCTGTAAATTCCATAGTCTTTTTGCTTTTTAGCTTGTTTGTTTTTCAGCACTTGAGCCTCAAGGCCTCCAGCAATCTGTAAATGTAATGCTTCTAAGGTATCCCATTTAGTGTGCCCTCTCACAGTTCTAAACCAGCTAAGATTAATACTAAGGACAAGTGATAGGAATGGTGATTCTATGAATTCCAAACCACCTTTTATCTTGTGAGGCACACTGCTATTTTTGCTCTGTCTTACATCAGAGGCCACTTGCTGCATGAAACGTGAGGTGACCCTCGTTGCAAAACTGCCAAGGTATCTTGCTAAATAGAAGCACACATGAGATTAAGGCATGCTATTCTGCACATGGTGTATGTAAGAAATTGGGTTACTGGTTGAGGGGGTTGAAACCCTGCTTAAGCAGCATCCACAATCCTTGTCAGGGTGAAGTCACAAACAAACGCCAAATTAACCTGTGCTCTACCCTCTGGTAGCTTGGCACAGAGCAGTCAGGCTTAACTTAGAGGCAATGTATGAAGTATTTATGCAGCACTTCAAACACTAATAATGTGAAAACACAACAAAAGAAGAATCCCACACCATATTAGAAACATAAAGTAAGGTTTAATAAATAAATCAAGATCAAAGTGACAAAAAGCCAATCAGTAGAACAGGAGACATGCAAGTTAAAGATTTCAGTGAAAATAACGCTAAAAAGCCCAAAGCACAAACTGTAGTAATCTACTCACGCCGGACTGGGAAAAAGTTCAGGTCAACGGTGATGGAGCATGGGCCGGCTACTCATTATGCCCGCTGAACACTGTACCTTAATCCTGGTTCCAAAGAGATACGGAGTCCCACGTTGAGGATGCATCACACAGCAGAGGCGATGCGATGTCCATATGAGGAGATGAGTCATACAGCGGCTGTTCCAGGGAACTGCAAAGTGTACTGCAATGTCCTTGCATGGAGATGCGTTGCGCAGCACAGTTCTAATAGGCTGCTTTGAGAGTGGCGATGTCCTTGCATGGAGATGCGTCACACATCGCGGTTCTGATGGGCTGCGATGGTGACGCGAATTTCTTGCATTGGGGAAGTCCACGTAGCAGAGTCGATGTGTGGTTCTAAAGGCGATGCGTTGTGGGTACATACAAACTTTCTATTAAGGTCCAGGCTAGGGGGCCATTTCGCAGTTTCCACTGCCTCTTACAACCAGGTTTTACCTGCTGGTGATGGACAGTGAAACATTGTCATTTGGCTGCCCATTCTAAATAGGGCGGGGACAAATGGTGTATGTCAGCGGCAAAGACAGATGTAGTCTCCGATGAACATAGTGAATTCACGCCCGACTCTAAGTGAGCTGTGAAGGCATTTAGTTTGGGGGAGAGGGTACTCTGTCGTAATTACAACGGAGTACCCTCTCCGCCAAATGCAAAATCAGGTCCTTTGTCTCTTACAGTTGCAAATACTCTCCCAGGCTTGCATCAAGAAAGACTTCAAAGACCAGATCCCATACAGCTGCCATTTGATTATGTTGAAAACTAGTCAAGAGGGCACATATCAAAAAGTTTTTATAGAAAATAGTGAGAATCTAATCATGATTCATCCCTTTACAAGCAGAAAGCACAAATGAAAATTGCAAGAACTGTTGTATAGATAGAATCATGACTTAAAGCAACATGCAGCACCAAAAAAGCTACCACTCACACTGTGACAAACATGATCTGTCTAAAACATCCTTTGCATAACCCTTTCCATCAATATCCAATGGAGAGAAATTAGATGTGTAGTACAATACATCTACTAATAATAGAGACAGGCTTGGAGAATTTTGAAAAGATGAATCTCTGCTTTCGGCTTTCTGGATGCACTGCACACAATGCACAGCTTTGATAAATTCAGCTTTGGGCGCATATTTCTAGGAAGAGCTGCTGCAAGATATAGGAACATCACTATACTCATTATTGCTCATGAATCAACAGACATTGAAGTAAAAAACTGCTTGCCTCTGCTTAAAGTACTTCAGCAGAAACTTTAAGCAATTACCTTGGTGTAATTGAAATGCAACAGGCCTGTGCAAAATGCAGTCATTACTTTTCTTGAGAAGTGCAACCTTAAAAATGGTAATTTAATTGGAATAGGTAGAGATGGGAAAAGTGTGATGAAAAGGAAGCCCAACTCAGCATATGCTTTTTGTAAGAGGAGCAGCTTGTGCAGTGTATCTGTTGCTCCCTTTGCATTATTGATGCAAAGCATTAAGAAATCCAAACAAGAGTTCATGGTCAGAGAAATGTAAAATTGGTATGCCCACTCACCAAAGCACCAGGCTCACAACAAAAACTTATATTTGACACTGGAATGAGATATGCCCTAAAATTAATTTTCCTGTTTGAAACATGCTAACTAGTGTTGGCTAAAGTCAACCATGCTACCCTCATCTGCACCCTGAAGTCTTGATTAGGATTTACTGGCAATGTCCTTCTGTTATGTACCCCAAACTAGGCCTAGGTAGCTACATGCCATTTTACCTACTTTGTCCTACCTTGCTCTGCATAACGGTTCTAGCACTGACTGTTTACCCAGTTATGTGCTGAATAAATGTCGATCGGTTTCCTTGAAACTAGTCTCATTTGTTATGCATGAGGATTCTTAGAAAAGTCCCCTGCACATGACGTACATCACTGCATGAACATACGTCATGGTCATCTTCATCCTATGGCCAAAGAACTACTTTGCATAATTGCAGTTATTGATTTAGGCTCATTTACATAATTGTACTCACAACACATCGATTGTGTGAGGAACCCCGGGGCTATCTTTTTGGTATAAAACAACCATACCTAACACTAGATAGATAGAGGAGAAGCTTCCACTCTGACACAAGATGCTGAGGCCCCTGCACGCAGAAGCTCCAGTACTCAGTGGTCTGACATCCCTTGCATGGTGTCCAACCCAAGACCAAGAGAGGGTCCTTCATTCCCTCCCATCAGGTAATGGGGTTAGCTCTTTCTTAGGGGATTCTTGGGTTTACACCCACATACATGCTAGGTACACTTAGGTAGGGTTTGCATCGTAGGAGTCCACTTGATTACTGCCATGTATCTATATACCTGCATATATTCACTGTTTGGCACCATGGTAAAATTCTGCCTTTTATTTACTTTGTTGGTGCTTGTAATCTTATATATCTGTTTCTGTCTAATGATTGTTGCAGCAAACATGTTATATGCTAGAATGATGCTGGTTCAATAAATGCTTATTGAAAACGTCCCCATCTTTTATTCTGTGTATCTCTCTGAGACCAAGTGAGCATGAGTGACTGAACGAAAAGTACTGTACTGTTTCCACGATCTGTGAAGGATCAAGGGTTTTCATGTTCAATAGTTGCCAGAAACTATTCGCTCCTTGGTAAGGTTAGGGGGCTTATGGTGGCACTGTGAGATAGCTGGTCTAAAGGCTAACATATCCTTTGGGGGTGTCTGGAATCAGTGTGGACACCAATCCCTTAGTTTATGTTGTCTAAACGTGCAGATCCTATGTATTTTTAGGAACTACACAACACTTCACTGGTTCTCCTCCTAATTTTCCAGCCAACACCGGTTTGTTCTTATCGGCACGTCTAGGTCACAAGAGATCTATAGCTCCTGTGATGTCCCCCAGGGCTCCATATTATTTCCTGCCATTCTGAACCTATACATGGACCTGCATGGAGCTCTAATCATAGACAACATCATCAAGATTCACCAATATGCCGATGATTCAAAGGTCTGCTTGAAAGCCTCCTCTGCTTCAGACATCCACACCTCAAACACTGCTTGCACATCATTCAGACCTGGATGTCCAGCGCCTACCTGAAGTTGAGCCAAACTAGGACAGAATTCCTGTTATTTGCCAACAATAAACAAATTACAGTAAAAACCTGTCTCACTGAGATGTATCCTGTCAGCTTATAACTCCAACTTTGACTGAGTACCAAGTCACCTGAATTCACCCTGGCTGGACACCAACCTCACCTTCAAGGAACTAATTACCCAAAAAGCAAATACGGCCTTGTACTCTTGCATCAGGCACCCCTTAGGGGCATCCTACTTAGTTGTATTCATATTTGGGAATCTTGGGGTTGGAATCTTGGGTGGTGGAATTGTGTGATGCGATTGGGTTCGAGAGGACTGACGGAAATGATCATTATTAGAAGAAGGCCAGGGAAGCTGGTGGTCCGCTACGCTATACTAAATAAACCTGATAAGCAACTTACTGTATTTGGTGGGATATTTGAATGTGACACTGGCGACGAGTTTTCCAGGACCTCCAGTGTTTCAGAAACTGAACCCATGATGCTGTGATCTTTGGCAAGTCTGTGAGTGTGATTTTCAGAGGACCGCACAGAGGATATTTGGACATGCTGTGCTGTTCAACGGTCGACTTTGTTGCCGGACGCCATAGTTAATGGATCTAGTCGATACCACCCAATGGATGTTTTTAAGGCCGGGCGCCATCTTTGTTGAGGGCAGCTACAATTCAGCAACCTCAAATACTTCATTACAGTGATTATGCAGTAATGTGGTGGCCATTTTCATTTGGGAACTGTACTCAGACAACGTTTCCAGGTGTTGCTTGTAAGTAGTGATGCTGTATTAATTGGTAGACATTTTTAATTGGGAAATACTTCTTATCTTAGGAGCAATTTATCATTCTAATATTGTGATTAATTTGGCAGCCTTTTTTGATTGGGATCTGCAGTGTTGGAGCTGCTGCTCCTTGTGGTAAAACATAATTTTAAGGAAAGTTACCTGTCATTTAGTGGCATTAAGACAAGTGCAAGGTAACACTTTCTACTTTCTTTCGTGCTGATTGCTTTACCAAGGTAACATTTTACACCCACTCTGGTGCTGATTGCTTCAACTATGGCAGTTTCAAACATGTTTCAGCCACCACAAATTTTATCAGAGAAAGGTGATCCATTTTTACCTTGGAGACACTAGAAACAGTCATTTGGTTCCTATCCACTGGCCATTGGTGGGGAAAAAATTCTGCAGTCAGGAAACAAGCTGCATTACCTCATAACCTTGGTATGGATGGTAGAAACATTTACGAAAGTTCAGAGAAGAGTCAATTGGGGATTGCTGAAGGTGATCCTGGTAGTCTATGAAATGTTGGTTTTAATACTGAAACAACATTTTGAATCACAGATTAATGTGGTTTTATAAAGACACAAGTTCTTCACAAGGGCTCAAAGGAAGACTGAAAAGATTGGAAATTATGTGGCATTCTAGAAATCTTTGGCACAAACTTGTAATTTTGAGAATCTTACTGACTCACTGATTTGAGACAAGTTAGTCAGGAGCTTCTCACTAGGAATCTGAAACTGAAGGAGGCTATAGCCATTATAGAGGGCGTGAGATGAGAGAATGTAAAAATGGTGCTGAGAACATGATGAATGTGGTTAAAGAAACTGCTAACACCAATATTGAAGCAGGATGGGTGTAGAGAGTCAAGGAGGATATTAAAGATGTCAAAAGTAAGGAAAATAATCAACAGCAACCAAGATGTTATAGTTGTGGGAGTGAAGATCATCTTTCCAATAGTCAAGGATGTTTTGCAAGAATTGCAGCATGCAAAAAATGTGGTAAAAAAAGGGCACTATGCCTGTATATTCTGTGGCGGTTCTGTTGAAGTTTCAGCTGTAAATGGTATGGATAATGAGAAGAAAATGGTTTTGAGTTTTCGGAATGATGATGTGGTTGATGGTGAACCGTTGACTATGACTGAGTGTGAAGTGGAAATCAGTAGTAAGAGTGTCATGGTTCTGGCAAACTCAGGATCACCTTACACCATAATTGGGGATAAGAACTGGAACAGTATATTTGGTGTGGGTGTTAAAGAATTGTCTCCTCCGGGTATTACTCCTATTGGCTATGGTTGTGTGAAAATTGATATCCTGGGCTTTTCAGAAATGAAAATTCAGTTCAAGGACAGGGAAACCACGGGAAAGGTGTATGTGACTAGACATGGTTAAAATTTACTGAGAGGGATACACCAGGGTGACATGGGAATAATATTGAATCCCGACTCACCGCAATGTTTGATACTTGTGTTGAATGGGGAGATGCCATGTGAATTTATGGATGAGTTTCCGAGTGTGTTTGATGAGAAGCTGGGCATGGTCAAACACTTTGAAAATAAAATCATATTGAAACAGAGTGCCGTTCCTTGTGTGTACAAGGTGAGAAGAAGGCCGAATATGTGTTACAACCGCTTGAGGAGGAGTTACACAAATTGCTTGACCTCAGAGTGATTGAGGAGATTGAATCATCGGAGTGGCTTGCCCCAGTGGTCTTGGCACCGAAGGACGGGGGTGATAAATAAGAATGAGTGTGTATCTCAGGGGATTGAACAAACACATTTAAGAGGATCACCAGCCACTACCCTTAATTTGGCCTTGATTCCGAATTCAAAGTTCTTTAGTGTGATGAACCTATCAATTGCATATCATCAGGTTCCCTTGGTTCCACAGTCAAGGCATCTTACATCCTTTTAAAAAACAATTTTTAATTTTATTTGGTTTAATTGGCATTTAGTCTGATATACAGCATACATTATTTCACCTTAACTCAATATACAATACTCATTCTGGTTACACCTACGTCATGAGCAATGCAGGCTGTACACAATCATTTGGACACCCTCCGTATCATATATATTCAGTAGGCTAAACCCTCTACACAGTGTCGTACGTTCCAATTTTATTGCCAATATTTCGTATAACCTGAAAACAGTAACATTAACATTAACCCCCCTTCCGTCATGTTCATTATACCATTAGCTTCTTGATTGTGTGATCACCTACAATGTTTGTTGTTACATTTACTGCATTCAAACCTTCCTACTCTGCACTGGTGTGTGTCCTATCCCTTTGGAGAGTTCCCTCTACTCATCCTGTTGAGAGGTCTGCTCTTGCCCCTGGAGATCTGCTATCATAGCCGTCCATGCCCTTCTATCTTCTTCGGCCTTCTCATCTTTTCACAAAAATTTCATTCTTACCACCTCAGCCATAGCCCATTCCTTCATGTCTCGGAGCCAGTCTGCGTGTGTCGGGGGTTGGCGTTGCATCCACATTATAACTATCCGTCTTTTAGCTAATACCAGCCCCAGGTTGACAAATTTCCTACTTAACGTCTTGTTTTTTGGCTTAGGTAGCAGGCCCAAGAGCACCTGCCAGGCCTCCCGTGGAATGGTCCAGCCTGTGGCCTCTTCTAAACAAGTCAACACTCCCTCCCAATACAGCTGGAGTCTGGGACATCTCCAGGTCATGTGATAGAAATCTGCTCCTTGAGTGGTGCATCTGGGGCAATTATCTGTACGGTGTAGGTAAATCATATGTAAGGTACGCGGGGTTAGATACACCTGGTGTATGATATTATAGTGAAGTAATTTAAATCTTCCATTAGCGCTGACTTTCAGAACCCCTTTGTGTACCTTTCTCCATTCAGCTTCAGTCAGAGGCTCAGTAAGTATTGTGTCCCAATTGTGCTGCAACCCCAGCGGTTTCTGCAGTACATCATTATGTAGCGCTCGGTAAATGTGAGAGATGAGTCTCCTCCCGTGCCATATTTAATATTGTCTCTAGTGTATTAGTGGTGGGGGCTCAGTGGGGCATCTTACATCCTTTGTTACACCTTTGGAGGCTTACAGATTTATGCATATGCCTTTTGGCCTGGCATCGGCTGCAGTATGCTTCCAAAGTGTGATGAAGAGGATTTTGGAGGGTCTTTCCAAGGTGCTGTTCTTCCAAGATTACATTTTAATCTATGGGAAGAATCAGAAGGAACACAACTCTACTCTAAGATCTGTTTTGTGCAAATTGTGAGAAACTGGCCTTACTCTTAAAAAAGAAAAGTGCAAGATCAGAGTGACAACAGTTACGTATCTTGGCCACACAATAGCTAGTGAAGGAGTGAGTCCTAAGTTGGATTTGGTTAAGAGCATTGTACAGGCACCTTCACTGATTAGCAAGGGTCAAGTTTGTTCTTTCCTTGAACTGGCATAATTTTGTTCTAAATTCATTGCCAATTTTGCCTGTCTGTCACTACCATTGAGATCTTTGTTAAAAAAATGTGATATTTGACTGGACTATTCAATGTGAATCAGCAGTCAACTTCATAGAGAAAAGTAATGGAACTTTACTAACATCTGGTCATTTTGACCCATGCAAGAAAACTGTTCTGTCAACTCATGCAAGTTTGAGTGGATTGGAAGCAGTATTATCTCAATATGTATATGGGGAAGAGAAAGTGGTAGCTTTTGCATCATGTTTACTAAAGAGGATAGAGGAGCATTTATTCAATTATTGAGCGTGAGGCACTAGTGAATCATTGGGCAGTATTGCACTCTAAGGGGGATATTCTCAAGAACGTGTGATAATTACCGCAAAATTAGCTTAACGCAACTTTGCACATCGCAGTCTATCGTGGGAAAATAATGCCGTGTTAACGTTGTATTCTCAACACAGCGGTACCATGCGATAGTCTCACGCTAACGCGTCAAATGACCGTGATAAAATTACCGTGACAGCAAAAAAACGCGAAGCACGAACGCGAAAAAAGTTGCGATGTGGCCAACCGCGATAAAAAAATCAGCGATAACCAGCGACAGGCCTGCAATTCCCACGCGTCATGTGGGAAAATGCACCATAAAAGCACCGAAAAACACAAACAAAATAAATCAAACTGCGTAGCACCATGGAGGAAGCCGGAGCAAGTACAGAGGACGACCAGAACCCCACAAGCCCCCAGGAGGACTAGCCTGGGACCTCGGGGTCACGGAAGGGTAAGGAGAAGAAGACGAGGAAGACGAGGTTCAGTCCGCAGGAAAACTGGATCATCATCACGGAGGTAATAGAACACCACCAACAACTGTTCATCACCTCCAACGTGTCATTGGCACATAAAAATGCAATATGGCAGTCCATCCTGGACAAGGTGAATGCAGTCGGAGTGAGGAGGAGAACAATTGGAGAGGTCAAGAGGCGCTGGAATGATGTGAAGCGCAAAACCAAGAAGAAACTCGCTGACAACCATCAGGCAGCAATGCAGACTGGAGGTGGCAGTCCAGCGGAACACCAGGAGCTGGATGAGATGGAGGAAATGGTGGCCACAGTCATCAGTGGGGAGACGGTGGCAGGAGTTGGGGGTCCGGACACTGCTCGACATGACCTGACACAACAGCACCAGGGTGAGTACCGAACAGGGACTGGGGGGACGGGGGGAGATTGGCACAATGGCACACATGCATAATTAAGTAGAGCACACTGCACACCCACAATGACTCTGGATCATGTCCCTGATCCCCTTGGCACACTGCAGCACACACACAAACAGCAAGTAGGCCCCCGTCCACTATGGGCACAAAGGGGTCCCTCCCCACACAGCACCAATCTCTCAACCAACCCATGCACACGTGTCAAAACCAGCAAAGCTGCGTGTCTGTGAGCCACCGTGACAATGCAAGTGACACTGCATGACGAATAGGATGGCTGCAGTCCAATTATCATGACATGGTGCACGCCACGACACTGGGGTGGCTGAGTGTGGAACACATCCAGAAAGGAGCAGGTCACACTCTGACACATCCACGTGCACAAACAACCCCTGACGTCAACAACACATCTGCGGATAAACCATGCCCAAGAGTCTGAAATACGAACAAGAGCCAAAATTAGCCAAGTCTGCAACATCTCAGCACTGTAGAAGCACAGAAGTCAAAGGCACACCGCCTCAAAGGGATAAGGGACAGCAAAATCACAGCTGCAGGGGCGACTCTCCCACAATGCAGCACACACACATAGCAATAACAGCACATCAACATTGACGACAATGTGGTACAAAGTGCAACACTTTCACTACAGAACAGAGGACACAACTGGTTCCGCTTGTGCGTAGAAACTGGCCAATCACATCTGGCATAGCAGGAAACTGTGAGATGAAAATGTACGTGTACAACCTCACATCTGTGATGTAGTTCAAATGTCCACTGTCCTTCATCAAATAGTCAGCTCCTCCCAAACAGTCCCAATGTACATTGTCATGCAGTCTGTATGTAAACTAGAACAATGCGTCAACATACATGTCAACACAATGTTAAAATGCATCTCCCCTTCACATTGCAGAGGGACAATCAACACCTCCTGCAGAGCAGACCAGACTACTCATCAGTGATGATGAAGAGGACCTCCACACCTTCGACACGACGCCCTACAACAGCTCATGGACATCTTAGGCAACCCACCTCCAGGAGCAGGGCAGCCCAGCTGCATCGAGGAGACCCCACCCCCTGCACAGACCACACAGCAGGAAGCACCCACCACCACGGCTGGCTCCCAGTACCTCACCGAAGCACACATCGCATTCCAAGGCCAGGTGTTAGACTGCCTTAAGGAGGTGGCTGAACAGGTGCGGGTGGGTTTCGACCTCATGGCAGCCGAACTAGATTACATACATGGGTGTCTAATTCCCATCAGGGACCACTTACACTCCCCAACGGACACCCACACTGCGACAGAGACACACGCATTTGCACATTTCCAGTACTGAACCACGCCCAGAGCCCCGGGATAATCATTCACACCCCTACGCTGTACTTGCGTACGCCGGCCCAGTCCACTCCTCTTACGTATAAAGGGGGTGATGACAATGCTACATGTCCAAGGTCTTACCCACTGCCTGAGGTGACATGGTTGCGTCCGCTGTACACAGCACAATGTAATGTGGTAGGGCCCGGGGCCATCATGCATACGTAATGAGCACAAAGACACACTTTGATAGCTAGTTGAACTGGCTACGGGCACGTGAGCCCGGCCACTTTTCATTACCAGGGTCACCTGACCAGTGACGCCTATGCTGGATGGGTGTGGGGTGAGTGTGAGCCAGCCCTCAGGGAGTGGTTGGTGCTGGCAACAACTTGAACAGTGATCACTATTAAAGCGGAAACAGAAAACACCAACATAACACAAACAACTGTGAAGCATCATGGTGGTAGCCGGAGCAAGTACAGAGGTCACCCAATATTCAATCAGAAGGGTCCGTGAGTTGCAGTGCACTGAGGTAGGGGCACCAGAGCTGAGCGTGCTCATGTGAAGAAATTGTCTAGGATCGTGTCCCTTCGGGATATTCCTACTGCAGCTGCAGTGGGGTGTGTTACACCTGCCTCATCTTCCTCATCATCGTCCCAGGTCTTCCCCACTGCCTGAGGTGACATTGTTGCGTGAGCTGTCCACAGCACAAAACTCAATCAGAAAGGGTCCATGAGTTGGGGTGCACTGAGTTAGTGGCACCTGAAGAGCTGAGCAGGGTATCAAGCTGATGATGGCATCCAAGACAGGTGTGAGCAACTCTGATAGTCTGGCTGTAAGACTCTTTCGACTCTGGCAGTTGTTGGTTGGAGGTGGTCCTGGCGGTGGTGGCGTGTGCAGCCAGCGGTGATGCGTCGTCCGGGCAGGTCAGGACTCAATGTGATGTGTGAGCCCTGGTGGACCGCAGTTGAGGCCGGAGGCAGCGGTCAGCGCAGGGCCACAGACACATGGCGTTGATGACCCCCAGGCCATCGACTCAGAGGCCATCCAATATTCAATCAGACAGGGTCCATGACTTGAGCTGCACAGAGTTAGTGGCCCCGGATGCACTGCGGCCAGCACAGGCACACCGCCACGGGACGGTGACTTGCGGTGGGACTGAGGTAGGGCCACAAGAGCTGAGCGTGTCCTCGTCGATGTCGAAGGTGAATGTTGCGGAGTGTTTCGGGGGACAGTGGAAGGTGTTCTTCCAGGGCATGATGCAGAGGGCAGAACCAAGCAGAAACAGGCAATATGGAGGAGATGAATGCTACAGACTAATTTTTAACACCAAGTCAGTATCAGCTACATGATGATGAAGACAACTCCCAGGCCATAGACTCAGACACCACCAAAGTTCAACCAGAGAGTGTCCATGAATTTTGGGGCACAGAGTTAGTGGCACCAGAGGTGAAAGGGGATGCAGTCTGCGATGAGGCCTGTACAATGGTATAAACTCTGCCATAAAAAAATCAAGACTCAGTTCCAAATGTGTGACCTACTTGACCGCAGTGTAGGCTGGAGGCAGCGGTCAGCAGGGACCCACAGCCACGTGTCGGCTTGCGATGCACAGAGTTAGTGGCACCAGAGCAGTTGTTGGTAGTGTTCGATCACCTCCATGACGATGATCCTTTTTTCCTCCGGACTGAACCGCGTCTTCCTCTTACTCCTCTCCTTGCGTACAATGATATGAACTCGGCCATTGAATAATCAAGACTCAGTTCCAAATGTGTGACCTACTTCACCGCAGTGTAGGCCGGAGGCAGAGGTGGAGTACGTCAATGAGAAAGGAGTGCTGGGGGCCTGTGTCGCAGAGGCCAGCGATGGTCTGAGGAGGCTGCCAAGGTCGCGGGCCTCGGGCTTGGAGCTTGCACCGGCATGTGGTGAGCCCTCTTTGACACACGCCGGTGTCGGCAGGTGAGCAGTGAGGCCTGGGTGCGCAGGGGCGGCCAAGACGGGTCTGGGGACCAGCGGCCTGGGGTGCAGCAGGCGCACAGGATCGCAGGCACCACCGCTCACGGCGTTGGCCTCGTGGCGGGGTGAGAGGCGCCGCCCTGGCAGACACGTTGGCCATTCCGGAAGAGAACCACGCCAAGAGCAACATGCTTTTTATTCACACCCCTACGCTGGCCTGACATACGTTGGGCCAGTCCACTCCACTCACGCTTACAGGGGGGGACGTAACAAGCTACATTTCCACGATCTTCCCCACTGGCTGAGGTAACATGGTTGCGTCCACTGTCCACTACACTCCAAACACCAGCAGTGTATGTCGACATGGAAATGTCTGTGGTCTGCATACTCAAGTCTGTCCAGCACATCCACACCACACTTGGCATTGTGTACATTCTCATTCATGGGACACTTGCCTTCTTCGCACATGCCTGGTTCCCACCTTTCCCCACATTCTGCTATTGTGTGGCTGTGGTGCCATGCCGTTGTTGGCTTGTGTACATGGCTAGCCCAGGTTACCACAGTAAGTTGTGTTGTCGTGTCTGGTATGTGAGCATGTTGTTTGTCATGTTGTATGTGATTTTGTAAAGTGTGCATTCCCAGAGTTGTGAGTTGTATGTTGGTGGAGTTGAGGTGTGTGATGTGTTCAGTTGGTACTTACAGACGAGCATTGCATTTGCATAGATGCCAGCCTCAAAGCGCTGGCTGATGATGGACTGTTGGAAGATGAAGGAATCATGCACCCTGCCTGGATAGTTGGCGACGGCATTGGTGAAGAGTACCCGGTGGTCCACTATTGCCTGCACATTGATGGAATGCGTGTGCTTCCTGTTGAGGTAATTGTGTGCAGTGGCGGCAGGGGGCAAGAGGAGTACATGTGTGCAGTCGATTGCCCCCAACACGTGCAGGAAGCCAGCTATGGCATAGTTCCCTTGCTTGGTCCCCAGCTGTTCCTGCGCAGTGTGTGGGAAGTAAAGGTGCTGGTGTACCAAGCTGATGATGGAATCCAAGACAGGTGTGAGGAACTTGGATAGGGCTGACTGTGAGACTCCTCTGACTTTGGCAGTTGTTGGTTGGAAGGTCCCAGAGGCCAACAGGTGCAGCACAGCCAGCAGCTTTGTCTGCAGAGGGATGTTGGTTGTCCGCTGTGTTGGTACCGTCAGCCTGTGGGCAATGTGGGTGAGGATGCGGAGGATGGTTGTTCTTTTGAGCCTGTAGTGGGCAATGACATCCTCTGGTGTTAAGTCTGTGAGGCTGGTGCGTTTTCTGAAGGTCCGCTGTCTTTGTCTGCGCTGCCTCTGTGGTAGTCCGGGGGGGGGCGGGAGGGGTCTGGGGGGGGTGGCGGGCCTGGGTGTGGGTGTTGTGGCCCTCTTGGGGCTCCAAGCTGCATGATCAGTAGCTCCATTGCATCTGTTGTTCTTTAGGTGTGGCTCTGGTCTGGGCTCCCTTTTGTGGTGCAGGTTGTCGTCCGACTTAACACCAGGTAAGAGCAGGTGTTAAATCCCTGCTGCTAACGCGTCTTATCGCCTGTTTTGGGATCTTATCGCCGATCTGGATGGTCGTTGAGAATATTGCGAAGTGGTGTTATCGCGGCTTTTTGCACAGGAACGCCTACTCTGCATCTCATTAGCGTTAGTTGCCCGTGTCATCCGTGGCGATGTTTTTTGCGGCTGCTATCGCAGAAAAATTGGCGATATCGGCTGTTAGCACCAGCTTGGGAAGAGGGCGATAAATCTATCGCCACTTTGGCTGCGATAAAGTGCCGCCAACTGGGCGATAAGTCCTTGAGAATATGCCCCTAAGTTTTATCTGTGGGGACTACCCTTCATTGTGAGGTCAGATCATCGCCCCCTGACCCACATTTTCACTTGCAGGTCTGATTTTATTTTGCCAAGACTAAGAAGATGGACAGAGGGTCTAACAAACTTCAATTTTGTTGTGGAATACGTCCCTGGGCCAAAGAAATATGCTTCAGACTGCTTGTCCAGGTTACCAATTGAAAGTGATAGTACCTTTGATTTTGTGTGTTTGGTGGGTTGGATAAGTAAGAATGCAGTTAAGGATGGGGAATGGACTGATGCTATTGCCGAAGAAGAAAAGTTGCAAGTGTTGAAAGAATTCATAATAAAAGTGTGGCCAGAGCTTAAGGAAGTTTCTCAGGAGTTGAGTGGATTTTGGAATGTGCATGAGAAACTCTGTACTTGAGACAATAAGATATGAAGGGGTGATAGGGTGGGACTGCTTGTAGTTCTAAGAGAAAAGTTGGTCAATCTAGCACACAATAGACATCTAGGTAGGAACTTGACCAAGTCTAGACTTCATGAGTGGTATTGGTGGCCGAGAATGGATCACCATGTTGAATCTGTAGTCATGGAATGTTTGTTGTGTGCACAGAATGATGAAAATAAATTGGTAGGGAATGCTCCTCTGGCACCAGTGGAGATCCCACTGGTGCTTGAATGAACCTGGCTCCTGACATTGCAGGACCCTTTGAATTGTTAGCTCACAATGAGCTGTATGTTCTTTTGTTGGTAGACTACACATCAAAGTGGGTAGTGACTGGATGTGTGTCCAAGGTGGATACAGATGTTGTCATCGATTTTTTGAAAGAAGAATTTTCGTGTGAAGGTATTCCTGAAATCCTGATAACTGATAATGGGGTGCAGTCTACTTCTCAAGAGATGAGTGAGTTGTTATCAGGATTATCGGTAAAACATCTTAAAACTGTCTATATTCCCTACAAGCCAATGGGTTGGCAGAGCGAATGAACATTTTGTTGGAGTTGTTGCGTGAGACTTGGTGGGTGCATCACAATTCTCCCAATTGTGTTACTGTAGAGTCTCCTTTCTTTTTACTTAAAGGTGGGAGTTCATCCTCTAAACTGAATCCTGCATGGTTAAACCTAGACAATGTGAGAGGGAACACTGCAACATTTTCTCAAGGTGAACTCTATGTTAGAAGAAAGTCCTATCAACAGAAGTATAAGTCCAGATACAGTGCCATCCACGCCGAGATAGAAAGGGACAAAGTCTTTTGCCATTTCTTCAGCAAAGTCTTTAAGCATAGGATTAGCCAGTGCTATCCATGCCGAGCTGTAAAATGGCCAAAGCCTTTTACCACTCCAGGCATAGTATTACAGCTTTGGATTGGTAAAATACCATCCAAGCCAACCTGAAATGAATAAAAGCAACCCCTGACACGTGTTTCGCTCTCATTAGAGCTCTTCGGAGGTATAGCTTTGTCCAGACACAAGGGAGCACCCAGTATAAGTCAAAACAAAACCCTTTCAGGCATAGAGTGATGCATAAATTATGCAAAAAAAGAAGCAGAGAACTCTGGGTAGTTCTCGAATTTAGGTGGAAAGCAGCTCCAGTATAGAGCACTCTCAATACCAGCGACACTCTAAAATTGCTCACTTCAAATGCCTGCTCCCGCTCTTCGTTTCCTAAAAGCCCAGGGTGGGCCAGGTCCAGGGGCAATGTCCAATTATGAAGCGGGGGCCCGCGGGGCCCAGCGGTGGACTGTCACCTCCCCAGGGCTAAAATAATAAAATAGCGTGGGGGGGGGCTCCTGCCCCCCACGCTGCCCCGGGGACCACAACCTCCCTGGGGCATTTTTACATTTTGGGTGGGGGGGCCTTGTGGGCCCACCCAAGCCCCGGGGACCGCCACCTCCACGGGGCTTCGATGTTTAAATGCGGGGGGCATTGCGCCCCCCCGCAGCCCCGGGGACCACCACCTCCCCGGGGCAACATAAATTAAAAGTAAGTGTGTGGGGGGCTCCTGCCCCCCCACACTGCCCCGGGGACCACAACCTCCCCGGGGCATACACATATTGGAATATGGGGGTCCGTTGTGGACCCCCGGCCCCGGGGACCACCACCTCCCAGGGGCTATGCAAATGTTGGGAGGGGGGCCGCGCGGCCCCCCTCATGGAGTCCTCTATGACCCTGGGGTCCGCCACACCCCAGGGCCGGCTCCTGCAATGTCCTGGGGTGCCCACCCCGGGACAGGGAGCACGGCTCCCTCCCTGCCATAGCAAACTCTGCTTTGCTTCTTGGAAGAGAGAGCAAGAAACCTGCTCTCGCTTCCAAGAAGCAAAGCAGAATTGCTTTTGGCCAAGGGGAGCTGCATGTCAGCAGCTCCCCTTGCCCAAAAGCAATGCCGTCTCCCACAGGAGGCAGGGAGCCGGCAGGGACCATGGGGGCATTGGGGCTCCCCCCTTGGTCCCCAACTTGAGGGCCGGCCCTGGGGAATGGGGTGCCCGGGGCCAGAAGTGGCCCGGAAGGGGGGCCACTCGGCACACTCCCTTTTGAGCTTTAAAAATAAATAAATAAATAAGGACGGGCCTCGGGGATGGGGTCCCCGGGGCCATAATTGGCCTCAGGAGGGGGGGCCACACGGCCCCCCTCTGGCAAAAAAAGCAGGCTGGCCAGGCCCCGGGGGATGGGGTCCTGGGGGCTAGAAGTGGCCCAGGGGAGGGGGGCCGTTTTTAAAAACAAGGCAATGCCCCGGGGGATGGGGTCCCCGGGCCAAAAAAGGCCTCAGGAGGGGGCCCCCCTCCTTTTATTAAAAAAAATATATAAAAATAAAGATATGGCCATGCCCCGGGGGATGGGTAGCGTGGCCCCCTTCCCGTTTAAAAAAAAAAAACATAAATTATGTCAAAGGCCCTGGGGGATGGGGGCCAGACAGCCCCCCTTCTAAGAAAAAAAAACGAAGAAAAAAAACGGCTTCTCGCCGGAGGCCCCGCCCCCTCCCTGCAGCACACTGCAAACGCGCCTCCTGGCGCGTTGTGGGTTGTGGGATTAAGTCCCCTAGGTCCTTAAGGGTCCTTAGGGGCCAACTAGCCCACCAGGTATCTCCAGTAAGCCCCACACAGTGGGATTGCAGTGAGGTGGTCCGAGGCCACGCCCCTTTTTACACCACTCTGCAAACATGCCTCTTAGCGCACTGCTGGTGGGGCGATGAGGTCCTCTTGTGTCCTGAGGACCTCAGGACTAAAGTGGACTTCATCACCGAGCAGCAGTGCACCAGGAGGCGCGTTTGCATAGTGGTGTAAAAAGGGGGCGTGGCCTCAGACCACTCTCAGCAATCCAGCTGTGTGGGGCTTACTAGAGATAACAGGAGGGCTGGTTGGCCCCCAGGGACCCTCAGGAGACAAGGGGACTTTATCTCCCAACCAAGAGCATGCCAGGAGGCGAGTTTGCAGAGTGGTGGAGAAAGGGGGCGTGGCCTGTGTCCACCACTCAGTAATCCCACTGTGTGGGGCTTACGGGAGGTAACAGATGGGCTAGTTGGCCCCTAAGGACCCCCCAAAAGCGAAGGGGACTTCATCCCCCAACCAAGAGCGCGCCATGAGGCGTGTTTGCAGAGTGGTGGGCAATGGGGGCGTGTCCTGCTATGAGAACTTAGCAATCCTGTTGTGTGGGACTTACTGGAGATAATAGGAGGGGTAGTTGGCCCCCAAAGATGTCCTTGGGGGCCGACTACCCCTCCTGTTACCTCCAGTAAGTCCCACACAGTGGGATTGCTAGCAGGTCTTTGGAGGCCATGGCCCCCTTTCTCCACCACTCTGCAAACGCGCCTCCTGGCACACTACGGGTTGGGGGATGAAGTCCACTTTACTCCTGAGGGACTTTGGCGGCCAAGTAGCCATCCTGGTACCTCCTCTAAGTCCTACGCAGCGGAATTCCTGAGCGCTGGTTGGAGGCCCAGCCCCCTTTCTCCACCACTCTGCATACACGACTACCAGTTAAAGAAGCATTTGTAATGTAATAGGTCTCGCATTTGCAAGAGTTAGAGCTATTAGCGTTGTAAATCTAAAAGTGTTTTAATAATGTTTCTTGCAGTGGAGTGGATGTAGGTTGTGTGTAGTGGAATTATGTGGTATGTTGTGCAGTGAAATTATGTGGATAGAAAGTATGTGGTATTTAGTGTATAGGAATTATGTAGAGTGGGATTATGTGTTATGGAGAGTAATTATGTGGTATGGTAGTCAGTGTTGTGGAGTGGTAACCTCAGGTTAAGTCTTCCTCGTTTCCATAGAAGCTAAACTATGAACTCAATGAGACAAAAAAAAGAAGGAATCACTGAGGAGCACTTCTGGACCTAGTCAGAGGTATGAGCAGGGCCACTGGAATTATGCGACTGTTTGGCTGCACCAACTTTCGCACAGTTATACATTTTCCGCATCAGCCACATAATTCATCATCTGCTGCCAAATCTGTATATTTGAACAAAAAAAGCCTTGTTTCTAGCTCAAACGGCTCAAACGTTACAAAAATACAGCAACAAGTGTTACAGCGTGGTGGAAGGTCCTTTGTAAACCTAGAATGGTCACCTGTTACTTATTGCTAAATGTGGGTGTTAAGTTGGTACTAATGGTGTGCAAGCCACTCTTGCTTCTTTCTGCGCCTCTCTTGCCTCTTTATGCATTTCTGTTGCTTCTTTTTGCACCTTTCTTTTTTTCTGCACTTCTCTTGCCTCTTTCTGCATATCTCTTCTACTTTCTGCACCTCTTTTGCCTCTTTCTGTCCCCTGTTGCCTCTTTCTGCACCTCACTTGCTTCTTTGTGCACCCCTCTTGCCTCTTTCTGCACCTCTCTTGCCTCTTTCTGCACCCATCTTTCTTCTTTCTGCACTCTTCCTGCCTCTTTCTGCACCTCTGTTCCTTCTTTCTGCACTTCTTTTGTTTCTTTCTGCACCTCTCTTGCTTCTTTCTGCACCCCCTTGCCTCTTTCTCCACCCCTCTTCCCCCTTTCTGCATGTCTGTTGCTACTTTCTGCACTTCTCTTGCCTCTTTCTCCTCCCCTCTTCCCTCCTTCTGCATCTCTTTTGCTTCTTTCTGCACCTATCTTGCATCTTTCTGTACTTCTCTTGCTTCATTCAACACCCCTTGTGCCTCTTTCTGCACCCCTCTTCTCGTTCTGCACTCCTCTTGCATCTATCTGCACCTGTTTCTTCTTTCTGCACTTCTTTTGTTACTTTCTGCACCTCTCTTGCTTCTTTCTGCACCCCTCTTGCCTCTTTATCCCTCCCTCGTCCCTCTTCCTGCACCTCTGTTGCTTCTTTCTGCACCTCTCTTGTCTCTTTCTTCACCCCTCTTCCCTCTTTCTGCACCTCTGTTGCTTCTTTCTGCACCTCTCTTGCTTCTTTCTGCACCCCTTGTGCCTCTTTCTGCACCCCTCTTCCCTCTTTTTTCACCCCTCTTGCATCTTTCTGCACTACTCTTGCTTCTTTCTGCACCTCTCTTGCTTCTTTCTGCTCCACTGGTGCTTCTTTCTGCACCCCTCTTCCCTCTTTCTGCCCCCCTCATGCCTCTTTCTGTACCACTGTTCCTTCTTTCTGCTCTTCTTTTGTTTCTTTCTGCACCTCTCTTGCTTCTTTCTGCACCCCTCTTGCCACTTTCTCCACCCCTGTTCCCCCTTTTTGCATCTCTGTTGCTTCTTTCTGCACTTTTCTTGCCTCTTTTTCCACCCCTCATCCCTCTTTCTGCAGCTCTGTTGCTTCTTTCTGTACTTCTCTTGCTTCTTTCTGCACCTCTGTCCCTTCTTTCTGCAACCCTTGTGCCTCTTTCTGCACCCCTCTTCCCTCTTTTTGCACCCCTCTTGCATCTTTCTGCACTACTCTTGCTTCTTTCTGCACCTCTCTTGCTTCTTTCTGCTCCACTCGTGCTTCTTTCTGCACCCCTCTTCCCTCTTTCTGCCCCCCTCATGCCTCTTTCTGTACCACTGTTCCTTCTTTCTGCTCTTCTTTTGTTTCTTTCTGCACCTCTCTTGCTTCTTTCTGCACCCCTCTTGACACTTTCTCCACCCCTGTTCCCCCTTTTTGCATCTCTGTTGCTTCTTTCTGCACTTTTCTTGCCTCTTTTTCCACCCCTCATCCCTCTTTCTGCAGCTCTGTTGCTTCTTTCTGTACTTCTCTTGCTTCTTTCTGCACCTCTGTCCCTTCTTTCTGCAACCCTTGTGCCTCTTTCTGCACCCCTCTTCCCTCTTTCTGCACCCCTCTTCCCTCTTTCTGCTCCCCTCTTGCCTCTTTATGCACCTCTGTTCCTTCTTTCTGCATTTCTTTTGTTTCTTTCTGTAACTCTTGCTTCTTTCTGTATCCCTCTTGCCTCTTTCTCCTCCCCACTTCCCCCTTTCTGCATCTCTGTTGCTTCTTTCTCCACCCCTCCTCCCCATTTCTGCATCTCTGTTGCTTCTTTCTGCTCTTCTCTTGCCTCTTTCTGCACCTTTGTCCATTCTTTCTGCAACCCTTGTCCGTCTTTCTGCACTCCTCTTCCCTCTTTCTGCTCCCCTCTTTTTTTTTGTTTCTGCTCCCTTCTTGTCTCTTTCTGCACTTCTGTTGCTTCTTTCTGCACTTCTTTTGTTTCTTTCTGCACCTTTCTTGCTTCTTTCTGCATCCCTTGTGCCTCTTTCTGCACCCTTCTTCCCTCTTTGTGCACCTCTCTTGCCTCTTTCTGTACCTCTCTTGCCTCTTTCTGTACCCCTCTAGCCTCTTTCCGCGTCTCTTTTGCTTGTTGCTGCTCTTCTTTTGCCTCTTTCTGCACCCCTCTTGCCTCTTTCTGCACCTCTGTTGCTTCTTTCTGCACTTCCCTTGCTTCTTTCTGCATTTCTGCTGCTTCTTTCTGCACTCCTCTTGCCTCTTTCTGTACCCTTCTTCCCTCTTTCTGCACCTCTCTTGCCTCTTTCTGCACCCCTGTTCCCTTTTTCTGCACCTCTCTTGCCTGTTTCTGCAACTCTATTGCCTCTTTCTGCAGTTCTCTTGCCACCTTCTGCACCTCTGTTGCTTCTTTCTGCACTTCTCTGCCCTCTTTCTGCACCCCTGTTGCTTCATTCTGTACTTCCCATGCTTCTTTCTGCACCTGTCTTGCTTCTTTCTGCACCCCTGTTGTCTCTTTCTGCACTCGTCTTCCCTCTTTCTGCACCTCTCTTGCCTCTTTCTACATCTCACTTGCCTCTTTCTGCACTTTTCTTGCTTCTTTCTACACCTCTGTTGCTTCTTTCAGCAATTCTATTGCCTCTTTCTGCACTTCTCTTGCCTGTTTCTGCACCTCTCTTGCCTCTCGCTGCACCTCTCTTGCCTCTTTCTGTACCTCACTTGCCTCTTTCTTCCCCCTCTTCCCTCTTTGTGCAACTCTCTTGTCTCTTTCTACACCTCTCTTCCCTCTTTCACCACCACTCTTGCCTCTTTCTGTACCTCTGTTGCGTCTTTCTGCACTTCTCTTTCTTCTTTCTGCACCCCTCATGCCTCTTTCTGCACCCTTCTTCCCTTTTCCAGCACGTCTCTTGGTTCTTTCTGCACTGCTCTTGCCTCTTTCTGCACCCCTCTTGCCTACTTCTGTATCTCTGCTGGTTCTTACTGCACTGCTCTTGCTTCTTTCTGCACCTCTCTTGCAAATTTCTGCACCCCTTTTGCCTCTTTCTGCACCCCTCTTGCCTCCTTCTGCACCTTTGGTTCTTTCTGCACTGCTCTTGCTTCTTTCTACACCTCTTTTGCCTGTTTCTGCACTCCTCTTGCCTCTTTCTGTACCCTTCTTCCCTCTTTCTGCACCTCTCTTGCCTCTTTCTGCACCCCTGTTCCCTTTTTCTGCACCTCTCTTGCCTGTTTCTGCAACTCTCTTGCCTCTTTCTGCAGTTCTCTTGCCACCTTCTGCACCTCTGTTGCTTCTTTCTGCACTTCTCTGGCCTCTTTCTGCACCACTGTTGCTTCATTCTGCACTTCCCATGCTTCTTTCTGCACCTGTTTTGCTTCTTTCTGCACCCCTGTTGTCTCTTTCTGCACTCGTCTTCCCTCTGTCTGCACCTCTCTTGCCTCTTTCTACATCTCACTTGCCTCTTTCTGCACTTTTCTTGCTTCTTTCTACACCTCTGTTGCTTCTTTCAGCAATTCTATTGCCTCTTTCTGCACTTCTCTTGCCTGTTTCTGCATGCTTCTTTCTGCACCTCTCTTGCAAATTTCTGCACCCCTTTTGCCTCTTTCTGCACCCCTCTTGCCTCCTTCTGTACCTCTGTTGCTTCTTTTTTGTACTTCTCTTCCTCTTTCTACACCCCTCTTGCCTCTTTCTGCACCCCTGTTTATTCTTTCTGCACTTCTCTTGCTTCTTTCTGCACTTCTCTTGCTTCTTTCTGCACCCCTTTTGCTTCTTTGTGCACCTCTCCTGCCTCTTTCTGCACCTCTCTTGCCTTTTTCTGCAGTTCTCTTGCCTCTTTCTGCACCCCTCTTGCCTCTTTCTGTACCTGTGTTGCTTCTTTCTCCACTGCTCTTGCCTCTTTCTCCACCTCTCTTGCTTCCTTCTGCACCCCTTTTGTTTCTTTCTGCACCGCTGTTGTCTCTTTCTGCACTTGTCTTTCCTCTTTCTGCACCTCTCTTCCTTTTCTCTGCACTTCTCTTGCTTCTTTCTGCACCTCTCTTGCTTCTTTCAGCAATTCTCTTGCCTCTTTCTGCACTTCTTTTGCTTGTTTCTGCATCTCTCTTGCGTCTTTCTGCACCTCTGCTGCCTCTTTCTACACCTCACTTGCTTCTTTCTGCACCCCTCTTTTTGCACCCCTCTTTTCTCTTTGTTATGTTAACTACAATTTATATCGCACATAATCACCTGCAGGTCTCTTAGCGCTTGTTGAGAAAACCCAAAATCCATCTGCCATCCCTGTAGGAGAGTAGGATCTGCCTGTTATGGTTACCCCCACTTTTCGCTGATGCTTCACTGTATTTTGACTTTAGTCTGGCTGGGGCCCTGCTATTCAGGTCCCCAGCCTAGCTGCTTCCTCTCTAAATGGATTCCAAGTACCTTAGGTACTTCTCTAATTGGATTCTGGGGTGCCCTTATAAGTCCCTAGTATATGGTATACTATGTACCCAGGGCATAGGTACCCCAGGGGCCTACCAGGGGCTGAAGCATGTATTGTGCCACCCCTGGAAGGCCCTCCAAAATGACACCACAGGTCTGCTACTGCAGCCTGGGTAAGGTGGTGCATGCACCCCTTACAGTGGTATAGGCTACCTATATCACTACCATTGCACACACATATAAACCTATAAGTCACTCCTATGGCAGGCCTTGACAATCCTGAAGGCAGAGTGCTTGGTTTTTATGTGAGAGGGTGCCTCTGCAGCATTCGGAGTACCTCCTCTGATGCTGTTTGCAGTGCAGCCTGACCATATACTCTTAAGTGCATTATAACCTCGCGTTAAATGCTAACTTTGGGATGGCTGCACGGAAACATGTCGTGTTTGGTGTCAAACATCTTGGAATACTACCCCCCCACCAGTTCTGGCGGTGGGGGTAGCATTCCACCCTTCTAGAGGGAGAGACATGTGCCAACCGGCATACCCGGTATTAACTTTAAAAAGCCCTGGCATCACAAAATGGATGCTACAGCCACAGACACAAGTCTGGCCTCCTGCTGCCGACCGAAACTCCGGCAGGGGAGGCCTGGACAATAGGTTTCCTGTTGCAGGGAGGTGTAACCACCTCCCAGACAGGCTGATGTGTATTGGGGCTGGGTGGGTGCACTCTCAAAGTGCTTTGAAGTCCAGCACTGGGGGCACATTTGGTGTCCCTGTGCATACCCCAGTTCAAACCGGCTCAGGGGCTTCCAGCCCCTGCTCTGGTGCGAAACTGGACAAAGGGAAAGGGGTGTAACCACCCCTCTGCCCTGACCCTCCCATAGGTGGGTCCCCAGAGAATGTCCAACCCCCTAACTTGGTATAAGTATGGGACCCCAGTCCTTAGGACTTTAGATTACCCTGGACGAAACTCTGACACTGAATCCTGGACTTTCGACACTCTACTTCAAGATTAGAGGACTGAAGAATCTCCCTTGGGGTCAAGGAGTGACTCCCCTGCTTGGCAGGCACCAAAAAAGCAATTGTCTGGTCTGCATCACTGAAGCTCCCGGCGGATGCCAAAGTCCTTGCATCACCAGAGGTGGATTTCCAGACTTCCCCGAGGCTACCCTGAGTCCCCAGCAAAGCTGAGGCACGTGGCTATCGTGGGTAGCGTGGAACCGTGACCCCTGGGCACCGTGTACTTTTGTAAGTGCATCCTCTTCCTGGTCTCCCACAAAGTTGTGCTTTGGGCTTCGAGTAGCCCCTGCCTCCAGCACTGACTGCACTGAAGATCACTGGCCCCCACTCCACGAGTGTCCCGTGAGCCTGCTCCAAGTGCGTCCACTTGAGGCTCCTTTGCGGATGCTAGTCCGTTGGCTAGTGGGAACTCCCGAAGGCCAATCTTCTTCTGCTTGGGCTCCCTGGTTGCTCCAGACGTGCCCTGACTTACCTTTACTGGGTGACTCCCCCAGACCTTACTGGTCTGCATCACCGTCTTTTCTTCCTTTCCACAAGACTTGCCGTTGCCAAGGCTTGTTGGGTCCAATCCGGTCGCCGACACCTCAACAAGCTGCAGACGTCGTGGTACAGCTCGAATCCAGCTCCTGGTTGTCGTCGACGCCTCCTGAACCTCGTGGCTGAAGAGGCAAGATGCCTGTCAACCTACCTGAAGCACTCGACATCGGTGGGCATCTGCTCATCGCCTTCC
This sequence comes from Calotriton arnoldi, assembly GCA_963921515.1. Lineage (NCBI taxonomy): Eukaryota > Metazoa > Chordata > Amphibia > Caudata > Salamandridae > Calotriton > Calotriton arnoldi. The sequence goes on from CAWUFW010005561.1 coordinate 281,369, forward strand.
TGGTCACTGGCTAGTGACCCAGACTCTGTCCCCTCTGCTTTCAGGTTCTTCAGATCTTCGATCCACCTTTGGATCCACCTGAACACTTTCGACTTGGCCGCCAGCAGCACTTTGCAGCAGATCGCCATTGAAAACAACGACGAAACCCTACCCCGAAAGACACCTATGCACCCGGTTCCCCTGGGTGAGGTAACTCGAGTACTCCGGTGCTCCCGTGGGTATTGACACTAGAACAGCCCAGTTCTAAAAGGGTTTGCTCCAAGTCCTCCTCTAAGTGTCCTTTTCTTTAAAACTCCAACCGCGACATTCCCCATAGAAGTCAACGGCGGCTCGCGGCTGTGTTCTCACACTGCACGCGTCCCCCGTGGGTCCCCTGTGTCACTACCTTGGGTGGTTCCTTGAGGGCCAAGCACTTCTACAGGCTCTAGGCCTAGTGTCTAGCTCAGTCGTGGTTCTTATACCACTTTATTGGTATATGGTTTGGTACGCCCCTAGGGCCCAAACGTGTATTTGTGCTATTACTGTTGATTACTGACTTGTAACTTATGTACTTCGAACTCTAGCCTCATAAAGAGACTAGAGGGGTGTGTTTAAGACTAAATACATATATTTTAAATATATACCTGGTGTGGTCCTCTTTCATTTGGTCACTCAAGAGATTATAGACTGGTAAAACAAGCTGCTTTACATTCCTCCAAGACTTAGCCTGAAGGCTGCTCTCCATAGCTACCACTAGGATAGCTTTCAATAAAGGTTGTCTTTAACCTATCTCCAATTTGGGGTTGTTTGGACTGGTACAGGGTGCCCACTATAATTAGTGGACAGCATATACCAGGCCAACTTCTCACATTGGTGGCAGCGGTGGGATTCCAGCTTGCTATTGTTTTACCAGATAATCTCAATTGAATTGATCAACTGAAAACCACTAAGGGTACCTTAGGTACATATAAATCAAGCTTAGGATACAGTAAGTTCTACTGAACTTAGAGTTGTGTGTTAAGGGATAGCACACCCTTTCTACAACTCAAGAGAGTTTAGTAGGCCACACTAGAGTAGGTAGTGCATACACCACACCTCACTAGTAATGTCTTCAAAGCCAGGAACCAGTGAGTCCTTGCCAGAAGCCAGTGGGCTTCTTCCCTCCAAGTATGATAATCTCCCATTCTTGGAATTGAGAGCATTATGCAATACTAGGAAGCTGAAGACAGGCAAAAGTGCCACCACCCAACACCTCAGAGAGGTGCTTCTCTCAGATGATCTCAGAAGACCCATAGGGCCTAATGGGGTAGGCAGAGAAGGTGGGGCAGAAGATGAGGAAGGGGTCAGGGGTGAAGAAACCCAGGCCCCCCCCTCTGAAACTGGCCAGGAAGGTGACAATGACCTTGACCTGGAAAACCCAGCTATTCCTGTGGATGAAGAGGAGGATCAGAATGACCTCACCTTTTTCCCCCCAGGAAGAGTTGTGAGTGTGCCCAGAAGGGCTAGATCTCCTTCTCAGGAGTCTAACCACTCTGACACCTCAATAGGGACCTCTGTCTCTTCTCATAGGAGAGAATCCTCTCATGAGAGGAGAAATAGACTGATTCAGTATGAGCAAGCCCAGCTTGAGCTCAGAAAACAGCAGTTGGCTATAGACAGGGAGTCCCTAGATCTCTACAAAGAGAGAAAAAAATTGGGACTAGAGTCCCATGGTGGCAGCAGTTTCCCCAGAGATAGGGAAAGGTCACATGACCATAGAAACCTGAGCAAGATTGTCCCTCCCTACCAGAGTGGGGATGACATCCACAAATGGATTTCTGCACTGGAGAGGGCCTGTAAAGTACAGAGGGTCCCCCAGGAGCAGTGGGCAGCAATCTTGTGGCTCTCCTTTGCAGACAAAGGTAGAGATAAGCTCCTCACTGTAAGAGAAGAGGATGCTGACAATTACACAGTCTTGAAGAGTGCTCTGATTGATGGGTTTGGCCTAACAACTGAACAATACAGGTTAAAGTTCAGAGATACCCAAAAGCACAGACTCAAGACTGGGTGGACTTTGTTGATTGTTCTGCTAAGGCTCTGGAAGGTTGGTTAATGGGCAGTAAGGTATGTGACTTCACAGGATTGTACAATCTCATCATGAGGGAGAAGATTCTTAATAACTGTCAAAATCAGCTGTTGCATCAGTACCTGGTGGACTCTGATCTGGCCTCTCCCCAAGAATTGGGTAAGAAGGCAGACAAATGGGTCAGAACCAGGGCGAGGCAGAAGGTACAGAACCAAGGTGGTGACCCTAAGAAGCAAGATTCTAAAAACTCTGATAAGGGTGGGGAGAAGGGTAAAGACCAGAAGTCTTCACAAGGCCCCCAAAAATCTTCTTCAGGTGGGGATTCACAGTCTAACAAGGAAAAAGGCCAAAAGAAACCATGGTGCAAAGTCTGTAAACAAAAGACACACTGGACCAGTGATTGCACCAAGTCCAAAGACTCCAGCCCCCACCAATGCCCCTAAGGCACCTGTTCCCCCTAGTGCAGTTACAATTGGTGGTGGGAGTACACAAGCCAAGGGTTTAGTAGGGTTGACCCTGGGTAAGGAGATGAGCTCTGACCTAGTCAGAGAACTCACTCAGGCTGTCCTGGTCTGTGATGGAGGCATGGATGTGACCTCCTCTGTGAGTCCCAGTAATCTGGGCAAGTACAGACAACAGCCATTGATAAGTGGAAAAGAGGCTTTGGCATTTAGGGACACAGGAGCAAGTGTCACCATGGTGACACAAGATCTTGTGGATCCTGGGCAGATTATACTTGGTGAGATGTACCAAGTGACCAATGCTAGCAATGTCAGGACAGACCATACTCTGGCAGTTGTTAACTTCTCCTGGGGAGGGGTAACTGGCCTTAAGAAGGTTGTGGTAAGTGCAGACCTACCAGTTGAATGCTTGCTTGGCAATGATCTTGAAACTTCAGCTTGGGCAGAAGTGGAGCTCAGGACCCATGCAGAAATGCTGGGCATCCCTGCAGATGTGTTTGCTGTGACCAGGTCACAGAGCAAAATGTCTAAAACTGAACAGGCCTTGGATCCTGGAACAATGGACCAAGTGCCATCCAAGAGGAGGAGTAGTAGGGTAAAGGCAGTGCCTTCCCCCTTGGCTCAGAAGGAAGATCAGTCTCTTCAGGGAGATGATCTCAGTCCTGAGGAAGGAACTGTCCCAGAGGAGCTTGAGCCTGATCAGGTGGAGTTCTTGGGGACAGGGGGCCCTTCCAGGGCATATCTGAGCCAGGAGCAGCAGAGCTGCCCCTCTCTTGAATCCCTCAGACAGCAAGCTGCTGCTGAGGCTGCTGGGAATGCTAGTGGTCCCCATAAAGTGTATTGGGATGATGGACTCTTGTACTCAGAGTGTAGAGACCCCAAGCCTGGTGCCACCAGGAGGTTGGTTATACCTCTGAAGTTCAGGGGCTTCCTATTGACCCTAGCCCATGATATTCCCTTAGCAGGTCACCTGGGCCAGAATAAGACTTGGGACAGGATTGTCCCTCACTTTCACTGGCCCCACATGTCTGAAGACACCAAGGAGTTTTGTCACTCCTGTGTAACCTGCCAGGCCAGTGGCAAGGCAGGTGGCACTACAAAGCCCCCCCTGATACCACTACCTGTGGTGGGGGTTCCCTTTGAAAGGGTGGGGATTGACATTGTTGGTCCCATGGATCCCCAAACAGCATCTGGGCACAGGTTTATCCTGGTGGTGGTGGATCATGCCACCAGGTACCCAGAGGCTATTCCCCTTAGGACCACTACAGCACCTGTAGTGGCCAGAGCCCTCCTGGGAATTTTCTCAAGGGTGGGCTTCCCTAAGGAGGTTGTATCAGACAGGAGTGCTAACTTTATGTCTGGATACTTGAAAGCAATGTGGAAGGAGTGTGGAGTGACTTACAAGTTCACCACACCCTATCACCCACAATGCAATGGTTTAGTTCAGAGATTCAACAAAACCTTGAAGGGCATGATTAAAGGACTCCCAGAGAAGCTTAGGCGAAGATGGGACATACTCTTGCCCTGCCTTTTATTTGCATACAGGGAGGTGCCTCAAAAGGGGGTTGGCTACAGCCCTTTTGAACTTTTGTTTGGTCACCCTGTCAGGGGTCCATTGTGCTTGGTGAAGGAAGGATGAAAGTTACCTCTCGAGCCCCCAAAGCAAGACATAGTGGACTATGTACTTGGTCTCCGCTCCAGGATGGCTGAGTACATGAAAAAGGCAACTAAAAACCTTGAGGCTAGCCAGGAACTCCAAAAAGCCTGGCATGACCAAAAGGCTGTACTGACTGTTTACCAGCCAGGACAGAAGGTGTGGGTGTTGGAGCCAGTGGCCCCAGCAGTTCTCCAAGACAAATGGAGTGGACCCCATACCATAGTTGAACAGAAGGGTGAGGTTACCTATTTAGTAGACCTAGGAACACCCAGGAGTCCCCACAGGGTTCTCCATGTCAACAGATTGAAACCATATGTGGACAGGGCAGACATGGGCTTGCTCATGGCTACTGATGAGGGACAGGAGGAAGAGAGTGACCCACTCCCTGACCTGCTCTCACAGAACCCTGATGATGGGTCAGTGGATGGTGTAGCCTTGGCAGGCAGCCTCACTGCCCAACAGCAAACTGATTGCAGACAGGTGCTCAATCAGTTCAGGCATATATTCTCTCTGACACCAAGTCAGACCACCTGGTGCACTCATGAAGTGGACACTGGGGACAGTCTGCCTATTAAAAATAAGATTTATAGGCAACCTGACCATGTCAGGGACTGTATCAGGACAGAAATCCAGAAGATGTTGGATTTGGGAGTTATTGAACCCTCAGATAGCCCTTGGGCTAGTCCAGTGGTCCTTGTGCCAAAACCTCACACCAGTGGTGGGAAAAGAGAGATGAGGTTTTGTGTGGACTACAGGGGTCTCAATGCAGTCACTAGGACTGATGCCCATCCAATACCCAGGGCAGATGAGCTGATTGACACTTTGGCCTCAGCCAAGTATCTAAGCACATTTGACCTAACAGCTGGCTACTGGCAGATCAGACTAGCTGATGATGCAAAGCCAAAAACAGCATTCTCAACCCCTAGTGGGCACTATCAATTTGTGGTAATGCCCTTTGGTTTGAAGAATGCACCTGCCACTTTTCAGAGGTTGGTGAATACAGTCCTTACAGGTCTGGAAGCCTATAGTGCAGCATATCTAGATGATATTGCTCTCTTTAGCTCCACCTGGGAGGATCACCTGGTCCACCTCAGAAATGTTTTGCAGGCCCTGCAGAAAGCAGGCCTCACTATCAAGGCCACCAAGTGCCAGATAGGGCAGAGTCAGGTTGTGTACCCGGGCCACCTTGTGGGTGGAGGCCAGGTTCAACCATTGCAGAGCAAGATCCAGACCATCATGGACTGGACTGCTCCAACTACCCAGACTCAGGTGAGAGCCTTTTTAGGCCTGACTGGGTACTATAGGAGATTTGTCAAGGGGTATGGATCAATAGTGACACCCCTGAATGACTTAACTTCCAAGAAAATGCCCAAGAAGGTTCAGTGGACAGCTAGCTGTCAAAAGGCATTTGATGACCTGAAGCAGGCCATGTGCACTGCTCCCATTCTACAGAGTCCTGATTACTCCAAGAAGTTCATTGTCCAAACAGATGCATCTGAATTGGGGGTAGGGGCTGTACTGTCACAATTGAATGATGAAGGTCAGGATCAGCCAGTAGCTTTCATAAGCAGAAGGCTGACCCCTAGAGAGAAACGTTGGTCAGCCATAGAGAGGGAGGCCTTTGCTGTGGTTTGGGCTCTGAAGAAGCTGAGACCATACTTGTTTGGCACTCACTTCCTTGTTCAAACAGACCACAAGCCCCTCTTATGGCTAAAACAGATGAAGGGTGAAAACCCCAAACTTTTGAGGTGGTCCATTTCCCTACAGGGGATGGACTATACAGTGGAACATAGACCTGGGAGTAACCATGCCAATGCAGATGGACTCTCCAGATATTTCCACTTAGAACATGAAGACTCAACTGGTCAAGGTTAGTTTAATGTCCCTACGTTTGGGGGGTTGTGTAGGAGAGTAGGATCTGCCTCTTATGGTTACCCCCACTTTTTGCTGATGCTTCACTGTATTTTGACTTTAGTCTGGCTGGGGCCCTGCTATTCAGGTCCCCAGCCTAGCTGCTTCCTCTCTAAATGGATTCCAAGTACCTTAGGTACTTCTCTAATTGGATTCTGGGGTGCCCTTATAAGTCCCTAGTATATGGTATACTATGTACCCAGGGCATAGGTACCCAGGGGCCTACCAGGGGCTGAAGCATGTATTGTGCCACCCCTGGAAGGCCCTCCAAAATGACACCACAGGTCTGCTACTGCAGCCTGGGTAAGGTGGTGCATGCACACCTTACAGTGGTATAGGCTACCTATATCACTACCATTGCACACACATATAAACCTATAAGTCACTCCTATGGCAGGCCTTGACAATCCTGAAGGCAGAGTGCTTGGTTTTTATGTGAGAGGTGCCCCTGCATGAGCAGAGCCCCTCTGCAGCATTCGGAGTACCTCCTCTGATGCTGTTTGCAGTGCAACCTGACCATATACTCTTAAGTGCATTATAACCTCGCGTTAAATGCTAACTTTGGGATGGCTGCACGGAAACATGTCGTGTTTGGTGTCAAACATCTTGGAATACTACCCCCCGCCAGTTCTGGCGGCGGGAGTAGCATTCCACCCTTCTAGAGGAGAGACATGTGCCAACCGGCATACCCGGTATTAACTTTAAAGAGCCCTGGCATCACAAAATGGATGCTACAGCCACAGACACGAGTCTGGCCTCCTACTGCCGACCGAAACTCCGGCAGGGGAGGCCTGGACAATAGGTTTCCTGTTGCAGGGAGGTGTAACCACCTCCCAGACAGGCTGATGTGTATTGGGGCTGGGTGGGTGCACTCTCAAAGTGCTTTGAAGTCCAGCACTGGGGGCACATTTGGTGTCCCTGGGCATACCCCAGTTCAAACCGGCTCAGGGGCTTCCAGCCCCTGCTCTGGCATGAAACTGGACAAAGGGAAAGGGTGTAACCACCCCTCTGCCCTGACCCTCCCATAGGTGGGCCCCCAGAGAATGTCCAACCCCCTAACTTGGTATAAGTATGGGACCCCAGTCCTTAGGACTTTAGATTACCCTGGACAAAACTCTGACACTGAATCCTGGACCTTCGACGCTCTACTTCAAGATTAGAGGACTGAAGAATCTTCCTTGGGGTCAAGGAGTGACTCCCCTGCTTGGCAGGCACCAAAGAAGCAATTGTCCGGTCTGCATCACTGAAGCTCCCGCCGGACGCCGAAGTCTTTGCATCACCAGAGGTGGATTTCCAGACTTCCCCGAGGCTACCCTGAGTCCCCAGCAAAGCTGAGGCCCGTGGCTATCGTGGGTAATGTGGAACCGTGACCCCTGGGCACCACGTACTTTTGTAAGTGCATCCTCTTCCTGGTCTCCCATGAAGTTGTGCTTTGGGCTCCGAGTAGCCTCTGCCTCCAGCACAGACTGCACTGAAGATCACTGGCCACCACTCCACAAGTGTCCCGTGAGCCAGCTCCAAGTGTGTCCACTCGAGGCTCCTTTGCGGTCGCTAGTCTGTTGGCTAGTGGGCCCTGCCGAAGGCCAATCTTCTTCTGCTTGGGCTCCCTGGTTGCTCCAGACGTGCCCTGACTAACCCTCACTGGGTGAGTCCCCCAGACCTTACTGGTCTGCATCACCGTCCTTTCTTCATTTCCACGAGACTTGCCGTTGCCAAGGCTTGTTGGGTCCAATCCGGTCGCCGACACCTCAGCAAGCTGCAGACATCATGGATCAGCTCGAATCCAGCTCCTGGTCGTCGTCGACGCCTCCTGGACCTCGAGGCTGAAGAGTCAAGACACCCATCAACCTACCTGAAGCACTCAACATCGGTGGGCATCTGCTCATCGCCTTCCTGGTCACTGGCTAGTGACCCAGACTCTGTCCCCTCTGCTTTCAGGTTCTTCAGATCTTCGATCCACCTTTGGATCCACCCGAACACTTTCGACTTGGCCGCCAGCAGCACTTTGCAGCAGATCGCCTTTGAAAACGACGACGAAACGCGACCCCGAAAGACACCTATGCACCCGGCTCCCCTGGGTGAGGTAACTCGAGTACTCCGGTGCTCCCGTGGGTATTGACACTAGAACAGCCTAGTTCTAAAAGGGTTTGCTCCAAGTCCTCCTCTAAGTGTCCTTTTTCTTTAAAACTCCAACCGCGACATTCACCATAGAAGTCAACAGCGGCTCGCGGCTATGTTCTCACACTGCACGCGTCCCCCGTGGGTCCCCTGTGTCACTACCTTGGGTGGTTCCTTGAGGGCCAAGCACTTCTACAGGCTCTAGGCCTAGTGTCTAGCTCAGTCGTGGTTCTTATACCACTTTATTGGTATATGGTTTGGTACGCCCCTAGGGCCCAAATGTGTATTTGTGCTATTACTGTTGATTACTGACTTGTAACTTATGTACTTGAACTCTAGCCTCATAAAGAGACTAGAGGGGTGTGTTTAAGACTAAATACATATATTTTAAATATATACCTGGTGTGGTCCTCTTTCATTTGGTCACTCAAGAGATTATAGACTGGTAAAACAAGCTGCTTTACATTCCTCCAAGACTTAGCCTGAAGGCTGCTCTCCATAGCTACCACTAGGATAGCTTTCAATAAAGGTTGTCTTTAACCTATCTCCAATTTGGGGTTGTTTGGACTGGTACAGGGTGCCCACTATAATTAGTGGACAGCATATACCAGGCCAACTTCTCACAATCCCCGATAAGCACCTAAGCGGAGGAGTTAGACAGTGTCCAGTGCCTCCCTAAACAGATCAGTCTTGAGGCATTTCCTAAAAGGAAGAAGGGCGGGTTCCTTGCGGAGGTTCTCAGGCAATTGGTTCCAGAGTTGGGGAATTAAAACAGAGAAAGCTCTGCCACCTTTAGATGTAGTTTTGACTCGTGAGTAGGCCAGGAAGCCTGCCTCGGATGATCGAAGTGTGCGTCCCGGCACATAGTTCACCAGGCGCTCCTTGATGTAAGCTGGGGCCTGGCTGTAAATGGCTTTATGGGCAATGCAGAGGCCGTTGAACTTTGCTCTCTGTTTGACCGAAAGCCAGTGCAACTTGTGCAGCAGCGGGGTAGCATGAGCCCTTCTAGGGAGTCTAAAAATCAGCCTGGCTGCATCATTCATGGTCACCTGCAGCTTGCGGATTAGTCTCTCAGGGAGACCAATATATAAGGCATTGCCATAGTCCAGCCTGGACACGATCGTGGCGGACACGATAATCTGTAGAGTGGTGGGTGAGAGAAGGGGGCAAGTTTCTGCAACTGTCTCATTAAGCCCAGACAGGTGCCGACCACAGTAGCGACTTGATTGGTCATGGAGAGGTTGGCATCAATCTTGATGCCCAGGCTTTTTATGACGGGAACTGGTGTAGGAGCGGTGCAGAGCTCTTGTGGCCAGAAGAGGTCTGCACCTCTCTTGTCTCTTTCTGCACCCCTGTTCCCTCTTCCTGCAACTGTCCTGCCTGTTTCTGCACCTCTCTTGCCTCTTCATGTACCTTTGTTGGTTCATTTTGCACTTCTCTTGCTCTTTCTGCACCCTTTGTGCCTCTTTCAGCACTTCTGTTGCTTCTTTCTGCACTTCTCTTCCTTCTTTCTGCACCCCTCCTGCCTCTTTCTGTACCTCTCTTGCCTCTTTGTGCACCTCTCCTACCCTTTTCTGCACCCCTCTTGCCTCTTTTTGCACCTCTTTTGGTACTTTCTGCACTGCTCTTGCTTGTTTCTGCATCTCTCTTGCGTCTTTCTGCACCTCTGTTGGTTCTTTCTGCACTTCTCTTGCTCTTTCTGCACCCTTCGTGCCTCTTTCAGCACTTCTGTTGCTTCTTTCTGCACTTCTTTTCCTTTTTTCTGCACCCCTCCTGCCTCTTTCTGTACCTCTCTTGCCTCTTTGTGCACCTATCCTACTCTTTTTGGCACCCCTCTTGCCTCTTTCTACTGTTCTCTTGCCTCTTTCTGCACTTCTCTTGCTTATTTCCACACCTCTGTTGCTTCTTTCAGCAATTCTCTTGTCTCTTTCTGTGCTTCTTTTGCTTGTTTCTGCATCTCTCTTGCGTCTTTCTGCACCTCTGCTGCCTCTTTCTACACCTCACTTGCTTCTTTCTGCGCCCCTCTTGCCACTTTCTGCACCCCTCTTTTCTCTTTCTGCACCCCTCTTTTCTCTTTCTGCACCTCTCTTGCCTCTTTCTGCTCCCCTGTTCCCTCTTCCTGCAATTTTCCTGCCTGTTTCTGCACCTCTCTTGCCTCTTTCTGTACCTCTATTGGTTCTTTTTGCACTTTTCTTGCTCTTTCTGCACTCTTCGCGCCTCTTTCAGCACCTCTGTTGCTTCTTTCTGCACTTCTCTTCCTTCTTTCTGCACCCCTCCTGCCTCTTTCTGTACCTCTCTTGCCTATTTGTGCACCTCTCCTACCCCTTTCTGCACCCCTCTTGCCTCTTTTTGCACCTCTGTTGGTTCTTTCTGCACTGCTCTTGCTTCTTTCTGCACCTCACTTGCCTCTTTCTGCACTTCTCTTGCTTCTTTCTACACCTCTGTTGCTTCTTTCAGCAATTCTCTTGCCTCTTTCTGCACTTCTCTCCCTTCATTCTGCATCCCCTGCTGCCTCTTTCTGTACCTCTCTTGCCTCTTTGTGCACCTCTCCTACCTCTTTCTGCACTCCTCTTGCCTCTTTTTGCTTCTCTGTTGGTTCATTCTGCACTGCTCTTGCTTCTTTCTGCACCCCATTGCCTCTTTCTTCACCCCTCTTTTCTCTTTCTGTACCTCTCTTGCCTCTTTCTGTACCCCTGTTCCCTCTTTCTGCACCTTTCCTGCCTGTTTCTGCACCTCTCTTGCCTCTTTCTGTACCTCTGTTGGTTCTTTCTGCACTTCTCTTATTCTTTCTGCACTCCTTCGTGCCTCTTTCAGCACCTCTGTTGCTTCTTTCTGCACTTCTCTTCCTTCTTTCTGCACCCCTCCTGCCTCTTTCTGTACCTCTCTTGCCTCTTTGTGCACCCCTCCTACCCTTTTCTGCACCCCTCTTGCCTCTTTTTACAGCTCTGTTGGTTCTTTCTGCACTGATCTTGCTTCTTTCTGCACCTCACTTGCCTCTTTCTGTACTTCTCTTGCTTCTTTCTATACCTCTGTTGCTTCTTTCAGCAATTCTCTTCCCTCTTACTGCACTTCTCTTCCTTCTTTCTGCACTCCTCCTGCCTCTTTCTGTACCTCTCTTGCCTCTTTTTGCACCTCTCCTACCTCTTTCTGCACTCCTCTTGCCTCTTTTGCACCTCTGTTGGTTCATTCTGCACTGCTCTTGCTTCTTTCTGTACCCCTCTTGCCTCTTTCTGCAGCCCTCTTTTCTCTTTCTGCACCTCTCTTGCCTCTTTCTGCAACCCTTTCCCTCTTTCTGCACCTTTCCTGCTTGTTTCTGCACCTCTCTTGCCTCTTTCTGTACTTCTGTTGGTTCTTTCTGCACTTCTCTTGCTCTTTGTGCACCCTTCGTGCCTCTTTCAGCACCCCTGTTCCCTCTTTCTGCACCTTTCCTGCCTGTTTCTGCACCTCTCTTGCCTCTTTCTGTACCTCTGTTGGTTCTTTCTGCACTTCTCTTATTCTTTCTGCACCCTTCGCGCCTCTTTCAGCACCTCTGTTGCTTCTTTCTGCACTTCTCTTCCTTCTTTCTGCACCCCTCCTGCCTCTTTCTGTACCTCTCTTGCCTCTTTGTGCACCCCTCCTACCCTTTTCTGCACCCCTCTTGCCTCTTTTTACAGCTCTGTTGGTTCTTTCTGCACTGATCTTGCTTCTTTCTGCACCCCTCCTGCCTCTTTCTGTACCTCTCTTGCCTCTTTGTGCACCTCTCCTACTTTTTTCTGCATCACTCTTGCCTCTTTTTGCACCTCTGTTGGTTCTTTCTGCCCTGCTCTTGCTTCTTTCTGCACCTCACTTGCCTCTTTCTGCACTTCTCTTGCTTCTTTCTACACCTCTGTTGCGTCTTTCAGCAATTTTCTTGCCTCTTTCTGTACTTCTCTTCCTTCTTTCTGCACCCCTCCTGCCTCTTTCTGTACCTCTCTTGCCTCTTTGTGCACCTCTCTTGTCTCTTTCTGCACTTCACTTGCTTCTTTCTGTACCTCTTTTGCCTCTTTCGGCACCTCTGTTGCTTCTTTCTGCACCCCTTTTGCCTCTTTCTGCACCCTCTTGCCTCCTTCTGTACCTCTGTTGGTTCTTTCTGCACTTCTCTTGCTTCTTTCTACACCTCTTTTGATGTTTCTACAACTCTATTGCATCTTTCTGCACTTCTCTTGCCTCTTTCTGCACCCCTTTTGCCTCTTTCTGTATCTCTGTTGCTTCTTTCTGCACTGCTCTTGCCTCTTTCTCCACCTCTCTTGCTTCCTTCTGCACCCTTGTTGTTTCTTTCTGCACCGCTGTTATCTCTTTCTGCACTTGTCTTTCCTCTTTCTGCACCTCTCTTGCTTTTCTCTGCACTTCTCTTGCTTCTTTCTGCACCTCTCTTGCTTCTTTCAGCAATTCTCTTGCCTCTCTCTGCACTTCTTTTGTTTGTTTCTGCATCTCTCTTGCGTCTTTCTGCACCTCTGCTGCCTCTTTATACACCTCACTTGCTTCTTTCTGCACCCCTCTTGCCTCTTTTTTGCACCCCTCTTTTCTCTTTGTTATGTTATGTTATGTTAACTACAATTTATATCCCGCATAATCACCTGCAGGTCTCTTAGCACTTGTTGAGAAAACCCAAAATCCATCTGCCATCCCCGATAAGCACCTAAGCGGAGGAGTTAGACAGTGTCCAGTGCCTCCCTAAACAGATGAGTCTTGAGGCGTTTCCTAAAAAGAAGAAGGGCGGGTTCCTTGCGGAGGTTCTCAGGCAATTGGTTCCAGAGTTGGGGAATTAAAACAGAGAAAGCTCTGCCACCTTTAGATGTAGTTTTGACTCGTGAGTAGGCCAGGAGGCCTGCCTCGGATGATCGAAGTGTGCGTCCCGGCACATAGTTCACCAGGCACTCCTTGATGTAAGCTGGGGCCTGGCCGTAAATGGCTTTATGGGCAATGCAGAGGCCCTTGAACTTTGCTCTCTGTTTGACCGAAAGGCAGTGCAACTTGTGCAGCAGCAGGGTAGCATGAGCCCTTCTAGGGAGTCTAAAAATCAGCCTGGCTGCATTATTCATGGTCACCTGCAGCTTGCGAATTAGGCTCTCAGAGAGACCAATATATAAGACATTGCCATAGTCCAGCCTGGACACGATCGTGGCGGACACGATAATCTGTAGAGTGGTGGGTGAGAGAAGGGGGCAAGTTTCCGCAACTGTCTCATTAAGGACCAGACAGGTGCCGACCACAGTAGCGACTTGATTGGTCATGGAGAGGTTGGCATCAATCTTGATGCCCAGGCTTTTTATGACGGGAACTGGCGTAGGAGCGGGGCAGAGCTCTTGTCGCCAGAAGAGGTCTGTGTGGGAGAGTAGGATCTGCTTCACATGGGTACCCCCACTTTTTGCTGATGCTTCACTGTTTTTCGACCGCTTCCTCTTTAAAATGGTTTCCATGTGCCTTAGGCACATCTCTGATTGGAATCTGGAGTGCCCTTATAAGTCCCTAGTATATGGTATACTATGTACCCAGGGCATATGTAGGAGAGTAGGATTTGCCTCTTATGTTGCCCCCACTTTTTTTCTGATGTTAGCACTGGTTTCTGGCTATAGTCTGGCTGGGTCCCTGCCAATCAGGGCCCCAGCCTCTCTGTTCTCTCTAAACAACATGGAGTGCACTCTAGGTGCACTAGTGATTGGATACTGTGGTGCCTTATGAGTCCCTAGTATATGGTACCTTAGGTGCCAAGGGCATAGGTACTTCACAGGCCTCCCAGGGGCTGCAGCATATGTTATGCCACCCCTGGGAAGCAGTCTAAATCTGACACCACAGGCCTGCTACTGCAGCCTGGGTGAGGTGGTGCTAGCACCCCTCACTGAGATATAGGTTTCCTATATCTCTCCTGCACACACATATAAACCTATCAGTCACCCCTAAGGCAGGCCCTATCAATCCTGAGGGCAGGGTGCTTGGCTTCTATGTGAGGGGGTGCCTCTGCATGAGCAGGGCCCCTCTGCAGTTCTCAGAGTCCATTCTCTGGTGCTGTTTGTGGATGCGGTTAAACCATATACTCTTAAGTGCATTATATCCTCACGGTAAATGCTAACTTTGGAATGGCTGCATCAAAACATGTCGTGTTTGGTGTCAAACATCTTGGAATACTACCCCCCGCCAATCTTGGCGGCGGGAGTAGCATTCCACCCTTCTAGAGGGATAAGACATGTACCTGCTGTGGAAACGCGGTAGAATCCTAAAGAGCCCTGGCATCACAAAATGGATGCCACCAGTCACAGACACTGGGCTGCCCTCCTGCTGATGACCGAAACTCGCAGTGGAGGAAGCCCAACAATAGGCATCCTGTCACAGGGAGGTGTAACCACCTTCCAGACAGGGTTTAGTGTATTGGGGCTGGGTGGGTGCACTCTTAGAGTGCTTTGAAGTCCTGCACTGGGGGAGCAGAAGGCTCCTCTGTGCATATGCCAGTTCAAACCAGCTCAGGGGCTACCTGCCCCTGCTCTGGCGCGAAACTGGACAAAGGGAAGTGGGTGTAGCCACCCCTCCCTTGACCCTCCCATAGGTGGGGTCATAGAGCTAGTCCATCCCCTCTTTTTAGTATAAGAGGGGGAACCTTGCCATTGCAAAGCAGATAACCCCTGGACGACGCTCTACAGAAGAATCCTGGCCCTTCGACGTTCCACTACCTTTGGAAGACAGAAGAATCTCCCTTGGAGTCAAGGAGTGACTCCCCTGCTTGGCAGGCACCAAAAATGACAACGACGGTCACAAACTACGCCGCTCCCGCCGGAGTCTGAAGTCCCTGCAGCCCAAGAAGTGGATTTCCTGACCTCTCCCAGGCCATCGTGAGTCCCCAGCGAAGCTGAGGCAAGTGGACCCCACGAGTAATGAGGAACCGCGACCCCTGGGTACCGTGCACTATTGTCAAGTGCAACCCCTTCACAACGTTCTACGAACCTGTGCTTTGGACCACGTGTGGTCCCGACCTCCAGCAGGAATGCCTCCGAAGATCAGAGGCCTACACTGTCCCGAGTGACCGTGGGCCCCTGTTGAGTAATTCCGCCCGAGGTGTCTTCGCGATCCCTTGCCCGCTGGCTTGTGGGTCCCCAGAAGACTTCTTAAAGAAACCAAAGGGCTCCCCTGGTTGCTCCAGGCCTGCCCTGACTTACCCTCGCTGGGTGAGTTCCACAGACCTTGCTGGTCTGCGCCATCGACTTTTCTCCATCTCCCCGAGACTTGCGGCTGCCAAGGCTTGTTGGCTCCGATCGAGTTGCCGACACCGCAGTCAGCTGCAGACGTCGAGGGACACACCGAATCCAGCTCCTGGTCGTCGTCAACACCTCCTGGACCACGTGGCTGAAGAGTCAAGGCACCCGCAACCGACCTGAATCAACCGACGACGGTGGGCATCCATCTTCCTTGCCCCGGGTCACTGCCAAGTGACTTTGAACACTGTCCCCTCTGCTTTCAGGTCATCCTTCTTCAGAATCCAGGCTTGGATTCCACCGGACACTTCTTCAGCTCCTGCAAGCAGCAAGTCTTCTTTGTTCGCCATTGAAAACGACGCCGCGACCCGACACCAAAGGACACCTGTGCACCCGGCTTCCCTGGGTGAGGTAACTCCAGCACTACGGTGCTCCTGTGGGTGTGGGCCCTAGAACTACTTACCCTGTAAGTGACTTGCTTGTAGGTTCTCCCGAAGTATCCTAAAACTCTTTATTTCCAACCGCGACTTGCCCCATTGAAGTTAACGGCGATCCGCGCCTGTGTATCCACACTGCACGCGTCCCCCGTGGGTCCTTTACTTACCTGCCTTGGGTGGTTTTGTGAGGCCCCAGCACTTCTGAAGGCCCTAGGCCTTGTCTCCCTGCAAGTCGTTGTCCCTAAGTCTCTTACTTAGTATATGGTCTGGTACGCCCCTAGGGCCCCAGCCATATTTTGTGCTTAACTTATTGTGAAACGTTGATTTGTGCATATGTTTGTCTTCTAATCTCATAAAGAGATTAGTAGAGAGTTATTTAGAAATAAATACATATATATTTGATATATATACCTGTGTGGTGTCTTTTCATTTGGTGATTCAAGAGATTATATGGTAAAACAAGCTGCTTTACATTCCTCCGAGACTTAGCCTGAAGGCTGCTCTCCACAGCTACCACTAGGATAGCTTTCTTTAAAAGGTTGTCTTAAACCTATCTACCATAAGAGTCGATTTGCCCTGGTGCAAGGTGTCCACTTTAATTAGTGAACAGCATATACCAGGCCAACTTCTCACATTGGTGGGCAGCGTGTGGGATTCCAGCTTGCCATTGTTTTACCAGAAAATCTCTATTTGAATTACTAACTGAAAACCATTATAGGTACTCAAGGTACATATAAAGTCAAGCTTAGTATCAATAAGTTCTACTGAACTTAGAGCTGTGTGCCAAGGGATAGCACACCCTTTCCACAGCTCAAGCTAGGATCAGTAGGCCACAAACTAGTGTAGGTAGTACAACACTGCACAACACTAGAATGTCCTTAAAGGGTGGACCCAGTGGATCCACTCAGCCTCAGTATAAGGACATGGCTTTCTCTGACTTGAGAGCCATGTGTGTTGACAGACACCTGAGACTAGGACAGAGTCCCTCAACACTCCACCTGATAGATCTGCTGACAGCAGATGACCTTAGATTGGCTCTAGGAGCTAAAGGGTTTGAATCAGTGGGTGGGTCAGTCATAGTATCTGGGTCAGATGATGAAAATCAGAATGACCAAGACTCTGTGATTGAAGGGCCAGGCTCCAAGGGGCCTGAAAAGGACAGAGGAATTCTCCCTAAGAGAACTGACAGAGAGGAGGAGAGGCACAGATCCCCTTCCAGGGAATCTGACCACTCTTATCACTCTGGCAGAGAATTTGTCCAGCAGAGGAGCTCATACTTTTCCTTAAGAGAGACCTCCTCTGAGAGAAGGTGCAAACTGCTCCAGTATGAGGAAGCCAGAGTGGCCCTCAGAACCAAGCAGTTGGCACTGGATAGGAAGCCCTGGAGATCCAGAGAGCTTCTAGAAAAGAGGGGTTAGAACCCCCTGGTGGCAGCAACAGTGTCCCTAGAGGCAGAGAATATATTCCTGACCATAGGAACCTGAGCAAGGTTGTTCCTCCCTACCAGAGTGGGGATGATATCCACAAGTGGATAACTGCTATGGAGAGGGCCTGTAGAGTACAGCAGGTCCCCCAAAAGCAGTGGGCAGCAATCTTGTGGCTCTCCTTTTCAGATAAAGGAAGAGACAAGCTCCTCACTGTTAGAGAGGAGGATGCTGATGATTATGAGGTCCTGAAGAGTGCACTGATAGATGGGTTTGGCTTAACCACTGAGCAGTACAGGTTGAAGTTCAGAGATACCCAGAAGGCACAGACTCAGGACTGGACTGACTTTGTTGATTGTGCAACCAAGGCTCTAGAGGGTTGGCTGGTTGGCAGTAGGGTTACTGATTTCAAGGGATTGTATAATCTGATGATGAGAGAACAGATCCTAAATAATTGCCAGAACCAGTTGTTGCATCAGTACCTGGTGGACTCTGATCTGACCTCTCCCCAAGAATTGGGAAAGAAGGCAGACAAATGGGTCAGAACCAGGGTGAGGCAGAAAACCCAGAACCAAGGGGTGACACTAAGAAGCAAGATCCTAAAGGCTCTGAGAAAGGTGGGGATAAGTCAAAAGACCAGAAGTCTTCACAAGGGCCCCAAAAATCTGCATCTGGTGGGGAGTCACAGTCCAACAAGGGAAAAGGCCAAAAGAAGCCCTGGTGCAAATTCTGTAAACAGAAAGGGCACTGGACTTCTGATTGTACCAAGTCCAAAGACCAAACCACCACCACTCCTGCCCCTAAGGCAACTGTGCCCCCTAGCTCAGCTACTGGTGGAGGTGGTACGCAGAATAAGGGTGTAGTAGGGTTGACCCTGGGTTCTGAAGTGGATTCTGACCTAGTCAGAGTGACCACTCAGGCAATGCTGATTTGTGAGGAAACATTGATATGTCCTTCCTAGTAAGCCCCAGTAATCTGGGCAAGTACAAACAGCAGCCTTTGATAAATGGCAAACAGGCTTTGGCATTTAGGGACACAGGTGCTAGTGTCACCATGGTGGCAGAGGACCTAGTGGACCCTGGACAGATCATCCTGGGTGAAATGTACCAGGTGACCAATGCAAGCAATGTCCAGACCAACCATAGTCTGGCAGTTGTGAATTTCTCCTGGGGAGGGGTAACTGGCCTCAAGAAGGTTGTAGTCAGTGCAGACCTCCCTGTAGAATGTCTATTGGGCAATGATCTAGAGACTTCAGCCTGGTCTGAAGTAGAGTTATGGACTCATGCTGAGATGTTGGGCATCCCTGCAGAAGGTATTTGCTGTGACCAGGTCACAAGCAAGAATGCATGACACTGAACCAGCTCTGGATCCTGGAACAATGGACCAGATGCTTCCCAAGAGGAGGAGCAGTAGGGTTAAGGCAGTGCCTTCCCCTCTGTCTCAGATCAAGGATTCACTTCCAGAGGGAGGTGAAGCAGAACCTGAAGAAGGAACTGCCCCAGAGGGACTTGAACCTGACCAGGTTGAGTTCTTGGGGGCAGGGGGCCCTTCCAGGGAAGATCTGAGCAAGGAGCAACAGTGCTGCCCCTCTCTTGAACCCCTCAGACAGCAGGCTGCTGCTGAGGCTGCTGGGAGTGCTAGTGGGTCCCATAAAGTTTATTGGGATGAGGGACTCCTATATTCTGAGGGTAGAGACCCAGCCCCTGGAGCCACCAGGAGGTTGGTAATACCTCAGAAGTTTAGGGGGTTCCTCTTGACCTTAGCACATGATATCCCTTTGGCAGGACACTTGGGCCAAAAACAAGACCTGGGACAGGCTTGTTCCACATTTTCATTGGCCACATATGTCCAGAGGACACAAAGGAGTTTTGTCGCTCCTGTGTCACTTGCCAAGCCAGTGGTAAGGCAGGTGGCACAACAAAGGCCCCCTGATACCACTACCTGTGGTGGGGGTACCCTTTGAAAGGGTAGGGATTGACATTGTTGGTCCCCTTGACCCTCAGACTGCATCTGGGCACAGATTTATCCTGGTGGTAGTGGATCATGCCACCAGGTACCCAGAGGCAATTCCCTGAGGACCACCACAGCACCTGTGGTGGCAAGAGCCCTCATTGGAGTTTTCTCCAGAGTGGGTTTCCCAAAGGAGGTCATTTCTGACAGAGGTACCAACTTCATGTCAGGATATCTGAAAGCAATGTGGAAGGAGTGTGGTGTAACTTATAAGTTCACCACCCCCTATCACCCACAATGCAATGGTTTAGTTGAACGCTTCAACAAGACCTTGAAAGGAATGATTAAGGGACTCCCAGAGAAGCTTAGGCGGAAATGGGACCTTCTTCTTCCTTGCCTTTTGTTTGCATACAGAGAGGTTCCACAGAAGGGGTTGGCTACAGCCCATTTGAGCTTCTGTTTGGGCATCCTGTGAGAGGTCCACTATGTTTGGTAAAAGAGGGCTGGGAGTTACCTCTCAAGCCCCCAAACAAGATGTGATGGACTATGTACTTGGTCTCCGCTCCCGGATGGCAGAGTACATGAAAAAGGCAACCAAAAACCTGGAGGCCAGCCAAGAATTGCAAAAAGCTTGGCATGACCAAAGGCTGTGCTGACTGTATACCAGCCAGGACAGAAAGTGTGGGTGTTGGAGCCTGTGGCCCCAGCAGCCCTCCAGGACAAATGGAGTGGCCCCCATACAATAGTTGAACAGAAGGGAGAAGTCACCTATCTGGTGAATCTTGGAACTCCCAGGAGCCCCCTAAGGGTGCTTCATGTCAACAGATTAAAGCCATATGTTGACAGGGCTGACATGGGCTTGCTCATGGCAACTGATGAGGACCAGGAGGAGGAGAGTGACCCTCTCCCTGACCTGCTCTCTCAGAACCCTGATGATGGGTCAGTAGATGGTGTTGCTTTGGCAAGCAGCCTCACTGACCATCAACAAACTGAGTGCAGACAAGTTCTGCAACAGTTTAGACATATGTTTAGCCTGACCCCTAGTCAGACTACCTGGTGCACCCATGAGGTGGACACTGGGGACAGTCTGCCTGTCAAGAATAAAATCTACAGGCAACCTGACCATGTCAGGGACTGTATCAGGACTGAAGTCCAGAAAATGTTGGAGTTAGGCGTGATTGAGCCTTCAGATAGCCCTTGGGCTAGCCCAGTAGTCCTGGTACCCAAGCCTCATACCCAGGGTGGTAAGAAAGAAATGAGGTTTTGTGTAGACTACAGAGGCCTCAATGCAGTCACTAGGACTGATGCCTATCCCATACCAAGGGCAGATGAGCTGATTGATACTTTGGCCTCAGCCAAGTATCTAAGCACATTTGACCTAACAGCTGGCTACTGGCAAATCAGATTAGCTGATGATGCAAAAGCCAAAACAGCATTTTCGACCCCTGGTGGGTACTACCACTTTGTGGTGATGCCCTTTGGATTGAAAAATGCACCTGCCACTTTTCAGAGGTTGGTGAATAAAGTTCTGGCAGGGATGGAAACTTATTGCTCAGCTTATCTAGATGATATTGCTGTCTTTAGTTCCTCCTGGCAGGATCACCTGGTCCACCTCAGAAATGTTTTGGAGGCCCTGCAGAAAGCAGGCCTCACTATCAAGGCCACCAAGTGCCAGATAGGGCAGAGTCAGGTTGTGTACCTGGGCCACCTTGTAGGTGGAGGCCAGGTTCAGCCTTTACAGAGCAAAATCCAAACCATAATGGAATGGGTTGCTCCAACCACCCAGACACAGGTGAGAGCCTTCTTAGGCCTGACTGGGTACTATAGGAGGTTTGTCAAGGGATATGGATCTATAGTGACCCCCTTGAATGATCTTACCTCTAAGAAAATGCCAAAAAAGGTTCAGTGGACAGCTAGCTGTCAAAAGGCATTTGAAGACCTAAAGCAGGCCATGTGCACTGCCCCCATCTTACAGAGTCCAGACTACACCAAAAAGTTCATTGTCCAAACAGATGCTTCTGAGCTGGGTGTGGGAGCTGTACTGTCTCAACTGAATGATGAAGGTCAAGACCAGCCAGTAGCTTTTATTAGCAGAAGGCTGACCCCTAGAGAGAAACGTTGGTCAGCTATAGAGAGGAGGCCTTTGCTGTGGTTTGGGCCCTGAAGAAGCTGAGGCCATACTTGTTTGGTACTCACTTCATAGTTCAGACTGACCACAAGCCCCTCCTATGGCTAAAGCAGATGAAAGGTGAAAACCCAAAACTTTTGAGGTGGTCCATTTCCCTACAGGGGATGGACTATACAGTGGAACATAGGCCTGGGACCCAACATGCCAATGCAGATGGACTCTCAAGGTATTTCCACTTTGAACACGAAGACTCAACTGGTCAAGGTTAGTTTAGTGTCCCTACGTTTGGGGGGTTGTGTAGGAGAGTAGGATCTGCCTCTTATGTTGCCCCCACTTTTTTCTGATGTTAGCACTGGTTTCTGGCTATAGTCTGGCTGGGTCCCTGCCAATCAGGGCCCCAGCCTCTCTGTTCTCTCTAAACGACATGGAGTGCACTCTAGGTGCACTAGTGATTGGATACTGTGGTGCCTTATGAGTCCCTAGTATATGGTACCTTAGGTGCCAAGGGCATAGGTACTTCACAGGCCTCCCAGGGGCTGCAGCATGTGTTATGCCACCCCTGGGAAGCAGTCTAAATCTGACACCACAGGCCTGCTACTGCAGCCTGGGTGAGGTGGTGCTAGCACCCCTCACTGAGATATAGGTTTCCTATATCTCTCCTGCACACACATATAAACCTATCAGTCACCCCTAAGGCAGGCCCTATCAATCCTGAGGGCAGGGTGCTTGGCTTCTATGTGAGGGGGTGCCTCTGCATGAGCAGGGCCCCTCTGCAGTTCTCAGAGTCCATTCTCTGGTGCTGTTTGTGGATGCGGTTAAACCATATACTCTTAAGTGCATTATATCCTCGCGGTAAATGCTAACTTTGGAATGGCTGCATCAAAACATGTCGTGTTTGGTGTCAAACATCTTGGAATACTACCCCCCGCCAATCTTGGCGGCGGGGGTAGCATTCCACCCTTCTAGAGGGATAAGACATGTACCTGCTGTGGAAACGCGGTAGAATCCTAAAGAGCCCTGGCATCACAAAATGGATGCCACCAGTCACAGACACTGGGCTGCCCTCCTGCTGATGACCGAAACTCGCAGTGGAGGAAGCCCAACAATAGGCATCCTGTCACAGGGAGGTGTAACCACCTTCCAGACAGGGTTTAGTGTATTGGGGCTGGGTGGGTGCACTCTTAGAGTGCTTTGAAGTCCTGCACTGGGGAGCAGAAGGCTCCTCTGTGCATATGCCAGTTCAAACCAGCTCAGGGGCTACCTGCCCCTGCTCTGGCGCGAAACTGGACAAAGGGAAGTGGGTGTAGCCACCCCTCCCTTGACCCTCCCATAGGTGGGGTCATAGAGCTAGTCCATCCCCTCTTTTTAGTATAAGAGGGGAACCTTGCCATTGCAAAGCAGATAACCCCTGGACGACGCTCTACAGAAGAATCCTGGCCCTTCGACGTTCCACTACCTTTGGAAGACAGAAGAATCTCCCTTGGAGTCAAGGAGTGACTCCCCTGCTTGGCAGGCACCAAAAACGACAACGACGGTCGCAAACTACGCCGCTCCCGCCGGAGTCCGAAGTCCCTGCAGCCCAAGAAGTGGATTTCCTGACCTCTCCCAGGCCATCGTGAGTCCCCAGCGAAGCTGAGGCAAGTGGACCCCACGAGTAACGAGGAACCGCGACCCCTGGGTACCGTGCACTATTGTCGAGTGCAACCCCTTCACAACGTTCTACGAACCTGTGCTTTGGACCACGTGTGGTCCCGACCTCCAGCAGGAATCCCTCCGAAGATCAGAGGCCTACACCGTCCCGAGTGACCGTGGGCCCCTGTTGAGTGATTCCGCCCGAGGTGTCTTTGCGATCCCTTGCCCGCTGGCTTGTGGGTCCCCAGAAGACTTCTTAAAGAAACCAAAGGGCTCCCTGGTTGCTCCAGGCCTGCCCTGACTTACCCTCGCTGGGTGAGTTCCACAGACCTTGCTGGTCTGCGCCATCGACTTTTCTTCATCTCCCCGAGACTTGCGGCTGCCAAGGCTTGTTGGCTCCGATCGAGTTGCCGACACCGCAGTCAGCTGCAGACGTCGAGGGACACACCGAATCCAGCTCCTGGTCGTCGTCGACACCTCCTGGACCACGTGGCTGAAGAGTCAAGGCACCCGCAACCGACCTGAATCAACCGACGACGGTGGGCATCCATCTTCCTTGCCCCGGGTCACTGCCAAGTGACTTTGAACACTGTCCCCTCTGCTTTCAGGTCATCCTTCTTCAGAATCCAGGCTTGGATTCCACCGGACACTTCTTCAGCTCCCGCAAGCAGCAAGTCTTCTTTGTTCGCCATTGAAAACGACGCCGCGACCCGACACCAAAGGACACCTGTGCACCCGGCTTCCCTGGGTGAGGTAACTCCAGCACTACGGTGCTCCTGTGGGTGTGGGCCCTAGAACTACTTACCCTGTAAGTGACTTGCTTGTAGGTTCTCCCGAAGTATCCTAAAACTCTTTATTTCCAACCGCGACTTGCCCCATTGAAGTTAACGGCGATCCGCGCCTGTGTATCCACACTGCACGCGTCCCCCGTGGGTCCTTTACTTACCTGCCTTGGGTGGTTTCGTGAGGCCCCAGCACTTCTGAAGGCCCTAGGCCTTGTCTCCCTGCAAGTCGTTGTCCCTAAGTCTCTTACTTAGTATATGGTCTGGTACGCCCCTAGGGCCCCAGCCATATTTTGTGCTTAACTTATTGTGAAACGTTGATTTGTGCATATGTTTGTCTTCTAATCTCATAAAGAGATTAGTAGAGAGTTATTTAGAAATAAATACATATATATTTGATATATATACCTGTGTGGTGTCTTTTCATTTGGTGATTCAAGAGATTATATGGTAAAACAAGCTGCTTTACATTCCTCCGAGACTTAGCCTGAAGGCTGCTCTCCACAGCTACCACTAGGATAGCTTTCTTTAAAAGGTTGTCTTAAACCTATCTACCATAAGAGTCGATTTGCCCTGGTGCAAGGTGTCCACTTTAATTAGTGAACAGCATATACCAGACCAACTTCTCACAGCATAGTTACCTCAGAGGCCTACCAGGGGCTGCAGCATGTATTGTGCTACCCCTGGAAGGCCATCCAAACTGACACCACAGGTCTGCTACTGCAGCCTGGGTAAGGTGGTGCATGCACCCCTTACTGTGATATAGGCTACCTATATCACTACATACATACACACATATAAACCTATAAGTCACTCCTATGGCAGGCCTTATCAATACTGAAGGCAGAGTGCGTGGTTCCTATGTGAGAGGGTGCCCCTGCATGAGCTGGGCCCCTCTGCAGCGTTCGGAGACCCTTCTCTGATGCTGTTTGTAGTGCAGCCTGACCATATACTCTTAAGCGCATTATAACCTCGCGTTAAATGCTAACTTTGGGATGGCTGCACGGAAACATGTCGTTTTTGGTGTCAAACATCTTGGAATACTACCCCCCCACCAGTTCTGGCGGCGGGAGTAGCATTCCACCCTTCTAGAGGGAAAGACATGTACACACCGGTATGCCCGGTACTGACTTTCCAAGCCCTGGCATCACAAAATGGATGCCGCTGCCACAGAACACGAGTCTGGCCTCCTGCTGCTGACTGAAACTCCGGCAGGGAGGCCTGGACAATAGGTTTCCTGTCCCAGGGAGGTGTGACCACCTCCCCAGACAGGATAGTGTGTATTGGGGCTGGGCGGGAGCACTCTCGGGTGCTTTGAAATCCTGCACTGGGGGCACACTTGGTGTCCCTGTGCATACCCCAGTTCAAACCGGCTCAGGGGCTTCCAGCCCCTGCTCTGGCGCGAAACTGGACAAAGGGAAAGGGGTGTAACCACCCCTCTGCCCTGGCCCTCCCATAGGTGGGGCCACAGAGTATGTCCAACCCTCTACCTTAGTATAATTAGGGGAACCCAGTCCTTAGGACTTTAGATTTACCTGGACAAAACTCTGACACAGAATCCTGGACCTTCGACACTCTACTTTAAGATTAGAGGACTGAAGAATCTCCCTTGGGGTCAAGGAGTGACTCCCCTGCTTGGCAGGCACCAAAGAAGCAATTGTCCAGTCTGCATCGCTGAAGCTCCCGTCGGACGCCGAAGTCTTTGCATCACCAGAGGTGGATTTCCAGACTTCCCCGAGGCTGCCCTGAGTCCCCAGCAAAGCTGAGGCCCGTAGCTGTCGTGGGTAACGTGGAACCGTGACCCCTGGACACCGATCGCATTTGCAAGTGCATCCTCTTCTGGGTCTCTCACGAAGTCATGCTTTGGGCTCCAAGTAGCCCCAGCCTCCAGCACCAACTGCACCGAAGATCACTGGCCTCCACTCCACAAGTGTACTGTGAGCCAGCTCCACGTGCATCGTCTCGAGGCTCCTTCGCGGTCGCTAGTCCGTTGGCTAGTAGGCCCTCCCGAAGGCCAATCTTTTTCTGCTTGGGCTCCCTGGTTGCTCCAGGCGTGCCCTGACTTATCCTTGCTGGGTGAGTCCCCCAGACCTTGCTGGTCTGCAACATCGTCCTTCTTTCTATTTCCACAGAGACTTGCCGTTGCCAAGGCTTGTTGGGTCCAATCCGGTCGCCGACACCCCTGCAATCGACAAACGTTGTGAGACAGCTCGAATCCAGCTCCTGGTTGTCGTCGACGCCTCCTGGACCTCGTGGCTGAAGAGTTAAGACGACCGTCAACCTACCTGAAGCACTCGACATCGGTGGGCATCTGCTCATCGCCTTCCTGGTCACTGGCTAGTGACCCAGACTCTGTCCCCTCTGCTTTCAGGTTCTTCAGATCTTCGATCCACCTTTGGATCCACCCGAACACTTTCGACTTGGTCGCCAGCAGCACTTTGCAGCAGATCGCCATAGAAAGCGACGACGAAACCCGACCCCGAAAGACACCTATGCACCCGGCTCCCCTGGGTAAGGTAACTCGAGTACTCCGGTGCTCCCGTGCGTAGTGACACTAGAACAGCCTAGTTCTCAAAGGGTTTGCTCCAAGTCCTCCTCTAAGTGTCCCTTTTCTTTTAAATTCTAATCGCGACTTTCCCCATAGAAGTTAACGGTGGTTCGCGGCTGTGTTCATACACTGCACGCGTCCCCCGTGGGTCCCCTGTGTCACTGCCTTGGGTGGTTCCTTGTGGTCCAAGCACTTCTACAGGCTCTAGGCCTTGTGTCTAGCTCAGTCGTGGTTCTTATACCACTTTATTGGTATATGGTTTGGTACGCCCCTGGGGCTCAAACGTGTATTTGTGCTATTACTGTAGATAACTAACTCGTAACATATGTACTTCGAACTCTAGCCTCATAAAGAGACTAGAGGGGTGTGTTTAGTAATAAATACATATATTTTGAATATATACCTGGTGTGGTCCTCTTTCATTTGGTCACTCAAGAGATTATAGACTGGTAAAACAAGCTGCTTTACATTCCTTCAAGACTTAGCCTGAAGGCTGCTCTCCATAGCTACCACTAGGATAGCTTTCAATAAAGGTTGTCTTTAACCTATCTCCAATAAGGGGTTGTTTGGACTGGTGCAAGGTGCCCACTATAATTAGTGGACAGCATATGCCAGGCCAACTTCTCACATTGGTGTGCAGCGTGTGGGATTCCAGCTTGCTATTGTTTTACCAGATAATCTCAATTGAATTGATCAACTGAAAACCACTAAGGGTACCTAAGGTACATATAAATCAAGCTTAGTAATACAGTAAGTTCTACTGAACTTAGAGTTGTGTGTTAAGGGACAGCACACCCTTTCTACAACTCAAGAGAGTTTAGTAGGCCACACTAGAGTAGGTAGTGCATACACCACACCTCACTAGTAATGTCTTCAAAGCCAGGACCCAGTGAGTCCTTGCCAGAAGCCAGTGGGCTTCTTCCCTCCAAGTATGATAAACTCCCATTCTTGGAATAGAGAGCATTATGCAATACTAGGAAGTTGAAGGCAGGCAAAAGTGCCAGCACCCAGCACCTCAGGGAGGTGTTACTAGCTGATGATCTCAGCAGGCCCCTAGGGTCTGAAGGGGTAGGCAAGGAGGGTGGGGCAGAAGATGAGGAAGTGGCCAGGGGTGAAGAAACCCAGGCCCCCCTCTGAAACTGGCCAGGAAGGTGAAAATGACCTTGTCCTGGAAAACCCAATTCCTCCTGTGGAAGAGGAGGAGGAGAGGATCAGACTGACCTCCCCTTTGTCCCCCCAGGAAGAGTTCTGAGTGTGCCCAGAAGGTCTAGGTCTCCTTCTCAAGAGTCTAACCACTCTGACACCTCAATAGGGACCTCTGTATCCTCTCATAGGAGGGAATCCTCTCATGAGAGGAGAAAGAGACTGATTCAATATGAGCAAACTCAGCTTGAACTCAGGAAACAGCAATTGGCTGTAGACAGGGAGTCCCTAGATCTCTATAGAGAGAGACAAAAGTTGGGACTAGAGTCCCATGGTGGCAGCAGTTTCCCCAAAGATAGGGAAAGGTCTTATGACCATAGAAACCTGAGCAAGATTGTCCCTCCCTACCAGAGTGGGGATGATATCCACAAATGGATAACTGCTCTAGAGAGGGCCTGTAAAGTACAGAGGGTCCCTCAGGAGCAGTGGGCAGCAATCTTGTGGCTCTCCTTTGCAGACAAAGGTAGAGACAAGCTCCTCACTGTTAGAGAGGAGGATGCTGATAATTACAAAGTCTTGAAGAGTGCTCTAATTGATGGGTTTGGCCTAACCACTGAACAATACAGGTTAAAGTTCAGGGATACCCAAAAGCACAGACTCAAGACTGGGTGGACTTTGTTGATTGTTCTGCCAAGGCTCTGGAAGGTTGGTTATTGGGCAGTAAGGTATGTGACTTCACAGGATTGTACAATCTGATAATGAGGGAGCAGATTCTTAATAACTGTCAAAATCAGCTGTTGCATCAGCACCTGGTAGACTCTGATCTGACCTCTCCCCAAGAATTGGGAAAGAAGGCAGACAAATGGGTCAGAGCCAGGGTGAAGCAGAAGGTACAGAACCAAGGTGGTGACCCTAAGAAGCAAAATTCGAAAACCTCTGATAAGGGTGGGGAGAAGGGTAAAGATCAAAAGTCTTCACAAGGCCCCCAAAAATCGTCTTCAGGTGGGGATTCACAGTCTACCAAAGGGAAAGGCCAAAGGAAACCATGGTGCAAGGTCTGTAAGCAAAAGACCCACTGGACCAGTGATTGCACCAAGTCCAAAGACTCGACTCCAGCCCCCACCAATGCCCCTAAGGCACCTGCTCCCCCTAGTGCAGTTACAGTTGGTGGTGGGACTACACAAGCCAAGGGTTTAGTAGGGTTGACCCTGGGTAAAGAGATGAGCTCTGACCTAGTCAGAGAACTTACTCAGGCTGTCCTAGTCTGTGATGGAGGCATGGATATGACCTCCTCTGTGAGTCCCAGTAATCTGGGCAAGTACAGACAACAGCCTTTAATCATTGGAAGAGAGGCTTTGGCATTTAGGGACACAGGGGCAAGTGTCACCATGGTGACACAAGACCTTGTGAATCCTGGGCAGATAATACTTGGTGAAATGTACCAAGTGACCAATGCTAGCAACGTCAGAACAGACCATACTCTGGCAGTTGTTAACTTCTCCTGGGGAGGGGTAACTGGCCTTAAGAAGGTTGTGGTAAGTGCAGACCTACCCGTTGAATGCTTGCTTGGCAATGACTTAGAAACTTCAGCTTGGGCAGAAGTGGAGCTCAGGACCCATGCAGAAATGCTGGGGATCCCTGCAGATGTGTTTGCTGTGACCAGGTCACAAGCCAAAATGTCTAGCACTGAACAGGCCTTGGATTCTGGAATAATGGACCGAGTGCCCTCCAAGAAGAGGAGTAGTAGGGTAAAGGCAGTGCCTTCCTCCTTGGCTCAGAAGGAAGATCAGTCCCTTGAGGGGGATGATCTCAGTCCTGAGGAAGGAACTGTCCCAGAGGAGCTTGAACCTGAACAGGTTGAGTTCTTGGGGACAGGGGGACCTTCCAGGGCAGATCTGAGCCAGGAGCAGCAGAGCTGCCCCTCTCTTGAACCCCTCAGACAGCAAGCTGCTGCTGAGGCTGCTGGGAAAGCTAGTGGTCCCCATACTGTGTATTGGGATGATGGACTCTTGTACTCAGAGTGTAGAGACCCCAAGCCTGGTGCTACCAGGAGGTTGGTTATACCTCTGAAGTTCAGGGGCTTCCTATTGACCCTAGCCCATGATATTCCCTTAGCAGGTCACCTGGGCCAGAACAAGACTTGGGACAGAATTGTCCCTCACTTTCACTGGCCCCACATGTCTGAAGACACCAAGGAGTTTTGTCGCTCCTGTGTAACCTGCCAGGCCAGTGGCAAGGCAGGTGGCACTACAAAGGCCCCCTGATACCACTACCTGTGGTGGGGGTTCCCTTTGAAAGGGTGGGGATTGACATTGTTGGTCCCATGGATCCCCAAACAGCATCTGGGCACAGGTTTATCCTGGTGGTAGTGGATCATGCCACCAGGTACCCAGAGGCTATTCCCCTTAGGACCACTACAGCACCTGTGGTGGCAAGGGCCCTCCTGGGAATTTTCTCAAGAGTGGGCTTCCCTAAGGAGGTGGTATCAGACAGGGGTGCAAACTTTATGTCTGGATACTTAAAAGCAATGTGGAAGGAGTGTGGAGTGACTTACAAGTTCACCACACCCTATCACCCACAATGCAATGGTTTAGTTGAGAGATTCAACAAAACCTTGAAGGGCATGATTAAAGGGCTCCCAGAAAAGCTTAGGCGAAGATGGGACATACTCTTGCCCTGCCTTTTATTTGCGTACAGGGAGGTGCCTCAAAAGGGGTTGGCTACAGCCCTTTTGAACTTTTGTTTGGTCACCCTGTCAGGGGTCCACTGTGCTTGGTGAAGGAAGGATGGGAGTTACCTCTCAAGCCCCCAAAGCAAGACATAGTGGACTACGTACTTGGTCTCCGCTCCCGGATGGCTGAGTATATGAAAAAGGCAACTAAAAACCTTGAGGCTAGCCAGGAACTTCAAAAGGCCTGGCATAACCAAAGGCTGTACTGACTGTTTACCAGCCAGGACAGAAGGTGTGGGTGTTGGAGCCAGTGGCCCCAGCAGCTCTCCAAGACAAATGGAGTGGACCCCACACCATTGTTGAACAGAAGGGTGAGGTTACCTACTTAGTGGAGAGGTGTGGTGCAGCGGCCAGGGCAGCTGACTTCGAGCACGGGGCTCACGGTTCGATCCCGGTTCCGGCGGCAGCTCAGCTCAGCACCATGTGACTCTGGGCAATAGCTCACTTAATTTCCACGACGGCCCCCAGCGCCTTGAGACCCGTAAGGGTGAGTAGTTCGCGCTTTACAAATACGGATTTACAGTAGACCTAGGAACACCCAGGAGTCCCCACAGAGTTCTCCATGTCAACAGGTTAAAACCATATGTGGACAGGGCAGACATGGGCTTGCTCATGGCTACTGATGAGGGACAGGAGGAAGAGAGTGACCCACTCCCTGACCTGCTCTCACAGAACCCTGGTGATGGGTCAGTGGATGGTGTAGCCTTGGCAGGCAGCCTCACTACCCAGCAGCAGACTGATTGCAGACAGGTGCTCAATCAGTTCAGACACATATTCTCACTGACACCCAGTCAGACTACCTGGTGCACTCATGAAGTGGACACTGGGGACAGTCTGCCTATTAAAAATAAGATTTATAGGCAACCTGACCATGTCAGGGACTGTATCAGGACAGAAGTCCAAAAGATGTTGGATTTGGGAGTTATTGAACCCTCAGATAGCCCTTGGGCTAGTCCAGTGGTCCTTGTGCCAAAACCTCACACCAATGGTGGGAAAAGAGAGATGAGGTTTTGTGTGGACTACAGGGGTCTCAATGCAGTCACTAGGACTGATGCCCATCCAATACCAAGGGCAGATGAGCTAATAGACACTTTGGCCTCAGCCAAGTATCTAAGCACATTTGACCTGACAGCTGGCTACTGGCAGATCAGACTAGCTGATGATGCAAAGCCAAAGACAGCATTCTCAACCCCTAGTGGGCATTATCAATTTGTGGTGATGCCCTTTGGTCTGAAGAATGCACCTGCCACTTTTCAGAGGTTGGTGAATACAGTCCTTACAGGTCTGGAAGCCTATAGTGCAGCATATCTAGATGATATTGCTGTCTTTAGCTCCACCTGGGAGGATCACCTGGTCCACCTCAGAAATGTTTTACAGGCCCTGCAGAGAGCAGGCCTGACTATCAAGGCCACCAAGTGCCAGATAGGGCAGAGTCAGGTTGTGTACCTGGGCCACCTTGTGGGTGGAGGCCAGGTTCAACCACTGCAGAGCAAGATCCAGACCATCATGGACTGGACTGCTCCAACTACCCAGACTCAGGTGAGAGCCTTCTTAGGCCTGACTGGGTACTATAGGAGATTTGTCAAGGGGTATGGATCAATAGTGACACCCCTGAATGACTTAACTTCCAAGAAAATGCCCAAAAAGGTTCAGTGGACAGTTAGCTGTCAAAAGGCATTTGATGACCTGAAGCAGGCCATGTGCACTGCTCCCATTCTACAGAGTCCTGATTACTCCAAGAAGTTCATTGTTCAAACTGATGCATCTGAATTGGGGGTAGGGGCTGTACTGTCACAATTGAATGATGAAGGTCAGGATCAGCCAGTAGCTTTCATTAGCAGAAGGCTGACCCCTAGAGAGAAACGTTGGTCAGCCATTGAGAGGGAGGCCTTTGCCTCTGGGCTCTGAAGAAGTTGAGGCCATACTTGTTTGGTACTCACTTCCTTGTTCAAACAGACCATAAGCCCCTCTTATGGCTAAAACAAATGAAGGGTGAAAACCCCAAACTGCTTAGGTGGTCCATTTCCCTACAGGGGATGGACTTCACAGTGGAACATAGACCTGGGAGTAACCATGCCAATGCAGATGGACTCTCTAGGTACTTCCACTTAGAACATGAAGACTTAACTGGGCAAGGTTAGTTTAATGTCCCTACGTTTGGGGGGTTGTGTAGGAGAGTAGGATCTGCTTCACATGGGTACCCCCACTTTTTGCTGATGCTTCACTGTTTTTCGACCTTAGTCTGGCTGGGGCCCTGCTAATCAGAACCCCAGCCTAGCTGCTTCCCTCTTTAAAATGGTTTCCATGTGCCTTAGGCACATCTCTGATTGGAATCTGGAGTGCCCTTATAAGTCCCTAGTATATGGTATACTATGTACCCAGGGCATAGGTACCTCAGAGGCCTACCAGGGGCTGCAGCATGTATTGTGCCACCCCTGGAAGGCCATCCAAACTGACACCACAGGTCTGCTACTGCAGCCTGGGTAAGGTGGTGCATGCACCCCTTACTGTGATATAGGCTACCTATATCACTACATACATACACACATATAAACCTATAAGTCACTCCTATGGCAGGCCTTATCAATCCTGAAGGCAGAATGAGTGGTTCCTATGTGAGAGGGTGCCCCTGCATGAGCTGGGCCCCTCTGCAGCGTTCGGAGACCCTTCTCTGATGCTGTTTGTAGTGCAGCCTGACCATATACTCTTAAGCGCATTATAACCTCGCGTTAAATGCTAACTTTGGGATGGCTGAACGGAAACATGTCGTGTTTGGTGTCAAACATCTTGGAATACTACCCCCACCAGTTCTGGCGGCGGGGGTAGCATTCCACCCTTCTAGAGGGAAAGACATGTACACACCGGTATGCCCGGTACTGACTTTCCAGAGCCCTGGCATCACAAAATGGATGCCGCTGCCACAGACACGAGTCTGAACTCCTGCTGCTGACTGAAACTCCGGCAGGGGAGGCCTGGACAATAGGTTTCCTGTCCCAGGGAGGTGTGACCACCTCCCCAGACAGGATAGTGTGTATTGGGGCTGGGCGGGAGCACTCTCGGGTGCTTTGAAATCCTGCACTGGGGGCACACTTGGTGTCCCTGTGCATACCCCAGTTCAAACCGGCTCAGGGGCTTCCAGCCCCTGCTCTGGCGCGAAACTGGACAAAGGGAAAGGGGTGTAACAACCCCTCTGCCCTGGCCCTCCCATAGGTGGGGCCACAGAGTATGTCCAACCCCCTACCTTAGTATAAGTAGGGGAACCCAGTCCTTAGGACTTTAGATTTACTTGGACGAAACTCTGACACAGAATCCTGGACCTTCGACGCTCTACTTTAAGATTAGAGGACTGAAGAATCTCCCTTGGGGTCAAGGAGTGACTCCCCTGCTTGGCAGGCACCAAAGAAGCAATTGTCCGGTCTGCATCGCTGAAGCTCCCGTTGGACTCCGAAGTCTTTGCATCACCAGAGGTAGATTTCCAGACTTCCCCGAGGCTGCCCTGAGTCCCCAGCAAAGCTGAGGCCCGTAGCTGTCGTCGGTAACGTGGAACCGTGACCCCTGGACACCGATCGCATTTGCAAGTGCATCCTCTTCTGGGTCTCCCACGAAGTCATGCTTTGGGCTCCGAGTAGCCCCAGCCTCCGGCACCAACTGCACCGAAGATCACTGGCCTCCACTCCACGAGTGTCCTGTGAGCAAGCTCCACGTGCATCGTCTCGAGGCTCCTTCACGGTCGCTAGTCCGTTGGCTAGTAGGCCCTCACGAAGGCCAATCTTTTTCTGCTTGGGCTCCCTGGTTGCTCCAGGTGTGCCCTGACTTATCGTTGCTGGGTGAGTCCCCCAGACCTTGCTGGTCTGCAACATCGTCCTTCTTTCCTTTCCGCAAGACTTGCTGTTGCCGAGGCTTGTTGGGTCCAATCCGGTCGCCGACACCCCTGCAATCGACAGACATCGTGGGACAGCTCAAATCCAGCTCCTGGTTGTCGTCGACGCCTCCTGGACCTCGTGGCTGAAGAGTCAAGACGACCATCAACCTACCTGAAGCACTCGACATCGGTGGGCATCTGCTCATCGCCTTCCTGGTCACTGGCTAGTGACCCAGACTCTGTCCCCTCTGCTTTCAGGTTCTTCAGATCTTCGATCCACCTTTGGATCCACCCGAACAATTTCGACTTGGTCGCCAGCAGCACTTTGCAGCAGTTAGCCATAGAAAGCGACGAAGAAACCCGACCCCGAAAGACACCTATGCACCCGGCTCCCCTGGGTGAGGTAACTCGAGTACTCCGGTGCTCCCATGGGTAGTGACACTAGAACAGCCTAGTTCTCAAAGGGTTTGCGCCAAGTCCTCCTCTAAGTGTCCCTTTTCTTTTAAATTCTAATCGCGACTTTCCCCATAGAAGTTAATGGTGGTTCGCGGCTGTGTTCATACACTGCACGCGTCCCCCGTGGGTCCCCTGTGTCACTGCCTTGGGTGGTTCCTTGTGGTCCAAGCACTTCTACAGGCTCTAGGCCTTGTGTCTAGCTCAGTCGTGGTTCTTATACCACTTTATTGGTATATGGTTTGGTACGCCCCTGGGGCTCAAACATGTATTTGTGCTATTACTGTAGATAACTAACTCGTAACATATGTACTTCGAACTCTAGCCTCATATAGAGACTAGAGGGGTGTGTTTAGTAATAAATACATATATTTTGAATATATACCTGGTGTGGTCCTCTTTCATTTGGTCACTCAAGAGATTATAGACTGGTAAAACAAGCTGCTTTACATTCCTTCAAGACTTAGCCTGAAGGCTGCTCTCCATAGCTACCACTAGGATAGCTTTCAATAAAGGTTGTCTTTAACCTATCTCCAATAAGGGGTTGTTTGGACTGGTGCAAGGTGCCCACTATAATTAGTGGACAGCATATGCCAGGCCAACTTCTCACAGTCTGCACCTCTCTTGTCTCTTTCTGCACCCCTGTTCCCTCTTCCTGCAACTGTCCTGCCTGTTTCTGCACCTCTCTTGCTTCTTTATGTACCGTTGTTGGTTCATTTTGCACTTCTCTTGCTCTTTCTGCACCCTTCGTGCCTCTTTCAGCACTTCTGTTGCCTCTTTGTGCACCTCTCCTACCCTTTTCTGCACCCCTCTTGCCTCTTTTTGCACCTCTTTTGGTACTTTCTGCACTGCTCTTGCTTGTTTCTGCATCTCTCTTGCGTCTTTCTGCACCTCTGTT
This sequence comes from Calotriton arnoldi, assembly GCA_963921515.1. Taxonomy (NCBI): domain Eukaryota; kingdom Metazoa; phylum Chordata; class Amphibia; order Caudata; family Salamandridae; genus Calotriton; species Calotriton arnoldi. The sequence continues at coordinate 316,750 of CAWUFW010005561.1, forward strand.
GGTTCTTTCTGCACTTCTCTTGCTCTTTCTGCACCCTTCGCGCCTCTTTCAGCACCTCTGTTGCTTCTTTCTGTGCTTCTTTTCCTTATTTCTGCACCCCTCCTGCCTCTTTCTGTACCTCTCTTGCCTCTTTGTGCACCTCTCCTACCCTTTTCTGCACCCCTCTTGCCTCTTTCTGCTATTCTCTTGCCTCTTTCTGCACTTCTCTTGCTTCTTTCCACACCTCTGTTGCTTCTTCAGCAATTCTCTTGCCTCTTTCTGCACTTCTTTTGCTTGTTTCTGCATCTCTCTTGCGTCTTTCTGCACCTCTGCTGCCTCTTTCTACACCTCACTTGCTTCTTTCTGCACCCCTCTTGCCACTTTCTGCACCCCTCTTTTCTCTTTCTGCATCCCTCTTTTCTCTTTCTGCACCTCTCTTGCCTCTTTCTGCTCCCCTGTTCCCTCTTCCTGCAACTTTCCTGCCTGTTTCTGCACCTCTCTTGCCTCTTTCTGTACCTCTGTTTGTTCTTTTTGCACTTCTCTTGCTCTTTCTGCACCCTTCGTGCCTCTTTCAGCACCTCTGTTGCTTCTTTCTGCACTTCTCTTCCTTTTTTCTGCACCCCTCCTGCCTCTTTCTGTACCTCTCTTGCCTCTTTGTGCACCTCTCCTACCCCTTTCTGCACCCCTCTTGCCTCTTTTTGCACCTCTGTTGGTTCTTTCTGCACTGCTCTTGCTTCTTTCTGCACCTCACTTGCCTCTTTCTGCACTTCTCTTGCTTCTTTCTACACCTCTGTTGCTTCTTTCAGCAATTCTCTTGCCTCTTTCTGCACTTCTCTCCCTTCATTCTGCATCCCCTGCTGCCTCTTTCTGTACCTCTCTTGCCTCTTTGTGCACCTCTCCTTCCTCTTTCTGCACTGCTCTTGCCTCTTTTTACACCTCTGTTGGTTCATTCTGCACTGCTCTTGCTTCTTTCTGCACCCCTCTTGCCTCTTTCTTCACCCCTCTTTTCTCTTTCTGCACCTCTCTTGCCTCTTTCTGTACCCCTGTTCCCTCTTTCTGCACCTTTCCTGCCTGTTTCTGCACCTCTCTTGCCTCTTTCTGTACCTCTGTTGGTTCTTTCTGCACTTCTCTTATTCTTTCTGCACCCTTCGCGCCTCTTTCAGCACCTCTGTTGCTTCTTTCTGCACTTCTCTTCCTTCTTTCTGCACCCCTCCTGCCTCTTTCTGTACCTCTCTTGCCTCTTTGTGCACCCCTCCTACCCTTTTCTGCACCCCTCTTGCCTCTTTTTACACCTCTGTTGGTTCTTTCTGCACTGCTCTTGCTTCTTTCTGCACCCCTTTTGCTTCTTTGTGCACCTCTCCTGCCTCTTTCTGCACCTCTCTTGCCTTTTTCTGCAGTTCTCTTGCCTCTTTCTGCACCCCTCTTGCCTCTTTTTGCACCTCTGTTACTTCTTTCTGCACTTCTCTTGCTTCTTTCTGCACTTCTCTTGCTTCTTTCTGCTCCCTTTTTGCTTCTTTGTGCACCTCTCCTGCCTCTTTCTGCACCTCTCTTGCCTTTTTCTGCAGTTCTCTTGCCTCTTTCTGCACCCCTCTTGCCTCTTTCTGTACCTCTGTTGCTTCTTTCTGCACTGCTCTTGCCTCTTTCTCCACCTCTCTTGCTTCCTTGTTGTTTCTTTGTGCACCGCTGTTATCTCTTTCTGCACTTGTCTTTCCTCTTTCTGTACCTCTCTTGCTTTTCTCTGCACTTCTCTTGCTTCTTTCTGCACCTCTCTTGCTTCTTTCAGCAATTCTCTTGCCTCTTTCTGCACGTCTTTTGTTTGTTTCTGCATCTCTCTTGTGTCTTTCTGCACCTCTGCAGCCTCTTTCTACACCTCACTTGCTTCTTTCTGCACCCCTCTTGCCTCTTTTTGCACCCCTCTTTTCTCTTTGTTATGTTATGTTAACTACAATTTATATCGCGCATAATCACCTGTAGGTCTCTTAGCGCTTGTTGAGAAAACCCAAAATCCATCTGCCATCCCCGATAAGCACCTAAGCGGAGGAGTTAGACAGTGTCCAGTGCCTCCCTAAACAGATGAGTCTTGAGGCGTTTCCTAAAAAGAAGAAGGGCGGGTTCCTTGCGGAGGTTCTCAGGCAATTGGTTCCAGAGTTGGGGAATTAAAACAGAGAAAGCTCTGCCACCTTTAGATGTAGTTTTGACTCATGAGTAGGCCAGGAGGCCTGCCTCGGATGATCGAAGTGTGCATCCCGGCACATAGTTCACCAGACACTCCTTGATGTAAGCTGGGGCCTGGCCGTAAATGGCTTTATGGGCAATGCAGAGGCCCTTGAACTTTGCTCTCTGTTTGACCGAAAGGCAGTGCAACTTGTGCAGCAGCGGGGTAGCATGAGCCCTTATAGGGAGTCTAAAAATCAGCCTGACTGCATCATTCATAGTCACCTGCAGCTTGCGAATTAGGCTCTCAGAGAGACCAATATATAAGACATTGCCATAGTCCAGCCTGGACACGATCGTGGCGGACACGATAATCTGTAGAGTGGCGGGTGAGAGAAGGGGGCAAGTTTCCGCAACTGTCTCATTAAGACCAGACAGGTGCCGACCACAGTAGCGACTGGATTGGTCATGGAGAGGTTGGCATCAATCTTGATGCCCAGGCTTTTTATGACGGGAACTGGCGTAGGAGCGGTGCAGAGCTCTTGTGGCCAGAAGAGGTCTGCACCTCTCTTGTCTCTTTCTGCACCCCTGTTCCCTCTTCCTGCAACTGTCCTGCCTGTTTCTGAACCTCTCTTGCTTCTTTATGTACCTTTGTTGGTTCATTTTGCACTTCTCTTGCTCTTTCTGCACCCTTCGTCCCTCTTTCAGCACTTCTGTTGCTTATTTCTGCACTTCTCTTCCTTCTTTCTGCACCCCTCCTGCCTCTTTCTGTAACTCTCTTGCCTCTTTGTGCACCTCTCCTACCCTTTTCTGCACCCCTCTTGCCTCTTTTTGCACCTCTTTTGGTACTTTCTGCACTGCTCTTGCTTGTTTCTGCATCTCTCTTGCGTCTTTCTGCACCTCTGTTGGTTCTTTCTGCACTTCTCTTGCTCTTTCTGCACCCTTCGCGCCTCTTTCAGCTCCTCTGTTGCTTCTTTCTGCACTTCTTTTCCTTCTTTCTGCACCCCTCCTGCCTCTTTCTGTACCTCTCTTGCCTCTTTGTGCACCTTTCCTACCCTTTTCTGCACCCCTCTTGCCTCTTTCTGCTGTTCTCTTGCCTCTTTCTGCACTTCTCTTGCTTCTTTCCACACCTCTGTTGCTTCTTCAGCAATTCTCTTGCCTCTTTCTGCGCTTCTTTTGCTTGTTTCTGCATCTCTCTTGCGTCTTTCTGCACCTCTGCTGCCTCTTTCTACACCTCACTTGCTTCTTTCTGCACCCCTCTTGCCACTTTCTGCACCCCTCTTTTCTCTTTCTGCATCCCTCTTTTCTCTTTCTGCACCTCTCTTGCCTCTTTCTGCTCCCCTGTTCCCTCTTCCTGCAACTTTCCTGCCTGTTTCTGCACCTCTCTTGCCTCTTTCTGTACCTCTGTTGGTTCTTTTTGCACTTCTCTTGCTCTTTCTGCACCCTTCGCGCCTCTTTCAGCACCTCTGTTGCTTCTTTCTGCACATCTCTTCCTTCTTTCTGCACCCCTCCTGCCTCTTTCTGTACTTCTCTTGCCTCTTTGTGCACCTCTCCTACCCCTTTCTGCACCCCTCTTGCCTCTTTTTGCACCTCTGTTGGTTCTTTCTGCACTGCTCTTGCTTCTTTCTGCACCTCACTTGCCTCTTTCTGCACTTCTCTTGCTTCTTTCTACACCTCTGTTGCTTCTTTCAGCAATTCTATTGCCTCTTTCTGCACTTCTCTCCCTTCATTCTGCATCCCCTGCTGCCTCTTTCTGTACCTCTCTTGCCTCTTTGTGCACCTCTCCTTCCTCTTTCTGCACTCCTCTTGCCTCTTTTTGCACCTCTGTTGGTTCATTCTGCACTGCTCTTGCTTCTTTCTGCACCCCTCTTGCCTCTTTCTTCACCCCTCTTTTCTCTTTCTGCACCTCTCTTGCATCTTTCTGTACCCCTGTTCCCTCTTTCTGCACCTTTCCTGCCTGTTTCTGCACCTCTCTTGCCTCTTTCTGTACCTCTGTTGGTTCTTTCTGCACTTCTCTTATTCTTTCTGCACCCTTCGCGCCTCTTTCAGCACCTCTGTTGCTTCTTTCTGCACTTCTCTTCCTTCTTTCTGCACCCCTCCTGCCTCTTTCTGTACCTCTCTTGCCTCTTTGTGCGCCCCTCCTACCCTTTTCTGCACCCCTCTTGCCTCTTTTTACACCTCTGTTGGTTCTTTCTGCACTGCTCTTGCTTCTTTCTGCACCCTTTTGCTTCTTTGTGCACCTCTCCTGCCTCTTTCTGCACCTCTCTTGCCTTTTTCTGCAGTTCTCTTGCCTCTTTCTGCACCCCTCTTGCCTCTTTGTGGAGCTCTGTTACTTCTTTCTGCACTTCTCTTGCTTCTTTCTGCACTTCTCTTGCTTCTTTCTGCACCCCTTTTGCTTCTTTGTGCACCTCTCCTGCCTCTTTCTGCACCTCTCTTGCCTTTTTCTGCAGTTCTCTTGCCTCTTTCTGCACCCCTCTTGCCTCTTTCTGTATCTCTGTTGCTTCTTTCTGCACTGCTCTTGCTTGTTTCTGCATCTCTCTTGCGTCTTTCTGCACCTCTGTTGGTTCTTTCTGCACTTCTCTTGCTCTTTCTGCACCCTTCGCGCCTCTTTCAGCTCCTCTGTTGCTTCTTTCTGCACTTCTTTTCCTTCTTTCTGCACCCCTCCTGTCTCTTTCTGTACCTCTCTTGCCTCTTTGTGCACCTTTCCTACCCTTTTCTGCACCCCTCTTGCCTCTTTCTGCTGTTCTCTTGCCTCTTTCTGCACTTCTCTTGCTTCTTTCCACACCTCTGTTGCTTCTTCAGCAATTCTCTTGCCTCTTTCTGCGCTTCTTTTGCTTGTTTCTGCATCTCTCTTGCGTCTTTCTGCACCTCTGCTGCCTCTTTCTACACCTCACTTGCTTCTTTCTGCACCCCTCTTGCCACTTTCTGCACCCCTCTTTTCTCTTTCTGCATCCCTCTTTTCTCTTTCTGCACCTCTCTTGCCTCTTTCTGCTCCCCTGTTCCCTCTTCCTGCAACTTTCCTGCCTGTTTCTGCACCTCTCTTGCCTCTTTCTGTACCTCTGTTGGTTCTTTTTGCACTTCTCTTGCTCTTTCTGCACCCTTCGCGCCTCTTTCAGCACCTCTGTTGCTTCTTTCTGCACATCTCTTCCTTCTTTCTGCACCCCTCCTGCCTCTTTCTGTACTTCTCTTGCCTCTTTGTGCACCTCTCCTACCCCTTTCTGCACCCCTCTTGCCTCTTTTTGCACCTCTGTTGGTTCTTTCTGCACTGCTCTTGCTTCTTTCTGCACCTCACTTGCCTCTTTCTGCACTTCTCTTGCTTCTTTCTACACCTCTGTTGCTTCTTTCAGCAATTCTATTGCCTCTTTCTGCACTTCTCTCCCTTCATTCTGCATCCCCTGCTGCCTCTTTCTGTACCTCTCTTGCCTCTTTGTGCACCTCTCCTTCCTCTTTCTGCACTCCTCTTGCCTCTTTTTGCACCTCTGTTGGTTCATTCTGCACTGCTCTTGCTTCTTTCTGCACCCCTCTTGCCTCTTTCTTCACCCCTCTTTTCTCTTTCTGCACCTCTCTTGCATCTTTCTGTACCCCTGTTCCCTCTTTCTGCACCTTTCCTGCCTGTTTCTGCACCTCTCTTGCCTCTTTCTGTACCTCTGTTGGTTCTTTCTGCACTTCTCTTATTCTTTCTGCACCCTTCGCGCCTCTTTCAGCACCTCTGTTGCTTCTTTCTGCACTTCTCTTCCTTCTTTCTGCACCCCTCCTGCCTCTTTCTGTACCTCTCTTGCCTCTTTGTGCGCCCCTCCTACCCTTTTCTGCACCCCTCTTGCCTCTTTTTACACCTCTGTTGGTTCTTTCTGCACTGCTCTTGCTTCTTTCTGCACCCCTTTTGCTTCTTTGTGCACCTCTCCTGCCTCTTTCTGCACCTCTCTTGCCTTTTTCTGCAGTTCTCTTGCCTCTTTCTGCACCCCTCTTGCCTCTTTTTGCACCTCTGTTACTTCTTTCTGCACTTCTCTTGCTTCTTTCTGCACTTCTCTTGCTTCTTTCTGCACCCCTTTTGCTTCTTTGTGCACCTCTCCTGCCTCTTTCTGCACCTCTCTTGCCTTTTTCTGCAGTTCTCTTGCCTCTTTCTGCACCCCTCTTGCCTCTTTCTGTATCTCTGTTGCTTCTTTCTGCACTGCTCTTGCTTCCTTCTGCACCCTTGTTGTTTCTTTCTGCACTGCTGTTATCTCTTTCTGCACTTGTCTTTCCTCTTTCTGCACCTCTCTTGCTTTTCTCTGCACTTCTCTTGCTTCTTTCTGCACCTCTCTTGCTTCTTTCAGCAATTCTCTTGCCTCTTTCTGCACTTCTTTTGTTTGTTTCTGCATCTCTCTTGCATCTTTCTGCACCTCTGCTGCCTCTTTCTACACCTCACTTGCTTCTTTCTGCACCCCTCTTGCCTCTTTTTGCACCCCTCTTTTCTCTTTGTTATGTTATGTTAACTACAATTTATATCGCGCATAATCACCTGCAGGTCTCTTAGCGCTTGTTGAGAAAACCCAAAATCCATCTGCCATCCCCGATAAGCACCTAAGCGGAGGAGTTAGACAGTGTCCAGTGCCTCCCTAAACAGATGAGTCTTGAGGCATTTCCTAAAAAGAAGAAGGGCGGGTTCCTTGCGGAGGTTCTCAGGCAATTGGTTCCAGAGTTGGGGAATTAAAACAGAGAAAGCTCTGCCACCTTTAGATGTAGTTTTGACTCATGAGTAGGCCAGGAGGCCTGCCTCGGATGATCGAAGTGTGCGTCCCGGCACATAGTTCACCAGGCACTCCTTGATGTAAGCTGGGGCCTGGCCTTAAATGGCTTTATGGGCAATGCAGAGGCCCTTGAACTTTGCTCTCTGTTTGACCGAAAGGCAGTGCAACTTGTGCAGCAGCGGGGTAGCATGAGCCCTTCTAGGGAGTCTAAAAATCAGCCTGGCTGCATCATTCATGGTCACCTGCAGCTTGCGAATTAGGCTCTCAGAGAGACCAATATATAAGACCTTGCCATAGTCCAGCCTGGACACGATCGTGGCGGACACGATAATCTGTAGAGTGGCGGGTGAGAGAAGGGGGCAAGTTTCCGCAACTGTCTCATTAAGACCAGACAGGTGCCGACCACAGTAGCGACTGGATTGGTCATGGAGAGGTAGGCATCAATCTTGATGCCCAGGCTTTTTATGACGGGAACTGGCGTAGGAGCGGTGCAGAGCTCTTGTGGCCAGAATAGGTCTGCACCTCTCTTGTCTCTTTCTGCACCCCTGTTCCCTCTTCCTGCAACTGTCCTGCCTGTTTCTGCACCTCTCTTGCTTCTTTATGTACCTTTGTTGGTTCATTTTGCACTTCTCTTGCTCTTTCTGCACCCTTCGTGCCTCTTTCAGCACTTCTGTTGCTTATTTCTGCACTTCTCTTCCTTCTTTCTGCACCCCTCCTGCCTCTTTCTGTACCGCTCTTGCCTCTTTGTGCACCTCTCCTACCCTTTTCTGCACCCCTCTTGCCTCTTTTTGCACCTCTTTTGGTACTTTCTGCACTGCTCTTGCTTGTTTCTGCATCTCTCTTGCGTCTTTCTGCACCTCTGTTGGTTCTTTCTGCACTTCTCTTGCTCTTTCTGCACCCTTCGCGCCTCTTTCAGCACCTCTGTTGCTTCTTTCTGCACTTCTTTTCCTTCTTTCTGCACCCTTCCTGCCTCTTTCTGTACCTCTCTTGCCTCTTTGTGCACCTCTCCTACCCTTTTCTGCACCCCTCTTGCCTCTTTCTGCTGTTCTCTTGCCTCTTTCTGCACTTCTCTTGCTTCTTTCCACACCTCTGTTGCTTCTTCAGCAATTCTCTTGCCTCTTTCTGCGCTTCTTTTGCTTGTTTCTGCATCTCTCTTGCGTCTTTCTGCACCTCTGCTGCCTTTTTCTACACCTCACTTGCTTCTTTCTGCCCACTCTTGCCACTTTCTGCACCCCTCTTTTCTCTTTCTGCATCCCTCTTTTCTCTCTCTGCACCTCTCTTGCCTCTTTCTGCTCCCCTGTTCCCTCTTCCTGCAACTTTCCTGCCTGTTTCTGCACCTCTCTTGCCTCTTTCTGTACCTCTGTTGGTTCTTTTTGCACTTCTCTTGCTCTTTCTGCACCCTTCGCGCCTCTTTCAGCACCTCTGTTGCTTCTTTCTGCACTTCTCTTCCTTCTTTCTGCACCCCTCCTGCCTCTTTCTGTACCTCTCTTGCCTCTTTGTTGCTCCTCTCCTACCCCTTTCTGCACCTCTCTTGCCTCTTTTTGCACCTCTGTTGGTTCTTTCTGCACTGCTCTTGCTTCTTTCTGCACCTCACTTGCCTCTTTCTGCACTTCTCTTGCTTCTTTCTACACCTCTGTTGCTTCTTTCAGCAATTCTCTTGCCTCTTTCTGCACTTCTCTCCCTTCATTCTGCATCCCCTGCTGCCTCTTTCTGTACCTCTCTTGCCTCTTTGTGCACCTCTCCTTCCTATTTCTGCACTCCTCTTGCCTCTTTTTGCACCTCTGTTGGTTCATTCTGCACTGCTCTTGCTTCTTTCTGCACCCCTCTTGCCTCTTTCTTCACCCCTCTTTTCTCTTTCTGCACCTCTCTTTCCTCTTTCTGTACCCCTGTTCCCTCTTTCTGCACCTTTCCTGTCTGTTTCTGCACCTCTCTTGCCTCTTTCTGTACCTCTGTTGGTTCTTTCTGCACTTCTCTTATTCTTTCTGCACCCTTCGCGCCTCTTTCAGCACCTCTGTTGCTTCTTTCTGCACTTCTCTTCCTTCTTTCTGCACCCCTCCTGCCTCTTTCTGTACTTCTCTTGCCTCTTTGTGCACCCCTCCTACCCTTTTCTGCACCCCTCTTGCCTCTTTTTACACCTCTGTTGGTTCTTTCTGCACTGCTCTTGCTTCTTTCTGCACCTCACTTGCCTCTTTCTGCACTTCTCTTGCTTCTTTCTATACCTCTGTTGCTTCTTTCAGCAATTCTCTTCCCTCTTTCTGCACTTCTCTTCCTTCTTTCTGCACTCCTCCTGCCTCTTTCTGTACCTCTCTTGCCTCTTTTTGCACCTCTCCTACCTCTTTCTGCACTCCTCTTGCCTCTTTTTGCACCTCTGTTGGTTCATTCTGCACTGCTCTTGCTTCTTTCTGTACCCCTCTTGCCTCTTTCTGCAGCCCTCTTTTCTCTTTCTGCACCTCTCTTGCCTCTTTCTGCAACCCTTTCCCTCTTTCTGCACCTTTCCTGCTTGTTTCTGCACCTCTCTTGCCTCTTTCTGTACCTCTGTTGGTTCTTTCTGCACTTCTCTTGCTCTTTGTGCACCCTTCGTGCCTCTTTCAGCACCTGTGTTGCTTCTTTCTGCACTTCTCTTCCTTCTTTCTGCACCCCTCCTGCCTCTTTCTGTACCTCTCTTGCCTCTTTGTGCACCTCTCCTACTTTTTTCTGCACCCCTCTTGCCTCTTTTTGCACCTCTGTTGGTTCTTTCTACACTGCTCTTGCTTCTTTCTGCACCTCACTTGCCTCTTTCTGTACTTCTCTTCCTTCTTTCTGCACCCCTCCTGCCTCTTTCTGTACCTCTCTTGCCTCTTTGTGCACCTCTCTTGTCTCTTTCTGCACTTCCCTTGCTTCTTTCTGTACCTCTCTTGCCTCTTTCGGCACCTCTGTTGCTTCTTTCTGCACTTCTCTTGCCTCTTTCTGCACCTCTGAGTTAGAGGTAGTTTTAATCCCCCTGCCCTATTATGTACTAGGGTCGTACAGGGGAGGTCATGCCAATCACAGGGGTACCCCAACCCATAGTGTACCCTAGTGTATGTATGTGTTTTCACTGTATTCTAAGTGTCTTTCAGCACTGGCTCCGGGCCTGGTTAGTCAGAGTCCGTTACCACCAGTACCAGTCAGCAGAACGTTGGGGGCACAGGATGACTTTGCAACAAGGCCTCTTTCTGCACCTCTGTTGGTTCTTTCTGCATATCTCTTGCTTCTTTCTGCACTTTTCTTCGTCTTTCTGGACTTCTGTTGCCTCTTTCTGCATTTCTTTTGCTTCTTTCTGCACCTTTCTTCCTCTTTCTGCACATGTCCTACCTCTGTAGGCATAGTTAAAAATTAGCATTTAAAAAAATTTTGTAATTCACTGAAAAAACCATAGGTTTCAGGGACGTTATAGTTAGAAATTAGCATTTAAAAAACCTTTGAAAGTCACTCAAAAACCATAGGTTTCAGGGACGTTATAGTTAGAAATTAGCATTCAAAAAACCTTAGAAATTTACTGAAAAAATCACAGGTTTCAGGGACTTTATAGTTAGTTGGACATTTCACTCGTACAAAACCAGAGAAATTCGGTTGTTATAGTTAGTTAAGCTAACTATAACTCGCGCCCCCGCAATGCACTGCTGATCACGTCACATATTACATCATTCATGACATGGTCAGTGACATCACTGATGACATCTCAAATGACATCACTGATGACATCACTGATGACATCATCCATGTGATAATCTGATGCACCTCCTCACACCCTAATATAACCTTTGATACACCCACTCTAAAATACAGACTAACATTTTCGAAACCATAGACACACCAATACCAGTTACTACATACCCACTCACTGACTCCTAGGTCTACACACACATCCACTCATTCACCCATACAGTCACTCATACGTGCAGTCACTCATCAATACAGCACTATCATATGCACTCATACACCTATACAGACACTCACACACCGCCACTCATCCATAGAGTTACTCATACACCTAGTCAGTCATGCAAAGAATCAATCACACTCCAATTTACTCACCTATATAGTTATACACACACCACCTCACTTATTCATACAGATACTAACACATACTTACTCTCTTATACAATCACTGATACAAGCATACACTCATCCATACAGCCACTCTCACAATCCCTCACTCTCACGTATAGTCATTTATATACTCCAACACTCACATATACTGCCTTTGACATATGCAGTTACTCACACATGTACCACTGAGACATTCATTCACTCACCAACACATCCATACACACACTCACCCACCCATACAGCCCTTCACAGATGAGCTCTTGAACCCATACACCCAGTGAATCACCCACTCACACATCTATGCACAGATTCACACACCCCCCACCCACCCACCCACACAGACACTCAGGCACCCATACAGATACTCAGACAACCAATCAATAACCCATATAGACACTCATGTAGCTACTCACCAACCCATGCAGCCGCTTACACACCAACTGACAGACTGATACAGACATTCACACAGATTAGTCACTAACCCATGCATTCAGTAAGACACATTTAATCACTCACTTATAGTCAGTCACACACCTACTAAATCATCCATTCAGACACTTATACACCCACTCATTCTTCAATACACCTTGACATATATATATATATATAAAACATTTAAACTTTACAGAAACATACAGTCCCTGGATGATGTCATCAGTGATGTCATTTGAGATGTCAACAGTAATGTCACTGACCATGTCATGAATGATGTAATATGTGACATCATCAGCAGTGCATTGCGGGGCGCGAGTTATAGTTAGCTCAACTAACTATAATGACCAAATTTCTCTGGTTTTGTACGAGTGAAATGTCCAACTAACTATAACGTCCCTGAGACCTGTGGTTTTTCAGTGAATTTCTAAGGTTTTTTTAAATGCTAATTTCTAACTATAACGTCCCTGAAACCTATGGTTTTTTCATTAAATATATATACATATATATTCAATGAAAAAACCAAAGGTTACAGAGACGTTATAGTTAGGAAATGGAATTTTAAAAAACTTTGAAATTCTCTGAAAAAAAGGTTACAGAGACGTTGTAGTTAAGCTCAGGTTTCACTCATACACAACCAGTGAAATTCAGGAGTTACAATTAGTTGAGCTAACTATAACTTGCGCGTCCGGAATGCACTGCTGATGACTCCACATATTACATCATTCATGACATGGTCAGTGACATTACTGATGACATCACTGATGACATCTCAAATGACATCACCGATGACATCATCCAGTGACTGTATGTTTCTGTAAAGTTTAAATGTTTTATATATATATATATATATGTCACAGATGACATCTCTTATGACATCATCCAGTTACTGAGTATTTTTAAAAAGCTTATGAGTGTTAAATATGAATACCAAGGTGTATCGGTGAATCAGTGGGTGTATGAATGCTTGTATGGATGATTCAGTGGGTGTGTGACTGACTGTGTTAGTGAGTGATTAGGTGTCTTAGTGAATCTATGGGTGAGTGACTGGTTGTGTGAATCAGTCTGTCAGTTGGTGTCTAAGTGGTTGTATGAGTGTATGAGTAGGTACATGACTGGCTGTATGGGTGAGAGATTGGTTGCCTGAGTACCTGTATGGTTGTCTGAGTGTCTGTGTGGGTGGGTTAAGGGGTGTGTGACTGCTTGTATGTATGAGTGAGTGGGTGAGTCAGTGGCTGTATGAGTTAGTAAGTGCATTTGTGAGGAGCTGCATGGGTGAGTGCTTGTGTGTATGGCTGTGTGATTGAGTGAGTGGATATGTCAAATGGTATATGGGTGAGTAACTGGATATGTAAAAGGCAGTATAGGTGAGTGATGGGGTATATGAGTGACTGTATAGGTGAGTGTGTGCTTGTGTCAGTGACTGTATAAGGTGAGTGAGTACGTGTTTGTATCTGTATGAATAAGTGAGTGGGTGTTTGCGGTTGTGTGATTGACTGTATGGGTGCGTGACTAGGTGAGTAGCTCTATGGGTGACTGACTAAATGTGTGAGTGGCTGTATGGGTGTATGAGTGGTTATGTCAGTGGCTGTTTTAGTGAGAAAATGGGTGTATGAGTGGCTGTATGGGCCAGGGAGTGAATGTGTATGTAGATCTATGAATCAGTGAGTGGGTGTGTAAGTACTGGTATGGGTCTGTGAATAGTTGTGTAGGAGTGGGAATGGGTGTATGAAAGGTTCTATGGGGGTGTGAGTGGGTACGTCAGTGGTTCTGTGGATGATATCATCAGTGATGTCATTTGAGATGTCGTCAGTGATGTCACTGACCATGTCATGATTGATGTAATATGTGAGGTCATAAGCAGTGCATTGTGGGGGCGTGAGTTATAGTTAGCCCAGCTAGTTATAACTGTTGAATTTCACTGGTTTTGTACAAGTGAAACCTGAACCTGACTATAACGTCCCTGTAACCTTTGGTTTTTTCAGTGAATTTCTATGGTTTATTAACTAGTAGTTGCATTTGCAGAGCGGTGGAGAAAGGGTGCGGGCCTCCGACCACCTCTCAGCAATCCCGCTGTCTGGGACTTACTAGAGGTAACAGAAGGGGTTCATGGCCCCCAAGACCCTTAGAATCCAAGGGGACTTCATCCCCCAACTAGCAGTGCGCCAGCAGGTGCGTTTGCAGAGTAATGGAGAAAGGGAGCGTGACCCCAAAGACCTCTCAGCAATCCCAGAGTGTGGGACTTACTGGAGGTAACAGGAGAGGTGTTTGGACCCCAAAGACCCTCTGGAGCCAAGGGTACTTTATTCTCCAACTAGCAGTGCACCAGGAGACGTGTTTGCAGAGTGGTGGAGAAAGGGGGTGTGGCCTCAGAAGTCTTCTCAGCAATGCCGCTGTTTGGGCCTTACTGGAGGTAACAGGAGGCCTTGTTGGCCCCCAAGGACTTTGAGCATTCAAGGGGACTTCACCCCCAACTAGCAGTGTGCCAGAAGGCATGTTTGCTGAGTAGTGGAAAAAGGGGGCGTGGCCTTCGACCACCTCTCAGCAATCCCGCTGTGTGGGACTTACTGGAGGCAACAGGAAGAGTTTCTGGCCCCCAAAGTGCCTCAGGAGGCAAGAGGACTTTATCCCCCAACAAGTAGTGTGCCAGGAGGCGTGTTTGCAGAGTGGTGGAGAAAGTAGGCGTGGCCTCCGAAGACCTCTGAGCAATTCCACTGTGTGGAACTTACTGGAGGACAGGAGGTCTTGTTTGCCCCCCAGGACCCTCAGCAGCCAAGGGGACTTCATCCCCCAGCCAACAGTGCGCCAGGAGGAGCGTTTGCAGAGTGGTGAAGAAAGGGGATAGGGCCTGCGGCGACTTGCCAGTCTTTTTTTTATTTATTCGAGTAGGGGGGCCATCTGGGCCTATTTCGAATAGGGGAGGGGGCAGAGTGGCCCCCTCCCCGGACCAATTTCAGCCCTGGAGATCCTATCCCCCGGGGCACAGCCTTTTTATTTTTTTAATAATAGGAGGGCGCCACGCTGTCCCGATTTGGGCCCCCAGGAACCCCATCCACTGGTGTTTGACCTCTAATATGGGTGCCCTGGTCCCACCCAGGACACTCACTTGTCACTGATGGGGACCGTGGGGGATGCCTTAAGGTCCCCGCAGTCCGTGCTGGCTCCCCGACTCCCCGCTGGCATTGCTTTGACAGAGAGGGAGCTGCTAACATGCACTCCCTTTCTGTCAAAGCACCTGTGCTCCGCTTTGAACAAGCAAGAGGAAAATGCTCTTGCTTGCACAAAGTGGAGCAGAGTTTGCTATGGCTTGGCGGGAGAGGTAAAGCTCCCGCCAAGCCATAGCAAACAGCTATGTCCCGGGGCTGGGTACCCTGGGACAAAGCAGGAGCCGGCACGCGGGACGGGTGGCTGTCCCCAGGGCCATCTTTGGCTTCAGGAAGGGGGCAGTGCAGCCCCCCTCCAACCTTCACTTTAGCCCCGGGGAGGTGGTGGTCCCCAGGTCCAGGGGTCCAGAATGGACCCCTTTCATTATATTATTTGAGCCCCAGAGAGGTGGAGGTCCCCGGGGCTGTGGGGGGACCACACAGGCCCCCTGCATTTCTCTGTTAATTGCCCCAGGGGCTTCATAAAAAAGATGCTCGGGAGCCAACACATCTTTTTTATTTTTCATTTTGTCGCCAATCCGCATGTTCACTTGCGAGTTCACAGCAAAATTGAATTAAAAAATTCTTTTAACCCCCAGCAGGGTCCCTGTGGGACCCCCCCCCATCATATGAGGGGGTCAGGGTATTCCTATCCTGACTCCTTTTCTTTATTTTTTACTTGTTTTGTGGGACTCAGCTTCAAGCTTAATCCCAAGATGGCTGCCAATACTTCCTGGTTGAAGTGTTGGCAGCCAATCAAATTTCAGTAGGATCCGCGAGTTCACTGCAAGGACTCACATCCCCAGATATCTATATTTTTTTAACTTAAATATCTCTGAAACTGCTGAACAGATTTACATCAAATCACAAAAAGCACGCTTTTTGAGCCAACATCTAGCTTTCTGCCAAATTTGGTGTAATACCGTTCAGCGGTTCGGGCTGTAATCATGTTAAAAAACTTAAAAAGTTATGTATATATATATGGCTCATTGTTTCAACCAGTTTTTAGGGCTATATGAGACTTTAAAATTGCACTTTTGCATGCACCTTATGTGTAAAATTGCTCACACCGCTAGGATACTCCACAATGAAATAGACATATTCTACCTTATTTTCCCAGAAGCTAAGGGCTGTATTATGAGAGGGTATCTGACTTCATTAATGTTTTGGTAGCTGGATATTAGACATGCCTAGCAGAATAATTCTGCATATAAAATAAAATACACTTTTGAGCTCCAGAAAAGTACTTGAACATCCCAAACCTGACGTGACTGACTTGCCAACATATTTTTGCATACGTCCAGCAGAAATCTCGGAATCTCTGTGGAGAGTGATGTTGTCGTGTACATTTACAGAATTTTCAAGTCTGGAATCATTCTATATTGAGGTGTATAACTAAGCAGATGAAGCTGTAAACCATTGCTTTCAAGAACTGGCAATGGGTGCCGTTAAAATGTTGACTTTACCTGTATCCAATGTCTATCTGAGTGTTCCCAAACTTACCCTGCTGATATATGACTACCGAAATTGAATGAGACTGAAAATACTTGAAGAAGGCATGCAACCTTTGTCAGTTCCAGTCCCAGATGAACATTTTCTCAGACCTGATCCTGCAGCTGTCAGCAACAGAAGGACACATGCCAGCAACAGGCCCGGGACACCTTGACACAATTGGTGGTCAGAGCCAGACTCAGGAGACCTTGCCACTGCCTGTCCCAGAAGGATGCATGCCACTCTTGCCAGTGCTAGCCAGAACTTGCACTTGTCAATGAATACTCTGCTCTCCTAAATTAACCATGAGTGATGCGTTCAGTTGACCCATCACAGAATTGCTAAGTGTGTGACACTTTTGTACAAATAAACAAGACCCTTAATACCTCCTCTGTGTGGTTAAACTTGCCACAGCTAGCCCTAGAAGAACATTAAATGTGCAATATGTAAGAAGTAAGGGTCGGCGTCAAAGTCCGCTCCGCCAGCGGAGTTCATGGAGTTTTGGCACTCCGTGCTCCATATGAGGGCGGAGTTCGGCAGAAAAACTCTGCTAACCGCAGGCAGGCTGGAGTTCAGTTTATCCAGCACACTCACAAATTCAAATGATCATTTCAAATGCTGGCATGGTTTATTATGTGCACGCCTGCAAGGCTGGGACTACATGTGGTTGGGAGGAGTGAGGGATGGGCATGGAGTGTGGTGGTGAGGGGCATCACGAGGCCGCACTAGGCCTTGCATCCCGTCTGTAGGATTGGCCAAAACCGTCTTGCTTCAGGCAGAGGTCGGCGGTGGGCTAGGGGGAGCTACCGGATGTGAGGGAGCCCAGGTCTCAGCGAAGGGAGGGATATGTGACCACGAGGAGGGAGAGGACCAGTGTGACTCACCTCCTGCTGCCTGAGACATGGAGAGACCGTTGGCAGTAGTGGAGGTGTCGGAAGGGCCCCACCTGAGGGAGAGGAACAGAGGCAGATATATCTGGAAGCGGGGCTTTGCCTTTAACCCTCCAATCATTCAGTGCGCAGAAGAAAGTGCAGGCAGGAGCCTGCAGCAGAGAAGGGCACAGTGATTGCTCTCTTTGCTTCGAGGAAACACCAAGTAAAATCTAATTCTTTTAACAAAGTACTGCCGACTTTGAAAAATCAGCCTGCATTGCAGTGGCGCAAAGAGTACAGGGATCGAGTGTTTCTTTGGAGAAAGTGACAAGGGAAGAAAGTTGGTCAAGTGTTTATGTTGCTGGTGTTTAGAACAAGGTGGAATTGGTTCTGATTTCGGCTTCTCCGCTTCATCAATCAGTGTGATCTGAGGCAAATCACTGGTATCGGTGGGCTTCTATATGTTGATTTAGCAAACGCTGGAGCTCCTAACTGGTCCAGCCAATTTTGTAGGCGCTATGTGTCCTGCAAGGAACAGAGATAAGATCACTTATGTAATCCTTGAGTAGGCGCTGAGCAGGGCCGTTAGAAAACAAGCATTTGCAATGCGATCGGTCTCGCCTTTGGGATCTTATAAGTGTTTACACATGCATTATATTATCCCATATTACTGCAATGGACTATGTGGCAGTGATTATAAGTGTGGCAGTATATTTGGCACTTGTTGGCTTTTACTGCTAACAGGGTTAATTACCTTGCATCTCACAATAACAAATGCGAGAATTTCTTTGCTTTGCAAGGCTGTTAAACACCCTAGGGGGGCGTGGCTTGACCAGCAGCGATGGCGGACGCGTGAGCAGAGCGCTCCGCATCAGCCTCGCGTTTATCCTGCCGAAAACGAGTAGCCGGGGCTGAATTTCAGGCCGTTGAGCCCCTTGAAGAGCCGGGCACCGGCGGCTAGACCCGACAATGGTGGGGAGACGACCTGGCCGAGATCTGGCCGAGACGAAGAAGCCGACCTGTGATGCCGAGACGACCCAACATGGCGCCGGAGAGGACGAGACCGTGAGCGGCGGCGATCGGCGGTCCGAGGGCTGACTCAGGAGCGCGGACCGCGCTGCGGGTGCCGCTGCATCGGAGCGACGACCTCTGGGTGGCGGCCACGAATTAGCGGGCAGAGGAGTTGATGAGGGCGGCCGATCCCTGAGTCGCCCCCCCCTGATGACGCGAGGAGGATTTCCCATCAGTGAGGAGCGCTATCATAGAGTGGTGGCTGGAGGCGGGTGCGCTGTGATTTGCCCTCCGCGAACGGGCCTGCACACTCACGGGAGATCCCGGAGGTCCTAGCAGGGGGACTGAGATCCTGGCTTGATTTTGCTGCCTGCACGGGAGGCCTGCTGGTGGAGCACGAGAGGACGGCTCATTGGAGGTACGAAGGGCAGCCCGAGACACGGTGCTGAACGTCCCCTGCTCCCGGCCCCGGAAAGAGGTGACGGCCTGCGTGCTGGATTTCCCCAGGGGGCCGCCTCCACTGTGTACAAACCCATCCGGGAAGCCTACGCTGGCGTGGAACTTGTAAGCTGGGGAGCCCCCTGGGAGTGGGAAGATGCAGGACTGAGGTGGTGGGGCCTGGGGGCGGCCACCTGATCCTCTAGTGGGGCCTCGAGATCGTTGCAGGACCTGCATTAACACCTGCTCTGAGCTGCCACCTAGGAGGGGCCCTGAATGCGCCTATGCACCTCTAATGGCGGGATGCCCGACTCGCCATGAGGATGCACAGCTGCGTTCATGGGAGGCACTGGTCCTGCTGGTGAGGGGCACGAAAGGGACCCTGCCTGTACCCCGGAATCACTGGTGAAGGTGTGTGGAGCGACCTTACGTGGGCCCACTACTCACCGTCGGAGAGGGAGGTGAGCTTGGAGAAGAGGGCAGGCGGTGAGCTGCTCCATGGCCTCTACTGCAGCGTTGTGACGCCTGCGCCCAGCCCTCAGCTGCAAGAGGCACAGTGACGACCTCCGTTCTACTAGAGTGAGTGCTGGTGCCGATCGTGTGGGGCGCTTGGTGAGGCACGAGAGGAGTAGTACCAGGAGCGGGAGGTCTCCTCGTAGCCATGGGAAAGCCCAGGGGTCGCCAGCCGGGGGCTTCCCAGGACCAAGAAGAAGAAGCGCAGGATCCAGCGCGAAGTGCCTTGGACGACCCCGTGCAGAGGCAACTACAACAGATCCTAGCTGCCATAGCCGACACAAAGGCGACTCTTCATCAAGACATTAGCACGGTTGCGGTGGGGCTTGGTTTATTGCGAGACGAGCACAAGAAACTCTCCGAGAGGGTCAAGAAAGCAGAACTCGACATTGCGGAAATAGCGCCAGCACATAAAAAAGTGGTGCAGCAGGTACAGGCCTTAACGGACATGGTGGAGACGTTGGAACGCAGAGCCGAAGATGCAGAGGGTCGCAATCGGAGGAACAATGTAAGGGTCGTGGGTCTGCCAGAGGGGTCGGAAGGGAGAGATATGGTGTCCTTCCTGGAGAAGTGGTTCAGAGACGTAGTAGCCCCGGAAGCACTTACAGCCTTTTATACACTTGAGAGGGCCCACAGAGAGCCGGCCCGTCCATTGGCCCCAGGGAGGACCCCGAGACCGGTGGTGGCCCGTCTGCTCCACTTCCGAGACAGGAACTTATTGCTACAAAAGGCAAGAATGGATGGCCCCTTCGCGGTGGACAATGCCAAAGTCACGCTATTTCCAGACTACACAATGGAGGTGCAGAGGAAGTGTGCCTCTTACATGGCGGTCAAGAGGGCTCTGCGGGACGAGGGACTTCAATATTCCCTGATGTTTCCAGCCCGATTGCGTATTATCCTAGATGGGAACACTCATTACGTGGACTCTCCACAAGAAGCGTGGGACTGGCTGGAGAACTACAGGAAGGAAGCCCCGAGAGGGGAGGCGCTGGGAGAGGTGCGGGAATGAGTACCCAATAAAGCTATGCAACCGCGTCGGCGCACACGCAACAGAACCCAGAAGAAACCCACGACCACTCAGACGGCCCGCGAAGAGGCAGCGGCGCTGCAGGCGGTGGTGGAGTTGGCGCAGGTTCGTGCTCATACATCTGAGGAGGAGAAGGGCACTGCCACTGACGGCTCGGCCAGGCCCGAATCAGACTCATCCCTAACTGGCGAAGAGCAGATGCCTGTGGTGACACCACAGACGGCGGATACCATTGCTTGACGTAGATGACTGCAAGACGGGAGTGGATTGGGCAAGTACAAACTGGTGCGGCTGATGAGAATTTGGTGATGGCCCCGGACTGGCTTTGAAGATTTGGGGCTGATGCTTAACTATAGGAGCTCTTGAGCCAATTGCAGTCCCCAATGCCTCTGAATTCGTCAGAGGGTTTTTTGAGTGTGTCGTTTATTTGGTTTGGATGGGTACTAGTTTTATGGTAGCTGTCCTGGGGTGGGGGAGTTGGGATTGTTTAGTAGCTTTAGGGGTTATTTGGGCCAGGCATGTCACTACTCTAGGATGTAGGTGCGTTTTTCAGATGCTGATAGGATGGGTTCTACCAGTGACTTGAGGTGTCTATCCTGGATGTGCGGGGTATGCACTCTATGTGGCGCAGGCAGAAACTCCATGCGTATTTGGTGCGGAGGGGTGTTCATATCGCCTTCTTACAGGAGACACATTTGCAGGCGCAGGAGGGGGCAGCGTTACAGAGACGCTGGCGGGGGCAATTATATTATACAACCTATTCAGCCTTTGCACGGGGAGTGTTAATTTGGGTCCGAGCGGGAGTGCCTTTCCAGTGTGGAACACAGTTTATTGATCCAGAGGGCAGATTTGTGGTGGTCCATGGGAAACTGGATGGGCGTGATATTACCCTGGGTAGCATCTACGCTCCCAATACAGAGCAACCAGCTTTTTTTGCGCAGCTGTCCACAAAACTAGCACCATACCTTACTGGGTCGGTCTTATTGGGTGGAGATTTTAATTGCATAACTGATATGACGTTGGATCGTTCCCACCCCCCGCTCCCTAATGCTCCCACACATAGGATTGCGGAAGCCCGGTGACAGTGGCAAGCCAGGTGGGGCTTAGTGGACACCTGGAGGGCCCACCACCCGGTTGACCGGGACTATTCCTATTATTCGGCGCTGCATAACCTACATGTTCGCCTGGATGCGTTGCTGTGTACTCCGGATGTACATGCCGGGGTGCACGATAGCGAATATCTGGCCAGGACACTATCTGATCATAATCCGGTATTGCTCCGGCTGCGTTGGTCACGGTTCCGGGCTCGGATTCCTACCTGGCGACTCCGCCCGGAGGTACTAGAGGACCCGGTGTTTAGAGAAGCGGTGAGCACGGCCATCACCCAATATTTTGAAGATAATGAGGGAACTGCCTCCACACCGGCTGTAGAATGGGACGCCTTTAAGGTGGTACTGCGCGGGAGGTGCATAGCTGAGATGGTGGGAGTTCGCAGAGCGCTCCTGGAAGAAGTGAGGGAGGCTGAAACACACTTACGGGAGGTTGAGAAAGATCGCCCTAATAGACCGGATAAACAGCGAGACTTGGAGGAGGCACGGGAAGTTGTGGTAGGGAAGGTGGAGCGTCTACGATGCTTTGATCACAAAGCGTATATAGCGCGATCACATGTTGAGGGAGACAAGTCAGGCGCCCTGCTGGCCTGGCTGGTTAACCCATCGTGCAGGGGCTCGCCGATATTAGAGATTCGCGATGCCCGGGGTGACGCTTGCTTTACTCAAGAGGGTATAAACGAATTGTTTTATGACTACTACAGGGACCTAAACAGGAGCAAGACTATTAGGACGGGGGACGACTTAGAGGGGTTCACACGTGAGTTTCAACTCCCACAACTGGAGGATGATACAGCTGAGACACTGGAAGGGGACATTGAGTTACGGGAAGTACGAGCTGCTATTAAAAATATGGCGCGGAACAAAACGCCAGGAACAGACGGACTCCCGATTGAGCTTTATGTCACTTATACCGAGCAGTTAGCACCGCGATTAGTGAATTTGTAGAATAAGGCGAAGCACTTAGGTCACCTTCCTGTGACCACAAGAGAGGCGGTTATTATTCCGCTCCTGAAACCGGGTAAGTCGGCATGGGACAGAACGGCATATCGACCACTGTCCATGCTTAATACGGATTATAAGATATTAAGCCGTATCCTGGTCACCCGGCTATTGCCCTATATGTCGACCCTAATTCATCGCGACCAATCTGGCTTTATTCCTACTAGGAGTACGGCCTTCAATATACGGCGCTTATTGCAAATAGTTGAAGCGGACACTTATCCCCGGACCACTGCTGCGGTATTTGCCATTGATATAGAGAAGGCGTTCGACAGTCTGGAATAGCCTTACCTCTTCCATGTCATGACCCGGTTTGGGCTGGGGGGAGAATTTCATAGCATGGACAGCTTTACTTTATAAGTCTTCTACGGCCCGGGTCAGGACGGGAGGGGTGGTATCAGATGCTTGCAAGGTCACCCGGGGCACGAGACAGGGATGCCCGCTCTCCCCCCTGTTGTTCGCGTTGGCGATGGAACCATTAGCGGCAAAGGCTAGAACGGGGAGGTATTTTCGAGGGCTGCAAGTGCAGGATCAAATACATCATATAGCCCTATATGCGAATGACTTACTAATGTTCCTCGGTGATACAGAGGGGGAATTATTGGGAGCAAAGGCGGTACTGCGTGAACTGGGGGAGATGTCTGGCCTTCGGGTTAACTGGGCTAAATCCTGCTTGTTCCCCACGGACGGAAATAGGAGTGGTCTACAAGAAGTAGCAGGAGTGAGGTGGGAATGCAGATGCCTCCCCTATCTAGGCGTCCAGATATATCACTCCAGAGCGGATATATTGGAGGGTAACATCGTAAGAGCGATTCGTGGCTTGGCGAGCAGCATTGACTTTTGGGGAACGTTGCCATTGTCGGTTGCTGGGCGGGTGTCTTTACTCAAAATGGTGGCCCTCCCCCGCCTATTGTATTATTTCGGAACTCTACCGATATGGATACCAGGGCGGATATTTAAACAGCTTGCATCCATGTCCACAGGATTTTTATGGGGCACTGGGAGGCGAAGGGTTGCCCTGAAGGTGATGATGCGCCCACGATCGGAGGGAGGCTGGGCGGTGTCCCACTTCGAAACCTATTACCTAGCTGCGCAATTGCAATGGTTGACATAGACAGTGGCAATGAGTCTACGAGGTACGGAGGGGGAAAGAGGGGGTGCCCCGGCATTACGACAGCTCTCTCAAATAGTATTGGACCTCCCTGTACGGCTGGGGATTTTAACAGAGGAGCTCAGGACAGCAAGGCAATGCTGGAAGCGGTGTCTTAGGAGGGCGGGCCTGAAGGTGCCAGATGCCCCTGAGATACCACTCTCTATGTGTGAGGCATTGCCTCACGGGGGATCTTGGCGGGAGTTGAATGACTGGAATGAGAGGGGATTGTCTGTTATAGGGGATTTATATGACGATGGGATTATGCTGCCTTTTGATACTCTACAGGAGAGGTTTGACTTGAGAGGCGGGGACTTTTTGCTTCATGCGGCGCTCACTGCGGCTATCCGAGCCCACTGGAAGGAGGGACAGGTGGAACCTAGGGTTTCGATGGGATTCCAATACGTAGTGACTGCAGCAGGGAAGTTTAGGGCGGTTACATGCCTCTATCAGCGTATGACACTTGAGAAGTTGCCCCCCTTAGATACGCTCAGGCAGAAATGGGAAGTAGATGTGGGGAAAGAGATTCCGGAAAGGGCATGGGCTGAGATAGTAGAACGAGCGTGGAAGAGCACAAGGAATGCTCGCTTCCAGTTGCTTCACTTTTATATTTTGCACCGGGCTTACCTCACACCGGCGAAAATCAAAACATACTTCAACACGGACTCAGACGAATGCCCAAGGTGTAGAGGGGAGGGGCAGATTTCCCTCACATGATTTGGGGATGCCCACTTCTTACTGACTATTGGGATGAAGTAATTACAACATTGGAGGAGGTGACAGATAGAGAGCTGGAACGGGCGCTAGGAACTTGCATATTGCATTGGTTTCCACATACAGCTAGAACCAAGATTACCAGCAAGGTTATAGACATGGGGTTGGTGGTAGCCAAGAGAGAAATCACATTGCATTGGAAGGCGAGAGGACCCCCGAGTCTAATTAGATGGAAGAGAGAGTTCGCCAAATGGGCAGAATGTGATGGATTAGCGCGACTACAGCTAGCGAGGAGAGCGGGGAGTGAGAGAGCACTTGAGGCAGCCAGAGCGTGGGAACACTTGGTGGGATTATTAAAGGACCCGGAGGATGGCAGGGACAGCGATGCAGAACCGGGAGCCCCGGGCGCAGTCTAGGCTCTTTGTACTGCACGAGGGCGACTGCCCGATCACATTCGACAGGTGTTAGTAGAGTGTAACTGGAGGGAAAGTCTGTATAATCTGAATTAACTGAGTGCTGGAACCAGTTGACAGCGCACAATCATTAATTAGTGCTGAGCATAAAGAGACACTGGAGGTGACATGCCTGGAGGGTGGGGGGGAGGGAATAGGTAGTTTAAGGATTAGAATTATTGGGACAAGCAACAGAGCTATATATGGAACATACTGCGAACTGGAAATGGCACTACTCATCACAAGACTGTCGCATATCAAACATTAATTGGAGATGAACATTGAGTTGATGCCACAATTGATAAGTGGATGACTGAGACTTATAAGGGGGGGAGTATATTGATAAATGATGTATGCAAGGTGATTACTTTGTTCTATAAACCTAATAAAGTTTGTTTAAAAAATAAATAAAAAAAGGCTTTTAAACACCCTACAGGCTGTATAAAAACATGCAGAGCCACAGTGATAAAATATTATAGGTACTATCCCGTGGTACAGCTGGATGGACAGGCCCCTGATTGGGTGATTAGCAAACTGCTTATTGTCGCATCTATTATGAATAGTCATGCTTTGTGGCGACAATAAACAATGGGCTGATTAACTGTGGTGCCGTCGAATTTCCCAAATGACTTTTCCTTGGCTCCCTGCCTGCCCTCCTGGAGCTACGTCTTGCCGTGGTATTTTGCATTTTTCCTCCCAGCAGTGAACCTTCAAAAGCCGGTTACATGCCAGCTCGGGGGCCCCATCCGGCCGCCTCTCTCCTACCTGTCCCGGGGGCCCAGTGCCTTGGGGAGAGAAGCGGTACAGATTAACAGCCGAGAGAGCCGCTGCACAACTTAATGCGTGTTACTGCTTGGCTTTGACTGCACTGCCTGAAAGAGGGCCCTGTTGCCTCAATCAGCCCTGGCTCTCTACTACTTACAAATTGACTGGTAGTTATAAGTCAGTTATTGCCCGGCATGAGAATAGCGCCAAGTTAAGTTTGTCTTTATGAATGAATCAGGGCGGGTTAAGAAAGCGCACTACCCACAGCGCCATTTTATCGAAGCATTATGCATGTTTTTTATATAGCGTGAACCATTGCTTTAAATGCGCCTACAGACGCTTTAAATAAGGGGGAAAAGCCTACCGGCAACTTCAGTAGCGCATGGGACCGAAAGCCCATTCAAATCCCGCAGGGCTAATGTGGGAATTATAGCAGGGCTGGCCCAGGCTTTCATCCTTCAACTGCAGATGGTATGACCACCCAGTTAGTTGATATGCACAGTGTGTAATTCAAGCACATACAAATAATGTAAATTGTCATGCTGCTGAGGAAGCAAGTTTTAGGTTATGTGACAGACAGAGAGAGACAGATACAAGTATTGGAACAGCAGCAAAAGAGAAGTGGCTAGTGAGAACAAATTGTGAGAACAAATTGGCACAATTTAAAAGATATATGAAAGGGTAGTAGACATGGTGTGATTTGAGACCTTTTTGCAGGGTGGTCAGGAGGGGCGGCTTTTGTACCTCTAACTGGGGGTCAGGATTGTCAGTGGAGACATCCTGGAGGACCATAGGGGTCCGGTGTACGCCCAATGGACGAGCAAGGCTCTTACATCCACACGTGGGGCAGACTAGAGATGCGAGGGGGCAGTGGAGCCTGCATGGCCCCGGGAGGTGCTGCTTGCTCCGTGCACGGTGGGACACTCCATGGATGCGGTGAGAGCATGTGAAAAGGCATGAAGTACTCTCCACGGGAGGCTGCACTGGTAGGACCCTCACAAACAAGCAGAGCCCCAGCACCACCACACCCTGCCCCCCTTCCCCTGTAGAGAGCGGGCCCGGCGCGTGTAACCAATCTATCGATCAGGGTGTTTGGGTCGCCCATCCAGGGGATGAGGTGTCGGCCACACTCCTGGTACTGTGCCATCTCGTTGTCTCGGAAGATCTTGCAGGCATATTGGAAGACCAGTAGGTCGGCCTTAGGCCCGAGGGGCGCGGAAGCCACAGGCTCGGGTGCAGCAGCTGGTGCCACCCCCGGCTGCTTCATAGCGCTCTTCTTTGGCCCTGCTATGTACATTGCGCCGCCTGGATGAAAGAAGGGCCCGGCCCGTCTCAGCTGTCACCTAAGAACTGCACAGTCCACCGCCGGAAGTTGTTGCCTATAGTCAATATTCGGCCATTTTGATTTAAGACCCGTTTCCCGGAAACAAAATGACCCGTTAGATGCGCATGCGTATAAACTGCCATTCCAGAGTCAGGCAAGATGTCACACTCTATCTCGTTTCAAGTCTGTTAATATTACGTGCTTGCCTCGAAATCCCCAAAAATTATACGTGCGTAGAACACATACTCGGCAGGGGCTGAAATATTTCAAGTATGTTAATATGACGCGCTTGCCTCCAAATAAAAAAAAAATATATACGTGCCTGGGAACACACTAGACAGGGAAACTTTTCAAGTGTGTCAATATTACGCGCTTGCCGGGAGCCGCTGCCGCCCAGTCTCTGTAATGCAAAGCAGCGCGCCACGTCCATCCACCCCTGAGAGGAGGGAGCGAGCAAGCACGAGCAAAAAGGGCCTCGCGCAAAACTGAAACGAGCTTGCCTCGAAGTAAAAAAAAAAAAGCAAGGCACATTTAAAAAAAGAGATCCACGAAAAACAACAGACCCCAAAAAAATGCACTAATACCAGTAAAGGGGCCAATAGCCATAGGCGTGCCCCAAAGGGAAAAAAGAGGGACATAAAACACGGTTACCCAATAGCAAGTAGTACATTCTAAAGGACACACTAAATAAAAAATAGGAAAACGGAGGCGGGGACTACCCTACTAAAACATATACTGCATGTCTCAACGAGACAGCGCATGCGCTGCCCAGGCGAGACCTAAAAAGGTCACCAGTGATGGACTGGGTTAATGAGGCGTTAAATGAATCCTCACCTGCAGACAGCGGGAGAGGCTCCGGCCTCGGAAGGGGCTTTTTTTTTTTTATTGTCACACATCGGATTGTGAAGTGTCTGCTGAAGTGGAACATGGGAAGTGTTGGAAAAAGCAAACTCTGTTAGGGGTCATAAAAAGTGAGGGCTTCTAGCCCTGAATCCCTGGAGGGCTGATGACTCTTACAGCCCCCATTGCGGGGCCAGCACAGATCTGTGTGCAGATGGAACTGGCCACAGGCCTCCGGCTCTTATACTTCTACCCTCCTACAACAGCGCAGCAGCTACTTTTTGAGGAGGCCTGCTGCTGGCGGATTTTTCTACACTCGCCCCTCGCAGATCTCCCACTTGAGAAAAAAAGGTCTGAATTTTTTGAGGCACCTTTTTTCGCATCATATTTGTATGGGCTTCTCACATTTTTGAGTTCATGCAGCCCCCGGAGGACAAGCTGGCATCCATGCTGAAGCTGTTCTGTGTTTAGGCAAAACTCCCTGCGCTGCTGCTGCTCGGATCTACCAGCTTCAATGTTGTGATGAAAATAGGAGGATCTGTTACTCACTTTGTTTGCGTGAATGGACGCTGTCCTCATGGTTCACTGTGTACTATTAACTAACCTATTATGTGAAGAGGAGGGGCTAGAGAGGCCTGTTTGCACTTGATAACTGCCATCCCTTCCCCATACAGTCCATCGGCAGTGGGAGGCAAGAGAGGACTGGGCTGGCACTGGCACTCCGCCTCAGGCAGAATTCCACATAATTTCACTTAGTTGTTAGTTAACTCTGTGGAATTCCACGAACTCCACCCACCAGTAAGAAGTGAGTGCCAATATCCCCAATTTTTCATTTCCATTCTTAATAGAAATAGAAATTTGAATTGTGCTTGTTTGGGATGGAAAAATCTCTTAAATGGTGATTGGCGTGCTTCCCTGCCAATAATGCTCCAGGTGCAATGATGTCTTGATCCTTGGTTCTGATTTTTGATCATGGGTGAACATAGATCATATATGTGCGCTGTGACTTCAGCCTGTCTCATGGATTGGAGTCTTGTTAGATCGAAAGGGGGGCACAAAGCGTTACTCTTGCAGTGGAAAAGTTCTACTGCCCTTACCAAGAGTTAAGTAGCTCAAGTGTGTTTTGCAGGGGTGGGCTGTTATGTATGTGTGCCTTTGCATGGTACAGTACACGGAGGCCTGTGGGTTTAATATCGAAAACCTATGGCCTTAGAAGGATGTGGAGGTGGAGGAGCCATCCAAGACAGATTTGTGGATTGCCTTCATTCCTGAGAGCTAGGTGAGACATGCACATTGGAGGAAGGTAGAGTGACGCTCTCTTGTGCACTTCAAAGGGGCTCTTCAATTCTGAAAAAGTCACTTGTCCGTGGAGCTTGAGCAGATTGTCAGAGAGATGATGGGCTGATAAGGGAAGCACTGCAGAGATAAGAAATCATAAAGTGTAGGCTAGGTCCTTTGTCACCTTTTTGTAGGCATATATAAGTGAGGTTGAAATCAAGGTGTGATGCTCTAGTCACCCCCATGGCCTGTGTTGTGGGGCTACTGAGCAGGACAGAGGAGTGGGCACTTCAAAGTGGGCAACACCCTCAGCACAAACCAAACCACATCTGTGTCTGGAAACAGATTATAAAAAGGGAAGTTTGAGCCTCCCAAAATTGTTAAGTAGTGCAACGTCGGACTGTCAACTGTGGCTGTACAGCAGTGCGGAGAAGCTCAGCACAACTTCTGCCTGTTGTGACCAGGCTGGGTACCAAAGTATGCTGGTCTAGTAGTCTACCTGTGGGTGTGGGGCATCACCCAGGAGAAACAAGACTTCTTAGGCTGGAGCTTGGAGCACCAGCATCAGCCTGATTCTGAGACCAGAGGATCCTGTGAGGAGGAGAAGAGTAACTGGGGGAAGCGAGGACCAGTGAGGGTCCTGTTGAGTGGATTCTTGAAGCGAGGTCTGAGATTTTGATCTGTCAAGACCTCAACACTGCCACTGTTCATGACCTCTCTATGCCAGGTGGGGTCCGCCATGGAATCCAGAGGCCACCCAAGACCAGCTGCTGGAATCAGGAAGACTTCCTGCATAACATAACATAACATGTGTATTTGTAAAGCGCACGTTCACCCTTGGGTATCTTGGCGCTGAATAACAGATGTTTATTGTTACCCAACTCAATGGTACTCATTTTATCGACCTCAGATGGATGAAAGGCTGAGTGGACCCGCCGGGATTTGTACCTGTGACCATGAGGTCGAACACAGGCCCCTGCAGTGGATGCATTAGTCCACTGAGCCACCAGACCCAGCATGACCAGAAGAGTGCCGCAGATGCCTGTCTCCTCACCTGCACATCGAAACTAATGATCATCAACAGGCCGCTGACACATGCCCAGGCCCTCTATATTGCAACACCAGCAAGAGCAGGCAAGGCTGAGCACCAGCCGCTGAGCCTCTGGGGGAACCTGATCTGACTGTAGCGCTATGGCACTGAGAAACTTCGACTTTTATAAAGCTATTGTGGAAACTTCTAAGACTTGTACTCACTAGCGAGGCCTAGTCTGAATGTTACCTCACATAATTGGCACATTTAGTGCCCTTAGTGCAACTCAGGATCTTACTTGGACAATGCTAGAGTGGCAGGCTTACAAAGTCTGTGTGTATTATTTGTGGTGTGCCATATTTCACTTTGCGTTCGTATAAAAATACTACTTTTTATATAAAAGCAAGTACTTGGCTGGGCATCCATTTATTGGAGTTGCTAAGTGTATTTTGAGTCTTTTGCCCATGTTAACCATGCACCTAACTCACCTCGAGGAGCCTTCAACTGCTCGACCTGCACTACCACTGAGGGTCAATGCTGAAGGAGAAGCAGTTGGTTAGTTTCTCAAAGCCTATAGGTCAGCCCTCGGATATCAGAAGTAAAAGGCCTCAACCCCTATGGTTGGGCTCAGTAGGCCCTGCGTGCCCGTGGCCCTCTGAAAGGAGTTCTGATCTACCTAAAAATGTTTCCAGAAGGCAATGTTTGCATTATTTGAGAGCTGCAATTTTGGACTATATTTGAGCTCTCATGTGGTGTGTGTTCAGCTTAATTTACGATTATAGTTAAAATGCCTGGGGCTTGAGGGGCGTGGCCATGCAAGATGATGCGCATCTGAGAGGCTCCTCGCAGCCCCAGCGATATCCTGCAGAATCCAGCTGTACCTATCTGTTCTGCCCCTGTGCCTAGACATCTGTCCCCCCGTGCTCACTCAGCGCCTTGGGAAAGCTGGCGGCGGTGGAATTGGAGTGCTGGGGATCACCTACACTGCCTTGGAGACTGTGTGGCCTGTGGAGATGCTTGTAGCCGTGGCCTTGTGTGGCCCGTGCTGGGTGGTGGAGCTTGGGACATCATCCGCCTGATGTGGCTCCTCTGAGCGGGCCATCTGCAGTGATGGTAATCGGTGGGGACAATTGTCAATGTCGCACAGAGCCCTGAACACCAGCTGCGGCTAGGATCCTGCGGGCAACCTCATGGGAGTCCTGGGTCCCGAGCCAGCCTCCCTCCTTGTGGATCACGGAGGGGGTGTGCACTGGGGGGAGGCAGCTGTTCCTGGAACCGCTCCCTCATTTTCCTGAGGCCACACATAGTTGGGCTTGAGTAGGCATCTGCCGCTGCGAGGCAGCCAGATCGCGGTGGAAGGCTGGGCCATGGAATCTCTCGGGGGTCCAATCCCTTTGACTGTGCACCAGCGGCAGGGTGGGAGTTACTGGAGCACGGGGCCACTGCTGTGATGCAGTGAGTTTGTGTGGGAGGGATCCTGCTCGTGGAGTCATGCTGGTCTTCATGGCCCTGGGGGGAAACATAAAACCTAAGGGCCCATGAACATCCTGGCCTAGACACTGACCATATAGCTCGACCTGGGTCCCACATTGGAACCTATTTGTGGGGGGGGGCTTGCTACTGGATTGGGCTTCAGGGCCGCAGACCTGAGTGATCAAGTTTATGGCCCCTCTTCACATGACCACCCCTGGGACAGTGAGTGTCTGGGGGCCCTGGCTGAGATGTTTTGTGAGACTGTAGGACCTGCCGCCGGGGGCTTGCGTTCTTTGGCCCCCCTACATACTGTACCTCCTGTGGCTGTTGAGGAAGTGAAGGCCCGGCAGCGTGTCTCTGTTGGGGGCTGCTCCATCCTCCAGGGTGGTGTCTCTGCCACCCTTTGACCTGGTGTGGTAAGCAACCGGGTCCTCCCCTGGTCCCCTTTTATGGGGAGGAATAAACAGCCAGCCCCTTCACAGGGGAGCAGCATACCACGCCAGTCCCCCCTTTGCAGCAGCAGATGCAACAGGCTGGTCTCAGGGAGGATTCAGTTCCTGGTCCATCCTCTGAGGAGTCCTCCAGGGCGTTTCTGCTTGCAGCGATACACGGATTCCAGGATACCCTCAAGGGGAAGATTCAGATGCTGGCGATTGAGGCCAATCTCCTCCGGGTGGACCTCAGGAAGGTGTCTGATGAGGTGCAAGTTGCAGAGGGCTCCATCTCTGAACACCAGTCCGAGGTGACCGCACAGCAGAAACAGATGGCTGAGGTCACCTCTTGAGCTGGGACCTTTGAGGCACGAGTGGAGGATGCAGAAGGCAGGTCCTGTCGCAATAATGTCCCTTTTCTTGGGTTCCAGCAGCATGATGAGGCAAGTGTGACAGAAGTCTCTGTGGAGCGCTGGATCCAAGATGTGCTGAAGCCGCCTGGATTGTCTCTGCTATTTGCTATTGAAAGGACACACCAAGCACTGGTGTCTCCCCCTAGGCCCGGGGCATAGCCACGAGCTATCATTGCCAGGATCCTGAACTATAAAGACAGGAAGTGTATCCTTCATTCCACCTGGGAGACCAATGCTGCCCACTTTGACAATCACAGGATCTCCATTTACCCTGATTACACCAACAAAGCTCAGGGGTCTCTGAAGGGTTTCCTGGAGGTCAAGGTCAAGCTGCGCTCAATGGGCCTCCGCTACATGAAATAGTACCCAGCTCATTTGATGGTTCAGTCTGGGGGCAAGTCCCAGTCCTTTGATACTCCAGAAGATGTGTACAGATGGCTGGAG
The DNA here is from genome assembly GCA_963921515.1 of Calotriton arnoldi. Taxonomy (NCBI): domain Eukaryota; kingdom Metazoa; phylum Chordata; class Amphibia; order Caudata; family Salamandridae; genus Calotriton; species Calotriton arnoldi. The sequence goes on from CAWUFW010005561.1 coordinate 349,033, forward strand.
TTGTGGGTTAAGGTACCCCAGGAGAAAGCGGGATCCTGGCAGGTTGGATCCGGGAGTACCTGTGGGGCCCACAGCCCAAATTGGAGATCCCAGGGGAGCTGTGTTGGGGAGATTGTCACCATGCAGAGATTGGATCCCGATTAGAATTGAGATCCAGGGAGATGGCATGATGGCACTGGTGCCCCAGGATGCAGAGCCTGTCTCGATGGGGATTATGCCTGCCATTGTGCCGGGCCCGGATTTGGGTGACTCTACCACCTGATTCCATATCCTTTCTGTGAGTTGATTTCTTGTATTTTTTCCATATGTTCTCCCTCTTATCATTTCTCTGTGCTTTCCTGAACTGTGGAGCGATGGTCCTGGGGGGCTGGGTGGATTGTAAATTTGTTGCGGGGTAGTGTATGTGTTGTCTATACTTGGTAACGAATAGGCCTCTTTTTCCCGCTTTCCCTCACCCCGCATGTTGTTACAACGCGGTCGTTACAACGACCGCATTGTAACAACGCATACCATTACCCCGCAACTCGTAACAACGACTTGCGGAGGGGGGCGCTGGATGTTGGAATAGTATAATTTACTATTCCAACTCCAAGTCTGTGCGGACACTAGGGAAGGTGTTGGATTTTAAATCCAACACCTTCTCCCCCCTCCGCAAGTCGTTGTAACGACTTGCGGGGTAATGGTATGCGTTGTTACAACGCGGTCGTTGTAACGACCGCGTTGTAACGACCGCGTTGTAACAACATGCGGGGTGAGGGATGCGTTGTAAGGGGTGTTTACCCTTGGTAGCAGGTATGGGTTTTGCATTATCTATGGGGCCGGGAGTGCCTCTTTTTCATGTTAAGTGGCAGGGCATGTTTGTGGGTCTTGGGGTTAGGCTGTGGGTCCTGACTGCATGGTACTTGATGGATGTGCAGTATGAGTTATTGTTGTTTTACTGTCTGTCCAGAGTGGGGGGTGATGAGGGAGTTGTTTTTCTCGATACTCCTACTTGTTCTGGAGTGCAAATTGTTGCTTGCAGTGCTTGTGGGACTTTGAGTTCACTTTTCTAATGGATGAGATGGGGCATGTAGGCAGCTGGTTTAGGGGGCGGAGTCCGAGCTGGTCGAAAGGCATTGTAATCTGTCATGGCTGAATTTACAAATATCTTGACTTGAAAATGTTCGGGACTTGAAGGGTTACTCTAAAAGGTATAGGGTTCACTCGTTCCTCCGACGTCATAAGGTACAGATAGCATGTCTCTAGGAAACCCATCTCCTGGGAAATGAGTTCCTGAAGCTGGGGAAGAAATGAAGGGGGCAATTGTTTTCAGCTACTTATTCCTCCTATGCTCAGGGAGTTGCCATTTGGATTGCACCTGGGGTACCCTTCTGACATTCTTATACTGAGTCAGACACAGAGGGGCTCTATCTCCCAGTCCAGGGCATGCTGGATGGTAAGACCATTACAGTCCTCAATATTTATGCGCCTTATAAAGATGAAAAATTGTTTTATGACCGCATTCAGGATCTCCTGGGAGATAGTGTTGGGACTCCGGTAATTTGGGTGGGGGATTACAACTGTCTCCTGGATGGGGATGTGAATCACTACCCGCTCAACCGAGGTACTAAACCCCTGATGACTTCCTCCTTCGCAGTGGTTATGTGCAACTTGGGGTTCCGCGTTAGCTGGCGGGATCTGCACCCCTATGGCCATGAGTATACCTGTCCCTCCTTGACACACAACACCTACAGCTGCTTGGATCGCATACTGGTTGATGGAATAGACATACAGAATTTGTTGGGGGTGACTCATCTAGGCTAGTTTCTCTCTGATCATGCGCTGGCACTGCTCAAATTACAATGGGGCACAGATGTATGCCGTGTATGCAGCTGGCGAATGCCTTCCGACCTCTTGGCGGATGGCGTGTGTCGTGACGCACTGGCGACATCCCTTACTGAGTACTTGGATGTTAACTGGCAGTCTGCCTCCTCTAGAGCTATGCATTGGGAGGGTCTCAAGGCAGTCATGTGCTGGTCCTGTATAGGAACCAACTATGGCGTACGACGATAGCTGGGGGCTCCTCTGGGGGTGCAGGAGCATCATTTGGCAGATCTCCAGGGCTTTGAGGTGTCCTTGCTGGGGGTGCTCTGGGCTCAGCGGGAGGTACAGTCGTCCTGGGAATCCATGGATAAGTGCATAATCAGGGCATACCGTCAACGTCTACATAGGGAGGGGGACAAATTCCGTAGGCTTTTGGCATGGATATTGCGGCGGGAGCAGGAGGTTCCTCCCAGCCTTCATGTTTGCGCTCTCATTGGAGAATTGGTCACTAGTCGCCGTGATATTTTGGGCGTCTTCGTAGAACACCTCAAGGGAGTGTTTTGCATGGGAGAGGTGGGTCCCCCAGGACTCATTGAAAATTTCTTGACAGGCATGGGATTGCTTACCTTGGCTCTGGATCTTGTACAGGACTTAGAGAGTGAGATTTCCTTGGAGGAATTGGATGCGGCCAACCGGGCCACCAGTAGATCCAAGACTCCGGGTGGAGATGGATTCCCTGTGGAATTTTATTTGACTTACTCTGTTACACTTAGGGAACAATTGTTAGAGGTCCTCCAGGAGGCACGGGCGAATGGGATACTTACACACCCAATAAGGGAGGGTATTATCTGCCTCCTACTGAAGCCTAGGGGTGACGCAGCTAACCCTCCGTTGTATAGACCACTCCCGATGCTCAACATGGATGTAAAAAAACTATGTAAATTAAGGCTGGGGGGAGTGATTCGTGATTTGGTGCTTGAAGACCAATGCGGCTTCATGCTGGCCTCTAGTACCACCTTCACTCTCCAGAGGCTCCCGCACCTCCTACACAAAACTGTTGATGACAATTGAGAACTGGCATTGGTCTCCCTCAATCTGGAAATAGCCTTTGATACTGTGGAGTGGCCCTTTCTGATGGCGGTACTGAGGGGGATGGGGTTTGGTCCCTTCTTTTGTAGTTGGGTATGGCCCTTATACACCAGCACCACAGTCTGTATCAAGATTGAAGGCGACCTCTTTGAGGAGAAGGAGGTTGGGAGGGGCACCAAGCAGGGATGTCCCCTCTCGCCGCTCCTGTTTGCTCTCGTCATTGAGCCATTGGCAATTCTCCTGCGTAAAGAGTTGGAGCCGTGGGGGATTTGAGTGGGGTATTCAGTGCATGTTACCTCTCTCTATGCGGATGACACGCTCCTCCTGCCAGGCCGTGCCGATATTAATGGAGCTCCTCAGTGCCTTTGGTAGGGTCTCAGGCCATCGGGTTAATCTAAGGAAATCACTCTTGTTTCCACTTGGTGGTCTGATTGGAGTATACACAAGGAGATGATGGACGGAGCGCTGAAACTTTTCAGACACTCACCCCCAGTCACAGATCTGGGTTGAATCCATCATCGTCCTTTAGCTGACTTTGCCACCCCAATTCAGACCCACCTATATTCAAATCAGTCTTGACCCTGTGCCTCATGGGAACAATCCAGCCTGAACTGCCAAGCCAGGTCTTCCCTGGACCGGAAACAAGCATCCTGGGACCGGTTTCGGGTTAACACCACTCATCCGCCAGGATAGCTTGAATCCAGTGGCAAAGTGAGCAAGGGACCCACACCCGGGCATACCCTGCCAACTAAGGTCAAACAAAGCAAACACAAGGAGATGATGGACGGAGCACTGAAACTTTTCAGATTGGAGTGCCCACTGCCCAGTTGCCCGGGCTCAGCCTCCGCTAAGGAGCTTAGATACTTGGGTATGTGGGTTGCCCACACTATTTATTTATTAAATTTATAATGCGCGACAGCTACCCAAAAAAGGGTTTCCCGGCGCTGAAGCAGATCAGAGACTGTGTTTGAAAAGTGGCTTACAGGTTATTGGTTAAAAAGCCAAGTCTTCAATGATTTGCGAAATTGGACGTATTCTGTTTCGTTTCGGAGAGCTATGGGCAGGGCATTCTAAAGTGAGGGGCCTAAATATGTAAATGACCTTCCACCCATCAGAGATAGTTTAATTTTAGGAACGCAAAACTTCCCCTGAGTGGATGAGCGGAGGTTACGAGGAGGGACGTATGGACGGACCAGAGATTGAAGATTGAAGGTATTGAGTGGCAACTCCTATTTTGATTTTAAACATGTAGCTCAGGGCTTTGAACTTGATTCTGTTCTCCACCCTGAGCCAGTGCAGGTCTCGTAGATGGCCGGAGATAGAGGTGGCTCTAGGAACCCGGCACAGAAGCCTTGCAGCGGAGTTCTGGACCATCTGCAGCCTGCGAGTCACTTCCTTGTTTGAGCCCAAATAGAGTCCAGCCTTGAAGTGATCAAAGCATGGACTACAGTTTTCTGAGTGGGCTCTGGTAGCATCCAGATGACCTTTTTTAGCCACTTCAGGATGGTAAAACATGTGGCAGCTACCTTGACAGCTTGGGAGTGCATACTGAGCGAGTTATCAATGGTGACGCCCAAGTTGCGAACTTGGCGGGAGGGTATGGGAAGAGCACCCATCTCGCAGGGCCAGTGTTGAGGGCCCCAGAGTTCCTTGTTTTTCCCAAGTATAAGGACCTCGGTTTTCTCACCGTTGAGTTTGAGGTAATTTGATTGCATCCACAATGCGATTTTGCTCAGACCCAACTGAAGGGGAGAAGGCCCGGCCGTGCTCTTCATGGAGAGAGAGAAAATGATTTGGGAGTCGTCCGCATAGGAAAACAGGGTCAGCCCGGACTCTTCTGCAACATCGGCTAAGGGTCTTACACATAGGTTAAAAAGTAAAGGGCTAAGGATGGAGCCTTGAGGTACCCCATGGGCAAATGAGTGGATATCGGAACTAGCTGTGGGGGAAAAGACTTGAAAAGTGCGATTGGTGAAAAAAGAGATAAGCCATTTCAAAGCTGAACCGCAGATGCACAACGATCTTAAAGTTTTAATTAACACGGTGTGAGACACCGTGTCAAATGCTGCGCTTAAATCCAGCAAAATGAGGGCCACAGTGTCTCCCGCGTCCAAATGACGGCGCAGTCTTTCCATTACCCCCAACAGGGTGGTTTCTGTTGAGAAGCCAGCTCTAAAACCCGATTGGGAAGGATGAAGAAACCTTTGTGTTTCAACGAACAGAGAGAGCTGTGCATGGACATGTTTCTCTAAGATGTTTGAGAAAGCCGGTAGCAGCGAGATGGGCCGATAATTAGAGGGTAAATCGGGGTCAGCATTGGCCTTTTTGAGGAGAGGGAGTATCATGGCATGTTTCCAGTCAGGCGGGACAGTAGCTTCCTGCAAGGAGACATTTAGGAGATCCATGACCACAAACAAAGATGGCGGTTCCAGCTGCTGGAGCACGGAGACGTGCTATGTAGAACAGGGGTCCCACACGAGGAGAATGTTTAAAAGAAATATCACAACTTTAAAATAAAAATCGGATTTAGCAAATGTTTTGATACACAAATAAACTATTTAATGAGTAGGTCAATAAAACGAAGAAATAGTAAACCCGAAAAAATAAAGTGAGCCAAACGTGACAAGGCAGAGGGAAATCAGCCGATTTCCTTACCACAGGCAAGTGACTTTAAAAAGTGACTTTCCAGTATATGAGAATATAGATAAACAAAAGTCACAGTTGGGGTTACATCTCATACTCCACAGTAGAATATAGATAATGGTATAGAGTTAAAGATGTATGTGTCGGCGACGTTTCAATCCCGGAGAGGGTATCGGGATCTCATCAGGACTAACGAATAGATCAAGTGCCTGAAAAGTTGCCTGGATAAGTGTAGGGAAAGGGAAGGGGAAAAGGGAGAGGGGGGGAAAAAGAGGGGGGGAATTAAAACCTGTACAATAAGGGTAAGAGGGGTAATAGGAGGAGGGGATGATGTGTTGAAAGGAATGGAATTGGATAGAGGTATAAGGGAGATCAGATAGAATGGAGGGAAGATCGGTATCAGAAGGGTGAACTGAGGCGATAAGAGAGAGAGATGATAGTAAGGCGATGTAGGACTAGAAGGACGGTGAGGAAGTATAGAGAAGGACGGGTAACGAGTGATAAGACAGTCCAAGGGATAAACCAGAGGGAAGGGGGACTAGCCAAAATTACACCATGAAAGGAACAGTGGAAAGGGGGGAAGGTCGGTGTCAGAAGGGTCAGCTGAGCCGCTAAGAGAATGAGAGGTGATGGTAAGGCTGTGAAGAGATATAGAGAAGGGAAGGTAACAAGTGATAGGACAGTCCAAGGGGAAAATAGAGGGAAGGGGGACTAACCAGAATTACAGCAAGGAAAGGAGCGCAGGAAAGTAGCCAGAGGGTACGGCTGAGCATGGGTATAAGCTTACAGAGCCACGGTATCCGGATGAATAGCGACAATTCTGAAATAGAGAGAGATAAACAGAGTGAGAAGAATTGGCGCCGAGGGTAGAAAGGGAGAAGTGGACAGCAGGTGGACAGAATCTTACCAACAGGGGCAGCGAGAAGACCACAGGTGCGGTCAACGTGCTCACAGAAGCTGCGGCTCCCGGCCGGGAGCCTACGATATTAGCGGTGTAATTAGAGCGCTTGCCATGTGCCAGCGCTGGAACAGTGGGAAGGTACTGTCTGCCGTAAGCCGGTGTGATCACCAAGGGTCAGCGATCGACCGGAGAGGGGAGCAATTGGAGTGTGCCATTCGCCAGCTCAGTGTCTGTGGGAAAAGCCAGGAAAGCAATTAATAAGGGGTGCAACCTGGGGGTCTGCGTTCGCCTGATAAATACCTAGAGAGGCCAGTGCCGAGCTTACCTATTGCGGGGTGGGTGGCGAAGGACGGTGGATCCGGTAGGCGAGCCGCACTACGGAGGTCCGATCAGTGTCAGTAGACAGGGGAAGACAGAATGCGTCTTGGGAGGCCCAGGAACGTACTCAAAGGTCTGACGGCAAATGAGAATGACGTGATAATTACGCGCGAAGGGGCGGCCCAGATGCAATTGCTAGAGCGGCGGCCATCTTAAAGCGGAGTGGTAGTCGGAGGAAGAGTGTATAATTAGAGGAAGAGGGGTAAAGCCAGAAGGAGAGGAAGGTGCAAGGGGCCTATATAGATGTGGAAGGGATGCGGGGAACGTAGAGAATGAAGAGGGGGGGGAAAAAAAGTTGTTCAGGTTTTAATTCCCCCTCTTTTTTTCCCCCTCTCCTTTTTCCCCTTCCCTTTCCCTACACTTATCCAGGCAACTTTTCAGGCACTTGATCTATTCGTTAGTCCTGATGAGATCCCGATACCCTCTCCGGGATTGAAACGTCGTCGACACATACATCTTTAACTCTATACCATTATCTATATTCTACTGTGGAGTATGAGATGTAACCCCAACTGTGACTTTTGTTTATCTATATTCTCATATACTGGAAAGTCACTTTTTAAAGTCACTTGCCTGTGGTAAGGAAATCGGCTGATTTCCCTCTGCCTTGTCACGTTTGGCTCACTTTATTTTTTCGTGTTTACTATTTCTTCGTTTTATTGACCTACTCATTAAATAGTTTATTTGTGTATCAAAACATTTGCTAAATCCGATTTTTATTTTAAAGTTGTGATATTTCTTTTAAACATTCTCCTCGTGTGGGACCCCTGTTCTACATAGCATAATTCTACCCTTGGTCCCCGCTGACTTTCAGGGTCTCCTTGTTCCCTTTGGAACACGGAGATGGGCAGAGGATCCCTAGGTGATCCAGATTTAATACTGTCTAAAAGTTTCTAGGGTAGATGCGTTTAACCGGGGCCATGTGTCCAAATAATTAGCAGGTATGTTGGACGTCCTATCCTGGTTAGGAAGCATGTTATCCATAGAGGATGGTGCAGGTATTACTGGAGGGGAAGAGTGGTTATCATACTGCACGCGCACTATGTCCAGGTATATCCTCTCGACCTTCTGAACAAAGAAGGTAGCCACATCCTCACATTGCTGTTTATTGAGTGAAGGGGGCCTAGATTGGGTTTTGGAGCCAGCGAGCTCCTTGACCAAGTTAAAAAGTGTTTTAGAACAGTTGAGGGCATCAGAGATGGTGGATGAAACATAGTCCGCACGGGCAGTTCTGCAAAGATTGTGATACATTTTTTTGGCTGCTTTGTAACTATTTTTAGATTCAGGGGTATACTTTCTTCTCCACCTGCGTTCCATTGCTTTGCATTTGGCCTTCTCTGTTTTCAGAGTTTCACTAAGGACATGTATTGGCGTCTTAATAAGGATAGAGTTGTAGCAGGACTTGAGGGATCTGTAGCATTCAGCAATAGACTCCCCTTGTCAGTGATAGGTAGGGCTAGTCTTTCTCCCTTGCTGCCTTTATCTGGTCCAAAATGCAATGTTTCCGCTCCAACCACACCTCTTTTGCAAGCTGGATAGCTTACTTATTTCTCTAGTCTGGGCTGGTCAGCATAGTAGAGTGGCACTATCGGTCCTCAATCATGATATGGAGGATGGGGGTCCTGCTATACCAGATATACAGCACTACTATTATGCGGCCAACTTACAATATGCGGCGAGGTGGTCGGCAGAGCCAGATAATTGGGAAAAGAAGGTCTTCCTTGACTTGCTGGGAGATGACATGTGACACACTTGCTGATGTGAGGGGTCGGTCCTAACGTGCGGTCCCGTACATGGTTCGGCAGACTGCAGTGATATGAGAGGCAGTGGTAGGGAACATGCAGTGCAGGGCCCCCTTTGATAGGGAGCTTCGTCTCTGTGACCTCACTCCATTTAAGGCAATTGATGGGGATATGTCCATGTATCAGTGGAGGGCAGGAGACTTCCAGGTGGCGGGGAACCTGTACCCCGGGGAGGTCTTCATCTCTTTCCAGGAGGCTCAGAAGACCTTTGAAGTAGGACCTTCCTTCATTATACCAAGTTGGAGAGCGTCGCGATGGAGCTCTGGGCGGGTTTCCCTGCAGCTCCGCTACCCTCTCCGATGTTGTGCCTTCTTCTTATTTTACAAGGCGATCCGGGGTGACATGGTGAATGCCCCATACGCTTCAAACGGGGCCTAGGAACATGAGCTGGAGGAGCCCATTGAGGATGTTGACTGGGAGTGTGCATATGAATTGGTGATGAGGGTGTCCTGCAACCATAGTTCAAGTTGCTCAATTTTAATTTTCTACATCACACTTGTGTGACTCCTAGGCAATTGAACTGGATGGACCCCTCGAGGGAGGCCCAATGTGCACGATGTGGGGAGCTGGAAGCCACCTTCTTGCATTTGGCCTGGGCATGTGTTGTGATTCAGGGATTCTAGAGGGATGTGGTGCCTAAAATAGTGGAGGCGAAGGACATTGAGATTCCTCTGACTCCTTTGGCCTGCCTATTAGGATCCTTGGTGAAACCCAGTGGGGTGGAAGCTTCACCATAGGCTGGCACAACTTGCACTGCCCTTAGCCAAGAGGCGAGTGGCCATCAGATGGATAGGCACCCTAGTACCGTTGGTGTCTTCTTGGCAGTGGGATCTCCTTGAATGGAGGGTGGAGGAGGAGATGCATATGCGTATTGCCCGTACTGATGAGGGTGCCTCAGATGTGATTGTGCTGTGGGGGTATCTTCTCAATAAATTTGCTGCTGAGGATGTGACTAGTTTGGAGGAGGGGTGATGCTTGTGCCAAGCATGCATAATTGTACTCTTCAATGTATAAATAGTTTGATGACTTGGCTTCAATGTGATCTTGTCCCCTAGCCGTTATATGCATCTGGTGTCTAAGTTCAGCCGTGTGAACTACTATTTCTGAATGTATTTTCATGACTGTTCCTGGAATTTCTCCCCTTCTCAGAATGGAGCCATGCACTGCTTTTGTGTTAACTGCTTATTGTTTTGTTGTATAAAATCAATAAAAACTGTTTTTAAAAAAAGTCTGGGGCTTGGGACAGGTTACAAATTCTGGCAACACTGATTACTGTAGTGAATGTCTATTTTTGAGAGTCACAAAAATAGTGCCGGTGGAAAGGCTGCTAACAAATTTGAGTCATAATGTACAATATTTATTGGTGGTGCCACACTAATTTTAGGAATTGTGGTGAAATCTAGAGTGACTTCATCCTGTATCCTGTATAAAATTCTGATCCTCTGGATTTCATGAAGCATCTTTGGAAAAGGTTTCCTTACAGACATTATGGTGACTGGTCTAGAAAGATAAAATGAACACACATTGTCAATAAATTCACAAATATCATTCGCATCCAAGTGAGTAAAAAGTCTGGCATGCTGAGTAAAACATGTACTTCCAACAACAACATCTGTCGGTTGATTCAGCAGCACTTTACTGCAGCTTCTCCGCAGAGTTCTAGTAAACAACTGCAGTGCTAACAATCTATATTCATTACAGAAGCGAGAAACACACTGGTGTCTTGTTTCTGGGCAGAAGCTGTTCAATTTAAAGCCTTTCCTATGGAGCAATCTGAAGTAAATGAGCATTCAGGGAGTAATGTAGAAATGAAAAAGGTATTTATAATCGAGATAATGGTTTTTGGTCCCTCACAACATAATATATTTTTAAAGGGCTACATATTTAAAGAGACACCAGTACAGTTCCAGCATATTAACACATCTGCTTCCTCAGACTATACATCTCAACTGTCACATAATACCTCATTCATTTGAACATATTAGCTTTTTGGAAGACAGTGAAGGTTTTTAAACATTCTATTAAGTTGCTTCAAAGCAGACCTTTTAAGGTGCAATAGGCTATTTGCAGACATACCTCATATTTAAAATAATAAAGTTGTGCTCCTATGTGCAATGAGACCCTGAGACTTAATTGCTGCTTTGATATTTATTTTTTGTTTTCCTTACTACATTTTTTGTTGTTGTAAATAAATATAATGAAATGGCAAAACACATAAAAAAAATATATTAATTGTAAATGAGAAATTACTCACTATACCTCATAAACCACTGCATTCAAAGGTAACTATTATAACGTTGTAAGTAAATTAGACCAACAAAAAGGCTAACATTTTACTACACTAAACTGTCCCAAGCAACATAATTTGGACAGACTGGGAGCACATTAAATGCATATTACAAGCACATGCAGATAAATGATTTCAGCTATTAATGTATTTGTTACAATAGTGATGAGACCCATTTTCATCTACATATACATATACAGCCCCATTGGTGAATATTTGTGAGGCAGATGTTTTATTTAAGTGGCTGTACTTTTAGCCTTAAGTGTGATGGGTATGCCCAGACGTGGGTCCCTTGCTCGCTATGGCACTGGATTCAAGCTAGCCTGGCTGATGAAGGGTGATGCCTCAAAACCAGTCCCAGGATACTTGTTTCCGATCCAGGGAGGGCCTGGCTTGGCAGTTCGGGCTGGACTGTTCCAATGAGGAGCAAGGTCAAGACTGATTTGCATATGGCTGGGTCCAAACTGGGATGGTATAATGAGCAAAAGAACAATGGATTTAACCCAGGTCTCTTGACTGGGGGTGAATGTTTGACTCATTCAACATTCTGTCAATCATTTGTTGCCACAGCACTTTTTGACCTAAGTGGGATGGGTATGCCCAGATGTGGGTCCCTAGCTCGCTGTGCCACTGGATTCAAGCTAGCCTGGCTGATGAGGGGTGTTACCCCGTAACCAGTCCCAGGATGCTTGTTTCTATTCCAGGTAGGATCTGGCTTGGTAGTTTTGGATGGACTCTTCCCATGAGGAGCAGGGTCAAGAATGATTTACATATGGCTGGGTCCAAACTGGGGGCGTAGTGAGCAAAAGAATGATGGATTTAACCCAGATCTCTTGACTGGGGGTGAATGTTTGATTCATTCAGCGTTCCGTTCATCATATGTTGTTGCAGCACTTTTTGGGATGGGTATGCCCAGACGTGGGTCCCTTGCTTGCCGTGCCACTGGAATCAAAGTAGTCTGGCTGATGAGGGGTGTTACCCCGAAACTGGTCCTAGGATGTTTGTTTCTGGTCCAGGGAGGTCCTGGCTTGGCAGCTCGTGCTGGACTGTTCCCATGAGGTGCAGGGTCAAGACTGATTTGCATATACCTGGGTCCAACCTGGGGTGGCGTAGTGAGCAAAAGACCAATGGATTTAACCCAGATCTTTAGACTGGGGGAGAATGTTTGATTCATTCAGCATTCCGTCCATCATTTGTTGCTGCAGCACTTAAATAGAAATATGGCAGTGCTGACATTCAATATTTAGAGTACCTGCTTGGTCCAGCGAAGTGCTAGTACTCTCCAATTAAGTGTATTGCAGCAGAGCTGAAAAGTACAGGTACTCTCCCTTTCAAATTAAAGAAGTGCAGGTACTCTGTAGAAGACAGTACCTGCTCATGTTATGCACTGACTGGCATGAAAAATTGACAATGTCTATGAAGCCCTTTTCTTGACAACCTGGAGGTCCTCCCGCCATGCTATAAATTACTCACATACTGTTCCTATGACTTTGGTAAGTTTTTGAGATACATCTAGTTAACGGGACGAGGATGAAAACCTTTCCATGCCCTAATAATTTTGGTGCTATTTTATGAATCAGTATGATATTTGATAAAACTCCCTATGTGTTGTTTACTTGTTGTAGTAAAATAAAATAGTAACAAGTTTCCACTTTGGGACTTGGTTTAGGTAGAGCTTGTGAGCTGGGTCAAACAAACATAGCACCTTTATGGCAAACTTCTCAACCTTAAGTCCACCCACCGTACTGGTAGATGTTCAGTGCACCCACCACAGCAGCGGATGTTCAATGCACCTGCCACAGTGGTGAATGTTCAGTGCATATAGAACCAAATGGTAGGTAGCTGTTTCTGTATGGACACTGTTGTTGTCCACAGAGAAAGAAAAGAAGAAACAGAGGAGGCTAGGTCTAAACCTCACAGAGTGGAGACAAGCACAAATCTTGTCTCTTGTTGCCCTCACACATCCCGAGGGATGTCATGCTTCATCATTGGGCGTTGCTCCTCGTTGGGCAATGCAATGCCCTACGGGTCCCCCGAAGGTTCGCTTTAGTGGGAGATCTTTTGGTAACTCTGTATGATGAGTGAGGGTGTGAGATTGAGGGTTCGTAAGAGAGGGTGAGTAAGTGAGTGAATGATTAAAACTGGCTATGGGATACCGAAAAAGCTAGTTTAATGTGTGGGTTCCCCTGACAGGTCAAAAAACCCGTAGGTTGTGTGTTACTGACTAGGCAATAATGTGCATCAGTAACTCTTCGGTCGACATGTTTCGCGCCCTTCAATGGTCGTAACGATCCCTGGCGCTTCCTCAGGACCAATAAAGTGGATAGAAAGTGTAAAAAAGTGGATGGGGGAAGAACCCTACAGTAGAGAGATTAGCGGCCCCCCTTGTGAAAACTACAAGATGGCCTAAGCTTAAATAGTGACTGCTCTTGTTGCAACCTAGACAAGGAAAGAAAAAGCACAAACGAAACACAAAACAAGAAAGTAAAATTATTATAAGTCTCTCAGTGGTGAGGTGATTGATTGCACCTCATCCTAGTAATGTATTCTCTTGTTTGTGCACAAAAGACACACACGAAACACAAAACATAAAGGTAGAATTATTCTCAGTGGTGAGATAATTGATTACACCTCAGCACATTAATGCACTTTTTTGTCAGGTAGAAGAAACGTGCCAGTAGCGCCCTAGTGGGGTATGAGCATGGGCGCCACTAACACACAACTGTATACAGTGCACATACAGGGCTCAGGGGCCGAGTTCGCAATATTATGAGTAAATTCATCACGGCTAAAAACCATTATATTGTACCATCGAGGATACTGGTACTGAGGGCGCCTAGGTAGATTGTGAAATATAGCGCTGATGTGCACGCTACAGACTTACATTCGTAAAAACACAGGCGCAAAACATGATATGACCCCCACAGCATGGGGTTGTGGTAAGTTTGTGCAAGACATCTCATGCGTTCTTACCTAGTTGTAAGTTATAGATCGCTCCAAAGGCTATTGCGTGTTCGCCCGCACCGTAACGGGCTGTGGTTCAAAATGGGGAGAAAAGAGACAAACGTTATAGTAGCGGCTGAGCGGGGAGACAGGTATAGTAAAAACCCGGTAGCGGTCAGGGAAGACCAGTGATGAAGTACTCACGGTTGTCATTGGGTGCACTGCTCTCCGACACCTACCCCTTACACGCATGCCTGCATATTGAATAGCGTGTGTTGCAGTCTCCCTCATATAGAGGGGCTCCTGCTCTACGGTTGCCTGGCTTCCGGTGGGCGTGTCGCTCCATTGAAATGCGCATGCGCGGGCGCCATCTTTGAATGGTGAACTTGTACTTCTTGTGAATTAATGTTAAAAAGGGGTATTGCCTCACAAAAACAGGATATGTGAATGGCGCTGCAGTGCCATAAAGTCAAGGTGATGTGTGTGGTCACAATATTCGTGGGGTCACATTGTTTCTGTGTATAGATACAAATAAGATGTCAGGAGGAAAGGCTGAGTGCCACAGTTACCAGATGGTCAAAGTAGAGGGCAAAGATCGCCTAATTGCTTTAGATATTGAAACACCTGAGGGGGCTCTGGCTAGTGTGTGACTGATCCTAAGGGTCTTACAGATAGCCAGGACATTCGCTGATAGTTTTTATTTATGGAAAGAATTCGCTGGGCACATAATCCATGGTATTCATAATTCTATCTACGGAATGTCATCATTGAGTCTCCTAATGTGTGTCTGGAGTTGGTGTACCCACCATTGTTCACGTCTCAGTAGAGCAATGTTGCTCCAAGTTGGGTTGGATTCTAAGACTTGATATCCACTTGATATCGTCGACAGAGTGCTTCTTTTCGATAAAGTGGTTACACATTCTAGTGGAAGTTCGTCCACATCGTATGGTGCTCTTATGTTTGCTAATCCTGACTTTGACAGGCCTTGTTGTCATACCGACGTAGAGAAGTTCGCATGGGCATGAGATGAGTTATACGCAATTCTTCGTATTGCAGTTCATGTGTTGTCGTTGTTGCCATGTGAACTCACCCAATTGTAGTGTCTGCGTGTTTGGTAGAGGCACATGCACTGCAAGTTCTGCACGGGTAGTGCCCTGTTACTGGTGGGAAGGGTCTTTTCACCTGTTTTTTTTGTGAGGATGGGGTAGTGTATGTACCAGCTGATCCCTTAAGTTTGTTGTTCTCTTGAAGGCAAATCTGGGTTTTGTAATGTTCAGAGAATCTGTTTTTAGGATCTTCCAGTTCCGTAGAATGATGATTTTGATCTGATTAGAGAGGGGGGTAAAAGTGGTGAAGCAAGTCATCACGTCCTCTTCTTGATGTTCTCTGTTCTCCAGCAGGCCTTCGCGATTGTTATTGATTGCTCTCTTTCTAGCTTTTTATATGACACTCGTGGGGTAGTTCTTGTCTCTCAGGTTTGTGGTGAGAGCTGCTGCTTGTGAGTCGAAGTCAATGATTGAGCTGCAACTTCTCCGGATCCTCAGATTGGGAGGTTCTCTCGTAGGGCCTTGGGGTGCTGACTGTCAAATGGGAGAAGACTGTTGCAGTTGGTTTCCTTTTTGTATGTCCTGGTATGCAGGTATCCTTGTTCCAAGGAGATCATCAGGTCTAGGAAGGGAAGTTTCGTCTTGGACTGTGATTTCGTAAAGTGTAGGTAGGGATTGAAGTTGTAGATCCAGTCATTAAATTTCATGCAGCTTTCTTCAGTGCCTTTCCAGAAAATGATGATGTCATCGATGTACCGTTTCCAGTTAAGGATGTTTTCCTGGAAAGGGTTAGAGTCCGTGAAGATGTGCTGGGACTCAAAGTGCGCCATGTATAATCCCGCCAGACTCGGAGCAAAAGTACTTCCCATGGAAGTACCTTGTATTTGATGGTAGAGGTTCGTTTTATACATGAAGTAGTTGTTTTTTAGAGCAAGGGTTATGCACTCCAGTATAAACTCCCCAGGTGTATTGATGGGGATCTCCGATGTCCGTAGTAGGTTCTCCACTACTGAGATGGTGGCGTCTTGGGGAATGTTTGTGTACAAAGCTTCCACGTCCAATGTTATCAAGAAGTTGATTTCCTCGATGTTGTCGGTGTTGATTTCAGTGATCAAATTGAGGACATCTCTCGTGTCCTTAAGATAGGAAGGCGTTGTCTGGGCTAGAGGGCGCAGGAAGAAATCGCTGAACTGGCTCAGAGGTTCAAGTAGGGACCCGATCCCTGACACAATGGGGCATCCAGGGGGTGAAAAAACACCCTTGTGTACCTTGGGTAGCAGGTAGAAGTAGGGTACCTTGGGAGAGGTGTTGATAAGGAAGGCTGATTCGTGTGTGGAGATCCATCCTTGAGTCACTGCTTCATTCACTGCAATCTTGATACGAGTGAAAAGGGATTCGGTGGGGTCCATGTCCAATCTTTTGTAGTACTTGGTGTTGTCAAGTTGGCGGAGACATTCTTGTTCGTAGTCGCTGATGTTCATTATCACTGTGGCACCACCCTTATCCGCTGGTTTTATGATGATGTTCTCGTCCTCCTTGAGTGTGGAGATGACTCTTCTGAGTTTATTAGATAGGTTATTGTACATTTTCCTTTTTTCCAACCCGTTTACTTCTTTGAGGACAGCCTTCTCGAAGGTAAGCACTTCACTGGGTACCACAGCGGTGGTAGGTGTAAACCTGAAAGGTGTTCTTAGTCTGGTGTCTCCTCTTTCAGGTATGATATTGTCCTTGAAGAAGGATTTCAGTCTGATCTTCCTGAAAAGTTGATTTAGTTCACTGTTGAATTTAAAGTTGTCTTCCTTAGGCGTTGGTCCAAAACCTAATGCTTTTTCGAGTACAGAGCTTTCGTCTGTGGAGAGTCTTCTGTCAGAAATGTTGACAATCAGGTTTTTTTGTTCGTTTGGCTCCTCGTTGCTCGTTGCGTCTCCGCGTCCTGCCACTGGACCTGTTTGTTGCCTCTTCTTCTTCCTCTGCCTCTGTTCAGTGCACCCGCCGCACCCGTAGATGTTCAGTGCACCCACCACACCGGTGTATGTTCAGTGCACCCACCACACTGGTAGATGTTCAGTGCACACATCACGGCAGCAGATGTTCAGTGCACCCACCACGGCAGCAGATGTTCAGTGTACCCACCATGGCGGTGGATGTTCTGTGCACCCGTTGCACCGCTGGATGTTAAGTGCACCCACCACAGCGGCGGATGTTCAGTGCAACCACCCCACCGGTGGATGTTCAGTGCACCCACGACAATGGCGGATGTTTAGTGCATCCACTGCACCAGTGGATGTTCAGTCCTTCCACCGCTCGAGTGGGTGCACTGAAGGCACAGAGGTCCCCTCTTTCCAGCCAGCTGGGGATCTCTTATTCTGATGGGTGGCCCGTTGCCGGCAGAGTCTTCCCTGACTTAGTGGACTGGAGGGCTGCCCACCAAAGGCTAAAGGACCCCCAGAGTTTACACATATAATTGTGTTGAATGATGCTTCTACAAACAATAGTTAACAAGAACGTTTTTCAGCTCTGAAATCATGAAGTAATTACACCTATAGTCATATATAATGAGAAAACACAGAATTGTGAGTCCAGTCCCTTTTCAAATTCATGTTGAGCGCCATCTCTTGTCTTGGTATTACTGTTCTATATATTCTAATCTTTAGGTAAACATTTTGTATCAATACATTGATTTTTTTAAACTATGAATTCTTTTTTTAATAAAGAATTGATTCAATTTTTTGTTTAAACAATATATTTTTATAGAGACTGGCTTGTTTCTGTATCAAATTTGTATTCATTTGTCATTTTCCAAGGGAAAATATTTTGGTGGAATGAAGTGCAAGTGTGATATTAAGTCAAATTCTAGCCCATTCTCTTTTGTGTGTATTACATTAATTCACCTCTTCCCATGGTCAAACAATGACAGTTTGGTCCTCACACTTCACTTGAGTTTTGCAAATACCAAGGCTCCCCTCGTGAAGAAGCAAATACGTCCCCTAGCCCTGTTGTCAGAATGGGGTGAAGTGGAAACCAGACAGTGGGTGCTAACTTCATGAATGCTTATGCACCCCAACATGTGAAGACTGTCTTAGGAGTGTGTGATGAGCAACGGGGAAAAGAGAGAGGCGTACTATGTTTGTCAATGATGAACTGATCAGAAAGATTGTACTACTGAATATCGACCCCCAGATTATCGTGGTACAAGAATATCGAGAAAAGAATATATTGAAAGACAAAATATCAAAAGGTAAGTGCATATAGAGAAGTATAGATTTACAATTCCTTACACTACATCTACGTACCTTGAAGGTATATGTACCGTGTAGAAATAGAAAGTCTAAAATTACTTACAAATCAATGTATTTTCTTCTACAGTTTTTCCTTGACATTGTGTCTCATCGGTATTCTGGGGTCTATTTTGGGTGCACAGCCTTCAGAAACATCCCTTCTCTGGCGGAGATGGTGATCTAAGGGTTCTCAAGCAAGTGGGGAAAATAGTTCCCCCATTTAAGTAGTTTAGAAAAAGACAGCCACAGTTAGTTGCGGTGCAAAGGGACCCAAACATCCACTCAATCAGGTGCAGTTGCTCCTGCTGTGATAATCATGGGAACACCCACGTGGGTGCCACTCTCTTTTTGTAAATCAAACTTCACAGAACTTTGGAGAAAAAACTACTGCGTGAGGTCAAGGAATGAGTTACAGGGCAATGAAAGATTTATGGAACCGCAGCAAGAGGCCAGACCTGCAACTGTGCACTGGGTCATGTTTTTAATATCTTAACAACATGCCAGAAAAAAACCCAGCAAGCATAACTACGAAGCATCTCAGCAGAGACCATTAGAGAG
This sequence comes from Calotriton arnoldi, assembly GCA_963921515.1. Classification (NCBI taxonomy): domain Eukaryota; kingdom Metazoa; phylum Chordata; class Amphibia; order Caudata; family Salamandridae; genus Calotriton; species Calotriton arnoldi. Next base: position 367,761 of record CAWUFW010005561.1, read on the forward strand.
GAAACCAGCAGGCCCTCTTGGAGAACGTGAGCGGAAACACATATTTTAACCATGTTCGTGACAGAGTCCCATGAACGAGGGCTGCAGAGCTATTTGTATGAAAAATGTTATTCCCAATTACCAGCGCTCTTGGGCCTGAGAGAGCTCGGAGAGAGCCCTGAGAGGTCATTCTTCAGAGTAATGGCGTCCGTGCCGTCCTTCCAGGTGTGGCTCAAAGGCCGCGAGAGACAGCTGAAGGCGTCGGCCATTTGTCAATCCTGGTTTGAAGGGCGCAGCTGTCATATGCAATAATGTTAATAGAAATGGAAGTAGGACAATAATGGTATTTTTCTATTCTGACACTAAATATCAGGTAATGCACTTGAAAAAGCTAGCTTGTAGCAAAATGGCATGGAAATACGGCAAATGCCATGCCAACAGGGGGGAATCAGAACACCTGCAGGCGGGTAGCACAATTGTTATTTTCATAAAGTAGCTATATCAGAAGAAGGAAAATTGCTGTTGGCGACAGCAACCAAATTGGACTGCATTAACTTTAACATGAGCTGAAAGGTTCGTCTAAATAAAATGAATCACCTCCAGCCAGACACAAACATGTTTTTTCCTATTTAAAATCCATGCTTATATTTCCCTGAGCCCACCGTGCGCTGATAATGTTTTCATACTGACCAGTGAGGAAAACTTACTGTGTGATTAAAAGCTTGCAATTGAAACCGTGTTAAAATGTGAAAAACATCAAAGCAAGAAACACAATAATACAAAACAAAACACACCCGGCAGGCCTGATATACAGAATTAAAAAAAAAAAGTATTTCAACGTTTGGATGGGCAAATTATAATTATTTTTAGCCGCTCCTAAACGACACACTTTTATTGAACTGAAAGCAGTTTCATCCATGTGATTCTTGGTGATGCGACCGAAAATTCTCAGTGGATCCTTCCTCCATTTCTGTCTAACTCCTTTAGTGGCCAACTGTGCCAAAAGGTTCAAGGTGGATCCTTCCTCCATTTCTAACTCCTTTAGGGATGAGTTTGGCCACTGTGCCAAAAGGTTCAAGGTGGATCCTTCCTCCATTTCTAACTCCTTTAGGGATGAGTTTGGCCACTGTGCCCAAAAGTTCCAGGTGGATCCTTCCTCCATTGCTAACACCTTTAGGGATGAGTTTGGCCACTGTGCCAAAAGTTCCAGGTGGATCCTTCCTCCATTTCTAACTCCTTTAGGGATGAGTTTGGCCACTGTGCCAAAAAGTTCCAGGTGGATCCTTCCTCCATTGCTAACTCTTTAGGCATGAGTTCAGCCATTGTGCCCAAAAGTTCAAGGTGGATCCTTCCTCCATTGCTAACTCTTTAGGCATGAGTTCAGCCATTGTGCCCAAAGGTTCAAGGTGGATCCTTCCTCCATTGCTAACTCTTTAGGCATGAGTTCAGCCATTGTGCCCAAAGGTTCAAGGTGGATCCTTCCTCCATTGCTAACTCTTTAGGCATGAGTTCAGCCATTGTGCCCAAAGTTTCAAGGTGGATCCTTCCTCCATTGCTAACTCTTTAGGCATGAGTTCAGCCATTGTGCCCAAAGGTTCAAGGTGGATCCTTCCTCCATTGCTAACTCTTTAGGCATGAGTTCAGCCATTGAGCCCAAAGGTTCAAGGTGGATCCTTCCTCCATTGCTAACTCTTTAGGCATGAGTTCAGCCATTGTGCCCAAAGGTTCCAGGTGGATCCTTCCTCCATTGCTAACTCTTTAGGCATGAGTTCAGCCATTGTGCCCAAAGGTTCAAGGTGGATCCTTCCTCCATTGCTAACTCTTTAGGCATGAGTTCAGCCATTGTGCCCAAAGGTTCAAGGTGGATCCTTCCTCCATTTCTAACTCCTTTAGGGATGAGTTTGGCCACTGTGCCAAAAAGTTCAAGGTGGAGCCTTCCTCCATTGCTAACTCTTTAGGCATGAGTTCAGCCATTGTGCCCAAAGGTTCAAGGTGGATCCTTCCTCCATTTCTAACTCCTTTAGGGATGAGTTTGGCCACTGTGCCCAAAGGTTCATGGTGGATCCTTCCTCCATTGCTAACTCTTTAGGCATGAGTTCAGCCATTGTGCCCAAAGGTTCATGGTGGATCCTTCTTCCCTTTCATGTATAGTCTATAGAGTTCCTCTGAAAGAATCTGGGTCGCCATATCTTATACGGTGGTACAGCATTATAGAGATGCCAAGAAAGCCATGTCTTGCCTAGTTACGCCAAACTCCTCCAGGATTTCAGATGAGCGTGCATCTTTGGGGGACCGTGTGCTCATAGCACGGGAGACCTTGTGACCATATGTTATTGATGGAATTGATGGAATTTAGTGCTGCCTACCTTTAGAAATGGAGCTGCTATGAGGTTTTCTTATTTTCCTTACAGTCTGCGCAGTGGGAATGTTAACAACTTCCCCTTTTTCTTTACATTCAGAGGCCTGAGTCATTAAACTAGATGGCCAGAGGAGTGTAAAATCGAGACCCTCCAAGAGCCAGGCATGACTTGGTGCCACAAAGACAATGGAACAAGTAGAACAACCAGGATACTCAAAACAATATATCTGTTTGTATGTTGCATCAGGGCGGTGTTGTGATGTGTTCTGTATGCATATGCATTAGAACACTTTTTGTAGGAAATTATTAGCTGTGTCCCTAGTGACACCCCGTAGCAAACTTGGGCAAGAATGTTATAATGTGAAATGGAGTGATAGAGTGCTGAGGCCACCTGCTGTGCCAGGGATTTGTTTTGGCAATAAATGACATTAAAAACACGCTGGAGTATTGCCGTTTACTATGGGCAGCCATTTGGCCCTGGAGCTCATGTTGATCATTGACGCCTTGTGTTACAGCCAATGATGTCAGAATTAAGTGCTTGTCTCGGGGACAGTGCTTGCAGTCACTAGCATTACGACATCATGATGAATCGCAATAAAGTGAGCTTGAGTGGTGAATAGTAAGAATTGCGCTATTTTCCATTGCCATATTAAAACCTGAACGTAAGCAAGTGGGAACCTTTACACCCGCGGTTGTATATATATATCGAATTTGGTACATGGAACAGTGTGTAGTAAGGGATCAGTTTTGAAAGAAAAGCCTGCTGATATGTTACAGATTTTTTGCAGTTTCAAATTGCGCAACTTGGCCCAAGGACATTAGAGCACCAAATTAAACAAGCATTTGCAATGCAATCAGTCTTGCCTTTGGGGCCTTATAAGTATTTAGCCATGCAGCACATTGTCTGCAGCTGGGGTCCAGTAGCGGTTCCACCGGGATGCAGGGAAGGGAAACAGTATGTCTCCAATCGAGAACCAGCTGTCTGAAAAAAGGCAAATATCGAAGGATTGGGTAAGTTATTAAGGTAATAATGCCCTAAAATTAAGGGGTGGGGTGCTAAAGCCATATCTGAATTAAGAGATCCAACTAAGTGGAGCTGGATGCCAAGAGAACAGCAGGAGCCTGAAGGATGAGCCGTGAATGTGTGCGCCTTGAATAGCAGCAGGCTTCGAATGCACACCGCCATGTAAAAGCGGTGGGCAATGGTGCATCCAGATAAAGAAAGGAGTAGGCGCAGGAGCACTGCGAAAGGTAGAGTGCGGACAAGTGCGATTGGCAGCCATATTGGTAGATGGGTTTACAGTTTACCAGCCCCAGCAACGGGTTAACAAAAGGAGTAAGGAAAAATACAAATAAAATCAAGTAAACAAGTAGCTACAGTAAAGTACTAGGGGACTGCAGCCTGCAGCCCGCAGCCCTGTAGATATTGTTTCCAGGCCTTTAATCGTCGATATAGAGCTTAACGATGCTGTAAAAAGATGGACTTCGAACCAGAATGCACCAGGGCCACAAAGGAGAGAAATATTAGACCATCTAATTGGAAAGATTCCTGCTTGTGGGAGTGCTGCCGCAATACCATGTAATGTGCAAGCAAACGTTTTGCTTCGCTGCAACAGATCGGGCGGGGTTTTGGTTGCCTTATGCTTTATGAATACACCCTCCCCACCTTATTTATCAACTTATATAGCTGCTGTCTATCTGGTCTAACTTTGGCCTTCTCTAGGGAACGATTCAATTATGTACAAAACACAGACATAGCCCTCACTGTAAACATAACATTGCATCTTATTAATGCCCGTTGAGACGCTGATTTATGTGTTCCAGGCTCTACAACTGGTGCTATTTTTCAAACTAATATCCTGTGTATTTGCAACCGCAAAGTGTATTTTAACGAAATAAAACACAATCTGTGCATGCCGAGGCAATTAAGTGCACACAAAGCGAGGCAGAGGGCAGCAGCATTGGGAATAGTAACTCTCTTGTAAGTAGACAGTGTAGCTTGCTCGCAAAGCAAGTTCCCCCCCCCCCCCATGGAAGCCTGAAATACTCAGAAGGCTCGTTATAAGAGCCACTGTACTGCGGAATGCCATGGTAGAAACATCGGTTTCTTGGGGAATTTACAAGTTTTATGAGTAACAAAAGACCACACAAAGGGGTGAGAGGTGTTGCTTGCGGAGGTGGTGAAAAGATTGTTAGGAGAAGATCCCTTCGTTAGAGTCCTGACCCCATGCTCACCTTCACAGAGTCTCCAGGGTACATGACGCTTTCCTCCCTTGCCACAGCTCCAGCTGTCTTGTATGTGCCTATGGAGGCGCTGGCTGGAAAGCTTTTGTATTTGTCCCCGGGACCGGCTCATCCCCAGCCCTGCTCTGATACTGCGAAGCTGTTCCATCTGCCCCTGGAGAGAAGCAGCTGCCAGAGTACTGCAGAGTACAGAAGGGGCAGAGCACAACCCACCAGTGTGGAGAGAAGCAGCTGCCAGAGTACTGCAGAGTACAGAAGGGGCAGTGGCGTAACAAAACTTGAGGGGGCTCCCCTGCGAAGTACATAGAGGGGGCCCCCCCTGCGGCCCGACCCACCACCTACCACTTAGCACCACAGCCCAAAAATCTGATCTATTTTGATTTGAAAGCTCCAACATTTAATGAAATGCTTCTATATTGTCTTGATCAAAGTTCTAATAAGAAAGTGGGAAACACTCTTAACATATAAAATACCCCATTTGTAACACTGCCAAGAGTAGATTATTTAACTGAGACAGCAATCAGAGCAATGCAGAGGAGCGATCCTATTGTCTCAGGAACTGCCTATTGCTAAAGAACAAAGAACAACCATGAAGGGTCTGAGTTAGAATTTATATTGATGGACAAAACTTGAAACTTTGAAAGTCTAACCTAAACCTGCAATTTCACAGACTCGACTGACAATATACATGAGTACACAAGCTATAAAACAGTATCCTACCAACTCCAAGAGAAATAAACGCAAATTATCTGCATGCCACACACTTGTGACTGTCAAGCGTTGTGCATGATAATAACGTCAACTGAGGAAGCAATTTCAATTTCTACCATCATGTCTTTATGAGTAAGCAGGACAAAAACAGGCAAGCAAGAGGCTGAGGATAAAAACTGCTTGGATGTTTCAGAACATTGATGCAGGTGTTTCTCAGTTTGAAGTTATTAGTTCTATTGTAAGCAATGCTAATTACAAGATTTAAGGCCAATGTATTACAAGAAAGTGCAATCAACACCATAAATAGCACAGAATGTAGAATAAAAACAAACTATATCAGCAAGTACCTAATTACAGAATCTATACAAACTGTAGTTGGTAAAGCAAAGGAAAAAGTGCAATTACTTTCAAAGTGCATAATAAAGCAATCACAGTCCAGCAATATACAAAACAATCAAGCATGTTTTGTAAAACAATCCCCTTTCTTCTTGCATCAAGGTGACCCAGGGTCTTCCCTTGTCTGTATCTCCAGTGTTTTCCCATGTTTGTGTCAATCCATGAATCCTAGTGCAGGTGTCTCCCAGTGTCCGTTTATGTCTTCCAGTGTCTTCCCTTGTCTGCATCTCCTAGTCTTCGTGTCTCCCAGTGTCTCTTCGAGTCTCCCAGTGTCTGTGTATTCCAGTGCTTGTGTCTCCCAGTGTTTTCCCAGGTTTGTGTCTATCCAGGAATCCCAGTGTAGGTGTCTCCCAGTGGCTGTGTTTTGCAGTATTCATGTCTCTAAGGGTCTTCCTCTTTCTATGTCTTCCAGTGCTTGTGTCTCCCAGTGTCTTCCTTTGTCTGTGTCTCTCAGTGTTCGTGTCTCCCAGTGTCTTCCTCTGTCTGTAAATCCCAGTCTTCGTGTCTCCCAGTGTCTCTCAGTATATGTGTCTTCCAGTGTTTGTGTCTCCCAGGGTCTTCCCGTCTCTGTGTCTCCCAGTGTTTTCCCATGTTTGTGTCTATCCATGAATCCTAGTATAGGTATCTCCCTGTGTCTTTCAGTATTCATGTCTCTTTCTCTTAGTGTCTTACCTTGTCTGTGTCTCCTAGTGCCTGTATCTCCCAGTCCCTCAGTGTTCATGTCTCCCAGTGTCTTCCTTTGTCTGTGTCTCTCAGTGTTCATGTCTCCCAGTGTCTGTTCGTGACTCTCAGTCTCTGTGTCTCTCAGTGTTCGTGTATCCCAGTGTCTTCCTTTGTCTGTGTTTTCCTGTGTTTGTGTCTTTTAGTATTTGTGTTTCCCAGTGTCTGTATGTATTTACCAGTGTCTGTGTCTCTCAGTGTTCGTGTCTCCCAGGGTCTCCCCTTCTCTGTGTCTCCCAGTGTTTGTGTCTCCCAGTGTCTTCCCTTATCTGTGTCTCTCAGTGTTCATGTCTCCCAGAGTCTTCACTTGTCTGTGTCTCTCAGTGTTCGTGCCTCTCAGGATCTTCCCTTGTCTGTGTCTCCCAGTGTTTTCCCATGTTTGTGTCTATCCATGAATCATAGTATAGGTATCTCCCTGTGTCTTTCAGTATTCATGTCTCTTTCTCTTAGTGTCTTACCTTGTCTGTGTCTCCTAGTGCCTGTATCTCCCAGTCCCTCAGTGTTCATGTCTCCCAGTGTCTTCCTTTGTCTGTGTCTCTCAGTGTTCATGTCTCCCAGTGTCTGTTCGTGACTCTCAGTCTCTGTGTCTCTCAGTGTTCGTGTATCCCAGTGTCTTCCTTTGTCTGTGTTTTCCTGTGTTTGTGTCTTTTAGTATTTGTGTTTCCCAGTGTCTGTATGTGTTTACCAGTGTCTGTGTCTCTCAGTGTTTGTGTCTCCCAGGGTCTCCCCTTCTCTGTGTCTCCCAGTGTTTGTGTCTCCCAGTGTCTTCCCTTATCTGTGTCTCTCAGTGTTCATGTCTCCCAGTGTCTTCCCTTGTCTGTGTCTCTCAGTGTTCGTGCCTCTCAGGATCTTCCCTTGTCTGTGTCTCCCAGTGTTTTCCCATGTTTGTGTCTGTCCATGAATCCTAGGGTAGGTGTCTCCCAGTGTCTGTTTGTGTCTCCCAGTGTTTTCTCATGTTTTTGTCTATCCATGAATCCTAGTGCAGGTGTCTCACAGTGTCTGTTTGTGTCTCCCAGGGTCTTCCTTTCTCTGTGTCTCCCAGTGTCTGTTTGTGTCTCCCAGTGGCTGTGTATTCCAGTGGCTGTGTCTACCTCTATGTCTTCCAGTGGTTGTGTCTCCCTAGGTCTTCCCTTGTCTGTGTCTCCCAGTATTTCCCTGTGTTTGTGTCTTGCCAGGAATCCTAGTGCAGGTGTCTCACAGTGTCTGTTCGTGACTTCCAGGGTCTTCCCTTCTCTGTGTCTCCCAGTGTCTGTTTGTGTCTCCCAGAGTCTTCCCTTATCCGTGTCTCTCAATGTTCGTGTCTCCCGGAGTCTTCCCTTGTCTGTGTCTATCCATGAATCCTAGGGTAGGTGTTTCCCTGTGTCTGTTAGTGTCTCTCAGGGTCTTCCCTTGTCTGTCTCCCAGTGTTTGTGTCTCCCAGTGTTTTCCATGTTTGTGTCTATCCATGAATCCTAGTGCAGGTGTCTCACAGTGTCTGTTTGTGTGTCCCAGGGTCTTCCTTTCTCTGTGGCTCCCAGTGTCTGTTTGTGTCTCCCAGTGGCTGTGTATTCCAGTGTCTGTGTCTACCTCTATGTCTTCCAGTGGTTGTGTCTCCCTAGGTCTTCCCTTGTCTGTGTCTCCCAGTATTTCCCTGTGTTTGTGTCTATCCAGGAATCCTAGTGCAGGTGTCTCACAGTGTCTGTTTGTGACTTCCAGGGTCTTCCCTTCTCTGTGTCTCCCAGTGTCTGTTTGTGTCTCCCAGAGTCTTCCCTTATCCGTGTCTCTCAATGTTCGTGTCTCCCGGAGTCTTCCCTTGTCTGTGTCTATCCATGAATCCTAGGGTAGGTGTTTCCCAGTGTCTGCTAGTGTCTCTCAGGGTCTTCCCTTGTCTGTCTCCCGGTGTTTGTGTCTCCCAGTGTTTTCTCATGTTAGTGTCTATCCATGAATCCTAGTGTAGGTGTCTCTCAGTATCTTCCCCCAAACAGAATTCACAAATATTCGCTGGGAGTGCAGGGGCATAGCTTTCATTGGGCACAGCAGGTGCAGTGACACCGGGGCCCAAAGGTCTGAAGGGCCCACTGAACCTGGATTATTGCTGTATTTCACAATTAAACAGTGGCTAGGGGACGCATTTTTCATTGTACCGGGTCCTTGACACACTGACTACAGCAGTACTTGAGTGCATGGTGAAGCTGTTCCGCAGTCTCCAGATCTGCATAAATGCACATCTCTGTGACTGTGCTGTGTGATGTGTTATGTATTTTTGAGATGCTCACAGGCATTGCCTGATTGTCTACAACGAAGGGTGGAGGTCATGACCTCTAGGGGATATGGGCACTTCTCTTGATAGTTACAGGAAGGTATTTTTGAGTATTTGGATCCGAAGTCCCCTCTCCTCTCTCACTATTGCCTGATTTTCGACAGGGGTATTCTGAAAAGATGTGTGATGCTGCAGCTAGTTCAATCCAATTAGCAAACAGCGCAGGTAGTTTTGTGTTTCCTGTCACACACCTGGGCATACCTCTCCCTACATGCAAAGTGTTGTCTTGCACTGATTGACGGTGTCTCAGATAGAGCAGGCCGCTTGGCAGTCATGACATTATATTTCTAAGAGGTGTCTGTCCCTATGTGAAGCCATGCCAAGTGTTTCCCATGTTATCTAGAGAGGTACTGGAGCGAGGACAGACAGTTACGAGCATTCACCCATTGTCACACCAAAGAGTCCAAGGGACCTCTGAACTTTGTGTCTGCAGCTGCCCCCGCCCTGACGCCCCCCATGCGGAAGTTAGCCTGGAAGAGCCTTGTAACTAGGAATGCAATTTTAATTATGGCCTCACTCGCCGTCTCCATAGCTACCAAGGTTTCAGATTGCTATGTGTGACATTTTCATAATATCAGTGCAATTATGAGTGACATTTCAACGACCATGAGTGACACTTTCTTGTGATCAAAATCAAGCAATGACTACTAGGGAAACTCATCAATATCAGAAATTACACCCCTATGAGCAACAAGAAACTCGAAGAAGATCTTAAAACTGGTGCAAAGTGCCAGAAATGGAATGGCACTTAAGTGTGAATGTGCGAGGCGCTTGGCTTCTAAGCGCCTCGGATCACACTGCCCCATAGGACCTTCAGCCATCCATGGGTTCTGGGCACTCCGTCTGCCCTATTCATGACTCTCTCCATAGCTGCCAAGTTTTCAGTTTGCTTATGTGAGGCATTTTCATGATTTCAGTGTACTTAGGAGTGACATTCTACATCCAAATCATTGACAAGTTGAGTGACCCTTATCTACTACTGTGCACATTACAATCAATGACTTGCATAATTAAAGTTCTTTCTCAGTCGCAGAAGCAGGGGATGTCATAGCACTATCAATAGACAAGTCACTATGCCCTGCTGCGCCAACCAGGATTCAATTGTTTCTCTCTCCTTAAACACAGACAGACATCTGCAGGAAGACTAACCAAGTGAGGTTTCACAATGTAAGAGTTATTTCTCACTGATTACTTGAACCTGCATTCATCTTTCATTTAAGGAGCGTGCTTTAGATTTAAAGGTGAAAGACCAACGAAAATACATACAGAACAATGTTGTCTTTTTTACCCACGTCTTTGCCCCACGCTCCGACACTGCCCCCATTGCTGCTGACTCACCTGTGCCAACCAGAAATGACTGACAGGGAAGACTGAGGCTGGGCCAGTAGATAATCACGTGCTGCAGTGCACCGAGATGCATAGTTTCTGTGTGCTGCCCTTGAGTGAGAAATTACACCCATCTGAGCAACGAGAAACTCCAAGAACATTTTTAAACTGCAGCAAAGCACCAGAAATGCAGAGGCACTGTGGGACCCAACTGTACCAAACAGGATGTGAGAGGCCATACTGTCTGCAAATGAGCCTCACCTTCTATAACGCCCCCCCCTCCCAAAAAAAAACAGGGTAGATCTCCCATGGGTGGACTTAAGCAGAACCAGGTGCCTCATCCTCTCTCTGCAGGAACTGATCAAGCTGTGCTGAGAAGCCCCAGCGCGAACTGTCACAGACAGTGAACCCCCCCACCCGTAGCATGTTACACTCAAACGCCACCTTCTAGCACAAATGTCACCTCATTAGGCGGGTTTTGTGTACTGTGTATTTCAGTCCTGCCAAGTATCACGCATCAGACGTGACACTAACGCATTTCAGTGTGGTGATCCGCATCACCGCACTGAAATACATTGTCACGCATTTGCATAGTACCTCAGCCTCCCTAGCGCTGCCTAAACTATATCATGGAGTGAAAGTGTGGCAGCTGGCAGCGCGCCCTACCTGGCGTTGTGCGCGCGCTGTTCCTGCTGCAGGCTTGGGTCTTGCAGCAGAGTTGATGCTGCTTAGGCTGGCTGCGCAATGCAACAATGTTTCATTTTGATTTCCGCGTCGCGGCTCTCACACAGCCTGACGTCGCGGTAGTGCCCAGGCCAGTCTGATACATTTATTAGTCTGGCGCTGAGGGGAGGGGGGATGTCACGTCCTGCTTGAGAGGGCGGGTGTTTGTTTTGCGAGGAAGCGGCTTGGGTTGGCTACTGGTGTGCTAGCGCCGCCGCAATCTTAGCTCTTGCAGCACTGCCCGGGCCGCTATCGCATACTGTCCTACAGTGAATTCAATTATTCATCACCTTGCTCAGCTTCATGTCATGGAGTCAGTGACCGTCAGTTGCAGTGGCCACCAAGGACAACCTGTCACTGATTGGATAATAGCAGACTTGAGGACAGCCGGCCCCTGGACTAAGGATGCGGGCGGTAAACCTGAACTGCCACGGTGACTAACTTGCAGTCCGCTTGCTTAGCAGAGTTGCTGCCGTGGATATATCCCCGGTGGTGAGGGATGAGCGGCGACCGGCGCAGATCTACTATGTGAAGCTCTAGTAGTTATTCACCAATGCAGTCATTAATAGCAGACTCTGACTGCCCCTCGTGAACTCTGGAATGACGCCTTGTCTGCCTGTGGCCATGCATGGTCTGATTGGCCAGAGGCAGACACAGGCGGGCGGCAGTTTTGTTTTTCCTTGCCACGCATGCAGGCGTCAAAGCGGCGCCTTTCTTCCAGGTCTCATCTTATGCGTGCCGGGGCCTGCCCCTGTTTGGAGCCAGTGCTTGCCCGGCCTCCTCCTCCCACGCACTGGTCACCAGGTCACTAGGCATCGAAAGATTCATGCCGTGTGTGTGTTGCTAACACGGCCTTCTCTTATCCCTGATACAAGGCAGTGTTTCATCACGGAACGTGCTGTGTGGTAAGTACAGTGCTGCTCATATTACCCGAAACATTTGGGTGATGTAGTCAGGTGCTTGCATTTTGTTCCTGGTGGTGTACGCACCAAAATGTAAAACAAGTGTTGCTACTAAAAAAATTAAAGTTTCCTGTGCTGATAAAAGGAGCACAAGTACAAGTTAATTTTTATGCGAATCAATCTGCTGAACATGTACCTCTTTTGGAAGCACTAACCTGTTCCTTTCAGTTTATTACTAAACTTAAACAACGCTTCTCCCGAAGTAACGTGAATTGTGAGGTCTCGCTAAATTGTTTTTTCAAGCCAAATGCACAAGTTATGCAAACTTTGTGTAGTTCCTTTTAATATGCCCACGGATGGAGTCTGTACTGAAAAAACACAATTTTATTCCATATGGTGTCAAGATTATAGTTTGGGCTTGTGATATTTTCTCCCAGTTAGTAGCGTATTTTAGTATCTACATGCAAATCTGTTTTAAACGGTGGGACTCCTGATCCTTTAATCGTTCACTTTAGCTACAAATATATTTAGAATTCAGGTGCATTTTCAGAGTCCGTGTGACCTCCAGCCCTCATGAGTTAGTCCGCTGCAAGGCTGTGGAGTATTAACAAAATGTGAGTGTGCAAGAAACGTTAATTAAGTTCTTGGAATGAGTTCTGCAGTGGACCATAACTGAAGCTGTTTACTTTATGAAATATTGTTTTGCCCATAAAGCTTAGATTACTTTCAGATTAGTAAATTGAGTTGGTGTCACTAGTCTGTGCAGCTGGACTGCAAGGAGGAGTCTCCGGTTAGTGCCTTTCCATTCCTGGGCCTTTGCCGCAGTTTTAAGATCTCCTTAGAGTTTTTCATTGCTCATATGGGTGTAATTTCTGATATCTCTATGTTTCCCTTGTCCTCATTGCTAGATTTTGATTGCGAGAAAGTGTCACTCATAGTCGTTGAAATGTCACTCATAATTACACTGAAATTATGAAAATGTCACACATAGCATTCTGAAACCTTGGCAGCTATGGACACTTACGTTGGTGTGCTGTGATGTTGAGTTTCTGTTGGTCGGCTTGGCGAAGGATGTTTTACATAATTGTAACCGCCCCCTTCAGCCCATCTGGACATAATCAGCAGGTCAGACGGGTCTGAACTTCACCCTTACCAGTGAAGCCCTCCAGTCATGTACGTTTGTCACAGTCTGGAGAAGAGGCCCTGATTGCATCCCTCACATGTCCCATGTGAGAGAGACACTACTACAGAAAGGCTGCCTGTCACTAGACAGCGCCATCACCATTAAGCAGCACTGCAAGACCTTCAGAGAGCAGAGCTAGCCTGAGAGGAGCAGAGAGCTGTACTGTGTGAGTTACTGCTCAGCTGCATGGCTGTCCCTGCAATGTCAGTGTGCAGCGGTCCAGGGTCTGTAGCTGTGGTGCACTTCTTCACGGGCTCTTTTACTTCAATATCAAACCAGTTACATCATACTGCCAATTTTGCATTCATTTATCACTATAGGCCATCCTCCGAAGTTAGTGCCCTTCCATTTCTGGTGCTTTGCAGAAGTTTTAATATCTTCTTAGAGTTTCTCGTTGCTCAAATGAGTGTAATTTATGATATTTATATGTTTCCATCGTCTTCACTACTTGGATTTGCTCACAAGAAAGTGTCACTCATAGTAGTTGAAATGTCACTCATAATTACACCGAATTTATGAAAATGTCACACATAAGCAATCTGAAACCTTGGCAGCTATGGATTGGAGTGAGCGGGCGGCATAACATTTAAACTATGTCTACATCCAATGATTACTGGTGGTACAATCTAAACGTTGTTGTTTTATTTAACAAATGCTGTTTGAGTGCTGCTGTCAAACCAGTGCAGCGACTACTGTGTGCTGAGGGGGCCCCTCGAGCTCGCCCCCCCCCGCAAAGCGGGGGCTGCGGGGAGCCTTTGTTACGCCCCTGAATGAAGGGGAAGGAGCACAACCCACCAGTGTGGAGAGAAGCAGCAGCCAGAGTACTGCAGAGTACAGAAGGGGCAGAGCACAACCCACTAGTGTGGAGAGAAGCAGCAGCCAGAGTACTGCAGAGTACAGAAGGGGGAGGAGCACAACCCACCAGTGTGGAGAGAAGCAGCAGCCAGAGTACTGCAGAGTACAGAAGGGGCAGAGCACAACCCACCAGTGTGGAGAGAAGCAGCAGCCAGAGTACTGCAGAGTACAGAAGGGGCAGAGCACAACCCACCAGTGTGGAGAGAAGCAGCAGCCAGAGTACTGCAGAGTACAGAAGGGGCAGAGCACTTCCCACCAGTGTGGAGAGAAGCAGCTGCCAGAGTACTGCAGAGTACAGAAGGGGGAGGAGCACAACCCACCAGTGTGGAGAGAAGCAGCTGCCAGAGTACTGCAGAGTACAGAAGGGGGAGGAGCACAACTCACCAGTGTGGAGAGAAGCAGCAGCCAGAGTACTGCAGAGTACAGAAGGGGCAGAGCACAACCCACCAGTGTGGAGAGAAGCAGCAGCCAGAGTACTGCAGAGTACAGAAGGGGCAGAGCACAACCCACCAGTGTGGAGAGAAGCAGCTGCCAGAGTACTGCAGAGTACAGAAGGGGGAGGAGCACAACCCACCAGTGTGGAGAGAAGCAGCAGCCAGAGTACTGCAGAGTACAGAAGGGGCAGAGTACAACCACCAGTGTGGAGAGAAGCAGCAGCAGGGATAGTGCAGAGTACAGAAGGGGGAGGAGCACAACCCACCAGTGTGGAGAGAAGCAGCAGCAGGGATAGTGCAGAGTACAGAAGGGGGAGGAGCACAACCCACCAGTGTGGAGAGAAGCAGCAGCCAGAGTACTGCAGAGTACAGAAGGGGCAGAGCACAACCCACCAGTGTGGAGAGAAGCAGCAGCAGGGATAGTGCAGAGTACAGACGGGGCAGAGCACAACCCACCAGTGTGGAGAGAAGCAGCAGCCAGAGTACTGCAGAGTACAGAAGGAGCAGAGCACAACCCACCAGTGTGGAGAGAAGCAGCAGCCAGAGTACTGCAGAGTACAGAAGGGGGAGGAGCACAACCCACCAGTGTGGAGAGAAGCAGCAGCCAAAGTACTACAGAGTACAGAAGGGGGAGGAGCACAACCCACCAGTGTGGAGAGAAGCAGCAGCCAGAGTACTGCAGAGTACAGAAGGGGCAGAGCACAGCCCACCAGTGTGGAGAGAAGCAGCAGCAGGGATACTGCAGAGTACAGAAGGGGCAGAGCACAACCCACCAGTGTGGAGAGAAGCAGCAGCCAGAGTACTGCAGAGTACAGAAGGGGCAGAGCACAACCCACCAGTGTGGAGAGAAGCAGCAGCCAGAGTACTGCAGAGTACAGAAGGGGAGGAGCACAACCCACCAGTGTGGAGAGAAGCAGCAGCCAGAGTACTGCAGAGTACAGAAGGGGCAGAGCACAACCCACCAGTGTGGAGAGAAGCAGCAGCCAGAGTACTGCAGAGTACAGAAGGGGGAGGAGCACAACCCACCAGTGTGGAGAGAAGCAGCAGTAGGGATAGTGCAGAGTACAGAAGGGGGAGGAGCACAACTCTCCAGCGTGAGACATAACTGCACCTCATGCAATTGCCCAAGCAAAAGCACCCATGTCTCTTCGAAGCTCTTTGCACAATCACCTAAAGCACTTATCTAGTGTTACCTTTTGACATGCACCCGGATCTGCTCGAGCCTCCCAGGGTGTTCTCCGATAGGTGGCTATAGATCAAAGCTGCAGCCATCTTAACATTGTAAAGGCTGCGGTGAACTGCAACGTATTACGGGCAGCGCATCCTCCCCCACTCCGGCAGACTCAGGCAGGTTCACACAGGCGTGGAGGAGGGGGCGTGATGGCCGCAAGAAGCCTCGTGCACATAAAGAGGTGCTGTGCATGAATAAATAAAAAATAAAAATACGTGACCACGGGAAAGCGTTCCTTGGTGGATGAGGGGGCATGAAAGTTCTCGTTGTGTGAACATGTTGGGGAATTGAAATGTCAGCTGAGCACGTTCACATGCAAATGCATAACATCCAGAGCTGCCGACTCTGCCGAGCAGAGATAAGCTGAAGAAGCACCGACATGAGCAGTGACATTGTAGGGGTGGTGGGGGCAGGCAAGCACAGTTGTGGGAGGGGTGAGGTGGTATGGGGCACAGGGAGATTAAGTGACGGGCGACGCAAAATATGCCATCAGCAGAGCTCGATCAAAGTAACCAGTGTGTTTGTGAAGAAAAAGAAAAAACGTGTGTGGTTGAAAACATGAGCTGTACACATTTGCCTCCTAAAGCCAACAAACACAACATTTCAAACACACAAGCCGAAAGAATCGAAAAAAATAGTGTGCCAACTAACTTAAATGGCAAGAAGCGAAATAAGACCTGTAACAGGGCCAGAAGCCATGGGAGGGAACACACACATCAAAAGGGGGGGGGGGATGGCCATGATTTACCAATGAAAATTAAGGAATTCAGAAAGGCACACGAGCCAACTAATTAAAAACAAGGGCGTGGTTTATATCCCATAGAGTAGATACAGCATGTCTCGAAGGGACAGCACATGCTTCGCATGCGCTGCCTAGGCAAGACCTAATGCACAAGGTCAGATTTTTTTTGGGGTATGGGGAGATTAAGTGATTTGCCTTAAATCACAAGGAGTTAAGTCAGCGCTGTTGCTCAAACCTGGCTCTCCAGTTCCAAGTTGGCAGCGCTGGCCTTGACGCTCCCCCTCCAGTTCCCTCACTGCAGCATAGTTGACAGATTTTGTGAGAGATGCCTGATCTTTTGATAGCTCAACCCTCGGTTTTGATCTGTTTCTCTCCTTATTAGCAAACTTTTCTCATATAACCTTTCCAGGTCACTTTTGAGATGTTTTATTGATGACTAAGTTTTCAGGGGCGGGTTGGGGTGGGTCTGCAGGGGTGGAACAGTGCAGATGTGGGAGTGCCCTGGAACTATAGGCCCCTGGATGAACTGTGCTAATGTTGTATTTGTGTTTGATCTGACATCTTTACCTTTTAACCGCTTCTTTTTTCCGTAAAACCAAAGTTTCCAGCCACTGCTGTCTTCGTGTCTTTTATCCATGCTTTAGTTTGCAGTAATTGACAGATGCTGTTGAGCAGTAACACGTCTTCCTTTAAATTCGAAGCACAGTGAGCCGCATCCTGGTCTTGCTTTTATTCATTGATTTTAGGCTGTCAATTAGAATTTAAAGTAGCTGTGTCAGAAAGCAAAGTTCTCAGAATATTTCTGAACATCCACAGTTTTTAACTTTTACCAGTAGCTCCAATTTCAAGTTGTCCATTTTTCTATTTAAACTTTATAGATTAAAATCGAATGTGGCAAGGCAATTGGCTAAAGACTGTACTAGATCAATTTGCATTCCTAACTCGTCTGATTAGCAGTGAAATCAGTTTATTGCTGTGATAAGAATTGAGTTGAGAGGACTGCGGCTGTCCGCGGCCCCCGCAGGGGGCCACCTCAGCAGGGCGGCCCTTTAGTGCCATTTTGGCACCGCCCACCCGCTCTAGTCTTTGGAGGGGTTCTGTGGAGCCCTCTAGCTAGGTCGCCTCTGTGACGTCCTTCCGGTGCGACAGGGGGGGGAGGGCATATATGCCTCCCCTGCCCCTCCTGGCGGTCTCTGTTCGCCAGCCACGCCGTCGTGTCGGGTCGTGTCGGGTTCAGCAGTCGTCGTCTGCATTTCGGATCTTGCGGCGGAGTAGTGCAAGGTTAGTCAGGACCCCTTACCACATGCCCTGGGGCCTTTATGAAGCCCTCCTCCCCTTCCCGTAAGAGGGATGCCTGAAACACGCAGCGCACGGCCTGCATGTACCCTACTAACCGCCGACTCGCCTGTGCATATGGCGAAGCGAGTGGCGGTGAGCGGCAATGTGGGGCAGGGAGCGTGGTTGTCATAAGGGGGTAACTTGGTTGGTTCACTGTCCCCCTGTTGCGCCGGACACGCCGCTGCCCTTGATGCCGTTGGTCGGGTCCGGGAGCTCTGGTCTGGCGTTGGTTTCTGTTCGGGTGAGTGGATGGGTATTACCAGCCCCCCCCTCACCCAAAGACTTTCACCTCTGTAGAACGGCTCCGACATAGTAATTGGAATTCGGTGCTCCCGGTGATAGATGGCATGGGGCCTGTAGGTTTCACGGGCACATGGGGGTGAAGGATCCCCAGCGGTGGTGGTGGACAGGGGATGGTCCCGTCCGACTACTGACATCCGGGCACCGTCCCGCTGCCCAGAGTGGAGTGGGAGCTCGCTTCGGCTGAACTGCCGGGTGGAGGGGCTCAGGCTGCCCGCTGCGCCGGATTAAGGGGATTAGTGTTACGAAATATAGAAATTCAGAGGTTGGCACGTTTGTGTCCCTGCTTTTCCTAGTGCAGCGTCAATCAGGGGCAGCCTCACACGTGGGTCCCTGCAATCCAGCCGGGGCCCATCGAGAGGGGACAATGCTCGCAGCAGATGGCTGAGAGCAGCATGGGTGTTTTCATGGGTGTTGAGAGGGGCAGCGCTGGGTCACCACTTCGCTCATTTCGCCCCGCCAGCTCCTAATGAGACCCGGGTATTATGGTTCCGCCGCCATGAATATTGAATCCTAAAGTATGCTGGAATGCAAGTGAAGATAGCACAACCATTGGTTCATTTACGAAAGCAAATGCAGTGTTTAAGAAACATCGTAATAAAACAGGGATTATTTCGAGAGAATTTGAATGTAAGCTGAAAAATTCATGTTGCAGATGTGGGAGAGTTAAATATATTGCTTCCTATGCCAATTTTCTGGCATGTAAATCGAGATGTTACTTTGGTGAAAAACGACACTCTAGTGAAGAGGATAGAGTTTTGGTTCTAAAAGAGGATGTGAAAGTCCTGGACCACGGAAAGGGAATGATTGTACTGTACGGTGTGTTGTGGAACCATACAATCCACCGAAACGGTGTGTTTCGATACATCCAGTGGATGTGTTGATGTGATCAGTCTCCTGTTGTCCTTCTACGATAAATGACTGGAACACTTGGAGACTGTGGCTTGGTGCGGAGCACAGTGGACCAGGCGACGTGGCCGGGCCAAATGCAGGCTGATGTGCTGCAGTGGCGGAGGCAGCAGAGCTTTTTTTCAGCGTGTAGCACTGGGTGCGGCTGACCATTGACTAGGTGGCTGCAGCCATGCATTGCTCTTGTGCCCCCCCCATCCACATCACTCGGTGGATATCCTGACTTCGCGGCTTTGCTTGGTAGTTTTGCTGGCAGTGTCGTGTTTTAGGCGTGGCCCGTTGGTACAATTTCTTTGGCATACCAGGCCATGCGACCTGACTGGGCTGCGCTGGTGCGTTTTCAAATTAAAGTAACTTGTTCAGTAAACTTGGCAAATTAGATGGCCGAGTTAACCCCTTCCAGGTCATGAAATCTTGAGCTCCACATCGCGGTAGATGCTTGATGAATGGTAAGGTTTACCCGTTGCATACCCTTTCCGAGCTCTAGTGCTTTCGAATACAGATGTGGGCCGCACTAGGTAGATGGCCCATTCTCTGAGGCTTCCATAGGGTGCTGTGGTTGTGCATCATGGTTCTCTCACTTGGATCCATCTGCCGCCCAAGCAAGGGGTTGGACTTCCCTGGTGTAATTTTGTACCCTCCCCGGTGAAGCCTGGGGGCGAGCCACGTGCTCGGTCTCGGGCGTGCGGGGGTGGCACTGCCTTCAGCGCCTGGCAGTGGCTTCTGGGCTACGGGGGCAGCATTTTGTAATGTGGTGCTGCACGTTGCCGGCCGTTCTGCCTGTGGGGAGGGGGAGGGCGCTGGGTTGGAGCACCTTGCGAAGGTGCTGAGTGCAACCCACACGTGTTCCGGTTAAATGAATGCAGTGCTGCAGTTAGAAATCGATCAGCGTCCAGTCTGCTCACGCAGTTCGGATCAGGTTCACCCCTCTGTGTCATTGCTGAGGTCTGACATCTTGGGATATTTCACTTTCTTCTGGTCCAGTTGATTCGGCGCCCATAGTAGCAGTTTCAGCAGCTTAGCCAGCTTGGGAGTGGACTCGTGATTTTCATAATCCAGTACAGCCTGGTTGACTTCAATCCATACCTATGGCCTTTGCATCATGCTCTGCAATTTAGCGATTCTGCGCCTTTATGAGTGGGCCGGTGTTCTTGGCTCATTCTAGGCTCATTCTGGCCCATGGGCACGGTTGCCGCGTGCTCTCCCTGGCACAGGGGCGGTACGGTCTGGAGAACAGCGGGATATCAGTCCTTCCTTGTTTTGCATTCCTTGGGCTTGGGCAACAGGGGTTTTGTGCTCTCCATCGTGGAGGACATTACTTGGAAGTAAGTGTTGCGGGGACGTGGTGTTCTTTATCATGTCATGTTTCCCATCGTGAATCGTACTGCCATTTGGGGGCAAACCTGTGTTGGCATGTTGTGGACTTGGTTTCACGCAACGACTGCAACGAGAGGTACGGTAACGGGGGTGAGGTGGCCGGTAGTGTTTGCTTGGCCAGGCGTTTGCTGGGGGTGTCTTGCGAGTTCTTCATGGGCTTAGCTGGGCAGGCTACCTTGTGCCCGGGTTTTAACAGACTAGGACACGCAGCGAAAGTTGTGGTAGACAGGCGCCAAGAGATAGGTCTTCTGATACATCTATGCCTGGTTTAGTATCCAGGCTATGGAGTGGATGTGTGACACTCTGGTATTGGACGTGGTCAGCTGGTTGGCAGGCTGTCTAGATCTGGGTTTCTAGCTCGGGCCTGTCCAAGTAAGGGTTCAAGTGCCAGATGTCGGTCCTGGGAGACTATTCCACAGGCCTGGGGAGTGGCAGAACAGAAAGTGGCTTGTTTCAATGTCTTGGTCACAGGTTCAGATCCTGGTAGGTCCACTCAGCATGTATCCTTCTGAGGTCGATAAAACGAGTACCATGGAGTTGAGTAACCATAAACATGTTATGCAGCGCCAAGATACCATGGGGTGAACGTGTTCCCAATTAGTCAGAAGCGGAATTGTGAAGAACTTTGGTGAATACAGTGGGCTCACTCCGCAGTGTAGTAAGCGAGAGTTCAGCACTATTTCCATGGGGTTGTAGGGGGGGCAGGCAACAAAGTTGACACAGCCAAAACGACAAAGCTTTCATTAGCGCCGCAAGTGCAGTGGCATTGGGGCCCCAGGAGAGTAACTAGCCCACTGCACCCTTACTATGTACTGTGCAACCCAACTTGATGGGAGGGGGGTAGTTTACTTGTGCATTATCGACCATGAAGCCAAGTATGCATCGCGGGGCTCTGCTCACACTAAAGTGGGCCAAGATCACACAAAGCATAGGATGAGAGTGCGGTGTCAGTCAGATATGGCGATTTTGATGAGAATATGCCAGAGGTAGCGAATATGACATCGGATTTGATCAGTGATAATATCATGGTTCTTCTTCTGTCCCAAGATAGACTATAGTTACGGACAGGTTCTCTTTTGCAAAGAATAGTTATTTTGTCTCATTCGAGTGCCCCACGTGCCTCTTTCGCTGTATAACGAGGTCTGACTCCTTGAAAGGATGAGCTCTTCACCCCCACCGGGGGCATGCGTCACCAGAGGAGTCTCCAGTGGTCATGGGGAACTCTGCGCAGTGCTTGTAGAAGGTCACGTACCATTAAGGGCATGTTACTACCAAAGCTGGGGGTCAAAATGGGCTGGAGCAGTAAGAAAGTTAATGCACAAATAGGCCGCAATGTATTGAAGAACATTTGGCATCCCCAGTTCAAGAAAGGGCAGGTATTGATACACATTGTTCCCCTCCTGTCCCCACTGTCTTGTCTGCTCCCTGGTACACTAGCAGAAGTTTGGGAGGGCATGACTCCACCTTTGGTGGGGACTGGCTCAATTCGATGGACAAATCCAAAATGTTTCACATTTACTAACGTGTGAAATTCTCAGCTGCCTGTTCATAGTTATTCATATGCACAGTATTATCAATTTAAATAACCGCTGCATTGACAAGTACGACCAGCGGACGTTCACGCACCAAGGCATTTGGTTAATTTACAAACATTATTCTTTCCTCCTCCCTGACAATAATACCAAGGGGGAGCAAGAGGTAAATCAGTTGTTAGGTGCACTGTTTGGGTGACCTGGGTTCCTATTATAAATGAACAACATTGTTTATTAAATTACACACAGGAACAGGTGGTGTACAAGGTCATTTATTTTGAGGTCCTCTTATTTGTGATAAGGGAGGAAAGGTGCATACCATCGACAGCTCCGATGGCTTGGGGAACGGCGAATGAGTGGTCCGCTCGCATTGGCAGGTGATTTATGGATGGGCTTAGCTTTGCATGCTACCGGCAGTGGTTTTAGTGACTAGGGTGAGGCAGTGGATAGTGTTGCAAGCATGCGCTCAGAGATGGGTCCTTCGATACCATTATTAACCTTAAGCTCATCAGTGTACAAGCCAAGGATTGGCGGCATGCCCCCCGGGTGCTGGGGATGCTTTGTTGGTGGGCAGCTTGTCATGTTTGCTGCAAGCTTGCACTTGCTGCGGTTTCCGCAGAGTTTGGGGGCAGGTTAGCATCCCCACCTGGTTTCCGCAGGGTTGATGTGTCTTCGGTCAGTATGATCAAGTAGAGCCATTATCGATTGGCGTAGCTGGACATAGGAATGCCAGGCTGGAATCCAAGGGATTATAGAGCAAGTGTTCCGTGTTCTGAGCCTAGTATATGCAGGCGTGAGTGAGAATGGTAGCCGCCAGTCCAACCTTGCATTACTCTAAATTCAGGAGAATAGGCATTTGTTTAAGTGTGAAATAGGCCCCACACAGAGCTCAGAGGGACCATTCACCTAGGCTAACCGGGACTGTGCAAACTAGTATGAGCTGGGTCATACGCTGGGACCAAAAACCCCCCTTCACCAAGCTGCTGGGCATTATGCCGCCAGGGTCGTTGAAGGACAGGCAAGGGCATTAATGGGCCATATTAAGCAACAGGGTCAGCTGCAGGGTGGACTGTCAGTTGTCACTCCACGAAAGGGGGCGGTGGTGCTAATAGTGGGCACAATACATTACCCTTTCAAACCAGAGGTGACACCATTAGGAGGTTCACTAGGGTTTAGCAATCAAGAAGGTTGGTGCAAACTGGTCAACTGGGCGCAGTAAGTGCATCCTAGAACCAAGGGTAGGCTCCATATTGCTCCGTTAAGCTCTAATGCCCCGCCTGGAGAGCGGGACCAGCCAGGTGGGTTGGGGACACTGGAAGCCAACATAGGGTGCTGCTGTCCCAACAATTGGGGAAACAAGGTATGTGCCTAGTTGCTCCCAGCATAGCACATTAAGGTGGGCACAAACCAGGATGTTACCCATTTAATGTCGCGACTGCACACAGGGTTAGCAGTTAAGCAAAAGGGAAGTCCCCTCAGCAGGAGCTGAACAGGTGTAATTCTGTAAGACAGGAGGGATTCATGACAAGTACATGAGGGCACTCTTGCCTATTATCACTTATTCCGGGTTCATCAGACAGTTCATCCTGTCAGGTGTCTTTTCAGGGACACAACTGGGCATTAATGGAGCTACACGAGGTAGCGGGGTAACGTGCTGTGAGGCAGTGTGGTCTCAGCAGACCCTCAAAAGGGGGCTGCGGCAATCCTTGAACCTGGGAACCTTAGATTCTAACATTATCATGGGTGATACACACATGACCCCCTGGTCATGTGGGGTTGGTATGCCCAACCCTGCATTTTAAGGTGCCTGGAAAGTAAGCTGAATGCGGACTTGAAGTTGTGGAGGGCAATCATTCCAGGGATAACCATTTAAACGAGGTCCATAGCTGGATTGAGCTCCAAGGGTCACGGGATCGAGCTTTAGTTAAGCAAGCCAAAGGGTCCAGTGCAAATTCCTGGGCAACTGCATCAGAGTAGGGGCACCTTGCTCTATGGGCAGGTTTTGGGTTGCTTCAGTTAGCACAATATTCTCCGCCCTGACAGCCCCAGCAGATAGGCTGGTTGTGGAAGCGGTCATCTAGCAAGGGTGACACTGTACCCCAATTTTGTGGAAAATGGTGTTATAGCACTTTAAATACGGGAGGATTGAAACTAAAGGTTGCAGGAGGTGGGAGCCTACATTAGCCCCAAGGGTAACGTCAGGCACCATATTGCAGACAGTGCGCACTGTATTAATGCAGACATGTTAACTAAGCTGTTATGCCTAGGGGGGTTTCACCACAGAGGGAACTGAGCAGGCGAAATCCCCATAAGGAATAAGGGCTGCATGGCAAGGGCAGGAGGGCACCCTCGATCATTGGCACATACTTCCAGTTATGACCATGCCCATGCGTCATGATTTAGAAAGCAGAGGGACAGTGCAAACGTTAAGCACAATTCTCCTCGCCCGAATAGCCAAAGTAGGCAGGCGGGGTTGGGAGCGGTTACCTAACCAGTGGGCTGCCGTCCCATAGATGGGGACACAGGTGTTCAGGCACACACGGTGCTAGAAGGACGGCAGCTAGGTGAGTTCAGCAAATAGATGGGGCAATGTGAGCCATGGTGTCTGAATTCGGCCCGCCCAGAGTGGGCACGGGGCTGGGTCATGTGAGGCAGTGGAACTTTCCCGCAGGAGGGGGATTAGTTCTTGGCACAGGTTCACAGGCCAGAAGGGCCTCTGGTTTCATCAGATACTAGCTGATCCAGGCTAACGTCAAGGGCTATTGTGATATAGATGGGGTTCATCTATCACCAGTAGGGAGGGATCCTTTCCCTTAGATTTGCAGGAGGCCTGGAAATGAGCTGTTTTGGTGAGAAAGGAGCTGTTTTGGTGAGATCAGCAACTACATGGGTCAATGTAACTCTGGTGGTCCGAGATGATCCCCCGCAGAGGTGGCACAGAGCTAAGTCAGAGGAGGCCGTTGAACATCCCTGTAAGAGTGAACAGTTCATGACGTAAGTTCGCAGAGCAGAGACGAGCTGTTCCAGGCTAATGTTAAGGCTACTTTGCTAAAGATGGGGTCCATTGTCACCATGGCCATCCAGGCGTACGCCTAGGTTAGGTTGACAAACTTGGGTGCAATTGCCACAGGTGGGCATGGATACTTTCCACTAGGACATGCACGAGGCCCTAGAAAGCCGGTTGCAGGTCGGAAATGAGCTGTTTTGGTGGGGGGCTCTCGCGGCGACGGGAGCCGCCTCCAGAGCTGTGGCGGAGTTACAGGGCGATCTGGAAGCAGACTGGTACAGTAAGGGTACCTCTGCGGCAGACCGGTACAGTAAGGGTACCTCTGCGCGGCACAGTAGGGGTGCCAGAGCCAAAGACCAGGAGCCTCAGGGCAGGTTCCTGGAAAACCGCGACGGCGCCCTGTTAGTCCTTCGGGCGGTTGGGGGCCTGACCAACCGGGGGTTTGCCCTGCTACGCTCCGCCCTGAAAAGGGCGTGAGTAGAACAGACCAACGTGTTACGTGATCCGGAAGAGGATCATCAAAGGTAGCACTGACTGTGTGTCCCACAGTGCTGGCTCACCAGGTGGGCGGGGGCAGCATAGGTTGGCACAGCTGCCCGCCCTTGGATCGCCCGTAAGATAACCCACATATTGCATACTCCTGTATGGAATAAACCTGCAGCAATATTTTCCCACTACAAAGTTGTCTTGTGTATTTATTCATTCTTGCATGCTCAGACGGGGGGTGGGTGAAGTTGCCGATAATGGCACTATGTGGCTGTCCGCGGCCCCCGCAGGGGGCCACCTCAGCAGGGCGGCCCTTTAGTGCCATTTTGGCACCGCCCACCCGCTCTAGTCTTTGGAGGGGTTCTGTGGAGCCCTCTAGCTAGGTCGCCTCTGTGACGTCCTTCCGGTGCGACAGGGGGGGGAGGGCATATATGCCTCCCCTGCCCCTCCTGGAGGTCTCTGTTCGCCAGCCACGCCGTCTCCCACCCCACCTCTTACCCGGCGTCCTGGCTGGTGGACAGGGTACTCTGAATGTTTTAATGTTTTCCTTTTGTGTTGCAGGCGGAGTTACAGGGCGATCTGGAAGCAGACTGGTACAGTAAGGGTACCTCTGCGGCAGACCGGTACAGTAAGGGTACCTCTGCGAGGCACAGTAGGGGTGCCAGAGCCAAAGACCAGGAGCCTCAGGGCAGGTTCCTGGAAAACCGCGACGGCGCCCCGTTAGTCCTTCGGGCGGTTGGGGGCCTGACCAACCGGGGGTTTGCCCTGCTACGCTCCGCCCTGAAAAGGGCGTGAGTAGAACAGACCAACGTGTCACGTGATCCGGAAGAGGATCATCAAAGGTAGCACTGACGGGGTGTCCCACAGTGCTGGCTCACCAGGCGGGCGGGGGCAGCATAGGTTGGCACAGCTGCCCACCCTTGGATCGCCCGTAAGATAACCCACATATTGCATACTCCTGTATGGAATAAACCTGCAGCAATATTTTCCCACTACAAAGTTGTCTTGTGTATTTATTCATTCTTGCATGCTCAGACGGGGGGTGGGAGAAGTTGCCGGTAATGGCACTATTTGTGCTGGATTATCGAGGGGCTGTTCAGTGAATGGCACACCTCTAACATTTTTTGTTTTTTTTAATGGAACTAGTCTAGTCTTAATGATTGCTTCTTTCCAATGATTGTTCACCGGGTCATCGAACCCCAGCCTCTGATCTCTCTGAGGCATACAAGATTCTACATTATGTAATGCTAGATCTGAGGTATTGGTCTGATTAAGGGTCATCTGGAGAGGGACTCTCGTGCCACCCATGTGAACTTGAGCTCTGTTTCAGAGGACACTGGGTTAATATGGAGGGGTAACAGTGACCAACGTCTGTTTGCGCATGTTGGAAGTATGACTCTCTATGTTCTCTCCCATGATCTCAAGAGGGGGTGATCTCATTGTAATCTTTTCCTATGCCTTACCAGAGGTAGTGTCCCTTTCAAAACCTCTTCACCTTTGAGGCTGAGTTACCTGAGTCCTTCTTTTGTGTGCATGTTTTGCCTGTTTGATTGTGATCTTACCCATCTTGGAGCTTAATCTAAAATTATTTACTGGCAAAATTCCATTACTCCGAGTTATTTCTTCTAGATTACTAAATGAGGAGGCCCCCTCCACTCACGGACTTGATGTTACTAGTCCTAATAAACAAAAAGAACCCCTTCCCCTGTTATACTGTGTAGGAGAGTAGGATCTGCTTCACATGGGTACCCCCACTTTTTGCTGATGCTTCACTGTTTTTCGACCTTAGTCTGGCTGGGGCCCTGCTAATCAGAACCCCAGCCTAGCTGCTTCCTCTCTAAAATGGTTTCCATGTGCCTTAGGCACATCTCTGATTGGAATCTGGAGTGCCCTTATAAGTCCCTAGTATATGGTATACTATGTACCCAGGGCATAGGTACCTCAGAGGCCTACCAGGGGCTGCAGCATGTATTGTGCCACCCCTGGAAGGCCATCCAAACTGACACCACAGGTCTGCTACTGCAGCCTGGGTAAGGTGGTGCATGCACCCCTTACTGTGATATAGGCTACCTATATCACTATATACATACACACATATAAACCTATAAGTCACTCCTATGGCAGGCCTTATCAATCCTGAAGGCAGAGTGCGTGGTTCCTATGTGAGAGGGTGCCCTGCATGAGCAGGGCCCCTCTGCAGCATTCGGAGACCCTTCTCTGATGCTGTTTGTAGTGCAGCCTGACCATATACTCTTAAGCGCATTATAACCTCGCGTTAAATGCTAACTTTGGAATGGCTGCACCGAAACATGTCGTGTTTGGTGTCAAACATCTTGGAATACTACCCCCCGCCAATTCTGGTGGCGGGGGTAGCATTCCACCCTTCTAGAGGGAGAGACATGTTAACCCTGGCCTGGCCGTTAACTTCTTTCTAAAGCCCTGGCATCACAAAATGGATGCTGCTGCCACAGACACAAGTCTGGCCTCCTGCTGCTGGATGAAACTCCGGCAGGGAGGCCTGGACAACAGGTTTCCTGTCCCAGGGAGGAGTGACCACCTCCCCAGACAGGATAGTGTGTATTGGGGCTGGGCGGGAGCACTTTCGGGTGTTTGAAGTCCTGCACTGGGGGCACACTTGGTGTCCCTGTGCATACCCCAGTTCAAACCGGATCAGGGGCTTGCAGCCCCTGCTTTGGCGCGAACTGGACAAAGGGAAAGGGGTGTAGCCACCCCTCTGCCCTGACCCACCCATAGGTGGGGCCACAGAGTAAGTCCAACCCCTAAACTTAGTATAAGTATAGGAACCCAGTCCTTAGGACTTTAGATTATCCCTGGACGAAACTCTGACACTGAATCCTGGACCTTCGACGCTCTACTCAAGACTAGAGGACAGAAGAATCTCCCTTGGGGTCAAGGAGTGACTCCCCTGCTTGGCAGGCACCAAAGAAGCAATTGTCCGGTCTGCATCGCCTAAGCTCCCGTCGGACGCCGAAGTCTTTGCATCACCAGAGATGGATTTCCAGACTTCCCCGAGGCTGCCCTGAGTCCCCAGCAAAGCTGAGGCCCGTAGCTGTTGTGGGTAACATGGAACCGTGACCCCTGGACACCGCACACATTTGCTAGTGCATCCTCTTCTGGGTCTCCCACGAAGTCGTGCTTTGGGCTCCGAGTAGCCCTAGCCTCCAGCACCAACTGCACCGAAGATCACTGGCCTTCACTCCACGAGTGTCCTGTGAGCCAGCTCCATGTGCACCGTCTTGAGGCTCCTTCGCGGTTGCTAGCCCGTTGGCTAGTAGCCCTTCACGAAGGCCAATCCTTTTCTTCTTGGGCTCCCTGGTTGCTCCAGGCTTGCCCTCACTTACCCTTGCTGGGTGAGTTCCTCAGACCTTGCTGGTCTGCATCATCGTCAATCTTCATCTACATCGAGACTTGCCGTTGCCAAGGCTTGTTGGGTCCAATCCGGTCGCCGACACCTCAGCACTCGACAGACATCGTGTACCAGCCCGAATCCTGCTCCTGGTCACCGACAACTCCTCCTGGACCTCGTGGCTGAAGAGTCAAGACGACCGTCAACCTACCTGAAGCACTCGACATTGGTGGGCATCTGCTCATCGCCTTCCTGGTCACTGGCTAGTGACCCAGACTCTGTCCCCTCTGCTTTCAGGTTCTTCAGATCTCTGATCCACTCTTGGATCCACCCGGACACTTTCCACTTGGTCGCCAGCAGCACTTTGCAGCAGATCGCCATTCAAATCTACGACGAAACCCGACCCCGAAAGGCAGCTATGCACCCGGCTTCCCTGGGTGAGGTAACAAGAGTACTCCGGTGCTCCCGTGGGTAGAGACTCTAGAACGACCTAGTTCTCAAAGGGTTTGCTCCAAGTCCTCCTTTAAGTGTCCCTTTTCTTTAATTTCCCAACCGCGACTTTCTCCATAGAAGTTAACGGCGTTTCGCGGCTGTGTATTTACACTGCACGCGTCCCCGTGGGTCCCCTGTGTCACTACCTTGGGTGGTTCCTTGTGGTCCAAGCACTTCTAGAGGCTCTAGGCCTAGTGTCTAGCTCAGTCGTGGTTCTTATACCACTTTATTGGTATATGGTTTGGTACGCCCCTAGGGCCCAAACGTGTATTTGTGCTATTACTGTGTTTAAATAACTTATAACTTATGTACTTTCGAACTCTAGCCTCATAAAGAGACTAGAGGGGTGTGTTTAGCAATAAATACATATATTTTGAATATATACCTGGTGTGGTGCTCTTTCATTTGATCACTCAAGAGATTATAGACTGGTAAAACAAGCTGCTTTACATTCCTTCAAGACTTAGCCTGAAGGCTGCTCTCCATAGCTACCACTAGGATAGCTTTCAATAAGGTTGTCTTTAACCTATCTCCAATAAGGGGTTGTTTGGACTGAGTGCAAGGTGCCCACTATAATTAGTGGACAGCATATGCCAGGCCAACTTCTCACATTGGTGTGCAGCGTGTGGGATTCCAGCTTGCTATTGTTTTACCAGATAATCTCAATTGAATTGATCAACTGAAAACCACTAAAGGTACCTAAGGTACATATAAATTAAGCTTAGAATACAGTAAGTTCTACTGAACTTAGAGTTGTGTGTTAAGGGATAGCACACCCTTTCTACAACTCAAGAGAGTTTAGTAGGCCACACTAGAGTAGGTAGTGCATACACCACACCTCACTAGTGATGTCTTCAAAGCCAGGACCCAGTGAGTCCTTGCCAGAAGCCCCTGGGCTTCTTCCCTCCAAGTATGATACACTCCCATTCTTGGAATTGAGAGCATTATGCAATTTGAGGAAACTGAAGACAGGCCAAAGCCCCACCACCCAACATCTGAGAGAGATGTTAGAGGCTTATGATCTCAGCAGGCCCTTAGGGACTGAAGGGGTAGGAGCAGAGGGTGGGGCAGAAGATGAGGATGGGGCCAGGGGTAGCAACACCCCCAGCCCCCCCTCTGGAACTGACCAGGAGGGTGACCATGACCCTGACCTGGATAACCCAATTCCTCCTGTGGATGAGGAGGAGGCTCAGAATGACCTCCACTTTGTCCCCCCAGGAAGGATTGTGAGTGTGCCCAGAAGGTCTAGGTCTCCTTCTCAGGAGTCTAACCACTCTGGCACCTCAATAGTGACCTCTGTCTCCTCTCATAGGAGGGAATCCTCTCATGAGAGGAGAAAGAGGCTGATTCAATATGAGAAAGCTCAGCTTGAACCCAGAAAACAGCAACTGGCTATAGACAGGGAGTCCCTAGATCTCTACAGAGAGAGAAGAAAGTTGGGACTAGAGTCCCATGGTGGCAGCCATGTCCCTAGAGATAGGGAACGGTCTTATGACCATAGAAACCTGAGCAAGATTGTCCCTCCCTACCAGAGTGGGGATGACATCCACAAATGGATAACTGCTCTAGAGAGGGCCTGTAAAGTACAGAAGGTCCCTCAGGAGCAGTGGGCAGCAATCTTGTGGCTCTCCTTTGCAGACAAAGGTAGAGACAAGCTCCTCACTGTAAGAGAAGAGGATGCTGATGATTACAAGGTCTTGAAGAGTGCTCATATTGATGGGTTTGGCCTAACAACTGAACAATACAGGTTGAAGTTCAGAGATACCCAAAAGCACAGACTCAAGACTGGGTAGACTATGTGGATTGTTCTGCTAAGGCTCTGGAAGGCTGGTTGATAGGCAGTAAGGTGTGTGACTTCACAGGATTGTACAATCTGATAATGAGGGAGCAGATTCTTAATAACTGTCAAAATCAGCTGTTGCATCAGTACCTGGTGGACTCTGATCTGACCTCTCCCCAAGAATTGGGAAAGAAGGCAGACAAATGGGTCAGAAGCAGGGTGAGGCAGAAGGTACAGCACCAAGGTGGTGACCCTAAGAAGCAAGATTCTAAGAACTCTGAAAAGGGTGGGGAGAAGGGTAAAGATCAAAAGTCTGCACAAGGCCCCCAACAATCTTCTTCAGGTGGGGATTCACAGTCTACCAAAGGGAAAGGCCAAAGAAAACCATGGTGCAAGGTCTGTAAGCAAAAGACCCACTGGACCAGTGATTGCACCAAGTCCAAAGACTCAAGTCCAGCCCCCACCAATGCCCCTAAGGCACCTGTTCCCCCTAGTACAGTTACAGTTGGTGGTGGGAGTACTACAGCCAAGGGTTTAGTAGGGTTGACCCTGGGTACTGAGTTGGGCTCTGACCTAGTCAGAGAACTCACTCAGGCTGTGTTAGTCTGTGATGGAGGCATGGATGTGACCTCCTCTGTGAGTCCCAGTAATCTGGGCAAGTACAGACAACAGCCTTTAATCAATGGACGAGAGGCTTTGGCATTTAGGGACACAGGGGCAAGTGTCACCATGGTGACACAAGACCTTGTGAATCCTGGGCAAGTTATACTTGGTGAGATGTACCAAGTGACCAATGTTAGCAATGTCAGAACAGACCATACTCTGGCAGTTGTTAACTTCTCCTGGGGAGGGGTAACTGGCCTTAAGAAGGTTGTGGTGAGTGCAAACCTACCAGTCGAATGCTTGCTTGGCAATGACTTACAAACTTCAGCTTGGGCAGAAGTGGAGCTCAGGACCCATGCAGAAATGCTGGGGATCCCTGCAGATGTGTTTGCTGTGACCAGGTCACAAGCCAAAATGTCTAGCACTGAACAGGCCTTGGATTCTGGAATAATGGACCAAGTGCCTTCCAAGAGGATGAGTAGTAGGGTAAAGGCAGTGCCTTCCCCCTTGGCTCAGAAGGAAGATCAGTCCCTTGAGGGGGATGATCTCAGTCCTGAGGAAGGAACTGTCCCAGAGGAGCTTGAACCTGACCAGGTTGGGTTCTTGGGGACAGGGGGACCTTCCAGGGCAGATCTGAGCCAGGAGCAGCAGAGCTGCCCCTCTCTTGAACCCCTCAGACAGCAAGCTGCTGCTGAGGCTGCTGGGAAAGCTAGTGGTCCCCATACTGTGTATTGGGATGATGGACTCTTGTACTCAGAGTGTAGAGACCCCAAGCCTGGTTCTACCAGGAGGTTGGTTATACCTCTGAAGTTCAGGGGCTTCCTATTGACCCTAGCCCATGATATTCCCTTGGCAGGTCACCTGGGCCAGAACAAGACTTGGGACAGAATTGTCCCTCACTTTCACTGGCCCCACATGTCTGAAGACACCAAGGAGTTTTGTCGCTCCTGTGTAACCTGCCAGGCCAGTGGCAAGGCAGGTGGCACCACAAAGGCCCCCTGATACCACTACCTGTGGTGGGGGTGCCCTTTGAAAGGGTGGGGATTGACATTGTTGGTCCCATGGATCCCCAAACAGCACCTGGGCACAGGTTTATCCTGGTGGTAGTGGATCATGCCACCATGTACCCAAAGGCTATTCCCCTTAGGACCACTACAGCACCTGTGGTGGCAAGGGCCCTCCTGGGAATTTTCTCAAGAGTGGGCTTTCCTAAGGAGGTAGTATCAGACAGGGGTGCTAACTTTATGTCTGGATACTTAAAAGCAATGTGGAAGGAGTGTGGAGTGACTTACAAGTTCACCACACCCTATCACCCACAATGCAATGGTTTAGTTGAGAGATTCAACAAAACCTTGAAGGGCATGATTAAAGGGCTCCCAGAAAAGCTTAGGCGAAGATGGGACATACTCTTGCCCTGCCTTTTATTTGCATATAGGGAGGTGCCTCAGAAGGCAGTTGGTTACAGCCCTTTTGAACTTTTGTTTGGCCACCCTGTCAGGGGTCCACTGTGCTTGGTGAAGGAAGGATGGGAGTTACCTCTCAAGCCCCCAAAGCAAGACATAGTGGACTATGTACTTGGTCTCCGCTCCCGGATGGCTGAGTATATGAAAAAGGCAACTAAAAAC
Source organism: Calotriton arnoldi (assembly GCA_963921515.1). Classification (NCBI taxonomy): domain Eukaryota; kingdom Metazoa; phylum Chordata; class Amphibia; order Caudata; family Salamandridae; genus Calotriton; species Calotriton arnoldi. The sequence goes on from CAWUFW010005561.1 coordinate 400,681, forward strand.
CTTGAGGCTAGCCAGGAACTTCAAAAGGCCTGGCATGACCAAAAGGCTGTACTGACTGTTTATCAGCCAGGACAGAAGGTGTGGGTGTTGGAGCCAGTCGCCCCAGCAGCTCTCCAAGACAAATGGAGTGGACCCCACACTATTGTTGAGCAGAAGGGTGAGGTTACCTACTTAGTAGACCTAGGAACACCCAGGAGTCCCCACAGGGTTCTCCATGTCAACAGGTTAAAACCATATGTGGACAGGGCAGACATGGGCTTGCTCATGGCTACTGATGAAGGGCAGGAGGAAGAGAGTGACCCACTCCCTGACCTGCTCTCACAGAACCCTGACGATGGGTCAGTAGATGGTGTAGCCTTGGCAGGCAGCCTCACTACCCAGCAGCAAACTGATTGTAGACAGGTGCTCAATCAGTTTAGACACATGTTTTCACTGACACCCAGTCAGACCACCTGGTGCACTCATGAAGTGGACACTGGGGACAGTCTGCCTATTAAAAATAAGATTTATAGGCAACCTGACCATGTCAGGGACTGTATCAGGACTGAAGTCCAGAAAATGTTGGATTTGGGAGTTATTGAACCCTCAGATAGCCCTTGGGCTAGTCCAGTGGTCCTTGTGCCAAAACCTCACACCAGTGGTGGAAAAAGAGAGATGAGGTTGTGTGTGGACTACAGGGGTCTCAATGCAGTCACTAGGACTGATGCCCATCCAATACCAAGGGCAGATGAGCTGATAGACACTTTGGCCTCAGCCAAGTATCTAAGCACATTTGACTTGACAGCTGGCTACTGGCAGATCAGACTAGCTGATGCTGCAAAGCCAAAAACATCATTCTCAACCCCTAGTGGGCATTATCAATTTGTGGTGATGCCCTTTGGTCTGAAGAATGCACCTGCCACTTTCCAGAGGTTGGTGAATACAGTCCTCACAGGTCTGGAAGCCTATAGTGCAGCATATCTAGATGATATTGCTGTCTTTAACTCCACCTGGGAGGATCACCTGGTCCACCTCAGGAATGTTTTACAGGCCCTGCAAAAGGCAGGCCTGACTATCAAGGCCACCAAGTGCCAGATAGGGCAGAGTCAGGTTGTGTACCTGGGCCACCTTGTGGGTGGAGGCCAGGTTCAACCTTTGCAGAGCAAGATCCAGACCATCATGGACTGGACTGCTCCAACTACCCAGACTCAGGTGAAAGCCTTCTTAGGCCTGACTGGGTACTATAGGAGATTTGTCAAGGGGTATGGAACAATAGTGACACCCCTGAATGACTTAACTTCCAAGAAAATGCCCAAAAAGGTTCAGTGGACAGTTAGCTGTCAAAAGGCATTTGATGACCTGAAGCAGGCCATGTGCACTGCTCCCATTCTACAGAGTCCTGATTACTCCAAGAAGTTCATTGTTCAAACTGATGCATCTGAATTGGGAGTAGGTGCTGTACTGTCACAATTGAATGAAGAAGGTCAGGATCAGCCAGTAGCTTTCATTAGCAGAAGGCTGACCCCTAGAGAGAAACGTTGGTCAGCCATTGAGAGGGAGGCCTTTGCTGTGGTCTGGGCTCTGAAGAAGTTGAGGCCATACTTGTTTGGTACTCACTTCCTTGTTCAAACAGACCATAAGCCCCTCTTATGGCTAAAACAAATGAAGGGTGAAAACCCCAAACTGCTTAGGTGGTCCATTTCCCTACAGGGGATGGACTTTACAGTGGAACATAGACCTGGGAGTAACCATGCCAATGCAGATGGACTCTCTAGGTACTTCCACTTAGAACATGAAGACTTAACTGGGCAAGGTTAGTTTAATGTCCCTACGTTTGGGGGGGTTGTGTAGGAGAGTAGGATCTGCTTCACATGGGTACCCCCACTTTTGCTGATGCTTCACTGTTTTTCGACCTTAGTCTGGCTGGGGCCCTGCTAATCAGAACCCCAGCCTAGCTGCTTCCTCTCTAAAATGGTTTCCATGTGCCTTAGGCACATCTCTGATTGGAATCTGGAGTGCCCTTATAAGTCCCTAGTATATGGTATACTATGTACCCAGGGCATAGGTACCTCAGAGGCCTACCAGGGGCTGCAGCATGTATTGTGCCACCCCTGGAAGGCCATCCAAACTGACACCACAGGTCTGCTACTGCAGCCTGGGTAAGGTGGTGCATGCACCCCTTACTGTGATATAGGCTACCTATATCACTATATACATACACACATATAAACCTATAAGTCACTCCTATGGCAGGCCTTATCAATCCTGAAGGCAGAGTGCATGGTTCCTATGTGAGAGGGTGCCCCTGCATGAGCAGGGCCCTCTGCAGCGGTCGGAGACCCTTCTCTGATGCTGTTTGTAGTGCAGCTGACCATATACTCTTAAGCGCATTATAACCTCGCGTTAAATGCTAACTTTGGGATGGCTGCACAGAAACATGTCGTGTTTGGTGTCAAACATCTTGGAATACTACCCCCCCGCCAATTCTGGCGGCGGGGGTAGCATTCCACCCTTCTAGAGGGAGAGACATGTACACACTGGCTTGCCCGGTAACTTCTTTCCAAAGCCCTGGCATCACAAAATGGATGCTGCTGCCACAGACACAAGTCTGGCCTCCTGCTGCTGACCGAAACTCCGGCAGGGGAGGCCTGGACAATAGGTTTCCTGTCTCAGGGAGGTGTAACCACCTCCCCACACAGGATAGTGTGTATTGGGGCTGGGCGGGAGGACTCTCTGGTGCTTTGAAGTCCTGCACTGGGGGCACATTTGGTGTCCCTGTGCATACCCCAGTTCAAACCGGTTCAGGGGCTTCCAGCCCCTGCTCTGGCGCGAACTGGACAAAGGGAAAGGGGTGTAGCCACCCCTCTGCCCTGACCCACCCATAGGTGGGACCACAGAGTAAGTCCAACCCCCTACCTTAGTATAAGTATGGGACCCCAGTCCTTAGGACTTTAGATTATCCCTGGACGAAACTCTGACACAGAATCCTGGACCTTCGACGCTCTACTTAAAGATTAGAGGACAGAAGAATCTCCCTTGGGGTCATGGAGTGACTCCCCTGCTTGGCAGGCACCAAAGAAGCAATTGTCCGGTCTGCATCGCTGAAGCTCCTGTCGGACGCCGAAGTCTTTGCATCACCAGAGGTGGATTTCCAGACTTCCCCGAGGCTGCGCTGAGTCCCCAGCAAAGCTGAGGCCCGTAGCTGTTGTGGGTAACGTGGAACCGTGACCCCTGGACACCACACGCATTTGCTAGTGCATCCTCTTCTGGGTCTTCCGCGAAGTCGTGCTTTGGGCTCCGAGTAGCCCTAGCCTCCAGCACCAACTGCACCGAAGATCACTGGCCTCCACTCCACGAGTGTCCTGTGAGCCAGCTCCACGTGCACCGTCTCGAGGCTCCTTCGCGGTCGCTAGCCCGTTGGCTAATAGCCCTTCACGAAGGCCAATCCTTTTCTTCTTGCGCTCCCTGGTTGCTCCAGCCTTGTCCTCACTTACCCTTGCTGGGTGAGTTCCTCAGACCTTGCTGGTCTGCATCATCGTCAATCTTCATCTACATCAAGACTTGCCGTTGCCAAGGCTTGTTGGGTCCAATCCGGTCGCCGACACCTCAGCACTCGACAGACATCGTGTACCAGCCCGAATCCTGCTCCTGGTCGCCGACAACGCCTCCTGAACCTCGTGGCTGAAGAGTCAAGATGACCGTCAACCTACCTGAAGCACTCGACATTGGTGGGCATCTGCTCATCGCCTTCCTGGTCACTGGCTAGTGACCCAGACTCTGTCCCCTCTGCTTTCAGGTTCTTCAGATCTCCGATCCACTCTTGGATCCACCCGGACACTTTCCACTTGGTCGCCAGCAGCACTTTGCAGCAGATCGCCATTCAAATCGACGACGAAACCCGACCCCGAAAGGCACCTATACAACCGGCTTCCCTGGGTGAGGTAACAAGAGTACTCCGGTGCTCCCGTGGGTAGAGACTCTAGAACGACCTAGTTCTCAAAGGGTTTGCTCCAAGTCCTCCTTTAAGTGTCCCTTTTCTTTAATTTCCCAACCGCGATTTTCTCCATAGAAGTTAACGGCGTTTCGCGGCTGTGTATTTACACTGCACGCGTCCCCCGTGGGTCCCCTGTGTCACTACCTTGGGTGGTTCCTTGTGGTCCAAGCACTTCTAGAGGCTCTAGGCCTAGTGTCTAGCTCAGTCGTGGTTCTTATACCACTTTATTGGTATATGGTTTGGTATGCCCCTAGGGCCCAAACGTGTATTTGTGCTATTACTGTGTTTAAATAACTTATAACTTATGTACTTCGAACTCTAGCCTCATAAAGAGACTAGAGGGGTGTGTTTAGCAATAAATACATATATTTTGAATATATACCTGGTGTGGTGCTCTTTCATTTGATCACTCAAGAGATTATAGACTGGTAAAACAAGCTGCTTTACATTCCTTCAAGACTTAGCCTGAAGGCTGCTCTCCATAGCTACCACTAGGATAGCTTTCAATAAGGTTGTCTTTAACCTATCTCCAATAAGGGGTTGTTTGGACTGGTGCAAGGTGCCCACTATAATTAGTGGGCAGCATATGCCAGGCCAACTTCTCACTACTGTTATACCAAACTCTACTCCAACAGAAAATATAGCCCGTAGATTACTCTCTCAATAGGAGGGTGGGTTAGGGCGGAGGTAACTGACGGCAATAAAGATGAAATAATTGTAAATATTGGAATTATTAGTAAGTAGTTATAGTGTTACTCCCTCATCAACATCCTCATTACAGTCATACATTGCATTTAAAACACCAAAGCCTTAGCAAGTAATCTGGGCCAGCTAATGATCTAAAACACAACAAAGAAATGCTCACCACAGCCTAATTGTAAATACTAAAGAGCTCACTTTAAAGAAGTGTTCATCAAAATAAAATCTACTTCAAAGCCACTGAACCAGAATCACCAGAATCCAGACTGCCACATTGGATTCATAAATATTTAACAAAAGTTGAAGGTGATGCCCATGTTGCTGCCCAGCAAATTTCCAAAATTGGTGCTCCCTGGACTTCGCCCAGAAAACAGGCTCGTGCAGACCTCGCCAGAATGTTCCCAGAACAGGGGATATGTTTCTCATTACATGTCCAAGCAGTAATAGATCTTACCCCTTTACTCACGGAGTGAATTGAAACTCTTCCTGAAAAGGTAGAAAGTAACTAACAAATTCTACACCTTCCTGAAAGAGGAGAATTTCTTAATGTAAATTCGAACTGCACTCCTAACATCCAAGGGATGAGGTGACAGTTGATCCGAAGAGGAGTCCATGCCAACTCTTGATCCTCATGAAAGGAGAGTCCACTTTAGGCTTCAATCTGTCTGGAAACATTCTCAGATAAGGAGATCTACAAGATCAAGATTCTAACTCCCTATATTGATACTGCAAGAGTTAATAAATGTGATACCGCTGCAGGCGTATACGGCTAGAAGGGAGTGGGAACTCGACCTGGGAAGGGCGATTCCGAATAAGGATTGGCAATATAGTTGTGCTCAAGTTAAAGACACACCCTTCACTTACCGACAAAAGTTCACACATTTTAAATATGTGCGCGGTCTATATTATACACCAGAATGTATTGCCCACTTTAAACCCTTCACTTACCGACAAAAGCTCACACATTTTACATTTCTGCACCGTCTATATTACACACCAGACGTATTGCCCATTTTACATCTGGCAGTGTTATACGATACCGGAAGTGTAGGATGATTAACGCTCCATTACGGCAGATAGGTTTGGACTGTCCGACCATCTCTGCATATTGGGGAGCGGTGTTTGCCATACTAACAAAGATGCTGGAGATTCATATGGACGCCACCCTGTAATTGGCTTTATTAGGGCTTAATAGAGATTTATCAAATTTGTTCCGTTGATTCACGTCAATGGGCGTATTGTTGGCCAAACGACTGGTGGCGATGGGTTTCTCCAGGGACCCCCAGGGGAAGAGAATGGTTGAAAGAAATGGCCCATGGTCATAAAGATATTAAGGAATATAGGGGCATATTAGCAAGACCCACGTTAAAATTATCGCCGTTTTAGCGGCAGGAAACTCCCGCTAAAACGGCGATAATGGGCTTGCTAATATGCGTTATAGAATTCCAATAGAAGCCCAGGTTAGATGTGCAGGACATCTAACCTGGGCTTCTATTGGAATTCCATAACGCATATTAGCAAGCCCATTATCGCCGTTTTAGCGGCAGTTTCGTGCCGCTAAAACGGCGATAATTTTAACGTGGGTCTTGCTAATATGCCCCACAGTGTTCTTATTCACTATAGGGAGACCAAGGAACCTATTATAGACTTATAAAGTGTACTTACGATTGCAGAGTACACTTGCACCATCAACACCAGGGCCTGACACTGGGGAAGGGGGGCATGTGGAAATTGCTCGAGATATCGATGTTGCTTGAAAATGCAAAGATGGATTGCTGTTTGATTATCGAAACGTTACGTGCCTGCATACACAACAATGTGAACATACTCTGGACACACTGTTGTATATTTGCTTTTGCTGTGTCACTTGCAGGTGAGGTGAATACATGCCTTACTTTTTTTTGTTATTATTTATGGGGGAAAAAAGAAAATGCAGATCCTATGATGTGGGCAGTATTTATGTTGTTGTAAGAGAGTGGGTGAAAGGTGTGGAGGATTAGTTGCAGATGTGTAGAACTCTCTTACTCCCTTCCATGTGGAGGCCTCCACCTCTAGTACTGAGGTCCCACAAAATGTACATAGGTCTCAGCCCAGGTGTGGAGGCCCTGCAAAGTATGCTTAATTTAAAATCAAGCTGTAAATTCACTAATGGTAACTTTACAGTCATAAATTGTTATTATTCTGACTACAGACATGCAAGTCTACAGTTTGCTGTGGATTTACACTTGGAAATAACAAAACAGCCCAAAGCAATACATTTACTACAAGATGCAAGACTAAACTTTCACGTGTAGATGCAGCCAGCTATAAGTTTACCTTTGTGTACAAGCCATTGTAGAATTGTCCACGGTGTGGCTGACAATTTTGCTTCAGGATAAAAAGTGATTATGCCGTCTTAAATAAGCTTTGCCTGCCCGAGCCATTTAATTATGGGGCATATTAGCAAGACCCACGTTAAAATTATCGCCGTTTTAGCGGCAGGAAACTGCCGCTAAAACGGCGATAATGGGCTTGCTAATATGCGTTATAGAATTCCAATAGAAGCCCAGGTTAGATGTGCAGGACGTCTAACCTGGGCTTCTATTGGAATTCCATAACGCATATTAGCAAGCCCATTATCGCCGTTTTAGCGGCAGGCGGCGATAATTTTAACGTGGGTCTTGCTAATATGCCCCCATGTTTTTAATAAACTGAGATGCATTCGCCTTGGGAACGGAGGCATTGAAGGATGGGATTGAAGGGAGCGAGAAAATATGTATCTCTGAAATTCCAAAGAATGTAATGGGAACAGTGGGGGAATAAAAGTATTTGAATTTGATTTTTTGCGTGTAAAAAGCCTGGAAGTCATAATTAAAGGTGACTTAGGGGCATATTATCAAGGGCTTTATCGCCGCTTTAGCGGCACTTTTTGCCGCTAAAGCGGCGATATTTATATCGCCCTATTAGCAAGCTGTCGCTAACAGGCGTTAGCGACAGCTTTTAGGCGTTAGCGGCCGGGATTCACATCGCCTTGCATGTCAGCGATAATTATCGCTAATGACATGCAAGGAAGGCGTTCCCTACTAAAAGCGACTGAAAACAGTCGCTAACACCACTACCCCCTATTAGCAAGGCAGGCGAAGCGATAAAATAATTCGCGCTAAGCGCGTTTCTCGCTAGATTTTATCACCTGCTAGTGAGGATGACTTACCTATTTAAAGTATAGGAGGTGGATTCTAATGCTGAATCCACCTTAGCGATAATGCGAGAATATCGCTGCTTTTCCAGCGATATTCTCACATTTTGCCGCTATCGCTGGAAATGTTATCGCTATGGAGATAAACCTTGTTAATAGGGTGTTATCTCAGCGATATTTTCCAGCGATAGGCGGCGTTAAACAAAGTCACGCTAAGCGCGGTTAGCGATAAATATCGCTAATCCTTGATAATATGTGTATTGCCATGGTCGGCTCTTCATTTCCATACTTCTAGTTCAGTATGGACTGAAAAGCTGAGCTGTAAAAGCTAGGAATACTTAATAAGTTTCTTTTTATTTCATTATGTAAGCAGACCCCTTCTTAGAGCATGAATGCTTTGCATTGGTGTCAGGGTTTTCATTTCCTCAGTCAGATTTTAATTTCCTTTTGTGAAACAAACAAAATTGTAATACATACCTAATATCCTAGCTCACCCAGTCTGAAGCCTGGATATTTTGAATAAAACTGAGACAAGCACCAGGTGAGGTGTGATACTGAAAATTAAAGATTGAAAGGGAGACAGAACCATAATGTGACAGAGAAAAAGCAGGAAAACTGCAGACAGACTGAAATGAGAAAAGAAAGAGAAAGCGATAGAAAGACCTACAGGGGAGATATAAGAGACATGCAGCGAAAGGCATTAGAGACCCGCAGCACAAGTTAAGAAACAATCAACAGTTTGCAACAGGGATTTTATCAAAAACACAAGTTAATACATTTTTTAATACACTTTCCTGGGACCACAGTCTGCTTCTCAGGAAGAGAATTAATTATCCCGGAAAATTTAAGCAGATAACATTGCAGTATTTCATATGGGCGGATAACAGGGGAAGAGAGACCACGTTTGTACCTTTCCAGGGTATATAATAAGCACTTCAGCAGCATCCTCAGTTAAAGGATTTTTATGTCAAGACAGGAGGCTAGCATTATGCATTAACTTTTATTTCCCACTTCTGAGCAGCACCATTAACAGCTCATAGAACCCAACAACATCATAATCAACAAAGAATCTTCCAGTCCATAAATAGCATGCGACCACCATATTCTTCCTCTTTTGTTTGCTGCTTCTGAGCAGATAAGTAAAGATTTATTAAGCTATTTATTTTAGAGTATGAGGTTTGAGTGATTGATTGGAGTTGGAGAGATTGAAACCCAATTTATGGGTGTTTTAATGGGTTCTAGTTAATTAGTCATTAGAGCGTTATTTATTAATTGTGAGTTTTTTGTTGTTGATATTATAATTAAAAGGATGAGCATTTATAATGAATGAATGAATGAATATAGGACTTATAGAGCGCAAACTTAGCCCATGGGCATCAAGGCGCTGTGGATAGAGATCATGATCAGGGGTGTCCATAGATAGAGGGGTTACAAATGCGTATTGGTAAAGAGCCAGGTCTTCAAGGCCTTCCGGAATGAGGAATGCGTTTCCAGAATCGAAATTGAGAGCGGAAGGGAGTTCCACAAATTGGCCGCAGCCAGCGAGAAGGACCTTCCCCCCATCTAGATTTCCTGAATCTAGGCACAATCACCAGATTCTTGCTGGAAGATCTTAACTGCTTGCCAGGGACATATCTCCGAAACAGTTTTTTAATTCCTTCGGATCCCATGTAGAAGGCCTTGTGCACCAGACACAGGGCTTTAAACACAATTCTCCAACCCAAAGGAAGCCAATGAAGGCTCCTGATGGTAGCCGCAACAGAGTGGAATTTAGGAAGGCCCATCACCAGCCTTACAGCAGCATTCTGCACAAGTTGGAGTCGGCGTAGGAGACCCTTATTTAGCCCTACATAAAGGGCATTGCAGTAGTCCAATCTGGACAACACAAGGGCCACCACTGCCTGTTTCCGCGCGGAGAGGGAAATAAATTGACATATCTTTCTGAGGGTTCTTATCATTCCGAAGCAAGTGGAGACTGTTCTATTTATTTGGGGGCCCAAGGAGAGGGAGGTATCAACTATGATGCCTAGATTTTTGGCACTGAGGCCAGGACGAGGGCAGGATCCAAGCGAATCTGGCCACCAGGCCCTGGACCAAATCTCCTGATTGTCTCCGAAAATTAAAATCTCAGTTTTATCCCCATTGAGTCTTAGATAGTTCTCTACCATCCATGCAGCTACCGCCTGCATGCAGCTTTTAAAATTAGCTGCTGATGCTTCAACACTCTCAGTGATGGTAATCATGATTTGAGTGTCATCAGCATAGGATAACACTTCTAGGCCAAAAGATCTTACAACCCTGGCAAGCGGTGCTACATAAAGGTTAAAAAGGGTGGGACTCAATGAGGATCCCTGGGGAACTCCGCAGAACAGCCGTTTAGGAGCAGAAAGGAATTGACCCATCTTAACACTTTGAGCCCGTTCCATAAGGAAAGATATAAGCAAGTTAAGGGCAGAGCCCTCAATCCCTAATTCCCGGAGCCTCCCAGCCAATCTAAGGGGAGAGATGGTATCGAAGGCTGCCGTTAGGTCCAGAAGGATCAGTAAGGTGGTGTGACCTGCGTCGACCTGTTGTCGAATGTTGTTAAAAACAACGGTTAACGCCGTCTCAGTACTGTGCTCACTTCTGAACCCATGTTGCGAGCCATCTAGCAACTGATGATCCTCCAGATAGGTGCTAAGATGGAGGTTCAGGTGTTTCTCCAAGATTTTAGCTGGGACGGGCAACAAGGAAATAGGCCGGTAGTTCTTTAGTTCCGCCGGATCCAGAGAGGGCTTCTTTAAGAGAGGTTTGACCACGGCCGTTTTCCAGGCGGTGGGATACTGGCCAGAAGTAATAGCGGCATTAAGAACTCCGGTCAAAGGAGGCACAATGGCCTCTATTCCTAGTTTCAGGATCTTCAGGGGACAGGGCTCCATAGGGGAGCCAGAACTAATTCCCCTTAACATCCGCTCTGTGTCTTCTTGAAGTATAGGGGGAAAGGCGCTCAGGCGGCAATCCTTTGAAGGAGCTACCAGAGAATCCGAGGGAAGATCAACCTTTGACCCTCCAACATTGGATATCTCCAGGGAGGAATATATGTCCTTGATTTTGTCATAAAAAAAGCATGCCATTTTGTCACGTAGCTCCTGGGAGACCTCGATGTTGGCAGAGTCCGAGGGGGCTAGGAGGGAGTTAATCACAGTGAAGAGTTCCCTCGGCGATTTGATGGATTCAGTCATCTTGGAATAATAGATGACCTTTTCCTCATTAATGGCTAGCCTATATTCCTTCAGTCTGAGTTTATGCTGGTCCCTTTCGGCTGAGATAAGCTCACGGCGCCATATTCTTTCCTGCTGTCGGCATACCTGCCTAAGTTTCCTCAACCTTTCGGTGAACCAAGGCGCCGAGGGGCGTTTTCTGGCCACATAATGCTCCTTAAGAGGGGCGAGAGAGTCCAGAGCCGCCAAGAGCCAGTTAGAAAAATCATCATAGATAGAGTTAACATCCAGGTGGGGACAGTAATAATTGCTAAGCTTAGTTATAAGATCCTCCTTATTTATGCAACTAAGGTTTCTCTTCATCTCCACCCTGTTCTTAAAATTGGGATCTGGGTGAGATTCTGCAATTCGCATAAAAAATGGAATGGCGTAATGATCAGACCAAGAGAGTGGGATGGGATCATTCACCTCTATCCTAGGATCGTTAGAGAAGATCCCATCCAAAATGTGTCCTGCCGTATGAGAAGAGCTCCTCACCAACTGAGGAAGGCCAAAGGGATCCATAGATTCCAGGAAAGCCTGTGTTTCAGAGCACAGAGTTTTCTCCAAATGGAAATTAAAGTCACCCAAAGGGTGACATTGGATCTAGCCAGGTAGGGCTCAATCCGATTGCTAAAATCCTGATTAAACATTCCTCTGGGTCCGGGAGGCCGGTAGGTGACTACTCCCACAAAACTAACAGTGGGTAGGATCTTCAGGGAGAAATATAGGGCCTGATAGGGATCTGAGGAGTGGTGATGGCCTCAGTGAAGCACGAGAAGGTGTCTTTATAAAGGACTCCCAAACCCCCCCCTATCCTTCCTTCCCTATCAAGTCTGGACAGAGCATACCCTGAGGGGATGGCCTCCACCAGGTCAGGCCCTGAGCAATCTCTAGCCCAGGTTTCAGTAATAAATACCCAATCAAGCCTACGAAGGGAGACAAAATCATTAAATCCTGCCCTATGTTTAATCAGAGATCTGGCGTTCAGGAGATACCCGGAAAAGGACTGTTTCATGGGCAAAGGGTTGGGCTGACATGTATCCCCTTGGGGTTTCTTAGCTACCCCAAACGGAATGTCTGTCTTTTTTTGTTGTTGTTTTTTTTAGAGTTTTATATAGCGCGAACTAGACCCGAGACATCGGGTATCAGAGCGCTTTACATCAGCACAAGTTGCGTTACATGAGGACACATTCCTTTTTGTTAGGCACGGGGAGATTAAGTGATTTGCCCAGAATCACAGGATGTTGAGCGTCGTTGCCGAGACTCGAACCTGGTTCCCCAGCTTCGAGGTCGACCGCTCTAGCCGTAAGGCTACATCCTCTCCCCTTACAGTTAACACACTCATATACCTGACAGTCAGCCCAATGCTCACAGTCCATCGACCTGCAATGCACATCCCTTTGCCCTTGAAGCTCCAAGAGCTGTCCTCTCGTGTAAACAAGGGGCATACCAGGGTCTACAATAAAAAGTCCATCGTCTCTGGCACAAGGCACAAACTTGGTGCGGACGGGCGCAGACGGGCTTGCTTTTGGCGCGCCTTTGGCGCGTCCGGCCCGGCATGCAGATTAAATAGCTGGGCCGGTCAAGAACAACTAGAGCGCTGCCCGTCGATCAGGGACAGGAAGTGGAGTAGAGAAGAAAGAGTGAAACACTCACTTCCCTCCACACAATCGGCGAGCCGTGGTGGACCGGGGAAGGAGCAAAAGACCCTCACAAGCCCCCCCAAGATGAGGAGAGAGGCGGAAGAGTGCCAGGGAAGAGTGCAGAAGTCCCACACAAGTAAACAATTAAAAAGTATTTAAAAATATTCCCCCAATAAAACACACACATTGATTCAAAAAAATGTTAAAATCACGGTAACTTCCTGAACGCAGTAACAGCGCAACAGCGTGGCACCTCTAATCAGAAGGATGAGCGTTCATAGTAGAAGAAGCTGAGTTATTTTAGTTTCGGCGATCGGGACCCTTTTGGGATGCGATCGGGTTGAGAAGTATTAATTTAGGTAAATTATCTAGCGCGAGCACACAAAAGTTTAAAAGCTGCTGTTTACTTTTTTAAAATAATAGGAGCAAGTTTACCGTGTCCGCGCAGGCTGCCTCGTGAAAGTAGACCCATAAAGGAAAAGGAGAGCGAGCTGATTGACGTGCTGACGTGCGTCGGGCTCGCTCTCCGATTGGTTGACAACTGGAGCTTTTCCGAAAGGAAATAGAGCTGGTTTAGAAACATTTGGGTTTGTTTCTAAGGAATTAGCTCTGTGAGTCCGTTTCCATGGCAACGAAGCAGCGAGTTTGTTTCGTGTCAGTGAGTCGGCAGTTGGGAGTTTATACGAGTAAAAGTGTTGAGAGGGAGTTAAAGGAAGGTTAATTAAGAAAGGAGGAATATTTTAAAGTGCAGAATCTATTTAGTTGCCGGAATTAGATTTAAAAGAAATATGGAATCTAACAAGGAAGAACAGGAGAAGATAATAGGAGAGCTAATTAATCTGGAGCCAAAGGATGTAATTCAGGAATCTGTTAAGCAAGCTTTCGGTAAAAGAAAAAATACTGAGGATGAGGAGTATTTCTCAGTCTCGGAGGAAGATAATGAGAGAGGACCAGGAGGTAAATGTTTGGCTAAAAGAAAACATGTAAATGGTAAACAGGGGCAGAGTGGAGTCCTAAGCGGTTCGCAATGGAAAGGTATCCGAAGCGATACAGAAGGAAGTCAGTTTAACACTGAAAAAAGGGGGAAAGCATCAGGTGATGCTAATAGTGATGTAGAGATGGAAGAGTACATCTTAGATTTGGAGTATATAGATGGATTAGGAGAAGATAATGAGGATAGTGGAAGAGAGACAAGTAAGGAGACAGTAGTGGATCCCTTCGGGGAGCATTTGTTCAGCCCCAGAGATATTAGACATCCGAGAGGGAAGGACTGGTGGCCTCTAGATCATGTTGCCGAATACATTAAGGCAACAATCAGGAAGCCTTTAGAGAAGGAGGAAAGAAGTATTATGAGAGCGGAGTGCTCTAGACCAGTCATTGATGATAAGGTCACTATGACTCCTAACATTGAACCGGAGCTCATAACTTATCAATTTAAAATGGGCAAGGACCCAAGGAAAGGCTTGGATAAATCACTAAAGCAATGTCAGGATAAGTTACTTGACATTTTGGGGCCTCTTGCTAAGATTTTTGACACTATTGAGGAGGCTTATCTTAAGAATTTGGACTTAGATCTGTCCTTATTACGTGGATGGTGCCAAAGGGCCGTTTGCTTTTTGGGTAATGCGAACGCTAGCATTCTATCTGAAAGGAGAAAGACTGTCCTCATGAGAATAAACCCAAAATTAGGGGATTTGGCGACTAAAGAGTCAAGCGAGTAAGCTTGTGGACTTTTATTTGGTGAAGGGATGGTGACGTCTTTAACTAAGTACGTTCGCACCTTAACAAGCTTGGATAAGGCTCAATATTCAATGCGCAGAGTCTTTAGTAACAGTAGTTTTTATGGACGAGCTGGTAGAAGTGGGCAACCTACCAGCCGTGCAAGTTTCAGAGCCCAATACCATAACCAAGGTAGTGGGTACTCCAGAGGCCAAGGAAGTTACAATTTCTTTCCGCAAAGAGGAAGAGCACGAGTACGGTCAAACAGAGGAAGAGGGAAAAATTCAGTACAAGGTCAAAACCAGGGTGAGTACGAAGACTTGTTCTCCTTCTATCCCGAAAAGTGTAGGAGGAAGATTAAGGTATTTCAAAGAAAATTGGAGATTAATTACTCAGGATGCATGGGTTCTAGAAACTATAGAAGGTTTTCAAATAGATTTCGATACAGTTCCAGTTCAGAGAAAGGAACCTCACAAGATGGTTTTTCAAGAAGAGTTATTACAAATAGTGGAAAACGAAGTGTGTTTGATGTTGGAGAAAAATGCATTTGTGCGAGTGGGGGAGGAGAAAAAAGGTTTTGTGAGTACTTTGTTCGTGGTAGAAAAAAAGGACAAGGGATGGAGTCCTGTTATAAATCTAAGGAACTTGAATCAGTTTGTGACTTATTGACATTTCAAAATGGAGGGTAAACATCTTCTGAGAGATATTCTTCAAAAGGGAGATTGGATGGTGAAAATGGATCTGAAGGATGCAAATTTTTCTATTCCAATAGCGAAGGAAATTAAAAAATATATACAATTCAGATGGAAGGCTCTATTATTTCAGTTTCAGAGCCTACCTTTTGGACTATCTTCTGCCCCTTGGTGTTTTACCAAGGTAATGAGGTCAGTGGTAGGTTATTTCAGAGAGAGAGGAATCATGATGATAGTTTATCTAGAAGACATTTTGATTATGAATCAGGATATTTGGGTTCTGAAAAAGCAATTGGATATGGTAAGGAGCGTGTTAGAAAATTTAGGTTTTGTAATATATTTGGAGAAGTCAGTTTTGTGTCCTGTGAGGAAGGTGGAATTTTTAGGGTTTGTGGTGGACACAGTCTTGTGTCATTTATGCCTCCCGGAGAAAAAAGTACAGAAGATAAAGCAAGAGATTCAGAGGGTTATAAACAAGGAGAAAGTTACTTTGAGGGAATGGCAAGAGTAATTGGTTTACTGTCTTCGTCAAATCAGGCGATTTTTCCGGATCCTTTACATTACAGGGCCATACAGTGTTTAAAGAGATCAGAGCTGTGGAAAGGAATGTGGTATGGGGACATGGTGTATGTATATATGGAATCAAAGCAAGAGTTGATTTGGTGGAAGGAGAACATGGATGCTTGGAATGGTCGAGCAATTTTTGGAGTATCCCCGGAATTTGCTTTGGAGACGGATGCAAGCAATCTTGGCTGGGGTGCGTCTGGTCTGGGAATAGAGACTAGGGGTGTGTGGTCCCCAGGGGAGAAGGAGAGCCATATAAATTGTTTGGAGATGAAAGCAGGTTTGTTTGCTTTGAAGAGTTTCAAGAAAGGGTTGGTAGGCAAGTCAGTGTTGCTCAGGATGAACAATGTGTCTGCTGTAGCTTACATAAACAGATTGGGAGGTACATTATCAAAGGGTCTTGCAGAGTTAGCGAAAGAGATTTGGGAGTTTTGCTTGGAGCACAAGATAGGACTGAAGGCAGAATATTTGCCGGGTGTCAACAATGTGCTGGCAGATTGGAACTCGAAGAACATGATAGATTACAGCGACTGGAAGTTGAAAGAGGAAGTTTTCCAAAGTGTTTTGGAAATTTTGGGGCCTCTAGAAATGGATCTTTTTGCATCAAGGCTAACCAACCAATTGGAGAGTTATGTGAGTTGGAGACCAGACCCAGGGGCTATTGCAGTGGATGCCTTCTAGCAGGATTGGAAAGGATTGAAGGGTTATGCCTTTCCCCCGTTCTCTATGATTCAGAGGGTTCTTGTTCAGGTGAGGAGGCAGAAATGTGAGTTAGTTTTGATAACTTCATTTTGGAAGACTCAACCTGGGTTCCCTTCGGTGATGGAGTTAGCAGTGACAGAGCCTCTTTCGATTATGGCTTTCAGGGGTCTTCTGAGGAATGTGGAAGGAGAAGAACACCCTTTGGTGGAGCTGGGTTCTCTCAACCTTCTAGTATGGAAGATATCAGGTGTTCAAGAGCATTCTCGGATCTTTCTGGAATGGCTGCAGAGTTACTATTTGAATCCTGGGCACCAGGAACAAGAAAGAGATATAGGGGAGCCTGGAAGGTTTGGTTTCATTGGTGCATGGAAAGGGGTTTGGATCCCTTGGAAGCAATTGACATTCAATTAGATAATTTTCTGGCTGGTTTGTTTGAGAAGGGAATGTCGTATAGAACAGTGAACTGTTATAGGTCGGCGATTTCTGCTGGCCATTCTCTTAGTCATGGTGTTTCTATTAATAGAAGTCCTTTGGTTTTTAGAGTGATGAAAGGGATTCGGATTAGGAGACCCCCAAGCTCTAAGTTTAAGTCTTTATGGGATGTTGACCTGGTTCTGAAGTTGTTTGTGAGGTGGCCTTGCAATAAGTACTTGGAGCCTAGGGAGTTGCCTTGGAAGTTAGCTACCTTATTGTGTCTTATTTCTTTCAGGAGAGTTTCGGATGTCAAGGCCTTGGACATTTCTCATAGGTTTTATCAGCCTAATGGTGTGCTTTTTGAGTTATGTAGGAGAACTAAGACTATGTCAAGTTCTGTTTTTTATCCAATTTTTGATGAATGTCCAAGTTTATGTGTGGTACGCTGCTTAATGGAGTCTGAAAGCAGGGTGTTGGAGAAAAGGGGAGCAGGAGTAGATCAGGTTTTGATCTCGTATGTCAAACCATTCAAGGCAGTTTCTAGTGCGACTATTGCGAGATGGGTTAAATGTTCCATGAAGGAGGCCGGTGTGGATGTGTCCAGGTTCACAGCGCATTCGGCGAGAGGGGCTATGGTGAGTAAGGTGAATATGTTAGGTGGGAGACTAGAAGACATTATGAAAACAGCGTATTGGTCCTCTGTTACTACGTTCAGGAGATTTTATTTTAAGTTAGTTGAACATGTTTCAAAATGTGTTTTAGAAAGCTTTGAACATGCATAATGCTAGCCTCCTGTCTTGACATAAAATTGTGATTCTAAAAGGTTTACTGATTATAGAATTGGGATTTTATTAAAGACAAGGAGGCTAGCATTATCCCGCCCACCCTATCCCGCCCACCCATCCCTTGGGTGTGGCATAATTCTTTAATGTATATGTATTATTTATTATGAAGTTGGTTTGGAGTTTTTGTCCTTGCAGTATGAGGGATTTTAATTTTTTTCATATGTTTTTGTTGTAGAAAGTTAAAAAGGTTAATTCAGAGTTTTTGGAGTAGTGAAGAGCTGGAGGAGCAAACGAAAAGAGGAAGAAGATGGTGGTTGCATGCTATTTATGGACTCGAAGGTTCTTTGTTGATTATGATGTTGTTGGGTTCTATGAGCTTTTAATGGTGCTGCTCAGAAGTGGGAAATAAACGTTAATGCATATTGCTAGCCTCCTTGTCTTTAATAAAATCCTGATTCTATAATCAGTAAACCTATTAGAATCGCAATTCTCACGGTAGAGCCTGCCTCGACATGGGAATGCACAGGCAAATTAGCTTTAACAGAGCTCAATACACTGGACACATGCCAGTTCTCTCTAGCCCAAACCTGGCCACAGAAGCTCTTGAGTATCACAGATCAGGACTTCTTTCTTGCAGTCATAGAGTCTCAGCTAGTTGGCCATACCACAGATCAGCACTTCTTTCTTGCTGTCATAAACTCTCAGCTAGTTGGCCATACCACAGATCAGGACATCTTTCTTGCTGTCATAAAGTCTCAGCTAGTTGGCCACACCACTGATCAGAACTTCTTTCTTGCTGTCATAAATGCTCAGCTAGTTGGCCACACCACAGATCAGAACTTCTTTCTTGCTGTCATAAAGGCTCAGCTAGTTGGCCATACCACAGATCAGGACTTCTTCCTTGCTGTCATAAAGTCTCAGCTAGTGACCCTGCATCCTGCAGATAGGCTTGGCCTGTGGCAGGCCCTAAGGTGGGATTTCATAAACACAATCTAAATATCATTCACATAATATCAGTTTAGCCAGGGAACACGAGTTCACATCAGAGCTAAAGGAAGAGCAGTTCCCCGCAGAACCCCACTCTTAAGAATGTGTTAAGCAGACGAAAATGAGGCATATCAGCAGGCACACTGCACCCCTCCAAAATGGAAACTCTAACCCAGTACTGTGCTGACCAGCCAACCATAATCCTGTGGCCATTGATACCCAACACTGCAGAGAGGATGAGGAGGTTGAAAACCTAGCCATTGAGATGTTTGATGTACTGGACAAGTCTTTTCACAAGTGTGGCTAGAATAAACTCTGCGCCCATTGCATGCTACACGCTGTCTTGGTACAGTCAAAGGTCTTACGTTGTCCCAAGCGCTCTCACAAGAACATCAGCAGTGTTATTTTTTTAAGTCTGAAGGTACAGTAGCTGTTTGACGTTGTACAGAACCAAACCTGACCTGATAGAGGTGTGTCTCCTCGTATGTAATGCAAAGGTAAGACTGCTCTTTTATAGGCGCAAGGTGTCATCCAGTGTCATAGATGGAAACATCATGACATTGTCACTTGGGAAAGTATAGTTGTTGGAAATATTTAACATGGCAGGTAGAGCTACTACAAAAATCAAAGTCCGCCTTCCTCATCTGTAGGATTTCATCATAGAAAAATTATCCAGTGAAGGTGCAAAGATCTTGATAGGAAATTCCCAAATAATGAACCACTGCCTTTTCGAAGTATCTCATAAACATTTTGAAATGTTTGGCTTATCAAGATTAATTAATTATTTTTTTTCTCCAATTGTCATTTCACCTAGCACTGCATTTCATCTGACTGCCATGCTGTGGTGTTAACCTAAGGGGGCTATTCACAAATGTAAATCTACGCATGTAAATGTAGATGTATGTAAATCCACTTCTGCACCTTGGTGTAAATCTACACATTTTTGAGTAGATTTACTTTTAAGTGTAGCCTTAGATGTATTTGCCCGTTCTACTAGTAACTTCTCTCATGTAAATGGAGATCTCTGCCACCCTTGCTGACATCTCTTCTTATGGGAGAGTATAAGGAAATGTATTAAAGTCTAACATTCTTTAAAAAAATATTAAACATCTTTCAATACTAGATATAAATGTAAGAAAGTTAAAATATTTATTATATACCTAGAGCTTATAAAGAACATGTTACAGCACCCATTAAATCATTAAATTAAATGAGTATTAACAAAGTAACTATTAAATACATATTTATTAAATTTATAAACATATCTTAAAAAATAATTTAAAAAACTCACCCACAGCAACATTTTATGTTTATTTAATATTTATTAAATATCAGCAAAATATATGTGCTATAATAATGTGACTTATTTTACATTTTATTTTACAAAAGTTTAAAATAGAGATAAAATGGGACTCTGGGACCCATGCACCCAAGAATAAAAAAATATATATATAAAAATTAATTTGTATCGCATCCCCTCAGACCCAATCTCCCAGGGGCCTGCCCTTTATTATTGTTTTTTTTTAATAAAACATGGGAGGGGGGGCTGTGCCTCCCCAACCCCCCACCCCGGGCGATTTTGGCCTCGAGGACCCCATCCCCCAGGGCCTGGCGACAATACAATGTTCCCTGGTCCCACCCAGGGCACCCAGTCATTTTTGTTTGGACCACGGGGTGAGCCTGAAGGCCACTGAGGTCTCTGCTGGTTCCCCGCTTCCTGCAGGAGCCAGCATTGCTTTTGGGCAGAGGGAGCTGCTGAAAATGCATCTTCCTCTGTCCGAAAGCAATTCTGATCCGCAAGTGAGAGCATTTTACATGCTCTCGCTTGCACGAAGTGAAGCAGAGTTTGCTATGGCAAGACATATCAAACAGCAATAACATTGCAGTAGCCGGCCCTGGGGGGTGGCGGTCCCCAAGGCTATTATCAGCTCCAGGAGGTGGCCAGCGCGGCTCCCTGCATTGTGTGATTTAGCCCTGGGGATGTGATAGTCCCTAGGACTGTGGGGGGGGCACTAGGCCCTCTGCATTCTTTTTGGTTAAAGCACCTCCCCAGGGCCGCAGGGGACCACACAGCCCTTCCACACTCAATTTAAAGACTGCAGAAGGGTCTGCTCAGCCCCCCGCATATTTCAAATTAAAGCGGAGGTGGCGGCCCCCGACACAGCAGGGGGTCCATCAGGCCCCCTGCATTCTTTTAGTTTAAAGCATCAGTGAGGTGGCAGTCCCTGTGGCTGGGCTGGTCCAAGAGGCCCCCCAATTATAATTGAAGAAGCCCCTAAGAGCTGTGGTCAGCCCCCTCCATTATTAAAAAAAATGCCCCCGGGACATGGCCCACCCGGGGGCGGATATTAAAGAAGCGCTGAAGCCAATCAAATTTCAGTATCATTTCAGTAGCATTTTGAGCTACCAGATATCTATATTTTTTAAACTTAAATATCTCTAAAAACAACTGAGCGAATTTACACCAAATCACAAAAACCACGCTTTCTTAACCAACACCTAGTTTTCTGCCAAATTTGAAAAATCCCCATATACATAACATAGGGAAAACACGTTTTAGGACCTCCCCCATTTTTTCTTGGCCCCCGCTTGACGGATCACCCAAAACTTTCACAGCAGCTGAATCAAAAAGGGGACATTTTAAAAACAAATTGTGAAGATTCGTCAAGCGGCGCCAAAGTTATTGGCAAAACAAAAAATGCTTTTCCTATGGAAACTTTTGTCCTAACTATACATACATACACACACATATATATATATATACATACTGTTAGACCTGAACATGTCAGGTTTTGCTGAATCTCTTGTGGTGGCCTTAGGGCTCGGGCACTTTCCCACTGTAAATGCAGGGTGAAAGTGCGTGCGCTCTCGTACACACATTAGCAAGTGGTGCTTACCTGGTGTTTTAAAATATGTGTCCAGCCTGCCATTGTAGGCTGGTGTGCGCTTTGCACTGTTGGTGTTTCTAAATGTAACACCAGGTGGTGGCTGGTAAAACTAGGCGCACCCAACACAATATTGTTACAAAGTAATTTTTGTTCAAAGGTAAGTAAGCTACTGTCCATATGTCTTGTATGTTGGTGCTCAGGAGGAGGGAGAGCCACCCAATCTTCTTCACTTGGAAAAGAAACTTCTCCGCAATATACAAAGAGATCTCCAAGCACTCAATAATTCAATATCAATGTAATGGTTGCGGTATCCACTGTCCTTTATGTGAGAATCCAAACACTTGACATGGCCGTTTGTCTGTTACGTTCCTTGCCAACATGTGTTTCATCTGTTACTTTAAATTATAACATCAGACTTCATCAGGGCCTCTAGAATCTCCAAATGTACGTAAAGGAAAAGCCTGGTAAGGTGTCCAGACAAAGAAATCCTAAATCTAGTATTTCAATAGATGAATGCAAAGATTTCGTGTACGACATCATTGCATAAGTGTATCTTGAGGAGTGTAGCGTTCTCCGCTCTTCTCGCGTCCGTGGCTAGCCATCCTGAGAGGTCCTTTCACTACCACCAGAGCAGCCCAAGGATACATCTTAAGGGGTGAAGCGAGTGGTAGGTGAAAGGCAGGGCAGGTATGCATGCGTGTTCCCTGCCCAGGTAATGAGGAATACCCATGTGTGTCTTCACTACCTTTGAGGATTGCTATTCCTATAGGCTAACATGGGGGAATGGTTGAAATTACTTCAGGCTGCAATAGTGGATTGCAGTGGAGCAGCATCATGATGTTTCCTATTATTGGATTCGCATTGATAACCCCAACGTGATTCGTGTAGAAAGGCCACTACTAGAAAGTGTGCATTTCTATGCTATAAAACTCTTTGTGTGCCTTGTGCTTGGCTCCAGCCCACACTGGAGGTTGGGGGAGCACATCTGGGCATTACCCAGCGACAGCTATAAAACACTGGGCATGCAACTGGAAAGACAGATCTCTGCCATTTGCGGGCCTGGCTGGAGAGATTGGAGAAGGAGGTTTTGACACTTGGCCTCTGGAGCCAGATCATGGCCCCACTAAAGATTAAGATCTGCATTCCACAGCCTCATAGCAGACAGGACTGAAATTTAGGGGAGAAGTCTGTGGTTCAAAGGGAGACCCTTTGAATCAACCCCAACTTCAAAGGCACACTACAGCATAACTACTGGTGCCATACTTCAGCGGGAGAGAGATACACTTGTGGGGACATTGGACCGGAGGACCTGGAACTATGTGGTACACACTGCCAGAGGAATCTGTTGTGCACAAGGAGAATTACTGCCATTGGAAGGGACCGCGTGCCCTTCCTGAATAGTGGCTGGCCTGGGCCGACTACCTGCTGCTGTGTGGCACCCTAAGGTGTGCTGTCCAAGGGCTTGTTGAGCTTGCCGCCTGTTCTTTCGGAGGTCTCAGGGACATCAAAGATTTCCTACGAGGGACCCACACTGTTTACCTGTGACACCTGGAGAGCGGTACCCCTGCAAGTGCCCACATTGTCTGCTGGATCCCAACTGGTAGCGCGGCATGAGCGTGGAAATAAGAATTGTGCCTGGGCTGGATTGCCTTGTGCAGAGCCCTGAAGTCTTGCCCGCATCTAAGGCGTTTGGCCCCCGCATCGTGGGGACCTCGGCACACATAAGCGTCTTCTTGGTGGTGAGCGGATTCGCCCGTTGTAGGATCCAGAGTGGATCGCTTCGTCGATCGTGCCACATCTCTCTTGTGCGATACGCTGACTACATGCTCATTGTGTGCGGTGTCCGATTCACAGGTTGCGACACTCGGAGGTGGGGGAGTAACCATAGTAGTGCCTCATTCTACCTTGTGAGGCATTGATGAACTTGCACCGGTGTGTGTGACTGGAACTGTTATGTCCCGTATAGAGGCCCTAATGTAGACCCGTTTATACATGCCCTAAAATGGACGTATTCGTATTTGCCCTAATACGGTCATATTCGTACTTGCCCTATTATGGTCAAAGCCGCATATGCCCTATTATGGTCATAACTGTACATGTCTTATTGTAGTCATGATTCCTTATATAGGCATGATCTTTCACCTACATTGGTCCTCACTAGTGCACAACGTGCTCTGAGGGCTGAACGTTATCTATTCTGTGGTTTTGAATACAGCAGGGTTTTTCCCAAACACAGGCCCACACTGTACTCATCAATTATGCATGGCTCTCTAGGAATAAACCACCTGCATAATATGTATGTACAAAGTTCACCCCTGACGTCTTCCTCAAGTCTAACATGGCCAATACAAACCATACGAAGCAACTAGAGTCTTCAGGGTATAAATACACCACATCTTACCCCGGTAAGACAGAGGGAACCGAGACTTCCATGCTGACACACTGACCAGAGACGCTGAGGCTCCTGCATGCAGTCGCTCCAGCTGAGAGCGGTCTAACACAGCCCTTGCGGGGTGTCCAACTCGAGACCAGGATGGGGTCCCACACTCTCTCTATTCAGGTATGGGGGTTTGACTAAATCCTAGAAGGATTCTTGGCTCTTAGGCTTTTAGACATACACACATATGCTAGGTACACTCAGGTACATCTAGTTAGGCATCGTAGGAGTACGCGCACTTTGCATAATGCTTTTTATATTCATGTATGTATTCATGATTATTGCAATATGGTAGAACTGTTCTATCCCTTTGCTTTCATCGTACTGCTGATAATATATCTCTGCTATTGTCTGCTGGTTTCTGCAGCACATATATTTTACACGGAATAACAACTGTTCAATAAATACTTATTGAAACGCCCAGACTGTTTATTCTGTGTAATTCTCTGAGACAAACCGAATAAGTAAGCACGAGTGACTGAGCGAAAAGTAGTATATTGTTTCCACGATTCTGAGGAATTTGGGTTGTCATGGTCTAAGGTTGCCAGAAAATAATCTCTCCCCGATAAGAGGAGATTCTAGTGGAACTGTCAGCTAGCTAATGCAAATCAGGCTAACATACGTGGTGGGGGTGCACAGAGCCAGTCTATCACCAAGCCCACAGCTTATGTTACACAAACGCGCAGGTCCTGCATGGGTACTATAGGACCTACACGACATGGCGCCACCAACGTTGGTTTGGTACTTATTTAACAGTAGAATCTGAGTAGTTCAGTCATGCTATTCTCAGAGAACCTACTCACAAAACACCAGAGACGTCTGGAGTGGGTGGGCACAAAATCTGCCGCAGCTGAGTAGTACGAAAATTCTATTTATTGGCTGTTGGTTAATCAAGCTTGAAAGGACATTTGGTTTCTAAATTGTGCATAACACCTCACCTTAGTTCCCTTTGAACACTTCTTCTTCAACAAACATGCCTGGTTCAGGGGATGAGAGAACTGACCTGGGAGGAGAAGATCCTGAGGATGCAATACAGATTGCACCAAAATTCAGAAGAACAGTCACCCTAAGACTATTAGAAAATGGTGTACAAGCCAAGGGTGGTCTTGTTGTTTTCGTGATTGAGGCACACGAATCAAACAAAACAGAGGTATTCTATTCATGGGTTACACTCACAGCAGCAAATGCAACAACAAATACATTTCACTATTATATAGAAGGAGATGCACCACGGGAATATGGTCCGTTTGAGGACATAGAGATTCCACTCACTTACCAGGAACATCATTACTGGTTTAATGGCGCCCTACCCCACGTACATCAAAGAGTAAGATTAGGCCCGCTCGGAGGAGACGGGGCCACATGGCCAATACTAGCGGCTTACACACCGCATCCTGACATTAACACAATGCCACAGCCTGACTTACTAGCACAACACACAGATTTAATTAAAATCTACAGAAACCTGACACAATTTGTCATGAGGACTTTAACAATCCAACCTGCACCAGCAATGGCAGCAAACAGTACTCGGACTCAGGGTACAGGAAATAAAATTACTCCTCAAACATTACACGCGGTAATGGGCAAAATGCCCGCAAAACGCGAACAAATACCATTCTGGATAGCTCAGAAAATAACTCAGCTTGAGGCAGTATTCCCGAATACTACCACCTATGAAAAACACAGAATTCTAACAATCTGCTTGCCCATGGGTCTCACACCACAAGTAGAGGACTGCACCTCTTGGGGTTCAGTCTTCGCTGCCATATATACCAGAACACATGGTATCCTGTCCTTAGCAGTAGTACCTGACGTATTGAGACAGATACAAAATGAGTACGGAGCAGAGCCTGCCCTTAACTTAGGGATGAAGTTACTAAATAACTTTGACCAGGTATCAGCCATAATACTAGCTAATATTAAAGGGGAGGCAGCTTCAGTGGCGATCCGCCAACGCCTAAGGGAGTTCAGTCCAGAGGATCATCAACACGAACTACCCAAAATAATTGAAACTGCATATGCAGAACTAGGCAGAGACAGTTTAGGTGGGAAAGCATTAAAACCACAACTAGTGGGCAGTCCTGAAAAGGACACTACAAAGCAGACGCCTACTTCTTCTAAAAAGAAGTGGGAAAATAAAAAACAACAAAAGTCTAAAGACAACAGATCTCAATCCAGAGGTAGGTCTCCTCAACAGGAGCCCTCTGAAAGGAGGAATAACCTCAGGAACAGGGATAATATTAAAAAACCTGACAGGTATCAGGATACTGATACTCGTTCCTCTCGTTCCTTTCAGGGTTCATCAAAAAACTCAGAGAGGGAAAGACGGTCAGAGGAGCGTACAAAGTCCAGAGACATGCAACGCGCTGCGGACTACGCACCTAAAAAAGAAGATAAACAAAAATCAAAACCTCAGTTCAAAAAGAAGAAGGTAGCAGGTCTCAAGATCAGACATGCCCAGAATTCTGAGGACACAGCTTCTGAACGGGGAATGGGCTCTGATGATGCTAGACAGCGCGGCAGAAGTAATGATAGCTCGCCAGAACCTGAAGGAATTTCTGGTGACAGCGGAGTTGAGTGAGTATATCACGGTGGAAACACCTGATACTCGGGTAAGTGTCCCACATAAGTTACATGAGATAACACTCCGGATGGAGGGAGACAAGCCCAGAAAAATTAAAGGTCTCTTTTGGAAAAATCTGTCATCTGGTTATGACATTCTATTAGCAGAACAAGACTGGCCGCCAGCATTCGTCATGGAGTGCCCTAGGGGAGAAACTGTAATTTTTCCAGCCTTTTCCGACCTCGTTCCCATACATTTAAAACATGCATATGCGCAGGAGTGGGCGGTGGCCCTAGCTCCAGCATTGTACAAAAATCATGTTGGTTTGGATGAGGATTCAACCCACCACGTGATCCCGTTAAAAGTTTCCCCAAATGCTCAAAGGCAATACCCTATAAAGCAGGAAGCTAAAAAACAAGTCAGGGAGATCCTAGATCAACTAGAATACCAGGGGGTGATTGAAAATTGCACTTCCCCTATGAACAATCCTTTGTTTCCCGTAATGAAACCTGACAACACATATCGTTTAGTTTTGGATTACAGACATTTAAACACTTGCACAAAGACATTTGCAGTTCAAAATGCACATAGTGCCGCATTAATGAATAACATTGTGCGGAAAAAATACAAAACAACACTTGATATCTGAAATGGATTTTTCTGCCAAAATATAGCACCTGAAAGCAGGTATCTGACCGCATTCAGTGCGTTAAGGTCCCAGCGACAATTTTGTCGACTAGCCCAAGGGTATAAAAACAGCCCCGGGGTATTTTAAGCAAGAGTAACAGAGTTACTCCAAAATTTGGATGAAGAAGCATTGTCCTATGTGGATGATATTTATCTGACGGACGATGACTTACCGAGGCACTTGAACAGGGTGAGCACCATTATTATGGGATTCGCCTCTGAGGGCTATAAGTTTAATTTCAAGAAATCAAAAATTGCCCACCTCAGTGTCCTATTTTTAGGATACGAGCTGTTAAGTTAAGGAAAAAGTTTAGCAGCTAACTTTTTAGAAAAGTGTGCGCTGCTCCAACCTCCAAAATCATTAAAAAATTTACAATCAATTCTGGGATTCCAAAATTTTGGTTGAACATACATTTTGGATTACGCAGAAAGATTAAAGCCTTTCTACGACTTAATAAAACCTGATTTTTCAGTCAGACAATGGACACAGGAACATACAAATATCCTGCGTTCCCTACAAGAAGACATGATAGCTTCTAAACATTTATAGACACGCGTAAACGTACGCAACTTAGTGATCCGAGTAATAGCGGGTCAATGCAGGTACACTTATTTAACTTTCAATGAAGGCGAAACGGTGCCAATCGCATACAAATCACACCTGTACACAAACGCAGAGATGCGTTTCACTTCAACAGAAAAAATCCTGACAGCAGTGCAGACCGCTGTAGCAAGAGAAAGAGCTCTGGCTCAGGGTAAACGCATAATTGTCATGACCCCAGTACCAGCTTTAGAGGCTGTTACAAAAGCTAGCATTCCAAATGCGAAAGCCTTACATCCCAGATGGATTCCATGGGCTAATTCTCTTACTGCAACGGATGTTGAATACAGATTTGATCCAAGTTTAAAAACACAAGCATTTCTGCAATACGAACAAGAATATCCTCTACCAAATGAAATTTTGCCTCTAGATCAGGATGAATACATTATTTACACTGATGGATCTGCTCAACCGGCCATAGGGAGTAAGCAAGCTTACAGTGCAGCGTGTGCGATTGTTAAAGGTCGCATGCACGATGGAAAGTTCCATCCGAGTTGCACTAAAACGCAATCTCTAGGAGACTGCACCACTCAGTTGGCAGAGTTAAAAGCACTTATACTGGCACTGGTGAATACGGAACACGAATTCCCCACACTGATTGTGTGTGATTCCTTTTACTGTGTACAGTCGTGCAATGAATACTTACATCATTGGGATCAAAACAGGTTTAAAGACGCAAAAGGTGGCACAATTAAGCATAAAATGCTATGGGAACAGGTAGTGGAGTTGAGAAACGAACTACCAAGGGCTCACGTGATATATACACTGAGTCATCAGCGTGATGGCATTCATGTTGAAGGGAATTCATTGGCTGATGAAGCCGCAAAGGGGGCTGTTCGCACGGCTTCCGTAGCTGCAATCACTCGTTCAAAAACGAGAATAGACGGCGAGATTATGGTAGCTGTCAATGCTTCACGCAAAGGCAGCACAGCCGTACCTAAACAATTTCCACTCTAGTACTCCTACAAGTTAGATGCACAAAACATTCCATATGCTCAGATTCCTGGAGTGGGGGATAGAGTAATACCAAATATGGATCGTAGGCAAGGCTTAATTTTAGCAGCACACGCGGGTTTGGGTTCTGCGCATACAGGCGTCACAGCCACTATTTCTTTACTGAAACAGCGCTACTGGTGGCCAGGGTTAACAAAGCAGACCAAAGACTATGTCTTAAAGTGCAACATCTGCCAGCAGGTGAAAGGTTCCACCGTAACACGCCCAGCGCAGACACCATTGCTGAAATCAGACAAACCTCTCGCATGTGTATATTTGGACCACTGCAGACCCCTACAATCTGATGGGGCCAAGAAATATATCATGGTTGCAGTGGATTCCTGCTCTAGATTCCTATGGGTTTGGCCTCAGCGCTCAGCTGACACTCGAACTGTTATAAGAGATTTGCGAGTCTTTATCGGCACATACGCAGTTGACACGTTACATTCTGACCGTGGCCCGGCGTTTAGCTCTCGGGCTTACAAAGAGGCCATGGACGGAATGGGCGTAGCATTGCGGTACTCCTCTCCGTATCATCCTGAGGGAAATTCTGTTGTGGAGAGGAAAAACCGGGACTTAAAGCAATCTTTAACAGCTAGGGTATTAGGCAAGGGCGGTAGATGGGTCGATCACCTTTATGGGGTACAACGAGCAATAAACAATCAGCCAAGAAGCTCTCTAGGGGGTGTCACTCCTTACGAGGTCCTATTTAGGACAAGAATGTGGGTACCTGATCTTGATTGTGAAGGCACAGTGGCGGATGAAAAATCATTTGATATCCATGATCGTTTGGCTGTTTTACAGGATCTAAACAAATCCAGAACACAACAAAGTAACGTGCTCCAGAAACAGACCGCCACTGAGGAAGTCAAGGCAGTAACGGCAAGACCTGTCTGGATCCCAAAAATCGGAGATCTGGTCAGAGAAAAGATTGCAGACAAGAAAGAATTTGGGCCATCCTACAGAAAGCCTGTACCTGTCCTAGCAATCCAAGGCACAAGAACTGTACTTCTGCCGCCTCTTGCCGGAAAAAAGGAGAAAAGATTTGTCTCAATCGACTTAATCAAACCACACTATGTGGCCGATACTAAACAGTAGGCCACGTGGACTCCACAGTAGCAGACGCCCTCCTCTCGCTACAATCCAAGAAGTTCAAACAGAAAGACTCATCACGTTTGAAGAGCCACCTGTACAGAATGAAGGACTAAGCAACAATGCTATGGAACTCGTTCCACTTCAACAAAATGAAAATCAACTTAACACCCAAGTTGCAATCAGACCGACTACAGACGTCTTAGTCAACATGCCTCGTCAAGAGCAAAATCCGATTTCAACAAATCCCGATGCAATTCCAACAATTAATTGAACTGCTTCTGGCTATTTCATGAACTTTGATACGTTTTCACTGGATCCAAGCGAGCCGGAAACGACGCCAGCCAAAAAATCACACAAACAGAAACTCACTGACTTTTTGAACTTTTTTAGAAAGACTTACCTGGTGTCACCTTGGATAGAACTATGGTATATCACTGGGATTTTATTTTTTCTTTTCTGGCTAGGTTTAATTATAATTTTTTGTATGCTTATTAATGGACGATACCTCCAGCAGAGCTCTACAGCCCAAAGAGTCAATTTGATTTTAAAACCACACCAGTCTTCACATCGTGAACCAAGAGACTTGTCTTCAGTGAACATCACAGCAGTTCCTATACCGGACGGTATAGTATGGGACAAGATTGATTTTGATATATTCGGTCCGACTGAACTTTTAAAGCTTAAACTTGTATTTAAAATTTATTTAAGTGATATCATTACCTCCAGTACATTTTCTGATGATTGGGACACTGAAACTGTAAACAATATGATGTCTAATTTAGAAAAAACATCTGCATTTCCGAACAACGAAATGTTAGAAGGTACTTCAGACTATGATACATTGTACTGTTACCAACAATATGGTCATCATTTCTTACACAAATCCATAACACCTAGAAACGTATTTGAATATCACCAGTGGGAACACTGCCCAACACCTCCAAAAGGTAGTTCACAAACCTTTGCACAGAAATTCACATACTTTTCAGGGTTTAATACATCTGACCCGAAGTCATTTTATTACAAAGTGGCAAAAACATCAGCACAGAAAATTATGTTGACTAACACCAAACAGATTTACTCTGCTTCCTTTATGGCCCAGTTGTCTACACAGGGTTTTGACCTATGGAAGGACACTATAGATTTAAAATCAATCTGGGGTTCTAGGGACTGGCAATTCCAGGGAACAGAAGCGCTTTTTAGAGCATGCCTCATTCCACAGCAGCTGATATTTCTAAATGACACTGTGCAACAGACATCCTGTCTTGGACTAGCCAAGAACAAGGAACTGAACTCACCCGGGTTTCCTACACCATCACAGATGGGTGGGGGCAGAATTCAACTACACAAGGGGTAGGATTAGATGACATTCTCCAGTACAACAGATCAGATCCTGATTGGACGAAATGGCTGATTTGGCCCATTCACACAAACACCTGTCAACAGAGATTTATGAATACAACCGAAGGGTTTAGTATCCATAGGCCAGATACACGCTATGTACAAAGACAACACCCAGGGGTAGTGACATCCTACAGTGTTGGGAAGTTGTGCCTTGATTGGCTAGAGACCTCAACACTCACAGAAGTAAAACATCACTTAACCTTATTCACACCTGATGTAGACCTTAGGGATTTCTTGCTAGGCCCAAGGAAAACACGTCAGAAGCGTTTCATATATGCCGGCATTTATGCCTATTATAATGAAAACTGGAAAATATCCCAACAAGAGGCCGCAGAAAGAATACGGGAAATAGACCGTATTAACTTAGAAAAGGCATTAGCTGTAGTGGATAATGGGTTAGCAACTTTGACCTCCAGGATTTAGTCCTTAGGCAACATTGTGTCTTCGGCAATCGACATATTAGAACAAGATCTGGCCTTGTTACAACACGGGCAATCTCAGCTACGTTCTATTATGATGCTAAGCTGGACGCTACAATCTTTGAGTGCAGGCTATGTGCCCTGGCATTTCATAAACACCACGTCTCTGTTTTCAGAATACAATCTGACTGATAAACAGACAGAAATGGCACAAAGGGGAGCCAAATATACAATGCTGCGTATTGAGAAACTGGAAAGGTTACCATTCACTGTAGCCGAATCACCATTACCTGAATGGCTAATTCATGGCCAAATCACTCTGCCGGTCACTACGTTTCAGTTTCAATATTGCCTTGAGCAAAGGCAGGCAGGCAAATATGAAAAGATGGGTAAGGTTTACATTAAGGAAACTTGGGAGTTACCATATAGATACCGATGCCGGAATGGAGATCGAGAAGTATTTCTGAGCGGTACAAACTACAAGAATGCTTTAAGCGGTTCTCTCATGTGTCAGGATATTTCACTACACGGAGCCTGTAGCGGTTCAGTAGCAAACCTATCGTGTCACATGACAGGGACCCCAGCGGCCATGATCACGCCGGTTTTCCAGCTGCTCTCGGATGGGAGTTACTTGATGCTAAATGATCAAGGTTGCTGTGGGATGCTTCCGGGCGTCGCCTATCTGGTCACTGTTAACTCCAGGGTTACTTGCTGTTTGCAAGTGTTGTTTCCGCCACTGAACACAGTCAGGGAGGCGCCGCTATGGCCTTCACTGAATGTTTCTTTCATACAATTTGATACTCTGAGCAGACTGCAAGCCATGCTTTTACAGCAACCCGTGCCCTTAACCTCTGCTCAAGAAACCTTTGAACTTCAAGTTGCAAGGACCTCGACTGAGATACAGGCACTTATACGTACAAACTGCCCCTTTCATTTCGTAGAAATGGTGGGACGTATCTTTAATATGTCAGATACGAGCGGAATTGTACACCTATTTAAGACCATAGGGTCAGGATTGTTAAGCACCTTTCAGACAGTCCTCGGAGTGATCCCAAATTTTATACACTCCGTATTGGGAAGCGTATTTGGAGGACTCCCGCTTATCCTATTGCTGATTGCTGGGGTCCTATTCATAATACTACTGCTACGAAATGGATGGCCCAATTCCAGAGGGAATGGCGAACATACTCCTGGAGCGGAAATACCGTGAACACATGGTACAACTTCTGGGCATTTCTTGCCTGCGAGAAATCAATGCCTCCTGGTTTCTATCCTTTCGACCGGTCTGGTTAGACTGCATCTTACCTGTTCTTCGATGCCTGTTTTGCGGAGAAGAATGCACGTTGGATCTTTGTCTAACATTTCCATCAGATGTGCCTCCGGACACGGATGCAATGCTGGACCCCATAAAGGCCCATGCTCTGCGTTGTCCCCAGCGTCTTCCGATTCTGATGAACGCATTCCTTGAGAATCCACAGGTGCCATTTGCTCCTGCTGGGTTAGGTGACTCCTCCACAGGCACCCAGGTAACAACTGCCTCACAAGCTGCCACAGCATCGACTGTTGGCAATGCTACATTCCATCTATGTGCGATTGACGTTCTCTGTGAGGCGTTGGATTTGTCGTCTGCAGTAGCTCACACAGATAAAGTTGTGCTTCCCAGCCAGGACACTTAATCTCGAATTGGCTCATCGCGTCCTGGGAAAGAATTCAGCTTATTCGGCTTCTCCACTCGTTTTCCTAATAAGCGAGCAAATTTAGAACATTTCCTAAATTGACACTTTCGCTTGAGAAAAGCATGGCCTTCTTCCGCTTTGAGTGAAGCAACTTATATAGAGAAACAAAATAGACATTTCTTTTTTTAGTGGCAAGTGGAAATAGCTGAATTGTAACATTTTTTGAAGTTTTTTTTTAAACAATTTTAAAACCATGTTTTTACTTGCTTTTAAAATGTTTTTAAATTGTCCAGATTTTAAGTATGGTCATTGTCATCCTGTTCGGAAGAGGAGTGGGTGTTATGTCCCGTATAGAGGCCCTAATGTAGACCCGTTCATACATGCCCTAAAATGGACGTATTCGTATTTGCCCTAATACGGTCATATTCGTACTTGCCCTATTATGGTCAAAGCCGCATATGCCCGATTACGGTCATAACTGTACATGTCCTATTATAGTCATGATTCCTTATATAGGCATGATCTTTCACCTACATTGGTCCTCACTTGTACACAACGTGCTCTGAAGGCTGAACGTTATCTATTCTGTGGTTTTGAATACAGCAGGGTTTTTCCCAAACACAGACCCACACTGTACTCATCAATTATGCATGGCTCTCTAGGAATACACCACCTGCATAATATGTATGTACAAAGTTCACCCCTGACGTCTTCCTCAAGTCTAACATGCCCAATACAAACCATACGAAGCAACTAGAGTCTTCAGGGTATAAATACACCACATCTTACCCCGGTAAGACAGAGGGAACCGAGACTTTCATGCTGACACACTAACCAGAGACGCTGAGGCTCCTGCATGCAGTCGCTCCAGCTGACAGCGGTCTAACACAGCCCTTGGGGGGTGTCCAACTCAAGACCAGGACGGGGTCCCACACTCTCTCTATTCAGGTATGGGGGTTCGACTAAATTCTAGAAGGATTCTTGGCTCTTAGGCTTTTAGACCTACACACATATGCTAGGTACACTCAGGTACATCTAGTTAGGCATCGTAGGAGTACGCGCACTTTGCATAATGCTTTTTATATTCATGTATGTATTCCTGATTATTGCAATATGGTAGAACTGTTCTATCCCTTTGCTTTCATCGTACTGCTGATAATATATCTCTGCTATTGTCTGCTGGTTTCTGCAGCACATATATTTTACACTAGAATAACAACTGTTCAATAAATACTTATTGAAACGCCCAGACTGTTTATTCTGTGTAACTCTCTGAGACAAACCGAATAAGTAAGCACGAGTAACTGAGCGAAAAGTAGTATATTGTTTCCACGATTCTGTGGAATTTGGGTTGTCATGGTCTAAGGTTGCCAGAAACTAATCTCTCCCCGATAAGAGGAGATTCTAGTGGCACTGTGAGCTAGCTAATGCAAATCAGGCTAACATACGCGGTGGGGGTGCACAGAGCCAGTCTACCACCAAGCCCACAGCTTATGTTACACAAACGCGCAGGTCCTGCATGGGTACTATATATGAACTACACAACAGAACTGTCTGGTTCAACCAATATCAATGTGCACTGGATGCTGTGCCTCATTTCCAGGGAGGTACAGAATTTGCAACACTTGATTGTTTGTGTGACTAGAACTGTCTGGTGCAACCAATATCAATGTGCACCGGATGTTGTGCCCAATTTCCAGGGAGGTATGGAAGTTGCAACTCTTCATTGTGTGTGTGACCAGAACTGTCTGGTGCGACCAATATCAATGTGCACCGGACAGTGTGCCTCATTTCCAGGGAGGGACTGAATTTGTAACTCTTCATTGTGTGTGACTGGAATGATCTGTGTGACCCGTATCATCACGCACCAGACGTTGTGCCAGGATTGCCTGGGTGCAACTCTGATTGATGTATACCTGACAGGGTGCCTCATCCTTCCAAGAGGCCCCCCATGCTTCATTCCCCATTTGTCGATAGTTCCCTCTTTGGCCCTCAGCATAATGGCTCAACAGACCTCTCCTCACCCGGCCTTCCCCAACGACATTGTGTTGTCATGTACTATTGCCCAGCTGGGGCCTGGGTGGTGAGAATGATCAGAAGTGGGTATGGAGACTGCATGACCCCCCTGTGCTGCACAGAACTTGGCTGGTGCCGGAAGGCCCTTGTGGACCCCTTTGGTGTGACTGACTATAGCCCTTCAGTATTCATTAATGGGGATACCCAGTACCAGGCAGAACCTGGGGACTATTGCATTAGACGTACAGTGGTTCTGCCACAACACACTTATTAATCTAAATCAAAAATGTCTTCAAATTTCATATACAATTAATGTAAAAAGCACACAATTGTCTAAACACATGTCTTGCTTAAAAAGCACAAACAAATGATGTTAATTTCAGTGTAACCAAAATTTATATGAAGAAATCATGTATATTTAGACACAGGATATATACACAAGGTCAAAGTGATAACAGGGAAGTGGGGTGTGAGAAACATATATCACAACAAAATACATATAGGTACAAAACATTATTTACAACAATACATTCAGGGGTAGAGTGAGAACATATACTAAATCTCAAAGTGACCCAGAATTGCATTCTTTTTGTTTTGGTCATTTCGGATTGTGATGCTTCTAGTTATGCGTCGACGTTTCGACCCTAGTATAAGTGCTAATTGAGTGCATCAAACACGGGTCTTCCCTAGGACGAAGAGAGAAGGGTATCTTGTGTATAGCCTATTGAACATTTAAATTTCCAATCGCTGTTGAGGATGCTTGTTAATGCTAAAGCCTGTAGCTCGTGAGAATCTTTTTGGACGGGCACTCAAACCCTCTGTGGTCGTAAACGCATTGGCACACAACGGTTTTCATAGAGATACGGGCGCTCAGCCTCCTAATCAATGAAAGAATCAGCACCTTATGCTCATTATTCCTCTTGGATCATATAATCTGTGGCACCAAATGGCTGTGACAGAGTTAGGGGCACTCAGCCGCCTAAATAGATGATTCTATTAGGAGGAAATCGGCACGTCGTGCACAGTTCTCCTCCCGCGTGAAGCGATCAAGGTCGTCACCTTCGAGTAGAAATCAGCAGGGGCACTCGCGCCTCCTTGCAACATTGGGCTCCTCAGATCATGGAACGATTAGTTTCCGTGGATTCTTTGTGCTCGTAGCAGCGTAACACTCAGCACGTCTGAAAAGCCATACATCACTATGCCAATGCATTACACATTGCCTCTGTGGTAAGCCTGACTGCTCAGTGACAAGCTACATGGGGTGAGCGCAGGTTATACAGGGTGTGTAATCACCCACCCCTGAAGGGAGTGGTAGGTTCTGCCTGGCTAGGGTACTGCATCAGCCAACCAGAAAGGTCCACTTCCAACACATTGATACACACATCATTCCTCCCAACAACTCAGAGAAGGGGATGGTACTTGAGAAGATTGCAATCCAAAACTTTAATATGCAATGCAGAAGAAAAATTGGCATCAATGCATTTCGACTGTGAAGCCTTGTTCACAACGCCGGCCGCCATATCAGTTTCGCCTTATGCACAAAACATTCATCAATATCACAAGAATCAAATACAGCTGTTGTTGTCCATTCACCCTCAGTACTGCAGTGCAAATATACAAATACATTCATGTTGCATCCATGGCATAAATTTCATATTATGTTTAACTCAAAATTCACCCCCATATTGGCAATATAATCTAACCTTCTAGTAATATATATATATAATTATATATATATATAGATAGATATATATATATATCTATATATATATATATAAATATATATCTATATATATATATCAACAGACAAATCCAGCACTTCCGCTCCTGCACCGGAATGACGACACAGCAGTCTCCAACATATAATGTAAGAATTTTTATTTTCTTATTTTTTTTTTTGCTTGGGGCAGTGACGCGTTTCGGCAGGATCCCCTGCCTTGATCACACCTATATATATATGTCTCCCTTTGGCGTTCTTCCTCTCAAACACCCAATCCGGCGGCACCCGCCCAACAAACTTCGACTCCACTGTTTCAAAGTAAGTTCTTTAAGAGTTCATGTTTATTTGGCTTTTACATGGCAAAAAATGTACAGTCCTTATCTCCACAATCTCGGACCGACGCTTTTTCAGCGAATTGCCTTCTACTGGGTCACTATATATATATAGATATATATATATATTCACTGAAAAAACCATAGGTTTCGGGGACGCTATAGTTGGAAATTTTCATTTAAACAAAACTTTGAAATTCACTGAAAAAACCATAGGTTTCAGGGACTTTATAGTTAGAAATTAGCATTTAAAAAACCTTAGCAATTCACTGAAAAAAACACAGGTTTCAAGGACGTTATGGTTAGTTGGACATTTTAGTCGTACAAAACCAGAGAATTTCGGCCGTTATAGTTAGTTGAGCTAACTATAACTCGTGCCCCCGCAATGCACTGCTGATGACGTCACGTATTACAACACTCATGACATGGTCAGTGACATCACTGATGACATCGCTGATGACATCTCAAATGACATCACTGATGACATCACTGATGACATCAGCCAGTGACTGTGTGTTTCTGAAAATTTTAACCCCTTTGGTGCTCATGACAGAATGGTTCCGTCATGAGCACCAGTGCTCCTGTGCCCTGTGTCATGAGGACAGGGGCACGAAATCCCTCTGCTGCAAACAGCAGAGGGATTTCCATTTTTTGGGGGGGCCTCGGGAGGTAGGGAAGAGCTTCCCCAACCTCCCGAGGCCCTTCCCTCATGGGACCCACGCAAGCCATACCTCGCTGGACTCCCCCGGGTGTCTACTTTTCAGAAATGTGTGGGGTTGGTAGGTTTCCCAAGATGGCCGCCGAGCACGGGTGAAAAAACCCAGGTGACTCCTCTTGCAAAACCAGGTTGTTTTGTGATAGGTCATTTTGATGTCTCCTCAATACGTTTTGGGCCCTTGCCTGTTGCTGGTACTTGACCCACCCACGCGAGTGAGGTACCACTTTTATCGGGAGACCTGGGGGAACGCTGGGTGGTAGGAAATTTGTGTCAGCCCGGTGATCCTGCAACTTTCCCACACAGAAATTTGAGAAAAAAGTGATTTTTTCATCAACATTTGAAGTTTGCAAGGGATTCTGGGTAGAGAAACATTGGGGGATCCACGCAAGCCATACCTTCCTGGATTCCCCCGGGTCTCTAGTTTTCAGAAATGTGTGGGTTTTGTAGGTTTCCCTAGATGACCGCCAAGCCCGGGACCAAAAACTCATGTGACCCCCCTTGCAAAACCAGGTCATTTTCGGATACATAGGGGGCATCTGCGTTTTTGGTCCTGGGGTCGGCAGCCATCTAGAGAAACCTACCAAACCCACACATTTCTGAAAGCTAGAGACCC
Organism: Calotriton arnoldi; assembly: GCA_963921515.1. Lineage (NCBI taxonomy): Eukaryota > Metazoa > Chordata > Amphibia > Caudata > Salamandridae > Calotriton > Calotriton arnoldi. The sequence goes on from CAWUFW010005561.1 coordinate 439,441, forward strand.
AGGGGAGTCAAGGGAGGTATGGCTGGCTTGGATCCCCCAACGTTTCCCTACACAGAATCCCCAGCAAACCTCATATTTTGATGAAAAAATCACATTTTTCTCAAATTTCTGTGTTGGAAAGTTCTGGAATCTATGTGGATCCACAAATTTCCTACCACCCAGCATTCCCCCAGGTCTCCCAATAAAAATGGTACCTCACTCGCGTGGGTGGGTCAAGTACCTGCGACAGGCAAGGGCCCAAAACGTATTGAGGAGACATCAAAATGACCTATCACAAAACAACCTGGTTTTCCAAGGGGGGTCACCTGGGTTTTTGGCCCCGGGCTCGGCGGCCATCTTGGGAAACCTACCAAACCCACACATTTCTGAAAACTAGACACCTGGGGGAGTCCAGCGCGGTATGACTTGCATGGGTTTCCCAACGTTTTCCTACCCAGAGTCCCCTGCAAACCTCAAATTTAGCTGAAAAAAATCACTTTTTTCTCAAATTTCTGTGTGGGTAAGTTCTGGAATCTACGTGGATCCACAGATGTCCTACCACCAAATGTTCCCCCAGGTCTCCCGATAAAAATGATACCTCACTCACGTGGGTGGGTCAAGTATCCGCGACAGGCAAGGGCCCAAAACGTATTGAGGAGACATCAAAATTACCTATCACAAATCAACCTGGTTTTGCAAGGGGGGTCCCATGAGTTTTTGGCCCGGGCTCGGCGGCCTTCTAGGGAAACCTCCCAAACCCACACATTTCTGAAAACTAGACACCCGGGGGAGTCCAGCAAGGTATGGCTTGTGTGGGTCCCCCAACTTTTCCCTACCCAGAATCCCCTGCAAACCTCAAATTTAGCTGAACAAATCACTTTTTTCTCAAATTTCTGTGTGGGAAAGTTCTGAAATTTGCGTGGATCCACAAATTTCCTTCTACACAGCATTCCCCCAGGTCTCCTGATAAACATGGTACCTCACTTGTGTGGGTGGGTCAAGTACCCGCGACAGGGAAGGGCCCAAAACGTATTGAGGAGACATCAAAATGACCTATCACAAAACAACCTGGTTTTGCAAGGGGAGTCACCTGGGTTTTTGGCCCCGGGCTTGGCGGCCATCTTGGAAAACCTACCAAACCCACACATTTCTGAAAACTAGACACCCGGGGGAGTCCAGCGAGGTATGGCTTGCGTGGGTCCCCCAAAGTTTTCCTACCCAAAATCCCCTGCAAACCTCAGATTTAGCTGAAAAAATCACTTTTTCTCTCAAATTTCTGTGTGGGAAAGTTCTGGAATCTGCGTGGATCCACAAATTTCCTACCACCCAGCGTTCCCCCAGGTCTCCCAATAAAAATGGTACCACACTTGTGTGGGTAGGCATAGTGGCTGCAACAGGAAATGGCCGAAATCGTACTGTAGAGACTTTGAAATTGCCTATAACAAAACTACCTGGTTTTGAGGGGGGGCACCTGGGGTTTTGGCCCCGGGCTCGCTGTGATATAGGGAAACCTACCAAACCCACACATTTCTGAAAACTAGACACCCTGGGGAGTCCAATGAGGTATGGCTTGCGTGGATCCCCCAACGTTTCCCTACCCAGAATCCCCTGTAAACCTCAAATTTAGCTGCAAAAAACACATTTTCCACATATTTTTGTGTGGAATCACCGTGCCGGCACAAATGTCCTACCCCACAGCATTCTCCTTAGTGTCCCGAGTAAAATGACACCTCACTTGTGTGGGTGTCCAATGCAGTATTGGCTAAAAACGTATTTTTAAAAAATTGTAGCGCTTAGAATTCTCTGTGCTATACCCTTAATCCCTATGTTTTGGGCTCTTCCCAGTCACAGGCCCTTGCCCCACTTACACAAGTGAGGTATCATTTTACTCGGGAGACTGAGGGGAACGCTGTGGGGTAGGACATTTGTGCCGGCACGGTTATTCCACCCAAAAATATGTGGAAAATGTGGTTTTTTCAGCTAAAGTTGAGGTTTGCAGGGCATTCTGGGTAGGAAAACATTGGGGAATCCATGCAAGCCATACCTCACTGGACTCCCCAGGGTGTCTAGTTTTCAGAAATGTGTGGGTTTGGTAGGTTTCCCAAGATGGCCGCCGAGCCCGGGGCCAAAAACCCAGGTGACTCCCCTTGCAAAACCAGGTTGTTTTGTGATAGGTCATTTAGATATCTCCTCAATTCGTTTTGGGCCCTTGCCTGTCCCTGGTACTTAACCCACCCACGCGAGTGAGGTACCATTTTTATTGGGAGGCCTGGAGGAACGCTGGGTGGTAGGAAATTTGTGCATCCACATAGATTCCAGAACTTTCCAACACAGAAATTTGATAAAAAAGTGATTTTTCAGCTAAATCTGAGGTTTGCAGCGGACTCTGGGTAGGAAAACGTTGGGGGACCCACTCAAGCCATACCTCGCTGGACTCCCCCGGGTGTCTACTTTTCAGAAATGTGTGGGGTTGGTAGGTTTCCCAAGATGGCCGCCGAGCCCGGGGCCAAAAACCCAGGTGACTCCCTTTGGAAAACCAGGTTGTTTTGTGATAGGTCATTTTGATGTCTCCTCAATATGTTTTGGGCCCTTGCCTGTCGCTGGTACTTGACCCACCCACGCGAGTGAGGTACCATTTTTTTGGGGAGACCTGGGGGAACGCTGGGTGGTAGGAAATTTGTGGATCCATGTAGATTCCAGAACCTTCCCACACAGAAATTTGAGAACAAAGTGTTTTTTTCAGCGAAATCTGAGGTTTGCAGGGGATTCTGGGTAGGAAAATGTTGAGGGACCCATGCAAGCCATACCTAGCTGGACTCCCCTCGCTGTCTAGTTTTCAGAAATGTGTGGGGTTGGTAGGTTTCCCAAGATGGCCGCCGAGCACGGGTGAAAAACCCAGGTGACTCCTCTTGCAAAACCAGGTTGTTTTGTGATAGGTCATTTTGATGTCTCCTCAATACGTTTTGGGCCCTTGCCTGTTGCTGGTACTTGACCCACCCACGCGAGTGAGGTACCACTTTTATCGGGAGACCTGGGGGAACGCTGGGTGGTAGGAAATTTGTGTCAGCCCGGTGATCCTGCAACTTTCTCACACAGAAATTTGAGAAAAAAGTGATTTTTTAATCAAAATGTGAAGTTTGCAAGGGATTCTGGGTAGAGAAACATTGGGGGATCCACGCAAGCCATACCTTCCTGGATTCCCCCGGGTCTCTAGTTTTCAGAAATGTGTGGGTTTGGTAGGTTTCCCTAGATGGCCGCCAAGCCCGTGACCAAAAACTCATGTGACCCCCCTTGCAAAACCAGGTCATTTTCGGATACATAGGGGGCATCTGCGTTTTTGGTCCTGGGGTCGGCAGCCATCTAGAGAAACCTACCAAACCCACACATTTCTGAAAGCTAGAGACCCAGGGGAGTCAAGGGAGGTATGGCTGGCTTGGATCCCCCAACGTATCCCTACACAGAATCCCCAGCAAACCTCATATTTTGCTGAAAAAATCACATTTTTTTCAAATTTCTGTGTTGGAAAGTTCTGGAATCTATGTGGATCCACAAATTTCCTACCACCCAGCATTCCCCCAGGTCTCCCAATAAAAATGGTACCTCACTCGCGTGGGTGGGTCAAGTACCTGCGACAGGCAAGGGCCCAAAATGTATTGAGGAGACATCAAAATGACCTATCACAAAACAACCTGGTTTTCCAAGGGGGGTCACCTGGGTTTTTGGCCCCGGGCTTGGCGGCCATCTTGGGAAACCTACCAAACCCACACATTTCTGAAAACTAGACACCTGGGGGAGTCCAGCGCGGTATGACTTGCATGGGTTTCCCAACGTTTTCCTACCCAGAGTCCCCTGCAAACCTCAAATTTAGCTGAAAAAAATCACTTTTTTCTCAAATTTCTGTGTGGGTAAGTTCTGGAATCTACGTGGATCCACAGATGTCCTACCACCAAATGTTCCCCCAGGTCTCCCGATAAAAATGATACCTCACTCACGTGGGTGGGTCAAGTATCCGCGACAGGCAAGGGCCCAAAACGTATTGAGGAGACATCAAAATTACCTATCACAAATCAACCTGGTTTTGCAAGGGGGGTCACCTGGGTTTTTGGCCCCGGGATCGGCGGCTATCTTGGGAAACTACCAAACCCACACATTTCTGAAAACTAGACACCCGGGGAAGTCCAGCGAGTTATGGCTTGCGTGGATCCCCTAATGTTTTCCTACCCAGAATGCCCTGCAAACCTCAACTTTAGCTGAAAAAACCACATTTTTCACATATTTTTGGGTGGAATCACCGTGCCGGCACAAATGTCCTACCCCACAGCGTTCCCCTCAGTCTCCCAAGTAAAATGATACCTCATTTGTGTGGGTGGGGCAAGGGCCTGTGACTGGGGAGAGCCCAAAACATAGGGATTAAGGGTATAGCACAGAGAATTCTAAGTGCTACATTTTTCTAAAAATATGTTTTTAGCCAAATCTGCATTGGACACCCACACAAGTGAGGTATCATTTTACTCAGGACACTAAGGAGAACCCTGTGGGGTAGGACATTTGAGCCGGCACGGTGATTCCACACAAAAATATGTGGAAAATGTGTTTTTTTCAGCAAATTTGAGGCTTGAGGGGCATTCTGGGTAGGAAAACATTGGGGGATCCACGCAAGCCATACCTCATTGGACTCCCCAGCGTGTCTAGTTTTCAGAAATGTTTAGGTTTGGTAGTTTCCCAAGATGGCCGCCGAGCCCGGGGCCAAAACCCTAGGTGCCCCCCCCAAAACCAGGTAGTTTTGTTATAGGTAATTTTGAAGTCTCCACAGTACGGTTTGGGCCATTTCCTGTTGCAGCCACTATGCCTACCCACACAAGTGAGGTACCATTTTTATCGGGAGACCTGGGGAAACGCTGGGTGGTAGGAAATTTGTTGATCCACGCAGATTCCAGAACTTTCCCACACAGAAATTTGAGAAAAAAGTGATTATTTCAGCTAAATTTGAGGTTTGCAGGGGATTCTGGGTAGGAAAACGCTGGGGGACCCACGCAAGCCATACCTCGATGGACTCCCCCGGGTGTCTAGTTTTCAGAAATGTGTGGGTTTGGTGGGTTTTCCTAGATGGCCGCCGAGCCCGGGGCCAAAAATTCATGGGACCCCCCCTTGCAAAACCAGGTTGTTTTGCGATAGCTAATTTTAATGTCGACTCAATAGGTTTTGGGCCCTTGCCCGTCGCGTGTACTTGACCCACCCACACAAGTGAGGTGCCATTTTTCTTGGAAGACTTTGGGAACGCAGGGTGGGTGGAATTTTGTGGATCCATGCAGATTCCAGAACTTTCCACCACAGAAATGTGAGGAAAATGTGATTTTTTGGACACATTTTGAGGTTTGCAAGGGATTCTGGGTAATGGAACCTGGTGAGAGCCAGTCAAGTCATCCCATCCTGATTCCCCTGGGTGACTAGTTTTCAAAAATGTATAGGTTTTCTAGTTTTCCCTAGGTGCCGGCAGAGCTAGGGTTCAAAATCTACAGCTAGGCACTTTGCAAAAAAAGGGTCCGTTTTCACTGTGAAAATGTGGTCTGTCCACGTTGAATTTTGGGCCGTTTCCTGTCGCGGGCACTAGGCCTACCCACACAAGTGAGGTACCATTTTTCTCGGAAGACTTTGGGGAACGGGGGGTGGGTGGAATTTTGTGGATCCACACAGATTCCAGAACTTTCCACCACAGAAATGTGAGGAAAATGTGTATTTTTTGACAAATGTTTAGGTTTGCAATGGATTCTGGGTAACGGAACCTGTGGAGAGCCAGCCAAGTCACCCCATCCTGGATTCCTCTAGGTGTCTAGTTTTCAAAATTGTATAGGTTTGCTAGGTTTCCCTAGGTGCCGGCAGAGCTAAGGTTCAAAATCTACAGCTAGGCACTTTGGAAAAAAATGGTCCGTTTTCACTGTGAAAATGTGGTGTGTCCACATTGAGTTTTGGGCCGTTTCCTGTCGCGGGCACTAGGCCTACCCACACAAGTGAGGTACCATTTTTCTTGGAAGACTTTGGGGAACGCGGCGTGGGTGGAAGTTTGTGGATACACGCAGATTCCAGAACTTTCCACCACAGAAATGTGAGGAAAATGTGGTTTTTTTTAAATTGTTTTAGGTTTGCAAGGGATTCTGGGTAACGGAACCTGGTGAGAGCCAGTCAAGTCACCCCATCCTGGATTCCCCTGGCTGTCTACTTTTAAAAAATGTATAGGTTTGCTAGGTTTCCATAGGTGCCGGCAGAGCTAGGGTTCAAAATCTACAGCTAGGCACTTTGCAAAAAAAGGGTCAGTTTTCACTGTGAAAATGTGGTGTGTCTACGTTGCGTTTTGGGCAGTTTCCTGTCGCGGGCACTAGGCCTACCCACACAAGTGAGGTACCATTCTTCTCGGAATACTTTAGGGAATGCGGGGTGGGTGGAATTTTGTGGATCCATCTAGATTCTAGAACTTTCCACCACAGAAATGTGAGGAAAATGTGTTTTTTTGGACAAATGTTTAGGTTTGCAAGGGATTCTGGGTAACAGAACCTGGTGAGAGCCAGTCAAGTCTCCCCATCCTGGATTACCCTGGGTGTCTAGTTTTCAAAAATGTATAGGTTTGCTAGGTTTCCCTAGATGCCGGCAGAGCTAGGGTTCAAAATCTACAGCTAGGCACTTTGCAAAAAAAGGGTCCGTTTTCACTGTGAAAATGTGGTGAGTCCACGTTGCGTTTTGGGCTGTTTCCTGTCGCGGGCACTAGGCCTACCCACACAAGTGAGGTACCATTTTTCTCGGAAGACTTTGGGGAACGCTGGGTGGGTGGAATTGTGTGGATCCACGCAGATTCCAGAACTTTCCACTACAGAAATGTGAGAAAAATGTGGTTTTTTTTACAACTTTTGAGGTTTGCAAGGGATTCTGGGTAACAGAACCTGGTGAGAGCCAGTCAAGTCACCCCATCCTGGATTCCCCTGGGTGTCTAGTTTTCAAAAATGTATAGGTTTGCTAGGTTTCCCTAGGTGCCGGCAGAGCTAGGGTTCAAAATCTACAGCTAGGCACGTTGCAAAAAATGGGTCCGTTTTCACTGTGAAAATGTGGTGTGTCCACGTTGCGTTTTGGGCCGTTTCCTGTCGCGGGCACTAGGCCTACCCACACAAGTGAGGTACCATTTTTCACGGAAGACTTTGGGGAACGCGGGTGGGTGGAATGTTGTGGATCCACGCAGATTCCAGAACTTTCCACCACAGAAATGTGAGAAAATGTGGGGGTTTTTACAAATTTTTAGGTTTGCAAGGGATTCTGGGTAACAGAACCTGGTGAGAGCCAGTCAAGTCACCACATCCTGGATTCCCCTGGGTGTCTAGTTTTCAAAAATGTATAGGTTTGCTAGGTTTCCCTAGGTGCCGGCAGAGCTAGGGTTCAAAATCTACAGCTAGGCACTTTGCAAAAAAGGGTCAGTTTTCACTGTAAATATAAAGTGTGTCCACGTTGCGTTTTGAGCCGTTTCCTGTCGCGGGCATTAGGCCTACCCACACAAGTGAGGTACCATTTTTATCGGGAGACTTAGGGTAACACAGAATTGTAGAGCAACTGTTATTATCTATTGACTTTCGATGTATTTCTGGCTTCCAAATGAAAGACAATGTGTAAAAAAGAAGTCATTTTTAAAAATGACCTAAAATTCTCATGCTAGTATGGGTACTCCCAATTTTGGAAATGTGCAAATATCTACTGTTTCTAAACTCTATATTTTGTTCCAATTTCAGACATGCATAGGTGTCTTTCATACCGATTTTTCCATGTATATATTATCCCAAATTAATTGCTATATACCCAGTACATAATAAAAAACCATTGCAAGACGCTGCTCAGTTACTGGCTCTGGGTTCGTCGGGTTCTTGGTGAACCTACAAGTCCTATATATCCCCACAACCAGCAAGATCCAGCGGATGTAACGGTATATTGCTTTCAAACAGCTGTCACAATTAGAAGAAGTTACAGGTGAAAACGTTGGCACAAATGGCTGCTTTTTCAACTAATTTTCAATTTTTCCTATATTCAACTGTTAGTTTCTATAAAGAAACCTTAAAGGATCTACACAAATGACCCCTTGCTGAATTCAGAATTTTGTCTACTTTTCTAAAATGTATAGCTTCCCAGGATCCATTATTACTTTCATACCCATTTCTACCATTAACTGGAAGAAGGTTGAAAGCACAAAATATAGCAAAAATAGGCTATATCCCAGTAAAATGCCAAATCTGTGTAAAAAGTTTGGCTTTTCTGACAAAAGTCTGTCAGTCCCTAAAATCTGGGAAAATGGTGATTTCAGCCCCACAAACCCTTTGTTGATACCATTTGCAGGGAAAACACCAGACACTTTCATTTGCACCACTTTTTTTCCATTTTTCCCAAAAAAAACAACATTTAGCTGTATTTTGGGTAATTTCTGGGTCCCTTCCAGGGGAATCCACAAACCCTGGGTACCTTTAGAATCCCCATGATGTTAGAAGAAAAGGACACAAATTTGGCGTGGATACCTTATGTGGTCAAAAAGTTACAGGGGCTGAAGCGCGAACTACCCCAAATAGCCAAAAAAAGGCTTAGCACAGGGGGGGAAAAGGCCTAGCAGCGAAGGGGTTATGTATGTTTTATATATATATACGCCAAGGTGTATTGAAGAATGAGTGTCTGAATGGATGATTTAGTGGGTGCGTGACTGACTGTATAAGTGAGTGATTAAACGTGTCTTAGTGAATGCATGGGTGAATGACTAATCTGTGTGAATGTCTGTATCAGTCTGTCAATTGGTGTGTAAGTCGCTGCATGAGTTGGTGAGTAGCTACATGAGTGTCTATATGGGTTAATGATTGGTTGTCTGAGTACCTGTATGGGTGCCTGAGTGTCTGTGTGGGTGGGTGTAACTCCCCGCATGGATGTGTGAGTGGGTGATTCAGTGGGTATATGGGTTTATGAGTGCATCTGCGAGGAGCTGTATGGGTGAGTGAGTGTGCGTATGGCTGTGTTGGTGAGTGAATGGATGTCTCAGTTGTATATGTGTGAGGAACTACATATGTGAAAGGCAGTATATGTGAGTGTTGGAGTATATAACTGACTATATGTGAGAGTGAGTGATTGTGAGAGTGGCTGTATGGATGAGTGTGTGCTTGTGTCAGTGATTGTATAAGAGAGTAAGTATGTGTTAGTTTCTGTATGAATGAGTGAGGTGGTGTGTGTATAACTGTATAGGTGAGTAAATGGGAGTGTGATTGATTCTTTGCATGACTGACTAGGTGTGTGAGTAACTCTATGGGTGATTGCTGGTGTGTGAGTGACTGTATGGATGTATGAGTGCATATATCAGAGGCTAGATTTATGAGTGACTGTGTATATGAGTGACTGTATGGGTGAGTGAGTGGATGTGTGTAGACCTATGAATCAGTGAGTGGGTATGTACTAACTGGTATTGGTGTGTCTATGGTTTCGACAATGGTAGTCTGTATTTTAGAGTGGGTGTATCAAAGGTTATATTAGGGTGTGAGGAGGTGCATCAGATGATCACATGTAAGTTGTCATCAGTGATGTCATTTGAGATGTCATCAGTGATGTCATCAGTGATGTCACTGACCATGTCATGAGTGATGTAATATGTGACGTCATCAGCAGTGCATTGCGGGTGCGCGAGTTATAGTTAGCTCAACTAACTATAACGGCCGAATTTCTCTGGTTTTGTACGACTGAAATGTCCAACTAACTATAACGTCCCTGAAACCTGTGATTTTTTCAGTGAATTTCTAAGGTTTTTAAATGCTAATTTCTAACTATAACGTTCCTGAAACTTATGGTTTTTTCAGTGAATTTCAAAGGTTTTTTAAACGCTAATTTCTACCTATAACATCCATGAAACCTATGGTTGTTTCAGTGAATTTCAAAGGTTTTTTAAATGAAAATTTCTAACTATAACGGCCCTGAAACCTATGGTTTTTTCAGTGAATTTCAAAGGTTTTTTAAATGCTAATTTCTAACTATAACATCCCTGAAACGTATGGTTTTTTCAGTGAATTTCAAAGGTTTTTTAAATGCTAATTTCTAACTATAATGTCCATGAAACCTTTGGTTTTTTCAGTAAATTTCTAAGGTTTTTTAAATGCTAATTTCTAACTATGCCTACATAGGTAGGACATGTGCAGAAAGAGGAAGAAAGGCGCAGAAAGAAGCAAGAGAAATGCAGAAAGAGGCAACAGTAGTCCAGAAAGAGGAAGAAAGGTGCAGAAAGAAGCAAGAGATGTGCAGAAAGAACCAACAGAGGAGCAGAAAGAGGACTTGTTGCAAAGTCATCCAGTGCCCTGGGCATCCCCCAACTTTTTGCTGACTGGTACTGGTGGTAACTGACTCTGACTGGCTCTGGGCTCTGCCTAAACAGGCCCAGAGCCAGTGCTATGCTGAAAGACACTTAGAATACAGTGAAAACACCTACATACACTAGGGTACACTATGGGTTGGGTACCCCTGTGATTGGCATGACCTCCCCTGTAAGTTCCTAGTACAGAATAGGGCAGAGGGATTAAAACTACCTCTAAGTCCCCAGCATATAATAGGGCATGGCAGTTTAGAGGCCAGCAGCCCTTTTCTGCACTTGCATGTGTGTACTGCTGAGCCTGAGCTCAGTTTAATAGTAGCCCTGTGTGTGCAGAAAGAGGCATGAGAGGTGCAGAAAGAAGCAAGAGAGGTGTTGAAAGAAGCAAGAGAAGTGCAGGAAGAAGCAAGAGAGGTGCAGAACGAAGCAAGAGCAGTACAGAAAGAACCAAAAGAGGTACAGAAAGAGGCAAGAGGGGTGCAGAAAGAGGCAAGAGAAGTGCAGAAAGAAGCAAAAGAGGTGCAGAAAGAAGCAAGAGGGGTGCAGAAAGAGGCAAATGCAGTGCAGAAAGAACCAAGAGACGTGCAGGAAAAGGGAAGAAGGGTGCAGAAAGAGGCACGAGGGATGTAGAAAGAAGCAAGAGAAGTGCAGAAAGAAGCAACAGAGGTGCAGAAAGAGGCAAGAGGGGTGCTGAAAGAGGCAAGAGAAGTGCAGAAGGAAGCAACAGAGGTGCAGAAAGAGGGAAGAAAAGTGCAGAAAGAGGCAAGAGAGTTGCAGAAACAGGCAAAAGAGGTGCACAAAGAGGGAACAGGGGCACACACAGAGGCAAGAGAGGTACAGAAAGAACCAACAGAGGTGCATAAAAAGGCAAGAGGGGTGCAGAAATGTACAAGAGAGTGTGAGAAGTTGGCCTGGCATATGCTGTCCACTAATTATAGTGGGCACCTTGCACCAGTCCAAACAACCCCTTATTGGAGATAGGTTAAAGACAACCTTTATTGAAAGCTATCCTAGTGGTAGCTATGGAGAGCAGCTTTCAGGCTAAGTCTTGAAGGAATGTAAAGCAGCTTGTTTTACCAGTCTATAATCTCTTGAGTGACCAAATGAAAGAGGACCACACCAGGTATATATTCAAAATATATGTATTTATTGCTAAACACACCCCTCTAGTCTCTTTATGAGGCTAGAGTTCGAAGTACATAAATTATAAGTTAGTTATCTACAGTAATAGCACAAATACACGTTTGAGCCCTAGGGGCGTACCAAACCATATACCAATAAAGTGGTATAAGAACCACGACTGGGCTAGACACAAGGCCTAGAGCCTGTAGAAGTGCTTGGACCACAAGGAACCACCCAAGGTAGTGACACAGGGGACCCACGGGGACGAGTGCAGTGTATGAACACAGCCGCGAATCGCCGTTAACTTCTATGGGGAAAGTCGCGGTTTGAATTTAAAAGAAAAGGGACACTTAGAGGAGGACTTGGAGCAAACCCTTTGAGAACTAGGCTGTTCTAGTGTCAATACCCACGGGAGCACCGGAGTACTCTAGTTACCTCACCCAGGGAAGCCGGGTGCATAGGTGTCTTTCGGGGTCGGGTTTCGTCGTCGCTTTCAATGGCGATCTGCTGCAAAGTGCTGCTGGCGGCCAAGTCGAAAGTGTTCGGGTGGATCCAAAGGTGGATCGAAGATCTGAAGAACCTGAAAGCAGAGGGGACAGAGTCTGGGTCACTAGCCAGTGACCAGGAAGGCGATGAGAAGATGCCCACCGATGTTGAGTGCTTCAGGTAGGTTGACGGTCGTCTTGACTCTTCAGCCACGAGGTCCAGGAGGCGTCGACGACAACCAGGAGCTGGATTCGAGCTGTACCAGAACGTCTGTCGATTGCAGGGGTATCAGCGACCGGATTGGACCCAACAAGCCTTGGCAACGGCAAGTCTCGTGGAAATGGAAGAAGGACGATGTTGCAGACCAGCAAGGTCTGGGGGACTCACCCAGCAAGGGTAAGTCAGGGCACGCCTGGAGCAACCAGGGAGCCCAAGCAGAAAAAGATTGGCCTTCGGGAGGGCCTACTAGCCAACGGACTAGCGACCACGAAAGAGCCTCGAGTCGATGCACGTGGAGCTGGCTCACAGGACACTCGTGGAGTGGAGGCCAGTGATCTTTGGTGCAGTTGGTGCTGGAGGCTGGGGCTACTCGGATCTCAAAGCACGACTTCATGGGAGACCCAAAAGAGGATGCACTTTCAAATGCAATTGGTGTCCGGGGCTCATGGTTCCATGTTACCCACGACAGCTACGGGCCTCAGCTTTGCTGGGTACTCAGGGCAGCCTCGGTGAAGTCTGGAAATCTACCTCTGGTGATGCAAAGACTTCGGCGTCCAACGGGAGCTTCAGCGATGCAGACCGGACAATTGCTTCTTTGGTGCCTGCCAAGCAGGGGAGTCACTCCTTGACCCCAAGGGAGATTCTTCAGTCCTCTAATCTTAAAGTAGAGCGTTGAAGGTCCAGGATTCTGTGTCAGAGTTTCGTCCAGGTAAATCTAAAGTCCTAAGGACTGGGGTCCCATACTTATACTAAGGTAGGGGGTTGGACATACTCTGTGGCCCCACCTATGGGAGGGTCAGGGCAGAGGGGTGGTTACACCCCTTTCCCTTTGTCCAGTTTCGCGCAGAGCAGGGGCTGGAAGCCCCTGAGCCGGTTTGAACTGGGGTATGCACAGGGACACCAAATGTGCCCCCAGTGCAGGACTTCAAAGCACCAGAGAGTGCTCCCGCCCAGCCCCAATACACACTATCCTGTCTGGGGAGGTGGTTACACCTCCCTGGGACAGGAAACCTATTGTCCAGGCCTCCCCTGCCGGAGTTTCGGTCAGCAGCAGGAGGCCAGACTCGTGTCTGTGGCAGCGGCATCCATTTTGTGATGCCAGGGCTCTGGAAAGTCAGTACCGGGTATACCGGTGTGTACATGTCTCTCCCTCTAGAAGGGTGGAATGCTACCCCCGCCGCCAGAACTGGCGGGGGGGTAGTATTCCAAGATGTTTGACACCAAACACGACATGTTTCCGTGCAGCCATCCCAAAGTTAGCATTTAACGCGAGGTTATAATGCGCTTAAGAGTATATGGTCGGGCTGCACTACAAACAGCATCAGAGAAGGGTCTCCGAACGCTGCAGAGGGGCCCAGCTCATGCAGGGGCACCCTCTCACATAGGAACCACGCACTCTGCCTTCAGGATTGATAAGGCCTGCCATAGGAGTGACTTATAGGTTTATATGTGTGTATGTATGTAGTGATATAGGTAGCATATATCACAGTAAGGGGTGCATGCACCACCTTACCCAGGCTGCAGTAGCAGACCTGTGGTGTCATTTTGGATGGCCTTCCAGGGGTGGCACAATACATGCTGCAGCCCCTGGTAGGCCTCTGAGGTACTTATGCCCTGGGTACATAGTATACCATATACTAGGGACTTATAAGGGCACTCCAGATTCCAATCAGAGATGTGCCTAAGGCACATGGAAACCATTTTAGAGAGGAAGCAGCTAGGCTGGGGTTCTGATTAGCAGGGCCCCAGTCAGACTAAGGTAAAAAAAACAGTGAAGCATAAGCAAAAAGTGGGGGTACCCATGTGAAGCAGATCCTACTCTCCTACACAACCCCCCCCAAACGTAGGGACATTAAACTAACCTTGCCCAGTTAAGTCTTCATGTTCTAAGTGGAAGTACTTAGAGAGTCCATCTGCATTGGCATGGTTACTCCCAGGTCTATGTTCCACTGTGAAGTCCATCCCCTGTAGGGAAATGGACCACCTAAGCAGTTTGGGGTTTTCACCCTTCATTTGTTTTAGCCATAAGAGGGGCTTATGGTCTGTTTGAACAAGGAAGTGAGTACCAAACAAGTATGGCCTCAACTTCTTCAGAGCCCAGACCACAGCAAAGGCCTCCTCTCAATGGCTGACCAACGTTTCTCTCTAGGGGTCAGCCTTCAGCTAATAAAAGCTACTGGCTGATCCTGACCTTCATCATTCAATTGTGACAGTACAGCCCCTACCCCCAATTCAGATGCATCTGTTTGAACAATGAACTTCTTGGAGTAATCAGGACTCTGTAGAATGGGAGCAGTGCACATGGCCTGCTTCAGGTCCTCAAATGCCTTTTGACAGCTAACTGTCCACTGAACCTTTTTGGGCATTTTCTTGGAAGTTAAGTCATTCAGGGGTGTCACTATTGATCCATACCCCTTGACAAATCTCCTATAGTACCCAGTCAGGCCTAATAAGGCTCTCACCTGAGTGGGTAGTTGGGGCAGTCCAGTCCATGATGGTCTGGATCTTGCTCTGCAGTGGTTGAACCTGGCCTCCACCCACAAGGTGGCCCAGGTACACAACCTGACTCTGCCCTATCTGGCACTTGGTGGCCTTGATAGTCAGGCCTGCTTTCTGCAGGGCCTGTAAAACATTTCTGAGGTGGACCAGGTGATCCTCCCAGGTGGAGCTAAAGACAGCAATATCATCTAGATATGCTGCACTATAGGCTTCCAGACCTGTAAGGACTGTATTCACCAACCTCTGAAAAGTGGCAGGTGCATTCTTCAGACCAAAGGGCATCACCACAAATTGATAATGCCCACTAGGGGTTGAGAATGCTGTCTTTCGCTTTGCATCATCAGCTAGTCTGATCTGCCAGTAGCCAGCTGTCAGGTCAAATGTGCTTAGATACTTGGCTGAGGCCAAAGTGTCTATTAGCTCATCTGCCCGTGGTATTGGATGGGCATCAGTCCTAGTGACTGCATTGAGACCCCTGTAGTCCACACAAAACCTCATCTCTCTTTTCCCACCATTGGTGTGAGGTTTTGGCACAAGGACCACTGGATTAGCCCAAGGGCTATCTGAGGGTTCAATAACTCCCAAATCCAACATCTTCTGGACTTCTGTCCTGATACAGTCCCTGACATGGTCAGGTTGCCTATAAATCTTATTTTTAATAGGCAGAATGTCCCCAGTGTCCACTTCATGAGTGCACCAGGTAGTCTGACTGGGTGTCAGTGAGAATATGTGTCTGAACTGATTGAGCACCTGTCTGCAATCAGTCTGCTGCTGGGTAGTGAGGCTGCCTGCCAAGGCTACACCATCCACTGACCCATAACCAGGGTTCTGTGAGAGCAGGTCAGGGAGTGGGTCACTCTCTTCCTCCTGTCCCTCATCAGTAGCCATGAGCAAGCCCATGTCTGCCCTGTCCACATATGGTTTTAACCTGTTGACATGGAGAACCCTGTGGGGACTCCTGGGTGTTCCTAGGTCCACCAAATAGGTAACCTCACCCTTCTGTTCAACAATGGTATGGGGTCCACTCCATTTGTCTTGGAGAGCTGCTGGGGCCACTGGCTCCAACACCCACACCTTCTGTCCTGGCTGGTAAACAGCCTTTTGGTCATGCCAGGCTTTTTGAAGTTCCTGGCTAGCCTCAAGGTTTTTAGTTGCCTATTTCATATACTCAGCCATCCGGGAGCAGAGACCAAGTACATAGTCCACTATGTCTTGCTTTGGGGGCTTGAGAGGTAACTCCCATCCTTCCTTCACCAAGCACAATGGACCCCTGACAGGGTGACCAAACAAAAGTTCAAAAGGGCTGTAGCCAACACCCTTTTGAGGCACCTCCCTGTATGCAAATAAAAGGCAGGGCAAGAGTATGTCCCATCTCCGCCTAAGCTTTTCTGGGAGCCCTTTAATCATGCCCTTCAAGGTTTTGTTGAATCTCTCAACTAAACCATTGCATTGTGGGTGATAGGGTGTGGTGAACTTGTAAGTCACTCCACACTACTTCCACATTGCTTTTAAGTATCCAGACATAAAGTTTGCACCCCTCTCTGATACAACCTCCTTAGGGAAGCCCACTCTTGAGAAAATTCCCAGGAGGGCCCTTGCCACCACAGGTGCTGTAGTGGTCCTAAGGGGAATAGCCTCTGGGTAACTGGTGGCATGATCCACTACCACCAGGATAAACCTGTGCCCAGATGCTGTTTGGGGATCCATGGGACCAACAATGTCAATCCCCACCCTTTCAAAGGGAACCCCCACCACAGGTAGTGGTATCAGGGGGCCTTTGTAGTGCCACCTGCCTTGCCACTGGCCTGGCAGGTTACACAGGAGCGACAAAACTCCTTGGTGTCTTCAGACATGTGGGGCCAGTGAAAGTGAGGGACAATTCTGTCCCAAGTCTTGTTCTGGCCCAGGTGACCTGCTAAGGGAATGTCATGGGCTAAGGTCAATAGGAAGCCCCTGAACTTCAGAGGTATAACCAACCTCCTGGTGGCACCAGGCTTGGGGTCTCTACACTCTGAGTACAAGAGTCCATCATCCCAATACACAGTATGGGGACCACTAGCTTTCCCAGCAGCCTCAGCAGCAGCTTGCTGTCTGAGGGGTTCAAGAGAGGGGCAGCTCTGCTGCTCCTGGCTCAGATCTGCCCTGGAAGGGCCCCCTGTCCCCAAGAACTCAACCTGGTCAGGTTCAAGCTCCTCTGGGACAGTTCCTTCCTCAGGACTGAGATCATCACCCTCAAGGGACTGATCTTCCTTCTGAGCCAAGGGGGAAGGCACTGCCTTTACCCTACTACTCCTCTTCTTGGAGGGCACTTGGTCCTTTATTCCAGAATCCAAGGCCTGTTCAGTGTTAGACATTTTGGCTTGTGACCTGGTCACAGCAAACACATCTGCAGGGATGCCCAGCATTTCTGCATGGGTCCTGAGCTCCACTTCTGCCCAAGCTGAAGTTTCTAAGTCATTGCCAAGCAAGCATTCAACGGGTAGGTCTGCACTTACCACAACCTTCTTAAGGCCAGTTACCCCTCCCCAGGAGAAGTTAACAACTGCCAGAGTATGGTCTGTTCTGACGTTGCTAGCATTGGTCACTTGGTACATTTCACCAAGTATAATCTGCCCAGGATTCACAAGGTCTTGTGTCACCATGGTGACACTTGCCCCTGTGTCCCTAAATGCCAAAGCCTCTTTTCCATTGATTAAAGGCTGTTGCCTGTACTTGCCCAGATTACTGGGACTCACAGAGGAGGTCATATCCATGCCTCCATCACAGACTAGGACAGCCTGAGTGAGTTCTCTGACTAGGTCAGAGCTCATCTCTTTACCCAGGGTCAACCCTACTAAACCCTTGGCTTGTGTAGTCCCACCACCAACTGTAACTGTACTAGGGGGAGCAGGTGCCTTAGGGGCATTGGTGGGGGCTGGAGTAGAGTCTTTGGACTTGGTGCAATCACTGGTCCAGTGGGTCTTTTGCTTACAGACCTTGCACCATGGTTTCCTTTGGCCTTTCCCTTTGTTAGACTGTGAATCCCCACCTGAAGAAGATTTTTGGGGGCCTTGTGAAGACTTTTGATCTTTACCCTTCTCCCCACCCTTATCAGAGGTTTTCGAATCTTGCTTATTAGGGTCACCACCTTGGTTCTGTACCTTCTGCTTCACCCTGGTTCTGACCCATTTGTCTGCCTTCTTTCCCAATTCTTGGGGAGAGGTCAGATCAGAGTCCACCAGGTGCTGATGCAACAGCTGATTTTGACAGTTATTAAGAATCTGCTCCCTCATGATCAGATTGTACAATCCTGTGAAGTCACACACCTTACTGCCCAATAACCAACCTTCCAGAGCCTTGGCAGAACAATCAACAAAGTCCACCCAGTCTTGAGTCTGTGCTTTTGGGTATCCCTGAACTTTAACCTGTATTGTTCAGTGGTTAGGCCAAACCCATCAATTAGAGCACTCTTCAAGACTTTGTAATTATCAGCATCCTCCTCTCTAACAGTGAGGAGCTTGTCTCTACCTTTGTCTGCAAAGGAGAGCCACAGGATTGCTGCCCACTGCTCCTGAGGGACCCTCTGTACTTTACAGGCCCTCTCTAGAGCAGTTATCCATTTGTGGATGTCATCCCCACTCTGGTAGGGAGGGACAATCTTGCTCAGGTTTCTATGGTCATAAGACCTTTCCCTATCTTTGGGGAAACTGCTGCCACCATGGGACTCTAGTCCCAACTTTTGTCTCTCTCTATAGAGATCTAGGGACTCCCTGTCTATAGCCAATTGCTGTTTTCTGAGTTCAAGCTGAGTTTGTTCATACTGAATCAGTCTTTCTCCTCTCATGAGAGGATTCCCTCCTATGAGAGGAGACAGAGGTCCCTATTGAGGTGTCAGAGTGGTTGGACTCATGAGAAGGAGACCTAGACCTTCTGGGCACACTCAGAACTCTTCCTGGGGGGACAAAGGGGAGGTCAGTCTGATCCTCCTCCTCCTCCTCCACAGGAGGAATTGGGTTTTCCAGGACAAGGTCATTTTCACCTTCCTGGCCAGTTTCAGAGGGGGGGGCCTGGGTTTCTTCACCCCTGGCCCCCTCCACATCTTCTGCCCCACCCTCTTTGCCTACCCCTTCAGACCCTAGGGGCCTGCTGAGATCATCAGCTAGTAACACCTCCCTGAGGTGTTGGGTGCTGGCACTTTTGCCTGCCTTCAACTTCCTAGTATTGCATAATGCTCTCAATTCCAAGAATGGGAGTTTATCATACTTGGAGGGAAGAAGCCCACTGGCTTCTGGCGAGGACTCACTGGGTCCTGGCTTTGAAGACATTACTAGTGAGGTGTGGTGTATGCACTACCTACTCTAGTGTGGCCTACTAAACTCTCTTGAGTTGTAGAAAGGGTGTGCTATCCCTTAACACACAACTCTAAGTTCAGTAGAACTTACTGTATTACTAAGCTTGATTTATATGTACCTTAGGTACCCTTAGTGGTTTTCAGTTGATCAATTCAATTGAGATTATCTGGTAAAACAATAGCAAGCTGGAATCCCACACGCTGCACACTAATGTGAGAAGTTGGCCTGGCATATGCTGTCCACTAATTATAGTGGGCACCTTGCACCAGTCCAAACAACCCCTTATTGGAGATAGGTTAAAGACAACCTTTATTGAAAGCTATCCTAGTGGTAGCTATGGAGAGCAGCCTTCAGGCTAAGTCTTGAAGGAATGTAAAGCAGCTTGTTTTACCAGTCTATAATCTCTTGAGTGACCAAATGAAAGAGGACCACACCAGGTATATATTCAAAATATATGTATTTATTGCTAAACACACCCCTCTAGTCTCTTTATGAGGCTAGAGTTCGAAGTACATAAATTATAAGTTAGTTATCTACAGTAATAGCACAAATACACGTTTGAGCCCTAGGGGCGTACCAAACCATATACCAATAAAGTGGTATAAGAACCACGACTGGGCTAGACACAAGGCCTAGAGCCTGTAGAAGTGCTTGGACCACAAGGAACCACCCAAGGTAGTGACACAGGGGACCCACGGGCGACGCGTGCAGTGTATGAACACAGCCGCGAATCGCCGTTAACTTCTATGGGGAAAGTCGCGGTTTGAATTTAAAAGAAAAGGGACACTTAGAGGAGGACTTGGAGCAAACCCTTTGAGAACTAGGCTGTTCTAGTGTCAATACCCATGGGAGCACCGGAGTACTCAAGTTACCTCACCCAGGGAAGCCGGGTGCATAGGTGTCTTTCGGGGTCGGGTTTCGTCGTCGCTTTCAATGGCGATCTGCTGCAAAGTGCTGCTGGCGGCCAAGTCGAAAGTGTTCGGGTGGATCCAAAGGTGGATCGAAGATCTGAAGAACCTGAAAGCAGAGGGGACAGAGTCTGGGTCACTAGCCAGTGACCAGGAAGGCAATGAGCAGATGCCCACCGATGTCGAGTGCTTCAGGTAGGTTGACGGTCATCTTGACTCTTCAGCCACGAGGTCCAGGAGGTGTCGACGATGACCAGGAGCTGGATTCAAACTGTCCCATGATGTCTGTCGATTGCAGGGGTGTTGGCGACTGGATTGGACCCAACAAGCCTTGGCAACGGCAAGTCTTGTGGAAATGGAAGAATGACGATGTTGCAGACCAGCAAGGTCTGGGGGACTCACCCAGAGAGGGTAAGTCAGGGCACGCCTGGAGCAACCAGGGAGC
This sequence comes from Calotriton arnoldi, assembly GCA_963921515.1. Taxonomy (NCBI): domain Eukaryota; kingdom Metazoa; phylum Chordata; class Amphibia; order Caudata; family Salamandridae; genus Calotriton; species Calotriton arnoldi. The sequence continues at coordinate 459,787 of CAWUFW010005561.1, forward strand.
CCAAGCAGAAAAAGATTGGCCTTCGGGAGGGCCTACTAGCCAACGGACTAGCGACCGCGAAGGAGCCTCGAGTCGTTGCACGTGGAGCTGGCTCACAGGACACTCGTGGAGTGGAGGCCAGTGATCTTCGATGCAGTTGGTGCTGGAGGCTGGGGCTACTCGGAGCCCAAAGCACGACTTCGTGGGAGACCCAGAAGAGGATGCACTTGCAAATGCGATCGGTGTCCAGGGGTCACGGTTCCACATTACCCACGACAGCTACGGGCCTCAGCTTTGCTGGGAACTCAGGGCAGCCTCGGTGAAGTCTGGAAATCTACCTCTGGTGATGCAAAGACTTCGGCATCCGACTGGAGCTTCAGCGATGCAGACCGGACAATTGCTTCTTTGGTGCCTGCCAAGCAGGGGAGTCACTTCCTTGACCCCAAGGGAGATTCTTCAGTCCTCTAATCTTAAAGTAGAGCGTCGAAGGTCCAGGATTCTGTGTCAGAGTTTCGTCCAGGTAAATCTAAAGTCCTAAGGACTGGGGTCCCATACTTATACTAAGGTAGGGGTTGGACATACTCTGTGGCCCCACCTATGGGAGGGTCAGGGCAGAGGGGTGATTACACCCCTTTCCCTTTGTCCAGTTTTGCACCAGAGCAGGGGCTGGAAGCCCCTGAGCCGGTTTGAACTGCGGTATGCACAGGGACACCAAATGTGCCCCCAGTGCAGGACTTCAAAGCACCAGAGAGTGCTCCCGCCCAGCCCCAATACACACTATCCTGTCTGGGGAGGTGGTTACACCTCCCTGGGACAGGAAACCTATTGTCCAGGCCTCCCCTGCCGGAGTTTCGGTAAGCAGCAGGAGGCCAGACTCGTGTCTGTGGCAGCGGCATCCATTTTGTGATGCCAGGGCTCTGGAAAGTCAGTACCGAGTATACCGGTGTGTACATGTCTCTCCCTCTAGAAGGGTGGAATGCTACCCCCGCCGCCAGAACTGGCGGGGGGGTAGTATTCCAAGATGTTTGACACCAAACACGACATGTTTCCGTGCAGCCATCCCAAAGTTAGCATTTAACGCGAGGTTATAATGCGCTTAAGAGTATATGGTCGGGCTGCACTACAAACAGCATCAGAGAAGGGTCTCCGAATGCTGCAGAGGGGCCCAGCTCATGCAGGGCACCCTCTCACATAGGAACCACGCACTCTGCCTTCAGGATTGATAAGGCCTGCCATAGGAGTGACTTATAGGTTTATATGTGTGTATGTATGTAGTGATATAGGTAGCCTATATCACAGTAAGGGGTGCATGCACCACCTCACCCAGGCTGCAGTAGCAGACCTGTGGTGTATTTTGGATGGCCTTCCAGGGGTGGCACAATACATGCTGCAGCCCCTGGTAGGTCTCTGAGGTACCTATGCCCTGGGTACATAGTATACCATATACTAGGGACTTATAAGGGCACTCCAGATTCCAATCAGAGATGTGCCTAAGGCACATGGAAACCATTTTAGAGAGGAAGCAGCTAGGCTGGGGTTCTGATTAGCAGGGCCCCAGCCAGACTAAGGTCGAAAAACAGTGAAGCATCAGCAAAAAGTGGGGGTACCCATGTGAAGCAGATCCTACTCTCCTACAGAGAGTAGCAGATAGAAGCAAGAGCAGTGCAGAAAGAACCAACAAAGGTACAGAAAGAGGCAAGAGGGGTGCAGAAAGAGGCAAGAGTAGTGCAGAAAAAAGCAAAAGAGGTGCATTAAGAGGCAAGAGGGGTGCAGAAAGAGGCAAAAGCAGTTCAGAAAGAACCAAGAGACGTGCAGGAAAAGGGAAGAAGGGTGCAGAAAGAGGCACGAGGGGTGCAGAAAGAAGCAAGAGATGTGTAAAAAGAAGCAAGAGAAGTGCAGAAAGAAGCAACAGAGGTGCACAAAGAGGCAAGAGGGGTGCAGAAAGAAGCAAGAGAAGTGCAGAAAGAAGGAACAGAGGTACAGAAAAAGGCAAGTGGGTTCAGACAGAGGCAAGAGAGGTGCAGAAAGAAGGAAGAGGGGTGCAGAAAGAGGCAAGAGCAGTGCAGAAATTTGCAAGACAGGTGCAAAAAGAAACAAGAGCAGTACAGAAACAACCAAGAGAGATGCAGAAAGAGGCAAGAGCGGTGCAGAAAGAAGCAAGAGAAGTGCAGAAAGAAGGAACAGAGGTACAGAAAGAGGCAAGCGGGGTGCAGACAGAGGCAAGAGAGGTGCAGAAAGAAGGAAGAGGGGTGCAGAAAGAGGCAAGAGCGGTGCAGAAATTTGCAAGACAGGTGCAGAAAGAAACAAGAGCAGTACAGAAACAACCAAGAGAGATGCAGAAAGAGGCAAGAGGGGTGCAGAAAGAGGCAAGAGAGTTGCAGAAACAGGCAAGAGATGTGCAGAAAGAGGGAACAGGGGTGCAGATAGAGGCAAGAGAGGTGCAGAAAGAGAGAAGAGAGGTGTAGCAAGAGGGAAGAAGGGTGCAGAAAGAGGCACGAGGGGTGCAGAAAGAAGCAAGAGAAGTGCAGAACGAAGCAAGAGAAGTGCAGAAAGAAGCAACAGAGGTGCAGAAAGAGGCAAAAGGGGTGAAGAAAGTGGAAGAGAAGTGCAAAAAAGAAGCAACAGAGGTGCAGAAGGAGGCAAGAGAAATGCAGAAAGAGGCAAGAGAGTTGCAAAAACAGGCAAAAGAGCTGCAGAAAGAAGCAAGAACAGTGCAGAAAGAACCAACAGAGGTGCAGAAGGAGGCAAGAGGGGTGCAGAAAGAGGCAAAAGGGGTGCAGAAAGAGGCAAGTGAGGTGCAGAAAGAAGCAAGAGCAGTGCAGTAAGAAACAACAGAGGTACAGAAGGAGGCAAGAGGTGTGCAGAAAGCAGCAACAGCAGTGCAGAAAGAACCAAGAGACGTGCAGGAAAAGGGAAGAAGGGTGCAGAAAGAGGCATGAGGGGTGCACAAAGAAGAAAGAGGAGTGCAGAAAGAAGCACCAGAGGTACAGAAAGAGGCAAGAGTGGTGCAGAAAGAGGGGAGAGAGGTGTAGAAAGAGGCAAGAGAGTTGCACAAAGAGGGAAGAGATGTGCAGAAAGAGGCAAGAGGGGTGCTGAAAGAAGCAAGTGAGGTGCAGGAAGAGGCAAGAGAGGTGCAGAAAGAGGCAAGAGAGGTGAAGAAACAGGCAAGAGAGGTGCAGAAAGAGGGAAGAAAAGTGCAGAAAGAGGCAAGAGAGTTGCAGAAACAGGCAAAAGAGGTGCGCAAAGAGGGAACAGGGGTGCACACAGAGGCAAGAGAGATACAGAAAGAACCAACAGAGGTGCAGAAAGAGGCAAGAGGGGTGCACAAATGTACAAGAGAGTAGCAGATAGAAGCAAGAGCAGTGCAGAAAGAACCAACAAATGTACAGAAAGAGGCAAGAGGGGTGCAGAAAGAGGCAAGAGAAGTGCAGAAAAAAGCAAAAGAGGTGCATTAAGAGGCAAGAGGGGTGCAGGAAGAGGCAAAAGCAGTACAGAAAGAAGCAACAGAGGTGCAGAAAGAGGCAATAGGGGTGCAGAAAGAGGCAAGAGAAGTGCAGAAGGAAGCAACAGAGGTGCAGAAAGAAGCAAGAGAAGTGAAGAAAGAAGCAACAGAGGTGCAAAAAGAGGCAAGAGGGGTGCAGAAAGAAGCAAGAGAAGTACAGAAAGAAGGAACAGAGGTACAGAAAGAGGCAAGCGGGGTACAGACAGAGGCAAGACAGGTGCAGAAAGAAACAAGAGGGGTGCATAAAGAGGCAAGAGCGGTGCAGAAATTTGCAAGACGGGTGCAGAAAGAAACAAGAGCAGTACAGAAACAACCAAGAGAGATGCAGAAAAAGGCAAGAGGGGTGCAGATAGAGGCAAGAGAGGTGCAGAAAGAGGGAAGAGAGGTGTAGAAAGAGGGAAGAAGGGTGCAGAAAGAAGCAAGAGGGGTGCAGAAAGAAGCAAGAGAAGTGCAGAAAGAAGCAAGAGAAGTGCAGAAAGAAGCAACAGAGGTGCAGAAAGAGGCAAGAGGGGTACAGAAAGAGGAAGAGAAGTGCAAAAAAGAAGCAACAGAGGTGCAGACGGAGGCAAGAGAAGTGCAGAAAGAGGCAAGAGAGTTGCAAAAACAGGCAAAAGAGCTGCAGAAAGAAGCAAGAGCAGTGCAGAAAGAACCAACTGAGGTGCAGAAGGAGGCAAGAGTGGTGCAGAAAGAGGCAAGAGGGGTGCAGAAAATTGCAAGAGAGGTGCAGAAAGAAGCAAGAGCAGTGCAGTAAGAAACAACAGAGGTACAGAAGGAAGCAAGAGGGGTGCAGAAAGCGGCAAGAGCAGTGCATAAAGAACCAAGAGACGTGCAGGAAAAGGGAAGAAGGGTGCAGAAAGAGGCATGAGGGGTGCACAAAGAAGAAAGAGTAGTGCAGAAAGAAGCGCCAGAGGTGCTGAAAGAAGCACGAAGGGTGCAGAAAGAGGCAAGAGAAGTGCAGAAAGAAGAACCAGAAGTACAGAAAGAGGCAAGAGTGGTGCAGAAAGAGGGGAGAGAGGTGTAGAAAGAGGCAAGAGAGTTGCACAAAGAGGGAAGAGATGTGCAGAAAGAGGCAAGAGGGGTGCTGAAAGAAGCAAGTGAGGTGCAGGAAGAGGCAAGAGAGGTACAGAAAGAGGCAAGAGTGGTGCAGAAAGAGGGGAGAGAGGTGTAGAAAGAGGCAAGAGAGTTGCACAAAGAGGGAAGAGATGTGCAGAAAGAGGCAAGAGGGGTGCAGAAAGAAGGAAGCCGGGTGCAGAAGGAGGCAAGAGAACTGCAGAAAGAGGCAAGAGAGTTGCAGACACAGGCAAAAGAGGTACAGAAAGAGGGAACAGGGGTGCAGACAGAGGCAAGAGAGGTGCAGAAACAGGTAAGAGGGGTGCAGAAAGAAGCAAGAGCAGTGCAAAAGAACCAACAGAGGTGCAAAAAGAGGCAAGTGAGGTGCAGAAGGAGGCAAGAGAACTGCAGAAAGAGGCAAGAGAGTTGCAGAAACAGGCAAAAGGGGTGCACAAAGAGGGAACAGGTGGGCAGACTGAGGCAAGAGAGGTGCAGAAAGAACCAACAGAGGTACAGAAAGAGGCAAGTGGGGTACAGAAAGAGGCATGTGAAGTGCAGAACGAAGCAAAAGAGGTGCAGAAAGAACCAACAGAGGTGCAAATAGAGGCAAGAGGGGTGCAGAAATGGGTAGGAGAGGTGCACAAAGAGGCAAGAGGAGTACAGAAAGAGGCAGGAGGGGTGCAGAAAGAAGGAAGAGAACTGCAGGAAGAAGCAACAGAGGTGCTAAAAGAGGCACGAAGGGTGCAGAAAGAAGCAAGAGAAGAACAGAAAGAAGAAAGAGAAGTGCAGAAAGAGACAAGAGAGGTGCAGAAAGAAGCAAGATCAGTGCAGGAAGAAGCAACAGAGGTGCAGAAAGAGGCAAGAGGGGTGCAGAAAGAGGGGAGAGAAGTGTAGAAAGAAGCAAAAGAGGTGCAGTAAGAGGCAAGAGAGGTGCAGAAAGAGGCAAGAGCAGTGCAGAAAGAACCAAGAGATGTACAGAAAGAGGCATGAGAGGTACCGAAAGAGGCAAGAGATGTGCAGAAAATAGGAAGAAGGGTGCAGAAAGAAGCAAGAGAAGTGCAGAAAGAAGCAACATAGGTGTAGAAAGAGGCAAGAGGGGTGCAGAAAGAGGCAAGAGAAGTGCAGAAGGAAGCAACAGAGGTGCAGAAAGAAGTAAGAGAAGTGCAGAACGAAGTAACAGAGGTACAAAAAGAGGCAAGAGGGGTGCAGAAAGAAGCAAGAGAAGTGCAGAAAGAAGGAACAGAGGTGCAGAAAGAGGCAAGAGGGGTGCAAACAGAGGCAAGAGAGGTGCAGAAAGAGGGAAGAGGGGTGCAGAAAGAGGCAAGAGGGATGCATAAATGTGCATGACAGGTGCAGAAAGAAACAAGAGCATTACAGAAACAACCAAGAGAGATGCTGAAAGAGGCAAGAGGGGTGCAGAAAGAGGCAAGAGAGTTGCAGAGATAGGCAAGAGATGTGCAGAAAGAGTTACCAGGGGTGCACATAGAGGCAACAGAGGTGCAGGAAGAGGGAACAGAGGTGTAGAAAGAGGGAAGAAGGGTGCAGATAGAGGCAAGAGGGGTGCAGAAAGAAGCAAGAGAAGTGCAGAAAGAAGCAAGAGAAGTGCAGAAAGAAGCAACAGAGTTGCAGAAAGAGGCAAGAGGGGTGCAGAAAGAGGAAGAGAAGTACAAAAAAGAAGCAACAGAGGTGCAGAAGGAGGCAAGAGAAGTGCAGAAAGAGGCAAGCGAGTTGCAGAAACAGGCAAAAGAGCTGCAGAAAGAACCAACAGAGGTGCAGAAGGAGGCAAGAGGGGTACAGAAAGAGGCAAGACAAGTGCAGAAGGAAGCAACAGAGGTGCAGAAAGAAGCAAGAGAAGTGCAGAAAGAAGTAACAGAGGTGCAAAAAGAGGCAAGAGGGGTGCAGAAAGAAGCAAGAGAAGTGCAGAAAGAACAACAGAGGTGCAGAAAGAGGCAAGAGGGGTGCAGAAAGAGGCAAGAGAAGTGCAGAAGTAAGCAACAGAGGTGCAGAAAGAAGCAAGAGAAGTGCAGAAAGAAGTAACAGAGGTGCAAAAAGAGGCAAGAGAGGTGCAGAAAGAAGCAAGAGAAGTGCAGAAAGAAGGAACAGAGGTGCAGAAAGAGGCAAGAGGGGTGGAGACAGAGGCAAGAGAGGTGCAGAAAGAGGGAAGAGGGGTGCAGAAAGAAGAAAGAGGCAAGAGGGATGCAGAAATTTGCATGACAGGTGCAGAAAGAAACAAGAGCAGTACAGAAACAACCAAGAGAGATGCAGAAAGAGGCAAGAGGGGTGCAGAAAGAAGCAAGTGAGTTGCAGAAACAGCCAAGAGATGTGCAGAAAGAGTTAACAGGGGTGGAGATAGAGGCAAGAGAGGTGCAGGAAGAGGGAACAGAGGTGTAGAAAGAGGGAAGGGTGCAGAAAAAGGCAAGAGGGGTGCAGAAAGAAGCAAGAGAAGTGCAGAAAGAAGCAAGAGAAGTGCAGAAAGAAGCAACAGAGGTGCAGAAAGAGGCAAGATGGGTGCAGAAAGAGGAAGAGAAGTGCAAAAAAGAAGCAACAGAGGTGCAGAAGGAGGCAAGAGAAGTGCAGAAAGAGGCAAGAGAGTTGCAGAAACAGGCAAAAGAGCTGCAGAAAGAATCAAGAGCAGTGCAGAAAGAACCAACAGAGGTGCAGAAGGAGGCAAGAGGGGTGCAGAAAGAGGCAAGAGGGGTGCAGAAATTTGCAAGAGAGGTGCAGAAAGAAGAGCAGTGCAGTAAGAAACAACAGAGGTACAGAAGGAGGCAAGAGGGGTGCATAAAGCGGCAAGAGCAGTGCAGAAAGAACCAAGAGACGTGCAGGAAAAGGGAAGAAGGGTGCAGAAAGAGGCATGAGGGGTGCACAAAGAAGGAAGAGAAGTGCAGAAAGAAGCACCAGAGGTGCTGAAAGAGGGATGAAGGGTGCAGAAAGAGGGAAGAGTGGTGTAGAAAGAGGCAAGAGAGTTGCACAAAGAGTAAAGAGATGTGCAGAAAGAGGCAAGAGGGGTGTAGAAAGAAGCAAGTGAGGTGCAGAAAGAGGCAAGAGAGGTGCAGAAAGAGGCAAGAGAGGTGAAGAAACAGGCAAGCGAAGTACAAAAAGAGGCAAGAGAATTGCTGAACGAAGCAACATAGGTGTAGAAAGAAGCAAGAGAAGTGCAGAAAGAGGCAAGTGAGGTGCAGACAGAGGCAAGAGAGGTGCAGAAAGAGGGAAGAGTGGTGTAGAAAGAGGCAAGAGAGTTGCACAAAGAGTAAAGAGATGTGCAGAAAGAGGCAAGAGGGGTGGAGAAAGAAGCAAGTGAGGTGCAGAAAGAGGCAAGAGAGGTGAAGAAAGAGGCAAGAGAGGTGAAGAAACAGGCAAGCGAAGTACAGAAAGAGGCAAGAGAATTGCTGAACGAAGCAACAGAGGTGCAGAAAGAAGCACCAGAAGTATAGAAAGAGGCAAGAGTGGTGCAGAAAGAGGGAAGAGTGGTGTAGAAAGAGGCAAGAGAGTTGCACAAAGAGTAAAGAGATGTGCAGAAAGAGGCAAGTGGGGTGCAGAAAGAAGCAAGTGAGGTGCAGAAAGAGGCAAGAGAGGTGCAGAAAGTGGCAAGAGAGGTGAAGAAACAGGCAAGCGAAGTACAGAAAGAGGCAAGAGAATTGCTGAACGAAGCAACAGAGGTGTAGAAAGAAGCAAGAGAAGTGCAGAAAGAAACAAGAGCAGTACAGAAACAACCAAGAGAGATGCAGAAAGAGGCAAGAGGGGTGCAGACAGAGGCAAGAGAGGTGCAGAAACAGGTAAGAGGGGTGCAGAAATTTCCAAGAGAGGTGCAGAAAGAAGCAAGAGCAGTGCAAAAGAACCAACAGAGGTGCAAATGGAGGCAATTGAGTTGCAGAAGGAGGCAAGAGAACTGCAGAAAGAGGCAAGTGAGTTGCAGAAACAGGCAAAAGGGGTACAAAAAGAAGGAACAGGTAGGCAGACTGAGGCAAGAGAGGTGCAGAAAGAACCAACAGAGGTGCAGAAAGAGGCAAGAGGGGTACAGAAAGAGGCATGTGAAGTGCAGAACAAAGCAAAAGAGGTGCAGAAAGAACCTACAGAGGTGCAAAAAGAGGCAAGAGGGGTGCAGAAAGGGGTAGGAGAGGTGCACAAAGAGGCAAGAGGGATACAGAAAGAGGCAGGAGGGTGCAGAAAGAAGGAAGAGTACTGCAGAAAGAAGCAACAGAGGTGCTGAAAGAGGCAGGAGAAGTGCAGAAATACGCAAGAGAGAGTTGCAGAAACAGCCAAAAGAGCTGCAGAAAGAATCAAGAGCAGTGCAGAAAGAACTAACAGAGGTGCAGAAGGAGGCAAGAGGGTGCAGAAAGAGGCAAGAGCAGTGCAGAAAGAACCAAGAGACGTGCAGGAAAAGGGAAGAAGGGTGCAGAAAGAGGCATGAGGGGTGCACAAAGAAAGAAGAGAAGTGCAGAAAGAAACACCAGAGGTGCTGAAAGAGGCACGAAGGGTGCAGAAAGAGGCAGGAGAAGTGCAGAAAGAATCACCAAAGTTATAGAAAGAGGCAAGAGTGGTGCAGAAAGAGGGAAGAGAGGTGTAGAAAGAGGCAAGAGAGTTGCACAAAGAGGGAAGAGATATGCAGAAAAAGGCAAGAGGGGTATAGAAAGAAGCAAGTGAGGTGCAGAAAGAGGCAAGAGAGGTGCAGAAAGAGGCAAGAGAGGTGAAGAAACAGGCAAGAGAAGTGCAGAAAGAGGCAAGAGAATTGATGAAAGAAGCAACAGAGGTGTAGAAAGAAGCAAGAGAAGTGCAGAAAGAGGCAAGTGAGGTGCAGAAAGAGGCAAGAGAGGTGCAGAAAGAGGGAAGACGAGTGCAGAAGGAGGCAAGAGAACTGCAGAAAGAGGAAAGAGAGTTGCAGAAACAGGCAAAAGAGGTACAGAAAGAGGGAACAGGGGTGCAGACAGAGGCAAGAGAGGTGCAGAAACAGGTAAGAGGGTTTCAGAAAATTGCAAAAGAGATGCAGAAAGAAGCAAGAGCAGTGCAAAAGAACCAACAGAGGGGCAAAAAGAGGCAAGTGAGTTGCAGAAGAGGCAAGAGAACAGCAGAAAGAGGCTAGAGAGTTGCAGAAACAGGCAAAAGGGGTGCAAAAAGAGGGAACAGGTGGGCAGACTGAGGCAAGAGAGGTGCAGAAAGAACTAACAGAGGTGCAGAAAGAGGCAAGAGGGGTACAGAAAGAGGCATGTGAAGTGCAGAATAAAGCAAAAGAGGTGCAGAAAGAACCAACAGAGGTGCAAAAAGAGGCAAGAGGGGTGCAGAAAGGAGTAGGAGAGGTGCACAAAGAGGCAATTGGGGTACAGAAAGAGGCAGGAGGGGTGCAGAAAGAAGCAACAGAGGTGCTGAAAGAGGCATGAAGGGTGCAGAAAGAGGCAAGAGAATTACAGAAAGAAGCAAGAGAAGTGCAGAAAGAGACAAGAGAGGTGCAGAAAGAAGCAAGAACAGTGCAGAAAGAAGCAACAGAGGTGCAGAAATAGGCAAGAGGGGTACAGAAAGAGGAGAGAGAAGTGTAGAAAGAAGCAAAATAGGTGCAGAAACAGGCAAGAGGGGTTCAGAAAGAGGCAAGAAAAGTGCAGAGAGAAGCAAAAGAGGTGCAGAAAGAGGCAAGAGAAGTGCAGAAAATGGTAAGAGAGGTGCCAAAAGAGGCAGGAGAGGTGCACAAAGAGGCAAAAGGGATACAGAAAGAGGCAAGAGGGGTACAGAAAGAAGCAAGAGAAGTACAGAAAGAAGCACCAGAGGTGCTGAAAGAGGCATAAAAGGGTGCAGAAAGAGGCAGGAGAAGTGCAGAAAGAAGCACCAGAGGTACAGAGAGAGGCAAGAGTGGTACAGAAAGAGGGGAGAGAGGTGTAGAAAGAGGCAAGAGAGTTGCACAAAGAGGGAAGAGATGTACAGAAAGAGGCAAGAGGGGTGCTGAAAGAAGCAAGTGAGGTGCAGGAAGAGGCAAGAGAGGTGCAGAAAGAAGCAAGAGAGGTGAAGAAACAGGCAAGAGAGGTACAGAAAGAGGGAAGACGAGTGCAGAAAGAGACAACAGGGGTGCAGAAAGAAGGAAGACAGGTGCAGAAGGAGGCAAGAGAACTGCAGATAGAGGCAAGAGAATTGCAGAAACAGGCAAAAGAGGTACAGAAAGAGGGAACAGGGGTGCAGACAGAGGCAAGGGAGGTGCAGAAACATGTAAGAGGGGTACATAAATTTGCAAGAGAGGTGCAGAAAGAAGCAAGAGCAGTGCAAAACAACCAACAGAGGTGCAAAAAGAGGCAAGTGAGGTGCAGAAGGAGGCAACAGAACTGCAGAAAGAGGCAAGAGAGTTGCAGAAACAGGCAAAAGGGGTGCAAAAAGAGGGAACAGGTGGGCAGACTGAGGCAAGAGAGGTGCAGAAAGAACCAACAGAGGTACAGAAAGAGGCAAGTGGGATACAGAAAGAGGCATGTGAAGTGCAGAACGAAGCAAAAGAGGTGCAGAAAGAACCAACAGAGGTGCAAAAAGAGGGGTGCAGAAAGGGGTAGGAGAGGTACACAAAGAGGCAAGAGGGGTACAGAAAGAGGCAGGAGGGGTTCAGAAAGAAGGAAGAGAACTGCAGGAAGAAGCAACAGAGGTGCTGAAAGAGGCACGAAGGGTGCAGAAAGAGGCAAGAGAAGTACAGAAAGAAGCAAGAGAAGTGCAGAAAGAGACAAGAGAGGTGCAGAAAGAAGCAAGAACAGTGCAGAAAGAAGCAACAGAGGTGCAGAAAGAGGCACAATGGGTGCAGAAAGAAGAGAGAGAAGTGCAGAAAGAAGCAACAGAGGTGCAGAAGAGGCAAGAGGGGTGCAGAAAGAGGCAAGAGTAGTGCAGAAGGAAGCAACAGAGGTGCAGAAAGAAGCAAGAGAAGTGCAGAAAGAAGCAACAGAGGTGCAAAAAGAGGCAAGAGGGGTGCAGAAAGAAGCAAGAGAAGTGCAGAAAGAAGGAACATAGGTGCAGAAAGAGGCAAGAGGGCTGCAGACAGAGGCAAGAGAGGTGCAGAAAGAGGGAAGAGGGGTGCAGAAAGAGGCAAGAGGGATGCAGAAATTTGCATGACAAGTGCAGAAAGAAACAAGAGCAGTACAGAAACAACCAAGAGAGATGCAGAAAGAGGCAAGAGGGGTGCAGAAAGAGGCAAGAGAGTTGCAGAAACAGGCAAGAGATGTGCAGAAAGAGTTAACAAGGGTGCAGATAGAGGCAAGAGAGGTGCAGAAAGAGGGAACAGAGGTGTAGAAAGAGGGAAGAAGGGCGCAGAAAGAGGCAAGAGGGGTGCAGAAAGAAGCAACAGAAGTGCAGATAGAAGCAAGAGAAGTGCAGAAAGAAGCAACAGAGGTGCAGAAAGAGGAAAGAAAAGTGCAGAAAGAGGAAGACAAGTGCAAAAAAGAAGCAACAGAGGTGCAGAAGGAGGCATGAGAAGTGCAGAAAGAGGCAAGAGAGTTGCAGAAACAGGCAAAAGAGCTGCAGAAAGAATCAAGAGCAGTGCAGAAAGAACCAACAGAGGTGCAGAAGGAGGCAAGAGGGGTGCAGAAAGAGGCAAGAGGGGTGCAGAAATTTGCAAGAGAGGTGCAGAAAGAAGCAAGAGCAGTGCAGTAAGAAACAACAGAGGTACAGGAGGAGGCAAGAGAGGTGCAGAAAGCAGCAAGAGCAGTGCAGAAAGAACCAAGAGACGTGCAGGAAAAGGGAAGAAGGGTGCAGAAAGAGGCATGAGGGGTGCACAAAGAAAGAAGAGAAGTGCAGGAAAGAAGCACCAGAGGTGCTGAAAGAGGGATGAAGGGTGCAGAAAGAGGCAGGAGAAGTACAGAAAGAAGCACCAGAGGTATAGAAAGAGGCAAGAGTGGTGCAGAAAGAGGGAAGAGATGTGTAGAAAGAGGCAAGAGAGTTTCACAAAGAGGGAAGAGATGTGCAGAAAGAGGCAAGAGGGGTGCAGAATGAAGCAAGTGAGGTGCAGAAAGTGGCAAGAGTGGTGCAGAAAGAGGCAAGAGAGGTGAAGAAACAGGCAAGAGAAGTGCAGAAAGAGGCAAGAGAATTGCTGAAAGAAGCAACAGAGGTGTAGAAAGAAGCAAGAGAAGTGCAGAAAGAGGCAAGTGAGGTGCAGAAAGAGGCAAGAGAGGTGCAGAAAGAGGGAAGACGAGTGCAGAAAGAGACAACAGGGGTGCAGAAAGAAGGAAGACAGGTGCAGAAGGAGGCAAGAGAACTGCAGAAACAGGAAAGAGAGTTGCAGAAACAGGCAAAAGAGGTGCAGAAAGAGGGAACAGGGGTGCAGACAGAGGCAAGAGAGGTGCAGAAAGAGGTAAGAGGGGTGCAGAAATGTGCAAGAGAGGTGCAGAAAGAGGCAAGAGCAGTGCAAAAGAACCAACAGAGGTGCAGAAGGAGGCAAGAGGGGTGCAGAAAGAGGCAAGAGGGGTGCAGAAATTTGCAAGAGAGGTGCAGAAAGAAGAGCAGTGCAGTAAGAAACAACAGAGGTACAGAAGGAGGCAAGAGGGGTGCATAAAGCGGCAAGAGCAGTGCAGAAAGAACCAAGAGACGTGCAGGAAAAGGGAAGAAGGGTGCAGAAAGAGGCATGAGGGGTGCACAAAGAAGGAAGAGAAGTGCAGAAAGAAGCACCAGAGGTGCTGAAAGAGGGATGAAGGGTGCAGAAAGAGGGAAGAGTGGTGTAGAAAGAGGGCAAGAGAGTTGCACAAAGAGTAAAGAGATGTGCAGAAAGAGGCAAGAGGGGTGCAGAAAGAAGCAAGTGAGGTGCAGAAAGAGGCAAGAGAGGTGCAGAAAGAGGCAAGAGAGGTGAAGAAACAGGCAAGCGAAGTACAGAAAGAGGCAAGAGAATTGCTGAACGAAGCAACAGAGGTGTAGAAAGAAGCAAGAAAAGTGCAGAAAGAGGCAAGTGAGGTGCAGACAGAGGCAAGAGAGGTGCAGAAAGAGGGAAGAGTGGTGTAGAAAGAGACAAGAGAGTTGCACAAAGAGTAAAGAGATGTGCAGAAAGAGGCAAGAGGGGTGGAGAAAGAAGCAAGTGAGGTGCAGAAAGAGGCAAGAGAGGTGCAGAAAGAGGCAAGAGAGGTGAAGAAACAGGCAAGCGAAGTACAGAAAGAGGCAAGAGAATTGCTGAACGAAGCAACAGAGGTGCAGAAAGAAGCACCAGAAGTATAGAAAGAGGCAAGAGTGGTGCAGAAAGAGGGAAGAGTGGTGTAGAAAGAGGCAAGAAAGTTGCACAAAGAGTAAAGAGATGTGCAGAAAGAGGCAAGAGGGGTGCAGAAAGAAGCAAGTGAGGTGCAGAAAGAGGCAAGAGAGGTGCAGAAAGTGGCAAGAGAGGTGAAGAAACAGGCAAGCGAAGTACAGAAAGAGGCCAGAGAATTGCTGAACGAAGCAACAGAGGTGTAGAAAGAAGCAAGAGAAGTGCAGAAAGAAACAAGAGCAGTACAGAAACAACCAAGAGAGATGCAGAAAGAGGCAAGAGGGGTGCAGACAGAGGCAAGAGAGGTGCAGAAACAGGTAAGAGGGGTGCAGAAATTTCCAAGAGAGGTGCAGAAAGAAGCAAGAGCAGTGCAAAAGAACCAACAGAGGTGCAAAAAGAGGCAATTGAGTTGCAGAAGGAGGCAAGAGAACTGCAGAAAGAGGCAAGTGAGTTGCAGAAACAGGCAAAAGGGGTACAAAAAGAAGGAACAGGTGGGCAGACTGAGGCAAGAGAGGTGCAGAAAGAACCAACAGAGGTGCAGAAAGAGGCAAGAGGGGTACAGAAAGAGGCATGTGAAGTGCAGAACAAAGCAAAAGAGGTGCAGAAAGAACCAACAGAGGTGCAAAAAGAGGCAAGAGGGGTGCAGAAAGGGGTAGGAGAGGTGCACAAAGAGGCAAGAGGGATACAGAAAGAGGCAGGAGGGGTGCAGAAAGAAGGAAGAGTACTGCAGAAAGAAGCAACAGAGGTGCTGAAAGAGGCAGGAGAAGTGCAGAAATACGCAAGAGAGTTGCAGAAACAGCCAAAAGAGCTGCAGAAAGAATCAAGAGCAGTGCAGAAAGAACTAACAGAGGTGCAGAAGGAGGCAAGAGGGGTGCAGAAAGAGGCAAGAGCAGTGCAGAAAGAACCAAGAGACGTGCAGGAAAAGGGAAGAAGGGTGCAGAAAGAGGCATGAGGGGTGCACAAAGAAAGAAGAGAAGTGCAGAAAGAAACACCAGAGGTGCTGAAAGAGGCACGAAGGGTGCAGAAAGAGGCAGGAGAAGTGCAGAAAGAAGCACCAAAGTTATAGAAAGAGGCAAGAGTGGTGCAGAAAGAGGGAAGAGAGGTGTAGAAAGAGGCAAGAGAGTTGCACAAAGAGGGAAGAGATATGCAGAAAAAGGCAAGAGGGGTATAGAAAGAAGCAAGTGAGGTGCAGAAAGAGGCAAGAGAGGTGCAGAAAGAGGCAAGAGAGGTGAAGAAACAGGCAAGAGAAGTGCAGAAAGAGGCAAGAGAATTGATGAAAGAAGCAACAGAGGTGTAGAAAGAAGCAAGAGAAGTGCAGAAAGAGGCAAGTGAGGTGCAGAAAGAGGCAAGAGAGGTGCAGAAAGAGGGAAGACGAGTGCAGAAGGAGGCAAGAGAACTGCAGAAAGAGGAAAGAGAGTTGCAGAAACAGGCAAAAGAGGTACAGAAAGAGGGAACAGGGGTGCAGACAGAGGCAAGAGAGGTGCAGAAACAGGTAAGAGGGTTTCAGAAAATTGCAAAAGAGATGCAGAAAGAAGCAAGAGCAGTACAAAAGAACCAACAGAGGGGCAAAAAGAGGCAAGTGAGTTGCAGAAGGAGGCAAGAGAACAGCAGAAAGAGGCAAGAGAGTTGCAGAAACAGGCAAAAGGGGTGCAAAAAGAGGGAACAGGTGGGCAGACTGAGGCAAGAGAGATGCAGAAAGAATTAACAGAGGTGCAGAAAGAGGCAAGAGGGGTACAGAAAGAGGCATGTGAAGTACAGAATAAAGCAAAAGAGGTGCAGAAAGAACCAACAGAGGTGCAAAAAGAGGCAAGAGGGGTGCAGAAAGGGGTAGGAGAGGTGCACAAAGAGGCAATTGGGGTACAGAAAGAGGCAGGAGGGGTGCAGAAAGAAGCAACAGAGGTGCTGAAAGAGGCATGAAGGGTGCAGAAAGAGGCAAGAGAATTACAGAAAGAAGCAAGAGAAGTGCAGAAAGAGACAAGAGAGGTGCAGAAAGAAGCAAGAACAGTGCAGAAAGAAGCAACAGAGGTGCAGAAATAGGCAAGAGGGGTACAGAAAGAGGAGAGGGAAGTGTAGAAAGAAGCAAAAAAGGTGCAGAAAGAGGCAAGAGGGGTTCAGAAAGAGGCAAGAAAAGTGCAGAGAGAAGCAAAAGAGGTACAGAAAGAGGCAAGAGAAGTGCAGAAAATGGTAAGAGAGGTGCCAAAAGAGGCAGGAGAGGTGCACAAAGAGGCAAAAGGGATACAGAAAGAGGCAAGAGGGGTACAGAAAGAAGCAAGAGAAGTACAGAAAGAAGTACCAGAGGTGCTGAAAGAGGCACAAAGGGTGCAGAAAGAGGCAGGAGAAGTGCAGAAAGAAGCACCAGAGGTACAGAGAGAGGCAAGAGTGGTACAGAAAGAGGGGAGAGAGGTGTAGAAAGAGGCAAGAGAGTTGCACAAAGAGGGAAGAGATGTACAGAAAGAGGCAAGAGGGGTGCTGAAAGAAGCAAGTGAGGTGCAGGAAGAGGCAAGAGAGGTGCAGAAAGAAGCAAGAGAGGTGAAGAAACAGGCAAGAGAGGTGCAGAAAGAGGGAAGACGAGTGCAGAAAGAGACAACAGGGGTGCAGAAAGAAGGAAGACAGGTGCAGAAGGAGGCAAGAGAACTGCAGATAGAGGCAAGAGAATTGCAGAAACAGGCAAAAGAGGTACAGAAAGAGGGAACAAGGGTGCAGACAGAGGCAAGGGAGGTGCAGAAACATGTAAGAGGGGTACATAAATTTGCAAGAGAGGTGCAGAAAGAAGCAAGAGCAGTGCAAAAGAACCAACAGAGGTGCAAAAAGAGGCAAGTGAGGTGCAGAAGGAGGCAACAGAACTGCAGAAAGAGGCAAGAGAGTTGCAGAAACAGGCAAAAGGGGTGCAAAAAGAGGGAACAGGTGGGCAGACTGAGGCAAGAGAGGTGCAGAAAGAACCAACAGAGGTACAGAAAGAGGCAAGTGGGATACAGAAAGAGGCATGTGAAGTGCAGAACGAAGCAAAAGAGGTGCAGAAAGAACCAACAGAGGTGCAAAAAGAGGCAAGAGGGGTGCAGAAAGGGGTAGGAGAGGTACACAAAGAGGCAAGAGGGGTACAGAAAGAGGCAGGAGGGGTGCAGAAAGAAGGAAGAGAACTGCAGGAAGAAGCAACAGAGGTGCTGAAAGAGGCACGAAGGGTGCAGAAAGAGGCAAGAGAAGTACAGAAAGAAGCAAGAGAAGTGCAGAAAGAGACAAGAGAGGTGCAGAAAGAAGCAAGAACAGTGCAGAAAGAAGCAACAGAGGTGCAGAAAGAGGCATGATGGGTGCAGAAAGAAGAGAGAGAAGTGCAGAAAGAAGCAACAGAGGTGCAGAAGAGGCAAGAGGGGTGCAGAAAGAGGCAAGAGAAGTGCAGAAGGAAGCAACAGAGGTGCAGGAAGAAGCAAGAGAAGTGCAGAAAGAAGCAACAGAGGTGCAAAAAGAGGCAAGAGGGGTGCAGAAAGAAGCAAGAGAAGTGCAGAAAGAAGGAACATAGGTGCAGAAAGAGGCAAGAGGGCTGCAGACAGAGGCAAGAGAGGTGCAGAAAGAGGGAAGAGGGGTGCAGAAAGAGGCAAGAGGGATGCAGAAATTTGCATGACAAGTGCAGAAAGAAACAAGAGCAGTACAGAAACAACCAAGAGAGATGCAGAAAGAGGCAAGAGGGTGCAGAAAGAGGCAAGAGAGTTGCAGAAACAGGCAAGAGATGTGCAGAAAGAGTTAACAAGGGTGCAGATAGAGGCAAGAGAGGTGCAGAAAGAGTGAACAGAGGTGTAGAAAGAGGGAAGAAGGGTGCAGAAAGAGGCAAGAGGGGTGCAGAAAGAAGCAACAGAAGTGCAGATAGAAGCAAGAGAAGTGCAGAAAGAAGCAACAGAGGTGCAGAAAGAGGAAAGAAAAGTGCAGAAAGAGGAAGACAAGTGCAAAAAAGAAGCAACAGAGGTGCAGAAGGAGGCATGAGAAGTGCAGAAAGAGGCAAGAGAGTTGCAGAAACAGGCAAAAGAGCTGCAGAAAGAATCAAGAGCAGTGCAGAAAGAACCAACAGAGGTGCAGAAGGAGGCAAGAGGGGTGCAGAAAGAGGCAAGAGGGGTGTAGAAATTTGCAAGAGAGGTGCAGAAAGAAGCAAGAGCAGTGCAGTAAGAAACAACAGAGGTACAGGAGGAGGCAAGAGAGGTGCAGAAAGCAGCAAGAGCAGTGCAGAAAGAACCAAGAGACGTGCAGGAAAAGGGAAGAAGGGTGCAGAAAGAGGCATGAGGGGTGCACAAAGAAAGAAGAGAAGTGCAGAAAGAAGCACCAGAGGTGCTGAAAGAGGGATGAAGGGTGCAGAAAGAGGCAGGAGAAGTACAGAAAGAAGCACCAGAGGTATAGAAAGAGGCAAGAGTGGTGCAGAAAGAGGGAAGAGATGTGTAGAAAGAGGCAAGAGAGTTGCACAAAGAGGGAAGAGATGTGCAGAAAGAGGCAAGAGGGGTGCAGAATGAAGCAAGTGAGGTGCAGAAAGTGGCAAGAGTGGTGCAGAAAGAGGCAAGCGAGGTGAAGAATCAGGCAAGAGAAGTGCAGAAAGAGGCAAGAGAATTGCTGAAAGAAGCAACAGAGGTGTAGAAAGAAGCAAGAGAAGTGCAGAAAGAGGCAAGTGAGGTGCAGAAAGAGGCAAGAGAGGTGCAGAAAGAGGGAAGACGAGTGCAGAAAGAGACAACAGGTGTGCAGAAAGAAGGAAGACAGGTGCAGAAGGAGGCAAGAGAACTGCAGAAACAGGAAAGAGAGTTGCAGAAACAGGCAAAAGAGGTGCAGAAAGAGGGAACAGGGGTGCAGACAGAGGCAAGAGAGGTGCAGAAAGAGGTAAGAGGGGTGCAGAAATGTGCAAGAGATGTGCAGAAAGAAGCAAGAGCAGTGCAAAAGAACCAACAGAGGTGCAAAAAGAAACAAGTGAGTTGCAGAAGGAGGCAAGAGAACTGCAGAAAGAGGCAAGAGAGTTGCAGAAACAGGCAAAAGGGGTACAAAAAGATGGAACAGGTGGGAAGACTGAGGCAAGAGAGGTGCAGAAAGAACCAACAGAGGTGCAGAAAGAGGCAAGAGGGGTACAGAAAGAGGCATGTGAAGTGCAGAACAAAGCAAAAGAGGTGCATAAAGAACCAACAGAGGTGCAAAAAGAGGCAAGAGGGGTGCAGAAAGGGGTAGAAGAGGTGCACAAAGAGGCAAGGGGGGTACAGAAAGAGGCAGGAGGGGTGCAGAAAGAAGGAAGAGAACTGCAGAAAGAAGCAACAGAGATGCTGAAAGAGGCAAGAGAAGTACAGAAAGAGGCAAGAGAGTTGCAGAAACAGGCAAAAGAGCTGCAGAAAGAATCAAGAGCATTGCAGAAAGAACCAACAGAGGTGCAGAAGGAGGCAAGAGGGGTGCAGAAAGAGGCAAGAGGGATGAAGAAATTTGCAAGAGAGGTGCAGAAAGAAGCAAGAGCAGTGCAGTAAGAAACAACAGAAGTACAGAAGGAGGCAAGAGGGGTGCAGAAATTTGCAAGAGAGGTGCAGAAAGAAGCAAAATAGGTGCAGACAGAACCAACAGAGGTGCAAAAAGAGGCAAGAGGGGTGCAGAAAGGGGTAGGAGAGGTGCACAAAGAGGCAAGAGGGCTACAGAAAGAGGCAGGAGGGGTGCAGAAAGAAGATAGAGAACTGCAGAAAGAAGCAACAGAGGTGCTGAAAGAGGCACGAAGGGTGCAGAAAGAGGCAAGAGAAGTACAGAATGAAGCAAGAGAAGTGCAGAAAGAGACAAGAAAGGTGCAGAAAGAAGCAAGAACAGTGCAGAAAGAAGCAACGGAGGTGCAGAAAGAGGCAAGAGGGGTGCAGAAAGAGGAGAGAGAAGTGTAGAAAGAAGCAAAATAGGTGCAGAAAGAGGCAAGAGAGGTGCAGAAAGAGGCAAGAGCAGTGCAGAAAGAACCAAGAGATGTGCAGAAAGAGGCAAGAGAGGTACAGAAAGAGGCAAGAGATGCGCAGAAAAAGGGAAGAAGGGTGCAGAAAGAAGCAAGAGAAGTGCATAAAGAGGCAAGTGAGGTGCAGAAGGATGCAAGAGAACTGCAGGAAGAGGCAAGAGAGTTGCAGACACAGGAAAAAGAGGTGCAGAAAGAGGGAACAGGTGTGCAGACAGAGGCATGAGAGTTGCAGAAAGAGGGAAGAGGGGTACAGAGAGAGGCAAGAGGGATGCAGACATTTGCAACAGAGGTGCACAAAGAAGCAAGAGCAGTGCAGAAAGAACCAACAGAGGTGCAGAAAGAGGCAAGAGGGTTACAGAAAGAGGCAAGAAAAGTGCAGAGAGAAGCAAAAGAGGTACAGAAAGAGGCAAGAGAACTGTAGAAAAAGGCAAGAGAGGTGCAGAAAGAGGCAGGAGAGGTGCACAAAGAGGCAAAAGGGATACAGAAAGAGGCAAGAGGGGTGCAGAAAGAAGCAAGAGAAGTACAGAAAGAAGCAACAGAGGTGCTGAAAGAGGCAAGAGGGGTGCAGAAAGAGGCAAGAGAAGTGCAGAAAGAAGCATCAGAGGTGCCGAAATAGGCAAGAGAGGTGCAGAAACAGGCAAGAAAGGTGCAGAAAGAGGGAACAGGGGTGCAGAAAGAGGTAAGAGGGATACATACATTTGAAAGAGAGGTGCAGAAAGAAGCAAGAGAGGTGGAGAAATAGGGAAGACAGGTGCAGAAAGAGGCAAGAGGGATGCATAAATTTGCAAAAGAGGTGCAGAAAGAAGCAAGAGCAGTGCAGAAAGAACCAACAGAGGTGCAAAAAGAGGCAATAGAGGAGCAGAAAGAGGTATGAGAGGTGCACAAAGAGGCAAGAGGGCTACAGAACAGGGCAGGAGGGGTGCAGAAAGAAGGAAGAGAAGTGCAGAAAGAAGCAACAGAGGTGCTGAAAGAGGCGCAAAGGGTACAGAAAGAGGCAAGAGAAGTGCAGAAAGAAGCAACAGAGGTACAGAAAGAGGCAAGTGAGGTGCAGAAGGATGCAAGAGAACTGCAGGAAGAGGCAAGAGAGTTGCAGACACAGGCAAAAGAGGTGCAGAAAGAGGGAACAGGTGTGCAGACAGAGGCACGAGAGGTGCAGAAAGAGGGAAGAGGGGTACAGAAAGAGGCAAGAGGGATGCAGAAATTTGCAACAGAGGTGCACAAAGAAGCAAGAGCAGTGCAGAAAGAACCAACAGAGGTGCAGAAAGAGGCAAGAGGGGTACAGAAAGAGGCAAGAAAAGTACAGAGAGAAGCAAAAGAGGTGCAGAAAGAGGCAAGAGAACTGCAGAAAAAGGCAAGAGAGGTGCAGAAAGAGGCAGGAGAGGTGCAAAAAGAGGCAAAAGGGATATAGAAAGAGGCAAGAGGGGTGCAGAAAGAAGCAAGAGAAGTACAGAAAGAAGCAACAGAGGTGCTGAAAGAGGCAAGAGGGGTGCATAAAGAGGCAAGAGAAGTGCAGAAAGAAGCAACAGAGGTGCCGAAATAGGCAAGAGAGGTGCAGAAACAGGCAAGAAAGGTGCAGAAAGAGGTAAGAGGGATACATAAATTTGCAAGAGTGGTGCAGAAAGAAGCAAGAGCAGAGCAGAAAGAAGCAAAAGAAGTGCAGAAAGAAGTAAGAGAGGTGGAGAAATAGGGAAGACGGGTGCAGAAAGAGGCAAGAGGGATGCAGAAATTTGCAAAAGAGGTGCAGAAAGAAGCAAGAGCAGTGCAGAAAGAACCAACAGAGGTGGAAAAAGAGTCAAGAGAGGAGCAGAAAGAGGTAGGAGCTGTGCACAAAGAAGCAAGAGGGATACAGAACCGGGCAGGAGGGGTGCAGAAAGAAGGAAGAGAAGTGCAGAAAGAAGCAACAGAGGTGCTGAAAGAGGCACAAAGGGTGCAGTAGGAGGCAAGAGAAGTGCAGAAAGAAGCAACAGAGGTACAGAAAGAGGCAAGAGAGGTGCAGAAACAGGCAGGGAAATGGCATAAGGAGGGAACAGGGGTGCAGAAAGAGGCAACAGAGGTGCAGAAAGACGCAAGAGAGGTGCAGAAACAAGCAAGAGAAGTGCAGAAAGAGGCCAGAAAATTGCTGAAAGATGCAACAGGTGTAGAAAGAAGCAATAGAAGTGCAGAAAGAGGCAAGTGAGGTGCAGAAAGAGGCAAGAGAGGTGCAGAAAATGGCAAGAGAACTGCAGAAAGAGGCAAGAGGGATGCAAAAAAGGGAAGAAGGGTGCAGAAAGAAGCACGAGAGGTGCAGAAAGAGGGAAGGCGAGTGCAGAAAGAAACAACAGGGGTGCAGTAAGAAGCAAGAGAGGTGAGGAAAGAGGCAAAAGAAGTGCAGAAATAAGCAACAAAGGTGCAAAAGGAGGCAAGAGAACTGCAGAAAGAGGCAAGAATTTTGCAGAGACAGGTAAAAGAGGTGCAGAAAGAGGGAACAGGGGTGCAGACAGAGGCAAGAGAGGTGCAGAAACAGGCAAGAAAGGTGCAGAAAGAGGGAACAGGGGTGCAGAAAGAGGTAAGAGGGATACATAAATTTGCAAGAGAGGTGCAGAAAGAAGCAATAGCAGAACAGAAAGAAGCAAAAGAAGTGCAGAAAGAAGCAAGAGAGGTGGAGAAATAGGGAAGACGGGCACAGAAAGAGGCAAGAGGGATGCAGAAATTTGCAAAAGAGGTGCAGAAAGAAGCAAGAGAAGTGCAGAAAGAACCAATAGAGGTGCAAAAAGAAGCAAGAGAGGTGCAGAAAGAGGTAGGACAGGTGCACAAAGAGGGGTACAGAACGAGGCAGGAAGGGTGCAAAAAGAAGGAAGAGAAGTGCAAAAAGAACCAACAGAGGTGCAAAAAGAGGCAAGTGAGGTGCAGAAGGAGGCAAGAGATCTGCAGAAAGAGGCAAGAGAGTTGCAGAGACAGGCAAAAGGGGTACAGAAAGAGGCAAAAAAAAGTGCAGAGAGAAGCAAAAGAGGTGCAGAAAGAGGCAAGAGAACTGCAGAAAAAGGCAAGAGAGGTGCAGAAAGAGGCAGGTGCACAAAGAGGCAAAAGGGATTCAGAAAGAGGCAAGAGGGGTGCAGAAAGAAGCAAGAGAAGTGCAGAAAGAAGCAACAGAGGTGCTGAAAGAGGCAAGAGGGGTGCATAAAGAGGCAAGAGAAGTGCAGAAAGAAGCAACAGAGGTGCCGAAATATGCAAGAGAGGTGCAGAAACAGGCAAGAAAGGTGCAGAAAGAGGGAACAGGGGTGCAGAAAGAGGTAAGAGGGATACATAAATTTGCAAGAGAGGTGCAGAAAGAAGCAAAAGAAGCAAGAGAGGTGGAGAAATAGGGAAGACGGGTGCAGAAAGGGGCAAGAGGGATGCAGAAATTTGCAAAAGAGGTGCAGAAAGCAGCAAGAGCAGTGCAGAAAGAACTAACAGAGGTGCAAAAAGAGGCAAGAGAGGAGCAGAAAGAGGTAGGAGAGGTGCACAAAGAGGCAAGAGGGGTACAGAACGGGGCAGGAGGGGTGCAGAAAGAAGGAAGAGAAGTGCAGAAAGAAGCAACAGAGGTGCTGAAAGAGGCGCAAAGGGTGCAGAAAGAGGCAAGCGAAGTGCAGAAAGAAGCAACAGAGGTACAGAAAGAGGCAAGAGAGGTGCAGAAACAGGCAGGGAAAGTGCATAAGGAGGGAACAGGGGTGCAGAAAGAGGCAACAGAGGTGCAGAAAGATGCAAGAGAGGTGCAGAAATAAGCAAGAGACGTGCAGAAAGAGGCAAGAAAATTGCTGAAAGATGCAACAGGTATAGAAAGAAGCAAGAGAAGTGCAGAAAGAGGCAAGTGAGGTGCAGAAAGAGGCAAGAGAGGTGCAGAAAATGGCAAGAGAACTGCAGGAAGAGGCAAGAGGGATGCAAAAAAGGGAAGAAGGGTGCAGAATGAAGCAAGAGAGGTGCAGAAAGAGGGAACAGGGGTGCAGAAAGAGGTAAGAGGGATACATACATTTGCAAGAGAGGTGCAGAAAGAAGAAAGAGCAGAGCAGAAAGAAGCAAAAGAAGTGCAGAAAGAAGCAAGAGAGGTGGAGAAATAGGGAAGACGGGAACAGAGAGAGGCAAGAGGGATGTAGAAATTTGCAAAAGAGGTGCAGAAAGAAGCAAGAGCAGTGCAGAAAGAACCAACAGAGGTGCAAAAAGAGGCAATAGAGGTGCAGAAAGAGGTAGGACAGGTGCACAAAGAGAGGTACAGAACGAGGCAGGAAGGGTGCAGAAAGAAGGAAGAGAAGTGCAAAAAGAACCAACAGAGGTGCAAAAAGAGGCAAGTGAGGTGCAGAAGGAGGCAAGAGATCTTCAGAAAGAGTTAAGAGAGTTGCAGAAACAGGCAAAAGGGGTGGAACAAGAGGGAACAGGTGGGCAGACTGAGGCAAGAGAGGTGTAGAAAGAACTAACAGATGTGCAGAAAGAAGCAAGAGGGGTACAGAAAGAGGCATGTGAAGTGCAGAACAAAGCAAAAGAGGTACAGAAATAACCAACAGCGGTGCAAAAAGAGGCAAGTGGGGTGCAGAAAGGGGTAGGAGAGGTTCACAAAGAGGCAAGAGGGGTACAGAAAGAGGCAAGAGGGGTGCAGAAAGAAGGAAGAGAACTGCAGAAAGAAGCAACAGAGGTGCTGGAAAAGGCACGGAGGGTGCAGAAAGAGGCAAGAGAAGTACAGAAAGAAGCAAGAGAAGTGCAGAAAGAGACAAGAGAGGTGCAGAAAGAAGCAAAAACAGTGCAGAATAATGCAACAGAGGTGCAGAAAGAGGCAAGAGGGGTGCAGAAAGAGGAGAGAGAAGTGTAGAAAGAAGCAAAAGAGGTGCAGAAAGAGGCAAGAGAGGTGCAGAAAGAGGCAAGAGCAGTGCAGAAAGAACCAAGAGATGTGCAGAAAGAGGCAAGAGAGGTACAGAAAGAGGCAAGAGATGTGCAGAAAAAGGGAAGAAGGGTGCAGAAAGAAGCAAGAGAAGTGCATAAAGAGGCAAGTGAGGTGCAGAAGGATGCAAGAGAACTGCAGGAAGAGACAAGAGAGTTGCAGACAGAGGCAAAAGGGGTGCAGGAAGAGGGAACAGGTGTGCAAACAGAGACACGAGCAGTGCAGAAAGAACCAACAGAGGTGCAGAAAGAGGCAAGAGGGGTACAGAAAGAGGCAAAAAAAGTGCAGAGAGAAGCAAAAGAGGTGCAGAAAGAGGCAAGAGAACTGCAGAAAAAGGCAAGAGAGGTGCAGAAAGAGGCAGGAGAGGTGCACAAAGAGGCAAAAGGGATTCAGAAAGAGGCAAGGGGGGTGCAGAAAGAAGCAAGAGAAGTGCAGAAAGAAGCAACAGAGGTGCTGAAAGAGGCAAGAGGGCTGCAGAAAGAGGCAAGAGAAGTGCAGAAAAAAGCAACAGAGGTGCCGAAATAGGTAAGAGAGGTGCAGAAACAGGCAAGAAATGTGCAGAAAGAGGGAACAGGGGTGCAGAAAGAGGTAAGAGGGATACATAAATTTGCAAGAGAGGTGCAGAAAGAAGCAAGAGCAGAAAGAAGCAAAAGAAGCAAGAGAGGTGGAGAAATAGGGAAGACGGGTGCAGAAAGAGGCAAGAGGGATGCAGAAATTTGCAAAAGAGGTGCAGAAAGCAGCAAGAGCAGTGCAGAAAGAACTAACAGAGGTGCAAAAAGAGGCAAGAGAGGAGCAGAAAGAGGTAGGAGAGGTGCACAAAGAGGCAAGAGGGATACAGAACGGGGCAGGAGGGGTACAGAAAGAAGGAAGATAAGTGCAGAAAGAAGCAACAGAGGTGCTGAAAGAGGCGCAAAGGGTGCAGAAAGAGGCAAGCGAAGTGCAGAAAGAAGCAACAGAGGTACAGAAAGAGGCAAGAGAGGTGCAGAAACAGGCAGTGAAAGTGCATAAGGAGGGAACAGGGGTGCAGAAAGAGCCAACAGAGGTGCAGAATGATGCAAGAGAGGTGCAGAAATAAGCAAGAGACGTGCAGAAAGAGGCAAGAAAATTGCTGAAAGATGCAACAGGTGTAGAAAGAAGCAAGAGAAGTGCAGAAAGAGGCAAGTGAGGTGCAGAAAGAGGCAAGAGAGGTGCAGAAAATGGCAAGAGAACTACAGGAAGAGGCAAGAATGTTGCAGAAACAGGTAAAAGAGGTGCAGAAAGAGTGAACAGGGTTGCAGACAGAGGCAAGAGAGGTGCAGAAACAGGCAAGAAGGGTACAGAAAGAGGGAACAGGGGTGCAGAAAGAGGTAAGAGGGATACATAAATTTGCAAGAGAGGTGCAGAAAGAAGCAAGAGCAGAGCAGAAAGAAGTAAAAGAAGTGCAGAAAGAAGCAAGAGAGGTGGAGAAATAGGGAAGACAAGTGCAGAAGGAGGCAAAAGGGATGCAGAAATTTGCAAAAGAGGTGCAGAAAGAAGCAAGAGCAGTGCAGAAAGAACCAACAGAGGTGCAAAAAGAGGCAAGAGAGGTGCAGAAAGAGGTAGGAGATGTGCACAAAGAGGCAAGAGGGGTACAGAACGAGGCAGGAAGGGTGCATAAAGAAGGAAGAGAAGTGCAAAAAGATCCAACAGAGGTGCAAAAAGAGGCAAGTGAGGTGCAGAAGGAGGCAAGAGAACTGCAGAAAGAGGCAAGAGAGTTGCAGAGACAGGCAAAAGGGGTGCAAAAAGATGGAACAGGTGGGCAGACTGAGGCAAGAGAGGTGCAGAAAGAACCAACAGTGGTACAGAAAGAGGCAAGAGGGGTACAGAAAGAGGTATGTGAAGTGCAGAACAAAGCAAAAGAGGTGCAGAAAGAACCAACAGAGGTTCAAAAAGAGGCAAGAGGGGTGCAGAAAGGGGTAGGAGAGGTGCACAAAGAGGCAAGAGGGGTACAGAAAGAGGCAAGAGATGTGCAGAAAGAAGCAACAGAGGTGCACAAAGAGGCAAGAGGGATGCAGAAAGAGGAGAGAGAAGTGTAGAAAGAAGCAAAAGGGGTGCAGAAAGAGGCAAGAGAGGTGCAGAAAGAGGCAAGAGCAGTACAGAAGGAACCAAGAGATGTGCAGAAAGAGGCAAGAGAGGTACAGAAAGAGGCAAGAGATGTGCAGAAAAAGGGAAGAAGGGTGCAGAAAGAAGCAAGAGAAGTGCATAAAGAGGCAAGTGAGGTGCAGAAGGATGCAAGAGAACTGCAGGAAGAGGCAAGAGAGCAGCAGACACAGGCAAAAGGGGTGCAGAAAGAGAGAACAGGTGTGCAAACAGAGGCAAGAGAGGTGCAGAAAGAGGGAAGAGGGGTACAGAAAGAGGCAAGAGGGATGCAGAAATTTACAACAGAGGTGCACAAAGAAGCAAGAGCAGTGCAGAAAGAACCAACAGAGATGCAGAAAGAGGCAAGAGGGGTACAGAAAGAGGAAAGAAAAGTGCAGAGAGAAGCAAAGGAGGTACAGAAAGAGGCAAGAGAACTGTAGAAAAGGCAAGAGAGGTACAGAAAGAGGCAGGAGAGGTGCACAAAGAGGCAAAAGGGATACAGAAAGAGGCAAGCGGGTGCAGAAGGAAGCAAGAGAAGTGCAGAAAGAAGCAAGAGAAGTGCAGAAAGAAGCAACAGAGGTGCTGAAAGAGGCAAGAGGGGTGAAGAAAGAGGCAAGAGAAGTGCAGAAAGAAGCAACAGATGTGCCAAAATAGGCAAGAGAGGTGCAGAAACAGGCAAGAAAGGTGCAGAAACAGGGAACAGGGGTGCAGAAAGAGGTAAGAGGGATACATAAATTTGCAAGAGAGGTGCAGAAAGAAGCAAGAGCAGAGCAGAAAGAAGCAAAAAAAGTGCAGAATGAAGCAAGATAGGTGGAGAAATAGGGAAGGTGGGTGCAAAAAGAGGCAAGAGGGATGCAGAAATTTGCAAAAGAGGTGCAGAAAGAAGCAAGAGCAGTGCAGAAAGAACCAACAGGTGCAAAAAGAGGCAAGAGGTGTGCAGAAAGAGGTAGGAGAGGTCCAGAGAGAGGCAACAGGGGTGCAGAAGGAGGCAAGAGAACTCCACAAAGAGGCAAGGGAGTTGCAGAAACAGACAAAAGAGGTGCAGAAAGAGGGGACAGGGGTGCAGACAGAGGCAAGATAATTGCATAAAGAGGCAATAGGGGTGCAGAAAGAGTCAAGAGAACTGCAGAAAGAGGCAAGAGAGGTGTAGAAACAGGCAGGAGAGGTGGAGAAAGAGGGAAGATGGGTGCAGAAAGAGGCAAGAAAGGTGCAGAAAAAGGGAAGAAGGGTGCGGAAAGAGGCAAGAGGGGTGCAGAAAGAAGCAAGTGAGGTGCAGAAAGTGTCAACAGAGGTGCAGAAAGAGGCAAGAGAGGTGCAGAAAGTAGAAGAGATGTGCAGAAAAAGAAAGGTGCAGAAAGAAGCAACAGAAATGCAGAAAAAGGCAAGAGAGGCGCAGAAAGAAGCAAGAGTGTTTGCACATCATTAGTACCAATTTAACACCCACATTTAGCAATAAGTAACAGGTGAACATTCCAGGTTTGCAAAGGGCCTTCCACCATGCTGTAACACTTGTTGCTGCATTTTTGGTAACGTTTGAGCCGTTTGAACTAGAAACAAGGGTTTCTTTGTTCAAATCTGCAAATTATGCAGCAGATGATGGATTATGTGGCAAATGCAGAAAATGTATAATTGTGCGAAAGTCGGTGCAGACAAACAGTCGCATAATTCCAGTGGCCCTGCTCATACCTCTGACTAGGTCCATAAGTGCTCCTCAGTGGTTCCTTCTTTTTTTTGTCTCATTGAGTTAATAGTTTTGCTTCTATAGAAACGAGAAAGACTAAACCTGAGGTTACCACTCCACAACACAGACTACCATACCACATAATTACTCTCCATAACACATAATCCCACTGTACATAATTCCTATACACTAAATACCACATACTTTCTATCCTCATAATTTTACTGCACAACATGTCACATAATTCCACTACACACAACGTACATCCACTCCACCCCAAAAAACATTAGTAAAAACTTTTACATTTACAACGCCAATAGCTCTAACTCTCGCAAATGCGAAACCTATTACATTGCAAATGCTTCTTTAACTAGTAGTCGCGTTTGCCGAGTGGTGGAGAAAGGGTGCTGGACCTCCGACCAGCACTCAGGAATTCTGCTGCGTAGGACTTACAGGAGGTACCAGGAGGGCTTCTTGGCCCCCAAAGTCCCTCTGGAGTAAATTGGACATCATCCCACAGCCTGTAGTGTGCCAAGAGGCGCGTTTGCAGAGTGGTAGAGAAATGGGGGTGTGGCCTCCGAAGGCCGATTACGGCCCCGGGGACCCCATCCCCCGGGGCATGGCCATATATATTTTTTTTTAAAAGGAGGGGGACCGCGCGGCCCCCCTTCTGAGGCATTTTTCGGCCCCGGGGACACCATCCCCCGGGGCTTTGCCTCTTTTTAATAAATAAATTAACAGGAGGGGGGCCGCATGAACCCCCTCCCTGGGCCACTTTTGGCCCCGGGGACCCCATCCCCCGGGGCCTGGCCTCTTTTTAAAAAAATATATATATATGTATAAGGGAGGGGGGCCATGTGGCCCCCCTTCCCTGGGCCACTATTGGCCCTGGGGTCCCCATCCCCCGGGGTCTGGCCATACTTTATTTTTTAATTTTTTTTGGAGGGGGGCTATGCGGCCCTCCTCCTGAGGCCAATTAAGGCCCCGGGGACTCCATCCCCCAGGTCCTGGCCTTATGTTGGGGACCCCGGGGGGAGCCCCAATGCCCTCGCGGTCCCAGCCAGCTCCCCACCTCCTGCGGGAGCCGACATTGCTTTTGGGCAAGTGGAGCAACTAACATGCAGCTCCCCTTGCCCAAAAGCAATTCTGCTTTGCTTCTTGGAAGCAAGAGCAGGTTTCCTGCTCTCGCTTCCAAGAAGCAAAGCAGTGTTTGCTATGGCAGGCTGGGAGCCGTGCTCCCGCCCTACCATAGCAAACGGCAATGTGCCGAGGGTGGGCAACCCGGGACATTGCTGGAGCCGGCCCTGGGGGTGGGGGTCCGCAGGGCCATCTAGGGCTCCAGGAGGGGGGTCGTGCGGCCCCCCTCCCAACTGTTTAAAGCCCCGGGTGTAGTAGTGAGCCTCAGCAAGGCCTACCAGTGCTTAGGGGTTCTCCCTTCTCTGCACAGAGTCCTCAGACACTTAGGAAGAAGTTGGCACAGAAACTGGAAATAGAAAAGACAGAGTTTATTAAACCTCATGAGGTGGAGCTACATTCACACACATCACCCTTCAGTAATGCATGAAGTAGCACACTGAATGGAAGGATCCTGGTCCTTTTATACCCACACAGGGGCTCAAATGAAGGCGGTACAAACACAAATGCTGGTTTTAGGTACATATAAGGTCATACAGAGAATGCACAGTCGACAAGTGGGTGGAGCTAATAGTTTCTACTTTTAGTAGACACATCCTGACATTTATAAACTCGGAACAGCTGCAAGCTCAACTGAGCATGTGCAAAGCAAGAGGAACTAAATATAACTTGTCTCTAGGCAGATTTCAAGAGCAGTTGACAGGAAGGTAGGACAGAGCACATGGCGAGCACATGGTAGCACATGGCAGCCAAAATGGCTGACAGAAATACAAAATGGATTCCACAAAGCGGACAATTTAGCCTCTAAATACAGGCTGTCTTCAGCCAATGCTTAACTTAAATGCTGCCAAATTACAACAGACGACCCTTTCAGCATTGGCTGAAGACATTCGTTTATCTGGGGTAATCTAGATATTCATCCCGTACATCTATTAACATTATTTCGGCCACCTCTTTATTCAACATTTGTTGGGCCTTTGTTTCAGCAACGTTCCTCTGGCAGGTATACAAGCAGAGATGCAAATGGAGCAAAGCATTGGACCACATTGGATACATACGCAGCATGTAAAAAATATTGTAATTATTACACACAGGATAGTCAGTAGCTTCCAGCCCCAAGCAGAAACAAGAGTCCAAAACCATCCAGCAAAAGTCCAAGTACCAGTCTCTGGATGAATTTCTGCAGCAATCTTATGCAGTTTTGATA
The DNA here is from genome assembly GCA_963921515.1 of Calotriton arnoldi. Lineage (NCBI taxonomy): Eukaryota > Metazoa > Chordata > Amphibia > Caudata > Salamandridae > Calotriton > Calotriton arnoldi. The sequence continues at coordinate 490,432 of CAWUFW010005561.1, forward strand.
TTGCGTCATATACTGAAGGTGAGTGATCTGGTATGAATACACAACAGCTGCTACCGATGATGCGACATGCACCACCTCGATCAGCCAAAATCACGTCTAGCACCATCCTATTCTGGAGTGCTACAATCCTTGCAATCTGTAGTTCTTCTGTAATGTTCCCAAGTGCCATAGCTGTCTGATTGGTAACAGCTTCCACAACACGAGTTAGTCGTCGGATTTTCCTGCTGTTTAATGCAGCACCCACAAAGAAAAATAAGCCCAAGTTGAAATCAACATATTGTTGTAGGGTAGTGTCGGTTTGGTCAACTTCATCCATACTTATTGTCCTCTTATTTCTGTTTTTGGAAATGTCATTGTACAGTTTAAAATCACGGTGATACAATGCAGGAGCCAGAAACACAGGGGGCAACAGAAAAGATACATAGCAGATTCCTGACCACCCAACAGGTAATTGATAATATCCGTTATTTCCGCACACAAAATACGTATTATGCGAGGCTGTGAAAGTGCTCTTATTGGCACCTTCAATGGTCAGGATTACAGTACACTCGCTCCTCCCCACTGGAATTCTTCCAACACTACAAATACACAAATCTGCTTTAGCTTTTGTCACAGAAATCACAAAAGGTCCAATGTTCTTTATTATTCTCACATTTGTGAAGGCATATGGTGTTGAAATATTGTCCGGTTGATACTCTTCCCATTCCCATTTAGTCCCTTTGGCTTGTGGATAACCTTCTTTATTTTGATAACATACTTTATTAAGTTGAAAAATAATCCCACCTACTGAAGGCTTTCCATATGCAAACAAGAGCGCATACCAAGCTTGACAAGAACCATTGTGAGAAAATGGAAGAGGAATAAAAGGTGTTCCTCCTTTCTTTTGATGTGCAGGTATCATCCCACACACCCAACAGTTGGTAGTATTTGTAGCATTGTGAGTATGGTGCAACATCTGGATAAAAGTATTGTTTAGATAAGATTGTCGATGCTTTTGCTCATGGTAAGGAAGAGTAAAGTAGTGGTGTTCCACGAGTACTGGCGTAGTGGCAACAAAAAGCTGTCGAACAGGAGCCACCTTCTCGATGTACCACGTAATTGCTGCCATAGCCACCATAGCAACAACAAACCCTACAGCACAAATGATTCTTTTGTTCTTCATTTTAGCAGCAGTAATGATTGATCTTTCTGAAAACTTGTTGACAGTCGTTGGAGCTCTTCTCCCTGGGCAGCCGCTGATTTCTTCACCATGGGCCAAAGCGGGTGTCACTACACTAATACAGGGCTGATCCCCCTCCCCTTGCCACAATGGCTCTCCGTTTCACTAACCCAGGGCGGTAGCTCAACCAGTCTTTTTCAAAACTGCAGATTCTTTCCTCGGTCTCAATTGATATCTGGCTACTCCAGTGATCGTGTGGTCCGGGAAGACTTCCGCAGATTCGTCAGGTGAGATAGCTTGGCCTTTCTCCGTCTCCAGAATCTCTCGATGGTCGGTCAACACAGCAGGTTCCACCAAGGCAGGCGACACGCGTTTGCAGTGTGTGCTGTGGATCCAATTCTTTCTGTTTGTCACTCGAACTGCTGTCCTTGTCGCAAGGAGCACCTGCTCTGGTCCTCGCCACCTTGGGTCCAAGCTGTTCGATCTGTCGAAGACCTTGACCATTACATGGTCACCAGGACGGAGTTCGTGGGCCTCACCTGTAGATCTGTCAGGAAGAGCTTCTCGAACCTGTTGATGAATAGAAATCAAACTGTCGGTTAACTGTGCCAAATAATCATTCATCAGAACACAAGGAACATCATGTATGGGGCGTGGCTTAGGAATTCCCCAAATGTTCATTGGTCTCCCAAACACCACCTCATAGGGGGTAAGACCTGATCGTGAATGTGGCACCGATCTTATGGACAACAATGCCAAAGGTAGGGCATCTGGCCACTTTAGAGACGTGGAAGCCAGTATTTTTGCCAACTTTGATTTTAGAGTAGCGTTATACCTTTCCACCAATCCTGCTGATTGCGGGTGGAAAACTGTATGGAATTTCTGTTTGATCCCTAATCCTTTCAGGACATGCTCAACAACTTGCCCAATAAAATGAGGTCCATTGTCACTCCACAAAAGTTTACAAACACCGTATCTAGGGAAAAACTCCTTTAGAAGCACCTTTGCTGTGGTGAGAGCAGTATTATCCTTCGTAGGGTATGCCTCTATCCATTTGCTAAAGGCACATACCACCACTAGGACATATTTCAGATTATTGCAGCGTTCGAGTTGGATGTAATCCATCTGCAAAACTTCAAAAGGTGCGGTTGGTGTAGCAAACCCTCCTGTAGGAGTTCGTGTCCCTTTTCCAGGATTATACTGCCAACAGATCAAACAGGACTGTACTACCCTTTTGGCTGTGCTAGCAATTTCAGGATGCTCCCAAACTTGTGTAAGCAATTTAGTTATTGCTAGAGCTCCAACATGTGCCAGCCCATGTGCCATTTGAACCATAGGTTGTAAATAGGCCGCAGGCAATTTCCATTTATTCATGTCTTTGTTACGCCAACAACCCTCATCATCTAATATTCCTTCTTTAGACCATTGCTCAAGCTCTTCCACAGAAGCAGATCTCTGTATATCCAATACTTCCTCTCTAGCATCATGCCAACGCTCAGCTTGTGATTTCACTACGTACATGGGTGTAGTGCTTCGCTGCATCGCAGTCTCACGGGCTACGCGGTCTGCAAAGGCATTGCCTTGTCCTATTTTGTCAGTCACTTTCTTGTGTGCGCTACACTTCATAATAGCAACTTTCTTTGGGTATGTAAGTGCAGTCAAGAGATTATGCACTAACTCTCCGTGCATTATCTGCATCCCATGGGATGTAAGAAAGCCTCTTTCCTTCCAGAGTAGGCCAAAATCATGAACCACTCCAAAAGCATAGCGGCTATCCGTGTAAATGTTCACACACAAGTCAGTGCTAAGCTCACATGCTCGTGTCAAAGCTATTAGTTCAGCTGCTTGAGCCGACTTCTGAGGTATGCGAGCTGTTTCCACTACTGTCTCAAGCGTGGTAATTGCATAAGCAGCTGAAGTCGTGCCATCTGGTAACTTCAGACAGGACCCATCAACCCACAGTTCCCCATCTACATCTGGAAGGGGCGTATCTTGCAAATCAATGCGACCCTTTGTCTGTTCCTCAGTAAGGAATATACAATCGTGAGGCTCCTTTGACTGAGACTGAGTCGCAGGATATGGCAACAAAGTGGCGGGGTTCAGTGTCGCACATCTCTTCAAGGTAATATGAGGTGCTAGCAGTGTCAATTCGTATCCTGTCAAACGAGCACTAGTTAAGTGCTGAGTCTTAGTCTGATTCAAAAGGGCATCTACTGCATGGGGTACTAGCACCAACAGTTTGTGTGACAAAACTATCCCTTCACTCTGACGTATGGACACAGCCGTCGCTGCAACTGAACGGAAACACCCAGGTAATGCACGAGCAACAGGGTCAAGAACTGCAGAAAGGTATGCGCAAGGACGCTGTTTGTCCCCGTGTGTCTGTACTAAAACTGACAATGCACATCCTTCTTTCTCATGTACATAGAGTGTAAAAGCCTTCGTGTAATCTGGTGTGCCTAACACTGGTGCAGAGCAAAGAGCTTGTCTCAACTGACAAAAAGCATTTTGACATTCATCTGTCCATGGAAGGGGGATCGGAGTGTTTTTAGTCAAAAGTGCTAGCAAGGGTTTAACAATGTGTGAAAAACCCAATATCCATTGCCTGCAAAACGAAGTCAGACCAATGAATGCACGGACATCTTTCTGCGTGGAAGGTACTGGGGTGTCTAAAATTGCTTGAATGCGATCTGGTGTCAGTGCACGGCCCTCCTTAGACAGAAGGTGTCCTAAATAGGTCACCTTCGGTCTACAATATTGCAATTTCTTTCGTGATACTTTATGGTGGTGTGTAGCAAGAAAAGAAAGCAAAGACAAAGTGCATTTCTCACACTGCTCAGGTGTATCAGCTGCCAACAAGATGTCATCAACATATTGTATGAGAGCCACTCCTTTAGACAAGGTAAAGGAATCAAGCTGTCTTTTTAATGCTTGACTGTAAATACTAGGACTCTCAGTATAGCCTTGAGGAACTCTACAAAATCTGTATGATCTATTATTCAAAGTGAAACCGAACAAATATCGGCTATCAGGATGAATAGGAATCGAGAAGAAAGCATTCTTCAGATCAATTACAGAAAATGTAGTTGCTGTTGGAGGGACCAGGGTAAGCAATGTTGTTATGTCAGATACTACAGGGTACTGTGGTACTACAATCTTGTTGACTTCTCTCAAATCGATGATAAATCTATAGATCCTAGTGTCAGTATCTTTTTTCAAAATGGGAAGAATCGGACTATTGCAGACATTGTAAGGAACTTCTTCCACAACCCCCACCTTAATTAAATCATGTACAATACGTGTGAGTGCTTCTTCTCCTTCTCGAGAAATTTTATACTGAGGCAGTCTTGGCAATAAAGCGCCCTCCTTGACACTAATATGTACTGGTGGAATAACCATTTGCCCTACATCAGTGTCCGAAGTAGCCCACAAAGTACTAGGGAGTGAGGCTAGTGCAATGTCCTCTTTAACAATACAAGATCTCTCAATCATAGGGTAGTTGTCATTCAAAATAACCCGTACTCCTTCCGGAGAACACCGTATCGTAGCCCTAAAATATTTAAGCATATCAAGACCCACAATATTGTCTGGTGTGTTTGGAGAAAGCAAAAACGGACATGGAGCAGTAAACTTATCAATATCAAATGCAAGTGGTTGTGACAATGGGCTAAGGGAAGGTGTTCCATCGAAACCTATCGATGTAATGGTTAAGCCAGACAGGGGAGCCCTTGGAACCAATTGTTTAGACAAGGCGCTACGAGTAGCTCCTGTATCAACCAGAAACTGATCAGTAGAACCCAAAACATGTGCTGTAACATAGGGACCCCTCTGATCTACTGGAACTTCAACTGATTCCTTACCCCATCCTAGGCAATCCTATGCATAAGCAGAATCTTGAAAATCAGAGGGCACATAGTCAGACATTTGATATTGGTTCCTTCTATCAAAAGTGTTAAACCCATTCTGCCCACGTGTATTAGCATCAAACCGAGCACGATCATTCGCGCTTCCTCTAGGCCCTTGATATCCTGAACGATTTCTCATTTGTCCCCGACCACGTAGATTCTGCTGAGCACGCAGCACTGGACAATCAGAAAGCCAATGTCCAAATTTTTTGCAGTACGCACACTGATCAACAGACAAATTCGAACGGGCAGAGGAAGGAAAGGACGAACCATAAGATCCACGTCCACCTCTATCATTACCTCTAGAAGGTGGACCATAAGCTTGAGCCAACATAACCTTTGTTTTCAACTCTTTAGACTTTTTGTCCTCATTACCTTTGGCTTCTAATTCTTGCCGCTCATAATACTGGGCCATAGTTAAAAGAGAAACCGGAGAAGATGTAGTCCATGAACTCTCACTGGCCTTTAAGCGACTAGCTATTCCTGGCAAAAGGTTTGCGACATATTTATCGACAAACAGATGCCTACCCGTGTCATCTGTCAATGACTGGCCACTAAAATCGTGAAATGCTTCTTCAAAGCGTGTGAAGAAGTCAGAAACTGATTCATCTACCTTTTGCTTGCAAGACGCTAGCACTGTCCAATCTATCTTTTTAGGGGGAATGATCGTCTTTAACTTAACTAATATAGCTGCCGGAAGATTTAAAATTAACTGACACGGTTTCTGTGCAGGTTCTCTATCTTCATCTAACCGCTCTAAATCTTTCCACAATGCTCCAAATGTCGCATTATCATCTATTTTGCGCACAGTTCTCCACATATCAGGTGGTAATATTAATCCAAAAACAAATCAATATCCGACAAAGTCATAGTACAAGAGCTGATTGCACCCTCAACTTCCTCATAAAAGGCTGCTGGATTCTTTCGCGGGTCAGGCAATGCATTTTTAAGGGCCATAACATCTGCTCTATTCCAAGGAGTGTAAACCCAATTATAAATAAAGTACCCTTTCGCATTAAGAGAAGTCTTATCATCCTCTGTACCCGTTCCTTTAGGAGGAACATATAAAGGCGCGGCTTCCCGCATGGGTTTCACATGAATTACAACATTCTTATCTGTTTCAGGAGTAGAAGTTCGTGCCATGCTGATCTGAGATGCTAGTGCAGCTGCTTCTGCTGCCTTTTTCTCCTCTCGCAAACGGGCTGCTTCAACACGCAGTTTAACCAAGCGTCTGATCGTGTCAGCCACCTGGGAGAAGACAAAAAGACCGTCACGTAATTGTTTACAATCAGCTGCTACATCATCGGGCTCCATTTCTACCGAATACTTCCTAAATTGTTCAATAACCTCTGCAGCAAATGTATCGGTAAAATATATTTGCTCCCTTTCCTGCCATCCTTTTATACTATCTAAAAGTTCAGAGGCAGTGGTAGTACTACGAACGGCTTTACGCGCAGTAGATCTAATGTCAGATGCACGCTCAGCAGATAGCATGGAGCGAGTTTCTCGAGCTTTGTCCTGGTCTGAAAAAGAGTCCTCATCTGACTCATGAGGAGCGGAAGAAAAAATATACGGAGGTGGAGAACGATCTAATAACAAGAAATCATCTTGCGGTTTATTAAGGATAGGATAAAGGGGCTGCCTAACAGCGTATTGGCCAGTTACCTGTAAATGGCGTTCCCTATCTTCCCTCTCTTTAATTTCTCTCATCTCCTTGTTTTTTAACTCTAATGCTTTCGCATAAATGGTCTTTCGCTGTTCTTTGTCAATCAAGGCTTGCTCACGCTTCATTCGCTCACGCACTTCTTTCTCCCACATTCGCACACAATCAAACATATCTTGCCTAGTCTTTTGCTTAAACATACATTGTTCCACATACTGAATCTTTCGCAAATCAAATGACCCATACATAGGCCAACGCAACTCAGGATCTTTACTAGTATATTTATTCCATAACGTGCAGTACATTATAGAAGAAATACCATACTTAATATACATATCCCTATTAGGCGTCCCCTCCGGGAGGCTGGTTGTGCTTCGTCAAGTCTCAAATTGGTACCACTACAAAAGCAACACATCCTACGAAGTGTGCTGAAAACAGGCATGGCAAAAAATAGTGCAGAATATGCAGTATTATAATCAAAGTAGCGCTTAAGGTACTCTGCGTACGTTTGCGCTGTTCAAACAATTTTAAATAGAGAAAAATCTCCTCATTACCTGCCTATATGTATTGCAATACATATATAATTACAAAACAGATTCCAAAATTGGCCAATTATACAAACAAAGCCACAGTAAGTGTTACTAAAACTACCTTACCAATCAAAGGCATCAAACCAACAGCAAGTGCCGCAAAACGGCTCTTACCAATCAAATGGTGTCCAGGTTCCAACTGCCAAGTTCTCAAATCGACCAAATGGTCACTGCACGGCGAATCAACAGAAGAGATCTCAGTCAAGGACCGGCGCCGCCGGGATGGTCAGATCAGAAAGAAAGGAAAAACGCCGTGGGTGCCAAGACTCTGGTCTCCTCAGGCAGCGATCGCGTCCAAAAGCGAGATTCCAATCCTTCGTCGCGACCAGTCCTTCGGGCATCCGAGTCGCTGATGAGCCCCACGTTGGAGCGCCAATTTGTAGTAGTGAGCCTCAGCAAGGCCTACCAGTGCTTAGGGGTTCTCCCTTCTCTGCACAGAGTCCTCAGACACTTAGGAAGAAGTTGGCACAGAAACTGGAAATAGAAAAGACAGAGTTTATTAAACCTCATGAGGTGGAGCTACATTCACACACATCACCCTTCAGTAATGCATGAAGTAGCACACTGAATGGAAGGATCCTGGTCCTTTTATACCCACACAGGGGCTCAAATGAAGGCGGTACAAACACAAATGCTGGTTTTAGGTACATATAAGGTCATACAGAGAATGCACAGTCGACAAGTGGGTGGAGCTAATAGTTTCTACTTTTAGTAGACACATCCTGACATTTATAAACTCGGAACAGCTGCAAGCTCAACTGAGCATGTGCAAAGCAAGAGGAACTAAATATAACTTGTCTCTAGGCAGATTTCAAGAGCAGTTGACAGGAAGGTAGGACAGAGCACATGGCGAGCACATGGTAGCACATGGCAGCCAAAATGGCTGACAGAAATACAAAATGGATTCCACAAAGCGGACAATTTTGCCTCTAAATACAGGCTGTCTTCAGCCAATGCTTAACTTAAATGCTGCCAAATTACAACACGGGGAGGTGGTGGTCTGCAGGACCGAGGGTCCGCACAGACCCCCGCATTTAAATAAAGTGTGCCCCGGGGAGGTGGTGGTCCCTGGGGCAGTGTGGGGAGGGGCAGGAGCCCCCCACACTTATTTAAATTATTGAAGCCCCAAGGAGGTGGCGGTCCCCGGGGCTTGGGGGGGCCCGCGAGGCCCCCCGCCCTGAAATTCAGTTTGCCCCAAGGAGGTGGTGTGCCCCGGGGCAGTGTGGGGGGGCAGGAGCCCCCCCACACTTGTTTTTCTATAAATTGAAGCCCTGGGGAGGTGGCGGGTGCCGGGGCTTTGGGGGGCCAGCGAGGCCCCCCGCCTCATATTTACGAATGCCCCGTGGAGGTAGCAGTCCCTGGGGCTGCGGGGGGGCCGCGTGGCCCCGCGCATAATAAATTAAGCCCCGGGAAGGTGGTGGTCCCCGGGACTGCAGGGGCCCATGAGGCCCCCGCACATTAATGAAACATTGTCCCCGGGACCTGGCCCACCCAGGGGCTCAAAGAAACGAAGCGCGGGAGCCTTCGCTTAATTTTTTTGGGGGCGGGATTCGCGCACCCAGCGCGAATTTGGCCGAAATTATTTAAAAAAAATGCTTTTTTTGGCCCCCCTGAGCAGGCCTAGGGGGTCAGGTGTTTCTACCCTGCCCCCTTTTCTTGTTTTTTATGCTTTTTTTTTTACTGTATTGTGACTCTGTTTTACCGAGTCACAAGATGGCTGCCAACACTTCCTGGTTTGGAGTGTTGGCAGCCAATAACAATGAAGCTCGTGCTCGGGAGGGTTCGTAAACCTCGTCGGCCCTCAGATATCGATATTTTAATTTTTTGAATTTCTCAGCAACTACTTAACGGATTTACACCATTTTAAAAAAAGGGCGCTTTCTGAACCACGAGCTACCTTTTTGCCAAATTTGGTGTAATTCCGTTCAGCAGTTCGGGCTGTAGCAGTGTCTAAAGTTCATTAGAAAATTAACATGGGGAAAACGTGTTTTGGGGCCCCCCTTTTTTCTCGCCCCCCGCTAGACGAATCACCCCGAAACTTTCAAGACAGGAGCCGACTTGAGCGAACCATTAGTTTTGAAAATTTCGCGAAGATTCGTCAAACGGCGACAAAGATATTGGCAAAAGAAAAAACGCTTTTTGAATATAAACAAGCTCCTAACTATAACTACCTACTGGGGACCGCCAGTAGGTTATATATATATATATATATATATATATATATATATATATATATATATATATATATATATATAGATATATAGATATATATATCAATTTTGCGAAGGGGTTCCTTCTGGGATCGAGCCCATAGCCAGGTGGTGCGCGATGCCGGTGGAACCACAGCCGGACTTCGTAATCCAAAATATATTGCAAATAAGGGCGCACACTCGAAAGTCCTTTGCTTAAGCAGATTAGCTTTATTCCTCAGACGTTACATGTTTCGGCAAATGAATGCCTTGATCACACGCTGAGCTGATGAAATTATGTGCATATATATAAACACTGAACATGAACAAAGGACTATGTTACACATTGACCGCAAAAGGTAGTAATAGCAGTGGCCATTTTGTAATGTATAGTTCTCGAACCCGTGCGTAAGGAAGCGATACATATAGACCTTTATGTAAATCGACAAGCTAGACATTGTAACATAAAATTGTCTACTTAGGACGTAAAATGTATACAAAATTATATATATATACATAATAAATGCCATACGTTCAACGGTGCACTCGGGATAATACCTGATAAGCGAGTAATGCTTGAAGGAGCACATTTAGGATTGGCAAGTCTACATCACAGCTTCCAAAGCGGATTTTTGAAGGTGCAAGCTAGCGTCAATACTTTTGCACAGTGGCTGAGTTTTCAGATCAAATATCAGACCAGAAAAGGTTCTTGCATGTGGCTGCTGTTACAGTGTTTAACTCCGCACGGGCAAATGATGACCTTATACAATTGCTTACGTCAAGTGACTACTGTTACTTCATTTTAAATTAACCCTTTTATACGCAATAGCTGTAATGCTTTCGCCAAGTGGCTAAGTCTTCATAAGAGTGCAAATCAAAGAATATTATTAAATGGGGCTGCATTTAAAATGTTTCAACATCACTTGAACACACACTGACCTTGTGTAGTTGCATTCGCCAAGTGGCTACTGTTACTCAAGTCCCAATGATCCAATGTTTATATAAAAACAACAACTTAAATCTCTAAATAGTAAATATATTCCAAAAATGAAAAACTTGAAAATTAAGATTAAAAAAGTGTCTCTTATCTTGATCTCAGTGCAGACCCGAGCTCGGGGAAGAAAAGGGTAGGGAACCCGTGAAGTGTCCATACCGTGTGGTGGGTCCCTTCCTTTCCTCCTGTGAAAAGGACAAGACAAGAAAACAATGGACAATATATGTAAACCTACACCTCTCTTTTAAGAAAAATCACTGGTGAAAAATATAACAATTAAAATCAAAATTCCATTGAGGAGTAGAAAACTGTAAATGGTACATCATAACATGGAGAAATGTAAACTTCAGACAACAATCAATCATCATGTAGGTGTGTTGCTAGCTCTTCATCTAAATTATGGCCTCCAGGGAATCTAGTTTCGAACTCGAGTATCCATTTCGATTCTTTTTTCCTCAATGCCAATTCCCTGTTGCCGCCTCTATGTCCCATGTTAATCTGTTCTATGACAAAGAAGCGAAGGAGAGAGCTATTGGATTGATGATGTTCCTGGAAGTGTCTGGCAATGGGGTAGTGCATGTCCTTATTTGTGATGGCCCTAAGATGTTGCAGGACCCTCTTTTTGACCATAAAGGTCGTGCTACCCACGTACTTCAGTCTGCACGGACACTCTAAGACGTAGATAACAAAACTGCTACTAAATGTAAGGAACTGAGTTATGCTCCTATTTATTATAGATCCTGGCATTTTAAATTCTTTGACTAGGTAGCTGAATTTACAGGCTTTACAATGCCCACAAGGAAAGAAACCCTTGAGATTATGCGCATTGGCCCTGCGTGGTTCTGTAATATCTCCTTTGACAAGAATATCCCTCAAACTTCTGCCCTTTCTATATGTGACCATAGGTCTATCGCTCAAACTAGGTCCTATGATGGCATCTGTCTTAAGGATATTCCAATTGTCAGCCAAAATTTTGTGTACTTTTTGGGAATGTTGATTGAATGTCGTGATGACTCTAGCGTTAGTCTCATTGGTTTCCTTTCTGTTAGTCGTTTCCAGAGTTTTTTGTCTGTTAACTTCATCCATCTTGTGGATGGCTTTTTTTGAAAACCCACTCCGGGTACCCACGTGTTCTAAATCTATTTAGCATGGTTTCTTGTTCTTTTAGGTATGTTTCATCATTATTGCAATTTCTTCTTGCCCTCAGTAGTTCCCCATAGGGGATGCTCCACTTTAGAGCCTCTGGGTGACCACTGAGGACGTGAAGAAGACTGTTTCCTGCAGTTTCCTTACGGTACAAACTAGTGATGAGCTTCCCTTCTCTGATTTCAATCCTGATATCCAGAAACTCAATACAGTTCTTACTTAAGTTTTGGCTGAGGACTATATTGTACTTGTTGTCATTAAATTTGCCTATGAAATCGGTAGCTTCAGATTCGCTGCCCTTCCATACAATAAATAGGTCGTCAATGTACCTTAGCCAAACCACAACTTTTTCAAAATCTAATTGTAGTAGTGCATCGTTGCGAATCTCCTCCTCCCATTTGCCTAAGAAGAGATTCGCGAAGCACGTACACATCGCTGTGCCCCGCACCTGCTTCGCGAAGATTCGTCAAACGGCACCAAAGATATTGGCAAAAGAAAAAACGCTTTTTGAATAGAAACAAGGTCCTAACTATAACTACCTACTGGCGGTATATATATATATATTTATAGATATAGATATATTATTTAGATATGTATTTAATTTTAAAGTTGAACCAATTTAAATTATTTAATAATATTTCATATGGGGTGTTATTTTAAATCCCTGCTTCCCCTATTTTCTCTTGGAGTGTGCTGCAGTACCTATGTCTGGCCATGTGAAGTGCTAGTCTGACTTCAGTATATTTACTACCTTTTCGAGACTCTTTGGGCTGTATAACCTTATACGCGTATTTTTTTAATAGAAATGGTCTTGCTCTTTTGTGGTTGAGTGTTTGTAGTAGTATGTGCCTCACTAAACCCCACCTTACCCTCCTCTAAACACCTCCTTAGCCTTCCCTAATGCCCTCCCATTTAGAAAGTAAGTATTCCCCAATTCCAGTCATTCCCTTTTGTCCCTCTTACCCCCACACATTTACACCTAAATTGTAGGCAAATCTGTGCATATAAAAGATAGAAGAGCAGTTGTATTCTGAATATTATTTTGTAGTCCTGAGTATCGAGTAATGCTTCTATAGTACTACGTTATCTACTGCAAAATGCAGTTGTGAATAGGACCCTATCTCTTTTTTCAATTTTAGTGGAAGAGCAGCAAGGAAACTGCATTTCCCACAATCCTCAGGTACAAAATGTATCGAACATGAACAGGCCTTTCAACATGTTCCTGCTTTTAAATATGTCTTATGAGAACATATTGCAACCAGATTGCAATAAGAAACTGTACTATGATTGAAATAAAAGTAACATTGCATTATACATGTACTTCTGGTGCCACCTTAGTTTTTTTCATAAATAATTTAGATAACTGAACTAGATTGCCAATAGGTCTAAGCATAAATCATGAAGCTGTTTATAAACTCTTGTAATACTGGCACCATGATCATATACTTCCAAACACGATCATTTACATATTTTTCAAAGGATTAAGGACTACCTGTGACCATAGAATCGTCACAAAAAGAGAATAAATGTGGATACAGATAAAAAGGATAGGGCCAAGTGCATAACCCTTCCATGTATTCTATTCTATTATATTCTATTCATCTTATTTTCATTATGTTATTTCTAGTTGCACTCTATAATCTTGTATTCCATTCTGTTATATTTTGTCTGCTCTTTTCCTTCTCTTCTATTCTATTCTACTCTATATCAGTTTCATTACGGTGTTTCCAGTTACACTCTATCCTCTTGTATTTAATTATGTTATTTTTTATCTGCTCTTTTCCTTCTATTCTATTCTATCTCATTTTCATTATGTTGTTTCCAGTTACATTCTATCCTCCTGTATTCCATTCTGTAATATTGTGTCTGCTCTATTCTATTCTATTCTGTTCTATTCTATTCTATCTAATTTTCATTATGTTGTTTCTTTCCAGTTACACTCTATCCTTTATTCCATTCTTTAGATTTTTTCTGCTCTTTTCCTTGGATTCGATTCTATTCTATTCTGTTCTATTCTATTCTATCTAATTTATGTTGTTTCTTTCCAGTTACACTCTATCCTCTTTTATTCCATTCTTTAGATTTTTTCTGCTCTTTTCCTTGGATTCTGTTCTATTCTATTCTATCCTATTCTATTCTATTTCCCTATTTTCTGCTCCGTTCTATTCCATGGCTGTGACTGTGAAGTGCAAGCAGGTCCAAGGAGACTTCACAGTAAGACGTGAAGGCGCCAGACACCTTTTCATCGCACTCTATAATGCAGGAGGCTGATACTTTTTGCCTGATATATAGTGGGCGGGCCGGTGCCGTAGGACGTGGCAATGCACAGGCTGCTGGGGGCATTGAATGTCTTGCACTGCCATTTCCCGTGTGCTGCTGTATAATCCGCATTAATTCCGATGGTCTACGGTGCGTTCCACATAATTACCACCGCGGTGATGAACAATCTAGGCGCAGACCATACATCTTAGCCGCAGCTCCATTCATCACAGATTGGGTGAGCGCGTGAAGGTGCGCGCGGGCTCCTCCGTAAATATTGTCCAATTTATTTGATGTCAGCTTCCCAGACAGAGAGCTTCGTCTGGGGGATGTGCTGCGTGCATTCTCATCCGGTGACCTTTGAAAGTGTTATAATGAAAAGACTGATATTCCATTTGTAATTATTTGCATCAGATGAAGCTGAGAGCAATTGCTCCACTCAATTCTCATTGTGTGAGAGGGCAAATAGATTGGTCTTTTGAAGCCAGCGTCCTGCTTTCTATGTTGATATTCGCAGAACACAAATTAAAGCGAAGAGATTTACGTCAGAAAAAATAATCATATGTCTCCGCGATATTTACAGAGCGATCTATGTGACAGCTCTATCTAAGTGACAAAATTTACAGGGCCACCTAAAGTCACCCTGCGGGTTTTCATGGCCTTGCAAATATGGCCCCTTTTCACGCATTACTTTGTGTGAAAGGGGCGTTCCATGGGTGTTGCTGTGGGAGTTCCCACGCAACACCCATGGTGTCTGCTACATTCCCAGATTTACAACGTTTCCTAAACCTGGGAATGCGTCAGAATCCTACACCTCCTCAGGGAAGACGTAAGAGTGGCGCAATGAGGAGAAATATTTTAATTTCTCGTCTTTTTTCTCTCTTTCTACGTGTGGTGCATTCTGCAGCACACATAGAAGGAGAAAAACATCATTAATGATTGTTTTTGTGCAGGAAGGTGTCCCTTCCTGCACAACAACAATCATCAATGCAACACAGGCACCCTTGCACCATGGTGCAAGAGTGTTGGTGCAACGATGCCTGCGTTGGCGCATGGCTGCTGTTTTGGTGCCGGCGCAGGGGAGCGCACAGGGATGCGCTGTATTGCCTTAAATACGGTACATCCCTGTGCTTTTAAAATGACGCAGCTCGGCACAGCAAAACGGCTTGTGGCGCTGCACTGCATCATTTCATCGTAAATAAGGTCCTTATTTACTAATCAGGGGTGTAGCTTCAGGGGGGCTGTTGGGGTGTGGCACCCCTCCAAATAAGTGCATTTTTGGCTTGGTAGTTGGGTCTGGGGGCCCTGAGTTGAGTCGGTTATGTCTGTGTTGGTTTTTCTCCTTCAATGTCAGTAAGAGGTTTTAAAGTGTTGATTTTGGACTCAGAGCGTAAAATCTATATAGTGAGCGGTTTACCACAAAAGAAGTCAATCTAGACCCACAGATCTACTTGATGTGTGCAAATTCTCTAAATTTTGAAATTCACAAACTTTGGCAGTAGTAGTCTTGGAAATCTGCACCGGTCTGAGGTTTTGAAGCATACTACTGGCAATCAAACACACAAACAGGGGACAGGACGAATGTTGGCAAATGGACTAACCACTAGCAATCTCTCGATATAGCATTCCAAGCCATCATTTTTCGCCCACTGAGCCACTCTAGACAGAGGTCCACCTAACACAAATCAGTACTGATCCTCTTCCACATATGACTAGTCCATCCTGAACCTTGGCACTAGTTTTTGTTAGTCTAAGTGAGATGCAATAAATGTGATGGGTTTGCCCAGACATGGATTCTGTGCTCACTGTGTCACTGGACTCAAGCTGCTCCCCGGCTGTAAGGTCCCAAAAGGCTAAAACTCTACTACGGTCACTAGAGACTACCTGACCAGGCAGTTTAGGCTGAGTGGTTCCTGCTGGAGCAGGACAAATTCCAGGAAGCATAAGACTGGTCACCATTTTGACGGGCATAGTGTGCAAACAAATAATGGGTTGAACTGAAGACACAAGTAAGTAACCGAGTCTGAAATTATTTTAAGAATTAAAGCCATCTCTTTGTTTTTCTAAGACTCCCTAAGAGCGACAGGTACGCCAAGACATAAGGCCTGTGTTTAGTGTTCCATTAGGCTGATTCTGCATGCAGTGGCGTAACAGAGCCCCTCGCAGCCCCCGCAGTGCCGGGAGGGGGAGGGGGGCAGGTTTTCTTGTTTTGGAGGGGGCCCCTCACCCTCTAAGCTATGCTATTTCGTACATTGCAGAATGTGTGCCATGGCATGGAATAAGAATAATTTAAATGCTCGGCGGGAAAGCCATTCTGCTTTACCAAGCAAGTCCCTGCAGTGTAGGGGGGGCCCAACCATTACAGGGCGCTCCCATTGAGCCCATTCTCCAGGGGGGCACCACATTTATCATTATGCCACAGTCTGCATGTCATTGATGAGGTCAAAAAAGACCAAAATAGATTTGGACTGCTTATATTCCTGTCTAGAGAAATCCTGGCCTAGTAGTTTGGGCTAGACGTTTCCTATTGGAGCAGAACCAAGTCCAATTTTCATATGGAGGCTTCTCTCTCTCTCTCTCTCTTTCTCTGTAGCGCAATGGGCAAAAAGACATGAACTGGAATGGAATACAGCCGAGTAATTCAAGCATTTCAACATGAAAAATTACGTCACATGCCAATTAGAACAGGTAGGTGTTAGATCAGCAATATCCTTTCAGAGAAGGGGTCTTGTGGGTCCATCTTTAAATTAAAGCAGATACCACCGTGGGCCTATAAATTATAGACGTGATCTACTGGTGTTATCTCTTACCTTCATGTTTATTCTTTAGGAGCTACTTTATTCCTTCACAAAAGGAAGGTAATTCTTAATAATGTCCACATCTTTTACTTTTCATACACATCTTGAATGCATGTGCTTACCATGTCAACAAGATTTGCGGTCTTCGAGCAAAAATTTGACATTTTTTTGGTGGCCGCCTTTTATGGCAGAAAGTTTTTATAGTGTTTTGTTCTACTTTTGTTGTGGTGAATGCTGCATTTTTTTTTATTCCCAACAGTGTAATGATCCACAAGGGCAGTGTGGACCTTATTCATAGCAGCACCAATATGGCAACATTACTGTGAAATACAAGAGACCGCAAGAGAACTCAGCCAGCACAAATGCATGCGAAAGTATGCAGTTTATTTTCATGGGAAAAAAACAACAAGCAAAAATATGAAGAGAAGTTCCCCTGAGCACAGGAAAGCATGCTTTGAAATAACACTAGTATCCTTGCAGTCTGGAGACCATTAACACCATGTTCATAGGTACCTCCTAGAAACTCTTTGTTTTATGTGAGATGAACATATTTGTTTTATTTGTACATAAGCGTGACAGTGTTTATTATGTGATTTCTTTTAAGGATTCTCCAAAAATTCCCTCTGGCAACTTATGATTCCAAAGCATTTTAACACAGCTTGAGTTGTTTTCTTAAACCACAGCCTTGCTCAGGCTCGGGGGGGGGATCAGGGCGCATCATTGGAGTGGGACCTTTTTGAGAATCCTTAAAAACAAATCACACTATAAACACTGCCATCCTTTTATATAAATGAAACAAAAATGGTGCAACCACAATAGCAAGGTACTGCCTCTGAAAATAGACCAGTTATGAACTGTAGTAACCATAATTCTCTAAGCACTTAGAAATAATATATGTTAGTAAAAAATGCTAACTTTTATGTAGTTCAGGTAGAAGTTATTCTGGGATACATTAGATGATTCTACCCAGTTAATAGATTAGGTGTTGCACACATAATACTAATGTTATTTTATTTAAAACCCTACAATGAAGCAGCTTTGTGGCAAATCTGCATTTTCTGCATGGTCACCCAAGATTGTTTGCCTTTTTCTGGACACAAATGTAGCTGTTTTTTTTAAAACTCTGTGCACTTTACCCCTACTAAGGAGTAAAGTCCCTATCCTCCCCCTTTTAATATTGTCAAATTGGCTTATCCCCAATTGAAATATTTAACTTGCCTATAAATACCTAGTACATGGTGTAAACAATTCACCCAGGCCCTGGAAGTTGAATGCCACTTATGACTTCTTGCATCTAAGGTGCCAGCCACAGGATTTGCCTGTAAAACATGGCTTCAGGCACTTTATGTGGAGAATGACTGCAGCAGCCTTAAAAGCTGCTGTCAAACCTGTCACAATAAACATTTTTGACAAGCGGGAAACCCTGCTTTTAATTCATTCCTAAGTACACCTTGTCACCCACAAGACAGGGTGCCTGACATTTAAGAGTGGAACATGTGCAAAATTTTGGTTAGCATGTTCCTGCAGTGATTGGACTCCAAAAGCTATATTCACTGGCAGGGCTGTAGCTGGATCCTAGAAAATGTCAAAGTACGGATTATAAACTTTAATCTGTATCTTCGGACAGAAAACTACTAAACTAGTCATCCAAAGACTATTTTTCCTATTTATTATAAGACCAATTCATTGGTGAAGTTATATTTGTAATAAATATTTAGGAAAAGTAACTTTTGGAAAGTTACCTTTTCCTGCCTGAAGCTCCTGGAAGCTCATTAAAAGTTTACTGCCAGCAGCTGCCCAGCAAGTGCTTGACCTTAATGGTGTGTGAAAACTGGTGCTAGAGTAGTAAAATTAATTAGACCTGGTGACAGGATGGACTAGGTGTGGGGCATTATCTCCCTATCAGCCCAGGAAGTGCTGCTGGGGTGGAACCAGGAACTTCACTATCTTTAAAGGGACAGAGGGGATTTCTATTTCAGACTTTTCTCTGTTGGGTTCGACTTGACTGTAAATGATCCCTCTCTTAGGGCAACATTACGATGGCGGGCGGACAAAGTCCGCCTGCCACCGCAGCGGAATGCGGGACCGTCCGCAAGGGGTGCGGTGGTCCCGCACATGCTATTAGGATGCCACCGTGGCGGTGGCAAGCCCTATTCACAGCTTTGTGGCGGGCGGTGCTCACCGCACCGCCCGCCACAATGCTGTGAATGCACGCCGTGCATGTGCATGCACAACGTGACAGGCACCGCGCAGTGCCTGCCACCTTGTGCATACATATGCAGGGGGGTACCATAGGTACCCCCCATGTGCACACCACACCCCCTCAACACCGTGGGGGACCGCAACGGGCCCCCATATACAAAGACCGTATGCCTTTCCATGGCGGCAACGCCGCCATGGAAAGGCTGCACTCCGCAGTCATCATAACATGGATGGCGGTGTCTTGGAGACACCGCCACCATATTATCCTTGTTTTACGCCGGTCGACGAGTCGACCGGCGGAAAAGTGGCGGACGGTCTTTCCGTCCGCCGCGGACCCCCAGCCATCATAATATGGTGGGGGGTCTTTGCTGTCTGGATGGCGGGCGGATCGCCCCCGCTGGGCCGGCGGTGACTACCGCCGGCCCGGCGGGGGCGATCCGCCCGCCATCATAATGACCCCCTGTTTGTCGGTTTTCTCCACATTTAGTCTAACAATTCATAACATTTCATAGCGTACTAGATTTTCACAAAACTCTTATCATCTGTCATGCAGTTTAATACTTGTTCTGTCTACCACAGTACTTACATTTAACTGTTATTTGGAAATTCAGAAAACATCAAGGCTGCTCACTATCTTTAATAACCTTCTCCCTGATATTCTTCTCAAGGATAATTCAAAGTTTTCTTGACTGAGAGAATTGATCAGACATCATTAAAACATAAAAACTTCTAGTCTCTGTAGCACAGTCTTTTAAAGTTTTGCTTTTCTTTTGTCCTCAAATGTCCTTTTGAAATGTTTGCTCCAAGGCCATTAATTATTCACAAACGATTAGTGCACTAATTAGATTTCTGCCAGATAATGAGCGCTGCACACTTGCAAAAGTTGTAAACTTAATTTTTACTTGAATTTCTTGTGCTCTTCTCTTGCAGACCATTGCACCAGGTTAGTTATGTTGAGACAGGGAATCCTTTGTGAAGAAAACTCACCAGGTAAGTGGGGATGTTGTGGTATTTGAGGTGTTTTCTGGGATCCCTGTGGGTCTTTTCAGGATTCTTCCTCTTTGGTGACAGACACAGTCAATCTGACCGCAACTCGA
Organism: Calotriton arnoldi; assembly: GCA_963921515.1. NCBI lineage: Eukaryota > Metazoa > Chordata > Amphibia > Caudata > Salamandridae > Calotriton > Calotriton arnoldi. The sequence goes on from CAWUFW010005561.1 coordinate 510,434, forward strand.
TGAAGCCAACCAAGGCCTCCTGGTTGGGGCACAGAATGTATACCCCCCCACCCCAAATGGCCACCTATACACGTGCATCAATGAAGTCTTGCAAGTTCCTGTGAGACTTTGAATGAGCTGTGCATGCATGGTGGGAAGGTTATGCCCCTTTCCATATTGTGTCCGGAGGGGGTGGCAGGGGATTGAAATATGGACAAAAGCCTCAGTAGGAGGTTGCTTAGTAGTTAGGTAACTACTGCCTTCTCTGAGAAAAATAAAGATTCAGCTGTATTCATAAGGGAGAACAGCCTGGAGCTCAGAATTAGCATGCAGGTCTGAAGGACTTTGTTGAATAAGACTTAATACGCAACACTTACACCCTTTGAGGGTGGTGGGTATAACACTGGGTGGACCCAAGAGCTTTTCAAAAGGCAGAAGTGGTTTTGGATTTTAGCAGTGCAGGTCACACCCACCAACTATAAATGTGGTAACATAAGGAACCCTCCTCAAAACACTTTCTGGATGTACGAAAGGTCAGATGAGGGCTGGACCTGCTGTCTTTAACCTGTGAGGAGACCTGAATGACTGAACTTGCTCCCTCTTGTTCCCAGAACAAAGAAATGGATCCAAGGGTCATTTGGCTGACCTCCCTGCTACAGGGACACAACAAGCTGCAAGAGTCCTTTTATATGAAGTGACCAGTTGACCAATTCCAACTGGACATGAAGAAGACCTTGCTGGGGGCTTCTGCTGGTGGGAGTTCTGGCGTGTCAGTACAGTCCCTGACGTCCTGGAAGGCTGAAACGTGACACAGCGAGCTTGCCCAGCTATCCTAAAATGTTGGGACTTGCGAAGTTTTGAACTTCCAACATCTCTGGGGCCTTCATGGGAACCTTGCTGCAATAGTGCAGTGCTGCAATGGTGTATTTCAGTGAACCTTCCTTAGATACAGTTTCTGCATAGCTCCCCTGGACGATTTTGGGCTCCGCAAAAAGACTAAGGGCCTAATTACAATGTTGGGCGTACAGCCACAGACAGGCCAACAGTGGCGGACCACCCAACCACCCGTCAGCCCTTCGGACCCTAGTGGGACGGGGACAGACTGCCACCTCTGAGAGGAGCTACTGATCCTGATTGGGTGGCGGTCGGAATCACAACCCCTAATGACTGTGGTGCTGAGGCAGGCACTGCCATCAGGATTACGATGTCTCTTTCCAACAGCGTTTTCATGGCAGCCGAACCCCATGAAAAGGCAGTAAATCCTGTTGGAGGTGGCGGTCTGTCCCCCGTTCCACAAGGGTCCGACCACCTGCATCATAATGCGGCAGTCGGACCGAATGGCTGACAGTCGGGTGGACCGCCACCGATTGCCTGTTGGTGGCGGTCTGCCAAACATTGTAATTAGGCCCTAAGTCAGAAGGTAACATCTTCGACTGGGATGAACCGACTTGGGGTTTCTGACCCATGCTCTATCATGATTGCCCTCAAATTGCACCCAGGTCCCGGTCTACTGCTTCCATAGACTACCATTAGTGTGTTTTGTTTTTAAAACTATTTTTTTTGAAAAGTACAAAAAAATCACATCTATGTTTCTTCTTATTTGTTGATTTAGCATCATTTTGTTTATTAAAATGTTTTAAATAATTCTACTTGGGTTTGGAATTTTTATTGTTTGGTGTTTTCACTTTATTCCTGTTTTAGACATGTATAAATACTTTACTCAATGTCCTAAGTTAAGCCTCTCTGCTCTGTGCTGTATCTACTGGGAGTTGAACTCATGTCAATTTAGTGACTTTGGGGCCCAACCAGACAAGCTAATGTTATTAGGCCTTAAGTTGGGAGACTGCCCACATTAAATAATAATCCTCTTTCCTACAGGCCTATTCACAAAACATATTGAGTATGAGAAATAGTACCCCAATAGGACTACTTTACATACCTTATGTACTCACAAATGCTCTCCATTAACCTCTCTGTAGAAATCTTCATATATGTCTGCCTATCTATATGTTTGGAGTTGTGTGGAACTGTAAAACTGGGAGGGACAAGGAGGAGTGGTTGAAGAATGGGAAATATCTACCTCTAAATTGGTGGGGATAATGAAAATGTAATGATGTGTTAAGGAAGACATATGCAAACACTGACATACTCTCCCAAGAATGTAACACATTGAGGATTCACAAAAGTTACACCTAAATGTGCTACAGTAGCAGTACTGGGAAAATAGACTCAAACCTTCTCCACCCAAGCTTTGGTGTAAGTCAAGCACCACACATGGCCCATCACTGGTACTGCAACACACTCCCATAGAAATCTACAGAGGCAGGAAATACACTAATAGCACATAGGAAGAAATGCATGTTATGTTATGTTATGTTATAGAATTTAAGAAAATATGTGATTACCTACAAAGATGTCCTACCGCTATAGGAGTCAGAAAAACGAAGTGTCAACTTAACATGAGAGGGCAAGTTAACCAGAAGAAAGCAAGGAGTCTGGGGCTTTGCAGAAAGGCAGTAACTAATTTATGGTCCAGAGGTGGAGAGAGAAAGAGTTCCATAGTTTAGAAGTCATAATTGAAAAGGCACAGCTAAAGAAACATGGGGACCATTAGATGTCGAGCTGCAGGAGACCTGAGATCACTGGAAGGGGAATAATGTTCAAACGTTCGTTGTTTGTAGACTGATCCAAATGGGTGAAAACCTCTAAAGAAACACACACATGGATTTGAAGACAATCCCTCTGGCAACCAGAAGCCAGTAGAGCGGTTTGACACAAGCTGAAGTAGAAGAGCAATTCAGAAGATTGAAAATAAGACAGCAGAAGCATTCTGAATTCATTGAAGATGCTGGTATCAATATGTTGTGGGCCCAGGAAAAAAGAATGACATTAGTAAGGATGGATGAGAATGATGGCCTGGGCTAGTAGGCAACAGGAGTCAAAAGGCAAGAATGATAGAATGTTAAGAAGGGGTCTCAAATTACGAAAGCACTCAGAAGAGAATTTGCAAGAATTATCCTCCACCCTGTGCAACCAGCAGCCCCCCTCCCCAAGCGCCTTGAGACCCTCACGGGTGAGAAGCTGCGCTATACAAGACCCTGATTGATTGATTGACTTGTGGAGACAAGCCAAGATCTTGGTCACATTGAATGCTGAGATTGCGAACAACAGGTAGCAGCACAGCAGAGACGCTCGGCTGCTAAGGCCAGAAGTCAGTATGTAAATCTCGAGGACTATTTCAACCCAAAACCAACACTATCTCAGTCTTATCGATGTTCAGCTTAAGGGAGTTGCAATCACATAACCTTCAGCATGCAACTTTGAAATTTAGCACTAGTGTCATGGCAATGATTACCCAGAGAAATAAGTCAAATTAAAATGAATAAAATAAAAATGTGCAATTGTTACAAAATGACATTTTTATGTACTTTCATCAAAAATGTATTGAACATTATATAAACAGGATTCAGTGTATAATTACATAAAAACATTGCACCCAAGCTTAAAACACATTCAGACACCTGATACTGCAAGGGGGGAGGAGTGTGAACATTCAGTACTATATCATGGCCATCAACACCAGAAAGTCATTACAACATCGATCAATGACACACAGTCTACCCACACAGGAAAGCATTTCAGACAGCCAAAAATGGTTCACTACATTGGTGAATATCTTTGTTGATTTGCCCTTCATTTTAAGGAAGAATTATTTGAGGAGGAGGAGAGAGCGAGGGGATTTACAAACATATGACTAATATATTTCCTTTCCAAGGGAGCAGTCGTTGCTAGATACCAATTCTCACCTTCTGTGATCCTTGACATGGTTGCAGACCGGGAGAAGGAGCTTTATTCACCTACAGTCCGCTCCCAGACCATCTCTGCACATGTCCAAGGACTGGCTGCATTCCAGTTCCTGACCACAGGAGCTTTCCGGTGGGTCCGTGAGGATACAGTGGGCATATCACAGGCAAGCCGATCACGGTGCTTAAAGCAGGTACTGAGATGCACCAGATGTGAAGTGCCCCAGTTTATTGCCAGGCCACAGCCACTTCCAGAAAGGCAACAGGTGGCAAGGGAATTCTTTGTCATTCTCCACTTCCCTCATGGCATAGGTGCCACTCAGAGCACCCACAATACATTTCAGCCACCCCACTACAGAGAACACCTTTTCTGTACCTACCCTGCAGGCTCTCCATCGACATGCATGCTGCTTGTGTTCCAAGGGCGGCACCACCTCTTGCATGTCAGTTGGATGCTGGGGATTCTGGTGGCATGTGGCTAATAGCTAAGATTAAATAAATCACCCTGGGGCAGCATGTACACCTAGAGAATGGAATTTTGAATATAGTTGCTCTTAACATTACTATGAACAACATTCGACTCCTGTCTGTGTAGAATATCCTCTTTTACAATGAAAGTACTTTTAAAAATAGTCTAAAGTTTGTTAGAGGGGATACCATGTTTGCCCAATCTCATGAGCTCTTTTCGACATCCAACCAGACAAAAGCAGCAGAAATACAACTGAGGTACAACAGGCCACGCACATGTACGTAGGCCACCTCTGAGCATACTGTTGACATCCTTAATTTGTGGTTCAGATGTCATGATCATGCCAAGAAGTGTGCAAGATTATTGTAGCCTGTTCTGTTTTACAAAACATCCCTGAGATGGCCCTTACATGTAGGCCTCACCCGGGTTTCCAGAAGCCAAGGTCTGCAGAAGTCATGCGCATGACCAACCAGTAGCCTTATTTTCCATCTGAGCTGTTACTTTGTTGAGTCAGCAAAAGATGGTGGACTTTAACACAACCCTCAAATACCATCCAGAGTTAACACGGTTGCATTACCATGAGGTCACTGGCAAATATGCAGGTCTCATTGCAAAATACATACTTTAACACATCACTGACTGAAAATTTCATTAATTAAATGTTATGAATATATTATTCACATACACAATACATTGATATTTCCAGGTGTTTTTCACTTTAAAATTAGACTTTTTATTTAAATTGTTTTGAAATTACAATCAGGATTTCACTGCCTCTGCTTCAGATGAGAAGAACTCCATACTCAGGGTGGAAAACTTTGCACTTGGGCAGAGATCTTTGCTGTTGCAGCAGGGATTTCTGCCAACCACAACAATCAGGAAATGACATAAAGAAACAAAAAGTAGGCCATGCCCGCGCCATCTATTCACCGCAATACAATCCTCCTCCATCCTACTGCTCCTTTTGTTCTTTAGTTCCCCCCAAAAGACTGAGGATCATGAAGAGAGAGCACAGAGTTTCCATTGATGAATTGGAAAACTATCCTTAGATACATAGTGGAGGGCTGACACCCCGCTGAGTAATTAGCTTTGGGCCTAAATATGGAACAACATCACCTCAAATTGCATGGCAATGGGTGTTCATAACCCAAACAAATAAGAAGTGGTAAAAGTACTTGGTGGGCACGTCTGAAGGCACAGGATGTGCTGCATGTATTCTCACATGCACCTATACTGCACTCCTGGCTCATCCCACTGCACAGGAGGGTCCTGAGTCCAGCCTGGCCGAACCTGCATACTCTGTAGGACAGTGGCATAGCTAGGGTGCCATGGGCCCTAGTACAAGCCCTTTCCCCACACTTCCGGGTCCAGGATGCTGGCTCCAGCCCGCTGTCGCTGTGGGATCTCGGGGTCGCTTACCCAGACGTGGGCTCTCCGGGGCTCACTGCTCTCGGCTCGCCCACCCAGGAGAAGCCTGAGGGTGTCGGCGCAGCAGCTACAGAGTAGCGCAGCTCGGTCCAGCAAGATTCCCCAGAACCCAACATGGCAAATGAAAGAGCAAATGCAGCCTCTCGAGACACCACAGGTAACCTTTGAGCTGATAGACCACTTGGAACGTCTGGCGCTGGTTGATTTTCGAAATCAGGAGGGTGTTGAGCGCCTGGCAAAGGCCATTCAGTTTGCTGATCTGCTTCAGGAGGTCAATACTGAAGGAGTAGAACCAATGGACTCTGTACTAGAAGACAGGTGTCTGTACCTCCAGGAAGATACTACGCTGGACGGAAACTGTACTGAGAAGCTGTTGAAGAATGCCAAACACACTGTGGAAGAGTATTTCGTAGCACCTCCAGTGGAGACAAGAAAATGTTTACGGTCCAAACTCGGGAGACTGGAGGACTCTGCCTGACCCAGTAATGATGTCCACACACGAGGCGACGTGATCTGGGCTCCTGTCCCATACAGACCTACACGTCCATGCTTGTTTGGCTTGCTGGATCCTGCCGGTTCTCTACCCGTTCCACCTGGTAGCCACAACAATCTAGCACAAATATGTACTTTCTACTGCTCTGTACTAGGTGCTGCGCAAATAACTTTACACTGGAACTTTGAACTTTTCCAATCTCAGCCCTACTCCAGACGGGCCATCAGACTTTAGGCGATGTGGTTTATATTCCTAGAATTTACTCTCTCCAAAACTGGCATCTACTCAGCGCCACCTTAGCAGCCTTCCTCCTGCAAAAACCATGGCAGACAAACAACAAGCAGCCCAAACCTGTTCCTTCCACCTCTTCTCTCACCACTATTGTCCTGGGGGCGAGCTGGAGAACGTAGAGGACGGCACTTCCCAGTAACACCAGGACCGGTGCCTTTCGATGGATCTTTGACGATGCCCCCTGGGCGGATACCATAACTGCTTTGTACTTACAGCGGAGCCCGAGCCACCTTTGCCGATGCCCGGTGGAGCTGTCCTATGCAGCTATAGAGGAGTTTGGCTCTGGTTCACCCCCTCGGCCATCACCTACCCAGCCGGACATCTGACATTCGTTTCCTCGTCGCCCCGTTGTGTTCCCTTCCCTCCCCCGCATCTCATGTTTCTGTTTTCTCCTATGTCTTTACTTGAAGTCTGTAATTGATGTAATTATGCTTCCCAGCCCCCTGTTTCCATACCCCTCCCCCATTCCTCTATTCCTCTATTGGGGACTTGTTCCTTTGTGCTTGACTATGCAACTGTAACTAATGTAACCATGAAAAAATGTTTTTCTTGTCATCCCTGACCGCTGAGACCTGAGCAACATGGCTGATGCCAGGTGGAGCTGCTAGACAGCTATAGAGGAGATCGGCCCTGGTTTCCCCCCTCGGCCGTCACCTACCCAGCCAGACATTGGGCACAGTTCTCCCCGTCTCCCCGCCGTGTCTCCTTCCTCCCCCTCCCTTCGACGAATTACTGCAACATTTTTTTTGCCTATTTTTTACTGTGCTCTGGGAACTGATGTAATTTGTAACTTGTAACGCAACGATCCTCATGTAAAGCGCTCTGATACCTACGGGTCTAGCCAGCGCTATATAAAACTCTTCAAATAAAAATAAATAAATAAATTTGTTTGGATGGTTAAAGACAGTCATAACTACAGATTCTTTTGGACCCTAGTGCCTCTGGGTCGTGCTGCCATTGCACTTGTTGTAAAGCTGATAATGTGTGCCCCTTGACAACCCGGTCAAGCCAGAGACTGGATGGGCCATCCTGGCACAGACACAGGAAAGGAAACGAGCAGGCTAGAGAGATTCTGTAATGATGCAAATCAAGAGTGAAGAAGCACAAAGTGCAGCTTAACACTCTGTCTGACCACTGTCTCTCAATTATGGGTAATGTTTTTTTTTTTACATGCTGCAATGTTAGTGTATTTAGGCGCCTTGATGTGTCCGAAAGGTGACAGTTTGGGGCTATGGCTAAAAACAAGCCTGCTTCTTCCCATGTTTCCTCGGTAAGGGTAACTTTCTGCCCTTTCACATTCTCTTCCCATCTGCGCCCACACTCTGGCACTGTCCCCTTCAGCTGATGTACATCAGTCCATCAATCTCTTTTACTCCAGACATCTTTATATCCATGCCTTTGTCTCTCCTCATCTCTCTTTTGTCTCTCCTTATTTAGGGGCATATTTACAATAAAGTGGCAAAGCGTGTCGTTAAGCCACGAAGACTAACGACATGCTTCGTCACTTTAGAAACGCAGCGCTGCATCATATTTCATTGAATATGGTGCAGCCCTGCGTTTCCCCCTGCGCTGGTGCTAACTTTGGCTGCCTAGCACCCACTCAGGCACGCTTGCACCACAGTGCAAGGGTGCCTGTGTTGAGGGGAAGATTGTTTATGTGCAGGAAGGTGTCCCTTTCTGCACATAAACAATCTTTAAATGCCATTTTTAACTTCTATGTGTGCTGCCTAATGCAGCACACATAGTAGTTGCAAAACGATTTTGTTTTTTTTAAATGATTGTTTATGTGCAGGAAGGGGGACCTTCCTGCACATAAACAATCATAGGCAATTTGCTGTTTCTATGTGTGCTGCCACCATGGAAACAGCAAAAACTAGGAGAAATAAAGCATTTCTCCTCGTTTCGCCTGTTTAAGACCAGGTTTTCCCTTTTCTTAATTTTGGCGCTGCCTCCAATTTAAGCTGTCCTTGTAAATAGGAGGCAGCGTCAAAATCAATGGGTGTTGGGTGGGACTCCCACAGCAACACCCATTGTCCTTCCCTTTCACGCTAAATACAGCGTGAAAGTGTACCTTGTTTACAAAGCAGCGTTAAGCCACGTTAAGTGACTTAACGCTGTCTTGTAAATAAGCTGAGGCTCCTATCACCATCACAAAGTCACTGAAAGGGTAGTGTTTTAGGGTAGGGAGAGGACTGGGAGTCTGGGAGGGTCATGCAGTGGTAGTGTTTTAGCGTTAGAGTAGGGAGAGGATTGGGGGTCAAGGGGTCGTGTAGGTTTAGTGGTTTAGGGTAGGGAGAAGACTGGGGGTAGGGGGGTCGTGCAGAGGTAGTGTTCTAAGGTTTAGGGTAGGGAAAGGATTGGGGGTCGTGATTTAGGGTTTAGGGTAGGGAAAAGATTGGGGGTCGGGGGTTGTGGGGGTTGTGCAGGGGTAGTGATTTAGGTTTTAGGGTAGGGCAAGGGCTGGGGGTCGGGGGTGTGTGCAGAGGTAGTGATTTTAGGTTTAGGGTAGGACAGGGTAGTGTTACTTATCTTACACACTTTTACCAAGTGTATGCCTTTACCACACATGCCTTTGCTCTGTAATGGCATGCGTGGTAAAGGCATATGCGTGGTAAAAGAATGCGTTGTAATGGTAGCTCATTGTAAGCGTACTAGCATAGTAATACCCGCATTGTAATGGCACACGTGGTATTAGTATGCGTAGTAACGTCATACAACTGCTTTAAAATGGTTAGGTTAATGTGCCTGCTCTAACAACCCAAGGGTAACATGCATGTCACTGTTTTGAACACTGAGATAGAGAGATATCTTAGTGTATTGAGGCTTTTGTGGCAGTTGTACACAATTGTGATGTTACGATATTTTATTACTCAACTGCACATAGCCGTGGCGCTGCACTCATGAGAACGCCTTACAGATATGTTTTTAAAGTTGGTGTTTTGTAGTTGGAAGCGCAAATTTTCCAGCTAATGGTCAGCATTTCATATCTTTTCAATCTCAACTCCTACATAAAATGTTTTTAATTGTTATGATATGATTGATCCTACGTAGGTGTAAACCAATCCCAATTAATCTAATTGGAAAGCTCTGCATGTGCCTTCTTGACCTATGCATCTATTATGAATGCCCTCGAGGATGCTGTGCTATTTATCACACCCATTAAAAACCAACGCGCCGAGATTCATAATTTAATGTGTGTAATAAATGGCGCCTATTACAAGGAGAGACCTTAGTAATGCGGCATAACATCCGGATTGTGGGGCTTTCAAAGATCCACATGTAATTACTGGGCCTTTTCCCCTGTTAAATTTCAGCAGGTTAGATCTGCCAAAGGTTTTCGGGGGGGGAGTTGATATAACCATGCAGTCTTTATCTCACCTAGTAATTACCAAGTGTGATTAAGGTTGCACCAATTGTAATTGCAACCCCTGTGCAAACAGGTGTTTGTGTAGAAATCATTAATTAACAAAGTACAAATAATATAGGCCTAGAATAGGCTCTCCTCAACTTTTAATATAGAGTTTGATACTGTGATTTAATGACCTCCTTGATAAATGTATTTTTATTGCCTTTAGACTCATAAGGACACTGGTCCGTCTGGCTTCTCTGGAGGACTGAGTGCAGATTCACAGAACAGCAAAAGAACACATATCACAAACAACAACAAAAAAGCATCTTGCACTTAAATAACGTGTAATGTAATCATTGTCCAATTCAATGGCACTATTTTGTCACAATGGAAAAATATGAAAAGCAGAGTTCATCCTGTCTAGGTTCAAACCTCTGAACAGTTGGATTTACCTACAAAGCTCTACGGCAGGTGCTCATCCCACTGAGCTACCTAACTGCTTAAAGGGCTGCACATCTTGCTCTTTCTTTGCCCAATGTATGCTCTAATTCTGAAACCTTCTAAAATAAATGCTGTATTCCTGTCAGGAATAATTCTTGTTGTTATGTAAAAACTGTAATACAGCTTGTGATCCACTGGAACTGAAAATAATGAACTAAAGCTGTAATGAAGCGAGGGCTGACAAGACAGCTCAATGGGTCAATGTGCCAGTGCCTGTGCTGACCAGCCAACAACAGGCTAGTCTGGTGCCTCAGTGGATTAATGCACCACTGAAGGGTCCTGTAATCAACCTCATGGTCACAGGTTCAAATCCCTGCGGGTCCACTCAGCCTTTCATCCATCTGAGGTCAATAAAATGAGTACCGTTGAGTTGGGTAACAATACACATCTATCATTCAGCGCCAAGATACCCCATTAGGGGTGAACATGCACTTTACAAATACACATGTTATGTTATTTGCACGTGACAGCAGACTACTTCTCTAACTTGTCACTAGTCCTCTGTTTATGAACTTTTTTTATCTTCCTTTCCATCCTTCCCTTTTTTTCCCCAGAGTTTTTATATAGCGCAAACTTGTCCCGAAGGTATCAGAGCACTTTACATGAGCACCAGTTGCATTACAGACAGACACATTCATTTTTAGGTCTCGCCTACGCAGCGCGCATGCGATGCTTAGGCAAAAAGACCTTTTGCAATCGCTTCGGCTTTTCAGCCAAAAACGTGCACGCGTTCCATTGCCTTCAATGGCAGCGCGTGCACGTTTGGCGATTCACTTGCGAGAGCGAGCGGCGCCATATGGTAGCAATTATCGCTCCTGGCGCCGCTCGCTCCCGCAAGGGAAACGCTTTCACTTTTGCCAACAGTTTTTTTTTTTTTTTTTACTTGAGGCGCGCACGCTTGTTCTGTTTCCTTGGGTTCATGTATTCCTCTTGATAAAAATTGCTCGTTTCCCACCCGGCCTTTGTTGGATCAGCACACGCACCTTTTGTTTCACAGGCACGGCCCCGCAGACGGAATTTGCCCAGTGAGCGGGGACATACAAACTTTTAAAAATCATATGCATGCGCAGAACAGAATCCACCACCCGCTCCCACAATCCGATGCCATTCGCCCGCCGCAGATGCCAAAACCCACTGGGAAGCGGCCTCATCAACCCCCCGGCTCACAGCTTCTCATAGCTGACCCTATTTGTAATCAGGGAGTGTTCCCTTTGCTAGAAAAAGGGTACAGAGTGACGGAGGACAGCCGGCAGCACAGCGAGATATGGAAGAGCATGGCCCGGAAAACAAGAGCACGGCCCTCCCACCCTGCTATTGCTGGCCGCCTACACCCAAATCTTGGCTTCGCCATCACCCAGCCCGGCTGCGGCAACCCATGAGCAGCCTAGCCCAGCGGTTGGCCCGATGCAGCCTGTCCTGCATGGATCTGGTGGCAGCATTGGCCCCCACCGCAGAACCCCAGTTCAAGGCGGCCCAAGGTAAAGCTCCACAACATTACATAGGCCTCTATAGATACGCGCTCCAAAGCACACCTCGTACATATGCATGTTATACCTGTGGCATGTTTGAATTGCACAAAAAATGTAGTTTCTTTGCATTATTTGGGAGGCCGCACATCTTTTATTTTATCAGAACGGCGCCCGCTTTAGGGGCGCTGCGGTTTTGGTCATCATCTTTCCACACCTGCGTGTCTTTGTGCATGCCTTTGACTTGTGTCAAAGTGAGATCATTGGCTACAGCGGCCAACTCAGCTGCCAATATTTTACTAGGATATGTTCTGGCCACGGCTGGTTTTCTGTTTTGTATGCTGGATGTGTTTGTTGCTTATTTTTGTTATGTTGCTACTTAAAGGATAGAGATCAAACCGGCTAGCAGGCTGTATTTCAGATTTTAAAACAGAAAAGTAACATAGGTGAGCCCACACGCATGCTAGCCTGCCTCGCAAAGTTTTGTTTTTAGTATTCAGCATGAAAAGCAGACACCCTCATGCCTGTTTTGCAGTGTGCAGTGAATTCATCAACTGTGGCTGCTTAGTTCAGATGGCCCTCCCTAACCCACAGTCCCCTCCTCCCCCACTTTCCAGGTCTCCAGTGGTCAGCAGCCCAGGCATATCTAAAGCTGGCCTCAAAACTGCATCTGCCCTTTAGTCACCGGTAGCTAAATTGAGAATTAAACAAATAAACAAGGATCACGTTGCCGCTGTTCGCCAGAGGTTTCAGGGAATCAAACACAACACCCCACACGTACAGTAAGAGGCCACTTAAGCAGCCTTTTGTCACCATATACAGTTAGGCATGGAGTAAATTAAACCCCACAAACCTATTCCACTTTTCACCTCCTCTCTGGTTATACGCTGTCTGCCCACTCCACCCCCAACCTTTGTTATGTGAATAGGGGTTACTACAGTTTGTAATGTTCCCTAGCGCTCTCAGACTCAGGGCGCCCCTATCGGCTCTGGCTAATGGTTCACCGAGCCAAAGTGGTCTGCTTATATTGGTATTTGGTTATATTTCAGGCTGTTTAGAGATTTGTCACTGTGGGTTATGGTCCACGAGGTGATCATAGGCTGGAGTGTGGACATTGGATGGCTAGATTCTGACGTGGGTCTGTGTGGCGTATTATTTGTATAATGTATGTACTGAAAGGCTACTGTCACTTGTTATGAGGCAGAAGTTTACTTCAAGGACAGTTATTTTGTAGTGGCTTGGAACTAAACATGAAGTGCCAGCGGGTCTACTAGGAATTAAAACAGGTCTCGGACCTGATGGAATCCACCTCTCTCAATCCTCTGCTTAACGATGGAACAGCACAGAATTCCACCACTGACAGGAGCCCTGACCCTTGTGCTCAAGAAGCCCCTTTCCAGCACCCCCACCTCCGGATGCTTTAGTGAACGCCGCATCGCTCGGTGAGTTATTTAATTACACAGTAAACTTGCAGCAGCTAGAACGGCACAACTTGCCGCAAGCACTTGTTATTTTACTGACTGCGGATACTCTCTGAAGCATCACCGCCTGAGTATGGTAACCATTTAAAATCGTTAATGCATACTTTGTAATTATATTATTACGGAGTTTTATACAGCGCGAACTTGACCCGGTATCGGAGCGCTTTACCAGTTGCGTTACATGAGGACACATTCATTTTTGTTTTGTTAGGCACGGTGTTTTGCCCAGAATAACAGGATATTCAGCGTCATTGCCGAGACTCGAACCCGGTTCCCCATATTCGAGGTCGACCGCCCTAGCCGTTAGGCCAACTCCTCTCCCTGCATATCTTCATGACATTTCTAAACATAATGTCTGGTAACCAAACTAACAGTGTTTATTTATTATGCATGCAAACAGCATTAATCGAACAATGCATACCATCATTTTTTCACATCGACATTTCACTGTGTAGCAAAGATACTTCCATATACTTTCTAACAAATATCTAGCTTTGAAACACAATAAACTGTATTTGCATCTATTTATCATGTTTCACGCGCGACAGTCCTGCAAGGTGCCAACAATTATAAAAACACATATACTTATAAGGAAAAAAACAATTATACCAACTCATGCCAACTCTGTTCATGTAATAATAACTTGTTTTCCTATTTTAACAACTTTTTATACAGCACTTTTGCCGTTTCTATGCACTACATTAAAGCACCTTTTTGGGAAGGTGCACTCTCTAAAGATGTTGGGATTGCACCCAAAGCATCCAAAATGGAAATATTCAGGGAATATTAATATACAGTTAGTACAAATGGGAATGGTTGTGCCCTCTTTGAACTTTTACAAATAGGGAGTTAGACATTTGGGGCCAATTCACAAGGCATCTATGATTACGTGGAGTAGTACTCCTAGTCACAAAAGCATTTATGAGTATGTGACATAGTACTATTGATGTACTAATTTAAATACTCCTAAATGGCTTTGTGAATTATCCTCGTTGAGGCAGCCAGTCAGAAAAGAGGCCCAGGAGTGACCTCCTAGCAAGCCTGGTATATTGTTCATAGGCCTATTTTACAGTTTCCATGTACTTGAAACCGAGACACACACACTAACCACATTTACATTTGTAAGCCTGCTGTGCTTCAATGACACACACAGATATATATATATATATATATATATAGCAGTTCAAAGATAGAAAAACTAGAAATATCATTTCCTAGAGTGCACTAAAATCAACTTTGTTTGGCAATAATACAGTATATCTGCCTGTGATGTTATGAATGGGATTCATTAGTGGTTCCGAAATTGTGTCGGTTATAAATGGAAAAAATTAAATCTACCAAAAAACAAGACTAACTAAAGAATAAACCCAAATTCGTTTTGTCTTGCGGGCTTCACACAAAGAAATCTGCATTTATTTTTGCTCGTTTGTTTTCACCCAACTAAAAATGTTTGTTCACATCACCTTTTAGCAATTAAAAGGCAATGTACGTAATTTCTGTATACAATGCTAGGTGGATATTTTAAAATCTGTGTACTTTACAAAAGCAGATAGCAAATATTTTTAAGTAACTGACTAAACCTTTGACAATCCTACATCCTTTATTCCCGCTGTTCCCAGAAAATTACAAAAGGCATTTGAGACAAACAATTGTAAATATGGAACAGTGTCATAAATTAAAAAATAGTGATTATTAACCTTTTCCCTGGACATGCTGAGATAATGAAACGCACTTCATCAGGCCTCATGGTGGCCCATTGTCTATCTGAACTCTTGCAAGGATATCTGGGGTGCCGCAGCACCTGCCGCACCCCTAGTTCCAACGCCATTGCCCCAAGTGCCACAGAGGTGACGGCTTCCTGTTGCTATCCATCCCACAGCGGCTCAATGCATCGCATGCGGCATTAGAGAGCACACGTCACTGCCACACACATAGAAAACTCAATGTGATAGCGTCCAGCTGCTTAGAATATAAAGTCAACACTGACGAGAGGCACTGATTTAGCACCCGCCAGGTCCCAGTGATCTAACAGTTTATCTGAGCTGAATCGTGGTGACACACCCAACCCCGAAATGAAGTGCTCAGACCTGACGCCCGGGCCGCACTGAAATAATAATGCTTTTTGAACTTGTCCCAGAGGCACTCAAGAAGTACATTCTTCTGCAGGCTGTAAGTACAATCGGCCAGATGCTAGAAGTCCGAGGAGACCCAAATGTTTTTATAGATCACACATTTTCACAGACATGTTGTAAGTATAATCGCACATTTCAGATGGTAAAAACTCGTTCTAAAGTTGCTGGAAGAGGCAAAGTATAGAGCAGGTACTATTTTATTTAATGAGATTGCACCCATAATTCCTTTTCCACATGTGGTGGCTCTTCTATTCCCACGCCAAACTGCCCCTTATTTATTTTTGAAGTTATGTTTTTGTAATTTTGGACTTCCTGTTCAGCAGGTAGACAGGTCCGGAGAAGTCGGTCTGCAAGCAGATACTCGCTCTGTGCTTAAATATTCTCACAATCCCTTGTCTATTTCTGTTAGATTGATCATATAGCGCATGCACACTACAGCTCCTGCGGAAAGGCTAAAGTATTTGTTGTTGAGGACCAAATTCTCTAGCCTTCAAGGGGAGATCTCAACCCCATACTGTGGTTTAAGGGAGGTATCTTTGCATCTCCAATGGAATGCTAGAGTGGAGCCCAGCTCTTTTTAGGTCGAGCCTAGAGTAGCGCGCATGCGTTGCCCCGAGAGACTTTATGTAGGTGGTTTTAAAAGCTGACCACACGCTCGTGCACAATGGCCTTTTCCGTGCGGTTACCCGCACGGCCGCCATCTGTTTCCAATTATCGTGCTCAGACGCGGGCGCGATAATTGAAAACACATGGCGCCCGTGCGGGTAACCGCAAGCAATAGGCCATGGTGCACGAGCGTGTGGTCAGCTCAGCACGCTGCCGCGCTCGCTCGCCCCCGCTCCTCTCTGACGCTGCCGTCTCTCCTGTCCAGCGCTTCACTTAAGATGGGCGCTGTATTCTTGTGCAGTGTTGATTGTGTTGTTTTTATTCTTTACATCTCGTCAGCTTGTTCTCTCTCTCGCCCCCTCTCCCCCACCCGATGACATTCCTGGCATAGTTGCCCTCGGCGTTGTGGCTTCTCAACAGTTTCCCGTTAATATTCCGGCTTGGATCAAAGCTGGATTGCTCCCGAACGGGCTGCTCAGTATATGTGCACCACTGGGCCTAAAACGTTACTGTATACATTCGGCACGCGTTCTGAGTCAACATTTTATACAGCTGTTCTGTTCCCCCCCTCCCATGGCGACCTGTCGTCTATACTCTCACAACACCTGTGGCCTAAACCAGGCGCCATGTTGGTAGCCTCTATCTGGCCGGTCTCTGTAAGTAGGAGGACACAGTTGCAGAGATGAGGTGTACCCATTGACATGCACAAGGACGGACCTCACAACCTCCACTTCCCGCTGGTCATTCCGCCCTCCCGCACCACACAACAAACACATACATCCTCCCGCTTTCCAAACACTCCGCATTCCTTCCGCGTTCATAGGGTAGTGCCACATTGTTTAGCCTCCTCGAGATCACCGGTTCCAGTAAGCCCGAGACTGCACTCCTCTTTGCATTTTGATATGCACCTCCCATCATGCACTGCTCCCCAAGGGTCATGCAGCCTAATTGCAAGAGCGTGCACGTGGCGGCACTGAGGTCGAGCTGCTATGTCGCAGACCACTCTTCAGGTTTAAGCCATTGCTCATTTTTCCCCACTTCTTCGAGTGTATCAACTTTTAGTATTTTTGTATTTATCAGCACTGGGGAATCCAGCAATGAGGCAAGAACTTTTAAGATTTCGGATTGGAGTTAACCCTATGTATTTGAGGACTGAGATGACCAAGAGACTAAAAATAAATGAGGCATTGCGTGGTTGTGGAATACAAATGAAATCAAACAAAGAGCATTTGTTATTGGACTGCTTGTTTTTTAGAGGGAGTGTAGGAAGTTTATAAATCCAGTTTAAAGAAAATATATAATATAGAATCTCTGGGAATCCTCCAAATTTCTCTCACATATGCAGTTTCTTGATGTGACATGTACAATATGCAGCTTTTTTTTTCTAAGCTAATACGAAGATATGGGACATTTTTTAATAGGGTTGTGATGCATGTGAGTTGGGATTTTTCTGTTTGGCATAAGTGAAACTGGAGTTTTATGTAGATTTATAGTTGTTGTATCCAAATGAATGTTGTCCTCTTTTTATAATGAATGTTATTTTACTATGGATTTGAAATACTAACTGCAGGTGAATTTCATGTTGATGATTGTATTTGTGGGGTATTTTACGTGCTATGTTTTAAGGACTATGGTCTAAAATAAACATACTTATGATGATGACACGTAATCAAGGGTTTCAATCTGTGCAGTCCTCCATGTCATCTGCAGAAAGGCAAGTTTCTCTAGTCATTTGTGAACACATTGAACAACATGGACTGTTTGCCCATACACTTGTCGTCTAACTCTCAGCTAAAAACTTAACCTATTTGCAAATTCGTGTCACCGTGAAGAACAGTATCGAAGCTTTACAGAAATCTAAGTAGCCCACATTTGTTGCTGTTGTTTAAGTGTGGCTACTGTAATTTATATCTGCCTGGAAGTGCTCGTCATCAATTCTACAACAAGCATTGGCATAGCCAATAGGTCTTGCTTTTGGGACCTTATAAGTGTTTAGTTATCCAGCACAATATCCTTGGTGCAACAACATCAAGTGTTGCATGGCTAAACACTTATAAGGTCCCAAAGGCGAGACCTATTGGCTATGCCAATGCTTGTTTGTTAAGCATGGGGAGATTAAGTGATTTGCCCAGAATCACAGGATGTTGAGCGTCATTGCCGAGACTCAAACCCGGTTCCCCAGATTTGAGATTGACCGCCCTAGCCGTTAGGCCACATCCTCTCTCCCTTCCTCCCCTCTTTTCCCCAACAGTAAACCTGCCCCATGCAGGCACTGAAAAAGAAAGGATAAGAAATTAAAAAAGAAAAGAAAAAGAACTTTGGAACTGCCAGTTTTTAAAATATATGCTGCTGGTGCATGGCATGCTGGCCCACCTTACCCTTCTGGGTCCCGGTGCCACTACACCAGCTGCGCCTCTGGTAGCTACACCCCTGCAGAGGGAGGCACATGAGTAGCAGTAGAGGTGACAAGTCTGATTTGCATCAGGAAACATAAATGCATGTATACTTTAAAGCATTGTCCAATCGTGTATCATGTTCTGTGTGTTTGGGGTCTGTCCATGCTGCCTCTGCACGGAGCTCCTAACATTCCCAGGTTCATGCATGAGTAACTCTTCCAGATCTGTTTGTTGTCTTTGAATTCTGGAACTTATAAGGGTAGCAACAAGAAAAAAATTACAGAATGCAAAGGAAAACACCTCGTCTCAATCAGCTAATCACGCATGCAACTTTGAGAATTTGACACCAAGTTGTCCGGTAAAATATATTGTTGAAAGAATAAATTGATAATATTTTGTGATTTTGTTCACAATGTATTATTTTGTTGAGAATATGTTGGCACACAGGAAGTTGAATGAAGTAGCATTTGTATTTTAAACAAATATTAGCAACATCATTGTCATATGTTAGTAATAACTGCCACCTTATTTTGAGTTACACATATGCATTAACATATGTTTTGTTTTTATCATGTTCCATGTAGATATGGCATAATTGACAACACTAATCTCAGTCATATTGGTCTCCTTTGACACACACAAAGGTCATTAGAAAATGATGTACATACAATGACCACTTATGCTAATCTAGCATCACATGACTAAAAATTAGTCAGGATGCTTCGAAAACTTCAGTCGTTATCATATGACCATTGACATATCTAAGTTCCTGTTTATCATCTTAAGTGAATGTTAGGCTCACATTACTTAAGTAATTCAAGCTATCCCAAGTGGTAAGTGTTGGGCCCACCCTAAACTTGTCACCCAGCAAGCTCGGGTGGGTCACCTAGAGAGGCAATGTCATTTCCTGTCCACCCTCTGCCCATTGATGGTGACCCACTACCTGTACTTGGAAGTATTGACAGGCCTGTAGACTTAGGGATCATCTCTACATCACCCAGAGACACTAAGGTAACCCCACCTGGCCCCCCACGCTGACTGGGACCATCCCCTCCCCAAGCACTACTCTAGCCAACCCCTGGGACTGCCCACCACTGTCTGTGCCCTCTTGTAGCACTTAGCATCTCCCTTGATGTGCCAATACTGGTAGCACTCATAGCACTTAGGGACATACTTATCAGTATTTTTGTCCACAAAACCTTTCTTTTGGTGGACAGATTGGGAATGGGACCCTTTCCCCTGTGAACTATTTTGATGGCCTTTTTAGGACTCCTTTTTGTTATCTCTCCCCTCCTAATTCTGATGGGAACACTGACCACCTTTTTGGGAGTCCCCAGAGATGCCTTCTTGCTCACCCTCATTCTGACCCAGATGCCTGCCTCCTCAGCAAGCTTCCTGGGATCAGTCAGCTTGCTATCCACTAAGCTATCCAGCAGATGCTGGTGCAGCTCTGTACAACAAATATTGAGCATGTGCTCCCTCAGAATCAGGTTGTACAGTCTATCATAATCATCAACTTTGCTGCCCATCACCCATCCATTCAGTGCCTTACTAGAGTAATCTAACACGTCTACCCAAGCCTGGTTGGGTGCTTGTGACTGTCCATGGTGGTACTTCTCATGGGTCAGACCAAACCTGGTGACAAGGATGGTTTTCAAAGGGGCATACTTGGCCTGGTCATCTACTGCTAGTGTGAGTAGTGTATCCATATCCACTGTCCTGTGCCTGTGGTGTATAGGCACCAGGGATTGTTTTTTAATATGCAGGGGTGGGGGCGGCCCAGAATGGGCATGCCAATTCCCCTGCCCCAAAAAATTGTTACAGTCTTTCTGCCCCCCTGGGAGGCAGATGGGGCAATAGCACCTTATCTGCCCCCCCGGGGAGGCAGAAAGCCCACTAGGCACCAGGGATTTTTTTTTCTTCAAAGGTTGGGATGGAGGCTGCCCAGAATGGGCATGTCAATGCCCCTCCAAAAAAATGCCACCGTCTTTCTGCCCCCCCAGGAGGCAGATGGGGCAATAGCCCCTTATCTGCCCCCCGGGGGGGCAGAGGGCCCACTAGGAGCGAGGGATTACGCTAGCTTTTTTGTACATAGGGGTGGGGGCTGCCAACAATGGGCATACCAATGCCCCTACCCCCCAAGAAATAGTCACAGTCTTTCTGCCCCCCTTGGGGGCATATCAGGGCTGTAGCCCTCGATCTGCCCCCCCCCCCGCAGGGCGGCAGAAGGCACTAGGCACTGACCTTTTTTTCGCAATGTGCATAGCTGTGGATTTTAGGCCCTAGAGCAGCCGGCACCTAGGGAAACCTAGCAAACCTATACATTTTTTAAAACTGGACACCCAGGGGAATCCAGGAAGGCTCTCACCAGGTTATGTTACCCAGAATCCCTTGCAAACCTCAAACTTTGTAAAAAGAAAAAGCACATTTTCCCCACATTTCTGTGATGGAAAGTTCTGGAATGTGCGTGGGTCCACAAACTTCCACCTACCCCGCATTCTCCAAAGTCTCCCAATAAAAATGGTACCTCACTTGTGTGGGTGGGCCAAGTGCCCACGGCAGGGAATTGTGGAGACATCAAAATGACCTATCATAAAACGACCTGGTTTTGCAAAGGTGCTCACCTGTGTTTTTGGCCCCGTGCTCGGCGGCCATCTAGGGAAACCTACCAAACCCAGATATCTTTGAAAACTAGACACCCTGGGGAGTTTACGGAGGTATGGCTTGTGTGGACCCCCCAAAGCTTCCCTACCCAGAATCCGCTGCAAACCTCATATTTAGCTGAAAAAAATCGAATTTTTCTCAAATTTCTGTGTGAGAAAGTTGTAGGTTCACTGGGTGACACAAATTTCCTATCACCCAGCGTTTCCCCAGGCCACCCGATAAAAATGGTACCTTACTCATGTAGGTGGGCCAAGTACCCGTGACAGTCAAGGGCCCAACACTTATTGTGGAGACATCAAAATGACCTATCACAAAACAACCTGGTTTTGCAAGGGGAGTCACCTGGGTTTTTGGCCTTGGGCTCGGCGGCCATCTAGGGAAACATACCAAACCCACACATGTCTGAAAACTAGAGACCTGGGGTAGTCCAGGGAGGCATGACTTGCGTGGATCCCCCAATGTTTTCCTACCTAAAATCCCCTGCAAACCTCAGATTTAGCCGAAAAAATGAAATTTTTCTCAAATTTCTGTATGGGAAAGTTGTGGGATCACCGGGCTGACACAAATTTCCTATCACTCAGCATTCCCGTAAGTCTCCCGATACGAATGGGGTCTCACTTGTGTGGGTGGGCCAAGTACCCACGACAGGCAAGGGCCCAAAACGTATTGAGGAGACATCAAAATTACCTATCACAAAATGACCTGGTTTTTTGCAAGGGAGGCACCTGGGTTTTTGGCCCCGGGCTCGGCAGCCATCTAGGGAAACCTACCAAACCCACATATTTCTGAACACTAGACACCCTGGGGAGTCCAGGGAGGTATGGCTTGCGTTGATACCCCAACGTTTCCCTACCCAGAATCCCCTTCAAACCTGGAATTTAGCTGAAACAATCACTTTTTCCACACATTTTTGTGTGGGATCACCGTGCCGGCAAAAATTTCCTACCACCCAGCATTTCCCATGTTCTCCCGAGTAAAATGATACTTCACTTGTGTGGGTGGTCCAAGGGCCTGTGTCTGGGAAGGACCAAAAACATAGGGATTAAGAGTATAGCACAGCGAATTCTAAGAGCTAAATTTTTTTTTAAAAATACGTTTAAAGCCGATTCTGCATTGGACAGCCACACAAGTGAGGTATCATTTTACTCAGGAGGCCAAGGGAAACGCTTGGTGGTAGGACATTTGTGCCGGCATGGTGATCCCACACAAAAATTTGAGAAAAAATTGTTTTTTCCAACTAAATTTGAGGTTTGCAGGGGATTCTGGGTAGGAAAACAATGGGGAATCCACGCAAGCCATACCTCACTGGACTCCCCAGGGTGTCTAGTTTTCTGAAATTTGTGGGTTTGGTAGGTTTCCCTGGATGATCGCCGAGCCCGGGGCCAAAAACCCAGGTGCCCCCCGTGCAAAACCAGGTTGTTTTGTGATAGGTAATTTTGATGTCTCCACAATACGTTTTGGGCCTTTGCCTGTCGCAGGCACTTGGCCCACCCACACGAGTGAGGTGCCGTTTTTATCGGGAGACCTGGGGGAACTCTGGGTGGTAGGAAATTAGTGACAGCCCGGTGATCCCACAACTTTCCCACAAAGAAATTTGAGAAAAATGTGATTTTTGTCAGCTAAATTTGAGGTTTGCAGGGAATTCTGGGTAGGGAAATGTTGGGGGATCAATTCAAGCCACACCTCCCTGGACTCCCACAGTTGTCTACTTTTCAGAAATGTCTGGGTTTTTTAGGTTATCATAGATCTCTGCAAACCCGGGACCAAAAATACCTATCTATCACAAAACAACCTGGTTTTTCAAGGGGGTCACCTGCGTTTTTGGTTCTGGGCTCAGCGGCCATCTAGGGAAATGTTCAAGAAGGAAACTGGACACAAAGAAGGTCCAACGAAGTAAGTTTATTTAAGCTTCTCCAAGGACAGGGTTCCCAGACTCCTGCCTCCAGCAACCGCTACTCCAAGAATGACCGGACCACATAGAACGCAATAGTGTTCCAAGTCCGACCGGTCAGTCTCGCGCAACAGAAGCACAGAGACAAGAGAGAGATAACATCATAACACATCTTCTTCTCTTATAGGAAACAAAAGAAATAAACAATAAAAGAGCACAAAACCAATGCAAAACATAAAGCAAGTGTACAAGAACATAAGTAATGAACAATATAAAAAGTAAATGTTTGCAAAGTGGAAACATGAAACAACAGAATCAATACAATATAAAATCACCATATTTCCTTGGAATGCGAGTTTCCCGTACCTGTTTAACCCCAGACCAACTTTTGATGGGATTAGGTTGTTGCACAACGGGAGTTTCCCGTACCTGTTTAACCCCAGGACAACTTTTGATGAGAATAGGTTGTTGCACAACGGGGCTACCATCAAATGCTCGAACATCCCTTTTAGAATAAAGAGCAATTCTCCTAAAATTCCATTTCTGCCCATTCTCTAAGACAACATGCCACCTATGTACTTCTTTGACTTTTAAAGGCTCAGAAAATGTGTTCAAACCTTGCTCTCTTCTGCCCAATTTTACCTTAACAAGATCACCCACTTCGACTTTACAACTACCACTGGAATGCACAACATGAGAAGATGACATACTCTCTTCATGCATCTATTGAGGAGTGAGTTTGGTTTTGGGTACTCTTCCTCGCATTTTTTCAAATGGAACTACATTGGTGACACTATGGGCAGTGGTATTATAAGACCAAATCATATCATCCACACATCTTTGAATGTCACGAGCACCTTGAACAGCCAATTGAATAGTACCTTTGACCACTCTGTTCATGCGCTCAACCATGCCGTTCCCTTGAGGGTTATAAAGTGAGGTATACACATGTCTGATACCATAACCTGAAAGAAAACTGCGCATGGCAAAAGAAGTGAGTTGAGTACCATTATCTGTAACTAGCACATGGGGAAAACCTTCCTTCAAGAAAATGGACCTCAAGTGTTTGATCACATTACTGGTAGTGATATTCCTCAAAAATTCAACAGTAACCCATCTTGAGAACACATCAACTAGAACCATGGCAAAGCGATACTCAGAAGAAAGAAAATCCATAGGACCAATAAAGTCCAAACAGACCTTTTCCCATGGCAAGCCAGCTTGACATGAAATAGAACCAGAAGTCTGTGAGTTGACCTTTAATCTTTTCTCGCTCTCCTTACATAATGTACAATTTTCAACCCAACCACGAACTTCATCATCAATACCAGGCCACCAGAAATTACACTTAAGACGCTTCACAGTAATAGTTTGTCCAAGGTGACCTTCGTGAGCTAAAAGGAAAAGTTTCTTTCTGAGAGACTTGGGAGGAACAAACCTTTCACCTCACATAACCAAATCATCAGAGGTTCCAACACTGAGTTCTTCTTGTAATTTGACAAAGCTCCGTAGTGCAGGCTTGACATCCCCTTCACGCCTCCAACCATGACGAATATAACTAACCAACTCAACAAAATCGGGATCATCAATGACTGCCTGATGCCACTCATCCTTGGAAATAGATTTAAACTCCTCAGAACATGCATCCTCTACACTCGCTACAACGCATACCATTTCATCATCAAAATCAAAACCTTGTTCAATATCAAGGGGTAAACGAGATAAACAATCCGCTTGGACATTCTTCCAACCAGATATATACTCCATATCATACATAAACTCTTGTAACCTGGCGGCAAATCTCATTAATCGAGGAGAACCATTGTTAGCACCACCTGGAGATAACATCCTTATGAGAGGTTTGTGATCAGTCCTCAAAGTAAAATGTGTGCCCCACACATAGGTGCGAAAGTGCAACACCCCATGCAGCAGCTAATGCTTCACGCTCGATCACAGCATAATTACGTTCAGAACTACTGAGCGTACAAGAAGCAAAAGCAACAGATTTTTCAATCCCATTTTTTTTTTGAGACAGAATGGCACCAATGCCATGGGCACTCGCATCAACTGTGATAAAAGTATCTCTCCCAGGTTCATAGGTAGTAAGAATACTAGCATTAATAATCTCATCTTTGATCTTGTTAAAAGCTTCATTTTGTGGTGCCTCCCAAGAAAAATGTGTACCTTTTCTGAGTAACAAGCGAAACGCTTCAGTTTTGTGAGCAAAATTACTAACAAATTTGGAGTAATATTCAACTAACCCCATGAACGATTTAAGTTGATCCTTATTGGAAGGAGTAGCTGCAAATTTAATGGCTTTCAACAAATCTTCCTTTGGTTTGACACCAGTCTGTGAAATAGTATAGCCCAGATAGTCTACTTCAGTCATTAAAAATTTACACTTATCTTTTCTCAAAGTGAGACCAGCATTAAGTAAAATTTGTAACACTTTGGCTAAATTACAATTGTGCTCAAATTCATCATCACCAGTGACAAGAATGTCATCTTGGAAGTAATGTACATGTTTTAGACCTTTCAACAGAGAATGCATCATACGTTGAAAAATGCTAGCCGCAGAGGCTAGCCCAAAAGGAAGTCTCTTAAATTGAAACACCCCTTCAATAGTCAAAAATGCTGTTAACTTGCGAGAATCAGGATGTAAAACTACTTGATGATAGGCTGATCTAAGGTCAAGCTTGCTAAAAAATTTCGCCTTATCCATCAAGAGTACCATCTCAGAGATGTTAGGGAGAGGAAACTTATCCACAATGATGTTCTGATTAAGGGACCTGAGGTCCACACAGAAGCGGAGTTTACCATCTTTCTTTTGGGTAACCACCACCGGAGAAAGCCATTCCGATGCTTCGACTGGTTCAATAATATCTTGCTTCTGCATGTCCTCAAGCATTTCCTTGACCTCTTGCCGGATGGAAATAGGAATTCTTCTAAGCGGATGTTTAACAGGGTGAGCATGGTCCTTAAACTTTATTTCATGAACATACCCAATTAGTTTACCTAGATCTGTGCGGAATACATCTTTGTATTTTGATAATACAGAATCAATATTGGGAAAATCTTCAACAACCAAAACTTTTTCATCAGATCTGGGATCTTTAATAATATGCAGATCATGTTGTTGAGCCCAACCGAGTATTGCAGGCCCATCATTAGAGATATAAACTTTCCCTGAAGAGGATCTCCCTTTAAATTCAAATTTGGTTTGCATGACACCCTTAATGTTAACAACCTCACCACCATAGCCTTTTGGTGTAATATCACTAAGTGCTGTTAGGCCAACACTCCTTAAAAATGTGAAAAGGAATGATGGTAAACATTGAACCTGGATCAACCAAAAGTGTTATGGGAACGTCATTCAAAAGAAAGGTAGCTTTAGGTCTCTGCAAAGAACCAGGACAGTTGTCTTCAACACACAAAGAAATATCAGGAGACAGATAATCATCCTCAACAAAAGCAACTCTGTTCTTAGATGGGTTTCTACAAGCTTTGCTAATATGGCCTCTCTTTCCACATTTCTTACATGTTTTATCTCTAGCAAAACACCCCGAAAAATCAGCAGCATGACCCATACTGCCACAACGATAACAGCCAACGAATTTGCTTTTGTTATCAGACAAAACTTTAGGCTTGAATTTAGGAGTAGATGACCTGTATTTGGAGTCATTATTTTTTGGATCATTGTCTGATTCTTTCTCATTTTTATTGACAACATTGACAGTGTCTTCTTTCTTTTGCTCAAGAGAATGCATTTCCTGCATACATTTGTCGGATTCTTCAACAACTTTGGCAATGGAGATGGCTTCCAGAAGAGTAGGGTTCTTGGCGGGCCAAAGTTTTTCCTGCATCCTTTTATTTTTACATTGGACTATCAACTGATCTCTAATGAGTTGATCAGTCATGGGGCCGAAATCACACTTGATGGCAAGTTCTCTTAGACGAGTGACCATTTGGTCAACAGTCTCTCTGTCTTTTTGAGGCACGGTGTAAAATTTATGCCGTTGCATAACGATGTTGACTTGCTTCCCAAAGTACTTAGAAAGTCTTTGTTTAGCCTCAATATAGGGATTGTCAATAGGTTCACCATCAGCACCTAAAAATTCTGGCAAAAATTTAAAAGCATGTTGACCAGCTTTTCCTAATGAATTTAATAATATGGCTTTCTTTCTCGAAGCTTGGAATCTAAGGCCGTCAATAGCCTCCAGATAATTTTCAAAAATTCCAATCCACTCCTCTCATTCAATTGAAGGAGTGTCCCCTTCAATCAGGAAGACTGGAGGAGGAGCTATCATTTGGTTGGCAGCCATAGCGAAAATAAGAAAAACCAAGCGAAAAGTGAAGCGCTAGCCAAAGTGAAATTTTGAAGAAAGAGAAGGTAACTGCGGAAGTACTGCAATAAGAAGAGGCCCAAAAAAAAATATTGAAATGGTGTGCAGATCACCGTATAATCTGCCAAAAAGAGAAATTTAATAAATTGACATGGTGTGCAGATCACCGTAGTAACTGCTTGATAGGATCTGCAGACAATGAAGATGATGGAGATTTATGCGATAACAGGCTGGAGCGAGGAGTGAAAAAGAAAAAGAACAGCTGAGCGCTGTAGAATAAGCTGGTTGTCCTGATACGAGGTCGTGGTTGGCAAAAGTCGAAGAAAATGTAATCAAAATGCACGCTGCGTAAAATACGTGGGCGTGATGACGATGTGGTTGGCGGAGAGAAAAGGTTGGCGGGCAAAGGATGCACAATGATGTTGCCTAGCAACGATGCACCGCCGTTGGAGAGAGGTGCGCGCGCAGATCAAAGCGCGATCCGTACGGGAAGATGGGAAAAAAAAAAAAAAACAGAGTACCTTCCGTGTGTGTGTGCCACACACACTTTTTCACAACCACAGAGAGATCCAGCAGGACGGCGAAGGGATCAACCAGCAGGACGGAACAGCAGCTCAGGAATAGAGGCGGACGCGAAGATGGATTCGTTCCCCGCCGATGAAGAGCTTCAAGGAAGATCGTCGCCAAAATGTTTAGGAAGGAAACTGGACACGAAGAAGGTCCAACGAAGTAAGTTTATTTAAGCTTCTCCAAGGACAGGGTTCCCAGACTCCTGCCTCCAGCAACCGCTACTCCAAGAATGACCGGACCACATAGAACGCACTAGTGTTCCAAGTCCGACCGGTCAGTCTCGCGCAACAGAAGCACAGAGACAAGAGAGAGATAACATCATAACAGGAAACCTACCAAAACCGGACATTTATGAAAACTTGACACCCAGGGGAGTCCAGGGAGGTGTGGCTTGCGTGGATCTCCCAACATTTTCCTACTCAGAATCCCCTGCAAACCTTAAATTTAGCTAACAAAATCACATTTTCCTCACTTTTCTGTGTGGGAAAGTTGTAGGATCACTGGGCTGCCACAAATTTCCTACCACCCAGCGTTCCCCCAGTTCTTCCAATAACAATGGAACCTCACTTGTGTAGATAGGCATAGTGGCCGCATCAGGAAATGGCCCACATCGTACTGTGGAGAGTTCAAAATTACCTATCATAAAACGACCTGGTTTTGCAAGGGGGGTCACCTGGGTATTTGGCCCAGGGCTCAGCGGCCATCTAGGGAAACCTACCAAACCCACACATTTCTGAAAACTAGACAGCTGGTGGAGTCCAGGGAGGTATGGTCTGCGTAGATCACCCAACGTTTTCCTACACAGAATCCCCTGGCAACTTCAAATTTAGCTGAAAAAATCAAATTTTTCTCAAATGTCAGTGTGGGAAAGTTGTGGGATCACCGGTCTGACACAAATTACCTACCACCCAGTGTTCCCACTGGTCTCCTGATAAAAATGGGACCTCACTCGTGTGGGTGGGCCAAGTGCCCGCGACAGGCAAGGGCCCAAAACGTATTGTGGAGACATCAAAATGACCTTTCACAAAACTACCTGGTTTTTCAAGGGGGGTATCATTTTCTCAGGAGAACAAGGGGAACGCTGGGTGGTAGGACATTTGTGCCGAAACGGTGATCCCACATAAAAATGTGTGGAAAAAGTGGGTTTTTTCAGCTAATTTCCAGGTTTGCAGGGGATTCTGGGTAGGGAAACGTTGGGGGATCCACACAAGCTATACCTCCCTGGACTCCCCAGGGTGTCTAGTTTTCAGAAATATGTGAGTTTGGTAGGTTTCCCTAGATAGCCGCTGAGCCCAGCGCAAAAAACCCAGGTGCCCCCTTGCAAAACAAGGTCGTTTTGTGATAGGTAATTTTTATGTCTTCACAATATGTTTTGGGCCCTTGCCTGTCGCAGGTACTTGGCCCACCCACACAAGTGTGGTACCATTTTTATAGGGAGACCTGGAGGAATGCTGGGTGGTAGGAAATTTGTGTCAGCCCAGTGATCCCACAACTTTTTCACACAGAAAATTGAGAAAGAAATTATTTTTTCAGCTAAATTTGAGGTTTGCAGGGGATTCTGGGTAGGAAAACGTTGGCCATCCACACAAGCCATACCTCCCTGGACTAACCCGGGTCTCTAGTTTTTAGAAATGTGTGGGTTTGGTAGGTTTCCCTAGATGGGCGCCGAGCCCGGGGCCAAAAACCCAGGTTCCCCCCTTGCAAAACCAGGTCGTATTATGATAGGTAATTTTGATGTCTACATAATAAGTTTTGGGCCCTTGCCTGTCGCAGGTACTTGGCCCACCCACACAAGTGAGGTATCATTTTGATAGGGAGACCTGCGGGAATGCTGGGTGGTAGGAAATTTGTGTCAGCCCGGTGATCCTACAACATTGCCACACAGAAATTTGAGAATTTGGTTTGTTCCAGCTAAATTTGAGGTTTGCAGGGGATTCTGGGTAACAGAACCTGGTGAGAGCCACACAAGTCACCCCATCCTGGATACCCCTGTGTGTCTAGTTTTCAAAAATATATAGGTTTGCTAGGTTTCCTAGGTGCCGGCAGAGCTAGGGTTCAAAATGCACAGCTTGGCACTTTGAAAAAAAGGGATTTTCACAGTAAAAATGTGGTGCATCCAAGTTGTGTTTTGGGCCGTTTCCTGTCACGGGCACTAGGCTCACTCACATAAGTGAGGTACCATTTTTATCAGTAGACTTTGGGGAAGATTGGGTGGGTGGAATTTTGTGGATCCACGCAGATTCCAGTACTTTCCATCACAGAAATGTTAGGAAAATATGTTTTTTGGGACAAAATGTGAGCTTTGCAAGGGATTCTGGGTAACAGAACCTGGTAAGAGCCACACAAGTCACCCCCTTCTGGATTCCCCTGGGTGTCTAGTTTTCAAAAATGTATAGGTTTGCTAGGTTTCCCTAGGTACCAGGCAGAGCTAGGGTTCAAAATCCACAGCTAGGCACTTTGAAAAAAAGGGTCAGTTTTCACTGTAAAAGTGTGGTGTGTCCACGTTGCTTTTTGGCCTGTTTCCGGTCACTGGAACTAGGCCTACCCACACAAGTGAGGTACCATTTTTATCGGGAGACTTAGGGGAACAGAGAATTGTAGAGCAATTGTTATTACTTATTGACCTTCGATATATTTCTGCCTTCCAAATGTAAGACAATGTGTAAAAAAAGAAGTCACTTTGAAAAATGTCCTATAATTCACATGCTAGTATGTGTACCCACAATTTCGGAGATGTGCAAATAGCTACTGCTTCTAACCTCTATATTTTGCTCCAATTTCAGAAATACATAGGTGTCCTTGATACCTATTTTTCACTCTTTATATTTTACCAAATGAATTGCTATATACCCGGAACAGAATGAAAAACCATTGCAAGAGGCAGCTCAGTTATTGGCCCTGGGTAGCTAGGTTTCTTGGTGAATCTACAAGTCCTATATAGCTTCATAACCAGAGAGGTCCAGCGGATGTAACGGTATATTGCTTTAAAAAATTTGTCATACTTAGAAGAAGTTACAGGTGAAAA
Organism: Calotriton arnoldi; assembly: GCA_963921515.1. Lineage (NCBI taxonomy): Eukaryota > Metazoa > Chordata > Amphibia > Caudata > Salamandridae > Calotriton > Calotriton arnoldi. Next base: position 541,321 of record CAWUFW010005561.1, read on the forward strand.
AGTTGGCACAAATGGCTGTTATTTCCAACTCATTTTCAATTATTCTTATTTTCAACTGTTTGTTTCTATGAAAAAACCTTGAAGGATCTACACAAATGACCCCTTGCTGAATTCAGAATTTTGTCTACTTTTCAGAAATGTATAGCTTTATAGGATCCATTAGTGCTTTCATACCCATTTATACCACTAACTGAAAGAGGTTGAAAGCACAAAAAGTCGCAAAAATAGGCTATGTCTCAGTAAAATGCCAAAACTGTGCAAAATTTTTGGGTTTTCTGAAAAACGTCTGCCTGTCCCTGAAAGCTGGTAAGATGGTGATTTCAGCACCATAAACCCCTTGTTGATACCATTTGCAGGGAAAAAACAGACGCTTTCTTCTGCAGCACGTTTTCCCCATTTTTCCAAAACAAAACAAAATGTAGCTGTATTTTGGCTAATTTCTGGGTCCCCTCCAGGGGAATCCACAAACCCTGGGTACCTTTAAAATCCCCATGATGTTGGAAGAAAAGGATGCAAATTTGACATGGATACCTTATGTGGACAAAAAGTTACAGGTGCCTAAGTGTGAACTACCCCAAATAGCCCAAAAAAGGTTTAGCACAGGGGGTAAAAGGCCTAGCAGAGAAAGGGTTAAACTGTCATAGATCAAAATGTGCCAGTGTTTATTTATGATTTTTTTCACTGCATTGGATACATTACTATAAGTGCTCTTACAAATCAACTGCCTTTTTTCCTCTATATCTTTATCTTCCAGGGGCCCATCTCTCTTTTTATTCCTGGCTCTTTTGTTTGCTTCATCTATCAGGTGTTTTGGATATTGTTTCTCAGCTAGTCAACTTGTCAACTTTTCTCCCTCAGTTTTATAGTCCTGTACATCTGAACAGTTCCACCTAATGCAGAGGACTTGTCCTACTGCCATGCCCCCCCTCAGGGAGCGTGCAGATGTTCACTCTTAAAGTGGAGTAAGCTGTTTTTAAGGCACTGGGCTTGGTATATGTGGTTGTCGTCAGTCTGCCATTTTCTGCCCTAATCTTCAGGTCTAAGAAAGCAGTTTCTGCGTTGCTCATAGACATTGCGAACTTTCTGAACTGGTTTTGGTTATTTAGCCACCCGAGAAAATAAGTTGCACTAGCCCTGTTGCCACTCCAGATGATAAAGACGTTGTCAATATTGTGGCACCATCATCGCAGGTTATTAGAAAAGCGATTGTATGCGAAATGTTGTCTTGTTCAAATTGGTGGACATTCTCAATAACTCCAAATGTTATGACTACCATCTCCTGACAAGGCCATAACATAACTACCATGCAGGCTAGCTTTACTCATGAGGAGCAGGCCATATAGCTTGCACTGCGGTGCTGATACTGACTACTGCATCTCCCTGTTTAAATCCATGCAGTCTGTCATGGCAGGTCCCCCCGTCCTCTTGCAGGGTAAGGGGTGTATGTAAAGGAGAGTTTGGCTATATGAGGGGCGGGGTACTGCAGGGTAAGGGGTGTATGTAAGGATGAGTTTGGCTATATGAGGGGCAGGATGGGGCGGGATACTGTGGGGTAAGGGGTGTATGTAAGGGAGAGTTTGGCTTTATGAGGGGCAGGGTACTGCAGGGTAAGGGGTGTATGTAAAGGAGAGTTTGTCTATATGAGGGGCGGGGTACTGAAGGGTAAGGGGTGTATATAAGGGAGTGTTTATCTAGATGAAGGGCGGGGGACTGCGGGGTAAGAGGTGTATGTAAGGGAGAGTTTGGCTATATGAGGGGTGGGGTACTGCGGGGTAAGGGGTGTATATAAGGGAGAGTTTATCTAGATGAAGGGCGGGGTATGGGGTGTATGTAACGGAGAGTTTGGCTATATGAGGGGCAGGGTACTGCGGGATAAGGGGTGTATGTAAGAGAGAGTTTAGCTATATTAGAGGCGGGGTACTGTGGGGTAAGGGGTGTATGTAAGGGAGAATTTGGCTATGTGAGGGGCGGGGTGCTGCAGGGTAAGTGGTGTATGTAAGGGAGAGTTTGGCTATATGAGGGGCGGAGTGCTGCAGGGTAAGGGGTGTATGTAACAGAGAGTTTGGCTATATGAGGGGCAGGGTACTGCGGGGTAAGGGCTGTATGTAAGGGAGAGTTTGGCTATATGAGGGGCGAGGTACTGCGGGTAAGGGTTGTATGTAAGGGAGCGTTTGGCTATATGAGAGGCGGGGCACTGCAGGGCAAAGGGTGTATGTAAGGGAAAGTTTGGCTATATGAGGGACGGGGTACTGTGGGGTAAGGGGTGTATGTAAGGGATAGTTTTGCTATATGAGGGGTGGGGGACTGCGGGGTAAGGGGTGTATGTAAGGGAAAGTTTGGCTATATGAGGGGTGAGGTACTGCGGGGTAAGGGGTGTATATAAGGGAGAGTTTATCTAGATGAAGGGCGGGGTACTGTAGAGTAAGGGGTGTATGTAAGAGAGAGTTTGGCTATATGAGGTGCGGGGTACTGCGGGGTAAGGGGTGTATGTAAGGGAGAGTTTGGCTATATGAGGGGCGGGGTACTGCGGGGTAAGGGGTGTATGTAAGGGAGAGTTTGTCTATATGAGGGGTGGAGTAAGGGATGTATGTAAGGGAACGTTTGGCTATATGAGGGGCAGGGTAAGGGGTGTATGTAAGGAAGGGTTTGGCTATATGAGGGGCGGGGTACTGCAGGGTAAGAGGTGTATGTAAGGGAGAGTTTGGCTATATGAGGGGCGGAGCACTGTGCGGTAAGGGATGTATGTAATTGAGAGTTTATCTAGATTAAGGGCGGGATACTGCGGGGTAAGGGGTGTATGTAAGGGAGAGGTTGGCTATATGAGGGGCAGGGTACTGCGGGGTAAGGGGTGTATGTAAGGGAGAGTTTGGCTATATGAGGGGCGGGGTACTGCAGGGTAAGGGGTGTATGTAAGGGAGAGTTTGGCTATATGAGGGTCGTGGTACTGCAGGGTAAGGGGTGTATGTAAAGGAGAGGTTGGCTATATGAGGGGCAGGGTACTGCGGGGTAAGGGGTGTATGTAAGGGAGAGTTTGGCTATATGAGGGGCCTGGTACAGCGAGGTAAGGGGTGTATGTAAGGGAGAGTTTGGCTATATGAGAGGTGTGGTATTGCGGGGTATGGGGTGTATGTAAGGGAGAGTTTGGCTAGATGAGGAGCGGGGTACTGCAGGGTAAGGCTTTTATGTAAGGGAGAGTTTGGCTATATGAGGTGCGGGGCACTGCGGGGTAATGGGTGTATGTAAGGGAGAGTTTGTCTATATGAGGTGCGGGGTACTGCGGGGTAAGGGGTGTATGTATGTAAGGGAGAGTTTGGCTATATGAGGGGCGGGGTACTGCGGGGTAAGGGGTGTATGTAAGGGAGAGTTTGTCTATATGAGGAGTGGAGTAAGGGATGGATGTAAGGGAAAGTTTGGTTATATGAGGGGCAGGGTAAGGGGTGTATGTAAGGGAGGGTTTGGCTATATGAGGGGTGGGGTACTGCAGGGTAAGAGGTGTATGTAAGGGAGAGTTTGGCTATATGAGGGGCGGAGCACTGTGGGGTAAGGGATGTATGTAATTGAGAGTTTATCTAGATTAAGGGCGGGATAAGGGGTGTATGTAAGGGAGAGGTTGGATATATGAGGGGCAGGGTACTGCAGGGTAAGGGGTGTATGTAAGGGGGAGTTTGGCTATATGAGGGGCAGGGTACTGCGGGGTAAGGGGTGTATGTAAGGGAGAGTTTGGCTATATGAGGGGCGGGGTACTGCAGCGTAAGGGGTGTATGTAAGGGAGAGTTTGCTATATGAGGGTGGTGGTACTGCGGGGTAAGGGGTGTATGTAAGGGAGAGTTTGGCTATATGAGGGGCGGGGTACTGCGGGGTAAGGGGTGTATGTAAGGGAAAGATGGGCTATATGAGGGGCAGGGTACTGCAGGGTAAGGGGTGTATGTAAGGGAGAGTTTGGCTATATGAGGGGCCTGGTACAGCGAGGTAAGGGGTGTATGTTAGGGAGAGTTTGACTATATGAGAGTTGTGGTATTGCGGGGTATGGGGTGTATGTAAGGGAGAGTTTGGCTAGATGAGGAGTGGGGTACTGCAGGGTAAGGCTTGTATGTAAGGGAGAGTTTGGCTATATGAGGTGCGGGGCACTGCGGGGTAATGGGTGTATGTAAGGGAGAGTTTGTCTATATGAGGGGTGGGGTACTGCGGGGTATGGGGTGTATGTAAGTGAGAGTTTAGCTATATGAGGGACAGGGTACTGCAGGGTAAGAGGTGTATGTAAGGAAGAGTTTGGCTATATGAGAGGCAGGGTACTGCGGGGGGTACGGGGTATATGTAAGGGAGAGTTTGGCTATATGAGGTGGAGGTACTGCAGGGTAAGGGGTGTATGTAAGCAAGAGTTTGGCTATATGAGGGGTGTGGTACCGCAGGGTAAGGGGTGTATGTAAGGGAGAGTTTGGATATATGAGGGGCGGGGTACTGCAGGGTAAGGGGTGTAGGACGGGGAGAGTTTGACTATATGAGGGGTGGAGTACTGCGGGGTAAGGGATGTATGTAAGGGAGAGTTTGGCTATATGAGGGGTGGGGTACTGCGGGGTAAGGGGTGTATGTAAGGGAGGGTTTGGCTATATGAGGGACAGGGTACTGCAGGGTAAGAGGTGTATGTAAGGAAGAGTTTGGCTATATGAGAGGCAGGGTACTGCGGGAGTACGGGTATATGTAAGGGAGAGTTTGACTATATGAGGTGGAGGTACCGCAGTGTAAGGGGTGTATGTAGCGAGAGTTTGGCTATATGAGGGGTGTGGTACCACAGGGTAAGGGGTGTATGTAAGGGAGAGTTTGGCTATATGAGGGGGTGGTACCGCAGGGTAAAGGGTGTATGTAAGGGAGAGTTTGAATATATGAGGGGCGGGGTACTGCAGGGTAAGGGGTGTATGACGGTGAGAGTTTATCTAGATTAAGGGCGGGATACTGCGGGGTAAGGGGTGTATGTAAGGGAGAGGTTGGCTCTATGAATGACAGGGTACTGCAGGGTAAGGGGTGCATGTAAGGGAGAGTTTGTCTATATGAAAGGCGAGGTACTGCGGGTAAGGGGTGTATGTAAAGGAGAGTTTGGCTATATGAGTGGTGGGGTACTGCAGGGTAAGGGGTGTATGTAAGGGAGAGCTTGGTATATGAGGGGCAGGGCACTGCAGGGTAAGTGGTGTATGTAAGGGAGAGTTTGGCTATATGATGTGCGGGGCACTGCGGGGTAATGGGTGTATGTAAGGGAAAGTTTGTCTATATGAGGGGTGGGGTACTGCGGGGTATGGGGTGTATGTAAGTGAGAGTTTAGCTATATGAGGGACAGGGTACTGCAGGGTAAGAGGTGTATGTAAGGAAGAGTTTGGCTATATGAGAGGCAGGGTACTGCGGGGGTACGGGGTATATGTAAGGGAGAGTTTGGCTATATGAGGTGGAGGTACTGCAGGGTAAGGGGTGTATGTAAGCGAGAGTTTGGCTATATGAGGGGTGTGGTACCGCAGGGTAAGGGGTGTATGTAAGGGAGAGTTTGGATATATGAGGGGCGGGGTACTGCAGGGTAAGGGGTGTATGACGGGGAGAGTTTGACTATATGAGGGGTGGAGTACTGCGGGGTAAGGGATGTATGTAAGGGAGAGTTTGGCTATATGAGGGGTGGGGTACTGCGGGGTAAGGGGTGTATGTAAGGGAGAGTTTGGCTATATGAGGGACAGGGTACTGCAGGGTAAGAGGTGTATGTAAGGAAGAGTTTGGCTATATGAGAGGCAGGGTACTGCAGGGGTACGGGGTATATGTAAGGGAGAGTTTGACTATATGAGGTGGAGGTACCGCAGTGTAAGGGGTGTATGTAAGCGAGAGTTTGGCTATATGAGGGGTGTGGTACCACAGGGTAAGGGGTGTATGTAAGGGAGAGTTTGGCTATATGAGGGGGGTGGTACCGCAGGGTAAAGGGTGTATGTAAGGGAGAGTTTGAATATATGAGGGGCGGGGTACTGCAGGGTAAGGGGTGTATGACGGTGAGAGTTTATCTAGATTAAGGGCGGGATACTGCGGGGTAAGGGGTGTATGTAAGGGAGAGGTTGGCTCTATGAATGACAGGGTACTGCAGGGTAAGGGGTGCATGTAAGGGAGAGTTTGTCTATATGAAAGGCGAGGTACTGCGGGTAAGGGGTGTATGTAAAGGAGAGTTTGGCTATATGAGTGGTGGGGTACTGCAGGGTAAGGGGTGTATGTAAGGGAGAGCTTGGTATATGAGGGGCAGGGCACTGCAGGGTAAGTGGTGTATGTAAGGGAGAGTTTGGCTATATGATTTGCGGGGCACTGCGGGAAAAGGGTGTATGTAAGGGAGAGTTTGGCTATATGAGGGGCGGTGTACTGCGTAGGACGGGGGAGTATTTAAGGGAGAGTTTGGCTATATGAGGGGCGTGGTACTGCAGGGTAAGGGGTGTATGTAAGGGAGAGTTTGGCTATATGAGGGGCGGGGCACTGCAGGGTAAGTGGTGTATGTAAGGGAGAGTATGGCTATATGAGGTGCGGGGCACTGCATGGTAAGGGGTGTATGTAAGGGAGAGTTTGGCTATATGAGGGGCGGGGTACTGCAGGGTAAGGGGTTATGTAAGGGAGAGTTTGGCTATATGAGTGGCGGGCACTGCGGGGTAAGAGGTGTATGTAAGGGAGAGTTTGGATATATGAGGGGCGGGGTACTGCGTGGCAAGGGGTGTATGTAAGGGAGAGTTTGGCTATATGAGGGGCGGGGTGCTGCGGGGTAAGGGGTGTGTGTAGGAGAGAGTTTGGCTATATGAGGGGTGTTGTACTGCGGGGTAAGGGGTGTATGTAAGGGAGAGTTTAGTTAGATTAGGGGCAGGGTACTGCAGGATAAGAGTTGTATTTAAGGGAGAGTTTGGCAATATGTACTGAGGTATCGCAGGGTAAGGGGTGTATGTAATGGAGAGTTTGGCTATATGAGGCATGGGGTACTGCAGGGTAAGGGGTGTATGTAAGGGAGAGTTTGGCTATATGAGGAGTGTGGTACTGCGGGGTAAGGGGTGTATGTAAGGGAGAATTTGGCTATATGAGGGGCGAGGTAAAGGATGTATGTACGGGAGAGTTTTGCTATATGAGGGACGGGTACTGCGGGGTAAGGGGTGTATGTAAGGGAGATTTTGGCTATATGAGGGGCGGAGCACTGTGGAGTAAGTGGTGTATGAAAGGGAGAGTTTGGCGATATGAGGGGCGGGGTACTGCGGGGTAAGGGGTGTATGTAGGGGAGCGTTTGGCTAAATGAGGGGCAGGGTACTGCAGGGTAAGGGGTGTATGTAAGGGAGAGTTTGTCTATATGAGGGGCGGGGTACTTCGGGGTAAGGGGTGTATGACGGTGAGAGTTTATCTAGATTAAAGGCGGGATACTGCGGGGTAAGGGGTGTATGTAAGGGAGAGGTTGGCTATATGAATGACAGGGTACTGCAGGGTAAGGGGTGCATGTAAGGGAGAGTTTGTCTATATGAGGGGCGAGGTACTGCGGGTAAGGGGTGTATGTAAGGGAGAGTTTGGCTGTATGAGGGGCGGGGTACTGCAGGGTAAGGGGTGTATGTAAGGGAGAATTTGGCTATATGAGGGGCGGGGCACTTCAGGGTAAGTGGTGTATGTAAGGGAGAGTTTGGCTATATGATTGGCGGGGCACTGCGGGAAAAGGGTGTATGTAAGGGAGAGTTTGGCTATATGAGAGGCAGTGTACTGCGTAGGAAGGGGGAGTATGTAAGGGAGAGTTTGGCTATATGAGGGGCGTGGTACTGCAGGGTAAGGGGTGTATGTAAGGGAGAGTTTGGCTATATGAGGTGCGTGGCACTGCGTGGTAAGGGGTGTATGTAAGGGAGAGTTTGGCTATATGAGAGGCGGGGTTCTGCAGTGTAAGGGGTTATGTAAGGGAGAGTTTGGCTATATGAGTGGCGGGGCACTGCGGGGTAAGAGGTGCATGTAAGGGAGATTTTGGATATATGAGGGGCGGGATACTGCGTGGCAAGGGGTGTATGTAAGGCAGAGTTTGGCTATATGAGGGGCGGGGTGCTGCGGGGTAAGGTGTGTGTGTAAGAGAGTTTGGCTATATGAGGGGTGTGGTACTGCGGGGTAAGGGGTGTATGTAAGGGAGAGTTTAGTTAGATTAGGGGCAGGGTACTGCGGGATAAGAATAGTATTTAAGGGAGAATTTGGCAATATGTACTGAGGTATTGCAGGGTAAGGAGTGTATGTAATGGAGAGTTTGGCTATATGAGGGGTGGGGTACTGCAGGGTAAGGGTTGTATGTAAGGGAGAGTTTGGCTATATGAGGAGTGTGGTACTGCGGGGTAAGGGGTGTATGTAAGGGAGAATTTGGCTATATAAGGGGTGAGGTAAAGGGTGTATGTACGGGAGAGTTTTGCTATATGAGGGGCGGGGTACTGCGGGGTAAGGGGTGTATGTAAGAGAGTGTTTGGCTATATGAGGGGCGTGGTACTGCGGGTAAGGGGTGAATTTAAGGGAGATTTTGGCTATATGAGGGGCGGAGCACTGTGGAGTAAGGGGTGTATGAAAGGGAGAGTTTGGCGATATGAGGGTCGGGGTACTGCAGGGTAAGGGGTGTATGTAAGGGAGAGTTTGGCTAAATGAGGGGCAGGGTACTGCAGGGTAAGGGGTGTATGTAAGGGAGAGGTTGGCTATATGAGGGGCGGGGTACTGGGGGGTAAGGGGTGTATGTAAGGGAGAGTTTGTCTATATGAGGGGCAGGGTACTGCGGGTTATGGGGTGTATGTAAGTGAGAGTTTAGCTATATGAGGGACAGGGTACTGCAGGGTAAGAGGTGTATGTAACAGAGAGTTTGGCTATATGAGAGGCAGGGTACTGCGGGGGTACGGGGTATATGTAAGGGAGAGTTTGGCTATATGAGGTGGAGGTACCGCAGGGTAAGGGGTGTATGTAAGGGAGAGTTTGGATATATGAGGGAAGCGGGGTACTCCAGGGTAAGGGGTGTATTGTGGTGAGAGTTTGGCTATATGAGGGGTGGAGTACTGCGGGGTAAGGGATGCATGTAAGGGAGAGTTTGGCTATATGAGGGGCGGGGTACTGTGGGGTAAGGGATGTATGCAAGGGAGAGTTTGGCTAGATGAGGGGCGTGGTACTGCAGGGTAAGGGGTGTGTGTAAGGGAGAGTTTGGCTATATGAGGAGCATGGTACAGCGGGGTAAGGGTTGTATGTAAGGGAGAGTTTGGCTAGATGAGGGGTGTGGTACTGTGGGGTAAGGGGTGTATGTAAGGGAGAGTTTGGCTATATGAGGTGCGGGGTATTGCGGGGTAAGTTGTGTATGTAAGGGAGAGTTTGGCTAGAATGAGTAGAGGGGTACTGCAGGGCAAGGGTGTATGTAAGGGAGAGTTTTGCTATATGAGGGGTGGGTACTGCAGGGTAATGGGTGCTGGTCATTGGGTTGGAGGTGAGATAAGGGTGTAAATGAGGGGAAAGCGCTTAGGAAGAGAGAGCTATGCAGTAGGACAGAGGAACCTTAGTTTAGGAAAACTAAATTCAGTAAGTTTTAAAGGCACACAGCTCCATTCCCTGCAGAAAGATCTACTGCACAACAATGGCTTAAAAGCAAAAAAGAGCTGTTCATGATGAAGGGGTAGTGACCTGTAGTGACTAATTGAAATAATGTCTAGCAAACAGGTAGAGGGAAGGGTGTTGCAGCACTTTATAGCACTTATGGGCATATTTAGGAGTCCCTTGCACCACTGGAGCGTCACTTTTTGTGATGCTCCGGTGACGCAAACCTTAAAATCATATCTATGAGGCCACACAAAGCCACTATGCATGGCCTTGAATTACCCCATTAATATGGAGTAAGGCTACGCAGCGCAAATCACTGCGTTGCCTTACTCTGTGCTTGGGAGGCATTTCAAAGGCATTGTGGTGGGTATTCCGACGCAACACCCTTGGATTTTGATGCTTGCCAGATTTACAAAAACATGTAAACCTGGGGAAGGACCAAAACCTTACGCCTCCCCAGGAGAGGCGTAATGAGGAGAAATGTCTTTATTTCTCCTTGTTGTTTCTTCTTTCTATATGTTCTGCATTCTGCAGCACGCATTGAGAGAGGAAAACGCCTCTTAGGATTGTTTCTGTGAAGGAAGATGCTCTTTCAAGCACAAAAACAATCCTGCCGACAACACAGGCACCCTTGCACCAGGGAGCAAGGGTGACTGTGTTGGCACTAGGCTGCTGAAACTGTGCCAGTGCAGGGGACAAGGACAGGAGTGCACCGTTTTGGATAAAGACGGTGCATTTCTGCCCTTTCACTTAGACATAGGGCAGTGCCGCAACGCCAAAACCCCATAAATGAGGGCCTTCATTTGAGAAAAAAACAATGAGCTCCTTGAAGGTGTTAGTTTTCAGCTTCTTTCAGAATGAAAGAGGGAAAGTGCAGTGTTGGTACAGACCCTACCAGCCATCTAGGGAATGCCTGTGTCGTTTCAACTCTAGTGAGGATGTGGTGGCATGCACTGTGCTAGCCTGTATGTGAGGCAGTGTGACATGCACTGTGCTGGCCTGTATGTGAAGCTGTGGTGGCATGCACTGTGCTGGCCTGTATGTGAGGCAGTGTGACATGCACTGTGCTGGCCTTTATGTGAGGCACTGTGGCATGCACGGTGCTGGCCTGTATGTGAGGCTGTGTTGGCATGTACTGTGCTGGCCTGTATGTGAGGCTGTGGTGACATGCACTGTGCTGGCCTCTATGTGAGGCAGTGTGGCATGCACTGTGCTGGCCTGTATGTGAGGCTGTGGTGGCATGCACTCTGCTGGCCTGTATGTGAGGCAGTGTGACATGCCCTGTGCTGGCCTGTATGTGAGGCTGTGGTGACATGCACTGTGTTGGCCTGTATGTGAGGCTGTGGTGGCATGCACTGTGCTGGCTCATATGTGAGGCTATGGTGGCATGCACTGTGCTGGCCCGTATGTGAGGCAGTGTGGCATGCAGTGTGCTGGCCCATATGTTAGGCAGTGTGGCATGCACTGTGCTGGCCTGTATGTGAGGCTGTGGTGGCATGCACTGTGCTGGCATGTATGTGAGGCAGTGTGGCATGCACTGTGCTGGCCTGTATGTGAGGCTGTGATGACATGCACTGTGCTGGCCTGTATGTGAGGCAGTGTGACATGCACTGTGCTGGCCTGTATGTGAGGCTGTGTTGGCATGCACTGTGCTGGCCTGTATGTGAGGCAGTGTGCCATGCACTGTGCTGGCCTGTATGTGAGGCTGTGTTGGCATGCACTGTGCTGGCCTGTATGTGAGGCTGTGGTGGCATGCACTGTGCTAGCCTGTATGTGAGGCAGTGTGGTGGCATTCACTGTGCTGGCCTGTATGTGAGGCACTGTGGCATGCACTGTGCTGGCCTGTATGTGAGGCAGTGCGGCATGCACTGTGCTGACCTGTATGTGAGGCAGTGTGACATGCACTGTGCTGGCCTGTATGTGAGGCTGTGTTGGCAGGCACAGTGCTGGCCTGTATGTGAGGCTGTGGTGGCATGCACTGTGCTGGCCTGTATGTGAGGCAGTGTGGTGGCATGCACTGTGCTGACCTGTATGTGAGGCAGTGTTGGCATGGACTGTGCTGGCCTGTATGTGAGGCAGTGTGGCATGCACTGTGCTGGCCTGTATGTGAGGCAGTGTGACATGCACTGTGCTGGCCTGTATGTGAGGCTGTGTTGGCAGGCACGGTGATGGCCTGTATGTGAGGCTGTGGTGGAATGCACTGTGCTGGCCTGTATGTGAGGCAGTGTGGTGGCATGCACTGTGCTGACCTGTATGTGAGGCTGTGGTGTCATGCACTGTGCTGGCCTGTATCTGAGGCAGTGTGGCATGCACTGTGCTGGCCTGTATGTGAGGCTGTGGTGGCATGCACTGTGCTGGCCTGTATGTGGGGCTGTGTGGTGGCATGCACTGTGCTGGCCTGTATGTGAGGCAGTGTGGTGGCATGCACTGTGTTGGCCTGTATGTGTGGGACTGTGGCATGCACTGTGCTGGCCTCTATGTGAGGCTGTGGTAGCATGCACTTTGCTGGCCTGTATGTGAGGCAGTGTGACATGCACTGTGCTGGCCTGTATGGGAGGCTGTGTTGGCATGCACTGTGCTGGCCCGTATGTGAGGCTGTGTTGGCATGCACTGTGCTGGCCTGTATGTGAGGCAGTGTGACATGCACTGTGCTGGCCTGTATGTGAGGCTGTGTTGGCATGCACTGTGCTGGCTTGTATGTGAGGCTGTGGTGGCATGCACTGTGCTGGCCTGTATGTGAGGCACTGTGGTGGCATGCACTGTGCTGGCATGTATGTGAGGCAGTGTGGCATGCACTGTGCTGGCCTGTATGTGAGGCTGTGGTGGCATGCATTGTGCTGGCCCGTATGTGAGGCTGTGGTGACAAGCACTGTGCTGCTTGTATGTGAGGCTGTGTTGGCATGCACTGTGCTGGCATGTATGTGAGGCAGTGTGGTGGCATGCACTGAGCTGGCCTGTATGTGAGGCAGTGTTAGCATGGACTGTGCTGGTGTGTATGTGAGGCTGTGGTGTCATGCACTGTGCTGGCTTGTATGTGAGGCAGTGTGGCATGCACTGTGCTGGCCTGTATGTGAGGCTGTGGTGGCATGCACTGTGCTGGCCTGTATGTGAGGCTGTGTGGTGGCATGCACTGTGCTGGCCTGTATGTGAGCCAGTGTGGTGGCATGCACTGTGCTGGCCTGTATGTGAGGCATTGTGGTGGCATGCACTGTACTGGCCTGTATGTGAAGCTGTGGTTGCATGCACTGTGCTGGCCTGTATGTGAGACTGTGTTGGCATGCACTGTGCTGGCCTGTATGTGAGGCAGTGTGGCATGCACTGTGCTGGCCTGTATGTGAGGCTGTGTTGGCATGCACTGTGCTGGCTTGTATGTGATGCAGTGTGGCATGCACTGTGCTGGCCTGTATGTGAGGCAGTGTGACATGCACTGTGCTGGCCTGTATGTGAGGCAGTGTGGCATGCACTGTGCTGGCCTGTATGTGAGGCTGTGTTGGCATGCACTGTGCTGGCCTGTATGTGAGGCTGTGTTGTCATGCACTGTGCTGGCCTGTATGTGAGGCAGTGTGGTGGCATGCACTGTGCTGGCCTGTATGTGAGGCAGTGTGGTGGCATGCACTGTGCTGGCCTGTATTTGAGGCAGTGTGGTCGCATGCACTGTGCTTGCCTGTATGTGAGGCAGTGTGGTGGCATGCACTGTGCTGGCCTTTATGCGAGACTGTGGTGGCATGCAGTGTGGTGGCCTGTATGTGAGGCAGTGGGGTGGCATGCACTGTGCTGGCCTGTATGTGAGACTGTGTGGTGGCATGCACTGTGCTGGCCTGTATGTGAGGCAGTGTGGTGGCATGCACTGTGCTGGCCTGTATGTGAGGCAGTGTGGTGGCATGCACTGTGTTGGCCTGTACGTGAGGCAGTGTGGTGGCATGCACAGTGGTGGCCTGTATGTGAGACTGTGGTGGCATGCACTGTGCTGGCCTGTATGTGAGGCAGTGTGGTGGCATGCACTGTACTGGCCTGTATGTGAGGCACTGTTAGCATGGACTGTGCTGGCCTGTATGTGAGGATGTGGTGTCATGCACTGTGCTGGCCTGTATGTGAGGCAGTGTGGTGGCATGCACTGTGCTGGCCTGTATGTGAGACTGTGGTGGCATGCACTGTGCTGGCCTGTATGTGAGGCAGTGTGGTGGCATGCACTGTGCTGGCCTGTATGTGAGGCAGTGTGGTGGCATGCACTGTGCTGGCCTGTATGTGAGGCAGTGTGGTGGCATGCACTGTGCTGGCCTGTATGTGAGGCAGTGTGGTGGCATGCACTGTGCTGGCCTGTATGTGAGGCAGTGTGACATGCACTGTGCTGGCCTGTATATGAGGCTGTGTTGGCATGCACTGTGCTGGCCTGTATGTGAGGCAGTGTGGTGGCATGCACTGTGCTGGCCTGTATGTGAGGCAGTGTGGTGGCATGCACTGTGCTGGCCTGTATGTGAGGCAGTGTGGTGGCATGCACTGTGCTGGCCTGTATGTGAGGCAGTGTGGTGGCATGCACTGTGCTGGCCTGTATGTGAGGCAGTGTGGTGGCATGCACTGTGCTGGCCTGTATGTGAGGCAGTGTGACATGCACTGTGCTGGCCTGTATATGAGGCTGTGTTGGCATGCACTGTGCTGGCCTGTATGTGAGGCAGTGTGGTGGCATGCACTGTGCTGGCCTGTATGTGAGGCAGTGTGGTGGCATGCACTGTGCTGGCCTGTATGTGTGGCACTGTGGCATGCACTGTGCTGGCCTGTATGTGAGGCTGTGGTAGCATGCACTGTGCTGGCCTGTATGTGAGGCAGTGTGACATGCACTGTGCTGGCCTGTATGTGAGGCTGTGTTGGCATGCCCTGTGCTGGCCTGTATTTGAGACTGTTTGGCATGCACTGTGCTGGCCTGTATGTGAGGCTGTGGTGGCATGCACTGTGCTGGCCTGTATGTGAGGCAGTGTGGTGGCATGCACTGTGCAGGCCTCTATGTGAGGCACTGTGGCATGCACTGTGCTGGCCTGTATGTGAGGCAGTGTGGCATGCACTGTTCTGGCATGTATGTAAGGCAGTTTGGCATGCACTGTGCTGGCCTGTATGTGAGGCTGTGGTGGCATGCATTGTGCTGGCCCGTATGTGAGGCTGTGGTGACAAGCACTGTGCTGCTTGTATGTGAGGCAGTGTGGCATGCACTGTGCTGGCCTGTATGTGAGGCAGTGTGGTGGCATGCACTGTGCTGGCCTGTATGTGAGGCAGTGTGGTGCCATGCACTGTGCTGGTCTGTATTTGAGGCAGTGTGGCATGCACTGTTCTGGCCTGTATGTGAGGCAGTGTGGCATGCACTGTGCTGGCCTGTATGTGAGGCAGTGTGGTGGCACGCACTGTGCTGGCCTGTATGTGAGGCAGTGTGGTGGCATGCTCTGTGCTGGCCTGTATGTGAGGCAGTATGGCAAGCACTCTGCTGGCC
Organism: Calotriton arnoldi; assembly: GCA_963921515.1. Classification (NCBI taxonomy): domain Eukaryota; kingdom Metazoa; phylum Chordata; class Amphibia; order Caudata; family Salamandridae; genus Calotriton; species Calotriton arnoldi. The sequence goes on from CAWUFW010005561.1 coordinate 556,367, forward strand.
TGTATGTGAGGCAGTGTGGTGGCATGCACTGTGCTGGCCTGTATGTGAGGCAGTGTGGCATGCACTATGCTGGCCTGTATGTGAGGCAGTGTGGTGGCATGCACTGTGCTGGCCTGTATGTGAGGCAGTGTGGTGGTGTGCACTGTGCTGGCCTGTATGTGAGGCAGTGTGGTGGTGTGCACTGTGCTGGCCTGTATGTGAGGCTGTGGTGGCATGCACTGTGCTGGCCTGTATGTGAGGCAGTGTGGTGGCATGCACTGTGCTGGCCTGTATGTGAGGCAGTATGGCATGCACTGTGCTGGCCTGTATGTGAGGCAGTGTGGTGGCATGCACTGTGCTGGCCTGTATGTGAGGCAGTGTGGTGGCATGCACTGTGCTGTCCTGTATGTGAGGCAGTGTGGCATGCACTGTGCTGGCCTGTATGTGAGGCAGTGTGGTGCCATGCACTGTGCTGGCCTGTATTTGAGGCAGTGTGGCATGCACTGTTCTGGCCTGTATGTGAGGCAGTGTGGCATGCACTGTGCTGGCCTGTATGTGAGACTGTGGTGGCATGCAGTGTGGTAGCCTGTATGTGAGGCAGTCGGGTGGCATGCACTGTGCTGGCCTGTATGTGAGACTGTGTGGTGGCATGCACTCTGCTGGCCTGTATTGGATGCAGTGTGGTGGCATGCACTGTGCTGGCCTGTATGTGAGGCAGTGTGGTGGCATGCACTGTGCTGGCCTGTATGTGAGGCAGTGTGGCATGCACTGTGCTGGCCTGTATGTGAGGCAGTGTGGTGGCATGCACTGTGCTGGCCTGTATGTGAGGCAGTGTGGTGGCATGCACTGTGCTGGCCTGTATGTGAGGCAGTGTGGTGGCATGCACTGTGCTGGCCTGTATGTGATACTGTGGTGGCATGCACTGTGCTGGCCTGTATGTGAGGCAGTGTGGTGGCATGCACTGTGCTGGCCTGTATGTGAGGCAGTGTGGCATGCACTGTGCTTGCCTGTATGTGATGCAGTGTGGCATGCATTGTGCTGGCCTGTATGTGAGGCAGTGTGGTGGCATGCACTGTGCTGGCCTGTATGTGAGGCAGTGTGGTGGCATGCACTGTGCTGGCCTGTATGTGAGGCAGTATGGCATGCACTGTGCTGGCCTGTATGTGAGGCAGTGTGGTGGCATGCACTGAGCTGGCCTGTATGTGAGGCAGTGTGGTGGCATGCACTGTGCTGGCCTGTATGTGAGGCAGTGTGGCATGCACTGTGCTGGCCTGTATGTGAGGCAGTGTGGTGGCATGCACTGTGCTGGCTTGTATGTGAGGCAGTGTGGTGGCATGTACTGTGCTGGCCTGTATGTGAGGCAGTGTGGTGGCATGCACTGTGCTGGCCTGTATGTGAGGCAGTGTGGTGGCATGCACTGTGCTGGCCTGTATGTGAGGCAGTATGGCATGCACTGTGCTGGCCTGTATGTGAGGCAGTGTGGTGGCATGCACTGTGCTGGCCTGTATGTGAGGCAGTGTGGTGGCATGCACTGTGCTGGCCTGTATGTGAGGCAGTGTGGTGGCATGCACTGTGCTGGCCTGTATGTGATACTGTGGTGGCATGCACTGTGCTGGCCTGTATGTGAGGCAGTGTGGTGGCATGCACTGTGCTGGCCTGTATGTGAGGCAGTGTGGCATGCACTGTGCTTGCCTGTATGTGATGCAGTGTGGCATGCATTGTGCTGGCCTGTATGTGAGGCAGTGTGGTGGCATGCACTGTGCTGGCCTGTATGTGAGGCAGTGTGGTGGCATGCACTGTGCTGGCCTGTATGTGAGGCAGTATGGCATGCACTGTGCTGGCCTGTATGTGAGGCAGTGTGGTGGCATGCACTGAGCTGGCCTGTATGTGAGGCAGTGTGGTGGCATGCACTGTGCTTGCCTGTATGTGAGGCAGTGTGGCATGCACTGTGCTGGCCTGTATGTGAGGCAGTGTGGTGGCATGCACTGTGCTGGCTTGTATGTGAGGCAGTGTGGTGGCATGTACTGTGCTGGCCTGTATGTGAGGCAGTGTGGTGGCATGCACTGTGCTGGCCTGTATGTGAGGCAGTGTGGTGGCATGCACTGTGCTGGCCTGTATGTGAGGCAGTGGGGTGCCATGCACTGTGCTGGCCTGTATGTGAGGCAGTGTGGCATGCACTGTGCTGGCCTGTATATGAGGCTGTTGGACATGTAGTGTGCTGGCCTGTATGTGAGGCAGTGTGGCATGCAGTGTGCTGGCCTGTATGTGAGGCAGTCTTATGGCATGCTCTGTGCTGGCCTGTATGTGAGGCAGTGTGGCATGCACTGTGCTGGCCTGTATGTGAGGCAGTGTGGCATGCAATGTGCTGGCCTGTATGTGAGGCAATGTGGCATGCACTGTGCCGGCCTGTATGTGATGCAGTGTGGCATGCACTGTGCTGGCCTGTATGTGAGGCAGTGTGGTGGCATGCACTGTGCTGGCCTGTATGTGAGGCTGTGTGGTTGCATGCACTGTGCTGGCCTGTATGTGAGGCAGTGTGGCATGCACTGTGCTGGCCTGTATGTGAGGCAGTGTGGTGGTGTGCACTGTGCTGGCCTGTATGTGAGGCTGTGGTGGCATGCACTGTGCTGGCCTGTATGTGAGGCAGTGTGGTGGCATGCACTGTGCTGGCCTGTATGTGAGGCTGTGTTGGCAGGCACTGTGCTGGCCTGTATGTGAGGCTGTGTTGGCATTCACTGTGCTGGCCTGTATGTGAGGCTGTGTTGGCAGGCACTGTGCTGGCCTGTATGTGAGGTAGTGTGGCATGCACTGTGCTGGCCTGTATGTGAGGCAGTGTGGCATGCACTGTGCTGGCCTGTATGTGAGGCAGTGTGGCATGCCCTGTGCTGGCCTGTATGTGAGACTGTGTGGTGGCATGCACTGTGCTGGCCTGTATGTGAGGCAGGGTGGCATGCACTGTGCTGGCCAGTGTGTGAGGCAGTGTAGCATGCACTGTGCTGGCCTGTATGTGAGGCAGTGTGGCATGCACTGTGCTGGCCTGTATTTGAGGCAGTGTGGCATGCACTGTGCTGGCCTGTATGTGAGGCAGTGTGGCATGCACTGTGCTGGCCTATATGTGAGGCAGTGTGGTGGCATGCACCATGCTGGCCTGTATGTGAGGCTGTGTGGTGGCATGCACTGTGCTGGCCTGTATGTGAGGCAGTGTAGCATGCACTGTGCTGGCCTGTATGTGAGGCAGTGTGGCATGCACTGTGCTGGCCTGTATGTGAGGCAGTGTGGTATGTCTGCAGTTGCTGCTCTGTAGGCGATGCCTCAGGTATTGAAGACAATGGGGGTCTGCTGGAACCATGGCAGGTTTTTTCGGTTAAGAGTGTAGGACCTGTTCGTCCTGGCCCTTTAATGCGCTGAATAGTGCTGCTGGGATGGTCTTCAGCAAAGAGAAGGTAGATATGGGAACGCAGGTGGGTAGCGCAGCATCAGCATCCAGATACAATGCAGCAGGACTCGTGCAGCGGGTCTGAAAGAGTGTCCTTATTCTGTGCAGAACCAAGAGCGGCATCAGGCTGTTCTGTGCCATGGGGTGCTGAAGACCCTGCGCATCTGGTTCCTGATTCACAAATTGGAGCAAATAACGTGGAATAAGACAGGCAGATGATGTATATGCCCATTTGTCACATTTTCCTGGCATTGCACATGACATCACGATCAGCAAAGAAGCGGTGGTAGGAGTGTGGGCAAACAACTAGTAATCTTTTTTTTGTTTAATAATTTTTTATTAAGTTTTCAGAAAAAGAAAAAAAAGAAAAACATTATCAAGCAAATGAACACATTGTGAATAAAATACAACAATTAATATATAAGGGGAAAACATGAGCAAATAATTTAAGAGAAAAAAGAAAAGGAGAAGAAAGAAAGAAAGAGAAAAGAGGAGAGAAAGAGAAAGAAAAGAGAGGTAAAAATATATAAAGGATATATGAAAATAGAAAGAATAAAAGGAAGCTAAAAACTAAGATGCAGGTGCATATGTAGAAAGATAAGAAGTAAAGGGTAACCATAGTAGGTCAGATTTAATTTTCTGAGAAAGAGAAGAGACATTAGCAATTCTGTGTTCATCACAAATATAGTTCCACCAGGTTAACGTTGATAATTTAGAGTTATCTTTCCAGCAGGACAAAATCACTTTGAATGCTAGAGCAATATATAGATCAAACAACAAAGAAATAGGAGAAGAAACATCCAAAGTAGGTGAGGTGGAACCCAGAAAAACATTTTGCATTGATAATGGAATATTACATTGAAATATTTTCATACATTTAGACCAAATAGATTGCCAAAACTTCAATACATTAGAACATTCATATAGTTGATGAATTAAAGTCCCAGTGGACGCAGAACAGGACCAACAAAGGGAAGAGGAAGTAGGGGAAAACTTGGATTTACATGCAGGAGTAATAACAGCTCTACTATAAATAAAGTAGAGGGATTGAGTAATACGGGCGGCAATAGAAGTTTTAAATAACTTGAGCCATAATTTATCCCAAGAAGAAATAGAAAGCGATAAAGATAAGTCCGCTTCCCAGAGTAATTCGGTATGAGATTTAGAACGTTCAGTAACAGGCAATAACAACATCTTATAAATAGAAGCAGCCTTAGGCCTATGTTCCTGAGAGACACTATATATCGGTGTGGGTGGAATAAGTGAGGGAGAAGCTAGTGGAAAATTGTTAGCTGTTAAATAGGACTGCAAAGCTGTTGATATTTAGAGGTACTCATAAAGAAATGAGCTAGGCAAGTTATATTGCAACTGCAATTGGGGGAAGGGAATAACAGAATTATGCCGGATTAACTGATGAATAAATATAATTCCCTTCTCCTTCCAATGTTTGTAATAAAACGATTTACGTCTATATTTAATACATTTATTATACCAAACAGTAGAGGACAAAAAACATTGATATGGATCAAGACCATCAGACAAAATATTATATAATAATTATTGGGAATATTTTAGAATAGGATTATCTGATATGAAAGTACAATTAGACATATATATTATGTTTCGAAAAGAAAAATCTTTTAATAGGGAACGCTCAAAAACAATCCAGCGAGGGATAGGGATATCAGCAAAATCATAAGTTAAGGCAAAAAATTGACGAATTAAAAATGCAGAGTGATATGATTTAAAATCAGGAAAACGCACACCATCTTCTGTTTTGGGACGTTTGAGTTTCATAAGAGCAATGCGGGGGTGTTTATTATTCCATAAAAACTTAGTACAAATAGAGTTAATTTGTGAAAAATATGAGACGGGAATCCGAAAAGGTAACATGGATAGTGTATAAGGACATGGGGAACGATCATAATTTTAATAGTATCCAATCTACCCCACCATGACAGATGAAGAGGGGACCAAGAAAGAAGTAGTGATTGCAATTTGGTAATTAGTGCATTAAACGTATAACTAATTGTGGTAGATAAGGTAGAGGAAAACCAAATACCAAGGTATTTAATTTTGTGGGACACCAGGTAAAATTAGTATTATTAAACATATATTGATAGCAGAGAGAGTTCAAGGGTAAGACTTCTGTTTTAGAAAAGTTCAATTTATATCCAGAAATACTGGAATACAACTGAACCTCATATAAAAAGGGAGGGAGGGAGGTACTGGGATTAGACATATATACCAGAATATCATCAGCGTACGCTGACTATTTAGTTTCTATAGAATTATGTGTAAAGACATAAATAAGTGTATTAGCACGAATGCGCTCAAGGAAGGGTTCTAAACATAAAACAAATAGCAAGGGTGAAAGAGGACAACCCTGGCGTGTACCCCTATATAAGAAAAAAATTATGAAAGCGGTTATTCACAAAAATACTAGCACGGGGAAAAGAGTATAACAGTTTAACATAAGAGATAAAATTTGGTCCAAAACCATACCATTGAAGTGTATTAAACATAAATTGCCAGTTTATGCGATCAAAAGCCTTTTCGGCATCTAAGGACAATGCTGCGAGTGGAGATTTGTACTTCCTCCCAAAGGAGATAACATTAGCAAACATACGAGCATTGTCCGCCGCCAATCTGCCCTTAACAAAAACCAGCTTGATCAGTTTTTACCAATAGTGGGATAATATTCTCGAGTCGAGAGGCAAGGATTTTAGCAAATATCTTACAATCATAATTAATTAATGAAATGGGACGATAATTTTTACAGAGGGTATGTTCTTTATCAGGTTTAGATATAAGGACAATTAAGGCCTCCATAAAGGAACCAGAAGCTGTAGAGTCGTTAAGAAATGAATTAAAAAGAGCCAGGAGTTTGGGAGCAAAAATAGAAGAAAAAGTAGAAAAAAATTCAACAGAGAGACCATCAGGACCTGGTGCTTTCGATTTTTTAAAAGATTTAACGGCATCCGTTATCTCTTGAAGAGTAATCTCTTTTTCTAGTATTTCAAATTCATCGGGTAGCAATGGGGGTTTAGGAAGATCCGTAAAAAAGGTGTGTAAATTTTGATTAGAGGGATTCGTGTCATCAGAATATAATGATTGGTAGTAATCATGAAAAGCAGTAGCAATATCTTCATCGGAGGACGCCAATTTGTTAGTAGATTCATTTAGAATAGGACCAATACTTTTACGTTCAGATTTAATTTTTAAATAATTGGGCAGCATCTTGCCAGCTTTATTTTGACCCCCGTGATACTTGGACTTAATTTTAAGAAGGACATTACAAGCATCAACTGTAGCAAGTTTGTTAAGAGCAGATTTGGCCTTAATTAATTCATGAAGAACAGAGGGAGATCTAGAAGTGAAGTTATTGTGTTCCAGCAATTTGAGTTGTGGTAGTAGAGTTGTATACTTGGCCTTTGTGATTTTCTTCTTTCTTGCTGAATATGAAATAGTAAAGGCACGAAAGGAGGCCTTAAAGGCATCCCAATTGTTAGGAATGGAGGTGTCCAAAGGATTATTGATAGTAAAAAACTCGTTAATAAAAGCAGTAGCTTCAGAGATGAAAACAGTGTCTGACAACAAAAAATTATTAAGTTTCCAGCGACCAAATTTTGGAGAACTCAGGGAAAGGTCAAGAGCAGAAATGACAGGAGCATGATCAGAAATAAAAATAGATCCAATCTCGGAAGATTGAATAGTTGGGAGTAAGGGTTTACTAACCAAAATATAATCAATTCTAGAACGGGTATGATGAACATTGGAAAAAATGTAAATTCAAGGGAATCAGGGTTACAAGTCTTCCAAACATCATACAATGAACGAGAGGCAATGGCAGATTGAAATGATCTATGGGATTTATCAGGGTTAAATTTACATTTGGATTGTCTATCAGAGAATGGGTCCAACCATTGGTTAAAATCCCCAGCAACAATAATATTTGGGCCATCAATGGAGGAAAGTAAAATCTTAATACTATTCCAAAAGTCAGGATCTGGCTTAACACGGCCATAAATATTCAATAAGACAAGTTCTTTATTTTGTATAACAACCTTAGCCATTACCCAGCGTCCATCAGTTTCACATTGTGTAGATAAAATTTGTACATGTAATGACTTATGAAATAGTATAGCAACACCACCCTTCCGATTGGATGCTGGAGAATAAACAACTTGACCCACTCATTGTCTCTTTAATTTAAGCGATTCTGTTTCATTACAGTGCGTTTCTTGAATGAACGAAACATGAGAATTCAGTTTAGACAAATGAGAGAGAACCTTTTGTCTTTTGTCGGGGTGTCCAAGACCACGAACATTCCACGTAACAACATTACACATATTGGAGGAAGGGGAAGGTAACACATGGATGGAGATGATACACTTCAGGAGAACAGCTGGAAGTAGAAAAACACCACTTATTAGATGAATACAAAAAACAAAGTGTATAACAACAAATAACAACAATAGGCACATGCATCATGCTAAATATTGTCGAAAAAAAAGGACAAACAGAAAAGAATAGATAAAGGAAAGAAAATAAGAAGAAAAAAAGATAGATCAAGGAAAGAGATCCAGATCTAAGAAAAAGAGTAAACAAAGTGAGCATGGAGCGTAACAGCACCGAGAACAGACGGAACAGCAGAGGAAGAAAAATTAAGAAATAGGAAAATGAACAGCCATCCGAAATCTATTAGAAAGACATAAAGGAAAGGAGTTAGAGGCGTTGAATAGAACTATCCACAGAATTCAGTGAGAGACTGTGCAAAAAAGACCTCAATTTAAAAAGGTCATCAAATGAGTGAGAAGAGCCATTATGGGTAATTTTACACAAGCAAGGGTGCAAAATGCCATATCGAATATTTAACTGTCTCATCTGAGGACGAAGGGCCAGAAATTCCTTCCTTCTGGCATTAATAGCATTGGAGATATCCTGAGAGAGATAAATTGTGTGACCAGACCATACAAGACGACGTTTCACTTTTGCTGCCTGAAGCACACGCATAAGATCTGTGAATTCCAGAAATAACATTATAATTCCTCTAGGTCTAACAGAGTTCGGTTGAATACGTCCAAGGCGATGAGCACGCTGGATATTCAGTGACGGCTCTAGTGGAAGATCAAGAAGCTCAGGCAGGAACCTTTTAAGAAAAAGGAGAAGGTCAGGACCCTCCAAATTTTCTGGCAAGCCATAAAGACGAAGATTATTACGTCTATTACGGTTTTCGAGATCTTCAGTGTGAAGCTTAAGACGCTGAATTTCCTGTTCCAGAATAGGAATTTTAGTAGAAACATCATGTAAATCACTAATGCGTTGTTCCATGTCAAATACCTTCGCTTCCATAGTGATCCACCTATCTTCAATTTGTTGAAGTTTCTCCTTAGTAGTGGACATAAAAGAGTTCAACCCCCTCACCTCATCAAGAATAGTATCAAGGACAGGATTATGCGATGACAAAATGGGTGAGGGGGGGTCATTTTTAACTCTCTTGGGCTTTGTACCAGAGGAAGAAGCTCTGACATGAGGAGAACTGTCACTAGCCATCGTGGAACGTCGAGAAGGACGATATATAACTTTTAATGGAGATCTCAATCTGCCCATAAGCTATAAAAATCACACTTTCCTTCTCAATTGGAGACTTGCAGATGCCAGCAACAGATTCAAAATAACGATTGGACGCTTATATGTGGACACTTCTGAACCTTTAGTAAAGATCTCAGTATGACCACACGTTAATGAAAATTAAAGGAGGTCTCAACCTGACCATATGTTAGTTAAGCGCACTGCAATAGCATATAGGAACTCAGATAAAATATTAGTCAGCCAAAGAAAAGTAACGTCTCATTATCTCTTGTTCCAGGAAAAAAAAAAGTACTTTCCCATTCATTTCCAATAGCGTCAATGTAGATAGGCAAAAGTAAAATAGGAGGCACTCACATGTGGGAGACAGTAAATGTGAGGTGAATAACTCCAGTACATCCCAGAGAATAGCCAAAGCTGCCAACACAAATGCACAAATTGAAGAGTCAGCCTTTGCCAATAAAAGAGAAAAAAGAAATTGAAGAAAAAACGTTGCCGTGCGTTACATAATAAAACGCCGGTTTTACCTCAGTAGGAGGTCTGAAGGAGCGAGCGGCAAGCACAAAATGGCGGCCGCTCGCATGAAGATGAAGGAAAAGTTACCGCTGCCGCCGTTGGGTCACACTGGACTGGACAGGATGTCGGAACGGCTCCAAATGCTGCTCCAATAGTACAGACACATCAAGAAGGCGTCTACTCCCCTCCGACGCCGGTTATAAGGGCTGAAAACACGCAGAGAGCTCCGCGACTGAGCAGAGCTCAGCTCAAAGCCACCATCTTGTTGCGGCGCGTGACCACGCCCCAACAACTAGTCATCTAAATGTGCGTCTTATAAGATGCTAGCGCTAAAATAAAGCAAATACTGGATTCACCATTTTAGCGCTACGGTCTGGATCAAAAGATCTATTTGCTTTTTCGTTGATACAATATTGACAGAAAAACATCTTTACCAATCCTTCAATACCATACCGTAAAGTGTGATATAAAAAAGGAGGATGTATTTCACTGCTGTAAAACATTGCATCGAATTTGCAAATACTCCCAACACAAAAGCATCTGAACATTTCTGAAGATATTTCCATAGAGCTGAAGAATTGAGATCTTTGGCCTTGATTCACTGATACCTGTTCACAAGCCAGTATGTGTAAACTGCACGCGGACAGGTTTGCAAATAGGCATGGAACGTATGATTCGATCTAATAAATATTCACTATTTGTGACCTCCTGTCATTGAACGTGCTGCCACCCCTGCCTTCACATTCCCAATAAGAAAACATATTTTTTTAAAGTAAGGCATGTTTCCTGCACCACTGTCTATTCCCCTGAGGCCTCTTCATTATGGGTGGCATAACTGGTGTAATTCTCTCTAGCGTAATTACTTGTAATTATGTGTAATTCAATAAAAAGCAGAATCCCGCCTTTATAGCTATTTTCTTAGTGCAAAATGAACCCTCACTTCCAAGAAAGGGCCCGAGGATGCATTTTGCTCTAAATGCTACAGCACACAGCAGGAGCCAGCAGCCGCTCGCTCTCTCTTATTACATTGTTCCTGTGCTCCTACGGTTGCATACATTGTTCCTGCGCTCCTACGGTAGCATTTTCCCCCCAAAATACTCAAGCTGGCATAATCACAAAATGTTGGTCATTTTGCATCACAAGAATAATGCGTAACTACTAAAATTACTCTGTTTACTCCAGCGTAGTTACATTTTTGCCAGGCCTACTCCTGATGTGATTCACAACTTCCACTCTGTGAATTAGATTCCTCCAACTCAGGGTTCAGTATCGGATCAATGTTTTGCACCCACAGTTGCCGTCCCAAACCATTGATACAAATCCACTAGAAATTGGCAGAGGATACCACTTCCATACCTCCTCCTACTTGTATTGAGAATGAGTGCCAGAGCACCTTTTCTTCTTTCTTTTCTGCACATTTCAAAACACTCCTATGTGGTCACAACTCCTGTAAATTGTGAATCCCAGAAGGCGAGACTGCTAAACTGACCATCAGGCTCCTTGTATGTTGTTAGAGGTACGAAGAAAAGGCTTGCCTTGGTCATTAAGGGTGGGTAAAGTGTTGATGTTCTCAGGGGCGTAGCTAGGCCTTAGGCTGCCTGTGGCGGCCCCTGCGTTTGCCGCCCTCGGCAAAATGATAGAAGAGCGGGAGGGGGAGGGGTAGCGGCCGATTCTGGCGGCTGCAACGGCCGCAGGTAAGAGCGGGGGAAAGGGGGGCCGGCTGCCGCCCGAAAACTCTTGCCGCCTGGGGCGGTCCGCCCCCATCGCCCCCCCCTAGCTACGCCACTGGATGTTCTGCTTTTTTAGGACTTCCTATTGGCGAACCTTGGTGAAGTTCACTTGACTTTGCCAATGAGAAGTTTTTAGGGCCATAGATTTCTATAAATTGGCAGATAATTATTTTTCCTGAAGTAGATATGGCGCTTATCATACCGTTTGGAGGAATTTGATTGCCTAATTGAATAATAAAGCCAACCTAGTGATCTAAACTGCTGGATCCTCTTTTGGCTATAATTGACTTTCTTTCATGCAGTTTGATATATTTAGAACAGTTAAAGTGTCGCTCAATATAAGTATAAGTTATGTCTGAGCACCAGCATAATATTGTGTAATTACCGAATTTCGCATTGCATAAAATGTGTGAAATTTTCTGTTTTGAATAATAAGAAATGTTGCATACTTGTAGTATGGAACAGAAGGATTTAGATAGAAAATATATTAATATATGGCTGAAAAATAGGTTCTCCTAGACCAAGACATTTTCTCCTCAAACCAGTTCTCTGCCGGCTTCTTGCATGACTATTTCGACAAGGTTTACCCTTGTGGAGACAACTTACACCAGAAACTAGACAAACGTATTTCGCATACTACATATAATTTTACATGATATGACAGAAGATGCAAATTACACATATTTTATAAAAAAATAACATTTTGCACAGCTGTACTATTAGTGCTGAATAAATGTCCATTCAGAGATGCCAAGGGCCAATGTAAAGTTACTAAATTGAATTTATACTTTGTGTCAATCAGGTATTTGTTCATTGCATTCAGGCGTTCTGGCAGTAATAGATTTTTCAATGTGTAAAGCATATTTTCCAACATTATGGGAATGATGAATAAAAGTAAAGATGTGCAGGGCTCTGTGCCATGCTACCTGCAAACATACTCTCTTCACCTTGAAGTGCTTGGGATGTCTGACTTTGCAAATATCCAAATATTTTTTTTTTAAATCACCATACTGTTATGGATACACATGGTAAAGGTAACTTAAATGTAGGAGTGCTGGCTCTTGGTACAGAAACGTCCTCTGCATGCTATAGAGTGCGTTCTCCTGCCCTAACTGCCTGGCTTCATGTGATCTGTGAAATTGGGCTCCTGACGTTTTTTCATTTTGGCTGGGTGTCCCATTAATCTAGAGTGAGTAAAGAGACCTAGATCTGTCCCTGACAATGCGAAGCTCCAGGAACTATCCTGTGACCTGGAGGGTTGCACCAAGCATGTCCTCATACCTAATAGTGGAGTATTGTTCCTTTTCAGTTTCATCGCCTACAGAGGGGCGAAGTTTACCATTAGTAATGAGGTGACCAGACATTTTATCTGTGTATGTGAGAGAGTGGCCTACCAATCCCTCTCGTGTAAAGTTCCAGTGTTATATGAGACACAGAACCTTGGACAGACATCCTGTTTGCATGCAGATTTCAAGTGCATGCAAAGCAAATCTGTTAAGCCTGTTTGGTAGGACTCTGTGTGTGAGTGTATGTGTGTGTGTATCTGATTGTGTGTGTCTGTGTTTGTGTGTGTGCGTGTGTGGGCATGTGTGTGTGTGTTTGTGAGTACTGAAGCCAGTGGGATCCATTTTGAATGCCCTGGGCTTAGCATGGCACACAATGGAGAGTGGGCGTAGTTTCCATAGACAGTGGAAGTGTACTGCTTTGCATTTCTGTTGCTGGTGGATGGAAACCCAGACTCTTCCTAAGCACTGCCATTTGGTAGATGGTAAGGGTGAAGTGTGGGACTGCAGTATCTGTTGTTCAATACAGACATTATCAACATGGCAGCTGGTAAATCACTGAAACATCGCCTGGTATTGTGTCCAGAGCGCTGTTATTCCTGTGCACACAAGCTCCTGACAGCATCCATAAATATATTCACTGCACAATACATCCGGGAATAGTGGCCTCCTGCAGCGGATCAATAATCCTTGCTACCCTGAGGATGTTTCTACACAATGATCCTCTGTGTGTTGTTGAAAACAAGCTCTACACTCGGAGCACAGAGCTGGCAGCACAAAGCTTGACTTAGAAACTCACATATAAAAGTAATTAAATATTTGTGACCACATAAGCTTTAGCAACCATGGGACCAGATGAAGCATCACAGAAATGTGTTTTTGCCCTCTGAGTTTTTATTCATCGGCCAGGAATTATGAGCGGGAGCCCAAGGGACGAAAGGGCAATTAACATTTAATAACACAGAACAGCATGTGGCAAATTAGACTGTTAGTTTATCATACCAGCGTAACTCCACAGAAGCAGACACATGCAGGCAGTGTTCCTCTCTGCTTGCTCCTGCCTAGCACTGTCAGTGATTGCGGACAAATAACAGTAGTTGTTATTAGCCTTCTAAGCGCTCTGATAGGCCGAGTCACTCAGCATTACATAAAGGATACTAATAAAGGATTATTGAACTTAAATGAATGTTTATATACTTTTCAGACAGTATGTTTTGGACTCCCTCCAGACATATCTCGAATCATGCCTAGACACCGAATCATTCACCATACTAGGTGACTTTAATTTCCATTTGGAAGCTAACAACAATCCAGACACCTTCAGTTTACTAGATAAACTAGCTAGTTTTGGATTAAACCAAATTGTCTGTGAGCCCACACATCTAGCAGGACCTACACTAGATGGTATCTTCACCAATAACTCTCTTATACAAGTTAAGACTGTCTGTCCTTTACCCTGGTCCGACCACTCTGCGGTGCATTTCACCATCATGCCATCAAATTTAAAAGGTGGTCGTAGGAATAGACCTTCGACCGTTAAATATCGTGCCTGGAAGTCAGTCAGCAAAAATGATTTAATGTCAGCACTAAGTGAAAGGCCTTCAATTCCTACTGATCCTAATCAAGCTGCCACAGTCTTTCATAACTGGCTTAATAGAGCAGCTAATATTGTTGCACCAGAAGTGACGATGCGCTCTCGACGAAATAAGGCCTCGTCCCCCTGGTACTCTGCAGATCTCAAACTAGCTAAAATTAAGTGCAGGCAAAAGAACGTATCTGGAGATCTCAATACAGCATCGCACAAAGGAAAGCCTATTGTGCTGCCCTAGAAGAATACAAAACGGCAATTATACAGGCTAAAACAACTACTTCACCACCAAAATCCAGGAGGCCACAAATTCACCAAAAGAACTGTTTCAAACGGTCTCTGCATTATTAAAGTGTCCGCGGGACACTACGTTCACACCAGATCAAAAGTTTGTAGACAAGATGGCAGGCTTTTTTCAAAGCAAGGTCCAATCTGTATATAATCACCTCCTAAAATCGGATAAGGATACAGCGAGTAATGACTCAGCCCAGCCTGAGGACAAGGTCTCTTATTGCGGCCTATCGCACTTCCCACTGCTGGGAGAGGAGAAAGTGGCTGACCTGCTGGTAAAAATCAAATCTGGTTCCCCTCTAGACCCTTGCCCTCCGCATATACTACATCTGGCTCCAGGTGAGATAAGTATCCCACTATCCCCCATATTAAACCAAAGTATAGTCTCAGGAGTATTCCCAACGATCTGGAAAAAAGCCTGTATTCGCCCTCTCCTAAAAAACCCAAGCTGGATCCCCTAGACGAGAAAAACTACCGTCCCATCTCCTGTCTGCCTCTACCTGCAAAAGTCCTCGAGAAGGCTATGAACTCCGAACTAACATCATATTTAGAGACCAATAACATCCTGGACACTACTCAACATGGCTTTAGATCATCACACTCTACTGAGACAGCCTTGATTATGGCAGTAGAGGAAATACGTAAGGTGATGGATGGTGGAGGAGGGGCTGCATTGGTCCTGCTTGATCTAACAGCAGCCTTCGATACCGTGAACCACGCGGTATTAATACGAAGGCTACAGGATGTAGGTATCAGTGGTACAGCTCTTGCCCTCCTCTCTTCCTTTCTATCGTCTAAGGAACAAGTGGTTCTTTGGGATGGATATCGGTCCGAGGAATTCACACTCCCCGGCGGAGTCCCACAAGGCTCGGCCTTATCCCCTACGCTCTTCAATATATATGTAGCCCCTCTGGCTAGACTAATAAAAAGTTACGGCTTTACGCTGGTGTCATATGCTGATGACACGCAGCTTATAGTGTCAGTAACACAGTCAGTGGATGCTATGGCAGCCCAATTCTGCAAATGTATCTCCGCCCTAACGACCTGGATGAACGCCAATTTCTTAAAGCTGAACGTAGATAAAACCGAGGTGATAGAGTTTGGCCAGAAAATCTCGGTCTGGAACCAATTATGGTGGCCAAATGCAGCCGGTACCTGTCCGGCTCCGGTCAATAAAGCCAGGAACCTCGGTCTTATGGTAGACAAAGACCTCTCCTGGGCTCCTCAGATCAACCAAGTCTCATCAGCTTGCTTCTTTATGCTAAAAGGCCTGAGGAATATTCTTCCATTTATTCCGCTTTCCTTGAGGAAAACAGTGGTAGTAGCCACGATTCTATCTAGAATTGACTATTGTAATGCTCTCTACCTAGGAGCAGGTGCTGCTCAATTCTCCAAACTACAGTCAATTCAGAACGCGGCAGCTAGAGTTCTGCTCAAACTACCCAAACATCACCCTACATCGACCAGTATAAAACAACTTCACTGGCTCCCAGTGCGGCGACGTGTTGATTTTAAGACTCTATGCCTGGTGCACAAAGCCCTGTTTGGTGGTGGGGCCAAGGATGTGCAATCCTTGTTTTCCCGATATGTACCATCACGATCTTTAAGATCAGCCTCCCTTGGTCTGGTACAACTCCCAAAGATAAAGAGAGCAAGGTGTGGAGGTAAACGCTTTTCTTTTTTAGCATCCAAACTCTAGAACTCATTGCCCACACACCTGAGATTTCTGCCAAACAGATCTGCCTTCAGGAGGGAAATTAAAACATGGCTCTTTTCCCAACCCTGAACATGTTGGCTACTGTTTTTGCATATCACCCAGCGCCAAGACGCCTCGGCAGTAGTGCGCTCTACAAATACCTTCAGTCAGTCAGTCAGTCAGTCAGTCAAAAACTGATAAACTGTCAAATTAAACACCGTTCACATGTTGCAACCTCATTTAGAACACCTGCCTGATGACCAGAGGCTGAAGAGACCTCTCTTTGGTGAATTTCCAAAACACATTTTCCCTTTCCCTTGAGAAATGCAAAGAAATTGAACAGAAAAACACACAAAAAATACAAGTAAATGGTGCACAAAGTGGGTAAATGACGATGATAAGGATTACCCTAACAAGAGTGTCTTAGTGCTAAACGGACTGAAGCCTACATCTCATTACTGAAATGTCCCGTCTCAAACCTATGCAGAAACTTCAAACTCTTTATTGGAACAGCCAGGTTTGTAAGCCTTTGTGGAGCCTTAGATGATTCGTTTCAGCCTTTAAGTGAAGGGCGAGGCCATTCCAGAGCTTAGGTGAGAGAAAGGAAAAAGCATTTCCAGCCCTTACCAGTAAAATATACTTGTGAAACTCAAAGGAGACACACTTTTACTGATCGTAGAGACCTGCACAGCCAGAGGTTTATCTGACAGAATCTCTGGGCCTTTTGGTCATCGAGATTTGTGTTTTTATTAGTTAACCTCTTGAGTGAGATACAGAGAATAGCCTTGGTCCACTGAAAAGTACCTTAGATGCGTCGTCGGCGGAGTCTAGATGAGGGGAGCAAGGAGGCGATGCGTCGTTGTTGAGCCGCTGGGTTGAAGGCAATGTGTCAGCACATTGCAAAATCAGCGGTGAGCTTAAACTGGAGACGATGCACCGTGCAGTCGGTGATACTGATCCAGCGCGATATTAGCAAACTGCATTCATACACCATATACTCATTTGGGCCCATATATTCATACTATGCTAATACTTACGCTGGGTGTCAGATATACTCTTATATCAAAAATCCCTGCTACCAATTACCTTCTGATTGAAGAGTAATAACTTACCAATGGATCCTTTGCTAATTGGGAAGTTTAAAATGAGTGACATTCACTATAATACATAATCCTGAAATAACCACAGAGTCAGGAAGTTTTAAAATGTTTATCTAAAGTTTAGCAGAGTAAAATACAGAAAAAGACACGGTATTTGATCAGAATACCCATGTGAAAGCATAGAATGATTATTGCTAAAAATTGACGGTGTTTAAGGAAAAGAGGAGATAGGAACAGCAGCGCAACTAAAGGTTGCATATATTTACCTAAGTGCGAGAACCAAACCCTTAGCCAAGGAGTTTGAAAGAATAGGACCCTGGAAGGATGAAGAGCAAGGACCTTCTTTAGGATCAGGACAGGACTGGTGACCTCTCTACAACGACGTCTGCGCCGTTCCCCTCTCTGGCACTCGACTTCTCCTCGATTCTTCCCTCTAATGGACTCCGCCGCCCCCTCCTTAGGACCTCTTCCGGATAGGGATTCAGTCAGCAACCGATCAGCTGGGCAGCCTGGAGCTCTTCTGTATGTTCTGAGAGTCTGAGCTATCTAATTACTAATGCTATATTCTATTATACCCTTCTACACCCATGTACCTCCCCTAAATGTTGCTAAAATATGGGACCACTACTTCTGATTGGACAGGGACTGGAGGTGGATTCTCGCACTATGACAAACTTGGCTTAAATTGTGTAGTCTATTGTATTTGCGTTCCCACCCTTCAAATTAATACATTCGCTTTATTTCCCACCCGTCTCATGACAAATGTACACCAATTTTCATAGACAAAGTATCTATGCACTACAGGAAATGCAGCAGTTATAACATCTTTGGCCATCAGGTCACGGCCTTGCGAGACGTCCAAGTTGACTTCATTTTGGCAGTCATTCAGGACACATGCGCAGAACCTCCTGCTTCTCGAGTTTCAAGTCACCAACCCAGGCCCAAGATTACGAATTACTAAAAGTGCAAGAAGGAAATATTAAAATGAAAAATAAAACGTTTCACTGTATACCCACTTATCTTATTTCTAATCCCATTTATTTATAAATCCTATCCCGCATTAATTGCGTTAAGAAACAACAATTTAATAATGACACAAGAGCAAGCTTAAGCATGTGAGAACATTGAACAGCCATTTTAATGCACACTGCGCAGAAGCAGAAATTCCCACCAAGCAAAGAAAGACGTCACACCATGTGATCAGGTTGTGACATGCGCAGATAAAATCCCGCGCTTAAGCGGCCATTTTAGACTAGGAACAAGCGTTATTCGTTAGTAAAACACATAGGCAAGCGTCCTTTCTATTTGTATAATGTGTGCAAGGATTAATACGCACAATACAAGTTTTAATATTGATACTATGAGTGAGATTGCATACGAGCAAGTTTCATTTGCGAAACCTTGCTCCATCAATCCCCTCTCTGATGGCGTTTCTGAGCCATCAAAAACTACCCTCAATCAGATGCCAACTTCTAGCAAACCACTTCATTCTCATTTTCATTTTTACTTTCTCTACTTTTACAATCTCCCTTCATCTTTTTGTATAATTCTCTTTTCCATTCTTCCAGTTCAATCTCGTCCCTTTTTCTCTTCTTCCCTTTTTCTGTCACTTTATATGTTCCATTCTTTCTACAACATTTGCACCAAAATACTATTGTCAGAACTATTATTGCTATCCCTGCTAAGGGAACTAGTACTTGACCTATAAGTCCTTTACCTATATTAGCAAACCAGGTTCCAATTGACGATGTACTATTTGTCAATCTTTCCCATACACTATCAACTTCCAGTGGTTTAAGTTCTTGCTCAAGTTTAGTTATGTTCTTAATATAAGACCCAATTTCTGCACTCTTATCAGGAATATAAGTGCAACAGTGTTTCGTCTTCAATAATTTACAGACTCCGCCCTCTTTCGCCAATATTATGTCAAGAGCAAGTCGATTTTGCATCACCATAGACCTAATCGCAACCATTTCCGCATTAATCATTAGGAAACCTCCAGCAGTATCCGTTGATAAACGATCAACTACTGTAGACAATTTACATATCTTCCTTGAGTTCAGAATTATTCCCACTGAAGGTATCAATGCACCAAATATATCACCTATTATTTCTGAAAAACTAGCTCTCTTACTACGTATTAATTCACCATTGTTTTCATTGCTTCCAGTGTTTCTTTTTACGTGGTATATCTGTGGAAATACTATTCCAAAGTAACAACTTCCATACCACCGTGCAGGAAGCCTAAAGTAAGCCTTATTCCCGCAGACATAATAGAGTCCAGGAAAAACTGCATCTGTTCCTCCTTTAAGTCCCCAACCTCCCAATATTAAAAAATTGTGTTCACAATCACTGGTACCAATGAAAACATTGTTATAGTCAGTTTTTAACCTATGTAGACAAATTTTCCCTTTCTTTTCGAAATCCAGAGCCATAGCAGCTTGAGCTTTGCCAGGTGTGTAACTTCCCTCTTTCTCTGCCCAAGGTGGTAAATGAGCCTTATGTTCTGTAGCTTTCTTTTGAAAATCTTGTCTTCTATCTTCTACTAAATTCAAAAATATTTTCTCTTCTTCTAATAAAGAACATGTTAAATTGTGTCTACGTGCATGTGTTAAGTCTATTGATTTCATTGTTAAGAAAAATTCTCCCATAAACTGTGCATCTAAGGCGCTAAGCACTGGGTTCATACTCTTTCGAATTGGAACCTCAGAAAATACAACATCTATATTGGAATAGTAATATTGTAATCTGCCTGTACTGTAAAACAAACTTGTTAGTCCTTCTGCTACTGATTCAGGTAATTTCATACAGACATAACAATTACTAACTTCCATTGTGTCTACATACTGAAACAATAACTTCGTGAAAACATTCAAACTTGTGTTGTTATCAGCTATCACATGATGAATTCCTTCATCCTCTTCTGCCATTAGTTCTACTCTATTTCCCTTCATGTTTGCTGTCCTCCCTATAGTTTCATTATTGTTCTTTTTATCTATTATCATCAGGTAAGGAACTGCTACAATCAGGATTAACCATACTATAAGCACCAATACTAGACTACATATGCAAATTGCACAGCATCTTCTACAACATTTTCTCTTTGGTCTCCCAGTATCCCTATCATCAGGCATTTTTCGACAAGGAAGATTGCTCTTCTTATCTCTATTCCTTTTCTTCAGTGGATTCTTTTGTTTAGTCAGGGTGGTCTTGTTTCTTCTTCGTAAGTTTGTTCTGCACTTGTTCCTTCACCACCACTGTCACTTGATTCTGAGCTTTCAAAGTCTTCAAGAACGATATACGTCCAATCAGGACCCTTGAATTTGTTGTTCACAAGTCTTAATCTTTTACTTTTTCTCTTCCCAGACTTTTTTTCTTGATCTGTTTGACTTGTTACTTCAGGTACTTGATCTGGATCTTCACTTCTTGGTTTTATGTGGCACTTCACTCTTTTGATGAAACTTGGCCAATGACCTCCTTTTCTTGATTTTTCTACTTGCACTGTTTCTTTATTTTCGTCTTCAGATCTTGGCACTGTTTTGTTTTCTATATTCTCTGTCTTATTTGATCGTTCTTTTTCTGGTCTTATTGGTTTCTCATTTGTAGCTCCACTGTGAGTTTCCAATAATTCGTCTTGTTCTGTGTTTATTTCCTCATGTTCATTTTTATCAGTTTCTTTTTCTTCTGTATTTTCCTCTTGACCTAACTGCTTCTGATCAGGGCTTATTGCACTGTGTACTTCTGCAGCCTGACCTGCTTCTTCTAAACCTGTCTTTCCCTGTTCAAATTGTATAAAATCTTCACTGCTTTCAGTCCGCTTTTCTTTCCCTGTCTCATTTGGTTCAGGGTTGTTTACTAGCTTGTCTTCTTGATCCTGAACCCCTTCTTCTTCCCCTATCTGATCTTCTTCAATTGCTCTTAATTTTCTTTGACTTCTTGTTCGGTGAAAAACCTCAGGAACTTCGACCACTGGTATCCAATCCTGACTTGTGCTCGGTTGTTCTCCGTCAGCTTCTCTTGAACCTCGAGCCTGAGATTCATCAGCTTGGCAACCTTCAGCTTCTTCAGTGATTGGTGTCGTCTGCGTGTTTTCTTCTTCTGGGTCTGGCACTCTCTTAGTGTGACTTACGTGAATCCAATTCGGAAATCCGGCACACTTCACTGCTGTATTCGTGGTCAATATGATTTGACAAGGTCTGCTCCACCTGGGTGATAGACACGTTTCTCTGGTGTGATTCTTCACCACCACCCAATCACCAGGATTCAGATCATGTTCTAGTTCAGGCTGTCTGGAAACTGCGTCTTCTCCAACCTGGTGAGAGACAGAACGCACTAGGTCAGCCAATCCTTTACAGTAGTCCAACACCATATCATCAGAAATATTCACCAGTCTATTTGTGGGAACATGTGTTTGTCTCATTGCTCTTCCCATCATGATTTCATGGGGGCTCAAACCTGTTGTTCGATCAGGTATACTTCTGAGTCCCATCAGAACGAGTGGCAATGCATCAGGCCACTCCAATGATGTTGATGCACACATTTTTCCCAATCTTGACTTTATGGTGCCATTCAGTTGTTCAACCACTCCAGACGCCTCTGGACGATATGCACAGTGCAATTTCTGTTTGATTTGAAATGCTTCACAGATTATCAGGATCACTTCATTGTTAAAATGGTTTCCTCTATCTGATTCCAAAGATACTGGGAAACCAAACCTAGGTATGAGCTCTCTTAGTAACAGCTTTGCAACTGTAATGCTGTCATTTCTCCTACTTGGATAAGCCTCCACCCACTTTGAAAACAGACACACTATGACTAGTATGTATTTCAACCCTCTGCATGGTGGTAACTGTATGAAGTCAAACTGTAGTCTTATGAATGGGCCCTCTGCCTTCCCAATCTTCCCAAATCCAATTATTGTTTTCCTGCCTGAATTGTGCATTTGGCAAATTAGACATCTCTGGCAAAGACTTTCTGTAACAGCTCTGAATTTGGGATTATACCAATTTTGTCTGAACAACCTAATCATTGCATCTCTCCCTATGTGTGTGTCTCCATGATACATTCTGGCCATTTGAGAAAGTAAACAATCTGGCATGACTGGTCTGCCATCTGTACTGACCCATACTTCATCCTCTCTTCTTGGAGAGCATCCCACTTTGATCCACAAGTTTCTTTCAGTTTCATCAACCTCATCTTGCAATCTTTTCACTTCATTCCAAGTTTCAGGTGGCATAAATAACATAAGTTGGCAGCTGATTCCCATTCTTTCCACCCTCTTATTCATCGATGTTCTGGTTTTGGCACAATGTTGAGCTACCAGATCTGCATATCTGTTGCCAACTACCACCCAGTCATCTCCTGACTGATGTGCAGCACATTTTACCACAGCCAATTCTTTTGGTGATTGTATTGCTTCTAGCAATTCCCTTACAAATTGTCCATTTTTAATGGGGGATCCTGAAGAAGTCATGAAATCCCTCTGCATCCACAGTTGGCCAAAATCATGCACAACCCCATAACCATATTGACTATCAGTGAATATAGTTATTTTCTGATTCCTCCCAATTTTGCATGCTTTTATCAGTGCAATTAATTCAGCTACTTGTGCAGATTTTACACCTGGTAAATAGGATGCTTCGACTATTCCAGATAATTCACATACTGCATAGGCAGCGGTTAGCTTACCATCTTCATGTCTCTGGCAAGAGCCATCAACAAACAGTTCTTTATCTGCCTTTTTAAGAGGCTGTTCCTCTATATCTGGGCGAGGTTTTGTGCATAATTCTGTAATTTGTACACAATCATGTTCATCTTCTTCGTCATCTTTATTTGTCTCATGATATGGATCTGGTAGTAAGCTTGCTGGATTTATTTTTGTACATCTTACCATAGTTACATTTTCAGCACCCATTATTATTCTCTCATACTTAGTCAGCCGACTAGGAGTGAGATGCTGAGTTCGTGTTCTGGTTAACAGAATCACAACTGCATGTGGAACATATACTTTTACAGGATGTCCCATCACAATTGATTCACTTTGCTCGATACTCAAACAAGTTGCTGCTACTGCTTTGAAACATCCTGGCAACGCAGATGCCACAGGGTCTAATGTAGCAGAAAAGTATGCTATAGGACGTCTGTCCAGACCATGTCTTTGAGTTAAAACTGAAAGTGCACAATTTTCTCTTTCATGACAGAATAATGCGAATTCTCTTTTATAATCTGGCATTCCTAAGGCAGGTGCTGAACAAAGGGAGTTTCACAATTTTACAAAAGCTTCTACACTTCCATCTTCCCACTCAACAGGATCTTTTGCTTTCTTTTTGGTCATGTTAATTAAGGGCTTAGCCAACATGGAAAATCCTGGTATCCATTGTCGACAGTAACCTACTATTCCTAAAAACATTCTTACTTGTCTTTGCGTTACTGGCATTTGCATTCTTTTTATTAATGCTACTCTTTCAGAGGTTACTCTCCTTTTTCCCCTCTCAATTTGATGTCCTAGGTATTTGACAGTTGTTGTACAAAACTGTAATTTCTCAGGTGAAACTTTATGTCCTTCTTCTGCCAAAAGATTCAAGAGTGCTATAGTATCAATAACACAATCCTCTCTGGTGTTTGATGCCACCAATAAGTCGTCGATATATTGGACTAAGACTGAGCTTCCTGGCATTACTAGTTTTTCAAGGCACTTTTTCAATATCTGATTAAAAATGGAAGGACTTTCTGTGTAACCCTGAGGAACACGATTCCATACATAGACTTTGTTTTCAAATTTAAATGAAAATAGATATTGGTTGTCTGGATGTAACGGAATTGAAAAGAAAGCTTGACACAGATCTATAACTGTGAACCATCCAGCATTCCAAGGAATCTGATATAAGATTACTGCAGGATTTGGTACTATAGGACAACATGGTTCCACAATTTTGTTGATTTTCCTCAGATCTTGAACGATCCTATATTTTCCACTAGGTTTCTTCAAACCCATTATTGGTGAACTACATGGGCTACTCATCACTTCTCTCAGTATGTTTTGTTTGACCATCCGATTGATCTCTTCAATGACACCTGCTTTTACTTCTGCACTCATTTTGTACTGTTTCGTATTTGGGAAAATTGCACCTTCTTTTACAGTTACTTGGACTGGATCTATTTTAGCCATGAGTCCTACTTCTTTTCCGGTGAAATCCCATACTATAGGGTTTACTGTATCTTTTAATTCTTCTGCCAATTCATCTTTTGTTATTAATGAAAACATTTCATCTACTTCTGTTCCTTGTTTTGCAACCATAATTTTATATTCATGATCTTCATCTGGTGTCTGTACTGCCACACCATCCGGCGTGCAGAAAATGGTGCAATTCATTTTGCACAACAAGTCCCTACCTAGTAAGTTTACTGGACTGGAATCGCATACTACAAATTGATGCATTTCTTTGAAGTTTCCAATTTTAACCTCCATTGGTTCAGAAAGTGGTGTTCTAATTCTTTGGTTAGCAACTCCTACAACTTGAATATCTTCACCAGAGAGAGGAAGGTTTGGGACGTCTACTGTTCTCACAGTAGACCTGGTAGCACCAGTATCCAAAAGAAAAGTAATATCATTACCTCTCACTTTTCCTTCAACATATGGACCTGATTGTTCTACCTGCAGGGATGCGCCAAGTACGCATTCCTTCTCCCCCTCTCCTAGGTACCGTCATGCGTCGAACCCGCAAAAGTCATCCTGCAAAAGAAATTGTGAGGTCATATAATCATTCTTACCACTTCCCCCTGGGTATCCGATGTCTGTACCGTGCTTTGCTCTGCTTACATTACCTTGAACAGGTGGAGGTGGCAACTGACTCTGAGGATTTACCCCTTGCTGTGAGTCATTCTGCGTCTGTGAATTTAAATTTTGATTTGGGCCATTATTATTTCGAATCTTTTTACACTCGTCTTTCCAATGCCCCAATTTTCCGCATCCATGACAAGGAAATTTCTTTTTAGCTTCTTCTCTGCTCATTCGTCCTTTCATTCTTCCACCATTTCCAGAATCACCATTCGTTCCAGAGTCTTTTCCCTGAGTTTCATTAGGATTATCTAGATTAATTCCCTGTTTCTCAGCCATTTTTACCTGTGCCCACATTACTTTTTCCTGTAATTTCTTGTGCCTATCTTCAATGTCATCCCCACAATATTTTGCATATTTCAAAATTTCATCAATCGGTTTCCCTTGCCAGCAAAGCATATGTTGCTTAATCATCTGACAAATCTCGGGCTTCAAACCGTACACGAATCGGTATACAAACTGACTCATATTTTTGTCTCCAATGTCCTCAAATCCACTATATTGTTTGAACACCTGTAAGAGGCGCTCATAATACGAATGAACTGTTTCACTTGCTTCTTGGGTAGTTCGATCTATTTTTACCCAGTCTGTTTCTTTCGGTGGTATTTTCCCTTTCAGGTATGTTATCACCTGTTGGTATTTTTTCATCACGTCATTTGACGGGGCACCTGTCTTTGGATCTCTGGGATATTCATCACTTGGCCAATCCACTGTAATTTTACAATCTGTCCATAAATCTGCAGGTACTACTATGTCAAACAGACCATCCAAATCCTTTAACAATACTTTTGACACCTTTACAAACCTTTCAACCTGCTTGTACCATTCAATTGGCTTTTCTCTCAGCTTTGGGAAATCATTCGTAAATGATAAAATATCCTGTCTACTCCATGGGACATGTACATACCCTCCTCCTGCAACTTCTCGCATCGGGTACATTTTGTCAGCTTTTTCTGTTTCCTTCATCATATATTCAGAAGTTGTTCGACTTGAGCGAGCTTCTTCCTTTTTCTTTGCCCACCTAGTTCTCCACTTATCTAGGTCTCCCCATTTTTGCAAAACTAACATTAATTCCCGTATTTGCAGTCTTCTTCCAGAAGCATTCATATTTTCTAAATCTTTATCTGAAAATTCTGCTCTATAGGGCTTCTGTAGTACTTTTGATCTCCCTATTTCGATTCCCATTTGTAATGCCAAATTGGACAATTTTTCATGAAATAACCTTACATTTCTCGTGATACTCCTGCATAGGAACAACAATTCTTCTTCATCATAAGTGTTTAAGCGTTCTACTCCTATATTTCCTGCTATCATTTCTTCTAACTCGGCTTTTAATTTCTGAATGTCTAATAATTTTGGAGGTGTGCACATTTTATCTGATCCTTGTACCCACCTTTCTAAATCTTCAGGTGTTACTATGGTGGCACTCTTTGCCCCTGATGAAGTTATTAAACTTACATCTTTTGAACGCTCAGGTATTTCTTTTCTTGGAGTACCCATTACTGGACCCCTGACAGGTAAATCCATGAGAGATATTGTGGAATCACAATCACTAAAATGATCTTCAATTATAACTGGAGCTTCCAGTTTTTGAAAATTTTCGGGAGTATTCATAGGAGAAGATACGGGTATTAGAGGAGGACAATTTCCTTGTGTACCATACAATGGCACTACGGGACCAATTGTTACAGGAATAGTCAATGAATCAGGATGTGTCTTTATCTGGGATATCTTACGTACTAATTCTGCTCTGGTCTTTTCTAATGCTTCCTTTTCCTTCTCATGAAGTATTCTATTCGGGGTAAATTCATGTAGTACCTGAGGAACCATTGGTGTTTGTGGTGGGGCACTAGGAGGAAGTCCACTTGATCCTTCCTGATACGGTGGAGGATTTCTCAATATTTCTTCCATAAACTCATCTTCTGAGTCTTCATGTCTCATTAAATGTTTGGTCTTTTCTGTACACTTGCCTCCTGATTTCTCTCCTTCTGTGAATAATGGATATAATCCTTCTACAAGCATTGCCCTTCTCCACTGCTTCATTTGACCTTCCCTATTCTCTCGTAAATATCTGGGAAAAAATCCTGGATACCTCCCATTACTTCGAGATCGATCACGCTCAAATGCCTCAGTGTCCCACTCTTCTAAAGCTTCATATTGAGTTAATCTTGGTTTAGGTTCTAAATCATTCATCCTTTGTCTTAAATTTTGAAGAATTCGCCCATTGAATGTGCCATTCTCAGGAAATTCTAGTATCCCGTCATTTTTGGTATATTCTCTCCAATTTTCTATCCATACACAAGTATGATAACCTCTCTCCATCATCATATATGATGCAGGCGTTTTGGCTGGGGGAATAATAATTCCCTCCCTAGTCTTGATTGGTTTGTCTTTTTTGAAATAATTCTTGATCTTTTGTAAAACTGACATCTTTTTCTTTTCTCCGTACATCTTGGGCAAATACCTATGTATAAAATTATATTCCGCAAACCCTAAAAATCTCCTATCTGGACGATTCCCTGTTAAAGTCGGATCGCGTTTTAACATGCAATTTTTATCCACTTAGAATTTTGCTTCTAAACTCTCAACCAATCAAATTTTTGCTAGCTTTAATTTTAAGCCAATCCTTGCGCGGCCTTTTCGGTGACGTTTCTCTGTCAACCCCTCCTTTACAATTTGCTCTTTTCTGTTCTCACGCTGATGCAACCAATCCCAGCGCGGCACCTGTGATGTCAGTACTACTCCTGACTACTGACCCCTCCTTTACAAGGGTTTTCCCACGCCCGCGGATCCAACCAATCCTATCGCGGCGGTTTGTGACGTCAGCTCCCTCTCCAGCAACTGACCCTCCCTTTACAAAATCTTACGCAAAAACTTATTTTCTCTATATTCTTAATTAGAATTTCAGTAACAACATAAAACATTCGCTATCGTGCCAGTTTCTCTAATTCAGAAAGATAGTTTTCTTTTACACTCTTAGTAAACCCTTCCGTTTACCAAACCATACACTACGAGTAAAACCCTTCCGTCTACTCTTCACACAAGCTTCCGAAATACCTGTTACTTCTTTAATGTTACCCTTTCTAGGTGATATAACATCGAATTTTCACTAGCGTACTTCTTCCACTATTCTTACACACATAGGGGCCGATTCCGATTCGGGCCGGAAAAGCACCGACCGACTCGGATCCGGTAAAAATACCGACCGACACGTACCAGTGGCGCCCGACACGCCAAGTACGATGCAAGCCGCGATAAATCCGACCGACACGTCAGGAAACCAAGCCGACCGACCGAGCCGCTCGGAAAATAGCAATCCGGCCGGAAAAACACGCGAATCCAACCGACCGACACGCACCCGGAACAAATCCGACCGAATCGTACCCGCCAACTCCAACCCGCAAAGTACGATGCAAGGCGCGAAAAACACGACCGAGTCGGACGGAGGACAAGCCGTACGACCGACACGCATACAAAACCGAGCCGAAGCAACATAATACACCGCGACCGACGCGTACGCAGCATACAAAACTGCACAAACACAGCGTGAACGAAACGGAAAACACCGTACGAGACCAATGCACGGTCCGACTCGGTCACAAGAACGTTTCCAACATACACAAACAACACAAAGGAAAAATCAACCAAAAAAAGGCCAAACAAGCAATTACCAAGCCAATAAATACTGGGGGGTGGGGACAGAGAACAAAGACACACCCACAACTCCACCTATATAAAGGACACAAATCACTACCATGAGCCTTTGCAAATGCCATTCCACTACCAGCACCCAAGAGAAAGCAACCACACACCCACAGCTCATCCCTCACACAAGCCACACACCAGCAGCACACCAACAAATACCTACCTCACATACACCCAGCACAACACACACCCACACACCCTCACCTGCACACCAACACACACATCACCCACCATCACCAACCATCACCATGCCCCCCAAGAAGAATCCCAAGTTTCTAGATTGTGAATTGGAAGTCCTGGTAGACGAGATCCTCAGGGTGGAGCCACAGCTGTTTGGCACATTGGTCCAACAGACCCCCATGTCGCAGAAAACCAAGATGTGGGAGAGGATCATCAACAGGGTGAACGCCCAATCACCATGTCGGCGCACAAAGACGGACATCCAGAACAGGTGGTATGACGTGCGCAGGAGGGTACGGGACCTGCTGAAGATAGACTACATCAACAGCCAACACACCGGCAGTGGCCCTCCTGCCAAGCCAATATACCTCAGGCCCTGGGAGGAGAAGGTGCGGGCCATCCTTCCGCCAGTGAGCGTATATGGACTAGAGAACATCCCAGAGCCTGGTGAGTACACAACAAATGTACACAATAAACTGCCACAAAACACACACATCACTGTCAAGGGGAGAGTCAAACCATGCACTCATAGCAATTACACAGCAACTAGAACAGAATCATCCCAAAATGTGTATGTCAGTCAGATAAACACAACACATGCCATCAAAAAAGTCACATCCAACTGTGCCAACACATGTACAAACACAACCACAACTACAGCTAGGCAGTGGCACAAATAGAACTAACACACACATCCACACATGTAGCCACCACAACAACACCAACACACAGTGAAGACCACTCAAAGGAAGGAATTCTGTGTATGCTGGCCAAGTCAGTGTAGCCAATAGCATCATGGGAGTCGCAGTCACACATATTGCCCCCCCCCAACTGTCCCATCAACACCACCATGAACCATGCGCACATCACAGGGAGTGGAGAAGGACTCACAAGATGGCTGACACTGGCTACTGCTGTGGGGAGCACAAGGGCATGCTGGGAACTGCACACCAACAAACAGCAGGACACCACTGTCAGCCATCTTGCCATTGCCCTCACACCCACACACACTGAACTCCCCACAAAAGCAAGTAAGTATGGGAATGCTGGGAAGTGGGGTGGAGGCAATAGCATGATGGGAGTCACAGTCACAGACATAGCTCACCCCCACAACTGTCCCATCAACACCACCCTGAACCATGCTCACATCACAGGGAGTGGAGAAGGACTCACAAGATGGCTGACACTGGCTACTGCTGTGGGGAGCACAAGGCCCTGCTGCCAACTGTGCACCAACAAACAGCAGGACACCACTGACTGACATCCTGAGAGACAACTTACACTCCCTGCAATGCAAGCACGTTCCATGGTGGGATATCTGGCTGGCTGGGTGGGAAGGGGGACTTGCAGCACTGACCATAGTCACCAGCACCTCCCCTCACACCCACCCCCCCCAACACAAACTCCACAGTACCCACCTGGTAGAATGCAATGCCCTCCATCCTAACACAAGATCCCACAAAGCACCACCACCCTGGGTTATGTTGTGTGAAGCACAGGGACACTCTTGGGACTCTTAGCCAAACAACTGCCAGGACAACACTCCCAGCCATCCTGTCAGCACAGCCAGCCCACCCCACAGGGAAGCAGAGTCAAAAGGAAGGAAGCATGGGCATGCTGTGAAGGGGGGTGGAGGCAATAGCATGATGGGAGTCGTAGTCACAGACATTGCTCAGCCTCACAACTGGCCCATCAACACCACCCTGAACCATGCTCACATCACAGGGAGTGGAGAAGGACTCACAAGATGGCTGACACTGGCTACTGCTGTGGGGAGCACAAGGCCCTGCTGCCAACTGTGCACCAACAAACAGCAGGACACCACTGACTGACATCCTGAGAGACAACTTACACTCCCTGCAATGCAAGCACGTTCCATGGTGGGATAACTGACTGGGTGGGTGGGTGGGTGGGTGGGAAGGAGGTCTGGCTGTCAACCAAACACAATCAATGCAGACCATGTTCACACCCCAGAGAATACATAGAAATGCCCAAATAATGCAGGACAATGTGCCACACCAATATCAACCCCTGACTGTGACGACTTAGGACAATACAATGTACAGGCCCGCACCCCGAGGCACAGTCACAACTGTCAGGTGTGTCAACCACTGATGCCTGCAGAAACATGACATACATTGTTTGTGTCTCCCAAAAACAGGTGATGATAGGGACACAGCAGCAGACGCTGAGGAGTCCCAGTCCCAGGCTCAAGAGGATGCCGAGCTCACTGGCGTCGTACAGCCTCTGTCCTCCTCGGACGATGAAGAACAACCTGGCACATCCGGTGCAAGTCAACATGCTGCACCAGCAGGACCACCAGCTGCAGCACCAGCAGGTCCACCAGCTGCACCCCCTGCACCCACCCCTCCAACGACTGTCACCACGAATACCATCCCTGCCGACATGGACAGAATAAGGAACAACACCAGCGCAGTGACCCTGGACCAACCTGGGGCCATGGACACCACCACCACCACCAACCCCCAAGGTGGACCAGGGTTATCTGTGCGTGCAACTGCACACACTGCACATGTCAGCAGGGGTGGTGGGAGGGGTGGGAGACAGAGGTCGCTGCTTGCAGACGTTGCTGGTGTGCATGAAGACCCACAACTGGTACGCATAGCTGATGCGTACCAGTCCAGCACCGGAGAGCTCAGCCAGGTAGTGGGGCTCCTCAGAGACATCAAACAGCAGCAGGCTGCCCATCATGCCCGCTTGGACTCCCACATGTCCCACGTGGAGTCACACATGTCACGTGTGGACTCCCACATGTCACGTGTGGACTCCCACATGACCCGCGTGGAGTCCAAGTGGGATGTACTACATGAGATGACGGCGGTGCACAGGGACATTTTACAATGCCTCCGCCAGATGAACAGCAACCAGTCCACACCTCCCTGTGTGCCAACAACATCTGGTACCGAACAAACTGCAACTGCCACAGGGAGGGAGGAGGACTCTGGCGGAGAGTCCCCTGCACCGCAGCAGCCTGCACTTGAGGGCCCCCCCCCAAGAAGAGGGGTCGTCCGAGGAGGGGAAAGTGAGAGGCTGATGGCCAAGCGCAACTCCCAGGAAGCCTGAACCTGTTCTGGATTTTCGCCTTTGTGCACAGACTGTTCACCCTGTTGATGGCAACACTACTCCCACACATAGCATGGGGAGTACAAGTTGGAACAATGTGTCAGACAACTGTGGCCCCGATACTGGGGATCCTGTCTACCTGGACTTTCTATTCATCTAGGAACTTGGGATTGCAAGATTCATGTACAGCACAATCCATCCTATGCACTATTATCACAATAAACACACTAATACACCATACTTGCCTCTGTCGTGATTCCAACGTGGGTGCTGTTATGGGGATGATGAACTGCAAAATTACACAGTGTATGCGAACTGCAACAGCAAGGACAACACAGGCATGTGAGTACAGGCAACGTGACACATATGAGGGAGACACACCACCAGGGCTACACAACACATACACACCTAGGCCATCTGACTCATTGCCTACACTGATGTTGCCAGGGAAGACGGTGCAATGCACAGACACCACACCCATTCCCAGTTGTAGTCAAGTAGCCCACAGGTGCAGTAAGCAAATGGCAGTCAAATGTGTGACCACAGACAACGCACATCACTAAGTGAAGCACAGGTTTATTACACAGTAGCAACATGCCGTAACCACTACAGATGCAAGGTAACCCCATCTGGTAGCGGGCACACAGTCAACAACTGTAGACAGAAGGAAGTCCATGGGTGTGGCGCACATCACCTGTAGGGACACAACAGCTACCAGCCTGGATGTGCAATCACGTCGTCGGTGGACACAGTTGACCAAACGAATCTGAAAGTACCCTGTGAAGGACAGAAATGACACACAGTCAAAAGCAATGCAGTACAGGACAGAACAGCAAAACTCATGCACAATACATGTTACAAGATACCCACCCAGAACCAAGTTAGCATGTCAACACTGTTGGGGAGTACAGCCCACCTGTCACCACACATCGCAACACACATCCTGTCAAGTAGCCCATGGACACACTCCAACAGCACCAGAGCACCACCCACACATCATGCCAACTCACATCATTCACATGACACCTCAGGATACTCACATTCAGCTAAAGAAGTTGGTGATGAGCTGTGTGCGGACATCACCATCATCATCATCATCATCACTGGCATCGTGGTCCAGGCCAGGATCCTCCACAGGTGGCGGATGTTGGTCATTGTCATCCTGGATGAGAGGCAACTCCTTCCGCACTGCCAGGTTGTGGAGCATGCAGCAGACGATGATAATCTTGCACACTTTCGCAGGGGCATATGGGAGGGACCCTCCGGTCTTGTCCAGGCAGCGGAAGCGGCTCTTCAGGAGACCAAAGGTCCGCTCAATCACTCTCCTGGTCCGACCATGTGCCTCATTGTAGCGCATCTGGGCAGGTGTCACAGGGTTCCTGAGGGGTGTCAGCAACCACGGCATGTTGGGGTATCCCGAGTCACCTACGGACAGACAAGTGCACATCAGCTGACTTGGAAAAGTGGGCGGAATACTACAGATCAGATCACACACAATGGCACAAAGTCAGTACACACCGACAAGCCAGGCACGCTGGTTCTGCATCTGTGCCATCAACCTGGGGATGCGACTACTCCTCATCACAAAGGCATCGTGTGCTGAACCAGGGAAACGGGCACACACGTGTGTGATGGTCATGTCTGCAAGACACACCACCAGTGCATTGACCGAGTGGTAGTGCTTGCGGTTCCTGTAGGCCTGCTCCTGGGCCTGTGGTGGTACCAAAGCCACATGTGTCCCATCAATGGAGCCAATGACATGCGGCATCCTCCCCAGGGCATAAAAGTCACTCTTCACGTCAGTGAGTCGTCGCAGTCTAGGGAAATATATGTACCGGTTCAGGAAGAGCAACATTGCCGCCAAGAAATCGCGGAGCACACGGCTGAACATGGTCTGTGACATCCCACCAGCAGACGCCACAGTATGTTGGAAGGTACCAGTGGCAAAGAAGTGTAGGGCTGCCATCACCTTCACCTTGGGGGTCAGCGCTGTAGGATACGGCCGGCCAGGCTGCAAATGTGGGGACAACTGCACTGCCAAATCCTCAATCAGCTGCCTGGTGAAGCGGTACCGTCGGATGCTGTCCCGTTCCACCATCGTTGCCAGGTCTGGGAATGGCCGATGGACAGCAGGAGCCCTGCAGTGCAGAGGAGAAGTAAGCAAGATCGTCAGTCACCCCACATATGCGGCATTGAACACACTCAAGATCCCAACATACATCATCATGAGGCACAACTACATGAAGTGTGCAGTACCGGAACGACATGTATGGTACATACATGGCCAACATCTGTCAACACGGTCCTACAGGTGGCATCAATTTGGCCCAGGTTGGCCCATTGGATATCATGATGCTGTGTCACAGTCACCCCCCCAGTGACATGTGAGGACAGATGTGCCCCAGGCACCACAGCTCAACGACAGGCACATTCCCAGGGACCCTGTAATGCCACATGGACACTGGCATCACCTGGAGTATCATGTGTACACCACAACAAAACAAACATGACCCCCACAGGTAGTGGCCACACTTGCCATGGCAGGAGAGCCATGGACGTCTGTGACACACACGCACAACATCAGAGTCCATGCACACACAACGTGGATGTGGAGACTGTCTCCCATTGTGCACATGAAATCAGAGACATTGTAAACACTACATGCACAAAGACTGTGGAGGGCCATCACTATTGTGCCACTGGGACACCCTGGCTCAAACATACCGTCCCACATGGGACTCACGGGGTATGTGACATGACATACACAAACACCACTGTGAAATGTGACCATGGCACATGCACAGATATGAACAGTTGCACATCACAGTGGTCTCGTACACGTAACACCCAGGATCCTGTCCCCATTAACACGTGCACAGCCTGGGGGTGGCTGCCCACAGGTGACACCCACAGGACAACATGTACACCAACATACACACAATAGGAAATGCAGCCTTACATGCCTTCATGATAAGGTGTGGACAGGCTGTCGTGATGTAGGTGTGCCCCTCACTCCCTGGGAGCTATCTGTGGCTGGCATATGTCCATCTGAGACAGGCATGCTGACATATGCCAGTCACATGTACAGTGATGCGTTGAACAGCAATGGACCGATCGGTGCCTCCGGCCGGCCCATTGCTTTCAATGTGTGCGGGTACGCGTTGTACCCCTGTGCGCGTTGAACAGCAATGGACCGATCGGTGCCTCCGGCCGGCCCATTGCTTTCAATGTGTGCGGGTACGCGTTGTACCCCTGTGCGCGTTGAACAGCAATGGACCGATCGGTGCCTCCGGCCGGCCCATTGCATTCAATGTGTGCGGGTACGCGTTGTACCCCTGTGCGCGTTGAACAGCAATGGACCGATCGGTGCCTCCGGCCGGCCCATTGCTTTCAATGTGTGCGGGCACGCGTTGTACCCCTGTGCGCGTTGAACAGCAATGGACCGATCGGTGCCTCCGGCCGGCCCATTGCTTTCAATGTGTGCGGGTACGCGTTGTACCCCTGTGCGCGTTGAACAGCAATGGACCGATCGGTGCCTCCGGCCGGCCCATTGCTTTCAATGTGTGCGGGTACGCGTTGTACCCCTGTGCGCGTTGTACTGCAATGGACCGATCGGTGCCTCCGGCCGGCCCATTGCATTCAATGTGTGCGGGTACGCGTTGTACCCCTGTGCGCGTTGAACAGCAATGGACCGATCGGTGCCTCCGGCCGGCCCATTGCTTTCAATGTGTGCGGGTACGCGTTGTACCCCTGTGCGCGTTGTACTGCAATGGACCGATCGGTGCCTCCGGCCGGCCCATTGCATTCAATGTGTGCGGGTACGCGTTGTACCCCTGTGCGCGTTGAACAGCAATGGACCGATCGGTGCCTCCGGCCGGCCCATTGCTTTCAATGTGTGCGGGTACGCGTTGTACCCCTGTGCGCGTTGTACTGCAATGGACCGATCGGTGCCTCCGGCCGGCCCATTGCATTCAATGTGCGGGTACGCGTTGTACCCCTGTGCGCGTTGAACAGCAATGGACCGATCGGTGCCTCCGGCCGGCCCATTGCATCTCAATGTGTGCGGGTACGCGTTGTACCCCTGTGCGCGTTGAACAGCAATGGACCGATCGGTGCCTCCGGCCGGCCCATTGCTTTCAATGTGTGCGGGTACGCGTTGTACCCCTGTGCGCGTTGTACTGCAATGGACCGATCGGTGCCTCCGGCCGGCCCATTGCATTCAATGTGTGCGGGTACGCGTTGTACCCCTGTGCGCGTTGAACAGCAATGGACCGATCGGTGCCTCCGGCCGGCCCATTGCATTCAATGTGTGCGGGTACGCGTTGTACCCCTGTGCGCGTTGAACAGCAATGGACCGATCGGTGCGCACCCATTGACAATGGGCTTGCCTGGCAACGGACGCGTTTTCGAAATTCGAACGAGTCGGTTGCTGGAAAATCAGTTGGTCACCCACAACAATGTTGCAAAATCATGTATGTCATGAAGTTGAAATTTTGAAGGATGCTGTGGGCGTGTTTTGGTGCTGCTATTCCATGGATTGGCCAGATTCAGAAGATGCAAACGACTTGGACCTATCACTTTGGACACAAGGGACAGTATCTGCCTCTCCAGCACATATATATTGCTGCATGTTCCCCTGAGAGCCCACTTGCCTGCACTACATGCTCCAGGACGACATCTGCCACTGCACTGCTGCTGTCTCTGCCCCTCTGGACCCTGCAATGGCACGTACTGTGGAGAGAGCCCCAGCCTTCAGCCTTGAAGAGAACCAGGCCCTGCTGGACAGCCTACTTCCACAGTACAGCAAGCTGTATGGGACACCAGGGGAGCAGGTGAGTGTTCTGTGCACTGCCTTTCTGAATGTGCATTTTGTCTGACTAGCAAGGCTGAGAGTCAGCACACCACTGGCTAGCAGGCTCACTGAGTAGTTGTCACCCCCCATAGTGTGTAGTGACTTGCACTGGACAGGTATGGTGCAGTGACAGTGCTTCTGAACAGGGTTTTACTCCCCATGCTATGATACCATGTAGTGACTTCTGGAAAACTGTCCATGGGCAGCCGTGCACTGCCTGGGTACACCATGTGCCCCTGTGATTGCGACATGTATATGCAACTGTGTCATGCACGGATATGTTGCATGTGTAGTAATGTCCTTATCACTTTGTCATCCTGACAGGCTTCTGCCCATCGGAAGCATGAGATCTGGAAGGACATCGTCCGGGCTGTCCGGTCCGTGGGGGTCTACAAGCGCCGGATCCGCAACTGCCAAAAGAGGTGGCAGGACCTTCGGGGCTGGACCCGGAGGATTGCACGGGTCCAGCTGAAGCTGTCGCCTCCTCGCAGGAGGGGCGGAACACGGACCCTGACCCCCCACATGCTCAGGATCCTGGCGGTGGTCTTTCCAGACCTGGATGGGCAGCTGAAGGCCAGAGAGCAGCAAGGAGGGGGTGAGTCAAAGACTGCACTGTGTACTCTGTCTAACATGTTATGTGCCCTCCTCGGGCCAGGTTGAACTGCCACAGTACAGCAGTCATGTTGTCCAGGAGCCATGTCCCTCTATTGTGCACTGCCCACTCCTCATCTGATACCCAGGTGTGGCCCTTACATGCAGGGAATCCTGTCACTTAGGACTGTGTCCTTGCAGTTTGCTTGACTCAAGGTGGGAGACAGCATCTGTTTCCCTGACTCTGTGGTGGGCATCATGGGTGGGTCCATTGCTTACACAATGCCTGTATTCTGACATGTATTCAGCGTGTTACTTTGATCTGTGGTCCAATTGCTGAGCTGATCCACAACATGTGGCTGGGGTACCTGGCACACACCCATGCTGCGGGTGGGAACAATGTTTGGGCCCC
The DNA here is from genome assembly GCA_963921515.1 of Calotriton arnoldi. Taxonomy (NCBI): domain Eukaryota; kingdom Metazoa; phylum Chordata; class Amphibia; order Caudata; family Salamandridae; genus Calotriton; species Calotriton arnoldi. The sequence goes on from CAWUFW010005561.1 coordinate 594,239, forward strand.
AGGAGTATGTATATGACGTGTGTCACACATACTTAGCCAGCTGCCTACAGTCCAGGGCTCATCCCTCATTAATGTGGGGCTGGACAGTCATGCCTACTCCAGGCCATACAATACACTCTGTACTCCCACTCCCGTGTATCAGTGGACACATTGTGCACAGTGATTTGCCCCTCAGGTGTCTGCCTCTGTGTCAGTGTGCTGTGGATTAGTCGCCAGGACTGCTGTGGAGTTTCTTGGTAGGGGCTCAGCATGCCACTGGAGATGTGACCATAGGAGACGATACTTGTGTGACACATAGGTGTCTGATCAGCTGCCCATGCAGACTGGGGCATGTAAATGTGAAGTTCAGGTAGCTGTTCCCCATGCACAGCAGAGTGTGAGGGGCTCAGGTTCAGAGGGTAGTGTCACAGGTCTCCCATATGTCCAATAGGTATGACCTGGACAGATGAGGGTTAAGAGGATGTGTTGTGGGGGGATGTACATGTGCACTTGTGCAGCTCCAGGACTTGCATTCCCCATGACCTACTATTGTGACACAGTGCAGAGTGTTGTTGTCTGGCTGCAAAGTCATACATCACTGAGACAGTGATGTATGACTTTGCAGTCATGCCTCCGCCATGGCATGTGTCTACTGATTGGTGATCCTGCAGGGGAGTGACATGTGCTACATGCACACCATAGTGGCGCTGGCTATCAGGACATGGGTGCATCATGGTGTCTGTCGCTGGTATGCATCACATGCATTTCCTATTTGACTCTGGGCATCCCTTACATCCGTAAACCTGTACTGACTCAGTGGCAAGAGCTGTGATGTGTCCACACCGTGTCCTCTGCACTGTCCAACTACTGTGTACTTGGTGCATGTGTCAACACTGGGGTGTTGCAATCCAACAGACACCAGACAGATGGGTGCAAGGCCATGTGGGATGTGAGTGCCATGCTTGGCATCAGACTGACAATTGACTTCTCCTGTTCAATTAGTGCACTTTTAGCAATGTACAACTAATGATGCCAGGGCTTGCTCTGTGATGTGCTGTGCTCACAGTGGTGTGTGCGTTATGTGCAGGTGACTGATGTCTGTCTGTTTCCCCATTGTTTGCAGATACATCCACGGCCACGGAAGGGGACAGCTCCACGGACCAGGAGGAGCCGGAGAGCCAGACTGGGTCAGCAGCCGAGGAGTGGTCGGAGGGACCCAGTGGCACGGAGGGCGAGGGGAGCCACACCGAGGAGTCCTCAGCAGCATCCACCTCAGCTGAGGACCAGAGCAACTCGGAGGATGACTCCCTTGTGGAGGCGGGTGTCAGCAGCCACCACACCCCAGCTAGTGTTGCTGTCCCCGCCACCACCAGCACCACCACCGCCCTCCCATCGGCTCCCATTCCCCAGGTCCGTGGAGGCTCCCATGTCCGGGAGCGTGTCTCCTTTGGGCCAGGCACCGCACCCCCTGCCCCTGTGTCCCCTGCTGCCCTGAGTGAGGAGTCTGTGTACCTCCTTCGCCAGCTCCATGTAGGGCAGACAGCCATGCTGAGTGTCCTCCATGCGCACACCGCGCTGTTGACTCAGCTGGTGTCGTTCATGGAGGGCATCTCATCGGGCATGTCTGACCTACAGAGGGGCAATAGGTCCATGGACTCCTCCCTGACGGCAGCAGTGTCCCTCCTCAAACGGTCCCTCACCCCTCCTGCCTCTGCTCCATCCACACTCCCCAGCACCTTACCCATCCCAGGCACACACACACTGGCACACACCAGCACACACACATCCAGCACACTGACACACACGCCAATGACAAAACGCACACGCACGCACATTCAGGGGACTGAAGCCAGACTCACAGGGGATGGGGCCCTGGAACACACACACGCATCCACATGCACTGCGCAGTCCTCAGTTCCCTCTCCCTCCAAAGCACCCTCCCTTGCCTCACCTGCAACCCCAAAGTCACAGCAGCTCTTCCTCTGTGACCTCGGCCTCTTCCCCACCGATGAAGCTGCTCCAGCATCCCGGGGGAAGAGGAAGCCCACCCACACGGAGCAGAGTGCCCCTCGCCCCCGGACACCCTCCCCCAGGCGCAGACGGACTGAGGCCCCCACCCGCAAGTCCCCCCGGAGTGCTAAGAGCAAGACCCCGCCACCGCCCTGCAGCTCAGGCACAAGGTCTCCGTCCTCCATCCCTCAGGCCCCCACTGCACAGGTGCCCCCACCACACCCTGCCCCAGGTTCCCCCACCCACAGATATACCATCCCCAAGATGCTCCGGCCTTCTCCCCCTGCCACTTGCTCTCCCAGCACCACACCCCCGCTGCGCTTGTCTGTGCCACTGATGTGGTGAGGGTGTCCCCCCCTCTGTCCAACCCACCTTGCCTGTTCCCCATTCTCCTCCCCTGGAGGTAGGCACTGCAGTGGAGTCCACTACCGCCCTGTCTGACTTGGGCACTGCAGTGGCGGACCTGTCCACCCCATCTGCAGGGTCCACTGCAGTTGTGCCGGCACCCACGACATCTGTGTCATGCCCCCCAGTTGTGCCGGCACACACCATGTCAGACACCTCCACTGCAGTTGTCAGTGGCTCTCCAGCACCCACCACCCCTTCCCTGACTCCCCCTGGTGAGCCCTGATCCTGTCCCTGCGGTGCCTGGCCTGCCCCCCGGTTGCCCCTCCTAGTGGATTGTCCCTGGTATTGTGCAGGCATGCGTAAGGTGACATCTGCCAGTGTCACCCTGTTTGAACTTTGACAATGGACTGGCCATTGGCCTTTGCTCTTTTTTCAGGACTTCGTTTGGCCTCAACACATATGCTGAATAAAGCAACTTTCTTTTCTCTAGTGCTCATGCTTCAGATGTACATGTTGTTGGTGCAGCTAACCATGCCCTTGCTGCAGTGATGGTGATATCTGGTCTCATGATTATGAAGTGTTACTGTGCAGGAACCCATGTGGTCCAGGGGGAATGTGTCCTATCATGTGGTGTATCCATGTCATCAATAGCAGCATCTGAGGGTGTCATGTGTTCAGTATTTGGCAATGGGTTTCCTACTTACATTGGCAATTTCATATCTGTGGCTTCCACCCCTGCACATCTGTTGTGCCTGCCATCGTTGCATTTGTCTACTTCCCTGACCGTGTTGCCATCTCCAGTGGACATGCAGGTTTGGGCATCAATGGGGAGGGACTCATCCGTGTAGTCAGTGCAACATTGCTATACAAGTGTGTTGGATCTGTGCTGATGATTCCGTTGGCACATCCATGACCAGGCTGATGTGATGGGAGCCCTCATTTGGTGCTAATTGTTGATTGTGTGACCAAGTGCTCAGCTGACATGATGGGGCCCTACTGAGGCAACATATGGCACAGCTTTCCTCACACAGGAGTGGAGTCCCCTCATGGCAGTGTGTACACGTGTGACATTGCCTGCGCCCAAGGTGTGTGTTGTATGTTCATGTCTGTGTGTTCACTTCCATTCATCTGCGCATGCTGTGATCCCTAGTGTTGTACCTGTTTGTGATGCTTGCTGACTTGAGCTATGTTCCCCCAAAGTCTTCTCCCTGTGTTCTCTGTGATGTGGGTGCATGGCACATTACTGGTCATCAGGGTGTCACCCATAGGTGTGTTTGCTGTCAGGGCAGAGTTTGTGTGCTGACGCAGATGGGTCACAGTCAGGTTTCCCTTTGGCACTTGTTGTTTGCCCCTGTCATGTGATTTCCAGTTTGTGTTATCTTTCAGTGATTGTGACACGTTGTGTGTGTGACTGCTGGCACTCCTTAGGGTCCGGGCTGCAATGTTGGTTGTTGTCTATGTGTGTTCTTTGTGGGTGACCTTGGCTTCTTCATTGGTGTGTGACTGTGGCTGGGATCCCATTGGTCGGTGTGGTATTGCCGTCATGTCCATGTACAGCGTAGTGTGCAGTGTGTCAGACATTCAGGAGTCTTGTTGAGTGTCCATGTGTGATGTGTTTCTACACCTTGGTTCCCACCCACCACCCTGGAATAGTAATGGGTGCATGTGCAATGTCACCAGTGCATGTGTACTTCACTGCTGCACATTGTTGGAGGTCGAGGGGTGTGGTGTTGAGTGTGTGCAGATGAGAGTTGTTGCCCGGCTAGTCCCCTGCCTCCATGTTGGCCTTGGCTTACTGGCCATGCTGATTGATTTGTGCTTGTGTAGGTGTGATGGTAGTTAGTTGCTCAGGACACCTGACTGTGGTTCACAGTGTGAACGACATTTAGCTTTGTCATCACAGTGGTATTTTTCTTCAGCCCAGGGTCACCACATTGTGGGGGCCCTGGGGGTGGTGCTGTGGTGTGTCTGTGACTTGCTGTGTCAGTTGTTGTTCCTACGTGCCTGTGTGACATGTGTGTTTTGTGCTCCCTCTCACCTGTCAATGCCTGCTTGCCCACATAGGGGATTTGGATCCATGAGTTACCTTAGTGTGGCAGTGTATGCACATCTGTATGATTGGTATTCAGCTCTCCTCATGTGTTGTGTTGTTGCCTGGGGACAATGGCACCCCCACCCCTCACCTGCTGTGTATGATGACAGTGTTGGTCTGCCTGTTTGTGTTTGTGCATCTGCACCACTGCATTGGCATATCTTGGGTGTGCCATTGGCTGTATGTTGTTTGGTGTGTTTCCCCTGCTGTCCCTGGGACTCCTAGGTCATCGGTCAGCACAGTGATCATGGTTTGTGTGTCCCATTGCTGCCATGGTATGGTATCTGTTCACCTCACATCTGCTGTCTCCATAGGGTATCTGCATTTGTGTGCCCATTGGTGCAAATATGTGGTTCTGCATTCTGATGGTCACTTCTGTCATTGTGTCATTGATGACTGTTGACGGTCTCAGCCCCCATGGGTGTTGTTTGTCTGCACATGGCCAAAGGAATGTTTCATTTGCACTGCAGTATTTGGCTCCCCCAATTTATGTTGCAATGGGACACATACACTACTTTGCCACAGATGAGTTTTTGGTTCTGTGACCAGGAATGATCCATGCAGTTTGGCAGTTGCAGCTCTTTCTTTGTCAACAATTACCTTTTGGTCACTGTGATGATGAGGGTGTAGACCCCATTGCCACAATGGTCAAAATGTGCTTCAGCTATGGACCCCACACTTGCCTTTTGGTCACTGTGATGATGGGGGTTTAGACCCCATTGCCACAATGGTCAAACTGTGCTTCAGCTATGGACCCCACACTTACCTTTTGGTCACTGTGATGATGAGGGTGTAGACCCCATTGCCACAATGGTCAAAATGTGCTTCAGCTATGGACCCCACACTTGCCTTTTGGTCACTGTGATGATGGGGGTTTAGACCCCATTGCCACAATGGTCAAACTGTGCTTCAGCTATGGACCCCACACTTACCTTTTGGTCACTGTGATGATGGGGGTTTAGACCCCATTGCCACAATGGTCAAAATGTGCTTCAGCTATGGACCCCACACTTGCCTTTTGGTCACTGTGATGATGGGGGTTTAGACCCCATTGCCACAATGGTCAAAATGTGCTTCAGCTATGGACCCCACACTTGCCTTTTGGTCACTGTGATGATGGGGGTTTAGGCCCCATTGCCACAATGGTCATGGGCTGCTTGCATTGTGGGTGCCACACACATATATGTGTGGCACATGTGCTAGGGGGTCACATTGTATGTTCAATGTCATGTTCGGTGTTGTAGGCATTTGACACAGCCTGCTCACACGCTTGTCATGGTGGTGGGGGGATGTCTTAATCTTGCATTCCCTAGGTTGTGGTGTGCTTGTTGTGTCATGCATTGTCCATCCTATGAGTGGGGGTGGTAGTAGTGGTAGGCATCCAGCCCCCCTGGGTGAGGGTGGTAGTAGTGGTAGGCATCCAGCCCCCCTGGGTGAGGGTGGTAGTAGTGGTAGGCATCCTGCCCCCTGGCTAAGGGTGGTAGTAGTGGTGGGCATCCTGCCCCCCTGGGTGAGGGTGGTAGTAGTGGTGGGCATCCTGCCCCCTGGCTAAGGGTGGTAGTAGTGGTAGGCATCCAGCCCCCTGGCTAAGGGTGGTAGTAGTGGTAGGCATCCAGCCCCCTGGCTAAGGGTGGTAGTAGTGGTGGGCATCCTGCCCCCCTGGGTGAGGGTGGTAGTAGTGGTGGGCATCCTGCCCCCTGGCTAAGGGTGGTAGTAGTGGTAGGCATCCTGCCCCCTGGCTAAGGGTGGTAGTAGTGGTAGGCATCCAGCCCCCCTGGGTGAGGGTGGTAGTAGTGGTAGGCATCCAGCCCCCCTGGGTGAGGGTGGTAGTAGTGGTAGGCATCCTGCCCCCTGGCTAAGGGTGGTAGTAGTGGTAGGCATCCTGCCCCCCTGGGTGAGGGTGGTAGTAGTGGTGGGCATCCTGCCCCCCTGGCTAAGGGTGGTAGTAGTGGTAGGCTTCCTGCCCCCCTGGGTGAGGGTGGTAGTAGTGGTAGGCATCCTGCCCCCCTGGGTGAGGGTGGTAGTAGTGGTAGGCATCCTGCCCCCCGTGGGTGAGGGTGGTAGTAGTGGTAGGCATCCTGCCCCCCTGGCTAAGGGTGGTAGTAGTGGTGGGCATCCTGCCCCCCTGGGTGAGGGTGGTAGTAGTGGTGGGCATCCTGCCCCCCTGGGTGAGGGTGGTAGTAGTGGTGGGCATCCTGCCCCCTGGCTAAGGGTGGTAGTAGTGGTAGGCTTCCTGCCCCCCTGGGTGAGGGTGGTAGTAGTGGTAGGCATCCTGCCCCCCTGGGTGAGGGTGGTAGTAGTGGTAGGCATCCTGCCCCCCGTGGGTGAGGGTGGTAGTAGTGGTAGGCATCCTGCCCCCCTGGCTAAGGGTGGTAGTAGTGGTGGGCATCCTGCCCCCCTGGGTGAGGGTGGTAGTAGTGGTGGGCATCCTGCCCCCCCTGGGTGAGGGTGGTAGTAGTGGTAGGCTTCCTGCCCCCCTGGGTGAGGGTGGTAGTAGTGGTAGGCATCCTGCCCCCCTGGGTGAGGGTGGTAGTAGTGGTAGGCATCCAGCCCCCCCTGGCTAAGGGTGGTGGTAGGCATCCAGCCCGCCCTGGGTGAGGGTGGTAGTAGTGGTAGGCATCCAGCCCCCCTGGGTGAGGGTGGTAGTAGTGGTAGGCATCCTGCCCCCCTGGGTGAGGGTGGTAGTAGTGGTGGGCATCCTGCCCCCTGGCTAAGGGTGGTAGTAGTGGTAGGCATCCTGCCCCCCTGGCTAGGGTGGTAGTAGTGGTAGGCATCCTGCCCCCTGGCTAAGGGTGGTAGTAGTGGTAGGCATCCAGCCCCCTGGCTAAGGGTGGTAGTAGTGGTAGGCATCCAGCCCCCTGGCTAAGGGTGGTAGTAGTGGTGGGCATCCTGCCCCCCTGGGTGAGGGTGGTAGTAGTGGTGGGCATCCTGCCCCCTGGCTAAGGGTGGTAGTAGTGGTAGGCATCCTGCCCCCTGGCTAAGGGTGGTAGTAGTGGTAGGCATCCAGCCCCCCTGGGTTGGGGTGGTGGCGCGCATTCAGGCCCCTGTGTGCATATGTGGCATTGGTGATGGGCATCCCGCCCCTATGGTGCTGCTGTTGCAAGTATATTCAGATTCCCAGTGTATGTGTGTGATGTGTCGTGTACGTGTTGTATGTGTTTTGTGGTTGGTGTCTGACTTACCTTCTGCGCCGTACGCGTCCGTGCCTGTTCCGGTAGTAGATGTAGAATATTGGTATGATCGGGACGAAGGGATTCATGGTTGGTTCGTGTCGTTCGTCCTTCTCGTTGCTTCGCGTCGTCCTCGTCGCTTGGCTTCGTCCTCGTCGCTTCGCTTCGTCCTCGTCGCTTCGCGTCGTCCTCGTCTGTGCTGTGTTCGTCTCGTAGCCGTGGATCGTGTTGTGGCGCGATTCGGAGCTTATGTGCGCCTCTCCCGGATGCTTTGACGTGCCGTGCGTAGCGACGGGTTCGGCGCGTACGGAAAGCGCATCGTACTTGTCCGGCCGGACGGGGCTGCATTTTCCCTTCCGTGCGACTCGATTCGGCGTTTCCGGATTCGCCTCGGTCGGAGAACAGGACCTGGTTTGGGTGACTACGGCTCGGCCGGAATTTTTGCTGTTGTGCGCATCGTACTTGCTCGTTCGGTGTGCTGTACGGATCGGTCGGGAAACTGGCTTTCGCATGGCTTTTTTCCCGACCGAATGGTATTGGGTGCGCCTCCGACCGAGATCGGAATCGACCCCATAGAATCCCTAACAAGTACTGATAGTCCTGCTTAACTATTCAGTACTAATTCTGCCTGACAGATAACCTCACTGCAGTATGGCTTCTTCCTGCCACCCACTATTCTTTTTCCCCGGGGTATTCTGGACAACATAGAACAATACTCAAGAATAACGGGTATTAGTTCATAAAAATACAAAATAAAATTCTCATTACCCAATTAACAAAGAGTAACACTAACCGTCCTCTGCTTACCAGAAACTGATCCAGCGCGATATTAGCAAACTGCATTCATACACCATATACTCATTTGGGCCCATATATTCATACTATGCTAATACTTACGCTGGGTGTCAGATATACTCTTATATCAAAAATCCCTGCTACCAATTACCTTCTGATTGAAGAGTAATAACTTACCAATGGATCCTTTGCTAATTGGGAAGTTTAAAATGAGTGACATTCACTATAATACATAATCCTGAAATAACCACAGAGTCAGGAAGTTTTAAAATGTTTATCTAAAGTTTAGCAGAGTAAAATACAGAAAAAGACACGGTATTTGATCAGAATACCCATGTGAAAGCATAGAATGATTATTGCTAAAAATTGACGGTGTTTAAGGAAAAGAGGAGATAGGAACAGCAGCGCAACTAAAGGTTGCATATATTTACCTAAGTGCGAGAACCAAACCCTTAGCCAAGGAGTTTGAAAGAATAGGACCCTGGAAGGATGAAGAGCAAGGACCTTCTTTAGGATCAGGACAGGACTGGTGACCTCTCTACAACGACGTCTGCGCCGTTCCCCTCTCTGGCACTCGACTTCTCCTCGATTCTTCCCTCTAATGGACTCCGCCGCCCCTCCTTAGGACCTCTTCCGGATAGGGATTCAGTCAGCAACCGATCAGCTGGGCAGCCTGGAGCTCTTCTGTATGTTCTGAGAGTCTGAGCTATCTAATTACTAATGCTATATTCTATTATACCCTTCTACACCCATGTACCTCCCCTAAATGTTGCTAAAATATGGGACCACTACTTCTGATTGGACAGGGACTGGAGGTGGATTCTCGCACTATGACAAACTTGGCTTAAATTGTGTAGTCTATTGTATTTGCGTTCCCACCCTTCAAATTAATACATTCGCTTTATTTCCCACCCGTCTCATGACAAATGTACACCAATTTTCATAGACAAAGTATCTATGCACTACAGGAAATGCAGCAGTTATAACATCTTTGGCCATCAGGTCACGGCCTTGTGAGACGTCCAAGTTGACTTCATTTTGGCAGTCATTCAGGACACATGCGCAGAACCTCCTGCTTCTCGAGTTTCAAGTCACCAACCCAGGCCCAAGATTACGAATTACTAAAAGTGCAAGAAGGAAATATTAAAATCAAAAATAAAACGTTTCACTGTATACCCACTTATCTTATTTCTAATCCCATTTATTTATAAATCCTATCCCGCATTAATTGCGTTAAGAAACAACAATTTAATAATGACACAAGAGCAAGCTTAAGCATGTGAGAACATTGAACAGCCATTTTAATGCACACTGCGCAGAAGCAGAAATTCCCACCAAGCAAAGAAAGACGTCACATCATGTGATCAGGTTGTGACATGCGCAGATAAAATCCCGCGCTTAAGCGGCCATTTTAGACTAGGAACAAGCGTTATTCGTTAGTAAAACACATAGGCAAGCGTCCTTTCTATTTGTATAATGTGTGCAAGGATTAATACGCACAATACAAGTTTTAATATTGATACTATGAGTGAGATTGCATACGAGCAAGTTTCATTTGCGAAACCTTGCTCCATCAATACGATGTCTGCGGTCCATGCAGCAGCAGCGATGAGTTGACGTCGAGGGAGATGCGACGGTTCCGATCGATGCAACGTAATTGATGCGTGAGTTCTGGCATTTGCAGCACTTTATATCCACTTCCAAGGGCCCAGGACTGTACTGGCACCACTTGGCAGGGCAAGACTTGCAGCAAGCAAGGTCCGGGTGCTGTTGCAGGTTGATGAGAAGTATTTGATATCCCTGAGACATAGAACAGGGGGAAAGCCAATTGAGATGAGTCCTTCCTCCTGGCAGAGGTCTTCACAGGTCCAGAAGTGTACTTACTTGGTGGGATCAGAGACCCAGGACTTATACCTAGTTGTGTATTTGAAGTGGGGGTGACTTCAAAGAGGGCTTTGAAGTGCACATAGGTCCTCCCTTCCAGCTCTGGCTCCAGTCTCACTCCAGGGGGGTAATCAGCCCTTTGTGTGGGGACAGTCCACAGCCTATTCAGGTGTAAGTGTCAGCTCCTCAGGATGTAGATGGCCACTCAGTCATACATAAGCTCCCTTTGTGTGTGGCTGTCTAGAGGGAATGCACAAAGTCCAGCCATCACTCACCCCAGACGTGTATTCGAGACAGGCTGCATACACACAGGGCTAAGAGCAGAAAAATGCCATCTTTCTAAAAGTGGAATTTTCAAAAGCGTAATGATAAATTCAACTTTACCAGTAAGTAGGGTTTCTAATCACAATTTCAATGATATGAACATTATAGATCTACTCCTTCTCAATCAGGAATTATAGCTTATAAGTGTAATAAGTAATTACCAATGTTAATCTATGAGAGGGTAGGCCTCACAGTAGTAGAAAACACATTTGGGTGTTTTTCACTACCAGGACATGCAAAACTTAAAAGTACATGTCCTACCTTTTGATTACACAGCACTCTGCCCTATGGGCTACTTAAGGCTTGCCTTAGGGATGACATATGTAATAAAAGGGGAGTTTAAGGCTTGGGAAAGGCTTTAAATGTCAAGCCGGCATGGCAGTGTAAACTGCACACTCAGGCTCTGCATTGGCAGGCCTGAGACATGGTTAAAGTGCTACATGTGTGGTGGCACTATCAGTGCCGCAGGCCCACTAGTAGCATTTAATGTACAGGCCCTGGGCACACGTAGTGCACTCTGCTAGGATCTTATAGATAAACTAAATATGCCAATTGTGGATAAGTCAATCAAACCATATTTTAGGAGCGAAGCACATGCACTTTAACACTGTTTGGCAGTGGTAAAGTGCTCAGAGTCCTAGGCCAACAAAAAGAATTCAGTAAAATTGGATACAAGTAGGCAAAAAGTTTGGGGGAAGACCACCTTAAGGTCTGACAGGTCTAACAGTCGGACACTGGGGAGGGTCCTAAAGAGCCCTCTGGTGCTTTGAATCAGAGAGATTCTTAAATTTTATTTTAGCTCGGGCTGCTCGGGAAGAGCCTCCTGAGCAGCCAGAGTCTTTTTTTTTATTAACTGTAATGACGATCAGCACGGATGCTCTGACGTCGTTGCAGTAAAGTAAAAGTAAAACAAGCCAATGGACTGATTTTACATTCACTGAATCAGTGCTCGGAAGCATATCTCAGCCCCGAGCACTTATTCTCCTCTGAGAGGTATCACTGGAAAGGAAAGAAACTCCCCTTTCAAATGATATCTCTGCCTAGTGAATCGCTGCTTGGCGATTGCCATAGGAGAGTGATCCTTAAGAAGGGATCTACCACTAAACACCAGGGATCTTAGGGGTGTGGCCCCTTGGGTAACTGCTTGTGTCTCCCCTTCCAATATCAGTCTTTCTACCCACCCTGGGGAGATGATGGGGGTAGTTAACCCCGATCTGCCCACTCTGGAGGTGGGGGAGAAGTTCCACTAGACAGCAGGGAATTGTTTTAAATAAGAAAATGTAGGGGTGGGGGCTGCCCACAATGGGCATGGGCATGTCCTCACACCACAAAATGCAACAACAAACTTTTGCCCTCCTCTCCAGGGGTCGGATGAGGGACAGAAATCCCACTAGATAAAGGGGAAATCTTGCAAAAAAAATGTATAGGTGTGGGGGCTCCACCTTGGGCATGCCCATGTCCCCACCCCAAAAATATGGCAACAGTCTTTATGCCCCCCTGGGGAGCATATGCGGGTGATTCCCCACAACCTACCCCCCAGGAGGGAAGAAAGCCCACTAGACACCAGGAAAATGTAAAGGGGTGGGGGCGGCCCACCATGGGCATGGCCATGACCCCAACCCAAAAAATGCAGCAATAGTCTTTCTGCCCCCCTCACCCCGGAGGGCGATTGGGTGATTACCTACAATCTGCCTTCAGTGAAGAAAGTCTACTAGACACTATTGAAAGATTGTTAAAAAACCATGTACAGGGTTGTGGGCTGCCCAACATGGCCATGGACTTTCCCCCACCCCAAAAATGTGCCAACAGTCTTTCTGGACCCCCTTTAAGGAGGTGAGGGTGTAATGTACTCCCAATCTGACCACTCTGGGGGGTAGAAAGCCCACTAGACACCAGGTCCTATTATAAATAAATATGGGGCTGGGGTGCCCAGCATGGGCAGGGCCATGCCTTCACCCCAATAACAAGGCATGCAGACTGAGGGTGATTACCCCCACCTGCCCCTGGGGGGCAGAAAGCCCACTAGACACAAGGGCATATTATAAAATAAATATTGTGTTGAGGGCTGTCCACCATGCCCCTACTCCCATCAAATGTGCTGACAGTCTTTCTGCCCCACCTGGGGGGGTTAGATGGGGGTAATTATCCCCATTCTGCATGGGGGGAGTTCTTAAAAAAACATACATGGTTGGTGGATGCCCACTATGGACATGGCCATGCCCCCATCCCAACAAAAGGTCAGACAGTCTTTCTACATCCCCCCGGGGGTGATTGGGGGTGAATACCCCCAATTTCTCCCCCGAAAGGCAAAAAGCCTGCAAGACACCAGTATTTTTCTTGGGGGGGAAGCAGCCTCCCTGGCCATGGGGCCGTGCTCTCCTCCACCCCACGGCCCAATACCCTTTCCACCCCTAGGTTAGTTTCTTTGGGAAAACCTTGGGAGATCTACATATATGACCCCTTGCTGAATTTGGAATTTTGTCTACTTTTCAGAAATCCATAGCTTGCTTTGATCACCCATGGCTTTCTTACTGGTTTCCACCAGAAATTGAAAGTAGGTTGAGAGCACACAAAATAGGAAAAATGGGCTACCTCTTTGAAAAATGCCAAACCTGTGGTGAAAAAAAAGTATTTTTTTCTTAATCAACTCTACATGTTCGTAAAATCTGGGTAGGTGGTGACTTTAGCACAGCAAAATGTTCGTTGATGCCATTTTTAGAGAAAAAAACCAGACACTTTATCTGGTGCACTTTTTCCTATTTTTCACCCAAAACTCTAAATGTAGCTATATTTTGTCTATGTTCTCGGTCCCCTCAAGAGGAATCCACAAACCCTGGTTACCTTTAGTATCTGCCACATTTTGGAAAAAAGAACACAAATTTGGCATGGAGACCTTATGTGGAAAAAAGTTATGGAGCCCTAAGCGCAAACTACCTAGAATAGCCAAAAAAGGGCTTAGCGCTTGGGTGTGGGGTCAGCGAGAATGCCCAGCAGTTAAGGGGTTAAAGAGCACCGTATGAGCAAGACATGCACTTTTACACAGTACTCTCTTAACCCCTGTAAAGGGTTTAGAGTTGGGGATACTGAATCAAGTCCTTTGATTCCAGTAAGGAGTCTTGCAGCCCAGGTCTTGACTCTTTGCAACCTAGCTGTGGTTTTAGCTAATAGCCCCACATACAGTGTAGTGTAGTAGTCCAGGTGGAATAGAATTATAGCCTGGACTACCGCTTTATAAGCCAGTTTTTGTGCCGTGGTGCCATGGGAAGCACTTTCTGCAGCGCCTCCAAATATAAGAAATAAGAGCCTGAAACCAGGTTAATCTATCTGTTTGTTCATGTTTAGATCTCCATCAATAAAAAAGCTAAGATTTTTGATGTTGAAGTTGACATAGGTGGATCCCCCAGGTCTGCTGACCACCATTCCAGTAAACGGGTTCTTGATAGAGGACCAAAACTCAAAAGCTCTTATTGCTGTTCAGTTTCAGTGCATTTCTACACTTTCCCTGAGATACTGATTGCAGGCATTCGTGAAAGCTGGTGGCAGTGTATCCACAATCCCTCACGGACAACACCATTTGAGTGTTATCCTGTTAGGACATGAGAGATAGCTCAAAATTTGTTTTCACTATAGCCAAAGAAGAGATGTACACATAGAACAGATTGGGGCTCAAACTTAAGCCCTGTGAAACTCCCTAAGGCATTAACCTGTCTTTTGAGATAAAAGAGGACATCCTTACTGTTTGGGTGTGGTTGGAAAGAAATGTGGTAAGCCACTACAAAGCACAGATTGAAATCATTAGCTATGCACATCTAATGCTTTCAATCTCTGAAATAGTCTTGAATGAGAAACTGTGTTGAATGCAGCGCTGAGATCAAACAACAACCAGTGTTGCGCTATAGCCCTTGTCCAGAAGCATTCTGACCTCTTCAAGTGCATTATTAATTTCCAGATGCAGTTTCAGTTGTCTATCAATTTCCAGGACTTTTGCTTGAAATCGCAATTGAAAAATAGATCTAACATTAAACACCTGAATGTCTTTCTTAAAATAGGAAGGATTTGTGCTTCCTTTCACAATTGCGGGCATGTTGGTGAATTATTAGACACATTTCTCAGGGTGAATGCAAAAATGTCAGTAGTCAGATGGAAATGAGTCTGAGCAAGGGTCTAATGGTGACCCAGATTTTAACGCCAGCATGGAGAATCGCACCAGTTCAGTTTGTAACAAATTGAAGGTGGCATAACGTAAAAGATACACTGAATTCTGACTCTTGAGTAACTGTGTCTTCTATACTCCCATGTTTCAAGTTGGTTATAATTTCATTTATCTCTTTCAGGAAAAAGTTTGAAAAGGATTCACATAGGTTGTTTGACCCAGGTACCTCTGTTTTTTCAAAAGAAGTGAAACGCAGGCTCTTAACTACTTTAAAAACGTTGTGATCTGTGTTCATGACAGTTAGGATTTTCTCAGAAGAATGATATTTTAGCTACCGTACATAGATTTTTAAAAGTTTATAGTACTTGTTTCTATATTTTTTTCTCTTCTGTTGATTGTGACTCCCTCCATATGCATTTTTGTATTTTTAAAACATTTCTTGGCCATCGCTAGCTCTCTGAAAAACCAAGGAGCTGATGAATTTTTGTTTTTTTGTTTTTAGAGCTTCAGTGGTGCAATAGAGTCTAGAGCCTTATTAAACGGCCAGATTTATTAAGGGGATACATTGTTCTTGCAAGTACAGAATGCTTCCTTTTGATTGTGCTACAGCTTGAACAGCTGTGGACTGGCTTTCAGATCTGTCCTGATCTTTTCCATATGCTGGGCCATCTTGGACCTAAGTCCCAGCACACATGTTGTTTTCTGGGAACATTGTCCTACCCCTCTCATATGATACTAAATTGACCACTCAAAGGTTGACCAAATAGAATCTCAAAGAGAATTGTAAGAATTTGAGTTATTAATTGTGGTGGATAGAAGTCTACCACAAGACTAACGACTCTAACCTGTTAGGTCTAGTCAAAGGTTTCCACCTGAGGTCAAATCCTGGTAGAAATGGAACAAAGCAGACAGGCTTAATTTAAAGAAAATATGTAAAGCATTTATGAAGTTAAAAAATTGAAAACACAATGCAGTGAAATGAAGACTCCAATTTAGGAATATAGAGGAACATTCAATAAATAAAATGACACCACAATGAAAAAAATCCAATATGGAGAACCAGAGGTAAGACTTTTAGAAGATTTAAGGAAAAATAGCACCAAAAAGCACTAAACGCCAATTATAGCCTCTGGTTGTGGTAGACTTGGACCTAGGCATGATTTCAGACTGAACATGATGTGGCATGGGTCGGATACAGCACCAAGGTTCGAGCCGTTTGGAGATTTTTCCATGGAACTTAGGGCCATATGTACAAAAAGTAGGAATTGCGATTTCCTAATTGAGATTTTTACCAAATAGCAATTAGGAAATCACAATTCCTAATGTAAGAAAACTTACATCTTGTAAGTAGCGATTCCTAGTGGGTCGCAAATTGACCTACCTCATGAATATTAATGAGGAAGGTCACAGTTTGTGACCCATTAGGAACTGCAGCCATCACAGGGATGGTGGACTGCTGGTTTCAGCAAACCACCATGTCTATGATTGTTTTTTAATAAAGCAATCTTTTTGTTTTTAAATGCAGCCCATTTCCCTTAAAGGAAAAAGTGATGTTTTTCAAATTATAAAATGAAAAGATAAGTTCTGTTTTTTAAGAGTAGGAAGTAGTCTGTGGGACCACTGCCTGCCCTTAAAAAATATTTGCTTCAACATTCACAAAGGAGAAGGGGTCAACTGGGGACCCCTTCCCATTTGCGAATGGTTACCACCACCTACCTTTAAGGTGTCAGTAAAAAATGAATGTTTTGCGACTGTAATTCGTTCGCAAAACATTCATACACAGCACTGCAATTCGGTATTTGGAAGGGACGCCCTAAACAATTACTGAATCGCTAAACCCAAATTTCAGTTCAGAAATATGTTGCTGAATCACAATTTGGGCTTTGTACATATGAAAAAGCATGTTTGTGAATCAAGCCTTTTGTGCATGCTTGTACATATGGCTCTTAGTCTCTGAAAATGAAGTCAAAATCCTCCAGTGGGGAAAGGTTGCAAGCTGTATCTGAGGAAGTCTCTCGAAGTTGTATAATTGCTAGACGAGGTACCACTAAATCCATTGGTTATGATGGGAAAAGCTCCTAGAGGAAAAATTCAAAACTTGTGTCCACCAATGGGAGAAGGCTGCAGGCTGTATACAACGAGTTCCATTAGGCAGATAACTTCTTGCTGACGGCTCACTGAAACAGATTTGCTACTACAGAGAAACTTTGAGTTGGGAAAACCTGTTTTTTCAGTTCAGTAAAGTCGCGCCTTGGGTGGGTGATTGGTCCTGGTCCCGAAGAGTTCCCAAAGTTCGAACTTTTAAAAGTTTTTAGAGGAAATCCTGTTAGACATAGCCATACTATAAACAATCCCACAGTGCACCTTACTCCCCAAATTCCAAAATAGGGAGCCCTTCCTCCCTTGTGCAGTTCCTGTATGCCCACCCAGATATGTGGCCAGGGAAATGAGCAGTCCCCTCCTCTGTGGTGCCGGAGCCGGGATACTTGCACCTCAGTCTTCGAGTATAATCATTAAATAACCCCTGCCATTGGTTGTATGGACCTTTGATGGTCGACAAGAGGAGATGATAATGAGCAATCATTTACTTTAAACACCATCAATAGTGAAGTCCATTTGGGGCTTCACAAGAAACAATAAAGAGATTTGGTGTGAGTTTAAAAGGTTTATTAACAAATTAAATCAAGTCAAGTTGTTTATTTAGTAAGTATTCTATTTGATCATCATGGTCAAGTCAAGTCAAAATCATGGTTACAAACTCAAATAGTCCATTAATTGATATTTCTGGACAAGAATAAATACATTAGTCAGAAGTACAAATAATATTATAAAATGCAGCAAGTGTGTTCCATAAAGAACAGTTCCTAATCTAAATTAATAAAGTTTGGACATGAAAGGGCATTTCATTTCAGTAAGCATGGTAAGGTGTCAGTTTCAGAAACTTAAATGTAGAGCTCTTACGAGAGAATAATAATGCATAGGCATGAAGCCTTAGCACTCAAGCAATGGAAAATTAGCAAAATCTGGAAAGTATTTTCAGCTCAAAGTCAGCAGGCATCGCTAAGATCTGCAAGCTTTCTTTTCTGGGCAAGAAAAGGAAACTATCTGAAAGAAAGGGTTTTTCCTGACTAATGGAAGGAACACACACTAATATAATTCTGCAAAACATCACTAGTAACAAATCTGACATTTCGCTTCCTACCAACCAATCCATCTCCAGCAAACTCTGAGAGCATGTACACTCCCTAGTTTCATACGTCTTCACAATGGAGTACAGAATTATGTCCTCAGATTGTTACATTGATCACATTTTATAGTTGACAGTTCTTCCCAGATTCACGTTTTCTGCCATCTCTTCTCCCGATGAGAACCTCACTGTTAGTTGTCTAATACATAACAAATGCCTATTCACTAACTAACAGAAGGCTTCTGGAAAATTACAGCATCTGCAGTAAGGAAGAGTACAACTTCTTGTGCAACATAACATCTTTAATGCGAAAACAGGCCTCTTGTTCCACATGTGTAACATTGGCATTTAACATGGCATTAGTAGTAAGGCTAACTTAAGTCAATACAATACATTAAGTCATGTGTGCACTTTTAATGCCTAAATATGAGCACCTACCAGAATTTTTTGCATTTATTTTACGTGTGTTATTCAGCATTAAATTAGCACTTTTCAGTTAAATGCTTTTAATTTGCAAAACTGAGGAAATTTGCTCCACTGTGGTCACTCAAAACCAGTTCTGGAGGTAGTTCTCCTCCCACAGGGTTTGGTGCCGAAGGCCGTGCATGACATGGGGTTGGCTTTACGTATCATAATCAAATGTTACTTTATGCTTTATGTAACGTCTCATTAGGATGAGAAGAAATTGTTCGGACAATGAAATAGTAGAGAAAAACTTCAAAGAAACCAAACAGAGATTCATAAAGAGAGGTTACAAGTATAGGGATGTGAAAGAAGGGCTGGAGCGGGCAAAGAAGATATCTAGGGCCAAGACGCTTGTATACAGAGACAGAGGAGTAACAATCAATGAATCAGAGGATGTGACAAGATTGATCCTAACATATAGCAAAGAAAGCTATAAAATTTTAAATATTCTCAGGAAATATTGGAATGTTCTTGTGAAAGATCTAGACATTGGAAATAAGATCAGAATAAGTCCAATGGTAACTTACCGTAAAGTACCATCTTTAAGCGACAAACTTGTAAGAAGTCATTTCTCAATCAAAAAAACAACGACATGGCTAATGGAACAACAGAAAGGCTTCCCGCACTGTAACAAATGCAAAGCCTGTAAGATAGGCAAAAACATGAAGTCAATCAAAGACTTTAGAGGAAGAACATTCTCAATCAATGAGAGGATAACTTGTGGCACAACGTATGTTGTTTTCAAGATTGAATGCATGTGCGGTTTACATTATATAGGCAGCACAATCTGTCCTCTGCGGAAACAAATCCTAGAACATTTAAGAGTGATCCAAAATGAAGATATGAACTATGCAATGTCTAAACATCTACATACCCAGCACAAGACCAACTGGCAAGATATAAGATATTTTGGAATTGAAACTGTTCCTACAAATGAAAGAGGAGGAAATCGAACTTTGAAGTTGAGAAGATTAGAGTCGCGTCTGATCATCAGGTTCAAGACCAAAACTCCGTATGGTCTGAACGGAGATGAAGAGCTACACATCCATCTATAATGGGTGCAAAAGTACCAATCGTTCTGCAAAATAGCACATCATGGTAAATGAGTGGTAAAGACAGGAGGAATTGAGTACAAACTCAAACTAGAACCACTGAGGAACTATAAACTGGCAAATCAGAAAGCGCCCATTGGAAATGAAATAGAAATTCTACTAAGAAAATGAATTAAATTTCTTGGGCACAGTCAGCATAGAATAAAGATATTAGCCGCAAATGAGACGATCTCATGGAGACAAATAAACCTTCATAACTATTATGTTGACGTATTTCCACTCATGAAACAAATATCCTTACTAAAGTATGATTGCAGAACAAAATATATTGGTACTACACCACAGCAACAATGGAAAGGATGAAAATGAACAAAAATAGATGATCATTAACATAAAAGACATTTGTGACCAGACAGAAATACAAGTCCCATAATGCCTCATAATGGGCTAATATGGCTGAACTATAAAAAGGTGAAAGTGAGGATGGACTCATGAAACCGTGAACAAGACCATTTCTTGGTCGAAACGTCGGTGATGGTGGTGGTGATAATTGTGCTCAATAAAGAGTAACAAAATTACGAGTGATCCCTGGAGTGCGGTGCTTTTGCTTTGGTGAAAAAATATTTATATATATATATTTTTTTTTTTAAATCTGGAGGGCACTAATACCCCGAGCCCTATAATGGCTGCCAGCAACATTCTTCTCAGTCTGACTCCCACCGGAGTGAATTGGCCCAAGGGAAAACAGCTCCCTGGGCCAATCAGAACACTCTATTTTTGAATTGGTGGTCCCACGAGACTCTTGAAAGAGTCTCTCAGATCCAACTGTGCAGATTTGCAAATATTTTTTAACCTTAATTTCTTGAAAACCACTGAAAGGATTTACACCAAGTCACAAAAAGCACAACCTGAGGATCAAGATCTAGCTTAGTACCATTGAGCTCCTTTAAGCATTTTTTGCAGTAGCGCTGCTTGAAGATGTCTATGGAAAAAGCATAGGTAAATTTGCTTTTAGGACCCCCTTTCAGCCCTCACTTGATCGATTACCTCAAAACTATCCAGGAAGAAGCTGGGAGGAATTTGCTTTTTTTTGGTAAAGTTTCGTTAAAATTCGTGAAAAGGCATCAAAGTTATTAGCAAACCAAAAAACGCCTTCTCTATGGAAAAGCTGACCTAACTATAACTATCCAGTGGCGACCGGCACTTGGTTATATATATAGATATATATATATATATATAGGAGTAAAAAATAGCACTTCCTAACTAGGCAACTATGTAAATCTCCCACCAAGTTTAACATCGCAATGTAATAGTAATCACAATGTGATTACCGCAATGTAATATACTTATATTGCATTGCATTGTGTCAACTGACTTTTCTTGTGGTACCTCAGTGGCAGCTCACCAGTGGCGTAGCAATGAGGGGTGTTCCAACCCGGGCGGCATGAATTTTGGGGGCGGCGGCCTATCCCCCCTCTCTTACCTGCGGCCAGCATGGGGCAGCCATCACAGGAATCGCCAGCACACCTACCCCCCGTACCTTTACATGCGGCTGCCACGGGCGGCTGAAGCAGGGACCGCCACGGGCGGCCAAAGGTAAAGCTGCGCCACTGCAGCTCACATCAAAGATATGGCCTCTCTCTCACCCTCTCATAGACTAACATTCTTATTCTCTGCATTTGCTCTTTAACAATGTGATGAAGATGAGATAGACAATTAGTTCCAATGCCTTCTATCCATCAGACTTCTCTTATGAAATTTAAAGGACAGTCTGAAATAATTATTTCTGTTAAGGAAAAAAGGAATGAACAAGAACTGTGCGTGATAGCATACTTTTGCTTCAGGTGCATAGAGGTGCAGGGTGTATATATTCAATAAGCATGGCTACGCACAGTCTCACGCTCGTCCCATAACAAGGTGGAAAATCGATGTCGGTAGACACTGTGCGGTGAGAAGCAACAAGTGGTTAATGTCTCTGTCACTTGTTGCTGAGTGGGAAGGAAGGATCTGCATCTTATAATGATTGCAGAACCGTATTGGTCAAGGCAATTATACGTTAATGTCATCCGTAGTATACATGTCATCATTCATTCCAAAGCCTCCTGAACATGGCTTGAATATTAAGGAGCCACCGCCACAGTACTAAAAGCAGTGATCACAGCAAGGGCCAGCAGGAACCCTCAGCAGCCCAAGCTGCAGTCAGTGATTTGTAAATTTGTAAATTTGCTCCCTTTGTTGACCTGTTGTTGTTCTATTTTTAGAAGTTTTGTAGTAAGAGAACAACAGAATATATGGACCATTTTTGAGTGACACATTAGTACAATGTAGTGTAAATGTGAGCAGCCCCATGTCACAGTTACTCCTCATTTCTTCGGTGGCAGAAGCAGGAGTTGTGATCGAGTGGGTCCAACGCACGCTCAGTGCGGGATCTTGTTTGCTGTGATCGAGTGGGACCAAGATGCCCACCCTGGACCCCCCTCTGCGCAGGTCACAACCAGAATTGTACAAGTAACCAACTTAGTTTGCATATTAAACACTCAATAGCTATGTGTTGTTACAAAGGTTGCAACCATTTTTAATAATTATATTAGGATACATTGTGATGACTGTCTGTTGACTTACGGCCCAGTGCTGATGTAGTGGCAGAGAGATGGATAGAGACAAGCCCATTGCTTCACCAGCACCCTCCCTCATCCTCCATCCACTGAGTGTAGGCTTTGCTAGGGTGTAAAGAAAAAGTAGAAGAATAGGGCCCAGATTCACAAATGTTTAGCACCGGGCTTGCATTAACTTTATAACGCAAACGATGCAAAATAATTTTCGGGATATACAAACCAAACCAAAGCAAATTGGTATTTGCAATGGTTTGTAAGCAACAGTAGCACAAACCAGCACAAAGCTCTGGTGGGATCACCAATTCTGTGTAAAGGGGCATTCCATGGGTGGTACATGGGCATTCCCATGCAACCACTCATTGGGGGATATTCACAAGAACGTGTGATAATCATCGCAAATGTAGCTTAACGCAACCTTGCATATCGCAGTCCATCGCGAGAAAATAACACCATCCTAACGTCCAATTCCCAACCCCTCGGCACCATGCGATAGCAGCATGATAACCCGCCAAATGCCCGCGTAAAAACCAACGCGAAAAACAGAAAATGCGAAACACGACCGCCCAAAAAGTCGCGACGCCACAAAGCGCGATACCAAAATCAGCAAAAACCAGCGAGAGGCCTGCAATACCCATGCGTCATGCGTGAAAATGCACTATAAAAGCAAACAAAAAAACAACCCCAAAACCAATCCAAACTGCGTAGTACCATGGATGCACCCGGACCTAGTGCAGAGGACAAGCCGAACTCCACAAACCCCACGGAGGACCAGCATGGAACCCCCTGTTTGGGGGAGGGCAAGGAGAAGAGGAAGAGGAAGACGGGGTTCAGTCCGCAGGAAGACCAGATCACCGTCACGGAGGTGATAGAACACTACCAACAACTGTTCGTCACCTCCACTGCGTCATTGGCAACACAAACGGAAATATGGCAGTCCATCGTCACCAAAGTGAATGCAGTCAGAGTGTCGAGGAGGTCAATGGAGGATGCCAAGAGGCGCTGGCATGAAGTGCACAGCCAAACCAAACAGAAACTCGCTGCCAACATGAAGGCAGCAAAGGCGACTGGAGGTGGGAGTCCTGCGCCACAGGAGGAGCTGGATGAGCTGGAGGAAATGGTGGCCACAGTCATCAGTGGGGAGACGGTGCAAGGAGTTGGGGGTCTGGACACAGCCCGAAATGACCTGACCCAACAGCAACAGGGTGAGTAACCACCAGGGACTGGGGGGACGGGGGCAGATGGGCACAATGGCACACGTGCACAATCATGTGCAGCACACTGCACACCTGCAATGAGTGTAGAACATGTCCCTGATTCCCTTGGCACGCTGCAGCACACATAGAAACACCAAGTAGGCCCCCATCCACTATGTGCACAAATGGGCCCCCCTCCATATCACCAATGCCACAACCTACCCATGCACATGTGCTGAATCCAGAAAAGCAGCGGCTCTGTGAGCCACACTGACAATGCAAGTGACACTGCATGACAGATAGCATGGCTGAAGTCACAATACATGACATGGTGCACGAGACGACACTGAGGTGGCTGAGTGTGGACCACATCCGTAAAGGAGCAGGTCACACTCTGACACATCCACGTGCACCTACGAGCCATGACGTCAAGAACACATCTGCAGACAAACAATGCACAAGAGTACCAAATATCTCCAGTAGCACAAATGACCCAAGTCGCAAACATCCCAGCCCCCGAAAAGCACACAAGTCAAATGCACATTGACTCAAAGGGATAAGGGTCCGCCAATGCAGAGCTGCAGGGGCGAATCGCCAACAATGCAGCACACACACATAGCAATCACAGTACATCAACACTGACGACAATGTGGGACAGAGTGCAACCCCTACACCACAGGACAGAGGACACAACTGGTGCCTCTCGTGTGTAGAAACTGGCCAATCACATCTGGCAATGCATGACACTGTGAGATGATAATGTACGAGTACAACCACACATCCGTCATGTAGTCGAAATGTCCACTGACTCCCATCAAATAGCCAGCTACACCAAAACAGTCACAATGTACACCGTCATGCAGTCTGAATGTAAACATCCACAATGCGTCAACATACATGGAACACACTGTTAACCTGCATCTCCCCTTACATTGCAGAGGGACAACCAACACCTCCTGCAGAGCAGACCACACATCTCTTCAGTGATGATGAAGAGGACACCCTGCCCATTTGCCCAGACACACTCCAACGGCTCGTGGACAGCCTCCTCACCCCACCTCCAGGAGCAGGGCAGCCCAGCTGCATCGCGGTGAGCCCACACCCTGCACAGACCACACAGCAGGAAGCACACACCACCACGGCTGCCTCCCAGGACCCCCACGACCAACACATGGATTTCAAACGCCGTGTGTTAGGGTGCCAGGAGAAGATGGCAGATCAGCTGCAGCTGGGTTTCGAACTCATGGCAGCCAAACTCAATGCCATACGTGGGTGCCTGAGTCCCATCAGGGAGCACCTACAGTCCCTAATGGATACCCACTGTCCGCACCATGCCCACCAACAATCCTTGGCTGACATCGCTGGTTCCATTACTCGGAGACAAGAACTGTTTAGGCAGACAGGCTCCAGCGATGACAGCACAGAGTTGGCACAGATGCGGAGGACAATGGAGACCATGGATCCGATGCAGGCTGGAAGTATGGCTGCCACTGCTGAACACCAGCGAGATGTAGCTGCGATCTTCCATGCCTTGCAGATCCTCATCTTGCCACTGCTGCAACTGAGCCTGTACCAGATGACTGCTGCAGGAACCTCGACACACACATCTCCGACCCCTGATGTGTCAGTGGCACACAGTGATGCAGCCCCATCGCCTTGGCACCCTGATGTGTCAGTGGCACACAGTGATGCAGCCATTACACCGCCACACACACCGGACACACCCGACACAGAAGAAGTATCAGAGGAGTAAGATGTGGATGGTAACTACTGTGTGAGGAAGGAGGCAGTAGCATCCATCACCTCCATATGGCTTGCCCTGCCTGGCTCTGCCCCATGCATCATGCCCTGGGACAACCCCTTCCACTACCCAATGAATACTCTGCGACATTCACCCGGACCCCGACACGGACTGCCATATCTCCACTGCTTGACGATTACACAGCAATCCTGCTGCGGACTGCACTCCCCCTCTTCCAAATCAATTTTCAATGCCCAAAGGACTCTGGTTGGCCCACCACTGGGCTTCCATGTTATGTGGGCTTGGATGGCCATGTACAGCTCCCTCTCCGTCATTCGCCAGAATGTGAATAAAACATTCGAAATCATGCAGATGTGTCATGACTATGTTCACTCACGTATGGAAGTATGGCTGGATGTAGGGACAATGATTGCACAAGAAGGTACACCCTGGTAAATGACATCAATGCGCATGTTCATCCCCAAGACACATGGCCAATTGGATGACTGTGAAGGTGGGTACTGGCTGTGTCCCCATTGCACATTAGCAACAAACTCACAACCCCCCAAAGTAGGCACAGGTCCATGTCTTGAATAGGGCTGTGTGTAGGAATGACCAAATCGGTAGCAGGCCAGAAGTGGTGTCCTACATCACATGTGACGACAGAACTTCACGTCGCATACCTACTCACACACATCTGTGTGGACACATTCTGTAATGATTCATAACATTGCTCAACATGGTCAGAGGTTGGACACCATACTCACATTGCTGAAGACACGTAAGAGCACAGGTCTACCAGCAACTCTCCCAAAACAATGTCGGGCTCACAGAGGTGGAGCTGTCAGAAGGGACCCACCCCCATTGTACATGCGTCAGTCAGTTCCTCCATGTGTAGGGACGATGCTCATTGTGGCACACGAGTGGTCAATCTAATCAACACTCATCACAGTTAGACACCAGTGGTGTTGGGTAGACTTTATTGGCATGTGCGTGTCAGTACGGACAAGGCAACGGCCACAACAGGCAGGAACATGCTTAAGACACTTACACGCAGCATGGGTACATGTCGAGGTGCAGGAAATGGGGCTGGAAAAATGAACCCCAATCATCACGGATGGCAACGGTCTCAGCCCACCTTGCCTTGCTGGACGAGTCATGTGTTGTTTGGCGTATGCCCATTGCCCCGTGTGAGGGGGCACGACTTACAGCCCATGGGGTCTGCATAGTGCTCTGCCACCCGACTGCGCCGACTGTCTGCTCTGCTGACAGTGATCAGGTGAAAGGGTCCGACAAGTTCACATGTCGTGCTACATTGCCATGTGTGTACTCTCCCCCCAGCAGTGTGTCCAACTTGGTAACGTTGCCAGACGACGCTGTGCTGCTCCGACCATGGAACTGCATCACCTTGCACAGGTGTGTGTACACATGCGTAGTTCCTCGCACATGCATACAGAGTCCAAATGAAGGCAGACATGTCCTCTGTTGTGGTGGGATGTGGGTACATTCCCCACGATGCTACAAGGTGTTGGGAGCAGTGCTGTGGGTGACAATCCGATGTGGCTGCAGGGACGTAGTTACTCGTCCATGAATGCCAGCGCAGCTTCATGGGCAATGTGTTCCAATAGTACGTCGTTGTCGGGTTCAAGGAACACCAGGGTGAGCCAATCCATTAACTGGTCCGGGCAGATGTGCTCAGTCCACGCCGTTTCCCCAATCCGCAACACAGCCCAATAGGGGAACGCCTGGATGTGGTCACTGAACACGAGGAGTTGTGCATTCTCCCATGCGCAACTGCCAGCACATACGCCAAGGATCAGTGCATCCCATGCACGGCTATCCAGGTGACACTCCTGTTGGTGGGCCAACAGGGGGCGCACTGTCAGGTCATAATCCAATTCAGCTACGGTTTTGCGTTGGATAGGCAGACCTCCATGGGCCTCTCGAATGTGCATGATCGACAGTGGAACCAGGGCTGGATGCAGGTGACGTAGGCAAGACGGAAACTCAGACGGAAACTGATTCGCAACACTGCCATTTGCAGGGATCCCAACAGATGCAGCATTCGGGCACAGTACAGTTCCACGTGACAGGGGTTGTGCATGTTCCCGGGAATGCAGGCCATTGCGTTTGTTGGTCTCGTGGCACTGGCACTCGTCTGACCGGCGGGTGTTCGGTGGACGATATGCCACAGCTCTGGGCAATGAGTCGTATGTGTGTGCGACGTTTGTATGTATGGGTAGTTCTTGACAATGTGTCAAGGGCATCCCTTGCAGGTGTCGGTCGTGCAGGGACAAGTGTGTGTGGGGTGTAGGCACGTTGGTGTTTCATTAGCGCAGTTCATGGTGTGGGAGTCGTCGGAGGCTGGTATGGTATCTCACGCAGGGTGTGCCAGCCGCATTCAGGACCAAGGTCGGGGGTTTGGTTGGCCTTGGGCCTTGTGTGTTGAGACAAAGGTGCTTTCATTCCTGATTTTCGTCTGACTACTGCCTGCATGTCTTAATTGTGGAGTTCGCGCTGACTTTGATGCCAGGCCTGTGATTTGTGGTGCGTAGAGTTCGAGACACACGCAGCTGTTGGCTTGTTTGCATGAGCCAAGGGCCCGATTGGCCTTGCGCTCCTTGTTCAGTCTCTCTCTTTCTGTCTGTTTCTTTCTCTCTCTCTTTCTCTCTCTCCCTGTCCTTTGATGGGTGCCTGACACACCTTCTTATCTTGGGTATTGTCTTGCAGGCTGTGAGTCACAGTTTGTCCAGGGATGCCCCGCCATGACTCCTCAGGATAGTTGTTTGGTGACGTATTTGAATGTGACATTTTGTTTGGTTTTTCAATGGTGTATGTATGAATCAGGATCTCAGTGCGCACATGTATGTTGATTGTTGCAATTGTGGGACATCAGGCGGGTGCTTGTGGTCATGTTTCCGTGCAGTTGATGTGCTGTGTCTTTGTCCGGGGGAGGTGGGGGGTGCCCATGGTTGGGCCGGGGGGGAGGGAGGGTGGTCCTGGGGGTGGTGGCGGTGGGTGTTGTGGCCCTCTTGGGTGTCCGGCACGCATGTTCAGTGGCTCCATGGCATCTGTTGCCCTTCAGGTGTGGCTCTGGGCTGGGCTCCATTTTGTGGTGCAGGCTGTGCTCCGACTTTGCACCAGGTCAGGGCAGGTGTTAGTTTCCTGCTGCTAACGCGCCTTATCGCCTGTTTTGTGGTTTTATCGCTGATCGGGCTGGTCGTTGAGAATGTTGAGGTGTGGTGTTGTCGCGGGTTTTTGCTCGGGAACGCCTACTCTGCATCTCATTAGCGATAGTTGCAGGGGTCATCTGTGGCAATGTTTTTTGAGGATGCTTTCGCAGGTAAACTGGTGTTATAGGCTGTTAGCACCAGCTTGTGAATGTTGCGATACATTTATCTCGACTTTGGCTGCGATAAAGTGCCGTTAACTCGGCGATAAGTCCTTGAGAATATGCCTCATTGTTTTTGATGCAAAACCCTATCTACTAACAATAGTAGAAAGGGTTTTGCACCAAAAAACAGCACCACTTTGAAGCGCCGTAAAAAGAAGAAGGGGCATATTATCAAGCCCTTTATCGCCGCGTTAGCGGCACTTTTCTGCCGCTAATGCGGGATGTTTTTATCACACTATTAACAAGCTGCAGCTAACGGGCCTTAGCGTGAGTTTATTAGCGATAGCGGCCGTTCTTTTACCTCTAAGCATGTCAGCGATATATATCGCTAATGACATGCAAAGTAGGCGTTCCTGACTAAAACTCCATTGAAACAGTCGCAAACACAACTTCCCCCTATTATCAATGCCCGCGAAGCGTTAGGAAAATTCGCGCTAACCGCGCTTATCGCTTGAACTTAACGCCTGAAAAAAACTTGCCTTAACCATCTTGTCAATGGGGGGTGGATTGTTGGGTTAAGTATACACTTGCCTATTAGCAAGCTTTTCATTAGCGCTGTTGATTTAGCGCTGGAATTCTCACGCTATTGCTGGTTTTACACGCTATCGCTGGATTTCCTATCGCCTTTGCGATACGCGTTGATAATACCGCGCTATCACGGCGAGGAAATCCAGCGATAGCCGGCGATAAAAAAAACAGCGCTAAGCGCGCTTTGCGATAAATATCGCAGATCCTTGATAATATGCACCGAAATGCTTTTATTTCTCCTAATTTTTCCCACTTTGCATGCACAGCACACATCCAAAGTGGGAATAGTTTTAAATGTAGTCTAAGCATAGTATTTTGCATTGGAAGGGCACCTTCCAATATAAAACCTATGTAGACACACCCAAACACCTTTTCACCCAGGTGCTAAGTAGCGTGCGTGGAGCTCGGCTGCCTGATTCTTCGCCAGTGCTAAGGAGAGAGCAGGATAGTGCCATTTCTCTGAAGATATGGTGCTTTCCTGCTCTCTCCTTGCCACGCAATGCAGCGCAGAAACTTTGGGTGCTGTGTTGGGTTCTGTGACATCTTTCTAAATCTGGGCTTTGGGCCAGTGGATAATTATGGCTTAGGGCACCACTGTCAAGCCTCTCTCCACATCAAAAAGCATGAACGTCAAAGTCCTTTAGCAAGAAGTTTATGTTCAGGGAGCATACCCTATTAAGGACAAGACGGTTGGTTCTTTTTACCTATTTAAATGCTGTTATGCTAATTAAGGAAAAGAAAAAGACGATGGGTGGAATGCTCGAATGAATCTCAGCCACTGCTAATTACTCTGGGATGCAATGCAGGCCATCTTTTTTGTCCATCACGCCACCGTAGGAACCAGCCTTATGCAAACCAGCCTTGGTCCTGCTCAAATAAACAGTCCGGCCAGATCTGTGTGGCCAGTTCCTCTGCGAACGAGAACAGCCTGTTTAAGCCTCATCAGTAGAGTGCAGCTTAGTTCCAATGGCACACAGTTGTTGCATTTCATAGACTCCCATGCTTCAGTCTTATGTATGGTGCATAGTAGCTGACCGGCCAATCACAGCAGCATTAAGACAAATACAAGTACAACTCCCTATTATACTGTCTGCACAAGTAGGAGCTGTAGGCCATGGACGTCATTGGGGTCACCACATTAAAGGTTCCAGTCATGTTTAGCATCACAGCTTCAGAAGCAGTCCTGTCCATGGGCCTTTGGTATCAGTAGACTGAGGTCTCCCATGGAGACTCAGGCTGTGATAAAAGTGATTGTGGAGATAGACTGCAACCAAGGGCCGATAGGGATGATAAGGGTGAAGAATGAGCGACTAGTCCAGCGATGCATGTTGTGCTTGGCAATGGTGGATGGGTAAAACTACAGCCTGCACACTGGCTGCGGGTGAACCAGCGACTATATTTGTGATTGCTGCATAGCAGGAAACAGCCTTTACAACGTGGGCTGAGCCACGCATGCCGTTTACCCACAAGTGTAACCACGCTTGCCTGAATTACGCATCTGCCTTAACCACGCGTATGTGTGGTTAAGGTAGATAGCGGTCGAGTGTCCAGATGGGCGGGAAGAAGAAGTGAAAGCATGAGAACAGGAAGCTCCAGACGCAAATGTGCAAGTGGGGCTGAGGCAGGGTTTGGGGGGGTAGTTTTTAGGGTGGAGGTCGGCTTTAAGGCTCAGGGCGGGGGGGGTCAGGGTAGATTTTTGAAAGGAGACAGGGTTTTAGGGCTCAGGGCGGGGGAGGGTCAGGGCAGTTTTAAGGACTAGGGCCAGGTTTGGGGGGTAGTTTCTAGGGGTGGGGGCAATTTTAGGGTTCAGGACAGGGGGGTCGGGCAGTCTTTTTAAAATAGGGGCAGTGTTTTAGGCAAAACCAAAGGGGATGATGGACGGAGTGTTGAACATTGCAAGCACTCACCCCCAGTCAACTGATCTGGGTTTAATCCATCATCATTCTTTAGCTCACTCCGCCACCCCAGTTCAGACATGGTCATATGCAAATCAGTCTGACCCTGTGCCTCATGGGAACAGTCCAGCCCGAACTGCCAAGCCATGTCTTCCCTGGACCGGAAACAAGCATCCTGGGACCGGTTTCTGGCTTACAGCCGTCATCAGCCAGGCAGTGTTTTAGGCCTCAGGACGGGGAAGGAGTAAGGGTAGTTTTAAGGGCAGCACAGTGGTACGTTTTTGGGCTCAGGGCAGGGGGGCTGGGGTTGGGGTAGTTTTTGGTAGGGGGAAGGGTTTTCGGCCTCAGGGTGGGGGGAGGGGTAGTTTTAAGGGTATGGCGGAATAGGTTTTAGGCCTCAGGGTGGGGGGCGAGGTAAGAGGTAGGATTTTAGGACTTAGGGTGGGGAAGGGGGTCAGGGTAGTGGTGATCTTTACCACGCATATCCCTTACCAATCATGCCTTTACAACAAAATTGTGTGGTAAAGGCATGCATAGTTAAGACACACTCATGGTTGGATCCGCATTGTAGAGGCACACGTGGTTCAGCCATGCATGCCTCTGTCATACAACCCTGCATAGCTTCAGGAATTAAGCATTTCTTGCCACCATCTTACCATCAGGGTAAGACAGCGCTTTCTCATAATCAGGACAGGAACATGGTTTGTCGTTATCATTTTGCTGTTCATTGGCATTCAATAAAAGAGTCCACACTCCAGTCAGCCCGAGGACAGCATGGTGGACTTCTTCAGACTTCCACCACCAGTCTGTAGAGGTTGCACAGTTGTATGGAGTGTCTGATCCATAATAAATCTTGCTTCAATCACAGTACATATTGAGCTGCCAACCACATGTCCAGTGGTGAGAGGTGGATGGCAGGAGAAGAAGGCACTTGAGTTACTCAACCACACCTGTGTGCAACCTCAAAGGTAGGAACCCGTGGAAGCAACTTTCACTTCTCTACCTTTCATGCAGCACAATGAAGGATGGAGAAAACAACGTGATCATCATGTGAAAAACAAGGCCTGTGCAAAGTTTTATTTCCGTTTGCAAAATGTTGGAATTATCCGGATTTTCACCCTTTGTGAAGATTGCAGATTTTTATGGGCTAACTTTGCTTTTGACCTTGCAAATACTTGTATTTGGCAAGATAATTTTGTATGTAGACTTTTTCTCTGCAAGTTCACCTTCTGAAGAGCTTTTCTGTGATTACCTGCATTCTGCAAGGTCAACACTGAGGGGCTAAATTCCAAAGAAAAGTATAAAAGATCCGGCGGAGTTCTGCACATGAATGTACTATACACTTGTTTACACTGTTCGCAAACCAGATGTGATAATACTTCTGGAAAGCCACGTCAGACGCAGCCTCCCAGCTTTGGTATTGGCTTGTTATGTGACTTTTTGAGGGCTGCATAGTCAACCTGTGCAAAATTTTACACAGTAGGCAATTCCACACAGTGGGAGGAGCAGCCGAATGGCAAATGCAAATTTCTTTTTTCACCGGGAAAATATTTTTCTCTCCCTTGTCTGGGAATTACTATTGAAGATTTCTCCTACATCATGGCTGATAAATCTGCAGCAGTAAATCCATTTACACCTGTTAGAAATACTCCTGTGAATTCCTGCCATGTGTCTTTGTAGATATCTTGGGGTGGATATGGGCATTTAGGGCAGATACTGTTTTCTTTATCCAGTAGAAAATCAATTTGTTATAGTTAAATGAGTATTTTTTTCACAAAGTATTTTTTTTATTGAATGTGACAAAGCAAATCGTTTCACAAAATTCGAAAAGATGCAAAGTGTTTGGTTCACAAAAGTTCCTACAACACTTTGTAATTTTGCACAGCACCACTCAAAGCTAATTAGATTATATCGCCTGCATTCGCTTTCAGTAATGTGGGCAAGAAAGATGCTTACAGCAACAGCACAGTACATCTGAGCCTTGTATAGAACAACCAATTCATTAACATGTAATGCAACATTATCTATTTATACTGCAAATCGGGCACCGAGAGGCATCACGAGGACCTCAGAACTGAGGGCAGCACATTTTATAGGGCCAGTCTGCCAGAGAAATCTCTTCATGGGCCTCTGGCTGCACTGCTCATCCACATTGTGTATATTGCTCAATCACAACAGTGAATACTCAATTCCTAGGTTTAACTTGGTATGCATTGCCCATCTACCACAGTGCTGCATGGATCTTATGTAAAGCATAACTTGCATTTCTGCCTGCACGTCTGCTAAACACTAAGGCCCAGATTTACTAAACCCTTGCGTTGCCGGTGTATCAACGCAAGGGCGTAAGTGATATTTAATAAGCCATGCAAAGCCACCTTGCGTGGCCCTGCGTGGCGTAGTAAATCCAGAGTAACACGGAGCTAGTCACTGCCTTCATCACCCTGAATTGGACAGACGTTCAATGGGTGGAGTTTGGGTGTTCCCACTCATCCACCCATGGATTTTGGGTGCATTCCCAGATTTACAAAGGGTAGTAAACCTAGGAATGCTTCAATTACTTACCGTTAACTACATTACTCCGAGTATGTTTTCATCATAATTAATTACATATTGAGGCCCCTGCACCTCCTACACTTACTTCCTGTTTTAGTTGACTCAAGCCCCCACATAATTCAGTTGGCCTGGTTCTAACAGGGTGGGAGGGAGGGGGCCTTATTAAATTTAGTGAAAACATACTCAGAGTAATGCAATTTTCGGTAACTAATTGAAGCTTTAACTCCTCATAACGTTTTCCCCATAATTTATTACATATTGAGATATAGCAGGTAATTATATATACCAGAACAACTGAATTCTCATGCACAACCCAGTTTTATTTATTTATTATTTATTTGGAATAAAAAATTTCCTCCATTGCTTCAAACGAGAAAGCACTTTTTGACCCCAAACCCTCGTCCAGGTCAATGTCATGCATTGCCCTGTAATGCCCGACAAAAGTAGAGGGTGTAGCCCACACTGCATTCTTACACATTTCAGTCAATGACACTTCCTGTGGCTCAGCAAGGGAAGAAGACATGGCTCTGTTGGATCTACTTTCTACCCCAGCTTAACAAAGTTTCCCTTCCTCCTTATATGCCAAAGCTATAAGGGATCAGACCTACCAACTCAGTGCCTGAATGGAAGGTCTACACCCATTCCTGGCAGGGCCAAAATGAGCAAACAATGAAGAAGCAAGCCTGCCCTCAGAAACTCCATCCAGGTAAATAAATGCATGTTTAACAACCAAAGAATGTAACTCCACCTCCTCAAGAGTACTAGGATTTGTATGAAACACTCAGAGAATTACCCCTTTTCTCCTTGGAAAACAGAGCTAATTTTGAGCACAAATGAAGGTACAGGCTGGAGTTCCACCCTGTCCTAGAATACCCAAAGAAGGAATGCTTCTCTGACATGAAACCCACTTCCCCCAACATCCTCCCTGAAGTAATTGCTACAAAGAAGAACATTTTTAGGGTAAACAACCTCAATCCTACCTTCTCCAAGGCTCAGAGGGAGAACACCTGAAGACATCAAGGACCAAGAGATATCCCAAAGAGCGAAAAACTGGTCCAGACAGAGATCTCAGGTTACATACAAGCCCTAACAACATCTTCTGTTATAAGAGCTGCTTGTGTTCAATGGAAATCCTCCTGCGCTACTAACATTAATAGAGATGTAATAGTAACCACATCAGACAAGATTACATTAGTGGCCATCATTACTCAAATGTCAGCTTTAAATATATTTTGGAAATTCATCTGGTTTTCTCCTAAGATCAGAGAATGAATTCTGAAAAAAAGTTTCTCAGAGTCCTAATGGATGCCCATTCAGCTTGAAGAGTAAACATCTTCAACCCTAGTGCAAACCCATCCAGCAGGAAATCTCGCACCCTAACTAGCTCAACTGTCTGAGCCATCGAGTGTCTGGATTCACTCTATCTCTGGAATGAAGCCCAGTGCCTTGCATTGGAAGAAAGCGTGGAAGCCCTCCAACAAGTCTCAATAGAGGAATCCACCCTCTTCAGCACTAGCTGTGCCCGCTCAACACTAGTAGGGTCAGCCAAATTGCCTCCACTTCTCTAGAATCGGATGACCTCACTTGTAGGAACTTCGACCAGGGACTATGGACCTGCTGAAGCCTTATCCATAATCCCCCATTCTGCTGCACTGGTAGCTATGCCAGAAAGAGAGGTGGCTAAACTACTGTCCAGATGTCTGATAATTGCATACACCTAGAAAGTTGCTTTCTCATGTCCGCTGTCCTAGAATTCTTAGGGACAAATCCTGAAAAGTTGGATTTTGATGATTCTTTTCTCTGTACGAATCTCCAACTTTATGTTGATTAGAGATTTTGGGCCAATGAATATCTGGTTTTTGAGCTGGTGTCAGATGAGACTTCGTCAAGTTACCAGAAGTCCTTGATGTGTTAGTACTGCAAGCGCTTATGTGATCTGTGTCTCTGTGTTCTCCTGGAATGATGAGATTACTAGATAATCATTCCGGTAAGGTATGGTAATACTGTCCTCTTGAAGCAATATGCCCATCAGAGGTGATATGAGCTTTATCACCTATGCTCTCTTGACTGAGTGACCAGCGACCCTTACTGACCTATCTTCTTGCAGGTCTGCCTTCAGATCCATCTGTGGACCAAGATCCAAACACTCCATATTTTCCTGGATGGCTGATGACAGAGACTCAAAGTGCTTCACCAGCGAATGCATTGTATATGCATCAAGTTGCTAAAGATCTAAAGACCAGCTCCATGACTCTTCTCATGAAGTGTCAATGCCAGCACGCGTGGTGTGGCATAGTGCAAGAATAGAAGCACCTCTTTCGGCTACTCTGACAGAACATCAAACTTAAAATTTGCTGTGAATAGTAAAATATTATGCCAGAGCTCTCCATAAATGTACTTCCCAGACATCAAACTACTTGGATCCTCTGACGCCGAATCCACAGAAGGACGTTTCCTTGTTTTGGAGGCCTTGGACCTCTTACCCTTAGTCTTGGCTGCAAAAACCCTTGCAACCACCTCCTCAATGAGGAAGACTAGTCGGCAGTTATGTGCTCTGCAAAAGACCTTATTGTCTAAAGACCTTCTCTAAGATGAGAGCAAATGCCTGTTCTGGGAATTTACTCTCCACACTCTGAATGCAACCAAATGCACTTAGCACGGTCGACGACCAATACCAGAGCACCTAAAATAGTGCTCTAAATTTGCACACCTGTGCTTAATTCCAATCTGAACCTTAGAAGGCCTTGAAACGCAGTACATGCATAGGAAACAAATAGCAGCATAATACAAGGGCATCTATAGGAAGGGTGATAATTAGCTACAGACCTCAGCGCACATAGGAGCTAATCTTCAACCCCTTAATATGCAGACTAAGGGGGATATTCACAAGAACGTGTGCTAAACATCACCAAAAAATGCTAACGCAACTTTACACATCGCAGCCTATCGCGGTAAAATAACCCTGTGTTAACGTGGAATTCACAACAAGGCGGTACCATGCGATAGTCTGCCTAAACCGAGGACAATGTCCGCGATACAACAACCGCGACGGTGATAAAAACACAAACCTCAACGCGAAAAAACATGCGATGGGCCAAAGCGCGATGAGGAAATCAGCGATAATCAGCGCCAGGCCTGCAATACACACATGGCAGGCGGGAAAAATCACTACAAAAGTAGAAAAAACACACAAACACAAAATGACCAACACCCAAGCACCATGGAGGCAGCCGGAGCAGGCGCAGAGGACGAGCGCAACCCCAGCCTGGGACCTCGGGGACAGGGAAGGGCAAGGACAAGAAGAAGACGAAGACGAAGTTCAGTCCGCAGGAAAACAGGATCCTGGTCACGGAGGTGATGGAACACCATCAACAACTGTTCGTCACCTCCAACCTGTCATTGGGCACTAAAAATGGAATATGGCGGGACATCGTGGACAAGGTGAATGCCGTCGGAGAGCACAAGAGGTCAATGGACGAGGCCAAGAGGCGATGGATTGACATCAAGCACAAGACCAAGGAGAAACTCGCAGCCAACCAGAAGGCAGCAATGCAGACTGGAGGTGGGAGCCCAGTGCCACAGCTGGAGCTGGATGACATGGAGGAGCTGGTGTCGACAGTCATCAGTGTGGAGACTGTGGCCGGAGTCGGGGGACCGGACACTGCTTCACAGGACACAACACAACCGCAACAGGGTGAGTGACCACCAGGTACTGGGGGGACGGGTGGAGATGGCCACAATCGCACACATGCCTAATCAAGCAGAGCACAGTGCACACCCACAATGACTCTGGATCATGGCCCTCATCCACAGACTGTCACAATGTACAATGCCATGCTGTCTGAATGTGAACATGTACCATGCGGCTACATACATGCGGACACATTGTAATACACCATCTCCCCTTCACATTGCAGGGGCAGCGTCAACACCTCCTGCAGAGCAGTCCCAGCCACTCTTCACTGATGACGAGGAGGACACCCCCAGCATCGACACCCAAGCCCTCCAGGACATCATTGACATCATCCGCAACTCACCTCCGGGATCAGGGCAGCCCAGCTGCATCCAGAAGACCCCACCCACTACCCAAACCACCCAGCAGGAGGCACCCACAGCCCCGGCAGTCTCCCAAGACCCCCAGGAACAACACATGGCCTTCCAACGCCGTGTGCTGGAGGGCCAGAGGGAGACGGCTGAGCAGGTGCAGGTGGGGTTCGACCTCATGGCTACCAAACTGGACGCCATCCATGGGTGTCTAGGTCCCATCAGGGACCAGCTCCAGTCCCTAACGGACACCCACGGCCCGCTCCATGGTCTCCAACGAGCCCTGACTGACATTGCTGGAGTCATGACTCGGAGACAAGAACACCTGTCCGCTCAGAGTGGCTCCAGCGATCCCAGCCGTGAGCTGGCACACATGCGGAGGTTCATGGAGGACATGGTGCGGATGGAGGCGGAAAGGATGGCAGCCACTGCTGCACATCAGCAAAATGTAGCTGGGATCTACCGTGCCCTGCAGATCCTCATCATGGCATTGCTGCCACAAGGCGTGGCGATGATGAATGCTGCTGCCCCCACACCATCCAAATCTCCGCCCCCTGGTGTGTCAGTGCCTCCCAGTGCTGCAGGTGTCTCCACTCCGGCACCTGATGTGTCACTGCCACACAGTGCGGCCCACAATCCTCCTCCGGCCCCTGATGTGTCAGTGGCACACAGTGCCGCAGCCGGTACTGCAACAGGTGGGGCAGAGCACACATCCGAGGACGTGGATGGGATTGAGTTCAGTAGGAGGCACTAGCATTAATTTCCGCCACCTGGCCTGTTTCTGCTTGGTGCCGCACATGGCCCCATGACCTTCCACTGACCCCCGATACACTCCGCTGCACTCACCTTGGACCGCGACATGGACTGCCATATCCTGTTTGATGACCAATGACATGGCGACTAGACTGTGGACTGTACCCTTCCTCTTCCGCAGTACTTGTCATCCCCGGATGGACTCTGGCTGGCCCTCCACGGGCCCATATTGTGTAGTGTGCTTGTCATGGCCCTGTACCGCTCCAGCTGCCAAACTCCACTGGATGTGCAATAAACATCCAGTAACGCACTGCTGTGTCATGTCTTTCATCATTCATGTATGAATGTGTGGTTGAATGTAGGGTCAGTGATTCCCCCTAACGTCAATGATGCTCATCTAGTGGGATTCCAGTCACAGTGTGCTACATTGCTGATTGCGTTCCGGGTGCTGTAGACACTACAACCGGGACACACGCATTAGTCACTGCCTTGTCCGGACATGGACTGAACCACGCCCAGAGCCCCCGAGTCATTGTTGCAAGCCCTGCACTGGTCCGACGTACACAAGGCCAGACCACTCCGCTTACGCTCCGAGGGGGGGCCCACATAGCTACATGTCGCAGGCGTACACGCTGGTGGTGTGCAGGTCACTGGTCTAGTTGTCAGCATGTCACGGCCACTCCCTGAGGGCAGGTTTGCACACACACCACACCCATCCGGCACAGGCGTCACAAGTCATGTGACCCCGCCAATATAAGGGGCCGACAACGTCACATTCCCCTCTCCCGGTGGTGACTGGATGATGAACGCTCCACGGTTCTCAATCATAAAGGGCCCATGAGTTGTTGCGCACAGGGTCAGTGGCACCAGAAGCCTTGCACCCGTCACGGGCCTACCACCACGTGGCGCTGACTGGGGTTGCACAGGATCAGTGGCACCTGAAGCCTTGCGCCCATCACGGGCCTACCACCACGTGGCGCTGACTGGGGTTGCACAAGGTTAGTGGCACCCGAAGCCTTGCGCCCGTCACGGGCCTACCACCATGTGGCGCTGACTGGGGTTGCACAGGGTTAGTGGCACCGAAATAGCTGAGCGGGTGTGCAGCCTGCGATGATGACGTGTGCACTGATGTGGTCTCCGCCATTGATGACTCAGGACTCAGCGTCATGCGTGGGACCTGCTGGGCCGCGGGGCGGGTCCGCATGATGTGGACCATGTGATCCAGCGCGGCTAATATAAATTTCTCCTTATGACACTAATCCAGAAAAACACCTACGCAACCTTTATCACTTAAAACTTATGTCGGTGGGGCCCATGACACCGCATACATACATTCATTCAATTTCTGGATTAAACGCTAAGGAAAATGAGCTGCTGGACAAACGGGATACCTTGTTAAAATTGACAGAATAATAACCTATACATTATATACATTAACTTTGGATCCTGTCGGTTCTAAACATCAAGGTACTCCGCTATTCGGTCGATGGACCAACTAGTAGAATCAGTTGATGGCGATTAAGACCAGCTCAATCACAATTAAAACCTTTAACAATTATTAATCATAAATCTATTAAAGAACCACAGACTCATTTTAGAGTTAGAATATAATTTTATCTAAAATTCTTCGAGCAAATAAGTAATATTCTTTATTAAGTAAAACATTTAGAAATATCAATAAACATTTTAAGAAAGATTTTTAGGAAAAGATGAAAAATTACTCATTACCCTTGGCCATAGGGCGATGACCAGAATGGTTCACCAAAGGAAGATGAACCGCAGATCACAGGATAGGACTCCCAAACTGACTGACTGTCCCGCTAACCTCCTCGGACGCAATCACCTCCTGGGCAAATTCCCGCAACGATCTCGTTCCTTCCCCAGTCAAAGTTCAAAGTCCAAAATGACAGAGTCTCTCGCAGCATCAAGGTGGAAAAACGAAAAAGCAAGTTTTTTCACAACGTAAGAGCAGACTCTCTTATACCCTATTTTCTGGCTCTCTACACTTAAAAGTTGCAATCTTTAGGGCCAAGAATCACGCTAATTGGTCCATTGGAGGGGTGGTGATGGTCACCTCATCGCCCTCCTTGTTCGAACCGGTTTGGGGACAATAAAGCACACAATAAGTCTCATGATCACAGTGTCCAAAAGTAGTCCAATTTGTTAATCCATTTTGTAACAATCTTTGATGGTCACACATTAGTTCATCCCCTGTCGCTCGATTTTCCCATCCGTTCCCAGGCATATATGCTGAACACTTGGCACGCTCCTCGTTGCAGGTCAGATTGGCCTTGACATCTCTCACTCTGGGCACAGGCCGCATACACGTGACTGGAGCAGTCATACTGAGTCTGCGCGGGGGCCATCTTATTCAGCGCACGCGATCTCGTCCTTTCCAGTGGCCATTTTAGAAGCATAGCCTAGCAGGCCCGAACAAAACTAATATAAGAACAAACACAATAGAAATTAAAATATGGAAAATAAGCCTTTCTGTTTACCACCCGCCATTCTAAAGACCCGTGTTAGATATTACCTAGCAGAAGCGACATTTAAAGCCATTTTACTTACCATCTGCATTCTTTGCCACAATACAATTTTATTACACCACATAAATCATGCAATTCACTCTATTTACTATGCAAATCACAATACTAATGTTATTTTGCTTCACATTTGTGAATAAATTAGATTTTGCAACATTTAGCAATTTCCCACATGTAATGTCTACTAAAAAGGTGTATTTGTTGATTAGTTCATGCGTTTCAAACGGTTAGTATCATTAATTATTATGGGGTCATTAACTTCCAAGGGGTACAAAATTATTTCGTTTCCCCTGCTCCATCCATGCCATGGTGGCGGGCCCGGGGCCTGGAGCTTGCACGGGCACGTGGTGTGCCCACTGGTGGACACACCGTTGGCGGCAGGTGAGCAGTGGGCCCGGGGTGCACAAGTGCGGACAGCCAGCGCTGGCCGGCGGGAGGGGGTGGGGTGCGGCTGCATGCGTGCGCAGGGACGGACAGGCGTTGTTGCCGTGTGCTGTGTGATGGACTCTGCCATGATTGACTCTGGCCTCGATTACAGATTGCAGACCTGGTGGCTTGCAGTGTATCCCGGCACGTGGTTGGAGACACACCGGTGGCAGCAGGTGAACAGTGGGGCCTGGGTGCGCACGGGCGGCGGTGTCTCGCTCTCTCTCTCTTCCTTTCCTTCTCTCTCTCTCACTGTCTCTCCTTTCCTTCCCTCTCTCTCTCACTCTCTCTCTCTCCCTTCCTTTCCTTTCCTTCTTTCTCTCTCTCACTCTCTCTCCTTTCCTTCCCTCTCTCTCTCTCACTCTCTCTCTCCCTTCCTTCCCTTCTCTCTCTCTCACTCTCTCTCCCTTCCTTTCCTTCTCTCTCTCTCACTCTCTCTCCTTTCCTTCCCTCTCTCTCTCTCACTCTCTCTCTCTCTCCCTTCCTTTCCTTCTCTCTCTTTCTCTCTCTGCCTTTCTTTCATTCTCTGTTTCACTGTGTCTCGCTCCTT
Source organism: Calotriton arnoldi (assembly GCA_963921515.1). Lineage (NCBI taxonomy): Eukaryota > Metazoa > Chordata > Amphibia > Caudata > Salamandridae > Calotriton > Calotriton arnoldi. Next base: position 635,933 of record CAWUFW010005561.1, read on the forward strand.
TGATGTGCGCATGACACACGTTCTGATTTTGTTCTTTATTTTCCAGGCTGTGACATCGAGATTGTCCCGGACGGACCCGACAGGAGTCTTCCGCATTGGTGTTTTGTGTTATATTTCAATAAAACTTTTGGTTGTTACTTCAGTGCTGTGTGACTGTTTCTCGTTCTTCTGGCCACACATGTGTGTTATTTTTTGGCAATGTGTGTCATCATGCGCTTTTTGTGGCTCGTGTCATGCACGGTATGTGTATGTGCGGGAGGGTTCCGGGGGGGGGGGCTGGGGGCGGTGGCGGTGGGTGTTGTGGCCCTCATGGGTATCGGAGCTGCATGTTCATTGTCTCCATGGCATCTGTGGGTCTTCAGGTGTGGCTCTGGGCTGGGCTCCCTTTCATACTGCAGGTAGTCATCCTGCTTAACACCAGCAAAAGGCAGGTGTTAGATCACTGGTGCTACCGCGGCTTATCGCCTGTTTTTGGTTCGCATCGCAGATCTGGCAGTTTGTTGTGAAAGTGGTGTAGTGGTTTTATCGTGTGTTTTTGCACAGGAACGCCTACTCTGCATCTCATTAGGGTTAGTTGGTGGTGTCCACCGTGGAGATAAATTTTGGGGCAGTTATCGCGGGAATACTGGCGATGTCTGCAGTTTGCACCCGCTTGTGAATGGGGTGTTAAATCTATCTCCACTTTTGATGTGTTAAGGTGGGGATAAATCGGCGGTAGGTCCTTGTGAATATGCCCCCAAGAGTGTAAGATCATAATCACTAGGCCCCAGCTCACACTTTAACACCCACCACATTAATCATGGATAAGGTATTGTTCCCCCTATCAGTACATATGTCAAACAGCAAATAGAAAAATAATGCACTTAAACATGTGTTTCAAAACCGCATACCAGTCTCTGGCTGATAAATCAAGTAAATAGAAACCGAAAGTCACAGAAATGACTTTATAAGAAATATTAGTCAAGCATTAAACCGGAGCCCCTGAAAAACTCTGTAAACCTGAACAAACAGCTTGTATATTTGTTTTGGAAATCATGGGCCATAATTCACCGTAAGTGCATAACTTCCCTTGACTTCTAATCAATAAGCCAAATTGTAAAATGTTGTGGAAAAGTTAACATTAATCCCCTTGGAAGGCTTTGAACCCCTGTCCTCATGGTGAAACGGATACCAGAGGTAAGTACCTGCACCATGGGTCCATAGCCCTTGGCTCCTTAATTGCCTTCTTTTTTCTTTTACATTTGTACTTCATCATGATTTCCACAATAGCGCCATGCAACAGCTCTCCCCTGTTTTTGGCGCTTGTATCAGTGTCCCCTGCAGGTGCTTAGCTGTCCTCAGAGACGCCCACCGCTGGCCTCCTCCTCCATGGCTCCCACCAGGCAGATAATGCGGAAGTGTGGCAACACAGGGGTAGGCCTGGCTCTTTTTCCTTCCTTGGCGTCTTCCACCGGCGCTCGGGGGCCCAGGGATGCTGAAAGCTCGCCTCCCTGTCCCGCCACATCATAAGCAGGAACAGAGAGGCGCCGCAGTGCAACATCTCCAGGCCCTCGGAAAGATGCTCCTGGCCCAATGCAGATGCTGAACCTTGTGAAGCGTGTCAAATCATTAATAGAAGAATAAATAAATAAAGCTGGAGACGCCACTCAATAGCAGCGCCTATGAGACACAACGAAAACAGGAACTGGAGAGGGTGGGAGGGGCGGCAAGTCGGGGAGGTCTGGAGACGTCACTCAATAGCAGCGCCTATGAGACACAACGAAAACAGGAACTGGAGCGGGTGGGAGGGGCGGCAAGTCGGGGAGGTCTGGAGACGCCACTCAATAGCAGCGCCTATGAGACACAACGAAAACAGGAACTGGAGAGGGTGGGAGGGGCGGCAAGTCGGGGAGGTCTGGAGACGCCACTCAATAGCAGCGCCTATGAGACACAACGAAAACAGGAACTGGAGAGGGTGGGAGGGGCAGCAAGTCGGGGAGGTCCAGACTTCCTTTCTAACTCCAGGCCCACAAACATTTTGAATGCCGTAAATATTTGTAAGGTGGAGGGGTCATACATACTATTGCAATTTCAGTTCCTCTTATATTAGGGAAGATGCTTATATTGAGGGGAGCCAGAGGTACTATTTTAACTCCAGGCCCCCATAAATCGGGGAAAGTTCATATACTTAGGGGCTCAAAATCACTATTATAATTCTAGTCCAACTTACATTGTGGAAAGTGCATGTAGTTTGAGGCAGATTTACTATTCTAACTCCAGGCTAACAAGCATTGGGCAAAGTGCATATATTGTTGAAAGTGCATGTTTGGAGGTGGCGGTGGGGGGGATCAAAATTCCAATTCCAACTTGAGGCCCACAAACTCTAAGGAAAGAACAGTTTGATTGGGAGGGCAGGGTTCAGTTTCAATATTCAAACTGTAAATAACCAAACATTTTTATATTTATTTATATTTACTAGGTACATATCAATAAACATCATATCAAGAATAATTCATTTTTATTGAAAATTAAATGTAAACTCAATTCATATGAATTATTTTAAAGATTATTTGTTTATTTTTCCTAAATATATTTTTACACAAACATATAGATCGAATATGTTAAAAAGAATGTTACTGAAAATTTTGTAAATTCCTATATTTGATAACTCTTAAAACATTTCCCAGCCTATGCCCCATCAATCATCAAGTCCCAAAATATCATACTAAAAAAATTTATATTTAAATACTATTTAATACATTATTGCAATAATAATTAAAATAATGAACATAATGAAAGTTCAATAATTAAAATAATGAGCATAATGAAAGTTCAAAAAATATATTATTTTTATATATAAAAATGCTAGCCAACAATCCCCAATCAACTGCACAACCCAAATAAAATTAAAACTGTAAATCAATGGACAATGTAAATCACTATAATTCAACAAATATTTCTAAATGAAATGTGATCTATATTGAATTTAATACAAACTAAACAAACCAAATAATACACAGAAATGACCTTAAAAACATACAACAGTATACAATGTTTTGAGCATCGCTATTGTCAACAAAGTTCACAAATTATACAAAAATTATTTGATAATCTGTTCCACAATGTTTTAAAACTAAGGATTTATTGACCACAATGTTTTGCAATTGACATTAAGGTACCACCCTGCCACAATCAAACACAAGACATAATTCTTAATAAATTGACCCAACATAGCAAACCCAGGCTCATCAAAGAATCCAGTGAGTGTGGATGTTCCCTTTTTCAAAATGTGTTCAAAATAGTAAATAGAGAATAGATGCGTGATCTGGTTGCAAATGTTTAGTATTAGAACAATGGTCCTTAAACAGAACAGTTTGGTCAGTGAGATAAATATAGACTTGAATGAGTACTATATTGCGAGTGTCCAGCCGGACAATTAATTTACTAAATCAAAAATGTCAAAGAACACAAATACAAGCACAGCAATAACGTGGGACACAATCCTGCATCCTACATGAACACATGACAAATACATTTAAGACAAAAACATATCAGGCAAGACGGGGTAGCTTGTGGAATATTGAGCACAATTTCTGACAAGTTTAGAGAAACAGTTACTGCACTTCTTTTATCATATGTGATTAATGTGCAAACTGTTTACATTAGTCGACGACGTTTCGATCCTTTAAAAACCGATAATAGGATCATCATCACTAATGTAAACAGTTTGCACGTTAATCACATATTTATCTCACTGACCAAACTGTTCTGTTTAAGGACCATTGTTCTAATACTAAACTGTTACCCGAGGTCCTTATCTACCTTCTGGGTTCCCTTGTGGTTGTAAGAATACTGGATGCAAATGTGTCACCTCTTGCAGTTCACAATCGGGCATTAATCTTGCCCACCAATATACCATTATGGATGCTGAGTAACATTCTAGCTTCTGCAACAGAACAGTATTTCCTCCTCTTTTCAGTTTTCTACATTGGGGTGTCCCATTTCTTGCCACTGCTGCTCTTTAATGTATTGCACTGTCAGGCAGGAATCGTTTTTCACCCCAATTTACTTCAACACCATTATTTTCTAAGTTTAATTGGCCTTCTGTGTGCATTAGTAGAGCAGAGTCATGCTGCTAGCGGGGCTTGTCACCTCACAGAATAAACAACCCATTCCTACAAGGGAGTGTCTTGAAGCAAACTGTATGAGCATGAGTACCTACGTGCTGTATGAGTAAGATTTATGAGGGCTGTCATTTACCACATCACATGTTATCAATCTTAAGTTCCCTTAACATTGTAATTAAAACCTTTTTGGTCACATTTTATAATAGGACTGTTAAATAAAAATAGGAATTTTCACACTATGTATGATTATAAAGATCCAGAGTGAAAAGCAGTGACTGGTAATATTATTCCTTTCTTGTTACCACTACTTTATTGAGTTAACTACTACATCGATTAATGTTTATAATTTATCTTTCCATTTGAATGTTTTGGATATCTGATGCATCTTTCAGGCTGCTAGTGAGAAGAAGACCCATCTCCAAGCCAGAGTCGAAACACGCTAACACTTCAGATTTTTTTAACTGGCTCATTTGGTTAAGGCAAACCTAAGCACAATGGCTCTATAACTGTGGTAACTTTACTCTGTGGCTGTCCATCGTAATATCGAGGTCATTAAAGTTGATCTACAATAACATCAAATCCACAGTATTGACAACCACTACATCATCAAGCGAAGTATGTAGGAGGAACTATAGATTTACTACTCTTAACCCATTACGTGCGGGTGGCCGACACTGGGGATGGTTAGAAAGCATGATGACATTAAACATTCAAAGGTGAAATTAAAGCGAGCCGAAGGTCTCATTTCACTTTCACTGAATCAGTGCTTGGGGGGGATATCTCAGCCCCCCCGAACACTGATTCTTATGGGAGAGGTATCTTTGGAGAGAGGAGAATTTCCCCTTTCCAGTGGCGCCTCTGCCTAGTGGAACCCTGCTTGCAGCATTCCCACGCGTTTCCCTATAAAAATGGTGTCCCTCACAGTGAGCAGGAAGCAGAGCGAAGGTTGGTGCTAGAGGTGAGGAGGATGGCTGGGGTGCGCGGAACTGCTGGAATCGTTGGAGCCGGAAAAAAGGAAGCCACAGGAGCGACGGGACGACAGCACAGGAGCATCAGACCCGGTAATAGCCATGGGTCCCCTGTACCTTACCTTTGTGTTTTCCCCCCAGCAGTCTCCCCAACTCCCAACTCCAGCTACGGTTGGACCGCCTATGGACTTCCTCTGCCTCTGCCCCACCCCTGCACTGTGGCGCTTTCAACCAACTGGGGCTGGGGTTTGGAGTCACTGCAGAACGCGGACACAAAGTGCAGTGGGTAGAGGGATATACAGAGGTGCAGTGGAAGGGGAGTAGAGGCGATAGAGCCTCGGTGGCAGGTTGAACACCCTGGTCGCGGAGGCAGCCCACCGAGGTGCGGGTGCAGCTTGTAGATAGAGGTGGGCTCCCGCTCCCCCTTTTTCGGCTCCATGGGGCTCCGGCTACCTGCAGCTCTTGGCAGCACCACGCCAAACCTAACCAGACCTAAGTCCTAAACCCAAGTCTCCCAAGACCTCCATGTGCATTTGAATCAAGGAATTTAGCTGCAGCGCTAAAGAGGGAGGCTAAGGGCTTGGTAGTCACAGCTGCAGAGCAGCAGAGCGAAAAGAGAAGCAAGTCTTCAAGAAACCGAAACTCCAAGCCATCAGGCCCCACTGGCGGCCAAGCTCAAGACAAGGTTGTGGAAAAAAGATCGCCCAGAGACTCCAAGTCGGCGCAAGACTTCATGCATAGGCGCCTTTGATGAACAGCACAGCTTACTGAATTGCACGGAAGAGTGCCCAGAAGTTAACCCAGGGAACACAGGAGGTGCAGGGCCCAAGGGGCAGATCCAGGGGCAAAACGGTGTCAAGCTAGGAGAGGGCGGACGGGGCGGAGCGGAGCGACCTATGTGCTTTGCTGCAGGTTGGAAAGTTGCCCACAGGGTCTTCCTACAAAGGAGGGCAGCACTTATGGCAAAAGGTGGAAGGAGGAATCAGCAAATGCAGGCTGCCCGGGGTCCACGAAGGAGACCCGCAAAGAGGGCGGCTGCCTTAGTGCCACAGGAGGGCACAGGAGGCAGCCTTCCAGTGTTTGGGACCCTCAGGGGTCCAGGTGCCGCGTCACTTCCGGGGAGGGGGCGAGGTACATATACCTCTCCCCGCCCCCTGGGCGCCCTCTTGGCCCATTCCCCTGACGCCGTTTGGACGTGTGCCGGGAGCTGTTCACGCAGTGAGTTAACGATCCCCCCCCCCCCTCAATCCCCTTTAAGGGGCTGGGGGTGAAGCCCGGCCATCGCCGAGCCTGCGGTCCGCTTGGAGGGGTTTGGGCAGCTCCCGGTGGGCACAGGACAGCACCCCTGGCCTAGGCCACTCGGCTATGCGTGTTGGGGGCGGCCCTGGGCAGGAGGCGCCCCGTGGACGAGAGGGACGGTGTGTGCAGCCGGGCTCTCGCTTTAGAGGAACGGGAGTGAACGAGCAATATCTCGCGTTGGGGGGGGGGCGCAAGGAGCTCCGTACTCCGCCCTCACCTCCGGTAGAGAGCCGGCTTGCCTCACTCCGTCGTGGCACTTTCACGCCAGCCGGACTATCCCTGGGGCATGTAGGCATGGTTGTTGTGTGGGGGGGCCGGAAAGCAGGGCTCTAGCTTCGGGGTCCCGTCCACATCCGGTGAGGCTGGGCAAACCATTAATACTCCCAGTGCCGGGATACTAAAGTAAATACGGTGCTCGTGTAAATCGCACCAATACATCGGGGCAAAGAAGATGTGGTCCGGCGGTTAGACTCCGGACTTTGAGCCACATACCAGGCTTCGCGCCTCTGGGTTATGTCCACATCCGGTGAGTAGGGGCGACTCACTTAATCTCCCCGTGTCTGCATGGGTAATGAAATAGGGTGCTTAATGAATTTCCCAATGCCGGAATCGTCAACGTAATTAAGGGGCTCAAGGAAATCGCACCAATACCATTTAACGCTTGCCTTTGTATTATGCTCATTTGTATCCTCCTCCTGATGTAATGTTGCTGTTCCTGTTGTGAAGCGCTCTGACACCCTCGGGTAAAGTCCGCGCTATATAAAAATGCATAAATAAATAAATACCTCAGGCCGGAGAGGATGTGGTCCGTCGGGTAGACTGCTGACTTTGGTGCCAGAGACCAGGGTTCGAGCCTCGGGGTCACATCCGGTGAGTCGGGGCCAATCACTGGATCTCACCGTGCCTGAATGTGTATGTAAACACGGTGCTCAGGGGGAGGGGCCTGCAGGGGAGAGAGGATGTTGTCCGTCGGCTAGACTACCGACTGTGGTGCTGGTAATCAGGGTTTGTGCATCGGGCCGCATCCACTTCCTGGGAGTCAGGGGCAAATCACGAACCTACCTGTGCCATTCAGGGTTCGTTGGCGCTTGGTAGGAGAGGATGTGCTCCGTCTGCTAGACTGCCGACTTCGGTGCTGGATACCAGGGTTCGAGCCTGGGGGTCGCGTTCACATCCTGTGATTCTGGGCAAATCACTTCATCCCCCCGAGCCTGAATGTGTAATGTAAATACGTGTATAGCGCTCCAATACCTTCGGGTCGAGTCGCGCTAGATAAATATACTCCCTGTGCCAGAATGGGTAATGGAAATACGGTGCTCGGGTAAAGCGCACCAATACCTCGGGGCGGAGAAGATGTGGTCCGTCGACTAGACTGCCGACTCTGGTGCCAGTAACCAGGGTTCGAGCTTCGGGGTCGCGTCCACAGCCTGTGATTCGGGGCTGATCACTTAATCTCGCCGTGTCTGAATGTGAAACGTAAATACGGTGATCATGGGAAGCGCTCTACATAATTATGCAACAGCATCAACAACAGCTATATAAATATGCAATTATGCGAAAAAAGAAGATAAAAAAAAAAAAAAAAAGCCATCAAATAGGGAGTTGGTTCAGTGCTCGTAGCAGCAATGCATGTGGGGCGTGGGTCCGATTGCGGGTGAGGCACGGACTGGCGTATGATGAGGGGGGCGGAGCCGGTCTCAGGGGCGGCGGCGCCGGCTGGATGTTGGAGCGATGGGTGCGAAAACCGTCAGGTGGTGGTCGGGTTTTCACTGGGGAGCTGCGCATGACGCTGGCGATGAATTGCACCGCCCGGGGGCCTTTTAGCATGGTGTGCGGGGCTGCTGCTGGCATGTCACGCCATCCTCGTGGGCTTAGGGCTTGCGGTTGTCAGCACACTGTGAACCGCGAGGTATCTTCCTTCCCTATCGTTTTCGGCGTGTGGTTTTGCGGTGTTCCGTGGGGCCCAGAGAGGGGCCCTTCTGGCCAGTGGGCTAGATCTTACATTCTCACTCTAACGCGATGGGGATGCAGGGATAAGTTCGACCCCCTGGGCACAGATCCTAATCCCGGTGGACACACTCAGCCTTCTTCCTTCTGAGGTCGGCAGTTGGGTAACCATTGAGCTTGGTTATAATAACCACCTGTTATTTCACGCCAGGTTGCCAAAGGGTCACGTGCGCTCTGCATGTCACGTTACTGCATGGCACACCGTGCGAGCAGACAGCACATAATTTAAGTCTCCGACATATGTGCGAACCTTTTACTCACAACGAGGGCGAACACTTTCCGATTCAGGTGGCCCGCGCCCAGCATGCGCTGTTTCCCTGCGCATGGTTCAGGGGGATGGGTCACGTACGGATTGATTGCGGGCCATGAATTGGTCTCAAGATATATTAGGCGCTGGGCGAGCAGTTTCTGAAGGAGAAGGGCCGCGCACGGGATGCGCTGTTGGCCCCGTGCCTGGGGACCGATCGATTAGAACCCAGCATATCCCAGGGAACGTTTCACCTAACTAGACATGCCTCTAGTAACGCCTACAAGTGGTGGGCACCACTACCCACCGAACTACAGCCAGAAAAGGGAACAGGGGTTCACCTGAGGAGACTAAGACGTTGCCAACGGGGGTTCACAACTCTGCTCTGGGTAGCAGAACTTGCGATGAAATGTTGTGGGACATAGCTCAAATGCATGTGGTTATCACTAGGAAAGAAGGTTTACAAGCAGGGTGACAGGTAAGGGGTGTGTCCCTGGGTCACGCAACTGGTGGTCACAAGTGTAGAAACAAGGCGTAGGATAGGGGATCATTCACATTGGCTGTGGCTGTAGTCCTTGCTGTCTACGGAGCGAGAGGCAAATAGAAGCGGGGGTGCAACTGGATTCACATGGTCAGCTTGGGCCCTGGGGCCGATCCCTGCGGGCTGCATTTAGCAACAGGTCTGTTGCTCTTGGTTGGCATTCAGTCAGTACAAAGGCAGCTCTGCAACCTAGGCATGCATAGTGTTAAATATAGCGTCACAGCTATGCTGGTGTAGAGCATATGGACCAAAACCAGTGAAGGAAGCCAGCAATTTGTTGCTGCTAGATTCACCCCTTTGGACTAGGGGCATGACGCTATGTCAATGATGAACAAATTTCCAAATGTGGCTATCGGTCCAAGCGGTTAGTTTCATGACTTTGTACTGCATCTCCTTTGACACACAAAGAATATCTATCACACACCAAGTCTGGGAGTAGGACACAGTGCCAGCAGGGAGGTGTTTTTAGGCTGGGCCTATTGCCTCCACACCTCCTGAAAGACCCCATGGAAAAGTGTAATTGTTAAAATTTTGTTTCTTACAGGGAGTCTACAGTTACCTTTTTGCAGAACCTATGTCCACCACAGTTGGGAAGCTTTCCGCATTATGCGGCATGGCCAGGAAACAAACACAGGGAGAGCCAGTGGGTTTGAGTCTTGCACAAGAGTGCAAAGATACACCTGCTAATTAGCGTCAGGGCACCTATTGGGAGAAGTGGGCTCTAAACCTGGTTATGTTTGGTGGAGTCAATGTCAACGTCACTTGGCCTCCTTTCCTCCTACGGCAAGGACAGGAAACACTCACAGAGGGTAGCACCTGCCAGCCTCAGCGCTGCAATAACAAAGAACGGTCTGAAGCACCAGGTAAAACACTTTATTGTCCAGCCCCAGGGGTTAACCTTATTCAGTGAGGGTTGGTTGTCGGGCAAAGTGGAAGATGCTTGGGGGCAGGTCAGCGGATCTCAAAGGTGCCAGGGTCGGGGTGACCAGCTGACCTACTTCAGGAGACGGTGGAGGCTGGTCCAGATAATTAATTTTGGGGACCAAAGTGGAGTGCCAAATCTTTTCGGGGGAAGAGATAAATAGGCCAACTTGTGTTAAGATGGGTGGTCAACTTGGGGGGGGTTGTCCAAAATCTGGAGCTTCTCACTACTGTGGATGTCCGTATGAACGCGCGTACTGAAGTAAACATGAAGTAGAGACCCATAATTCATAGGAATATAAGGTATAAATGCATCCCCGGTCCCTTGCTCCTGAAATGGATTACGGTGTGAGGTGCACTGAGGTCTGTCATGCTTTTATCTAGATATCAGTATAAGTGTTATACAATCGGTTTTGTAGGCTGCAGGGGGAGGGACTCAAACAATTTTCACCCTGCCAAGAAAGTCACAGTGATGCACACTTTACAGTCGAACTATACATGTGCTTGACCTATGAACTGACGGTGCCAGAAGTCGGCCCTGGGATACAATTTGAGCACAGCAGTTCTACATCGCAGGCAGAAGGGAGAACCTATTTACTGTCTCTGGCTGACAGCTCGCCCATTACCAAGGTACAGGGAGCAGGTAAGGTAGGCATGCCTTACTATGCCAGGCAATGGAGGTCATGAACGGCGCTTCGGCAGTCGCTCTTTCAAGAGCCAGCAACAGCAGCTTACAGGGTGGGCATACAAGCGGAAGCGCATCATGCAGGTGGGGACGATGCCCTGTTGTCAGCTACCTCCAGCCCGGCTTCCTTCGGGGCCCTGAGAACCAGTGGCGGAGGGCAAGGTCCAAAACAGACTCTTCGGGGGTGGCATTAAAGGGACAGGATGCCCGCATCAAGCAGGCTGGACAATGGGTATCCCAATGTTTGAAAGGTTCCCTGAGCCACACAGGGGAGTGGCCGGAAGGCAGGTCAAGGGTAGTATGTACAGGCAAACCCGGAATATACCACTGGCACCCCGGTGATGCACCAGAGTTAATGGGGAGGGTGCAGGTACATTACCACTGCTGGTGCAGTACATGGTTATCAGCTTGAACCCCCGAAGCTGGGGGAATAGTCAAGAAAGGGTGTTTAAGCACAGGCTTAGTCAACCTTTAAGGTGAGGCACAGGTTGCACGCGGTGCACAATGGTATGTGGTCTGTCATATTTGTATCATCAAGGTAAGGCAGACTACTGGTCAAGCTAACAGACGGTAGATGCCAAGCGCCGGCATTCCCGCCATCGCGGCACGTCGGGATTAAGTTATACAACTCAAGTGTGTTGGGGCTACAAAGCTTAGCGATATACTGGGTTGCAGCACAGAGGCTCTTTTATGGGACACCCGGCATCTCAACAAGTCTAGAAAGGGCAGGTGATCTGCATCTATCGTTTTCCCATTCCTGTAGCGTTTCCACCCTCTGGTCCACTACCTGGTACCCACCAGAGTAGGTCTGGCAAAGGGCAGGGTCAAAGGTATGGATGATGGGCCATCCGTGCGTGCTGATAGTGGCACGATGGGCGGAAAGCAGGAGGTGGAGGCATGGGTTTCCTGACAGATAATTTGGATGGGGTTCCCAGGCATGCACAGGAACAGCTTGCTAGGATGCTGCAGCACAGACTAAGGGGGTGTCTCCTCTCCTCAATTTCTGGTCTTCAACAGGAAGGCTATCAATGGGCAGTGGGGGGCAGTGTATCGGGTACATTAGGTGCAAGCTTGATTAGTTGTATAGGATGGGTGCAGTGCTCATTAAAGGTTAGCAACTTGGCATTTCGTTATGTCGCCAGGATCAAGGATCTGAGTGAATGGCCTTCCGTGCGTCTCGAGGGGCGCAAGGGGTGGAATTCAAGAAATGGAGGCAGGGGGTTCCTCCAGTAAGTTTTCTTGGTTGGGGGCCCCAGCCATGTGCCGGGACAGCTGGCTGAAGCAGCTGCGGCACAGACCAAGGGGGTGCCCCCTCGTCCACAAAGTGTTTAGTAGAGGTTAGGGGCCACCGGGCGGGGTGCGCATAGGTTGGTCTACCTGTCTAGAGTGGGCATGGACTTGTCTTGCCTGGCCCGGGCAATGAGCAGACTGGGGGAAGAGGCACCTGTTGCGAGAGGGAGTCCTCCAATTGTAGGGCGCAACCTTTGGGGGCTTGGGAGTTATGGTGGTCAGATAGCACCCCCGTTTAGTGTGTCGAGGCGCCCGGTCAGGGGAGGCTGGGGAAACCTCGCGCAGGAGAGTTGACCGTGCCAGGCGTAAATTCACCAACTGGGTTTGGCTTTATAGGTATGGTTTGCATGCCAAATCCACAGGGAAGTTTGGTACAAGATGGGGTTTCACCTGGCTAGAGTGGGCATGGACTTGCTTTGCTGGACTGGGGAGAAGCCCGGGAATCAGCAGGGTGTAGGGAAAGATGTTGTTATTGTGCAAAGAGGTGCAACCAGCCACAACCAAAGCGCTCGGGGCGGGTTTGGCAGCAGAGCGCATCAAGCAGGTGGGACAATAGGAATACCATGGTTTCAAAGGTACAGCTGTCCGCAGCCACCCAGGGGAGTGGCCGGAAGACAGGTTAAGTGTATCATGTACAGGCGAACTTTAAGTTGTCCAAAGGCACCCTCTGCGGCACCCAAGGTTTGATGGGGTGCAGTGTTATTGTGCAACTAGGTTCAAGATGGATTAGTTGTATAATATGGGGTGCAGTGCTCATTAAAGGCTGTTAGTATCGGAGCATGTCGTTATTTGGCAGGATCAAAGGTCTGGGTCAAGGGCCGTCCGTGCGTCCGGGGAGTGGCACGATGGGAGGAATCCGACATATGGAGGCATGGGTTTTCCATCACTGACTTACCTTGGTTGGGGGGCCGGCCCAGGCATGCGCTAGCACAGTTTGAGGTAGAAGCGCGACTCACTACTGAGATAATTTGGTTGGGGGCCCCAGGTATGCGCTGGAACAGCTTGTGTAGAAGCTGCGGCACAAGTCTAGGGGGGGGGGTGTCTCCCCTCAATTCAGGCAGACACAGGGGAGGCAATGTTTTGACCCTCTGGGGTAGGAGGGCATTGCAGCAAGATATCAAATACTCCTGGTATAAGTTAAACAACCAGTTGTGGGCTGGAGTGTTATGATGGGCAGAGATAACCCCACAGAGTGTGGCGAGGGGCTCGGTCAGAGGATGCCGGGGATTCCTCATGCAGGAGAGTTTACAGTGCCAGGCGCAGATCCACTGAACAGGGGGGTTTGGTTCATCAGGCATGGCCTGCTGCATGCTAAGTCCACTTGGATTTGGAAAGAGGATGGGGCGCACCTGCCAGAGTGGGCAGGGACTTGTCTTGCTGGGCCTGGGAGAGGCCCTGGAATTAGAAAGATGGAGGTGAAGAGGCCTACCTTGGTGGGGGGCCCTGGCTGTGACGGTGGCCACACCCAGAGCTGTGGCGGAGTTACAGGGCGATCCAGAGGCTGTAGGTACATACGGGTACCACGTACAGAAGCACAACAAGGGTGCAAAGGCCAAATATCCACAGGGAGGTCCTCGCGTTGGACCCTGGAGGAGCGATGGCGCCCCGTTAGTCCTACGGGCGGTTGTGGACCTGAGCAACCGGGGGTTGCCTGGCAGGCTCCGCCCCGTATGGGGCGTGAGCAGGGGCGTGGGCTGTTGGTCCACTGGTGGGAGGGGTCTTCCCTCCCCCAAAATATGGCAAACACCGTTGGGGAGGCCACGGTGTAATTTGGCTCATCAGGTGGCAGGCGGCGAGGGGCTGCCTGCCTTGGGATCGCCCGTAAGATAACCCACCATGTTGGCATATTTGTAATGCTAATAAACCTGCAGCAGTTTTCTCCACAAAGAAGGTGTCTTGTTTGGTTATTTCTATAGGAGATTGCTGTATGGTGGGGTGGCGAGTGTTGCCGATATTGGCACTATGCAGGCTGCCCGGGGTCCACGAAGGAGACCCGCTAAGAGGGCGGCCGCCTTGTGCCACAGGAGGGCACAGGAGGCAGCCTTCCAGTGTTTGGGACCCTCAGGGGTCCAGGTGCCACGTCACTTCCGGGGAGGGGGCGAGGTACATATACCTCTCCCCGCCCCCTGGGCGCCCTCTTGGCCCATTCCCCTGACGCCGTTTCCCTCCCTACCGCATACCCGGCGTTCAGGCAGTGGGTGTAGGGGGGGGGGGGTTTTGTCTAATGTATTATTTTGTGTTGCAGGCGGAGTTACAGGGCGATCCAGAGGCTGTAGGTACATACGGGTACCACGTACAGAAGCACAACAAGGGTGCAAAGGCCAAATATCCACAGGGAGGTCCTCGCGTTGGACCCTGGAGGAGCGACGGCGCCCCGTTAGTCCTACGGGCGGTTGTGGACCTGAGCAACCGGGGGTTGCCTGGCAGGCTCCGCCCCCGTATGGGGCGTGAGCAGGGGCGTGGGCTGTTGGTCCACTAGTGGGAGGGGTCTTCCCTCCCCCAAAATATGGCAAACACCGTTGGGGAGGCCGCGGTGTAATTTGGCTCATCAGGTGGCAGGCGGCGAGGGGCTGCCTGCCTTGGGATCGCCCGTAAGATAACCCACCATGTTGGCATATTTGTAATGCTAATAAACCTGCAGCAGTTTTCTCCACAAAGAAGGTGTCTTGTTTGGTTATTTCTATAGGAGATTGCTGTATGGTGGGGTGGCGAGTGTTGCCGATATTGGCACTATGACACCCGGCAACCTGGGAGGAGCCCAGGAAGAAGCAAAAGCAACGAAAGCGAGGAAAACCCTGGTCGAATATTTCAGGAGCGGATCGGGAGGCGCAGCTGGGGACTGCGCTCCCGACATCAGAGGATAGCCAGAGACAGCGGCAAAATAGGACGAATACCCTCGACCGAAAGGGAAAAGAAATATGTATCCGACGTGATAGAGCTTTCCTCAACCTCCTCAACTTCAACTTCACTTGTGAGACCCTGCCCAGAGGGCACAGAGAGGGAGAAGATGCCGCCAAAGACACCAGAACATACAAATACCCGACAACCATGGTCGGTGGGGATTATGGCAGAAGTCCATGCAGAGGATTCAGCTGGGCAGCAATTGAACAAGGCTTCAATGAGGCCACAGGCACCGAGGAGCCCAGAGGGCTAAACAGGAGTGGGCTTGTGATATGGCCTGAAGAACACCAGCAGGGCATCAGCTCATTCAGCATGTCAGACTTAATAGACAATGTAGAGGACAATAGTGCTGGCATCAATCCACACCGCTCTAACGGCAGCCACAAATGCCCTCACTCGGCAGTCGCAAAAGTTGGAGGTTCAAATGGACACTATGCAAACTCTGGCATTTTACATAACAAACAAGATGCCAAATTAGAAGAGATGGAAAAAAGAGCGATGAAAAACGAATGCCACTGTGATAGGATAGTGGGAAAACTTTCAACATTCCCGGAAGTGCTGACCACAATGATCAGGGATTTGAGAAGCCTTAATTCGTCCAGCAGCCCTAAAAAAACATGGACTCAGAGTCAAGGCATGCAATGAAAAAGAGACTAGAACCATCTACAGGGGCACAGACCAAGGGTGGCACCGGGGCTAAGGCTATGCCCCAAACACTCAACCCCACTGCACCAGATATCTGCAATAAGCAGTCGTCTTCGTCAATTCCGTCTGACAAAGACCAACAGCCCAAATAACCACAACAACACCAGCCCGAATCAGGGAATGTGCGAGACTCAAGAGGGTAATATCAGTAATATTAGCTCCAAGTGCCATCAGCTAATAGGCTGCATGAGCCAGACGGAAAGGATAATATCACCAACATTAGCAATAATACAAACAGAAGCATAACAAGAACAACAAGGCAGGCGCTCGTACGAAGGAGCTGGGGGCAGCACCCCTTTGCAGGAGAGGAAGTAACAAAAACAGAAGAAACAGAAAGTGTGAATCTGGGCCCAATATTTGAAAGAAAAATTGCACCACAAAGGGATACCAAAGATGGGGAACCCAAAGTTACTGTGAGAGAGGGCCAGGGCCCACAGCAAGAGACAACTGTGAGAAGTTGGCCTGGCATATGCTGTCCACTATTTGTAGTGGGCACCTTGCACCAGTCCAAACAACCCCTTATTGGAGATAGGTTAAAGACAACCTTTATTGAAAGCTATCCTAGTGGTAGCTATGGAGAGCAGCCTTCAGGCTAAGTCTTGAAGGAATGTAAAGCAGCTTGTTTTACCAGTCTATAATCTCTTGAGTGATCAAATGAAAGAGCACCACACCAGGTATATATTCAAAATATATGTATTTATTGCTAAACACACCCCTCTAGTCTCTTTATGAGGCTAGAGTTCGAAGTACATAAGATATAAGTTATTTAAACACAGTAATAGCACAAATACACGTTTGGGCCCTAGGGGCGTACCAAACCATATACCAATAAAGTGGTATAAGAACCACGACTGAGCTAGACACTAGGCCTAGAGCCTCTAGAAGTGCTTGGACCACAAGGAACCACCCAAGGTAGTGACACAGGGGACCCACGGGGGACGCGTGCAGTGTAAATACACAGCCGCGAAACGCCGTTAACTTCTATGGAGAAAGTCGCGATTGGGAAATTAAAGAAAAGGGACACTTAAAGGAGGACTTGGAGCAAACCCTTTGAGAACTAGGTTGTTCTAGAGTCTCTACCCACGGGAGCACCGGAGTACTCGTGTTACCTCACCCAGGGAAGCCGGGTGCATAGGTGCCTTTCGGGGTCGGGTTTCGTCGTCGATTTGAATGGCGATCTGCTGCAAAGTGCTGCTGGCGACCAAGTGGAAAGTGTCCGGGTGGATCCAAGAGTGGATTGGAGATCTGAAGAACCTGAAAGCAGAGGGGACAGAGTCTGGGTCACTAGCCAGTGACCAGGAAGGCGATGAGCAGATGCCCACCGATGTCGAGTGCTTCAGGTAGGTTGACGGTCGTCTTGACTCTTCAGCCACGAGGTCCAGGAGGTGTTGTCAGTGACCAGGAGCAGGATTCAGGCTGGTACACAATGTTTGTCGAGTGCTGAGGTGTCGGCAACCGGATTGGACCCAACAAGCCTTGGCAACGACAAGTCTCGATGTAGATGAAGATTGACGATGATGCAGACCAGCAAGGTCTGAGGAACTCACCCAGCAAGGGTAAGTGAGGGCAAGCCTGGAGCAACCAGGGAGCCCAAGAAGAAAAGGATTGGCCTTCGTGAAGGGCTACTAGCCAACAGGCTAGTGACCGCGAAGGAGCCTTGAGATGGTGCACGTGGAGCTGGCTCACAGGACACTCGTGGAATGGAGGCCAGTGATCTTCGGTGCAGTTGGTGCTGGAGGCTAGGGCTACTCGGAGCCCAAAGCACGACTTCGTGGGAGACCCAGAAGAGGATGCACTTGCAAATGCATGCGGTGTCCAGGGGTCACGGTTCCACGTTACCCACGACAGCTACGGGCCTCAGCTTTGCTGGGGACTCAGGGCAGCCTCGGTGAAGTCTGGAAATCCACATCTGGTGATGCAAAGACTTCGGCGTCCGACGGGAGCTTAGGCGATGCAGACCGGACAATTGCTTCTTTGGTGCCTGCCAAGCAGGGGAGTCACTCCTTGACGCCAAGGGAGATTCTTCTGTCCTCTAGTCTTTAGTAGAGCGTCGAAGGTCCAGGATTCTGTGTCAGAGTTTCGTCCAGGGATAATCTAAAGTCCTAAGGACTGGGTTCCTATACTTATACTAAGTTTAGGGGTTGGACTACTCTGTGGCCCCACCTATGGGTGGGTCAGGGCAGAGGGGTGGCTACACCCCTTTTCCTTTGTCCAGTTCACGCCAAAGCAGGGGCTGCAAGCCCCTGATCCGGTTTTAACTGGGGTATGCACAGGGACAGCAAATGTGCCCCCAGTGCAGGACTTCAAAGCACCCGAAAGTGCTCCCGCCCAGCCCCAATACACACTATCCTGTCTGGGGAGGTGGTCACACCTCCCTGGGACAGGAAACCTATTGTCCAGGCCTCCCCTGCTGGAGTTTCGTCCAGCAGCAGGAGGCCAGACTTGTGTCTGTGGCAGCAGCATCCATTTTGTGATGCCAGGGCTTTAGAAAGAAGTTACCGGCCAGGCCAGGGTTAACATGTCTCTCCCTCTAGAAGGGTGGAATGCTACCCCCGCCGCCAGAATTGGCGGGGGGGTAGTATTCCAAGATGTTTGACACCAAACACGACATGTTTCGGTGCAGCCATTCCAAAGTTAGCATTTAACGCGAGGTTATAATGCGCTTAAGAGTATATGGTCAGGCTGCACTACAAACAGCATCAGAGAAGGGTCTCCGAACGCTGCAGAGGGGCCCTGCTCATGCAGGGGCACCCTCTCACATAGGAACCACGCACTCTGCCTTCAGGATTGATAAGGCCTGCCATAGGAGTGACTTATAGGTTTATATGTGTGTATGTATATAGTGATATAGGTAACCTATATCACAGTAAGGGGTGCATGCACCACCTTACCCAGGCTGCAGTAGCAGACCTGTGGTGTCAGTTTGGATGGCCTTCCAGGGGTGGCACAATACATGCTGCAGCCCCTGGCAGGCCTCTGAGGTACCTATGCCCTGGGTACATAGTATACCATATACTAGGGACTTATAAGGGCACTCCAGATTCCAATCAGAGATGTGCCTAAGGCACATGGAAACCATTTTAGAGAGGAAGCAGCTAGGCTGGGGTTCTGATTAGCAGGGCCCCAGCCAGACTAAGGTCGAAAAACAGTGAAGCATCAGCAAAAAGTGGGGGTACCCATGTGAAGCAGATCCTACTCTCCTACACAACCCCCCCCCAAACGTAGGGACATTAAACTAACCTTGCCCAGTTAAGTCTTCATGTTCTAAGTGGAAGTACCTAGAGAGTCCATCTGCATTGGCATGGTTACTCCCAGGTCTATGTTCCACTGTGAAGTCCATCCCCTGTAGGGAAATGGACCACCTAAGCAGTTTGGGGTTTTCACCCTTCATTTGTTTTAGCCATAAGAGGGGCTTATGGTCTGTTTGAACAAGGAAGTGAGTACCAAACAAGTATGGCCTCAACTTCTTCAGAGCCCAGACCACAGCAAAGGCCTCCCTCTCAATGGCTGACCAACGTTTCTCTCTAGGGGTCAGCCTTCTGCTAATGAAAGCTACTGGCTGATCCTGACCTTCTTCATTCAATTGTGACAGTACAGCCCCTACCCCCAATTCAGATGCATCAGTTTGAACAATGAACTTCTTGGAGTAATCAGGACTCTGTAGAATGGGAGCAGTGCACATGGCCTGCTTCAGGTCATCAAATGCCTTTTGACAGCTAACTGTCCACTGAACCTTTTTGGGCATTTTCTTGGAAGTTAAGTCATTCAGGGGTGTCACTATTGATCCATACCCCTTGACAAATCTCCTATAGTACCCAGTCAGGCCTAAGAAGGCTCTCACCTGAGTCTGGGTAGTTGGAGCAGTCCAGTCCATGATAGTCTGGATCTTGCTCTGCAAAGGTTGAACCTGGCCTCCACCCACAAGGTGGCCCAGGTACACAACCTGACTCTGCCCTATCTGGCACTTGGTGGCCTTGATAGTCAGGCCTGCCTTTTGCAGGGCCTGTAAAACATTCCTGAGGTGGACCAGGTGATCCTCCCAGGTGGAGCTAAAGACAGCAATATCATCTAGATATGCTGCACTATAGGCTTCCAGACCTGTGAGGACTGTATTCACCAACCTCTGGAAAGTGGCAGGTGCATTCTTCAGACCAAAGGGCATCACCACAAATTGATAATGCCCACTAGGGGTTGAGAATGCTGTTTTTGGCTTTGCAGCATCAGCTAGTCTGATCTGCTAGTAGCCAGCTGTCAGGTCAAATGTGCTTAGATATTTGGCTGAGGCCAAAGTATCTATTAGCTCATCTGCCCTAGGTATTGGATGGGCATCAGTCCTAGTGACTGCATTGAGACCCCTGTAGTCCACACAAAACCTCATCTCTCTTTTTCCACCACTGATGTGAGGTTTTGGCAAAAGGACCACTGGACTAGCCCAAGGGCTATCTGAGGGTTCAATAACTCCCAAATCCAACATTTTCTGGACTTCAGTCCTGATACAGTCCCTGACATGGTCAGGTTGCCTATAAATCTTATTTTTAATAGGCAGACTGTCCCCAGTGTCCACTTCATGAGTGCACCAGGTGGTCTGACTGGGTGTCAGTGAAAACATGTGTCTAAACTGATTGAGCACCTGTCTACAATCAGTTTGCTGCTGGGTAGTGAGGCTGCCTGCCAAGGCTACACCATCTACTGACCCATCATCAGGGTTCTGTGAGAGCAGGTCAGGGAGTGGGTCACTCTCTTCCTCCTGCCCTTCATCAGTAGCCATGAGCAAGCCCATGTCTGCCCTGTCCACATATGGTTTTAACCTGTTGACATGGAGAACCCTGTGGGGACTCCTGGGTGTTCCTAGGTCTACTAAGTAGGTAACCTCACCCTTCTGCTCAACAATAGTGTGGGGTCCACTCCATTTGTCTTGGAGAGCTGCTGGGGCCACTGGCTCCAACACCCACACCTTCTGTCCTGGCTGGTAAACAGTCAGTACAGCCTTTGGTCATGCCAGGCCTTTTGAAGTTCCTGGCTAGCCTCAAGGTTTTTAGTTGCCTTTTTCATATACTCAGCCATCCGGGAGCGGAGACCAAGTACATAGTCCACTATGTCTTGCTTTGGGGGCTTGAGAGGTAACTCCCATCCTTCCTTCACCAAGCACAGTGGACCCCTGACAGGGTGGCCAAACAAAAGTTCAAAAGGGCTGTAACCAACCCCCTTCTGAGGCACCTCCCTATATGCAAATAAAAGGCAGGGCAAGAGTATGTCCCATCTTCGCCTAAGCTTTTCTGGGAGCCCTTTAATCATGCCCTTCAAGGTTTTGTTGAATCTCTCAACTAAACCATTGCATTGTGGGTGATAGGGTATGGTGAACTTGTAAGTCACTCCACACTCCTTCCACATTGCTTTTAAGTAACCAGACATAAAGTTAGCACCCCTGTCTGATACTACCTCCTTAGGAAAGCCCACTCTTGAGAAAATTCCCAGGAGGGCCCTTGCCACCACAGGTGCTGTAGTGGTCCTAAGGGGAATAGCCTCTGGGTACCTGGTGGCATGATCCACTACCACCAGGATAAACCTGTGCTTAGATGCTGTTTGGGGATCCATGGGACCAACAATGTCAATCCCCACCCTTTCAAAGGGCACCCCCACCACAGGTAGTGGTATCAGGGGGCCTTTCTAGTGCCACCTGCCTTGCCACTGGCCTGGCAGGTTACACAGGAGCGACAAAACTCCTTGGTGTCTTCAGACATGTGGGGCCAGTGAAAGTGAGGGACAATTCTGTCCCAAGTCTTGTTCTGGCCCAGGTGACCTGCTAAGGGAATATCATGGGCTAGGGTCAATAGGAAGCCCCTGAACTTTAGAGGTATAACCAACCTCCTGGTGGCACCAGGCTTGGGGTCTCTACACTCTGAGTACAGGAGTCCATCATCCCAATACACTGTATGGGGACCACTAGCTTTCCCAGCAGCCTCAGCAGCAGCTTGCTGTCTGAGGGGTTCAAGAGAGGGGCAGCTCTGCTGCTCCTGGCTCAGATCTGCCCTGGAAGGTCCCCCTGTCCCCAAGAACTCAACCTGGTCAGGTTCAAGCTCCTCTGGGACAGTTACTTCCTCAGGACTGAGATCATCCCCCTCAAGGGACTGATCTTCCTTCTGAGCCAAGGGGGAAGGCACTGCCTTTATCCTACTACTCCTTCTCTTGGAAGGCACTTGGTCCATTATTCCAGAATCCAAGGCCTGTTCAGTGCTAGACATTTTGGCTTGTGACCTGGTCACAGCAAACACATCTGCAGGGATCCCCAGCATTTCTGCATGGGTCCTGAGCTCCACTTCTGCCCAAGCTGAAGTTTCTAAGTCATTGCCAAGCAAGCATTCGACTGGTAGGTTTGCACTCACCACAACCTTCTTAAGGCCAGTTACCCCTCCCCAGGAGAAGTTAACAACTGCCAGAGTATGGTCTGTTCTGACATTGCTAGCATTGGTCACTTGGTACATCTCACCAAGTATAACTTGCCCAGGATTCACAAGGTCTTGTGTCACCTTGGTGACACTTGCCCCTGTGTCCCTAAATGCCAAAGCCTCTCGTCCATTGATTAAAGGCTGTTGTCTGTACTTGCCCAGATTACTGGGACTCACAGAGGAGGTCACATCCATGCCTCCATCACAGACTAACACAGCCTGAGTGAGTTCTCTGACTAGGTCAGAGCCCACCTCAGTACCCAGGGTCAACCCTACTAAACCCTTGGCTGTAGTACTCCCACCACCAACTGTAACTGTACTAGGGGGAACAGGTGCCTTAGGGGCATTGGTGGGGGCTGGACTCGAGTCTTTGGACTTGGTGCAATCACTGGTCCAGTGGGTCTTTTGCTTACAGACCTTGCACCATGGTTTTCTTTGGCCTTTCCCTTTGGTAGACTGTGAATCCCCATCTGAAGAAGATTTTTGGGGGCCTTGTGAAGACTTTTGATCTTTACCCTTCTCCCCACCCTTTTCAGAGTTCTTAGAATCTTGCTTCTTAGGGTCACCACCTTGGTTCTGTACCTTCTGCCTCACCCTGGTTCTGACCCATTTGTCTGCCTTCTTTCCCAATTCTTGGGGAGAGGTCAGATCAGAGTCCACCAGGTACTGATGCAACAGCTGATTTTGACAGTTATTAAGAATCTGCTCCCTCATTATCAGATTGTACAATCCTGTGAAGTCACACACCTTACTGCCCATCAACCAGCCTTCCAGAGCCTTAGCAGAACAATCCACATAGTCTACCCAGTCTTGAGTCTGTGCTTTTTGGGTATCTCTGAACTTCAACCTGTATTGTTCAGTTGTTAGGCCAAACCCATCAATAAGAGCACTCTTCAAGACCTTGTAATTATCAGCATCCTCTTCTCTTACAGTGAGGAGCTTGTCTCTACCTTTGTCTGCAAAGGAGAGCCACAAGATTGCTGCCCACTGCTCCTGAGGGACCTTCTGTACTTTACAGGCCCTCTCTAGAGCAGTTATCCATTTGTGGATGTCATCCCCACTCTGGTAGGGAGGGACAATCTTGCTCAGGTTTCTATGGTCATAAGACCTTTCCCTATCTCTAGGGACATGGCTGCCACCATGGGACTCTAGTCCCAACTTTTTTTTTCTCTTTGTAGAGATCTAGGGACTCCCTGTCTATAGCCAGTTGCTGTTTTCTGAGTTCAAGCTGAGCTTCCTCATATTGAATCAGCCTCTTTCTCCTTTCAAGAGAGGATTCCCTCCTATGAAAGGAGACAGAGGTCCCTATTGAGGTGCCAGAGTGGTTAGACTCCTGAGAAGGAGACCTAGACCTTCTGGGCACACTCACAATCCTTCCTGGGGGGACAAAGTGGAGGTCATTCTGAGCCTCCTCCTCATCCACAGGAGGAATTGGGTTATCCAGGTCAGGGTCATTATCACCCTCCTGGTCAGTTCCAGAGGGGGGTCTGGGGTTGTTGCTACCCCTGGCCCCATCCTCATCTTCTGCCCCACCCTCTGCTCCTACCCCTTCAGTCCCTAAGGGCCTGCTGAGATCATAAGCCTCTAACATCTCTCTCAGATGTTGGGTGGTGGGGCTTTGGCCTGTCTTCAGTTTCCTCAAATTGCATAATGCTCTCAATTCCAAGAATGGGAGTGTATCATACTTGGAGGGAAGAAGCCCAAGGGCTTCTGGCAAGGACTCACTGGGTCCTGGCTTGGAAGACATCACTAGTGAGGTGTGGTGTATGCACTACCTACTCTAGTGTGGCCTACTAAACTCTCTTGAGTTGTAGAAAGGGTGTGCTATCCCTTGACACACAACTCTAAGTTCAGTAGAACTTACTGTATACTAAGCTTAATTTATATGTACCTTAGGTACCTTTAGTGGTTTTCAGTTGATCAATTCAATTGAGATTATCTGGTAAAACAATAGCAAGCTGGAATCCCACACGCAGCACACCAATGTGAGAAGTTGGCCTGGCATATGCTGTCCACTATTTGTAGTGGGCACCTTGCACCAGTCCAAACAACCCCTTATTGGAGATAGGTTAAAGACAACCTTTATTGAAAGCTATCCTAGTGGTAGCTATGGAGAGCAGCCTTCAGGCTAAGTCTTGAAGGAATGTAAAGCAGCTTGTTTTACCAGTCTATAATCTCTTGAGTGATCAAATGAAAGAGCACCACACCAGGTATATATTCAAAATATATGTATTTATTGCTAAACACACCCCTCTAGTCTCTTTATGAGGCTAGAGTTCGAAGTACATAAGATATAAGTTATTTAAACACAGTAATAGCACAAATACACGTTTGGGCCCTAGGGGCGTACCAAACCATATACCAATAAAGTGGTATAAGAACCACGAGTGAGCTAGACACTAGGCCTAGAGCCTCTAGAAGTGCTTGGACCACAAGGAACCACCCAAGGTAGTGACACAGGGGACCCACGGGGGACGCGTGCAGTGTAAATACACAGCCACGAAACGCCGTTAACTTCTATGGAGAAAGTCGCGATTGGGAAATTAAAGAAAAGGGACACTTAAAGGAGGACTTGGAGCAAACCCTTTGAGAACTAGGTCGTTCTAGAGTCTCTACCCACGGGAGCACCGGAGTACTCGTGTTACCTCACCCAGGGAAGCCGGGTGCATAGGTGCCTTTCGGGGTCGGGTTTCGTCGTCGATTTGAATGGCGATCTGCTGCAAAGTGCTGCTGGCGACCAAGTGGAAAGTGTCCGGGTGGATCCAAGAGTGGATCGGAGATCTGAAGAACCTGAAAGCAGAGGGGACATAGTCTGGGTCACTAGCCAGTGACCAGGAAGGCGATGAGCAGATGCCCACCGATGTCGAGTGCTTCAGGTAGGTTGACGGTCGTCTTGACTCTTCAGCCACGAGGTCCAGGAGGCGTTGTCAGTGACCAGGAGCAGGATTCAGGCTGGTACACGATGTTTGTCGAGTGCTGAGGTGTCGGCAACCGGATTGGACCCAACAAGCCTTGGCAACGGCAAGTCTTGATGTAGATGAAGATTGACGATGATGCAGACCAGCAAGGTCTGAGGAACTCACCCAGCAAGGGTAAGTGAGGGCAAGCCTGGAGCAACCAGGGAGCCCAAGAAGAAAAGGATTGGCCTTCGTGAAGGGCTACTAGCCAATAGGCTAGTGACCGCAAAGGAGCCTCGAGATGGTGCACGTGGAGCTGGCTCACAGGACACTCGTGGAATGGAGGCCAGTGATCTTCGGTGCAGTTGGTGCTGGAGGCTAGGGCTACTCGGAGCCCAAAGCACGACTTCGTGGGAGACCCAGAAGAGGATGCACTTGCAAATGCATGCGGTGTCCAGGGGTCACGGTTCCACGTTACCCACGACAGCTACGGGCCTCAGCTTTGCTGGGGACTCAGGGCAGCCTCGGGGAAGTCTGGAAATCCACCTCTGGTGATGCAAAGACTTCGGCGTCCGATGGGAGCTTAGGCGATGCAGACCGGACAATTGCTTCTTTGGTGCCTGCCAAGCAGGGGAGTCACTACTTGACCCCAAGGGAGATTCTTCTGTCCTCTAGTCTTTAGTAGAGCGTCGAAGGTCCAGGATTCTGTGTCAGAGTTTCATCCAGGGATAATCTAAAGTCCTAAGGACTGGGTTCCCATACTTATACTAAATTTAGGGGTTGGACTACTCTGTGGCCCCACCTATGGGTGGGTCAGGGCAGAGGGGTGGCTACACCCCTTTCCCTGTGTCCAGTTCACGCCAAAGCAGGGGCTGCAAGCCCCTGATCCGGTTTGAACTGGGGTATGCACAGGGACAGCAAATGTGCCCCCAGTGCAGGACTTCAAAGCACCCGAAAGTGCTCCCGCCCAGCCCCAATACACACTATCCTGTCTGGGGAGGTGGTCACACCTCCCTGGGACAGGAAACCTATTGTCCAGGCCTCCCCTGCCGGAGTTTCATCCAGCAGCAGGAGGCCAGACTTGTGTCTGTGGCAGCAGCATCCATTTTGTGATGCCAGGGCTTTAGAAAGAAGTTACCGGCCAGGCCAGGGTTAACATGTCTCTCCTCTAGAAGGGTGGAATGCTACCCCCGCCGCCAGAATTGGTGGGGGTAGTATTCCAAGATGTTTGACACCAAACACGACATGTTTCGGTGCAGCCATTCCAAAGTTAGCATTTAACGCGAGGTTATAATGCGCTTAAGAGTATATGGTCAGGCTGCACTACAAACAGCATCAGAGAAGGGTCTCCGAACGCTGCAGAGGGGCCCTGCTCATGCAGGGGCACCCTCTCACATAGGAACCACGCACTCTGCCTTCAGGATTGATAAGGCCTGCCATAGGAGTGACTTATAGGTTTATATGTGTGTATGTATATAGTGATATAGGTAACCTATATCACAGTAAGGGGTGCATGCACCACCTTACCCAGGCTGCAGTAGCAGACCTGTGGTGTCAGTTTGGATGGCCTTCCAGGGGTGGCACAATACATGCTGCAGCCCCTGGCAGGCCTCTGAGGTACCTATGCCCTGGGTACATAGTATACCATATACTAGGGACTTATAAGGGCACTCCAGATTCCAATCAGAGATGTGCCTAAGGCACATGGAAACCATTTTAGAGAGGAAGCAGCTAGGCTGGGGTTCTGATTAGCAGGGCCCCAGCCAGACTAAGGTCGAAAAACAGTGAAGCATCAGCAAAAAGTGGGGGTACCCATGTGAAGCAGATCCTACTCTCCTACAACCCTGTCATCCTTCAAGGTAGATCGGCCAACTCCACTAGTAAGGGACAGAGTGCAAAGGGGAGTGACTGCAAATGCATCCTGCCTGGTCTCGCAGGCTGAACTAAACGATCAGCAAGGGATGGGCAGAAGTTCAATCGCTCCATACTGTGACTCGGAGCATTGGAGACAGCAGAAATGACACTCATTCAGAAAATACGGACCAACAAGCCAGAAAGAGCACAGAGGTGGACCCCGTGCCCAAGTAGAATCAACACAGAATGTAATATTCCGCCCGCAATCCAGCCTGTGAGGGAGACACAACATTCTTAGTAGGGCCAACATCTTGAGACTCCTTCCAAATGTTCCCTCACTAGTCCGAATAACAAGTAAAGATCTCCTGAGCATTCAATTTGAGGGTGGCAACCAGCATAACATCCTTTAACACATCATAGCCACATAGAAGACAGCGGGGCTTGCACACTTAATTTTACAGGAAAAAAAGTGCTTCAAGAATTGGGGTATATGTGTTCAGGAGTTAAGTGAAGAAAAATATTCCCATGTGCTCAACAATCTAACAGGCAGATGAAGTGGCTCTTACACCAGCAGTAAAGCCATGCAAGGCCTGTTACAGGGGGCCCTACATGTAAAGTAAACCACCGGCTTCCTAAATCTCAGGATAGAATATAGATGAGTGTGGGCTCGATTCAGAGAAGACTCTTCGAATGCAATGCTGCAGAAGGAAAGAGATGGGAAGGACAGGACCACACAGTATCTTTCTTGTGGGCCAGAAATAGCAATTACTCCTAGCAATAAAGAGGGGTTTTGGACCCCACGGACCGAGAGAGCGAAACAAGCTATCAAAGGTGAAGGAATACATCATAGAGCAAAAAAGACCACCATTAATTGTATTTCATGGAATGTCACTGGCATCCCAAGCGTCCAGAGTAACTGATCAGCTATGAAGGCGTTGCAAGAGGGGGACATACTCTGCCTGCAAGAAACTTGTGCAACCAAGATGTACAGCTAGAGGGTTAGTCCCAATACCGGCAACATCCCCCACCTTCCCCTAGGCGAACGTGCATAAATAAACACACAAGACACTTTGTTTATGGGAAAAACTTGTCGCAGGTTTATTCCATACAAGAGTATGCAATAAGGTGGGTTATCTTACGGGCGATCCATGGGCAGGCAGCCATCCAACCTATGCTGCCCCTGCCCGCCTGATGAGCCAGCACTGTTCGATGGATGCCCGATCAGCGCTACACCTTTGTTGATCCACCACCGGATCACGTGGCACCTTGTTACCATCCTACTCACGCCCCTTTCAGGGCGGAGCGTAGCAGGGCAAACCCCCGGTTGGTCAGGCCCCCAACCGCCCAAAGGACTAACGGGGCACCGTCACGGTTCTCCAGGACCCTACCCTGAGGATCCTGGTCTTTGGCTCTGGCACCCCTATTGTGCCGCGCAGAGGTACCCTTACTGTACCCGTCTGCCGCAGAGGTACCCTTACTGTACCAGACTGCTTCCAGATCGCCCTGTAACTCCGCCTGCAACACAAAAGAAAACATTAAAACGTTCAGTACACCTTGACCACCAGCCAAGCCACAGGGTAAGAGGAAGGGAGGGAGACGGCGTGGCTGGCGGAAAAGAGGCCGCTGGGAGGGTCAGAGGGGTATACATACCCTCCCTCCCCCCCGGGCACACCGGAATTGACGCCCACACCCCCTGGACAGCGGGCTCCAGGCGGAAGCCCTCTGAGGCTAGAGCGAGGGGTAGGCTTGTGCCGCAATGGCACTAAAGGGCCGCCCTTTTAGGGGTGCCCCCTTTAGCCACATAGTCCCAATACCGGCAACATCCCCCACCTTCCCCTAGGCGAACGTGCATAAATAAACACACAAGACACTTTGTTTATGGGAAAAACTTGTCGCAGGTTTATTCCACACAAGAGTATGCAATAAGGTGGGTTATCTTACGGGCGATGCATGGGCAGGCAGCCATCCAACCTATGCTGCCCCTGCCCGCCTGATGAGCCAGCACTGTGGGATGGATGCCCGATCAGCGCTACACCTTTGTTGATCCACCACCGGATCACGTGGCACCTTGTTACCATCCTACTCACGCCCCTTTCAGGGCGGAGCGTAGCAGGGCAAACCCCTGGTTGGTCAGGCCCCCAACCGCCCGAAGGACTAACGGGGCGCCGTCACGGTTCTCCAGGACCATACCCTGAGGATCCTGGTCTTTGGCTCTGGCGCCCCTATTGTGCCCCGCAGAGGTACCATTACTGTACCCGTCTGCCGCAGAGGTACCCTTACTGTACCAGACTGCTTCCAGATCACCCTGTAACTCCGCCACAGCCCTGGAGGCGGCCACCGTCGCAGCCAGGGCCCCCCACCACTGCGCCTCCTATTACCTGCAACCTGCCCTTTCCAAACATTCCTGTAAATCCAGGAGAAACAAGGCCATCCCCACCGGGGACAAGTGGACCCCGTCCTCCTCAAAGTAACCTTTAACGTTTGCCTGGATGAGTTCATGCCTGATAAAGCCCAACCCCCTCTGACTCAAAAACTTACGCATAGCACTGTTGACCCGCTTGCGCAAATGTTCTGCTGCCTCCCTTGACCTGGCACCACGCCAGTGAATGCGTGTGGTTAGTTCAGACCAAAACAGTCCGCAGTGACCCAAGCGCCTGCTTAGTTCGCCCAAGTCCGATTTCATGGCCATGAGTAATCCCCTCCTCCCCACGGTCACAAGATCATTGCCCCCCAAGTGGATCACCAACACATTGGGAGGGGCTACACCTAGGGCCAGGCGTTGCTCGAGTCTGTTAATGATGCTGTTCCATCTCATACCTGGGAAACCCATCCAAACAAAATGAGTGTCTGCGAACTTACGCCTTGAACTGTTCTCTCTTTTGGGGATGTACAACAGCATCCTCTGACTTAGCCCCGTGCCACACTCTGCGTGGAATAATCCCAGGCCACCCGAGCTCACATTGACCCATGTATTTGCTGATCTCCCTTAAGTCAGCTTACCTGGCTTGAAAGAGTGACCTCCTCCCCATGGCAATGAGGTTGTTACCCCCTAGGTGTATCCTAAGGAATTGGGGGGGTGGGGCCCCCCCCTTGGGCCAATCTCTTAATAACTGTGTACCCCTGCACATGCCATGCA
The DNA here is from genome assembly GCA_963921515.1 of Calotriton arnoldi. Lineage (NCBI taxonomy): Eukaryota > Metazoa > Chordata > Amphibia > Caudata > Salamandridae > Calotriton > Calotriton arnoldi. Next base: position 665,936 of record CAWUFW010005561.1, read on the forward strand.
GCCCCTATTCCTTATGGGAATTACGCCTGCTCAGCTCCCGTACCTCTAAATGAGACTGGCTCCACCCAGCTGTAAGGCCACCGACACTGTTCCAGTTTCAAGTATTGCCGCAGACCCCTTTTGTGTGTTTGCTGAGACCACGTCGCCTCACCGCATGTTACCTTGCTACCTCATGCAGCTCGCTCAATGCCCTAGTGTATCCCTGTAAAAACATTTGACAAGCTGAACTATCTGATGCACCAGGAATGAGTGATAATAGCAAGTGTGCCCTCCTTTACTTGCCATGAATCCATCCTGTCTTACTGAACTTACACCTGTTCAGCACCTTCCGAGGGGACTTCCTTGGTGCATGACTGCTAGCATCGTGTGCAGTCGCGACATTAATGGGTAACCTCCTGGTTAGCGCCCACCTTAATGTGCCATGCTGAGAGCAACTGGGTACCCCACCCCTCTTCTCTGTGAAGAGATAAAGCAGCCGGCTGAATACCCAAGGTACAGGAGGTGTGCCCAATGAGGAACCCCCAGTTCTTCAAGTTTGTGCCTATCCTTTCGTGGGTGACTAGGCCCTAGTTTGCCCCTACTTGGAAAAGCCCCAGTACCAGGGTGCAGGCTGATTAATGGAAGCGTTATCAATGCTGCCGGGCAGGCGTGCCGTACCTGTGCCCAGGCAACTCATGACAAGGTGTGTCATTGCAGGCAGGAGTCCAGGGATCTCCAGCTGACATATCCAGGAGGCAGGCCTGTGTGCAGAAAAGCTACTGGGGTGGGGCGAACTAACAAGCAGTCGCCTGCCCTTACAAACTATGGGAATGCCTAATGTCCAATAACTTGTAGCTTATGCTCTTTGTGCTGCAGCCCTCCCTGTGCCAGTGCTCCTGTCCTCTGCTCGAATAGCAAGCACCCCCCACTGAATTCCCCCTGGGGGCTCCCGATAGTGGGAGACGGTGAAAATGTCCTGCTAGCTTGGCCATAACATGATGGCTACCCCCTTGCTTTGGTAAGTACAACTTTGGATGTTCAGTGATGACCATGTGCGGTACCAAGCGAAATATGGAACCACAGGGGAGGGTCAACAGGCGGGGACAGGGTGAGACTAATGACAGATGCTGGGTCCCCTGTTGGAGTCCCCACCCGAGCCGTAGCCCACCCCCGCACCTAGATTCATAGGTTCTACGCAAGGTGCCCTTAGTTTGTTCCAAACCCAAACTGCACATGTATTAGCACCTGGTGCCACGCCACATTGCACTCAGATTGCTAGAAAGTGGTACTGCTCACATATTAGCCCATGGTGCTCCCAGCACACCTCAGCCCAGCAGACTAAGCCCTAATTAACCCCCGTGCATACAGCAAGGAGCTGCATGTAGCTCCTGAACGCCCATGAAGTGGCTCTCAAACTGAATCTCAAACCTGACATCATACAGGGGGTTATGCATATTGGAAAATGCCACACTGTCCAGTTACGGACCTTGCAAGTACATACCAGCTGAAACAACTGCAGGCCCTCCTGCTAAGACACAAACAATACATGACCAGAACGTGTCCATATGTGTCCAATGCAATTAAACAAATAACAGGCTTCTTGTATCAGCCAGGCCAAAAGTGCATTGCCTTGGAATCTGCAGCTAAATGGCTTTCTAGGTTGGCCCATATGGCACAATGTTAATCTGGATTTCCATTATCGTAATAGGGTAGCTGCTTGATACCAGTGCCAGGGTGCGACTGGGGAATTGCTGTGACCTGCCCTGCCAATGTCCTGGTCAACGGTTCCCCTAGGCAGACCTTCGAACTCTTCTAGGCAGAACCTAACCCATCACACCCACTTATGCCCCTTTTCAAACTACATTTGACTAACTTGCGCCAGTGGTCATCTGGCTGAAGCCCAGTGGGACCTAGCCGTGACTGAGTTGGGAGCCACCTCACTGTGAGGGCCCCACTTCGGAGAGGTTAGAACACGCGGCCTCCCACCAGGAGGTTTTCTTTACTTTTAATCAGACCTTTCAGGAGCCTTTAGAGCTGGTGTTATGGAGCAATAGCTTGATGTATCTTACCGGATATTTGAATGATACCCATGAACATTTCTAAATGTTCTTCAACACTCGAGCTGCAGGAAAAACTATCTTGCTTGCCACAATTTGACAGCAGCAGCTCACTAATATTACTGCTAATAGTCTCTGAGATGTGTTTACATCTAAAATTCATCAGAGATAGTGCTGAGCTTTAAACATTGTAGCAAAGCAGCAGCTCATTCGTATTACTGCAAATAATCTGACACTCCCCCGTTTCTCCTAAGTGAGGTCCCGTTTTGATCTAGGGAAGGCTTGCCAGGTAGTAGCAGCAGGCGGAAATTGTACTTCTGATCACGCTATGAACCCAGCCACGAGGAAAACGTCCCTGCAGGCAAAATGTGCTCCCCGGGCAAGAAGGCTGCTAAACATACCACGCCCCTGCTGCTGTTAACCTAAGCAGTGTAACCGACGCCCCTACAACTGCACCTAAAACCGGTCTGTGGCCTTGACAGTTTTTAGTTCCGTTTGAATTTGTAAAATGGACCAGTGCTGTGTCTGGTGGGTGCTACCCTCCGTGGGTGTTTCCTGTCCTTACCACAGAAGGAGGAAAGGCAGGTAAATGTTATTGACCTTGCTATGCCTAACATAACATGTGTTGGTGCTCACCTCCACCACCCAAGGTATAATCCAACGCTGCTTGCAGGTCTTATTGCTAGCCAAGTTAATGGTACTTATTTTATTGCCCTCAGAGGGTGGCAGGAGGCCACTACCGTTTGCACCAAGCAAAGCTCCAGCCCTGCTGCAAGTCCCAGCAACATCACAGCTACTAACCCAAGCTATTGTGTAAGTGTGACAATAAGACTATTCCAGGCCCCCAGAGCTATAAGAATGGCATGGGCGACAGGCAATAGTAATTTTAATGTATATTGAATTAATAATTGTCCGATGTTGTGGTCAACTTTAAAGTAGAGAGACAAGGCCAAGTAGTGGCGAACTCCCACCATCGCCGGCATTGATAATTACATGACGGTGCCGAGTACCGGAAACCACCCAGTCGAATCTATCAATTAATACCGGATAATGATTACCTGCAATTATAGAATTGCAACACCCTTACAACGATAGCGAGAGCTTGAAAATGTTTTGTCGAGCCACCCCGTGGCCTGCTGGTTCTGACCCGAACACTTGCTCCGTCTTTGTCATTGGATTAAAATATGCAAGCTGATCCCTATGCTTAGCGAAGCGTGTCACCTAGTTCAACCTCTTTTGTCATTGAGTCCCATATATGATCAACCGTTAACCTTGTACCTACAGCAAGCCAGGGCCCTTGACCTTGTCAATGGTGTAAAGGAGGAACAGGCACAATGAATTCTTCCCTCGAGCTGGGTGCTACCGTTTATGAAGAGCACTGATCCAGCTCAGAGCTGCAGGGAGCATCAGCACTGATGGCGCCACGGAAGGGGTGACCGGGCCAGTTCCCTCAAGGGGTCAACAATCCGATCCCCCATAGTGCTTCCTATTGGCATATTTAAAACACAGACGCCATCATGCCGGTTGGAGCACTTCAATAATAATAAGTCCCGGTTGCCATGGAATCGGATTACTTTAGAAACAACCCTCCATTACAATCAACCTTCAACACCGAACATCCCTTAACACAGACCCGCACGAAGCCGAAAAGAAGTACGGCACCACGGACCAAGAAACCACATTCTTGGTCATTCAATTTACCCTCGCGTGCATAAAACACACAGACCACACCATGCAAATTTCAAAAACCTGAGCGCAATTGCGTAGCTGCCAAACCAATATAGCACAACGAGCCTCGTAATACTATGGCCTAATCATACGATTCACCATTTGTAAATATGGACAGCTGTAACAAAGCTGCGCACGTAAAAAGACTCACATCGCGCTACAATATGCAACAATAGCCGCGTGTTAAAATTGACTAAGACACTACCGCTTCATGGCAATGTGTCACATTTGCATGCTAATCCTCATACCATGCAGCGTTATTTACATTCGGAAACCTGTCGAAAAGAGGCGCACGTAAAGGAGTCAACACCTCGCGCTCAATATGCGGACAATTGCAGGGCGTGAAAATTCCATCAATAAAATAACACTTCGTGGCAATCTGGAACATGTGCACATTGATATTCAACATACAAATTACAATTAGTAGCACCTCTTTCGCAGCACAGACTGAAGGCGCCCGGCGTGTCACTGCTCAAAATTCATAGAAAGGCCTCGACAGGCTCTCCTCTGCTCACAACTCGCCCTGTTGTCCCCTACATAAAGCATACAACTACCGACTCCGGACAAGTGACAAATTGCAAGCGTTTGCTTGGTGCACATAAAACAACCTTTACAAACGGGGCACTGTTGACGTGTCCTCACTTATGAAAGTTATACTTATAAACATTGGACACATGGAAAAGCCAGCCTCAGAGGACCGTTCTCCGAGCTGTGCGTCAGGCGGGCAATGATCAACAAGCAAATGAGCGATGCCCAAGGCCCACGTTGCTTTGCATAAACACCCACTTAATACCTCATGGTAGTGCTCAAGTGACCCGACCTGAACAACATATCCCCAGCGCATCACAGTCTGGGCCGCGGCACGCAGCTACCCCTGATATGCCAAGTCTCCCTCATCTACAATCCCCTTCCAACAAGCGAAATTCACCCACAAGCACCAGCCCCAATACACCCGATTCACCTTCCAGGCCCCCAGTGTCCGCCCCGCCCATGAACATGCCGGTGCGGGCCACAAGCATAGGGACATGAGCACACCGCCGATATGTGCGCCAACTCGGCTGCTATTCAAACGGCAAAACAACCCGGTTTCGGCACATTGTCGTTTCTGTGGTACATGGTGAAACTGCATATCTGCCCAAATTTAGTAGCCATTTGCCTGGAAAATATACTATCTGTAAATGATACTGCACTTCCACACCTTACTTTAGCAATATAAGTATGATTCTTGGATTTATCACAATCGCAATGATTTCAGTGAAACATTGATGGCAGCACTCCCACTCTGAAAATTGTTTTCCAAACACTGGAGCAGTATGCATGCCGAACAAGTTGCCGCAAGAGAAGTCTCGAACTAGTTCGCCATCTAGCAGCAGTAGTTGATATTTACATTAAACTAGAGCACAACAAAAAGCACTTGCTTGCTTTGTGCAATAACAGGTATAACGTATGTTACCGCTACCTCGCATTAGGAATAACAACGAAAACTCAAAAATGCTTGACACAGCTAACCTCAAGAAATGCTCGTTTGTTTGTATACGCAGGCTGCAAACATCGGGGGGGGCCACAAAGCCAATCCCCTGGCTGCGAGTAAAGGCCCCCAGGGACGCCCAAACCGAACGAGTGCGCGCCGTGCATGCACACGCAAACTTTGGAAGCGGCGGGGGTGTGGCGCCTGCCGCGGCCCCCTCATGCTCCCAACATGGAGTCACCACCGCCGAAAATATAACCTGACCCCGGAGCTCCCATGCATCGGGAGGCCCCCGTACCACCCCGCTAGGCCACAGCGCCGTCTTGCTAACCTCTCCATCTGGATTCCATCATAGGCCCCCTGCATGTGCACTTCTGCGTGTGCCTTATCCCTTAGTCCCCTTGGGCTATAGTGGCCACCGCGCGAGAGGGTGGCGCGCCTTCTCTGGCGGCCACCCGTGAACTACCTCGGGGCGGAGCATGACCCAAGCCAGCAATGCGCGGGTCCCCGGAGAGTGAGTGCGCCAGCGTGCCTAACATCGCACCCCCAAGCAGGTTAAATTAAAACCGGCTGCACAACCCAGAAAAGCTGTCGGTCCGCGGGCCCCCCATAGGACAAGCGCCCCTGGCCTCACATCGGCCAGCGGTGCCTCAAGATCGACGGTAAAGTGGGCACAGGCGCCATGCGCCACTGGGCCGGGTGGAGGAAGCGGGGGTGATGTTGGGGCTCAGGCAGTAGCCGGAGAAGTCTGATCAGATGGCCCGACGGTCATTTCAGCAAAAAACTGAAAACCGTCTACGCCTAGACTAGAACCCATTTGCCCACGGCCAAAGTCGGCAGCTTTGTTTGCTACACTGCAGGCACAGATATGAAACGCGCCCCAAGGCACAAGCGGTGCAGCCCAATATATCAACGGACGGCCCAGCCAAGGCCCGTGCCAGAGAGGAGGTGGAAGGGGGTTACCCACCCCGGTGCTGCCTGACCTAAAGGGCCGACCTTTTAGGGGAGGATGAAAGGACATCGCCCCTGAGCCGCCGGCCTCAAGGGAGGTGGCGAGGACTAACCTGAAAACCCGACGACCCCAAAACACGAACGACCTCCTAGACGGCGTGGCTGGCGGAAAAGAGGCCGCTGGGAGGGTCGGAGGGGTATACATACCCTCCCTCCCCCCCGGGCGCACCGGAAGTGACGCCCACACCCCCTGGACAGCGGGCTCCAGGTGGAAGCCCTCTGAGAATAGAGCGAGGGGTAGGCTTGTGCCGCAATGGCACTAAAGGGCCGCCCTTTTAGGGGTGCCCCCTTTGGGGGCGGCGGGCAGCCACATAGTCCCAATACCTGCATCATCCCGCACCTTCCCCTAGGCGAACGTGCATAAATAAACACACAAGACACTTTGTTTATGGGAAAAACTTGTTGCAGGTTTATTCCATACAAGAGTATGCAATAAGGTGGGTTATCTTACGGGCGATCCATGGGCAGGCAGCCATCCAACCTATGCTGCCCCTGCCCGCCTGATGAGCCAGCACTGGGGGATGGATTCCCGATCAGCGCTACACCTTTGTTGATCCACCACCGGATCACGTGGCACCTTGTTACCATCCTACTCACGCCCCTTTCAGGGTGGAGCGTAGCAGGGCAAACCCCCGGTTGGTCAGGCCCCCAACCGCCCGAAGGACTAACGGGGCGCCGTCACGGTTCTCCAGGACCCTACCCTGAGGATCCTGGTCTTTGGCTCTGGCACCCCTATTGTGCCGTGCAGAGGTACCCTTACTGTACCCGTCTGCCGCATAGGTACCCTTACTGTACCAGACTGCTTCCAGATCACCCTGTAACTCCGCCTGCAACACAAAAGAAAACATTAAAATGTTCAGTACACCTTGACCACCAGCCAAGCCGCAGGGTAAGAGGAAGGGAGGGAGACGGCGTGGCTGGCGGAAAAGAGGCCGCGGGGAGGGTCGGAGGGGTATACTTACCCTCCCTCCCCCCCGGGCGCACCGGAAGTGATGCCCACACCCCCTGGACAGCGGGCTCCAGGTGGAAGCCCTCTGAGGCTAGAGCGAGGCGTAGGCTTGTGCCGCAATGGCACTAAAGGGCCGCCCTTTTAGGGGTGCCCCCTTTGGGGGCGGCGGGCAGCCACATTCACTGGCATCTATATACTGGCAAGGAAAGTAAACTCGTATGGCAGGCCCTCTGGTGGCCTTTCAATATAAGTGAAGCACTCTCTAAAAGTCCCCTTAAAGATCACAGGAGACTTTAGGACACACTTCAGGGTGTCATACTAGAGGGCATTAATGATGGTACAAGAGGTAAGGATCTGTTAAATTATAAATGCATACCTAAATGGGCAGGGAGTTGCAAAGCTGAGGACAACAAAGAAGCAACCTCCGCATTAGAAGAGAGGCTGTGTGAACACCCATCTATGGCCTCGGCGATAACAGGAGACTTCAATCTCCACCATCTGGAAACAGACGTGGCCAATAATAGAAGCATCACACCCCACGGAAAGAGAATTTAGCAGCTTCCTTCAAGCTCATGAATTGGCCTCAGCAGAGACCTTGGCCTCCAAAGCACAACTTGCGGCACCAAGCATCTTCTCTTTCAATAACTGCACTACTGTAGCTGAAAAGGAGGAGGGAATATTAATTCTCACAGGCGCAAAAGATATCGGCGCTGAACCAAATAGCGTGAACAGTATGCAATTTTACACAAATATCAGCAGTGCTACAGGTGGGGGAAAATATCCCTTAAACCCCCATAAGCCAAGGACCCGAAGATCCTAAACAATGTTAAACATAAAGTTCCTATGCACACGCAATCAGTGAAACAGATATATAGCTCTGTTCTTAAATTTCATAGAAGAGAAACAAATCTTGGAAACGTTGTAGTTCATTTAATGTGGATTTTCTTGCATGACCAGCCAACGCGCGTTTTGTAAGGTGGATGAAAACCCCTTGACTTCTTCAGGGCTTTTCTGCATTCATATCAGAGCTCCCAATCTCTCCACCGGTGATAATTCCAACCCAGTTGGGTATATAGCTATCTTCTAATCATATACAAATTAATTCTCCAATCACCGGCTCTAAAAATAATCTGGTCTGTATTTCTTTGATCAAAACTTCAAATCCTCAAGAAAAGGTGCTCATAGTCCGAGTGCCGACTAAGCCAGATAAAGTGGCGAGATAAGCCGTCTGGTGTGCAATATTGTTACAAGGCGAGTACGCCAGCGCGTCCCAAAGTGTTCTCGAGTAAGGGTGAACCGGAAGCAGTGGTTGTCGAACCGGAAATCCTGTTTAGCTGTGATTTCCACTAAGAGCTAGACCGTCAACCTCAAATACTCAGTGCCCTCAATACTGCCCCACCGTAAAGCCACAATCCGGCACAATACCATAATGCGTCTTCACAAGTGCGAGAATGCAAAAAGAGAAGAAAAGGGTTAGAAGGTAGTGAGAAGTGAACAGACAGTTATTGTCATTACGTACAGTATTGAACCACCAAAACAAACAATTCTTGAAATTGGCGTCATATTAACACGTATTTTAAGATGTGAATCCGCCCCTTATTACAATACATTCAGTATATCAGGACAAAATTTGTCACACAATTTTCTTCTGTATATTCACACCAATATTAAACAAATAACAAGGTACGTTTCATTCTTCAAGATTGTGTACCTATTTAGCTGCATGTTATTCAAGAGCTGGATTGTCAACAATAGTTACTCAGTGCCCTCATTAGATTTGATGATGCCCTATCGTAATGTGAGAATCAGTCAGAGTGCAACATATGCGTTTTGTCGAGTGCGAAAAAAAGGAAGGGATAAAGGGAAGTGAGATGACAGGCAAAATTAATAGACAGTATAGTTATTATGTACAATATTTAAACACAGTGACACAAAATTCCTAAAGTTGGCGTAGTTCTATACGATTATCAGAAGGCCAATCCGCCCCTCAATTTTATACACTCAATTCATCAGGATAGAATTTGTCACACAATATTCACTTGATGTTATTGTGACTTAAATTAGACAATTTACCAGGTACGTTTCGCACTTGTAAACTATATTATGACAAGAATTCACCGCTTACATGTGGTGTGTGACATTGCGCCAGAAGACCAAAATGGTATTGTTGTACTACAGGCGATCCAGTGCTATACCTCATGACAATTACAAATTAGAACATGATGATATTTATGTCTTTATGTGGTCTTTCTGAGAGGTATCCCATTATTCCAAAATTCAGTATGTGTGTATAGATTGTTAAAGTCACATTGGAGTACATCACGCACCCCAAACTCTGAGAATAAATCATGTTAAGTCAGTAATCTACACGTAGAGTCAATCTCCCAGAAAATAATGCATTTCCCGATCGCTGTTAAGACCCCGTTCAAATGTCCTGAGGCGCATAATCCAAAACGCCTCTGAACGTCTCAATCTAAGTTCACGGTTCCCACCCCTTGGGCTGAGGTTTGTTACATCAATTCCGTAGAATATGAATTGTTTGTGTAGGCCCTGCGCAGGGCACTCCCATACATGTAAGGCCATCGGGTATCTGTGGTCCCTTTGTTTCACCGCTCGAATATGTTCCATGATTCTATCTTTTACGGGTCTGATCGTGCTTCCCACATACTTGCATCCGCAAGCGCACTCTAAGACATATACCGTAAACTTAGTATGACAGTTAATATTGTGTCTGATCTTATAACTCCCATTGGGACCTGAAAACTCCTTGATATGGTTTGAGGCCCAACGGCAAGCACCACAAGATCCACATTTGTGGAAACCCAGTGTCCGAGGTGTCAACCAATCTTCGCTGTGTCGGGCGCTAGGATAGCTGGGGCTAAGCCTGGCTCTGAGCGTTCTACCTCTTCTGAACGTGATCTGAGGTTTCCTGTGTATATATTTGGTTAGTGTGATGTCTTCTACTAGGTGTCTCCAATGTTTCCGTAGACTTTTGGATAAAACGGTGCTATAGTCATTGAAATCAGTGACCAATCTTACTGTATCGAATTTCTCCTTGGCAACTATTTTATCCTGTAGGGTGATTTCTCTACTGGTGTTCCTGATTCTCTGTTCTGCTCTATTCAGATTTAATCGTGTGTAACCTCTGTGTCTGAACCTGGACTTCATAGACATAAGGCAATCCTCAAAGTCAGCCTCATTACTGCAATTCCTGTTCGCTCTCATGAATTCCCCAAATGGGATTGCTTGTATCTGGTGGAGGGGGTGGGCACTTTTGGCATGAAGAATTGAATTACATGCCGTTTCCTTTCGAAAAAGGCGTGTGTGTAGAGAATTATTATTAATATAAATCTCTATGTCCAAAAATGTAATACTGGACTCACTATGATGTTGCGTAAACTTAATGTCATACTCATTGTTGTTTAAATAAGTACAAAACCGTTCCAGTTTCTCATGTGTGCCCGACCAGATCAATAGACAGTCGTCTATATAGCGACCCCAGAAAATAATCGAATCGCTAAATTCAGTTCCATTTCGTCCCCATATGATATCCTCCTCCAAACGCCCCATGAAGAGGTTGGCAAAACTGGGAGAGAATTTTGAACCCATGGTCACTCCCCTTTTCTGTCTGTACCATTGTTTGTCCACCATAAAGACATTATTCTCCAGTATGAGGCTCATCATATCAAGTAGCATGTCTGTATGCTGCCACTGTGTCACAGACCTCCTATGTAGGTGATGTTGTACCGCCCTCAGGCCCAAATCCAATTTAATGCTTGTGTATAGCGATACAACATCAAGCGTAACCAGAATCATACCAGGTTCCCATGTGAAATCAGCTAATACACTTAATATGTGTTTTGTATCACGTATGTAAGAGGGAAGGTTCTGTACCAGTGGACAGAGGAAAAGATCGACATATTCGGCTAAACGTTCTGTCGGGCCACCAATCCCTGACATGATTGGTCTCCCTGGTGGAAAGGGTAATAGCTTATGCACTTTTGGTAACGTGTATAAGCATGGATACTACGGTCTGAACACTTTTAGATATTTTAATTCGTCATCATTAATGAGTCCTGCTAGGTGCCACTGATTTAGTTTCTTATTGATTACCATAGTGAGTGGTCCTATAGGGTTTGCAATCAAACGTTCATAGCACATGTTATCACTGAGTTGGGATAGAATTTCGCTATTGTAGTCCGCTTTATTCATTACTACAATATTCCCCCCCTTATCCGCCTCTCTGATGATCAAATCCTTATCAGAAGTCAGACGGCTTATCTCGCCACTTTATCTGGCTTAGTCGCCACTCGGACTATGAGCACCTTTTCTTGAGGATTTGAAGTTTTGATCAAAGAAATACAGACCAGATTATTTTTAGAGCCGGAGATTGGAGAATTAATTTGTATATGATTAGAAGATAGCTATATACCCAACCGGGTTGGAATTATCACCGGTGGAGAGATTGGGAGCTCTGATATGAATGCAGAAAAGCCCTGAAGAAGTCAAGGGGTTTTCACCCACTGACGAAACGCGCGTTGGCTGGTCATGCAAGAAAATCCACATTAAATGAACTACAACGTTTCCAAGATTTGTTTCTCTTCTATGAAATTTAAGAACAGAGCTATATATCTGTTTCACTGATTGCGTGTGCATAGGAACTTTATGTTTAAAACTGCACTACTGTAGATGATATGTTTTTAAGTAAGAACATCAAGCAATAGATGTCACAATTTGAGATGCGGCGAAGCGAACTAAGTGATCACGCCATGCTTAGTGTAAACTCCAACCTCAACGTCGAACAACAGGGACAAATTGAGGCCATCAGTAACACCAGGGGCACAGAGGAACATAAGCTACTAAGTCAACATAAGCTACTAAGTCAAGTGGAATACAGCTATTTCGGCAAAATTGGAAAAATGGATAGTGGAGAAGGAAAATGGGTGGAAAAAAGAAATTCTCATCCCGTCCTTACAAAACTGGGGAACCTGGATAGCAGACTTGTGTACTGCCCTCTTAAGAGGGGCCTGGATGCCAACACACAAGAGGAACTGGAAATCCAGGAGCAATTTAAAAGATAATAGAGGCCTAAGGGATAGCATTTGAAACCTGAGGCAGGCAAAAAGGATCCACCCAAAAATTGGGGCAGAAGTCATTGAGACGGCGTACAAGCAAGCCAACCGAGAGCCCAAACATCTCACCTGGAAATTAAAACAAAGCCATATAGAAGATGAATGGATTAATATACATGAGCTGTGCAAAAACAACAAACAGAAGCAATTCTGGGATTATATAGCCAAACTAGAGAATGAAAAGATAGATTGGCGGAATATAGTAATTGCATAGCAAGCTCATGTAGCAAATATATATTCAACTGATTTAGGGGCATCGCGGCAAGGGGCCAGGGAGACCCTGTTGGCAGATAGAATATCGGCAGGCAAACGGCCCCCAAAGACAGATGATTGTAAGGCACAGGAACAGCAGGCTGTCGAAAAAGTTATAAAAAATATAAGAAGGGATGGGGGTCAACAGGGCCCAACGGCCTTCCAGGTGGCATGTTCAAAGATGGCCCGGCATATTGGGAAGAGACAAATTATAATCCCCTCACCCGCCGCCACACCACCCCAAATCACAGCTACTGCCCTTGCAAAATATTATTCCCAGATACTCAAAACATGCATAGGATCTCTAAAATAAATACTTAAAGCAATTTTTAAAGGGGAATCGAGCCCCTGGGACAGTTACATGCAAGTGGCAGTGTCCAAAATGGATTTAGCAATAGCCAATTGGTCATTGGAAGAAGGGAGTTACTTGGCAATAAAGAAAGCTTTAACTAAACAAGTTTTTCAGCTCTTGAGGGCAGAAGACATAGCCAGATACAAGGAAAAGGGAGAATTACCAGGCCTGACTTCCTCCTATGAAGCAAACACCTTGCAGCCATATTTGAATAGGGCACTGGGCAAGAAATGCCTGAAAGACATCCAATGGCCCAGGATAGTACAACTTCCAATGAAGGAATTGAACCCAGTATGAAAATGCCTACAGAAGGTAATTAAAAGCTGGCTGTGCAAATATAGAGCAGAGTACCTGCCACACCTTGTATGTTGCCCTGCTTTATTACAACAATGTCGGGCCCTCTTAAAGCCAATGTTCCTATGGCATGAGGGTAGGACCTGTGCAGAGGTAATCTCATGGCTTTTCACCTGTACAGTGCCTGTGGACCTGGCCAAATTCGTAAGGTATGTAAAAGCGGTCTGAATTGAACTGAATAAGATGACAGGCCCTGAAAGGTGCTAGGAATCAGTCAAGAAGTGAAAGTTTGGACTTGGTGGCATCACCTAACAAATCATAATCTACAGGTGCACCTTCAAAGCCATGGCTAGCGGCAGTGTGAAGTGCAGGGATTGGACCTACCATGGGGGCTGCCTAAGTGGGGAGGGGTAGATTTGCCAGGTAAAGTCAAAGCACAAAGCACTTTATATACAATCATAAGACTATCCGAACGTACGAGGAGGTTTTATAAGCTAGATTTATTTTTACTCTTGGGTGCAAGTCACAAGATAAGTAAGAAATACCGGTGACCCTCACTGCTTTTTATATATTATGTAATCATAGATGCACGTGTTCTTAATACCACCTGTTTTTAATTTGTCTGTATATATGTGTAATTGCAATGATTTTAGGTAATTCTGCAATATATTTTTCATTCATCACATGTGGTATCCCTCGACAGTAACCAGTCAAATCTGGGCCATGAGAAGTCAAGGTAGAGTCAATGTGGTCTGCATATGGCTGCGGTTTTGATCCATCCCTATGGTGCGCGTTAGGTCCACACACACATTGGGCGGGTAGCTTTTTTATCAGGATGAGTGTGGGACACAGGTTGGGGAGACTTCAGCCAGTAGCTGAAAGTGACCGAAGTTTCTGTAACATCAATATGGACATGATAGTGCTTTTGGCAAACGCTTTGAAGTTTGCAGAGCCTTCTGGTAAAAGAATGTGCCACGGTCCATGCAAGCAACACCACCCTGGAGTCTGCCGGGCCTCTAGGTTCCGAAAATGCCCAGCATTAGCAGCGGTCTCATGGTTCTGCCCAGCACCGAGCCAAAATGCTTCAGCCATGCCCTGTGGAAACAAAGAAAACAAGCATTGGCATAGCCAATAGGTCTCGCTTTTGGGACCTTATAAGTATTTAGTTATGCAGCACAATATCCTTGATGCAACAACATCAACTGTTGCATGGCTAAACACTTATAAGGTCCAAAAGGCGAGACCTATTGGCTATGCCAATGCTTGTTTTGTGTGATATCACTTATGATCGAAGACGCTCTTGTGTTTGGAAGGCTGAAAGAAAGAAGGGGGCATAGGAAAACTTGGTCAGCCCACTGTGTCCATTAGTGTTGTTTTCGCTTCTGAAGGCGTATATTTACAAAGTACCTTGTATTTTGAGCCTTTTTGGGTGGGAGGCGCACAATGTTTCAGTCTCAGATAGTCCCTGGATGAAGGGACAAATAAAGCCTTGTTTGAATCTGTTATTACTGGTGAGGCACAATCATTTGGTAGATGTTGTTGCTGGTAGCACTAAACATAATTGGTGCGCCGCTTGTTCTCCTCTGAATGCAAAAGACATTGCTCAGTTGCTCCATGTATGCTGAAATCGACTTTCATCTCGCTCGCATGTGTCACGAACTCGCTGTGTTGTTTGAAAAACGTCTTTGCGCCATGCACCCGAGCATTTAAAATATAAGGTAAGCCTCTTGGTTTAAAGTTAGCGGTGTTCGCTAGTTCCACCACGCTTGCCTGCACTTTATACGTAAAGAAATGGACTGTCATCTCGCTTGCGTGTAGCGCGAGCCAAGCTTCACGTTCGCTGTATTGTTTGAAAACCAACTTTGCGCCATGTACCCGAGCATTTGGAATACGAGGAAAGCCTCTTGGTTTAAAGTTAGCGGTGTTCGCTAGTTTTACCACGCTTGCCTGCACTCTGTACTCAGCACCGGCAGTTCTAACAAGAGAGGAGCGGGGGCGAGGCGAGCGAGCGCGGCAGCCTGCTCCAGCTGACCAGACGCTCGTGCGTCATGGCCTTTTGCCGGCATGTGTTTACAATTATCGCGCCCGCGTCTGGGCACGATAATTGGAAACACATGTCTGCCGCGCGTAACCATCCGAAAAAGGCCAGCCACGACGCACGAGCGTTTGGACTGCTTCTGAAACCCCCTTACTTAAAGTCTTCGCCAGAAGTAGCGCTTGCGCGCTACTCTAGGCTCGACCTAAAAAGGGTATTTTCGACATTTGCAGAGAATACTGGCTAGTAAAAGATGCTAGGTTAAATACAAGCCACACTATCCTGGATTTTCATGAGTCTCTATGTTTTCAGAAATGCCCAGAGTTGGTAACGTTCCCTGGAAAACATTCTGCAGCCATCCCCCATGGAGCAAGAGAGGACATTGTGTGCTGAGTCATATTTTTTATGTTTTCAAGGGATTCTGGGTTGAAAAACATGCTGGGATCCATGTATGTCACACAGCACTCTATTCCTCTAGGTGGTAGAAATGCCCAGGGTTGGCACCCTGGGTGTCCGCTGGCCTAGAGCCTGACTACTGCAGCCATTCCCCATGGAAGGTACATAGAAATTGGGATTTCATTGGGCATAATTGTGTCATATTGGCTGGTAGAGTGGAGGTAAACACCCCATTCTACCTCCACCTGAACGTAGAGATACTGTCTTGTGCTCAGTGCTTGGACCTGATGCCTAGGTGGCCCATTGCCCCACCCTATTCCATTTTCCACTTTATTCATTGGTAGCCTGATGGGCTTTCAGCCTCCCTAACTCAGCAGATTATAGCATTTAAACCCTATGTACACATTCCATGGGATCATTCTGAAATCCCAGCAGAATGTCAGAGAAAAAAGCGAGAAACAAAAGAGGATGCAGGGATTGACAATCCTGGTAGTCAACTGCAGTCCCACCATTCGGCACGAGACATTCTGTCCTGCTAGTTGGAAGATTGAGAGGTTGACGTCTTATTTTCCTTCCCTAGTGTGTAGAAAGCCCACCAGACACCACTGGTTTGTGTCCAAAAAAGAAATGGTTTGGGCCGCCAGCCTGTCTTGTAATCAGATCCAACCCCCAGGCATCAGATAGGGGCATATGTACAAGGAAATGGCGCAGTGCAGTGCTGAGGCAAATTTTGCAGAGCTGCACTGCGTCATTTCAATAATGCAGGGATGCGCCGTATTTACAAGAATATGGTGCACCCCCATGTTTTCCCTTGTGCTGGCACTAAATATAGCTGCCTAACACAGACACTCTTGAGCCATAGTGCAAAGGTCCCTGTGTTGCAGGGATGATTGTTTATGTGGAGGAAGGTTCCTTCCTGCACATAAACAATCAATAATAGCGATTTGCTACTTCTATGAGTGCTGCATTCTGCAGCATACATAGAAGTAGCAAATCACTGCTATTTAATGATTGTTTTTGTGGAGGAAGGGATGCCTTCCAGCACAAAAACAATCATTAATGGCATGTTTCTCTTTCTGTGTGTGCTGGAATGCAGCACACATAGAAAGAGCAAACACGAGAAGAAATAAAAGTATTTCTCCTTGTTGCACCAATCTAATTCCTGCTTTTGCATGGCAATAGTTTTTGGCTCTGCTTCAGATCTACAGATCCTTGTAAATCTGGGGCAGTGTCAAAAGCAATGGGTGTTGCAGTGGAAAGCCCACAGCAACACCCATTGCCCGCCCCTTTCATGCAGATACCTGCGTAAAAAGGGTCCCATATATACAAAGCAGTGTTAAGCCATGGAAAATGGCTTAATGCCGCTGTGTAAATATGGTGCAGGGCATTGCACCACCGGAACGCCCAAAAAAGTGATGTTCCAGTAGTGCAATCCCCTTGTACATATATCCCAATAGTCTTACTACCACTTCTGGGAGGCAGAGAAGGGGGTTACCTCTCTGCTCCCCCATTTGTTAAAACTATGCCCAAAGGAATCCATGTTTCCTCTCACTTACAATGCGGATGGCTGCATAATAGGCATCCAAGGGGTAGAAAGATTGTTTGGGTTCCAGGGGAGGTAAGGGGCTTGACGCCTGGATTGATTTCAAATTGAGAGCTTGAGAAGCACTTCAGATGTACTGTCTCTATTTGCTCCGCAGCACACCCTTAACTAGGTGCATCCGGCGCAAACCCACTGTCCTCAGCACTGGTGCAAACTTTGACAGTTCATGGCTGTGCTGGGCAGAGCGCATCAGTGAAACACAGGGTCGCAGGTTGCACTTCTAACTGATTCAGAGCGAATTTTAGGAGGGGGCATGGATCCCTACTGCAGAAGGTTGCAGTGTATTACTGCACCCACCTGCTAATGAATTAGTTGGTGGGGTCCCTGCTCCCTGGGACCACTGTGAGCACC
This sequence comes from Calotriton arnoldi, assembly GCA_963921515.1. Lineage (NCBI taxonomy): Eukaryota > Metazoa > Chordata > Amphibia > Caudata > Salamandridae > Calotriton > Calotriton arnoldi. The sequence goes on from CAWUFW010005561.1 coordinate 683,543, forward strand.
TCAGGGGGCCCACTGACTGCGTTGCTTCTATGTGGTGCACAATCTATGCACCTCCCGGCAGGTTTCTTGCCTCTGTGCCCACATCTGTAATATGGCATGGGTGCCAAGGCAAAGTGTTCCTCCATTTGCAAGGAACCAAACCACAGCCTGCCTTCACCTTGGGGCATAGTGCAGCCAGGAGGCTATAAAACTATAATATTCGTTTTGCCTTTTGCTGCTTTCCGAAATGAATGATTCTCACTACCACAGGCATGTTCCGGGTACATAATGCGTCATATAAGTTTCATTTTTATGACTTTAATTAAATTAGCAATAATAACCTGAGTCATTTAGTAGAAAGTGTGAGCTGGAGGCAGATTGTCTAATGAAACAGAGTCATCACTGTAATTAAAAGCTTTTAGTTCCACAGATACAGAGTGAGAGCATGGAGCTTAACAATTTGGCAGTAATGACTGAAATGACTTTTATTACTTTAACACACTCTTTGGAAATGAATGGGTTGTTTTTTTCTGTGACTAACCAGCATTTCTATTTCATTTTCATCATAATGTGCAATCGGCACCATCCATTAAGCAATAAAACCGAAATTGAAAATATGGAAGAATACATACATTAATTTATGTTGGATCTTTCGTTGGATAAACCATGAGTTATCTATTGATTAGTGGAAGAACAAATATGTAGTGATGCTCTGTACTATGGCATGCAAACCGCTCTAATAACTAGCAAAGTCAATAGTTGCCAACTTCAGCAGACCTACCGGCTTTGACAGTAATGTTTGATGATGCTGTTCAGAGTGGGCCAAAGAGAAAAAAGGGCGCCGGCAACAGAAAAGATGGGGAAGTACACAAGGGGTTGTGTGGAGAGGGTATTTAGCCAAAAGCAGCACGTATGGGACAAAGCAAGCAAATGCAAGCACTCACATGGACGGCTGAAAGAGAAAGAAATCAGTAGTTGCGTACAAGTCATCCAAACAAAAGAATGGTAAAGCGGCCATGCTGCAGGGCAGGCACAAACTCAAGAAGAGGGATGGAAGCCATTGAATAAAAAGCAAGCAAATGAGAATTTTTTTACAAAACATCTTTGTTGACAACATTTACCATTTTTGTATATCTATGTCTAAAAAGCACTATACAGCGCTATGCAGTTCTGGATTACCAAATATGCACAGTAGGCACCGGCCTATGGGCCTCACTCCTTTTAGGGGCCCGCGACTACGGATCAAAATACAACTTAAAGTACATAAACCAGAGTCATCAGATTCACATAAGTTTGTCTCTTGAAAGCTCATCTTCTGGCAGCAGTCAGTTTGTAAAAAACATCCGGTGCATTGGGTATTAGGAGATAATGTGCGTGGGGGGCCCGAAATGTCGACTGCCTAGGTGCCTCCACAGGGTTTAATCCGTCACTGGCACTATGAACCCTAGATGGGGCAATTTATGCATTAAAAGACAATAAATAAACAAACAAAGGCTACAAATTGCCTCAGACCATTCTGAGTTCAAAATGGGGAGGGGGTGACAAAAACACAACATATCTCTATTGGGTTGTCGGCCACTTTCCGTGCCTCGCACTTCAGCACACCAGCCGCTCCTATGAAGGTTTATTTTTCTCTATCTGAGTATTATCCCAGTATTTGTCTTCTTGTACTTTATCTGAGTCTCCTTCCTTGTCTCTATTAATATCTCGATGTGCTGGTATTTTATTCTCTTCTGTTTGTCGTTATCGATGTATTTCTTCTCCTCCCTCTGCTGTCTGTGATATATGGGTCTGTAGGTTAATTTGTCCCGAATTTCTCCTCTCTTGTATTCTTCTATCTCCTCTTGTACCCCTAGAAGGTGGAATCTTCTTCCTTGGTGACAGCGCAGTTTATTTCAAGGTGATAACATGACGGCTCATCCTTTCATGGACCGTCCACATCATCACGCTTCTCGTGCTGGAAGTGTGCAGATTCATCTGACGCTGCCGGGATACAAGCATTGAAAGGCTTGCAGAGAAGACATTTTACAATTCCCAAAATATTTACAAAACTGTTTTCTCTCTCAGTCCTCCTCTCACTCAGGGCCTTATTTATGAAGGCCTTGTGACACTTTTGCACCGCTGTTGCCTCACCTTTCGTTACGCAGTGGTGGCGTAAACAATGCGCCACGTTGCACCATATTTACAAGGTGACGCATCAAGGCAGATGCGTTACCTTGTAAAGCCGTGCACCACATCATACCTGCGTCAGGTCTAAAGTATGCAGGATGGGCATTCCCACATAAAGAAGGGTTGTAGAAGTGTTGCAGTGAAATCTATGAGATTTCACTGTGACACTTCTAGGACGCCACCGGGTCAAAACCTTACGCCTGCCTCATGGCAGGTGTAAGGGTGACGCAGTGCCATAGGCACAGGCCTACCCCATGCATTGCTGGAGTTGCGTCATGGTTGCAACACAACTCCAGCAATGCGTGGCTTTTGCAATGACAGATACATCATGATTCCTGATGTATCTGTCATTCCTTGCGACATGGAGTGCCATACATTAAATACGGCGCATCCATCATGTCGCAAGGAGGGCACAGTGGAAACTGTTGCATCACTGTTTTATCGCAGTGATGCGACAGTTTTTATAAATGAGGCCCTCAATACTTTTCTTTCTTTGACTCGCTTTCAATTACTCTCTTTATCTTTGCTTTCACCAGGCAGATGATGTGATGTTTGGATGTGCTCCGGGCAGCCCCCTAGTTCCTGTGGTTAGAAGTCTGTTTTTGGCGAGGGTAAGTTTTTCCTGTTGTGAGCTGCATATGTTGTTTCCTTCGATAGCAGTGATAGCCTTGTGCCTGGATGTGAATGCGGACACCTCCGTAGGGACCTGTATTGGTTGGTCCTGCTGCTGTTTATGGACACAGGTTGAGTGGACACTTAGGTCCAGACATACTATGAGTATGCACTGAGGTTGTTGCATCACTTTTGTGGTGCAGCCTCGGCACAAAATCATTTTTGGCATTTACTGAGCCACTGAAAGCCACCATGCACTGCTTTGCGTGGTTTGGTAAATATAAAGCAAAACAGAGTAGAGCACGGTGTTGCCTTGTATTACTTTGCATCAGGTAGGGGTTACATGGGTGAAGCATGGGGTTACAAAGACTTGTAAACCTGGGTTTACGTAAAATGGTGCACCTACCCGACAGAAGCATAACAATGAGAAATATTTTTTTTCTCCTCGTTACTTTCTCTTTTCATTTGTGCTACATTCTGCAGCACATATAGAAAGAGGAATATGCCTCTAAGGATAGTTTTTGTGCATGAAGATGTCCCTTCCTGTACAAAAGCGATCCGGCCTCTACTGCTGGCACCCTTGCACTATGGTGCAAGGGTGTCTGCGTTGGAGCTAGGCAACACTCAATGCACCAGCACAAGGAGGGAACAGAAATAGTGTTTGGCCCAAATATCGTAAAAACAATATTGTCAGACAAAAACATTGTGTCAAGAATATAGGGATATCAAAAATATCATCAACAGGAATACGGAAGGCAAAAATATAATTTTAGTGTTTTTAGTATTGTTGTAAAAAGTATTGATGTAAAGTTATCTTTCTTTGTAGTATTGTTTGTAAGTGTTAATTAGTATGCAATTTATTGTGCTATGTTTTATTGTATCTGTTTTTTATTTGTTTTATTAGCATGATTATTTTTTATTTATGAAATTGTTGAAATTTAAATATTTAGTTATATTAATGTATATAAATAATTGTTTAATACTATTTTTGGTAGCATGATATTAGGTTTTTAGAGGATAAGGGTGGGGAGATAAAAAGAAAATATTTTTTAAATTAAAACGTATGTTAATAATTTTGAAGTTATGCAAATTAATAATTTTGAATTTAGAAATATATTTTATTAAATTAATATGTTTAATACATTTGAATTTTCATTTGAATTAATATAATTTTTAAAGGTATGAAGTTATTTAAACAATATTTTTAAATATATAACAACATTTTTAATAAAGTAAAATGTTTAAAAATAATTTTATGAGAAAGTACATATTTTAATATTTTTAGAAACAAATTATTTTCATGTGCAGAAAGTTTTTATTACATTTACTTAAAACTGTTTGTATTTTATAATTGTTAATTTTGGAATAATAGTTTATTTTTATTTTCATTAATTTATGGCTTAGAGTTTTGGAATGTTAGAAAAATGAATCAAAAATAATTAACTAATAATAGTAATTAAAACGTATTTTTTTATATTTTAATATATACATTTTTATATATAGGTTTGTAGTTTAGGGTAGATTGTTTTACATATTTTTTTCCATTCAATAGTAAAAAGTGTATGAGTATGCATTATTAATTGTGTATTTAAGTTGCTTAATATGTGTTACTTTGTTTAAAATGTTTTATATTGAAGTTGATGTTGTAAATTTCACCTCTTTAGCGTCCAACACCTTTTTTAAATGGCCTTAGATTGGAGTGGGATTAATAAATGTCATACTTTTAGTGCCTAACACCTTCCCCAAATTGGTATTGATTGGAGTGGGAATAGTAAATGTCACCCCTTTAGTGTCCAACACCTTACCCAAATATGGTTGAATTGGAGTGGGAATAGTAAATGTCACTCCTTTAGTGTCTAACGCCTTCCCCAAATTGGTTTAGATTGGAGTAGGAATAGTAAATGACACCCCTTTAGTGTCCAACATCTTCCACAAGTTAGATAGATTGGAGTGGGAATAGAAATTGTCACCCCTTCAGTGTCCAATGCCTTACCCAAATTGGTTTAGATTGGAGTGGGAATAGTAAATGTCACCTCTTTAGTGTCCAATGCCTTCTCCAAATTAGATTGGAGTGGGAATAGTAAATGTCACCTCTTTAGTAACCAATATCTTCCCCAAATTGGTATAGATTGGAGTGGGAACAGTAAATGTCACCCCTTTAGTGTACAACACCTTGCCTCAATATGGTTGGATTGAAGTGGGAACAGCAAATGTCACTCCTTTAGTGTTCAACACCTTCCCCAAAGTGGTTTAGATTGGACTGAGAATAGTAAATGTCACCTCTTTAGTGTCCAACACCTTCCTCAAATTGGTTTAGATTTTAGTGGGAATAGTAAATGTCACCCCTTTAGTGTCCAACATCTTCCCCAAATTGGTAAAGATTTGAGTGGGAATAGTAAATGTCACCCCTTTAGTGTCCAATACCTTCCCCCAATATGGTTGGATAGGAGTGGAAATAGCAAAAGTCACTCCTTTAGTGTCCAAAGCCTTCCCCATTTAGATTGGAGTGTGAATCGTAAATGTCACCCCTTTAAAATCCTATACCTTCCACAAATAGGTATAGATTGGAGTGGGAATAGTAAATGTAACCCCTTTAATGTCCACTGCCTTCCCCAGATTGGTATAGCTTGGAGTGGGAATAGTTAATGTCAACCCTTTAGTGTCTAACAATTTTTTTTTAAATTTATTTTGAAGTGTGATTATTTAACTTTATTATTTTATTCAGAAATGTTTCATTTGACTTTTATTTGTACAAATTATAAATACTATGGCCGTCATTACGATGGCGGTCGCTCGGACCGCTGACAGCCATCATATCGGGCATTGATCATCATCCAACAATGAGTCCTTGGTCCTACCTGCCCTATTAGGATAAGAGCGCCGTGCAGGCAGGAGTAAAGTGTTTTTTTCTTCTGCGACTTGTGCTGCGGCCCAGGAAAAGGGCCGCAGCACAAGCCGCAGTTGAAAAAGGCACTTTGTGCACATCCATGGACCGAGTGCCAGGCACCATGTGGTGCCTGGCACACGGTGCATGGATACATGGAGGAGGCACTACATGTGCCCCCAAGGGCCACTGAACAGGGGCCTATGGGGTACGGGGACCTGCTTGAGGTCCCCAAAGTCCTTTTCCGTCTGCCTTTTCATGGCGGTGAGACCGGCATGAAAAGGCAGTCGGAAAAGGACAGCCTAATCCCTACGGCGGTGTCTGCACAGGCACTGCCTCCATTATAGGGTTAGGATTCTGAACGCCACCCGGATGGGATCTTGGATCCTGTCGGAGGCGGCGGTCCTACCCCCGACCTCTGTGGTACGACTAGCTGCATTGTAATGCAGCAGTTGGACCGATGCCCTAGATGTCGGGCGGACCACCACCGACTGCTTCTTGATGGCTGTCCGCTGCCATCGTAATGAGGGCCTAGTGATTGTTATGTGGAATTGTTTGGTTTATGTGTTGCAATTATTTTGTGTGATGGATTGAGTTTGTTTTTTACTTTCTTGGCTGGCGCTGTTACATTGTGTTTTAGATAATATATATATGGTGTTATATCAGTGTTCATTAACATTGGACTATTAATTTATTTTGTGACTGATAATTTTGTGACTGATGTAATAAAATATTATAATTATTATTTCAAATAGAGCAGATTTGGTATTTTTGTTTAGAATTTGTCTTCGTTTTGGAGGATTTTGGTAGGTTACTTTTTATTTTATAATATGCTTTTAGCTATCATTTCTAAGAAATGTACTCCTTTGTTACTTGTTAAAAGTCTGACTTTAAATTGTAGCTTATCGTACATTCTTTTGGTTTGTTTGCTAAGTTTAGAGGCAATTTGGGAAATATATTGCTACATTCTTAGTTGTGTGTAGCTTCCTTCTTTTTGTAATGCTTCTATAAATTTGCACAGTGTAGGTTGGGTTCTGCCTAAAGTGGATTGGAAGGCATTGTGCCATTCTTCCATTGTGTTCTTTGTTTTTGTTTCCTGTGCCAAGGTGCTGTCATAGACATTCCACCATGGCATTTGGAATTTGGGCTTGTGTCTGTTCCCTGAGCGATGCGGTCTTCCAAACCAACTACGTTCAGAATAGTCCATTAGAGGGCTACGTTTGTTTTCATTTTGTTGGTAGAAAGGGCTTTCTATTAGTAAATTGTAATGGATGGCTACCTCTGTGACAGGGACACAAGCTAGTGCTATCATTTGTTTTTATTTCGAAGGCAAATTGGCTGTTTGTAGAATATTCTACACTTAGTGCAGATTTTTGGAGGTGTTTCCATATACTTTGATTAAAATGATAGTAACAGCCTTGTATGGCTGTGTGATTGTAAAGTTTTAGAATGTTTGAATCGTGGCTTGCTCAAAGTCTCTGGTTTGTTTGGAGGGTAGTAATTATTTATTTTATGTTTGATATCGTGTAAGAGGTTATATAGTAAGTGTTGATTTGTTTATTTTGTAGTAGGGCATATATGAAAGGGATATTTGTGTTTTGATATTCACTATGTATGGTGTGTATCTGAGTGAATGGTTTGGGACACATTTTGAAGGTCCCATCCATCATCCACGTTTGACACTGACTACGTTTTAGTACTTTATCTGCTGTTGAAAATATTAGGATTTGCTTTTCATTATTTAGGTTGTCATGTAAAAGAAAAAGTTCCTCATTATTGGTCATTGTTAAATGTTCAGGTATGTGTATGTCTTGGTATCTTCTAGGGGCAGGTGAAATATCACTGGTGGCTTTTTTTAGTTTGTACAATTAAATGTTTTAAAGTGGGGCTAGGTGATAGTTGGCCTGTGATGTGTTCAGTAACTTTAGGTAGTATATCTTTAAGGATTTTGCTTGTGGGCTCTTGAGAGCCAGTGCTTGCCTCTCTTGCCTGCAATAACTCCCTTACTTCTATTTCTGTTACATTTGGGGGATGGTTGTGATCTCTTACATGAATTACAACATATTTTGCTGTGGCCCTCCCATAGCATGCATTAGAATAATACTCAGTATATTTCCAGCTTATAGTTTATGTTGATGCACCTTCTTGACTGTATGTGTAGCCCATGTGATTAAGTAACTGCTTTCCTTTCTGCGAAGTGATATACTTTGCAGCTTCTGTCATTATATCTGAAAGTAATTTAATAGTATAAATATATAGAATATTTTAAAGTTTGTACATTTGTTGTTTACATGAAAAAATGGGCAACTACTTCCAATTTGTATACTTACATGTATGTTCTGCTTAGATGTTTGACACAGTTTTGCAGCTTTCCGTTGGGGGTTTTGTAACGTGGAGCAAGTGCTTTTGTTTTCTGTTGGACAAAAATAATCATAAGTTCCATTTTAAATATTAATTTGTTGGTAGTTTGTAGAGGGTGTGTTCATTAAGTTCATTTTAGTTCCCTATTTGGGTATGTTTATACCTTTGTATTAATTTACGTACAATGACTGTTTTTAGGTCTCGCGCCTAGCGTTGCAGTGCGCAACACTGCTTGTGCAGCGCGAGTCCTCTTGTAGGGGGTTTTTAAACTGACCTAGGAATCGCACACGCTCGTGCGTGTGCGATTCGTTTTCCCCCTGGCTATTGGGCTTTGCGTGCGTCTTTATAAGAAAGACAGCATGCAATTGGGTAAAGGCGGGCGCATGTCCCGCCTTTGCCGCGCCCATTCCCACCGGTGTCTAGCACGCGCAGCAGCGCGTGTTCGCATCGCTGCCGCGCTCCCTTCCCCCCCCGCTCCTCTGTGGTGCGCGCGCACCACTGGTTTCGATTCCCGCGTTCGAATTTCGATTCCGTGCTTGTTTTTTATTTTTTATCTCCTCATCTGCCTTTCTCGTCCCCTGAAAACTAACGATCAACATACAAAGTCAAAGGGCTGCGTTTCAGCCTGCAGACTAAATAACAGGTGTTCTTACCCAACTCAACGGAACTCGTAATAATTTCAGAATGATAGAAGGTTCCTGCGGTTAATGGTTTAAAACCTGCCCCTGGTTTGCACGCGGACCTCCGCAGCTTGTGCATTAACCCACTAAGTATCACAAAAGACCGGAAGCGCACATTCTCGCACACCAATTCCAATCAAAGCAGCCAGCTTGTGTCAAACCTGAAATAGTCAGGGTGCTTCAATGTACCACCCCGGGGAAATCGTGCACTCGGTCGGATAATAAACATGTCAATATTATTGTCTCAGTGCTGTTTAATGACTGCGAGATGACTCAATTCCCTCCTCAACTTTCCCATTTGCTCCCAAACACGCTAAACTCCTTTCCACATAAAGACGTGGGAATATACGCGAAACGAATGCAAAAAATACCAATTAAGACACAAAGTTCACTTTGTTCGTGGCTTAGAAAAACAAGCACCCTGTACCGAGAAACCACCTCCCTGCATGCTCCGTAACAGGCCGGCGCTAAGAGGCTTTAGCCAAATCCGCAAAAGAACCATGCGAGCCAGACAGGGCTTAGAAGGAGACGTGGTCCGGCGGCCAAATCACTGACCACCTTGCTCAAACGCAATGTGTGGTCTTGGGCAAAACTGCCCCACACACCTGCGCCGTTGTGTTTTTTAATTTGCTCACATTGCCAGCGCATAGAAACCGGCTGCATAATAACTGGACATTTGCAGCTATAAAGGTGGGGACACTTACCTTTAACAATCCATGGGAGCCTCCTTGGCTGAAAATCTGAGGAAGTCCAGGTAGCAGAGGGAATATCCTGGTCCAGAAGGTGAAGGGTGCACCAGCCCCTGGGGGTCAGAAAGAGCTGTCACTGTCCCGGAATAAAAGCTGTCACTGCCCTGAGGCGCCCAGGCTGCCTACCTCGCTCTGTCACCGGCTGCCTTGGATACAATGCGACCGCCTCCCCATTCAAACTCGCTGATCCCTCTTAAGGGGAGGGGAGGAGATTATCGGAGCCGAGATGTGTGTATTCAGCCTGACATCAGAGGGAGAGGCGGAGCCCTCCGCCCCGGGAGATGACCTGCCACCTCCTAGCAGGGCGAGCCTTTACAATCAAAGCTGGCATCAGGCCTAGTCCTACATTCGCCACAATGGCTCTGACCTGCGCAGGTCTATTAAAAGACTACAAAGCAACACGGGTGCTCCCTGCGGGCACTGAGAGCACTGCTGCCCCCATGAAGGGAACTTGTCACAGGGCAAGAGGTCAGAGGTACCGGGCAGCCATGATAGCATTTGAGCTCGCGTGACCCCGTGTTTGTTTTTGGGGAACAAGTTACCATCATTGTTCTCACCAGGGCAGCCCAGAAGGTGACCCTTCTTATCCACCTGTGCTATCTATAATCTCAGGCCACGAGTTGAAATCCCATCAGGGCTACACCAGTCTTTTATCTTTATGATGTCGACAAAACTGCAAATTAGCAGCAGAATGCAAACAAATCGATATTAAATAGCAGGAAGCAAATTAATATCACTATTAGGCCTGAAGACAGGTATTTGCTATATGGAATTTCACAGATAATTATCCTAGGCAATTGTTTTGATGTTGGTTACCCCCTGTGACAAACCCTGGCTGTAGACTGCAATAGGTCTCGCATTTACGCGAGTTTAAGCTATTGGCATTGTAAATGACAATGCCTTTTATTTATGTTCTAAAAAACGAAAACAAAAATAAAAGGCATTGTCATTTGCAATGTCAATAGTTCAAACTCGTTTTCCATTCTCATTCCTTTTGCCTGTCCTCTAGGGGTCCCATCCAGGTACTCTCCCTCTTTAAATTGTAATCTCAAATAAAATGCTTTATTCACAGCTCCCGGCCTGGACTGCAAATTAAAGGAACTGTGCCTTGTAATTTACACAGTAATAAACTGTAAATGTAAACATTATGGCACTTTAAGTTAATAATAATTTTTCCGCTATAACAAATGTACCATTTTTCATCTGTCCCCTCAGCCCCCACCTCTTGTGTTTGTGTGGACCCGGTGCATGGCGGGGAGCAAAGCCTCTACATTTTCCATCGTGGACATTCTGTGCTCATCTCAGAATTAATTTTCCACAGCATAATTGTTTTGCAGTTGCTTGGTCCCTGCGTGCCTGCTCCGCTGGTCCTAGTGTTTTACTTCTCTCCTGCAGCCCATGTTTAGCCTTGCCCAGGACTGACTGATCTTCCTCCTTCTTTCAGGCCATCTGTTTCAGTCCTTTTATTTATGCATTTTCTATCTCTCTCTCTTTGGCCTTCTTTAAAAGTTTTTTTGTTACTTTTTTGTTGTCTTGCTGGCTATGTGTTTAAATATAAGGAGTAGCAGAGCCTTTGTTTTCAGTAACTAAACAGCTTTCCAAGTTCTCCGTTATGCAAGCAGCCGTAGCGCGTGCCCTTTCGTACTACCAAGCAATGATGGGGCTTGTAGTCCTTTCACGTTATTCCCTTCACAAGATCTCCCAGGCTTAATCCTGGCCACACTCAAAGTCTTTCTTTCTTCTGTAGTTGTTGACCCGTCCGTGCTCACTGTATCCTTTTCAGGGACCACAATTGGGCATTTTGTTGACAAGCTGATTCTGTGCAAAATGCTATTGCTTTTTTATGACTGGTGGCACTGAATTGCAGGAGGTGACTGCTCGTTGTCGGAGGCAATTGGAGTACACTGCTGAGATTTTGGCCTGTTTTTTATGTTAGGTCGGTGGAGGCTTTCCTTAAACAATTGTATGATTTTGGGACTCATTCTGTCTGGTGATGGAGTGGTTGTGGGTCATTTCTAAAGGGGGAAAAGGGTCGTTGAGGTATTTTTCTTAGGAATGAGGAATGATATTCTTAGAGGTTATGCCATATTTTTTAAATGCACTTACTTTCCCAAAGGTCTGGCCCTGTTGCACTGGGGAAGATCTTTAAAATATAGCAGATAAAAGGAGAATGCTACTGTTCCAGAAAAATAATTCTATAAAATAACAGCAGGTCGTTGGGTTGGTGCAAACTTGTAATTGTTCCTTTTCATTTATTTATGTTATGTGGTGTGAAAGGCGGTTTATTCTGGTGGTTAATGGGTTGTGAATTTTTCCTTAGAAGTTATGTACCATGTGGTTATGGGTTTTTAATTTGAAGTATGGTATAAGGTAGTAATTCCTCATTCTAAGTCCTCTAGGCAGTGCTGCTAGCTGCTACCATGGTCCTGTCGGTAATTCCTCATTCTAAAGTCCTCTAGGCAGTGCTGCTAGCTGCTACCCTGGTCCCGTCGGTAATTCCTCATTCTAAGTCCTCTAGGCAGTGCTGCTAGCTGCATCTTTGGGCCTGTCAGTAATTCCTCACTCTAAATCCTGAAGGCAGTGCTGCAGCTGTGTCTCTATTCATACATCCACTACACTCCAAACCAAAACACATGGGCAAAAGACATTGTCATTTACAACCCCAATAGCTCTAACTCTAAAAAATGCTAGACCTATTGCATTGCAAATGCTTGTTATAGCTTTTTGCTGGTTTGTGATAGTTGCTATTTTCTGACAGTTTATCTCTTTTTTAAGTAGTGTTTTGTTTTTAGAAAGCCTATGTAAAGAGATAGAAGTTGGCGAGTATTTTTTAGACGATTTATTTAACGTTTTTACATTTAATAATAATTACATTCGAGTATAAATATAAGTTTTACTTACAGGGTTAGGTAGTTGTTGAAAGGTATATATTTTTTCTTTAATTATCTGGTGAGAAAATCTCATCTTGCAGTGTTTGTCGTTTTTGAAGTAGTTGTTTAAATAAGTGTATCTTTTATATTGTTTGTTTGAGTTTATTGGTTAAAGTTGTTTATAATTTTAATTTATTGGTTGCTTTAGTTTGAATTTTTTTATTTGGTCAATCCTTCTATGGTAAATGCTAATTTAGGTATTATTTTTTATTTTTATATATGATACATAGTTTGATACTTTTGAATACAAGCATATATTTTGAACATATATATATTTTTATCTGGGTTGTAGTTTAAATGTTTGTAGTTCATGTTAACTTTCTGGGGGTTGTATTGTTATACTTTTAGTTTTTGAGGTGAATAGTAAAGATTTAGTTGATGTAATATGTGTAGAAAATAGTTTTGACCTTATTTGAAGCAATTGTTTTACGTACAAAGTGCCCTTTAGTATATTTATTAATGATAATTTTATTATTTTGGTGATAATATTGTAATCGATATTGTGTGAATTGATATTTATGACATACTTTTTTTTTAGAGGTAACAATATTTTTGTGTCAGATATTTTTGTTTTTGCTATAGTTAAAAATCTATATTTTTAACAATGATATTTGTGTTCTCGATAGTTGTGGTTTTACTAGTTAAGTTAGGAAGTCAATATTTTTGTTATAGGTATTTAATTTTGGCTGTCTGAGGGATCCAATATGCTTTGTGGTGCTCTGAGGCACCGCCAAGCATATTGCGACTTTCCTCACCACCAGCAGTTACATAGAGATTCTTCCTCTATGTAACTGCTGGCTGTGAGAAAAGAAAGGGAGTGCATGCAGGGGAAACATGTTGTGCCCCCCTGTAGTTTTGCACCACCAGTTCCTGCACAACATGGTGCATTCCTTCCCGTGCAGGAACCTGCACTGACGGTTCCGCAATGGTGTTGTTTAAGGCTCACAATGAGCCTTTACACAGCACAGCAGCGGGACTGCCACATCGCCAACCTGCCACACCACAAAAGTACTTGGAATCTGGCAGGCGGGCAGTGACGACTCTTGGGGGTGCGGGAGCGTGGCGGTGGTATGCCGCCCGCTCCCGCACCACCGAAAGTCATAGTCAGGCCTTTAGTCACTCTGCAATGAAATAGAAATTATACGTTTCTTGATTCATAGTCATGTTAAATACAAAGCTTTACAAAATAGTAAATGTTGTGTACATACCTCCACCATGATGGAATTCCAATGGCTTTCCTTGCTGTTGACGCAATCCTTCAAACTAGCTGCATCCTCTATAATGCCATCACAACCAGAAACAACACTTGTGTGGATGACATGCTCACCACCTTGTGTGGCTCTCGGCATACAGTATCATATTAGAGATGAAGAAGTGAAGAAAATCAAAAATATGGGAATAGGCATTCTCCCTTCATGCACCCAGGATGTGGAACTGGATCCCCATATGCATAAGGGAAAACCCAAACCTGCTCCAATTTAGAAAATAGCTGACAGCATACCTTATTGAAGAACATTACATCAAGACAAAGTAATAGTCACCCTCCACTCCTACCACCCTGTTACCCCTCCCATTACTCAAAGACTGTATCCTTGTCTTAGACCATGGATTGCATAATATAAATACCACGTACACACATACATAGGCCTTATATATTAAGTTGGAGTCTGTATTGTTTCTGGGACACATTTTCTTGTGTGGTGGCAGTGAAACTCATCAGTATGCTTTATATACGTATGTATCATGTATATATTTTATTTTATAAAACGCAAACCTAGTTACATAGCAAATGAACACCGGTCCCCATATCCCTCATCCAGTAATAGCTATAATGGCGAGATCCTTACCAGTTACTGCATTACCCCATCAATCTTCTTTGTTACAGCCACTGCATTATCAGTCCTGGACTGTCCTAGCTCGGCCCTGCCAAGTGACAACCCAGAATGTGCTCTGGGTAGCTAGTCCTTACATGCACTCAAAGAGAGAGAAAAAGCAAAGCCTGAGCTTTGTGGAAAGCAAATAGTGGCATCAGAGCGTCTGCCTACAGTAGGTGTGTTTGACTTGGCCCATTCTGCAGGGTCATCCTCAAACTTTTTGCCCTCACCCTTCTGTTTTCTGAATCTGCTTTTTCAGCTTTTAGGACTCTGCACTCATTACCACTGCTAACCAGTGCTAAAGTGCTGGTGCTTCTTGAAACATGGTAGAATCTGCTTACATCCAATTGACACATTTAATTTACTTTTCAGTCCCTAGTAAAGTGGTACTGCCTGTACCTAGGGCATGTAAATTAAAAGGACCTTGTGGGCCTGTAGCACTGATTGTGCCACCCACATCAGTAGCCCTTTAAACATGTCTCAGGCCTGCCACTGCAGCCTGTGTGTGCAGTTTTAAACTGCCATTTCGACCTGGCAAAATAAACCTTTTGCCAGGCCCAAACCTTCCTTTTTTATACATATAGTTCACTCCACAGGTAAGCCCTGAACAGCCCAAAGGGAAGGGCACCGTGTTTTTAAAAAGTGGGACATGTACTTTTAAGTTTTACATGTCCTGGTAGTGGAAAACTCCTAAACTCGTTTTTCACTATTGCAGCACCTACCTGTCCCATAGGATACCATTGGAGTTACCTTATTACATTTAATAAGCTATAACTTCCAACTGGGAGTAGGTAGACAGCTCGAATTTGCTGTATAATGAATTGAAATTAAAAGCCCTCTTTCATGGTAAATACTGAAAATTCCACTTTTAGAATGTTGGCATTTTCTTGTCCTAACCATTTGATGCTTGCAGCTTGATCCAGCGAGGACAGTCTGGTGGACGGCGGCCCAGGGTGCCCGCATTTCCAACCCCAGTGCTTTAATTGTTCTCAGCTAGTACACAAGCAGGGGAACTCTTCCTGTCATAAGAAATTACCCACTTGGACTTCTACAGGGGTGGTCAATGTGGCCCCAGGGGTAATTAATTCCCAGGGGCAAGTCATAGACCATACCATGATCTCCCTTAGCTGGGACGTGGACTGAGAGGGTGGGCTTGGGATCCCTGAGGGTGGGAGTGGTCACTTCCTGCCAGATGAAAATGAATAGGATCCCTCACACTGCTCTGAGGGACACCGGGGCTAGCCAGACCATAGTAGTGGAAAGGCTGGTTTCTCCAAAGCAGTAAAATGGTCAGGTGTGTAGGGTGGCTCAGGGCCAGGGGCAGGACATTTTCTGCCCTACGACCCTGATATCCCTGAAGTGGGATGGGGAGGTGACTCAGAGGAGAGTCATAGTTAGTCCCCACTGATCTACAGCTTCAATGACCCAACCTCCTCTTTCAATGAGATAACAGTCTGGTAAAGAGTCTGAGGTGCAGCAGGACAAGAAGGAACTATGTCGAATGGGTTTTTCTCTGGTGTTGGGAAGGGCTGAGGGCGTTGCACTTCCTCACAGGAATCGGGCTCCCCTGCCAGAACAGCAAATCGATTTGAGCAGATTACTACAGGCTCAATATGGCAGATGGCATCATGATCGGGGTGGGTGGGCAAATGGGAGGGGGCAATGATCAGCGAATGTGGCTCAGGGTCCAGTTGTGTAATCTCAGAGCTTCTCACTGTACCCTTACATGCAGATTTTTGAAACATTGGGGGGACAATAGTTGGGCGCAGGGGGGTAGGAACCTTATCATGTGAAGAGTTAACATAATCAGAAGCGGCTGGTAATCCAGCTCCTAAAAGCCCTTCACAATCCGTAATGAGATCATCAATTCTATTCATAACGCAGTTATCTCTGGCAGTTGCACTCTTTGCTAATTTTCTAGCCTTTTTCCCCTTGATCGCCCCATTGGTAATACCATTTGCCCCCCCTGTGCTCTCCATAATTTTCCTTTTGCCCATTCCCACCCAACAAACAACCTCCTAGCTCAACAAAGAATTCACAAATAGAATATTTGTAACATCCAAAGGGTTACGGCGAATTTAAAACATCTACCCCCTCCCCCAACTAAATGTAGTAGGCCTTTGGGACAGCTAGAAAAAAGTAAGATGGAAGCACCACAGATGGGTTACACAGCCTTAATTCAATACAGTACCTTAAGTATGTCTTCAATGAGTCTTTAAAAAGGTAATGCCCCAATAATGAATGAAAGGGGGCTGGCCCTGCCCTGCCTCTTCCTGGCAATGACGGGCAAGGACGGGCCCGCCCTTGGCCCGGGCTTTGCCCTGGCGCGGCCCGCGCCACGAGAGCCCTGCGGCGATTAAATCGCGCCTCCGGGCGCACTGAGGGCATCAGAACTAGGCGTCAAGGCAGGGAATGCTGGGGGATGTAGTCCAGACAGGCCGTTCCCCACACGGCCGATGAAAACCAAGATGCTGCGTTTGCCGTTTCCCTCACGGCGGCGTTGGCAGTATGCTGCTAATGTCCCCTCCGCTCTGCCCGGCCTCAACCTCTGAATGTTTTGGGCGTCCCGCGCCGCGAGATCCCTACGGCGATTAAATCGCGCCTCCAGGCGCGCTGAGGGCGTCAGAACCAGGCGTCAAGGCAGGGAATGCTGGGGGATGTAGTCCAGACAGGCCGTTCCCCTCACGGCCGATGAAAACCAAGATGCTGCGTTTGCCGTTTCCCTCATGGCGGCGTTGGCAGTATGCTGCTAATGTCCCCTCCGCTCTGCCCGGCCTCAACCTCTGAATGTTTTGGGCGTTCATGTGTCAGATGTGCAAGAGGCCTGTACAGTGGAAGCATGACATATGGAAAAGTGACAACAGACCTGTGTGAATAAGGAGAGTGTCATAAGTGAATCCCACACATTGACAATGTAGGTCAATGGAAAGCAGTATCAGGTCAGAGGGTCATCTCAGTCACCATTTGTGAGAAGTTGGCCTGGTATATGCTGTCCACTAATTAAAGTGGGCACCTTGCACCAGTTCAAACAACCCTTATGGTGATTTAAGAGGTCAAAGATAACCTTAGAAAACTATCCAAGTGGTAGCTGCCGAGAGCAGCCTTCAGGTTTAGTCTTGAAGGAATTTTAAGCAGCTTGTTTTACCAGAATGCAACCTTATTGTATTGGTTAAATGAAAGGAGAACCACACAGTAGTTATAAAAATATGTATTTATTATTATAACACACCTTAAATACCTCACAGTATCTGCTGCACGCAGATAAACACAAAGCACACAATAATGTAGCACAGAAACAATCGTAAGTAGCACTAATATACAGTGGGCTCCAGGGGGGAGACCAAACCATATACTAAAATAGTGGTATAAGAACTACGACTCGAGTCAAGACAGTGTCTAGAGGTTGTAGAATCGCTGGGACCCCAATGAACCACCCAAGGTGAGTAAGAAGGGACCCCACGGAGGACGGGTGCAGTGTGAGAACACGACCATGTGCTACGTACAATTCAATGGGAGAGTCGTGGTTGCAGTTTTAAAGTTTAAGGACCCTTCCCAGTGGATTACGAGGAAACCCCTTGGAACATAGAATGTTGGAGAGTCACCCCACCCGTGGATATCAAAGTACCAGAGTTACCTATCCCAGGGAATCTGGGTGCATAGGGTCGAAGTGGCGTCGGAAACGGCCGTCGTTCTCAATGGGAGTCTTCAAAGAAATGCCACTGCTGGAAAGAAGAAAAGTGTCCGGTGGAACCCACAGGTGGATTCTTGATGGAAGAAACCTGAAAGCAGAGGGGACAGAGTCTGGGTCACTCAGGAGTGACCAGTGGCTCGGTAGAGGAATGCCCACCGATGTCAGGTGCTTCAGGTGTGAAGATGGAGACCTTGACTCTACAGCTGCAGGGACCAGGAGATGTCGAGGATGACCATCTTGTGTCCCATGAAGGATGTCGAGTGCTGAGGGGTCGGTGTCTGACGGGAGCACCAACAAGCCTTGGCAGCGGCAACCCACGAAGAAGGTCAAAGAAGGTTACGGTCTGGCCCAGCAAGGACCAAGGGAGTCACCACAGCAAGGGCAGTAAGGGCAGGCCGGGAGCAACCAGGGGATCCCAAGAAAAGCAGTGTTGTCCCTAAAATGGACCCACAGGCCGCAGGCACAGGAGTCGCAAGGGTACCTCTAGCAGTTTCACGAAGTAACGGCTTGCAGGGCACAGAGTATGAGGAGGCCAAAGTCCTTTGTACGAAATGTGCACAGAGATTGGGGCTATTGATAGCCCAATGTACTTAGTTGGGGAACACCAACAAGCGTATGCACTTGCAAAAGTACGAGGTGCACAGGGGTTCAGGTTATGCAGTCCCCATGAGGGATACTGGCCTCAAACTCAGTGAGAGGGCAGCTCGACCTCAAGGAATGTTGGAACTCACCTCTTGTCTTGCTGGAGCCTTCAGAGTCCACAGGAGCACAGGATCAGCAGACTGGTCAGTTGCATTGTGGTGCCTGCGAATGCAGGGGAGTGACTCCTTCACCCCAAGGGAGATACTTCAGTTGTCCTTGATGCTCCACAGGTCCTACACAGAGCCTGTATAGGGTACGGGGACAGATGATGCTTTGGACGGAGAGGGAGACGAAGTCAGGCGCAGTCGAAGTCCAGCGAAGTCCAGCAAAGTCCAGAGTATCCAGACGGTCGAAGGTCAGTGGTTTCTTGATCAGAATCTTGTCCACGTCGAATCTGGGGTCCTACAGCTAGGTAAGCCCTTTTGTACCCACTGGAGAGGGTTGGACAGATTCAGGGGACCCTCCCAGGGGAGGGTCAGGACAGTGGGGAGGATACTCCCCTGTCCTTTGTCCAGTTTAGCGCCAGAGCAGAAGCCAACGGCTCCCAGGACTGGTTTGAACTGGACTATGCACGGGGACACCAAGTGTGCCCCAGATGCAGACTTTCAGGCACTTTGGAAGTGCACCCACCCAGCCCCAATACACTAAATCCTGTCTGGGAGGTGGTTACACCTCCCTGTGACAGGATGCCTATTGTGCTGCCTTCCTCTGCTCGAGCTTGGCTCAGCAGCAGGAGGGCAGAAGCGTATCTCTGGTCAGCAGCAACCATTTTGTGCTGTCCGGGTCGAGAAGGCTGGTACCGGGAAGACCAGGGACCCCACGAAGCTCTCTTCTGAAGGGTGGAATCATACCTCCCACACCGGTTACTGGTGTGGAGGTATGATTCCAAGGTGTTTGATACCAAACACGATATGTTTTGTTGCAGCCGTTTTCGAGATAGCATCTTACGCAAGCATATAATGTACCTCTACCTATATATCTGGCTGCGTCACCGACAATCCGGGAGAATGGTCTCTGAAGACTGCAGAGGGGCTCTGCTCATGCAGGGGCACCCTCTCATGTAAAACCCAGCACCCTGCCTTCAGGATTGTTAAGGCCTGCTAGAGGGGTGACTTATAGGTTTTAAGTGTAGTGACCTATAGATATAGTAAAACCTATATCTAAAGTAAGTGGTGCATGCATCATCTTACACAGGCTGCAATGGCAGGCCTGTAGTTCCATTTTGCATGGCCTCTCATGGGTGGCATAATACATGCTTCAGCCCATGGGAGGCCTCTGGGGTACCTATGCCCTGGGTATATGTATACCATATACTAGGGACTGACAAGGGTACCCCAGTATCCAATCTGGAGTGTACCCAAGTACATGCATGACATTTTAAGGAAAAAGCAGATAGACTGGGGTTCTGATTAGCAGGATCCCAGTCAGACTAGTCAAAAACAGTGTAACATCAAGCAAAAAGTGGGGGTAACCATAAGAAGCAGATCCTACTTTCCTACACAACCCCCCCGCCAAATGTAAGGAGATGAGACTAACCTTGCCCAGTTGAGGCTTCATGTTCTAAGTCGAAATATCTGGAGAGTCCATCTGCATTGGCATGGTTACTCCCAGGTCTATGTTCCACTGTATAGTCCATCCCCTGTAGGGAAATGGACCACCTCAAAAGTTTGGGGTTTTCACCCTTCATCTGTTTTAGCCATAAGAGTCATATGGTCTGTCTGAACAATGAAGTGAGTGCCAAACAAGTATGGCCTCAGCTTCTTCAGAGCCCAAACCACAGCAAAGGCTTCTCTCTCAATGGCTGACCAACGTTTCACTCTGGGGGTCAACCTTCTGCTAATAAAAGCTTCTGGTTGATCCTGACCCTCTGCATTGAGTTGTGACAACACAGCCCCTACCCCCAATTCAGATGCATGTTTGGACAATGAATTGTTTGGTATAGTCAGGGCTCTGCAGATTGGGAGCAGTGCATATGGCCTGCTTGAGATCATCAAATGCCTTCTGACAGCTAACTGTCCACTGAACTTTCTTGGACATTCTTTTTGAAGTAAGGTCATTCAAGGGAGTCACTATAGACACATATCCTTTTACAAATCTTCTGTAGTACCCAGGCAGGCCCAAGATAGCTCTGACCTGAGTCTGGGTAGTGGGAGCAACCCAGTACATGATGGTCTGGATTTTGCTCTGCAATGGTTGAACCTGGCCTCCACCCACAAGGTGACCGAGGTACACAACCTTACTCTGCCCTGTCTGGCACTTGGTGGCCTTGATAGTGAGACCTGCTTTCTGCAGAGCCTCCAAAACATTCTTCAGGTGGACCAGGTGATCCTTCCAGGTGGAGCTAAAGACAGTATATCATCAAGATATGCTGCACTATAGGCTTCCAGGCCTGTAAGGACTTTATTCACCAGCCTTCGGAATGTGGCAGGTGCATTTTTCAAACCAAAGGGCATGACAGTAAATTGATAATGCCCACTAGGGATTGAAAATGCTGTTTTGGGTTTGGCATTCTCAGCTAGTCTGATTTGCCAATATCCAGCAGTGAGGTCAAATTTGCTCAAGAACTTGGCTGAGGCCAAAGTGTCAATGAGTTCATCTGCCCTAGGAAAAGGATGAGCATCAGTCCTAGTGACTGCATTGAGCCCCCTGTAGTCCACACAAAACCTCATTTCTCTCTTACCACCCTGGGTATGAGGTTTGGGTACCAGGACCACTGGACTAGCCCAAGGGCTATCTGAGGGTTCAGTCACTCCCAATTCCAGCATCTTTTGGACCTCAGTCCTGATGCAATCTCTGACATGGTCAGGCTGCCTGTAAGTCTTATTTTTAACAGGTAGGCTCTCACCTGTGTCCACTTCATGGGTACACCAGGTGGTCTGACTAGGAGTCAAAGAAAACATATGCCTGTATTGATGAGGACCTTCCTGCAATCAATATGCTGTTGCTCAGTGAGGCTGCCTGCCAAAGCTACACCATCAACTGAGCCATCATCAGGGTTCTGTGAGAGGAGGTCAGGGAGTGGGTCACTCTCTTCCTCCTGTCCCTCATCAGTTGCCATGAGCAAGCCCATGTCTGCTCTGTCCACATAGGGTTTGAGTCTGTTTACATGGCGTACCCTATGGGGGCTCCTAGGAGTTTCAAGGTTCATCAAGTAGGTGACCTCTCTCTTCTGCTCAAGAACAGTATGGGGTCCACTCCACTTGTCTTGGAGGGCTGCTGGGGCCACAGGCTCCAACACCCATACTTTCTGTCCTGGCTGATAAACAGTCAGTACAGCCTTTTGGTCATGCCAAGCTTTTTGCAATTCTTGACTTGCCTCAAGGTTTTTGCTGACCTTCTTCATGTACTCAGCCATCTTGGAGCAGAGTTCAAGTACATAGTCCACAATGTCTTGCTTAGGTGGTTTGAGAGGTAACTCCCATCCCTCCTTCACTAAACACAGGGGACCCATAACTGGATGCCCAAACAGAAGTTCAAAACGGCTGTAACCAACCCCCTTCTGTGGGACCTCTCTGTAGGCAAAGAGAAGGCAGGGCAACAGGACATCCCATTTTTGCCTAATCTTTTCTGGGAGGCTCATGATCATGCCCTTTAGGGTTTGGTTGAACCTTTCAACTAACCCATTGCATTGTGGGTGATAGGGTGTGGTGAACTTGTAGTTCACTCCACACTCCTTCCACATTGCAGTGATATAACTGGACATGAAGTTTGTACCTCTGTCAGTTAAGACTTCCTTAAGGAAACCCACTCTGGAAAAAAATCCCAGGAAGGCCCTGGCCACCACAGGTGCTGTGGTGGTTCTAAGGGGTATTGCTTCTGGATACCTAGTGGCATGGTCTACCACCACTAGTATGTAACTGTGCCCAGATGCAGTAGGAGGGTTCATGGGACCATTTATGTCAATCCCAACCATCTCAAAGGGAACCCCCACCACAGGGGACTTACCACTGGCTTGACAGGTGGTACAGGAGCGACAAAACTCCTTGGTGTCCTCAGACATGTGAGGCCAGTGAAAGTGAGGGACAAGCCTGTCCAAGTCTTACTTTGGCCTACGTGTCCTGCCAAGGGAATGTCATGTGCCAAGGTGAGTAGGAAGCCCCTAAACTTCAGAAGTATGACCACCCTCCTGGTGGCACCAGGCTTGGGGTCTCTACCCTCTGAGTAAAGAAGTCCCGCATCCCAATAGATCCTGTGGGACTCCCAATGAGAACGACGGCGGTTTCCGACGCCACTTCGACCCTATGCACCCGGCTTCCCTGGGATAGGTAACTCTGGTACTTCAGTATCCACGGGTGGGGTGGCTCTCCAACCTTCTATGTTCCAAGGGGTTTCCTCGTAATCCACTGGGAAGGTTCCTCAAACTTTAAAACTGCAACCGCGACTCTCCAATTGAATTGTACATGGCACGCGGTCGTGTTCTCACACTGCACCCATCCTCCGTGGGGTCCCTCCTTACTCACCTTGGGTGGTTCATTGGGGTCCCAGCGATTCTAAAACCTCTAGACACTGTCTTGACTCGAGTCGTGGTTCTTATACCACTATTTTAGTATATGGTTTGGTCTCCCCCCTGGAGCCCACTCTGTATTAGTGCTACTTACGATTGTTTTTGTGCTACTGTATTGTGTGCTTTGTGTTTATCTGCGGGTAGCAGATACTGTGAGGTATTTAAGGTGTGTTATAATAATAAATACATATTTTTATAACTACTGTGTGGTTCTCCTTTCATTTAACCAATACAATAGGGTTGCATTCTGATATAACAAGCTGCTTAACATTCCTTCAAGACTAAGCCTGAAGGCTGCTTTCCACAGCTACCACTTGGATAGCTTTCTAAGGTTATCTTTGACCTCTTAAATCACCATAAGGGTTGTTTGGACTTTAATTAGTGGACAGCATATACCAGGCCAACTTCTCACACCATTCCAAATATGGTCCATGTAACAAGTATCAGAGCTACTAGTGGTAAAGAAAACTCGCTTTGGGAACATCCATGGATCTGCAGGGAGATTACTCTGTGCATCAGTTGTCTTGCCACAGTACCTCTGCCCCAGCCTGGGCCATGGCCCACACTGCCCACAACTCATTGTCAGGCCTTGCTCTCTGCAGGCTGAGCAAACTGATCCCACATCAACCTCAGATTTCCAGCAATTCAATACATAAAAGTAAATCTTCTGCTCATCTAATATGTGACCATAAGGTTGTGTGGCACTCTAAAGGGGTCTGCGACGTATAGCTACATTCCAGACAACAGGTTTGATATGCCTGATGTGGGCTGAGGGATCTGTGGTGCTGTACACATGGCTAACATCTTCCTCAAATGCTTCTAACAGCATACACACACAGCTCATGGTGTAAAGCCTATACATATCTTAGCACATATACCATGATGTGATGTGGGAAATTATTATAGGTACTATGAAATGTAGACATCCAAATATATATACATGTAACCAAGTACAATATAGGGATTATCACACATTACAATGCTGATGTTCACTCTAGAAAGTACAGTTCCTCATAATCCATTACATGATTGTCCTATGTAGGTACCACTCCATTTCACCAAACAACACAATATGGTTACTCTCTGGAACTAAGAGGCACATTGTAACTTAAGGGAATTGAAAGGGAGAAGTTGAACAGAGTAAAAAACGATATTGGAGATAATTACCTGTTTCTCTGGTGAGCCATAGAGCTGGCCATACAGGGGAAGGACCTCTTTAATCAGGGTCTCCAACTCGTCTGGAGAGAAGGGATGGGCCCTCTCACCTGCTTGGCCTGGTATGATTGCTCCCAGAGGTGGCAAACAGCAACTACAGTGGATGAGGTGTTGATAGCAGCAGTGTCAGGAGGCAAGTGAGCTTTTTTTCAAATTGTGGCATATATGTACGCCACGTACGCGGTCATCAGCGTAGATGCTACCAGTGATTGGACTGTGACCGTCACTGTCACCAACATTAGCCTATGACTGTGTCCACCGTGGTGGCAACCGCACACTGCGCGGTCAACTTCCGCTAGCGGCAGTCGTACCAAATGTCCTATATGCGAGGTCAGGCATCCGATATTTTAGCAGTAGGAAAGACATTAAATGTGACTGTTAAGTGCATCACCTCTACTACAAATGAGGTTTAACATGTTTACATTTGAAAAACGCTCTTCACATGTGATGTCCAGTACAAAACATAATTTGTGTAGTGCATGACCGTGCATATAGGCAAAATATGCGTGGTGCACTGTATACCTCGGTTGGCGGTAATTTACATGAAATGTCATGAAAACCTTAATATAGTGCAAAATTAACTTTTCAAAATTGATGATGTGTACAGTTCTGTTACAGACATGTGAATGCCCTGGTGGTTATTAATGGTGGATGTGTAACAATAGACAATGATGATGTGGAATATGTGTAATGTTTCATGAAGCTGTTAAGTTTTGTCACATGACTTTTCCTTTCATCTTCATATATGTTACTCTGGACACTGTGAAAAATGTACAATTTTATTTTAACTCCACACATAGGTACCCTGGGAGAGGGAGGAGATGACAGCCTCCAGTGTACCGCCCATTTCCAGACCTTCAGACCATGGAAGAAAGACATGTGATTCAGAAATTTTATTTGAATCGTCAAGCAATACTGGATTTATGTCATCAGTTGGAGCTTGACTTCCTACCTCACATCACTTATCCTACATCTATCACACCAATTGTGGAACTCATGTCAGTATTGCATTTTCTGGCCACAGGTTCCTTTCAATTCACTGCCGCTATTTCTGGTGGTATGTCACAACCAATGTTCAGTCATGTACTCCAAGAAATGCTTTCAGCAATGTTGAAACACGTGGACAGCTACATCCAGTTCCCCAGTTGTGAGGATTCAGCCACTGTGAAGAATGATTTCTATAGATTTGGTCGCCTCCCACATGTGATTGGATCCATTGATGGCACCCATATTGCCTTAGTACCACCGCAAGCCAGGGAACAAGTGCACCACAACAGGAAGCAATCTATCAATGTGCAAGTTGTCTGCTTACCGGATTTCTATATCTCAAAGGTCTGTGCCTGGTTCCCAGGATCTGCACATGATTCCTTCATACTGCGGAACAGCACCATACCCTAGCTGATGTCACAACTTCTACCAGAGAGGACCTGGCTTGTAGGTACGTGTGATCTGTCCTAACTTTGTGTGGATAATGTAAGTAGTAGTATCTGAAAGTGTATAACTCATTGTTGCATTTCTGTCTGTCTTCCATCTAGGAGACTCAGCGCATCCCAACCAGCCATGGTTGTTGGTACCGCTGAGAAATCCTACTACGCCAGGGGAAGTCTGCTTCAGTGAGGCCCATGGAAGAACCTGGAGGCCAGTGGAGCAGGCTTTTGGGTTCCTCAAAGCCAGATTCAGATGTATGGACAAGACTGGGGGAGCCCTCCTCTACTCACCCGGGAAGGTGTTTTCGATCACTGTGGCCTGCTGCATACTCCACACATTGTCCTGAGACGGAACATCCCTTACATCGCAGAGGATGCAGGCCATGAAGAGACATCGGGTGAGGAACCTGAAATGCCAAATGATGATGATAGTGGTGAAGAGGAAGGAATGGACTTGCGTCAAGATGTCCTCCAAAACTTCTTCTCCTGAGTGTAAGTATGGTGTGAGATGTTATTACTTTGACTAATAATGAAACTGTTGTTGTGATGATGTGAGGAAGATGTTAATGCTACATACTAGGAATATAAGGCTCTGGCAATATCTGGTAAAAGCTGTTTGTCTTGTTAGTGTAGCTTTGTTTAGCTTTACATTTTGTCTTGGTCTGTGTTCTCTAGAAGTTGACTATGTGAGTTGTGCCATATGTATGGTTTCTTAGCTTATCTCTCTGTGTTGGTCTGTTTTAGATTCCTTCACCATGGCATCTTCATTTGGACATTTCAGAGTTGTGACATTAGCAGGTATATGATGCAGACGCACAAAGTGGACATGGATTGGTCCTGGGAATGTCTGTCACAGAGTTTGGGTGTACAAAGCCGGTCCCAAGACAGCTTGCACAGCGATAAGATGGAAGTTATGTGGCTTCCATTTGGACTTGTTCCTGGTGGTGTTTTGGTCCTAATGCAATATGTGTGCCATCATGTGATCCAACACAATGTTGCTTCGGCCCCATTTCATGCAAATCTGACTTTACATTGGCTAAATCCTCCTTATTTTTGAACTGTATGTAGCTGTTGATTTGTCTCCTCATTGTAGGCTAAAATGCTTGTGGCACATCACTGATCTTTGTTTGTGATATTCCACCTAATGCAAGCAACAGTGGATTGGAATGGCCCTGTGGTCAGAAACGGTTGTACTAACATGTGTGTGTGTATTTGTTGAATTATTGTGGGATTCCTTTTGTGAGGTAGGCAATATGGCTCCAGCTGATGATGGAGGCCTATTTTAATGTTGCCTATTGTAGAGGATATTGTCAGATGTATCTCCTCCTTCTATGTTGTGAAAGTCTGCAACTGAATATGTGAACACTGACACTGAAGAATTGAGTCTTGTCTTATTTGCTATATTTCTGACATCATGCCAGCCTATGATTTGAACAATGGAATAAAGATGGTATCAGACCAGTTACTTGTATGTATGTGTTGTTGTGACATTGTAGTGATCCAGAGTTCAATATTGTTTAAATACAAGATATTCATGCTTCCAGAAGTACCTAAATTTGGCATTGTAAAGTTCACATGGTAGTACATATACATTGGTAGATGTGTGAGTTACAACAGGAGACAGTGAATTGGTGACGTGTATTTATTGGAGTGATCAAGGATAATATCAAAAAGTGTACAAAAAATTAACCACGGAAAAACAAAAGTGAAGTGGTCTGTCACTGTGGATGAAACCATTGTTGTAGAATCCACATTGTCTGAAGTCCAATTCCTTTTTAAAAAATATTTTTATTGAGGATTTTTAAATTATAAACAGCATCCATAATACATATATAATTCATACACGAATGAGGATAAATACTTCCATATTGTATCTTCCAGAATTTACAAAATCAAATTACATTCTTACTTTAAAGCGTTTTTCCCAACATATATATATTTTGAGTGATCTCTCAATAAGGAGGGGAAAAAAAAGGGACCAGCAAAGAAAAAATCAAATCAAAACAAAACAAAACAAGCCCCTGCAAATGTCCAGATATATTTTATCCAATGTCGATCCATTTTCGGGAATCAGAACCTAAATTAGGTTTGGGATTCTTTCCAGTTATAAATCGGGTCCCAGATGCGTTTCCCAAAATTCTCCCTCTTTTACCCCGCCGCTCATAAATTCCCTCTCAAGGTTAAACATCGCGAGTAATCTGGCTAGCCATAGTTGATAAGTTGGGGCAGTTTGATCTAGCCAGGCTGCGGCAACACATATTCGGAGAACTGCCATAGCTACAAACATAAAACGAAAATGCAGGGCTTGCCCCTGGGAGTTATCAATCCCAAGAAGTATTAGGGTTGGGGTAATTTTAATTTTGATATCCAGGGTGTGTTCACAAAAAGCCATAATGGAAGATTTTATTGAGTCAAGCCGCGGGCAGGTGGAGAACATATGAACTAAATCCGCTTTTAATAAATTACACCGTGGGCACCTAATTCCCACCTGTCCTCCCCATTGTGCTATCCTTCCCGGGTATAGTAAAGTGAGAATAGCGTCTTAAAGTGCTGTGCCTGAAGCCCAGCCGAGCATAGCACATTCTGCCCCAACTCTAAAGAATCAAAAAAGTTATCCGGTTCAGTGCCCAACCTATCTTTCCATTTTTCACCATGCTTTTCTAGATCATCATGCTTCAGTGATGTAAGTTCACAATAAATTCCTTTTATATTACAACCCTTGCTGCTTCTTATAACATCTATAACTTTATTACTGCAAAAACCATTACCACCACCCAGCTTTTTACCCAGGAAGCTTCTAATTTGAAGATATTTAAAAAAAATCCTTGAACTTAACCCAAATTTGTCCTGGATATCCTTAAATTGGAGCATTCCCTTGGAACCCATCAGGTCACCCACTTTCACGAGACCATGTCCTGCCCATTCTGCCATAATCTGATCTGAAAAAATTTCCGGGAGCATGGGGTTACCATACATCTGAGTATAAAAGTTCATTCTGCCCAAACCAATCTTTTTCTTAAAGGCAGCCCAGATTTTAAAGGCTGCTAACAAGGTCTTAAACTTCGTTCTTTTATAATAGCTCGGCTCACTGAATTTCAGAAAGCAATTCGCAGCATCCTTACCCACCAGTAGCCGATAAACATCAGGCAGCGAATCCACGGCACTTGATTCTTCTGAGTACCCGCCAAACAACACCCACATATAGTGGAGAGCCGCAGCCCAATAATAGAATCTAAAATCTGGGAGTGCCCAACCCCCTCTCTCCGAGGGCAAAGACATATAACTGAAGGGCTCTCCTTGTTTTGCCATGAGACCAAACAAATCGATTTACCAAACTTTCTAAAGCAACAAACCATTGCTTCCCGAATTCTAAAGGAATAGCCCTGAATAAATAGAGTATTTTGGGTAGAAATACCATTTTGACCACGTTACAGCGACCAACTAAAGATAAATGTAAATTATGAAAATTATCAAAAGCTTTCTTTGCCTTCCGGATTATAGGGTCCGTATTCATTGCAACTAGTGAGTTCAAATCAGTGGTTATAGAAATACCCAGGTAAACCGCTGAGTCTGTTACCCGTGGATCAGAAAAGCTAATTCCCGATTAATAACTATCTGGGTCTTCTGTTTATTCAGGGCATATCCAGAGATCCTACCAAATATTAAAGCAATCTTCTCAACTGCCGCTATTGCTGCCAATGGATCGGGGTTACTAAAGCCACATCGTCAGCATAAGCAAGGACTTTGGTTTGAATATCATGATAAATCATTGGCTTGATTTCCTGGCAACCTTCTAAAAGCCGGATTAAGGGATCTATATATATAGCAAATAAAAGGGTGAGCATGGGCAGCCCTGCCGGGTGCCCCGTTTAATCTCAAAAGATGTTGTGTATTTCCCGTTAATTCTTAATCGGGCTGTTGGTACATTATACATAGCACGAATAGCTGCAATAAACCCCTGCCCAACTCCGAACCATTTCATTGCTTCCCATAAAAAGTCCCAGGAGACCCTATCAAAAGCCTTTTCTGCATCCAGGAGCAGCAAAGCCATAGGGTCCCCTGAGACTTCTGCCGCATCGAACAGTGTTATTACACGTCGAATATGCTGGGTAGTACCCCTCCCGGGTATAATCCCGTGCTGGCATGGGTTGATGGTTTTAGCAATAATTGTGTTTAATCTGGTCGCTAAGGCTTTTGAGAAGATCTTTGAATCACTATTTATAAGTGTAATGGGCCTATATGACCCAGGTTCCTGGGGTGGCTTACCTTTTTTTTAAAATATTATGATGTCAGCGCCTGCCCATGAAGCAGGAGCTGAGCTCCCTAATTGTGCACAATGTATCGTTTCAACAAGGACAGGTCCAATTTCATCCACAAAGATCTTATAAAATTCCAATGGGATCTGATCAGGTCCCGTGGCCTTACCCGAAGGAAGATTTCTAAGCGCGTCATAAATCTCATCCTGCGTCAAAAGTTACCTCTAACTTTTCCCTATCTGCAGATTCGATGCTCTGCCGGGTATACTATTGAGGAGATCCTGAGCTGAGTTTTGCGAATCCTGAGATTCCTCCCCATATAGTCGTTGATAAAATAGCCGAAAAACTACCTGAATCCCACGTGGATCAGTAACTAAATTTCCACATTCATCCTTGATCTCATTAATCTCACTGGCAGCACATCTTTGTCGGAGTCTTACTGCCAAAGTATGACCTACCCACTTGCTAAATTCATAGCATTGCTCTTTTTGCTAAAAGCGTACTGAGGCCTTTGCAGCAGCCCTTTCACCTATTCCCGCTTTTGCCCAAGCAAGCCGATGCAAGATATCAATAGTGACTAAGCCGGCTTTAACCGCAGAGGCTAGTTCCTCTTCAATTCTAGCTAGGTTTTTGTGGAGTGTTTCTTCATGTTGCGCCTCTTTCTTTTGCCGGGAGAGGCTAAAACTAAGAGTCTCGCCTCTAACCCCTGATTTAAAAGCATCCCAAACAACTCCTGTGCTGGCACTATGCCTATTTATATCGAAGAAGGCCGTAATCCACCCCTTCATATAAGAAACATACTCAGAATCTATTAAAAGCCCTCTTTCAAAGGTCCAAGTCCGCTCAGCCCGTTCCTCCTTTAGTAAAAATCAGATTGAGAACCAAAGGGTTATGATCTGACAATATCCTAGGGAGTTACTCAATTGTAACCCGGTACACTAATGAGTGTGACACAAAGAAATAGTCAAGTCGGAAAATCGCATTGTGTGGGGCAGAAAAAAAGGTACTACCGTCTTCATTCATTTTAAAATAATTCCATACATCTATAAGTCCGTGATTTTTGATCAAATTAGTAGAGTGCCTTAAAACCTTTCTTTTACGTCCAACGTATTGGTTGCCGGTATTACCCCAAAGTCCTCCTAGCCCATTTATATTAAAATCACCGCATACTATAAGTGGAGTAGGCCATTGGGCAAATTCCCTATCCAAAAACTCCAATACCTCAGGATCATCAGCTGTTGAGTCATACAGCGAGCACACAGTGAATAATTCCCCAGCAAACCCACACTCTGCTAAAACCCATCGTCCCCACCTATCTGACAATGTCCTTTTAACTATTAAATCTTTCCTACGAGTGAGGATAGCTACGCCTCTGGTTTTAGTGCCTTGCTTTGTAGCCACCAACAATCTAAAGCCTAATTGTTCTAAAATCCCTGCTCTAGTATGCTCTATGTGCGTCTCCTGTACGCATAATATGTCAGCACGTAGAGCTTTCAGAATTATTGCAGACCTTTGTCGCTTAGCTTGATCATTGAGCCCACAGATATTGATAGATACGATCTTAAGATTCATGAAAGCCATAAAATAATTTTAAGTGATTGCCCTCCTACATTGAATTTTATACTTATTTTACGCATCTTTCTCCGAGCTAGGTTCACCTCCATCCCTACTTCTTTACAAAAAGACCAACTTCTGGATTTCCTAAAACTTTTACCTGAAGATTTCCTCATACGTAGTGCTATGCTATGCTGTGAAAACCCCTACCCCCCCAAACCCAACCACCCCCCCACCCCCACCCCCCCCAACAACCCATACAGGCAAATAGGTCAGGAATGACCTATGTGTGGCAGCCAATCTCACCTCTCGTGCTGCCGCACCTTCTTCTCCCCCACAAACCTCAAAACAAACCACCACCCCCATCCCCCACCTCCCCACTCAGCTTGATAAAAAGCCAGCACTGAAACAAAGAGAAGAAGTGTGCACAATCCTTAATCCATAGTCCTATTAGACAATCATCAAAGCCCGATTTAGCTTAGCGGGTAGCCGCCTTTCCTTTGGCCTCCTTAAGCTCCGTCAGGAATTCTTGTGCCTTCACTTCAGAGGAAAACATTCGAACCCGCCCATTAATTATAACTTTAAGACGAGCAGGAAATAACAGGTACGCTTTGCCGCCCACCCCCTGAAATGCTGTTATCAGTTGCCGAAGTCTCCATCTGCGCTCCACTGTAGCGTGGCAGAAATCGGGGCGTGCGAAGAAAGTGTGCCCATCAAAAGTCCTCTTGGCATCAGGCCTGGCCTTGTCTATAATGGCTTGTCTAAGGAGAAAGTTCCCAAAATAAATCAAGATTGCTCTCGGGTACATGTCCGGCCTAGATGGAACATTCTTCCTCTGCACCATTGGGAAACGATGGGGGCCGTTGGACCTCCATATCCCAATTCCATTGGGCAAGGTCCGGAAAGGCCCCCTTTAATAAGGACACCACAAAAGACACTATATTGGCCCCTTCCGCGTTTTCGGCAACCCCCAATAAGCGAACATTGTTCCTCCGTTGGCGATTCTCGAAATCTTCGAGTTTCCAACAAACATCCACGGCTTGCTTTTCTTGCTGCACCTTAAATTCCTGTAGCTTATTGACTTCCTCTTCCAGAGCCACAGTTCTATCCTCCACATGTGTGACCCGCTCGGCCATTTCTGTACAGAGTTTATTTGCTTTACGGATAGAAGCTTGCAGCTTTTTAGTAGCTTGTAACGATCTTCTACTTTCCATTCTGGCCTCTTCCTGCATTTGTTTTAAAGTAGAATATACCAAGTCCAATGTAGGTGGGGCAGGAGGTCCAGAAGAGGCAGCCGAGCCATCTAGTTCTGTTTGCCCATTATTCTCATAAACCATGCTAGTAGCTGAGTAATCCCATTCTAATTTTCTTGCCATAGCCATGTCGGTCTGAGCCGAACTACCTCTGGATCTATTTCTTCGCTTTTGGAGTACAACTTTACTGCGCGGGGCCTTTTTGTACGGTAGAAGACTCTTCAGAATCAGTTTCTTCAGTGGTGTTAAATTTGGTAAGGGCAGGAGATTCAGAGTCATCATTAAGAGAATAAAATTGGTCCCCTCTGGAGATCCGTGCGTCGTCTCACGATGCCGTGAAGCTTGGTCTACCAGTGTAGTGGCGGAGACCCCTCAATTAAGACAGGGCTTGAACAGGCGTTATCGTCGCCAATTGTATTCTTAGCCTCTATCCGATTTCTTGCCACCAAAACCGGTAACCCGGTGGGTTCAGATATGTTGTCGTTTCTCTGCACAGACTCAGCGCGATCACCCTGCTCAGCGCTGTCCCCCCACTCATCGCCCTGCACAGCGCTGTCACCCTGCTCCTCCAATGCCACCATGTGAGGGGCTTCAGTAGTGGCATTCTCTGAAAGTTCAGCATTCTCTGCAATTCGATCTATGCGAGCCCTTTGAGATTCTTGTGCTTGCTGAAGCTGAAGCTGGGTACAGTCCGCTGACAATCCCTGCTCCGGTCCAGGTTTTACCTGCAGTTCGCTCTCAGAGCTCTCAGAACTCAGCTGTGTAAGCTGTGTCGGATCCCAAGCTCCCGTAGCTCCCGCTGCACCATCCGCCGATAACCCCTGGAGACCCACGGCAGGTGGCAAAGACATCGCAAAAGCCTCTGCCACCGTTGTCTGCCTCATTGCGCCCTCTGCAGCCGCAGCCGCTGCCCGGAGCCGGGTCCCGCCTGCAGCGCCGATATCTCTCCCGGTAACATCCATTTTTTTTGGCATCAGTGCTCCTCCTCGGCGTGTATGGCTCCCTCCTCGCACCAAGCCAGAGGCAGACTTAGAGTTACTAAAACTGGGGGCACCAGTCCCCACGGTATCTGCAGATGTGCTCAGGGCATCTTTACTTTTGCAAAAGACTTTAGCCGTTTTATCGGTTTTATCTATTTTTGGGGCCATACTCTCTGCAAAGCACCAGCGGCTCCCACGAAGCAAGCCAGAACAGCTCCGAAGGCTTGACGGCAGCAGAAACACAACTGTGGCAAAACACCTTGCTTTAAGCTGGACCCCGATGCCCAACAGTCGCATATCATCGTAGAGGTAGGTGCCCAGGCGGGGGGGGGGGGGGAATGTTCCCAGGTGGTTTTCAAATAACTATCATAACAATTTCAAATGAGCCCGGAGGGAGAGAAGCAGCAGCAGCTCTCATTGAGGTCAGTCGGCAGCCATCTTGCCTTGCGCACCATTTATTCTCTGATTAATCTTTTCTTCGCCACCCTGAAGTCCAATTCCAACATACTAATCCCATCAGATTTGGAAAAGTGTCCAAGAATAGTCCACAAAGTGAATGTGTTGGATTTTGGTAAATACCTGGCTTATCACACCTTGGGAGTCTTGGTAGACTCTCAGGACTTGGGTGATGGTGGCCTGGCTGTCATTGGCCCCAGTGGGCTCACTCTGCGGGCCCACAATTACCCTCCCACGAACCCTACCCCTGCGGGCATGTGCCCTTGGCACAGACTGCACCCTCCCAATAGGTCCTGGTTCCTCAGTGACTGGGATGGTGATAGCCACCTCAGAATCAAGGACTGGGGGGCACAAGAAGGTACTGACTGTGCTAGGTACACAGGCTGGGGGGCAGGGGTTGGCGGTGTTGTTGCAGCTGGGGTGGGAGGTATTGTTGTGGGCATATTGAGCCCCACTCTTGCCATCTGCCCAGATGGGCCAGGACTCTCATCCATGTCCACATCTCCAGGAGAGCTGTTATCAGTGAGGACTTTATCCTGGGGTGGAGTGGTAGCCTGTACGGTGGCCAAACTCTGGTTATGTGCTGTGCTTGATAAACCTGTTGAGAAATGGAAAACATTGTTATTGGTGGAAGAGTTGTATCTACATCCACATCGTTTGTGTCACAGTAAATAAAGACCTAGGATGAAAGAGAATAAGTAGAGATCAGATTTGTTATTTATTTTCGTGGTGTTGAAGATGGTTACTAGACATTTGGAGACATTCAATACATGTAGTAGATTTGATCATCTGTCTAGATGTGCTGATATGATACATTGTAGTGTAGCTCCTATTTCCCTAATAGGCTCTGCGCATTGGAATAATATACCCTATAGGCTTGACATAGGACTAAGGTCGGTATGTCCCTATCGAGAATATTAAACTTAATTACTTGTGCCAGCTAGCTCAGAGGCCACTAGAAACTCCTTGGATAAAAAGAAGGGAGTAGTTTCTGGCAGCCGCAAAACATGACAACTTTGTTTCCCTTTAGAATCAGAACGTGTCCCAGAGTCGTGGAAACAATAGATAACCGTTTCACTCAGCTCAATCGTGCATACTTAGTTTTCTTCAAAGTTACACAGAAAGAATAGACGCGCGTTTCAATAAAAGGATTTATTGAACAGTCTTGTTTCTCGTGTAAGTAATATGTGTTGTTACGATCACAAGACAGTATGCAAGATA
This sequence comes from Calotriton arnoldi, assembly GCA_963921515.1. NCBI lineage: Eukaryota > Metazoa > Chordata > Amphibia > Caudata > Salamandridae > Calotriton > Calotriton arnoldi. Next base: position 718,980 of record CAWUFW010005561.1, read on the forward strand.
AATAATGTACAGCGTAAGCAGTAGAAATAAATAGTACTGCGTTAGCATTATCTTTTAGCGTATATTCACATACATAAATAACATGAGCTAAAAATGCGAGTACTCATACGATGCGTCTCTAAGCTAGTTCTACCCCAGTGTACCTAACCTAGGTGTAGGGAGAGGTATGAAGTAGGTGAAGTATTCCTTACTATGGTATACTAAGAGTATGTTACGCCTAGTATGTCTAGTATGCCAAGAGTCTAGTATGCCAAGAGTCCCTCTAGGTTCTTGTCAGCTACATACCTTAAGAATGAGAGAGGTGGGAATCTCTTGCCAGACTCGGACTCCAACACCCCCCGAGGGAAGTTAGATCACTGGAAGCTGGACTCTCTGCGTGCAGGGATGACAGCGTCTTCTCAGTGCGTCAGGCCGGGATACGGGCTCCTCTGAAGTTGAGGTCTCCTCTAGTTTACAAGGGCTAGGGAAGGTATATTTATACCTGAGAGATACCTCATAATGTTAGCATTGACGTGAATCGGACAGCGGAAGACGACATGAATGAACCCCTAAGGTATAACGGTTCATGCATAATAGATGAGTCCTTGAAGAAATCAATAGTCCTGTGCTAGGGAAACTCCCGAAGCCTAAGGGTCTGTTCTTCAAGAACTCGTTGTGAGTTTAGGGTGGACGGACGTCGGAGACCATGCCTGTATTTGGAGTGCACGGTTTAATGCCTAAATAAGGACTGGGATTTTATGCCTATATAAGGGCAGGGCGAATTGTGCCTATATAAGGACATGATACAGGAAAACCTATATACGGACACCCTAAGAGGAATACAACACCCACTCCACTTTCGTGTGTACGATAATAATATAAATGCTAAACATTTAAAATGCTAAACATAAAATGGAGTACCGCATATTGCTAAAACATTTCTTAAAAGCATTTAAAAAACATATTAGAATGCAAAAAGTACTGGACATTTTAAGCATTGCTTCTTATTTCAGGCATATATTTGAAAATAAAATGCAATTGGAATGAAATAAGCAGTAATAATTACATGTGACAAAAAAATGTTCGATAAGTTGTTCAAAAATCAAAGTCATTTCATGTCATGGAAATTAATGAACTTGTTAGACTAACAAATTGACTAAGTGTCAGTGGAAGTACCGCGAAGTCCGTACTATAGTTCTACTTCAAGCAGATTGTCGTGCCATTTGGTTTGAAAAATGGAAAAAGTTCAATTTGGGAATAGTTCCAAGTTTTTGAAATATGAAGGCCAAATTGTTACTGCATCAGAGTCAGTGTACGGGTCTGGTGTAAACATGAGATCATCTATTTCTGTAGACAAAATATCGTCCACTGTAGTTGGTGACATTCGGAACACCTCGTGTAGTATATTAATTGCACAAAGATGTGAAGCATCGCTTTCAGCATAGGATGCCGCAGCAATGTTCGCGTCCGTTGTTACCTGTGTGCCTGTAGATCCGTCTCGTACCTCAGCAGCAGCCGGAAGCGTCTGTGAGATCTCAATGAATGCTGTCATCAGTATTGGTAGCCTCTGGGGACAACACAGAGCATGGGCCGTTATCGGGTCCAGCAGAGTATCGATATCCGTTGGCGTTGCTGATGGAAATGTTAGACAGGTGTCTAACACGCATTCTTTACCGCATAGCAGGCATCGTAGAACAGGTAAGATGCAATCTTGCCAGATTGGTCTGAATGACAGGAACCACGTTGTATTAAGTTCCCGTAAACGAGTCATGCCCAAAAGCTGTACTATTCGCTCACGGCACTTTCGTTCAAGGAAAGCTTTCTCCACTTCGCTCGGAGTGATGTCTGCGAATAGGCTGGCCATAGCGTAATAGCAGGAAGAGAAATAGAATTCCGGCAACAAGTGCTAGAAGTAATGGTATGCCACCAAACACCGAATGTGCAAAGTTTGGGATGATTCCGAGGACTGCCTGGAAAGGTGTTAACAGTCCGGAACAGATGCTCTTAAATACATGTACAATTCCGCTTGTATCAGACATGTTAAAGATACGTCCTATCATTTCTACGAAATGTATAGGGCAGTTTGTACGTATTAAAGTTTGTATCTCAGCCGAAGTCCTTGCAATTTGTAGATCATAGGTTTCTTTGGCCGAGGTCAAAGGCACTGTTTGCTGTAAAAGCATGGCTTTCATTCTGCTTAAAGTATCAAATCTTATAAAAGAGACGTTCAGCGAAGGCCACAAAGGCGACTCCCTGACTGTGTCTATTGGGGAAAACAATACTTGCATACAGCAAGTGACCCTGGAGTTCACCGTTACTAGATATGGGATGCCTGGCAACATGCCGCAACAACTCTGATCATTCAACATGAGGTAACTCCCATTAGAAAGTTGTCCAAACGTTGGATTAATCACAGCAGCTGGTGTACCCTGCTGATGGCAAGACAAATTTGCCACAGAACCATTACAAGCGCTGTGTAAAGAAATGTCCTGACATATGAGTGAACCGCTCAGTGCATTTTTACAGTGTGTACCGCTCAGAAACACTTCACGATCCCCACTCCAACATCTATATGTGTATGGTAAATTCCAAGATGTCTTAATGTATTCTTTACCCAACCTTTCATATTTGCCTGCTTGCATTTGTTTGAGGCAATACTGAAACTGAAAAGTAGTCACAGGTAGCATGATTTTGCCATGAATAAGCCATTCTGTAGCTGGTTTTTCTGCCACTGTGAATGGTAACTTTTCCAGTTTTTCAATGCTCAGCACTGTATACTTTGCTCCTCTTTGTGCCAGTTCGATCTGTTTATCAGTGAGATTGTATTCTGCAAACAGAGCCGTTGTGTTGATAAAACGCCAAGGCACATAGCCCGCTCGCAAAGATTGCAGCGTCCAGCTTAATAACACAATAGAACGTAATTGAGATTGGCCTTGTTGTAACATCGCCAAATCTTGTTCTAGTATGTCGATAGCAGAGGATACAATGCCGTCCAATGAATATATTCTCGAGGACAAAGTTGTTAACCCATTGTCAACCACAGAGAGTGTTTTCTCTAAATTAATACGATCAAGTTCACGTATTCATTCTGCGGCCTCTATCTGTGACACTTTCCATGCTACATTATAGGCAGCATAAATGCCGGCATATATGAAACGTTTTTGACGCGGTTGTCTTGGTCCAAGCAAGAATTCCCTAAGGTCTGCGTCTTCTTTAAGTAAGGATAAGTGTTGTTTCACATCCTGTAGTGTAGATTTCTGCAGCCAATCGAGGCATAATTTTCCTACACTGTATGTTGTTACTACCCCCGGATGTTGTCTTTGGACGTATCTTGGGTCTGGCCTATGAATAGTAAAGCCCTGAGTTTTATTCAGGAATCTTTCCTGACAGTTGTTTGTGTCTGTGGGCCAGATCAACCATTTTTTCCAATCAGGATTAGATCTGTTGAGTTGTAGTATTATGTCAACTGTAACCGCTGCCTGTGTATTATTATCATTTGCAGGTGTTGGTACAGAAGGTGTTTTCATCTCTTTGATCTTGGCTAGTCCAAGACAAGATGTTTGTTGGACAGTTTCATTCAAAAACATGATTTGTTCAGGGATGATGCAGGCTCTAAACAAAGCTTCTGTCCCCTGCACTTGCCAATCTTTAGTAACCCAGACAGTTTTTGTGTCTATTGTGTCTTTCCAAAAGTCGAAACCCTGTATAGACATTTGGGCAATAAATGCTGCAGAATAAATCTGTTTTGTATTTGTTAACATAATTTTCAGTCCTGTCTTGTTTACATTTTTTTAGTAAAACGTTTGTGGATCAGATGTATTGTAACCTGAAAAATATGGAAACTTATTAGCAAATGTTTTTGAACTACCTTTTGGTGGTGTAGGACAATGCTCCCATTGGTTAAACATAAACACATTTCTAGGGTATGCAGATTTATGCAAATAATGATGACCATAGTGGTTATAGCAATACAGCTGTTCATAGTCCGATGAACCCTCTAAATATTCATGTTTAGAAAATGAAGCAGATTTTTCTAGGTCAAACATTATGTCATTAACAGTCTCAAAGTCCCAATCATCAGAATAGGTACTAGACGAAATAAGATCACTTAGTGAAATTTTAAACAAATGTGGAATGTTCAATTGTTCCGTTGGACCGAATATATCAAAATCAGTTTTGTCCCACACTATATCATACTGTATAGGAACGGCTGTGATGTTCACTGTTGACAAGTCTCTTGCTTCATGATGGGAAGATTTATGAGGTTTCAAAAGTAAGTTCACATCTTTTCTTTCAGTGTTCACATGGATGTATCTGCCATTTATAAGTACGCTCATAGTTATAACCAAAGCTAGCCAAAGCAGGAAAACAAATATTCCAGAAATAATCCAGAGTTCAATCCATGGTGAAACCAGATAAGTTTTTTTCAGAAAGTCTTGTACTTGCTGCTTGAATGTTAATGATGCTGGCGTCGTTTCAGGTTCACTGGGATCTTCTGAGAACGTATCAAAGTTAATGAAATAGCCAGAAGCAGTTCTGTCAATTGTTGAAATTGCATCAGGATTTGTAGAAATCGCTGGAACCAGTTGATCACTTGCTACGTTGGTGTAGACAGGTGTATTTGGACGAACTGTTACTTGAGTTTCAAGAGGGATGAGTTCCATAGCATTGTTGCTCAGTCCTTCATCTATTACTGCTGAATTCTCGATGGTTATCAGTCTTTCAGTCTGAACCTCTTGGATAGTAGCGAGAGGAGTGCGTCTGCTACTAGGTCGGAGTCCACGAGGCCTACTATTTAGTATTGGCCACATACTGTGGTTTGGTGAGGTTGATGGACACAAATCTTTTCTCCTTTTTTCCAGCAAGGGGCGGCAGTAGTACTGTTCTTGTTCCTTGAACAGCTAGGACAGGTACTGGTTGTCTGTAAGAAGGTCCAAATTCCTTCATGACCGCAATCTTTTCTCTGACTAGATCCCCAACTTTTGGAATCCAGACAGGCCTTGCTGGGACAGCCGGTTGATCCCCAGTGGTGGTTGGCTGCAGGAACAAGTTGCTTTGTTTCGTTCTTAATTTGTTTAAGTCCTGTAAAACAGCCAAACGATCTTTGATATCAAAGGGTTTATTTTCCACCACTGTGCCTACGTGATCGAGATCTGGTACCCACATTCTTGTCCCAAATAGGACCTCATATGGAGTGACCCCCCCTAGAGAACTTCTTGGCAAGTTGTTTAATGAGCGTTGGACCCCATAAAGATGCTTGACCCACCCATCACCCGAACCTAATACCCTAGCTGTTATAGACTGCTTTATGTCCCGGTTTTTCCTTTCCACAACCGAATTTCCCTCAGGATGGAATGGAGAGGAGTACCGCAATGCAACGCCCAGACTGGCCATGGCTTCTTTGTAAGCCCGAGAGCTAAACGCAGGGCCCTGGTCAGAATGTAGTGTGCCTATTGCGTATGTGCCGATAAAGACTCGCAAATCTTTTATAACAGTTCGAGCGTCAGCCGAGCGCTGAGGCCATATCCATAGGAACCTAGAGCATGAATCCACTGCAACCATGATATATTTATAGTTACCGTCCCTTTGCAAGGGACCGCAGTGGTCCAGGTAAACACAAGGTAATGGTTTGTCTGAAATTAACAGGGGTGTCTGCGCAGGACGTTTCACTGTGGAGACTTTCATCTGTTGGCATATATCACATTCTAAAACATAGTTCTTTGTTTGTTTTCTAATGCCAGGCCACCAATATCTTTGCGTGAGTAAAGATACTGTTGCAGAAACACCTGCATGGGCAGAAGCTATCCCTTTGTGTGCTGCTAGGATTAGTCCTAATCTACGTTCCATGTTTGGAATTACCCTTTCCCCGACTCCAGGGATTCGAGCAAAAGGAACGTTGTTCGCATCAATTACATAAGAGTACTTGAGTGGAAACTTTTTTGGTAACGCTGCACCACTGCCTTTGCTTGTAGCATTGACAGCCAATATTATCTCACTGTCTATTTTCGTTTTTGAACGAGTGATCGCAGCTACGGAAGCTGTTTGAACAGCCCCCTTTGCGGCTTCGTCAGCCAATGAATTCCCTGCAACGTGAACGCCATCACGTTGATGACTCAGTGTGTGTATCACGTGAGCCTGTGGTAGTTCGTTTTTCAACTGAACTACTTGTTCCCAAAGCGTTTTATGCTTTATTGTGCCACCTTTTGCATCTTTGAACCCGTTTTCAAGCCAATTTTGTATATATTCATTATACGACTGCACACAGTAAAAAGAATCGCACACGATTAGTGTGGGGAATTCGCGATCTGTACTTTCAAGTGCCAGTTTGAATGCTTGTAGTTCAGCTCGCTGAGCTGTACAATCTCCTAGAGATTGTGTCTTTGTGATCATAGGTCTGAAGATGCCATCTCGCATGCGACCTTTAACGATTGCACACGCTGCACTGTAAGCTTGCTTACCCCCTGTTGCGGGTTGTGCGGATCCGTCAGTGTAAATTATGAATTCGTACTGATCGAGAGGCAGAATTTCAGTGGGCAGAGGACATTCTTGTTCATATTGCAGGAATGCTTGTGTTTTTAAATCAGGATCAAAAACATATTCAACATCTGTTGCAGCAAGAGAATTAACCCATTGTATCCATCTTGGATGTAATGCTTTAGCATTTGGAATGCTTGCTTTTGTGACCGCTTCTAAAGCTGGTACTGGGGTAACGACAATAATGCGTTTCCCTTGTGCTAGGGCTCTTTCTTTTGCTACTGCAGTTTGAACTGCTGTCAGAATTTTTTCAGTTGAAGTGAAGCGCATTTCCGCTTGTGTATACAAATGGGATTTGTATGCAATTGGTATTTTTTCACCCTCATTAAATGTTAAGTAGGTGAATCCGCATTGACCCAAAATTATTTGGATCACTAAATTGCGTTGACTTACGCGTGTTTGTAAGTGATTTGTTGCTAACATGTTAGCCTGTAGTGAACGCAAGATTTCTGTGTGTTCTTGTGTCCAATTTTTGATTGAAAATCAGGTTTGATTAGTGCGTAGAGAGGTTTAACCCTTTCCGCATAATTCAGAATGTATGTTCTTCCAAAATTTAGGAAACCCAGGATGGATTGTAAGTTTTTTAGCGTTTTTGGAGGTTGGAGCAGCGCACACTTTTCTAAAAAGTTAGCTGCCAAGCTCTTGCCTTCACTTGAAAGCTCGTATCCTAGAAACAGGACATTGAGATGGGCAATTCTGGACTTTTTAAAGTTGAACTTGTAGCCCTCAGATGCGAAGCCCAATATAATGGTGCTCACCCTGTTCAAGTGTCTTTCCAGGTCATCGTCCGTCAGATAGATGTCATCGACATAGGACAATGCCTCATTGTCATAAATTTGTAGTAACTCCGTTACCCTCGCTGAGAATAACCCTGGGCTGTTCTTGAACCCTTGTGGGAGTCGACAAAATTGACGCTGGGTCCCCATTATGGAGAATGCTGTTAAGTACCTGCTTTCAGGTGCTATGTTTTGACAAAAGAAACCATTTGAGATATCTAATGTGGTTTTATATTTTTTACGCACAATGTTATTCATTAATGCTGTGCTATGTGCATTTTGCACTGCAAATGTTTTAGAACTAGTGTTTAAATGTCTGTAATCCAAAACTAGACGATAGGTGTTGTCTGGTTTGGAGACAGGAAACAAAGGATTGTTCATTGAGGAGGTGCATGTTTCAATCACCCCTTGGTATTCAAGTTGATCTAAGATCTCCCTGACCTGTTTTTTAGCTTCTTGCTTTATTGGGTACTGCCTTTGTGCAGTTGGTTCATGTTTCAGATGTATTTTATGGTGAGGTGAGTCCTCATCCCATCCTACATGATTTTTATATAATGCTGGGGCCTGGGCTACTGCCCATTTCCTGGCATAACTATATTTTAGATGAATTGGAATATGGTTGGAGAAGGCAGGCATAATAATGTCCTCGCCATGTGGGCACTCCCTGACAAATTGTGGTGGTCAGTCTTTTTCTGCTAGAAGTATGTCATAGCCCTTCGAAAGTTTTTCCCAAAAGAGTGCTTTCACCTGTCTAGGTATGTCTCCCTCCATTCGGAGTGTTATTTCATATAACCTTTGTGGAGTACTAACCCTGGTGTCTACAGTCTCAACTGTAATATACTCATTCAAGTCCACTATCTCCAGAAGTTCCTTCACGTTCTGGCGAACTATTGTGACTCTGCTGCACTGTCCAGCATTGTCTGAGCCCATTCTCCGTTCTTGAGTTGTGTTCTCAGGATTCTCGGCATGTCTGATTTTTAGACCTGCTACTTTCTTTTTGGAGAATTGAGGTTTTGTTTTATTTTTTGGAGCGTGTTTATCTTCCTTGGATTTCACGCGTTCTTCTCTATTTTCTGATCGTCCTCTTCTTTCCGAAGTCCGTGACGAGATCTGAAAGGTACGAGAGGAACGTGTATCAGTATCTTGATACCTGTCAGGTTTTTTCAAATTATCCCTATTCCTGAGGTTATACCTCCTTTCAGAGGGCTCCTTTTGAGGAGACCTACCCCGGGATTGAGAACGTTTCTCCTTTGAATTTTGTTTATTAGTTTCCCACTTCTTTTTAGAAGCTGTAGGAGTTTGTTTATTAGACTCCTTATCAGGATTCTCAGATAGTTTTGGTTTTAATGGTCTTCCACCCAAACTATCTCTGCCTAATTCTGCATAGGATTGTTCTATTATTCTGGGTAGTTCAGTTTGATGTTCTGTAACATCAAATTCTCTTAATCATTGGCGGATCGCCACTGCTGCTGCCTCCCTTTAATATTAGATAATATTATTGTTGAGACCTGGTCGAAATTTTTCAGTAATTTCATACCTAAATTCAGAGCAGGCTCTGCCCCGTATTCGTTTTGAATTTGTTTCAGGACATCTGGTATTACCGCTATTGATGGAATACCATATGTTTTAGTATAGATGGCAGCAAAGACTGAGCCCCAAGTGGGGCAGTCTTCCAGTTGTGGTGTATTGGACCAATTGTCTGTAGATTTTTATTAACTCTGTAAGTTGAGTAAGTAATTCCTCGTCTGACATTATATCCAGGTCAGGATGAGGAGTATAGCCGGCTAGAATGGGCCATGTTGCTCCTGGTCTCCCTAGGGGACCGAGCCTGGTAATGTTTCTGTGATGTTTTAGGGCGCCTTTAAACCAGAGCTTATGCTCCTGGTATGTTAATGGAATTTCAATATCCTCGAAAGGAATATATTCCTCTGGTGGATCATCTTCTTTGTAGAAGTGAAACAGTTTTGTTACTGGATTTGATTCTGGGAATACTATCCATGAATAGAATATCTCTGTCTGAAAGCATTCGTGTGCCTCTATCACGAAAACCGCTCTACCGCCTCTCGGTGGTAGGCCGTGTTTTATAAGTTTTAGAGTGAGGGCTCTTCTTAAGTTTGGATGGATGTCTATAACACCCTCCTCGGTTTCATTTAAACCTGTAAAGTTAAAAGCTGTTACGACTGGGTCAGCCGCAGCTCCACCGTTCTCGGTGTTATTGTCCCCGTGTATGGACATTTGTTTTTTGAAAAATGTAGAACAAGTTTCAAGGAAACAAAAAGATAAGGTGAACAATATTTTGGAACACTGTATCCTTCAACGTTGAGCAAACCAAACAGCTAATATATAGGGTGCTTCCCTATTTTGCTGTGGCGGATACTTAACCCTGCCCACTCCAGACGTCTTTTGGAGTATATGGGTAGGGGTCTCTGAGAGAAAAAGCACAGCTGAGTTACTCCGTATCTAGCGTTAAATTACCGCCTTACCAAACGTTGGGCGCCATGTAGTGTAGCTCCTATTTCCCTAATAGGCTCTGCGCATTAGAATAATATACCCTATAGGCTTGACATAGGACTAAGGTCGGTATGTCCCTATCGAGTATATTAAACTTAATTACTTGTGCCAGCTAGCTCAGAGGCCACTAGAAACTCCTTGGATAACAAGAAGGGAGTAGTTTCTGGCAGCCGCAAAACATGACAACTTTGTTTCCCTTTAGAATCAGAACGTGTCCCAGAGTCGTGGAAACAATAGATAACCGTTTCACTCAGCTCAATCGTGCATACTTAGTTTTCTTCAAAGTTACACAGAAAGAATAGACGGGCGTTTCAATAAAAGGATTTATTGAACAGTCTTGTTTCTCGTGTAAGTAATATGTGTTGTTACGATCACAAGACAGTATGCAAGATAAATAATGTACAGCGTAAGCAGTAGAAATAAATAGTACTGCGTTAGCATTATCTTTTAGCGTATATTCACATACATAAATAACATGAGCTAAAAATGCGAGTACTCATACGATGCGTCTCTAAGCTAGTTCTACCCCAGTGTACCTAACCTAACCTAGGTGTAGGGAGAGGTATGAAGTAGGTGAAGTATTCCTTACTATGGTATACTAAGAGTATGTTACGCCTAGTATGTCTAGTATGCCAAGAGTCTAGTATGCCAAGAGTCCCTCTAGGTTCTAGTCAGCTCCATACCTTAAGAATGAGAGAGGTGGGAATCTCTTGCCAGACTCGGACTCCAACACCCCGCGAGGGAAGTTAGATCACTGGAAGCTGGACTCTCTGCTTGCAGGGATGACAGCGTCTTCTCAGTGCGTCAGGCCGGGATACGGGCTCCTCTGAAGTCGAGGTCTCCTCTGGTTTACAAGGGCTAGGAAAGGTATATTTATACCTGAGAGGTACCTCATAATGTTAGCATTGACGTGAATCGGACAGCGGAAGACGTCATGAATGAACCCCTAAGGTATAACGGTTCATGCATAATAGATGAGTCCTTGAAGAAATCAATAGTCCTGTGCTAGGGAAACTCCCGAAGCCTAAGGGTCTGTTCTTCAAGAACTCGTTGTGACGTTAGGGTGGACGGATGTCGGAGACCATGCCTGTATTTGGAGTGCACGGTTTAATGCCTAAATAAGGACTGGGATTTTATGCCTCTATAAGGGCAGGGCGAATTGTGCCTATATAAGGACATGATACAGGAAAACCTATATACGGACACCCTAAGAGGAATACAACAACATGTTGGCTTTAGGGATAAACATGACATCTCCAAAACATCCCAACCAACACAGTGTACTCATAACATGTGTATTTGACTATTCCAAGGCCTAGTTGTGTATAATACAGGCAAACACACAGCTTGGTTGTTTATTTAGAATTATTCATCATGTGAGGAGTGCAAGGTCAACGGCTCACCTGCCACTGCTAATCAGCTAAGTTTCCTTCATGGCTTACATATATTAGAGGTACACAGTTGTTAGGGGGTCACTGATACCATCAATAGTTTCAGCTGAGGAGACCAGGACACCATCAAGCAAAGTAGTCAGACATGTATCTGAAAATAGCATTGTATGTACATTGCACAGTCCATGATTAGTGAACATCAGTTGTAACAGGGCAGATAAGTGAGAAGGGACAAGATCACTATTGAAGAATGTTTAGAGTTACAGTCACAGGGCCTCATGGTAGTTGTAGGCACTTCAATCTCGACTTATCAACACTTGACAAATGGTAACCTGCATGATAAGTGAACATCAGTTAAAACATGGCAGACAAGTGAGGAGGGGCAAAAGGAGTATGACATCTTGGTTAGAGTTACAGTCACAAGGCCTCATGGTAGTATTGGTAGCTTGTCTATCGCAACTTACCAATACCAGACAAATGGTAACCTGCATGATAAGTGAACATCATTTATGACATGGCAGAAGAGTGAGAAGGGGCAAAATCACTATTGTATCTTGTTTAGAGGTACAGTCACAAGGCCTCATAGTAGTAGTGGTGGCTTTTCTATGTCCACTTACCAATACTTGACAAAAGGGTGTTACATACCTGTTGGCAACATGCATTTGGGATCGACCATACATTTACATATTAACACATATGATGGGTCCTGGGAGGATAATTTTCTTTTAATACACTTACAAACAGCATTCCAAAATGTGGAATGTAATGGAGATTGATACTTGTGATCTTATATGTAACACTCCACATTAACACTGACACACCAACATGTCTGATACTTTGTGAATTGCATGTCTGGAAAGTAGGTAGAGGAGAAAATATCAATAACGGAGTTGAGAGGCAACAGGATGATAAGGTATTGTGTTAGTTATTGAAGTATAACTTAACAGACTCCAATCCCCCAGGTATTCCTGTCATGCCCTCAGTATGCAGAATGGCCAAAACATTCTCCTCCCAGGAAAAGAGTTGTAATGGGCCGCTAGGAGGGCCACCGCCAGTCCTCTGGGCACCTTCAACCTCAGGTGGTGCCACCTCCTCCTAATATCTTGTGTGTGTGCAGGGTGATACAAACAGCATTCACTTCGACTATCCTGTCCCACAAATATCCGTTTTCCTACTGAGAGTAGTATGTTGGACTTGGGATCCCAAAAAAGTGTGGCTATACTCTAATGATTTCATCCACCATGACTGTCAACTCAGCCTCTGTGGAAAGTGGATTTTTTGGCCGATGCATGACTATAAACAAATTAAGAGTGACAAAATGAAAGATAACAAAACAAGGGATATTGGTGAACTAGTGAAAAAAAAAGTTTAAAGGGTATGGAGAGTGCTAAATGGGATGGTGGAAGATCAAAAAAGGCTGCCTTAGCTCACAATGGTGTAAACAGTGTGTCCTGTCTTGTGTGCTGCAGGTGAGAAGCAAAGGATCCTATTCAAGGATGGGGTGTGTTTTATTGTGTGATTTGCAGGGGTGTCCACTTGGCAAAAGGACATCAGCAGTGTAGTTTTTCAAATCATCCGATGGTAAATGTTGTGGTGCTTTGCTGCAAGCATACCGTGGCGGTCTACCGCCGTTGGGTAACCGCCGCTTGTAGACTGCCAGTACGGCTGTGTTGTCATAATAGGCTCGTTGGGAAACCGCAGGCCTGTTGGAGTATGCATCGCCAACATTGCAGACCGCCATGGCCCAGGCAGCAACCGTGTCGTCGCCGCAGTCAGCATTTCAGTCTTCACAACTCAGAATACTGTGGGCGGAAAACCGCCAGCCCAGCGGCCTTCTAGAGACCAAAGGGTGGGCGGAACCCCAAACTCGTAATCAGACCCTAAGACAGGATCATTAATGAGGTTCAGGTCAGCACCAACTATAAAAGGCACATTCCCAAGATTCACAATCTCTTTTGAAATATTTTTGCAGAACACTGTATCATCAGCTGCACCAATATTCACTCAGGTTTTGAAGTAAAATACTTTATTTATATTAGAAAATGAAGCACAGTATCAGAGGTATGTGCACTTGCTGCAGCCATTTGGCTGAAGGGTAGTGGAAGAAAATAAACTCTGGGAAAAGTGCCCATTATTGGTTTAATCTGTGGCACCAGTTTTAACTGAGGTTTTCTAGTGAAAGTGGAGCAGTGTGTCCGGAAAGACCGCTCACTATCAGTTGAAACTACTGCAGAAATATAGAGTGAAATACTTCATTATTTAAATATTGTGAGACAGTATTTCTCCTTCAATAGCTCTATTGCTTTATCTAACTGGCCAACCTCTCTTAATGATACAAAACTCCCAAATAAAAGGAAACCAGCTTCCTCACCAGCTCTAGTCAAATTAAAGGTGTGGAATCACAGGAAGCTTCACTTTACAAACTTCTGGAGGAAATCCATGCAGTTCATAATAATACACACACTAAAAGCAATTACATTAAAAATATATTTTCCGAACTTAATAACATGAATAATTCTTTCAAGGTCTTACCTTTCAACATCTCTGTAACCTGATAGGGTAGCTCAGCTTTCTAAGCTTTGAACAATAGGGGCTCATTTACAAGCCCAGTGCGCCGACGGAAAGTCACTTATGTGCCTTGCGTGGTTTTTTATGGACTTGTAGATATGGTGTAATGCAACGCAGCGCACGTAGCTGCGTTGCCTCACACTATGATGGGGAGGCGTTCCATGCACGTTACAGTGGGTGTTCCCACATAACACCCAAGGCATTTAACACATTCCCAGATTTACAACAAGCTGTAAACCTGGAAATGCGTCAAAAGCCTACGCCTCCACAGGGGAGGCGAAGGCGCAACGAGGAGAAATAACATTATTTCTCTTTGTTTTTTCCCTCTTTCTATGTCTGCTGCATACCGCAACACACATAGAAAGAGGAAGTTCCCTTCATTTATTGTTTTTGTGCAGAAAGGAGTCCCTTCCTGCACAAAATCAATCACCCGTACCATGCAGGCAGCCTTGCACCATGGTGCAAGGGTGCCTGCATTGGCGCAAGGCAGCCCTTTGAGTGCCAGTGAAGAGAGAAAGGACAGGAATGCGCTGTATCTTACAGATACGGCGCTTTCCTGACTTTTTCTTTTGACGTAGGGCAGCGCAGTAGGAAGGCTTGTGGGGCTGCCCTTCGCCAAAAAAATTGTAAATGAGACCCTGAGCTTGTTAGATCTTTGTAACCAGGAACACAGATTTGCTGTGAAAGATTGAATCTGTTTGGCCTGTGGACCTGAGTGGTGGCACTGCCATCAGATGCCCGAGTGTGTAAGGCCTCGCTAGCCTGATGGATGGGTCTGCTATCAGAAGCCTGACTTAGTAGATTGTTTGTAACTTAAACTGAGCCTGTATGATTTCTGCTTTTTGATGCTTAGTCCTTCTGTCTGAGATCTCCCCCGAAAACTATTTGTAATCTGAGGTGTAGTTATGCCGCCTGAATCCTTATCTTGCCAGATGTTTACAACATCTCTTCTGTCACAGGACTGAGATTCTATGATATCTCTAACCTCAGGAATAGATTTGCTGTTCCCTTCCGTGCACTCCACCTTCTCCTTCCCTTGCAAGGAGGGCGGAACACCAAGTGATGGCCAATAGACTTGAAGATGGTGGTCCAAGCTCCCTTGCACTCTTTGCTCCCCACTATTTTTCACCTTCTGGTCCCCCACATTTGCATCCTCCTTTCAATCCATCCTGGCTTGCAGGCTGCATCCTGCACACCCATTATTTTCCACCTTGCTACCCCTCCCTTGCACATGATGGTCCATGCACCCTACCCCCAACAACAAAGGTTATCATTTTATTGTTTTAGAGTGAGGTGTTTCACCAACTTCACTAACATACAACACGCTTCAGCATGGAGGGCAGGACTTTTAGAGCAGCAGACAGGCGTCAGCAGTGTAAGCTTCCTCTCAAATACAGGAACTGCACTGCATCTACAGCTGCCGAGCAATATGTCTTCTGTGCACAAACGTCAAAATCAGTGACATTGCTTATTCTGTTTCTAGAAAGATTAGTTTCAGGACACAGGATTAATAACCATGCTTGCGTGGATCAAAATATAGTCAGCGGCGGTTCCTCCAAACAAGCGGAGGAGCGTCGCCCCCCCAACACTGTTGCAGAAAGCTGAAAAAAATAAAATGGTAATAACATGATTTTATTACCATTTTATTTCTCCATCTTTCTGCTGAACGGAGTGCAAGGGGCGGAGCCAGTGCGTCTTTGCCGGGATTGGCAGCAATGAGGAGAGGCCACTTCAGTTTGAAGTGCGCATGTCGGTTTGGCCGGCTACCTTATTATAGCCAAACCGACATGCGCAATTGAAACCTCTCCAACTCAGCTCTCTTAGACAGGCCTCCAGTGCGTTTTGTTGCGTTCTAGCCGATCTCGATGCTTCATTCATGCTGATTACTGTTATAAGCAGCATGACTGAAGCTCCTGGTTTAGTTAGTTTGTGAACGGGGTTCTGCTCTGGGACACTGGGAGTCACAGTCTGATGTCCTCGTACGTTTTGAATTGTTTGCTTTCCCCTGTGGTCCTGCAAGTCAGTATGTTTACGCGCCTTTAACAGCGCCTGCTGTTCCCGGTATCTCTATGTTGGAGATCCTACGTCAGCCGCTCTTTGCCATCAGTTTCGCTTTCTGCTTCTCGTGCACCGTAGTCCAATCCTGCCAGATCATCTATATTATTAGGTTTGCTTCCAAAGCTCCCAGGCTGCATGACTTTCGGGTAAAAAAGAGCGAGTCAAACATTTTTATTGGGGTCAGCAGCTCAGTTCTGCAGGTTTTGATTTACATCATGTGAATCAGCCTGTACCCCCGCAGCCCCCCCTCCCCCTCCTCAGCCGGTGGCCAATTACAGTAAGTTTGACAACCAGATTCTTGAATGTCCCGAGAGCAGCTCCGTCGGCTCCCTGCTGGAGATAGTGTGCATTGGCTGCTCAGCATGTTCTGCTACAGGGGAAAAGAGCTGCCCGCCAACGCAACGAGGCAAAATGCATCACCTCCAGCCTCCTGGTCTACATCAATGACTGGATCGCCTTCTTCACAACCTACTTAATCTACAAGGGTAAGTACATAACGGCTGTCAGCGTCCTCGCCATCCTGCGCAGTCTGTGTGGCATCTTGAGTGAGTGCTTAAGTAAATTAAAATTAATAGTGCCGCAGTGCCAATGAGAAATAGCGCGCGATTTTGGGGCAGAAAACAAGTTCAGTGCATTTTTCTCCTTTCTACAGAGAGTGGGGTGTCTATTATGAACCAGTAATGCGCTAGGAGACATGCCCGTCAGAGTGACTTGTTGCGTTTGCCTACCAAATGCAGAAGTAGGATAGAAATTTACTTTTTTATACTAGGAAATGATTCGTCTTGTTTTCATAATAGAAACTGGAGCATCAGAACCCAGGCAGGATGCGCAGTCATTTCGTGGCAAAGGAAGAGAGACTGACTTCTCTGGTCATTAATTTTTAGTGCCAGTTGGAAAATGTTTAAAGCGTACAAGAAGATTAAACAAATAAGTGAAATGCTACAACAAACATCAAAATAATTCAGCTGCCAAAATGTGATCCTAAGAAATTGTGCTGTTGACAAACAACCTAATAAAAAGTGCTTTAAAACACCAGATCAACTTTTCTATATGTGAGCAGATGACACACATTTTCTTCTTAGTAATAATAACTGAGTCACACTACTTGAGAGCTCTGGAGCTGAGGCCGAGGGCTCTGCGAGCTTCTCACAGTGCCTGTCATTGAGTAAAAAAGGTGTTCAGAAATCTTGATGGCCATCCAATCCTGGGCCTCTCTGCAGAGCGCACAGGGCAGTGCTCACATGTTCCAGTTGTAATTGTTGATTCTGTTCACATGGGTTTGATGAGGGTACACATTTTGCAAAATAATGACATGGCAAAAGTAAAAGACAATTTAGTGCTTATAAGTCATCCCTACCTTTTACGCCTCACCACTTTCAAATGTCACCATCCGTCACTGAATATAGTGCCTTCCGGGAGGAAGGTCGCAGGGTGTGACACCTGTCAGGATGGACAGACTTGTCAGGGCTGCTGGTATATCAACTGTGCTGACAAATATTTTAGGGAAACCCTGCCCATGCTTTCCGGCTCTCTCTCCTGCCGGACAATTATCCACAGTTGTATGACAGAGGCATGCGCGGCTAAACCACGCGTGCCTCCACTACGCTGCCTAAACCATAAATGCGTCTGAACAACGCATTCCTTTACCACGCATGCCTTTACCATGCATGCCTTTACTACACATACCTTTACCACCCAATTTCTTGGGGAAGGCATAAATGGTATCGGGATGTGTGGTAAAGCTCACACCCTATGCCACTTGCCCTTAGCCCTAACAACTACCCCGAGCCCTAAAAATTACACCGACCCCATCCTGAGCCGTTAAAACTAACCCGACCCCCCAACCACTAAAAACTACCCTCACTCCCTGTTAGAAATGGGGGTCTCTAGTTGGCAAAGGCTTGCACCTCTGTCCAAGTAGGGACCCTTCTTCCTAGTCAGGGTAAGGGTGTTACACTCGTGAAGTAACCCCTGCTCACCCTCGTGGTAGCTTGGCACGAGCAGTCAGGCTTAATTCAGAGGCAGTGTGTAAAGCATTTGCACATAACCAACAGTAATACAGTGTAAGCACTACAAACGGACACCACACCAGTTTAGAAAAATAACCAATATTTTTATATACTCAAGACAAGACCAATTATGACAAAAATCCACAATACTATACTTTAAAAATGAATGCTTGATAAGGTAACTTCTTCTTTGCAGGAATAACACAAAAGCAAAGTTCGTACGAGTCGGTAGCCCCGTCCGGATCTACTGCGATGCTGAAATACACAGTGTCTAACAGTTCCAGCCGACCGCGTCGATACGGGCCAGCAGAGTCGTGAACAGACTCGGTCACAGTACCTTTCTCGTTGTGGCTGGTACGGAGTGTACGAGCCGGTCGGCGTTCGTCGCGGTTGCGGTGCAAGACGGAGCGATGCAAGGTGCGGTGTCCCTCGATGCGGTGCAGGCAGCGGCTCGATGAGCGTCGTGCAGACGGAGTCGGTGAGTCCAAGGCGTGCGATGCAGGGTGAGACGATGCTCGATGCGGTGCTGACAGGTTGCGATGCAGGCGACCAAGCCGGAGTGCGGGAGCTGGCGTCGGACAGCGGTGCGAGTCGGAGCGGTGCGTCGCAAACGTGCGAGCGGTGCCCCAAATGCGATGCGGTCACGACTGTTGAGCCAGTTGCAGCGACCGCGTCGGTCGGGTCCGGCTGGTTCAGTGAAGCAATGCGATGCGAACGGCGGTGCCCACAGGTCACGGTGCAAGCAGCGGCTCGATGTTGACGGCGTCGGACGTCGCCTACGGTGAGACCAGGCTTGCGATGCGAAGCGGGGCGATGCGGTCTGCGGTGCAAACAGGTCACCGGTCAGGGATGGATTCGGTTGATGGAGTCGGTTGCAGTTCCCTTCCTCTGTGGCAACTGAAACAGCGTTCCAGAAGCGGTACCCCGAGGCTTGTGAAGTCTTTGCAGTCCCTGAGACTTCTTAACAGGAGGCCAGCTCGGTTCCAGGCCCTTGGAGATACTCAGCACAAGTTTGTAGAAAGTTCCTTCCTTTCACTGCCCAAGGCAGAAGCAGCAGCTGCAGGCCAACTCAACAAAGCAACAACACAGCAAAGGGGCAGTACTCCTCCTGGCAGCTCTTCCAGCTCTTCGTCTTGGCAGGTTCCTTGATTCCAGCGAAATCTAAATTCATGGGGTCAGGGCCCCAATATTTATATCCCAAATTCCTTTGTTCTCTGAAGGCAGAGAGGCCTTTGCCTAGTCCAAACCAGTTCTGGAGCACTTTGTTGACAAGTCTCCGTCCCTTCTTTCAGAGAGTAGGCCAGGGACATCAGACGCACCACAGGAGGTGGACCCAGCATTGTGGAGGGAAGGCACTGTCCTATTCAGGGCCCAGGTGCAACCCCTCCCACCCATCTACATGTAGATCTTGCTATTCAGCCCTGTGCTGACTCACCCTGTCTCCTGGCATCCCCCAGCCCCTGTCACTCACACTCCAGACAAGGAATACACAACCTCGCAGAGGCAGGCTTGGATGGTTAGACAAGAAAATACCCACTTTCTAAAAGTGGTATTTTCAAACACAGAATGTTAAAACCAACTTCACTAAAAGATGCATTTTATCATTCTGAGTCCAGGCATACTAAACTCGAATTTCTACCATGTTCCCGGGGTCAGTTAGGATTATAAGCTGTAATAATCAAAACTGCCCATTCTGGCCTATGGGGAACAGGTAGCCTTGCAATAGTGAAAAACGAAATAGGCTGTAATTCACTACTAGGGCATGCCTCACACACCAGGGCATGCACTACCTTTACATACAATGCACCCTGCCCACAGGGGTACCTTGGGCCTACCTTAGGGGTGACTAACATGTAGAAAAGGGAAGGTTTAGGGACTGGCAAGTGTGTGCACTTGCCAAGTCGACATGGCAGCCACAGGCTGCGCACAGGCTCTACAATGGCAGGCCAGAGTTACACTTTACGGGCTGTTTGCGTGGGTGGCACAATCCAGTGCTGCAGCCCACCAACAGCATTTGATTTATAGGCCCTGGCACTCGAAGTGCACTTTACTAGGGACTGACACATAAATCAAATAGGCCAATCATGGAAACACCAATCCATAACACATTTTACACAGAGAGCATATGCACTTTAGCACTGATTAGCAGTGGTAAAGTGCCCAGAGTCCTAAAACCAACACACACAGGGTCAAAAACAGGAGGCCAAAAGCAAAAGTCGGGGGTAAACCCGCTGAAAAAGCCAAGTCTAACACAACCCCCTCCCAGCCTAAAGCCAGGGTAGACTAATCAATCCCTTGATGGACTTCCCTGCTTGGGGCGATAGAACATAGACCTGGCCCACAACAGCGGGGGCACGTTCTGGTTCTACGCCTTTCTAAACCCAGTTGGATCCCTCTGTCCTCACTCTCAGGGCCCAATAAGCTGACCCATGGGGAACCCTTCTCCTCACCTGTGGACCCTATCTGTGCAGCACCTAAACTTACTTTGCTCACAGATGTGTCCCAACAGGCCGACAGTGCCCACATGGCCCACACAGTGGTGTGGCCCGGTCCACCCCCGGGGTGTGACTCCTGTCCCCCTCCCAGGGGCAACTCTGTCCACCAGGACAGTAAGCCACAGTGGCTACCGACAGTTGTCAGTGGGGAGACCCAGGCCTTATGCCTCTCAGGGCTCTCTAACCTCTGTGGCATCAGAGAGTGGGGGGCGGTAGCCCCAGGTGCCTGGCACCCCTCGTTCACTCTCCCTCTGGTCAGGCCAGGGATGACATCCTGGCACTGACCCACCAGCCTAGGGTCTGTACCCGGCGGCTGGACAGGAGACTGCGGTAGGCTTTCCCACCCCCGGTCTTCCTCCCAGGGGCACCGTACCCTCCCACCTGGAGCGGTACCCCCTTCCAGAATTGTCAGGGCACCTGTGGCCGGTGCCTTGCACAATTCGCCCACCAGTTCAGGGGTGCTATCCTGCAACTGGTACACCAGCCTAGGGTCTGTACCCTGAGGCTGAACAAGGGACTGGGGTAGGCTCTCCCACACCCAGTCCTCCTCCCTGGAGCACTGCATCCCCCCACCGGGAGCAGTCCCCCTCAACTCCAGAATTGTCAGGCCACCTGTGGCAGGCGTTCTGCACAATTCACCCACCAGTTCAGGGGTGCTATCCTGCAACTGGTACACCAGCCCAGGGTCTGTACCCTGAGGCTGAACAAGGGACTGGGGTAGGCTCTCCCACACCCAGTCCTCCTCCCTGGGGCACTGTACCCTCCCACCTGGAGCGGCACCCCCAGAAGACAAACTGGTAGTGGCACTGTTAGCAGTTGCCCCTTCCCCCAGGTCAGGGGGGACACCCTGAACCTGGTCCTCCAACCCAGGGCCGGTACCCTTAGGCTGGACCTGTGCCTGGCAACCCAGGACTTCTGGGGGAGTACACCAACCCCCCCAAGGGGAATACACTCCTCATGAGTTGTGTGAGAGTCTGCCTGGCACAGGTCTCCAGCCTCCTGTCCACCTGACAGAGCATGAAGACCCCTAGGCCAGAAGTGGCCTCACCAGGGTCAGTCCTGGGGTGCTCCGACCTCAGAGCGGGCAACCCCTGACCCACTGGTCCTTGCCAACTCACAAAGTGGGGGCAGTAACCCTTGGTACATAGTAACCATACTCCACTCTTCCTCTCATCAGTGCAGTTCTAAATAGCCACTGATCCTTCAACCTAGGGTCCGCACCCTCAGGTTCACCAGAGGTCTCGGGCGAGGCTCTCCTCCCCTTACCTCTCCTTCTGGGGTTCTGCACTCTCCTCCCAGGAGAGGGACCCTCAGAACCAAAAACTGTCAGGACGCTGGAACCAGACCTCCTACACAATTCTTCCACCAGCTCAGGGCCTTGACCCTGCAACTGATTCACCACCCTTGGATCTAAACCCTCAGGTTGAACCGGGGTCAGAGGCGAGGACTCCCTCCCTCTGCACCCTCTTCCAGAGCTCTGCACCCTCCCACCTGGAGTGGTACCCCTAGAAGACAAACCGGTCAGGACACTGCTTACAGTCGTCCTTCCTTCCAGGTCAGGCAGGACCTGAACCTGGCCTCCCAACCCAGGGACTAAACCCTGCAGCTGAGCACCTGCCCGGCACACCAGGACTTCCTTGGGAGCACGCATGCCCCCCCTGAGGGTAACACATGACTCATGCATTGTGTGACAGTCTGCCTGGCGCAGATCTCCCGACCTCTGTCCATCTGACAGTGCGCGAAGATCCCCCAGGACAGAAGTGGTGTCACCATGGTCACTGCTAGGAGGCTCAGCCCTTCTGGCTGGCCCCTGACCCACTGGTTCTCCCACTGGGGAACGCATCCCCCTCTCACCCCTCCATCTGGACTCCTGCACCCTCCCAACTGGAGCGGTGCCGCCAGACACCAGAACCACTGGAGCTCCGCTTACAGATGCTCCAGGTTCTCCTGACTCTAGGAGATCCCCCTCAACGGATGGCCTATCAGTACAGCCTAGGCTCCCCACCTGGACCGGGTTTCGGGCACCTTGGGCCGCAGCCCCTTCCCACTCCTTCTCCACGGAGACAGGACGCTATTCTGACTGCTCTGACACCGCAGCGGCGGTGAAGGTGTTTGTTTCCTGCCCTGGTGGGACTGGTGTCCCAGGGTCCACCTGCTACTCCTGCTCTCTTTGCCCCACAGCATCTATCATCTGCGAGGGGACTACAAGCCCCAGAGATCTGAGCGCCATACACACCTGCCGCCTGCGAGAGGGAGGCGCTCAACATCGCGCATAAAGCGCTGCCTCTCCCTCCGCGGCGCGGGACGCTATTCTGGCTGCTCTGACACCGCAGCGGCGGTGAAGGTGTTTGTTTCCTGCCCTGGTGGGACTGGTGTCCCAGGGTCCACCTGCTACTCCTGCTCTCTTTGCCCCACAGCGTCTATCATCTGCGAGGGGACTACAAGCCCCAGAGATCTGAGCGCCATACACACCTGCCGCCTGCGAGAGTGAGGCGCTCAACATCGCGCATAAAGCGCTGCCTCTCCCCCCGCGGCGCGGGACGTGCCCGGGCCGTGCCCGGGCAAAGCCCGGGCCAAGGGCGGGCCCGTCCTTGCCTGTCATTGCCAGGAAGAGGCAGGGCAGGGCCAGACCTCTTTTACCTGCTGGTTGGGACATGAACTAGAAAACTCTAAAGGTATTGTGTGTCGCCTTGAATATTGGGCTTTGCTATATAGTTGTGACTTACTTGCTCAAGGGATTTATAAAGCTGTTGGAACTAGTGGAAATGTTGTAATGTTTTGAAGCTCGCTATCCCTTGTTTGGCATAGGATACTTTTTTTTTTTTTCCTTTGCTATCTATTTCGCCTGGCATTAAAATGGGCAAAAGGAAAACTACGGAAGGGGCAGGGAGGACTAGTGTACACGTTGATAAGAAAGATAAAGGGAGAAAGGTCAGGAAAATAGCAAAAAAAGCAGATCTGACCGATAGCTGTGTTATGAAGAGAATAGATAACATCATTACTGAGTGTGAAGGGCTTTTGGGAGTTGATCCACCAGCTGACTCACTAATCCCTTCCGACCCCGCTAACTCCCTATCAGCAAGACAACTTACCGACCCGCGCCCAACCACTATCCCACCAATGTTTCAGAAAATCTACCGTAAGGATCCAGTGGCTTCCAAGGAGATCGCACGATCAGGCACCGAATTGCATCTAGTGACCGATGCATCTTTCCAACTACCTATTTCCCCTGCCCGGGGTGCGAGTTGTCATATTGAACCCATAGTCATCTGTGCCAATCGCTTCTCAGCATTGGCAGGGGAACATGAAACTTGTGAAGAAGCTCAACCCTCTGCTCTCATGACAACCTTGGAGAAAAGCCCAAACGTGACGGATGGCACTTGTCCCTTCTCATTAAAGACCCTCTTGCAAGCTATTAAATTACTTCAGAAAGAGGTCGGATCTATGAAAGTGATGATCACGGAGCTTGTGGCCACTGTCAAACTCCTAACTCCTAATAATATATCACAAACATCAGACATTTGTGTACCATCTAATCTGTGTCAGTCATTAATATCGGGAGGTTTAGTAGATAGTGGCCAGCAATCAGCTTCCACATTCTCCATGGGACGAGCCGTTAAGGCTCCGCCTACTAATCCAGCAGGTCCATTAGGAACTCTCTTTTCAAAGGCATTGCATAAAGATCCTTATCTCAAGGCTGTCGAGAATGGCAGAGGATCGGTTGAAGCTTTACAGGTTCCATCTTTGGCTAGAAATATACCTCTTCAGCAAAGTAAGCAATTATCTCGTTTTCCTACTAAAACGCAGATAGTTTTCATGGTTAATGTTCCTAAAACAGGTTCAAGATACGAGAACCCCGATTCCTTGATAAACAAGTCCATACATTGGATACGTCGTGTCAGGGGTTGCCGTTCATTGATCAGGGAAGATATAGTCAGAGCACGGAGATGCATGTCAAACGATCAGCTCACTGACTGTATCGAACTTACTCTCTCCAGCCCAGATTTAGCAGAGAACCTCCTGGCCTTAGAGTATAGATCTTGCTCCCCAGATTCTTCGTCTATTCAGATCAGGCGCTTTTCGACAACTGGCGGGGCTAGGGCTCAGGATAGTCTAAAGCCATTACCTATACCAGGAGGCTCTACTTTAGAGGCGGTTGATTGACTATGTTACGCTTATCAATCCCGACAGAATTTAGATCTTACCCCAACCATTAATAAACAGAGTGCCCCTAATATTATTTGTCCGAGTAGGTCTCTTGGTGATCCCCTGATTCTGATACAATCAAATAGCCATAATGGTGATCAAAGTTGTAGCCCAACGAAACAGGGGGATGCTACATTTTTGAATGTTTCTGCTCCGCCTCCTGTTCCACCTTTTTCGACAAGACAGTTTTTAGCTTGTGTTGGGTCTTTAGCGCCACAACTCAAAATCCTGTCTTGGAATATTGCAGGTCTCCAAAGCAAAATGTCTCTCCCTGATTGGAATGACCTGATTGAAGAACATCACATCTGCATATTCCAAGAGACATGGAGCTTGACACCATTATATAAATCTCGTTACACTTGTTTTTTTAGATCTGCTATTTTTAAGGGGAGAGGGCGGCCCTCTGGAGGTCTCATTATTTGGATAAAGATCGATTTGGGCTGCAAAATCCTTGAACATCATTGTGACAGCCTAGATATAATGTGGCTTTCGATTAAAGGAACCAGGGGTGGTAAAACTATCGAGCTGTTCAATGTTTACATAAGGGGTACACCAGGGGGTAAAATGTCGAATATTGTTTCTTCCCTGGAACATGAGCTCGCTGGACGTCCATTAGATTCGTTTGTTGTGATAGCAGGAGATTTTAATTGCACTTTTGAGCCACTAGATTCTGAGGACCTGTTGGGGAATGAGGAAGAAGACACGAAGTGGGGTGTCCCATTGCTAAATATACCTCCGATTAAGAAATGGTCCCAAATCGCAATTCAGATTAATGCACTTGCCCTAGAAATTGGATTGAGGGCAGTGAATGGTAGAACAGCTTCTGATGCTCTAGGAGCGAACACATTCAATAGAGTAAACTGTCCCTCACGCATTGACTACATATTGGTAGATTTGAGACTCTGGAATCTGATAATAGATATGGAAGTGCTAATTTCTTCTGACAGTGATCACAATACGCTTAGTCTAAGTATGGAAACCCCTTCTGCCTTTCTCTGTTCCCCAAATCAGACCCAAGGGCCCTTCATGATTACGAAGGAATTGATTCCTTCAGGATGTAGAAGGTTCCTTAAATGGCCTAGAATCGTGACACGAACCGTCGATGACGGGCATTAGTCACGTATTGAGCATAAACACCGTTTTATTGCTGGAAGCTCTTGGTGAAGTAGATGGTCTGGCTAAGATTCCGAATTTATACAGCAGATTGGTAGATCAGATTGGTATGTATTTTATAGTGAATAATACACCTAGACTGAGCGGCGGTGCTAAAAAGCCCAATTCTTGGTATAATGGGGATTGTAGAGCGAAAAAGAAGGCCTTGGTCATAGCAATTAAAAGTAAAGATTGCTCCTTAGTGAAGGAATCTAGAAAGAATTATAAAACTGCTACCCATCATGCTAAGCTGGAGTGGGACGAGTCCCATTGGCAGAATTTAAAAGAGGCAAGTGTAGCTAGAGACCCCAACCTCTTCTGGAATATGGTTAGGTGCTCAGGAAACAAGGATGCAAAACTTATTCCTAACCATATTACAAGTCAGGATTGGTTTAATCATTTTGGAAAGCTCTACTTTGGGACTGATTTATTCCCTCAAGAGGGTTTACATACTTATTTGAGTCCCCATTCTACCTTGAATACTGCTGATCTCTTCACTCTTGAGGAAGTGGAGGCTGCCATAAAGAAAATAGTTCCAGCAAAAGCCCCGGGTCCTGATGGTCTCCCAGGAGATCTCTTTCTTGCTGACTCCACCAACTGGGCAAACTATGTTATGCTTTTAATTAATTCTATTGCGAGGGGTTGTGCAGTACCCGAGTCATGGAAGGGTGCAGAGGTGGTCCCTATTTTTAAAAAAGGTGCCAGGGACGATCCTGCTAATTATCTCCCGATCAGTCTGATCGATGCTATGCAGAAAATAGTTGGCAGAGTGCTACTGCAGAGAATCCATCAATGGGTGGATGAGGAGAATATTCTCTCCCAATATCAAGCGGGATTTAGGGCCTGCACAGGGACGGTGGACCAAGCATTTAGGCTGCTTTTAATCTATTGGAAGGTGGTCTTAATAGGCAAGGGCAGTCTTTATTTGGCGTTTATCGACCTAAAGACTGCCTTTGACCTAGTTCCCCGTGAGCGGCTATGGCACCTGTTAGATGAAATGGGTATGCCACCATTGTTACTCAACCTGCTGGTTCGCCTACACGAGGGCAATTATGCCCAAGTGAGGTGGGGGTCCCAAGGACAAAAAACGGATAGTATCCCTGTGAATAGAGGGGTTTGTCAGGGATGCGTCCTGGCTCCCACCCTGTTCTCTTTATATATGAACGGGGTGGTTAGCTTTCTTCAAGAGTTTCCATCTGACGCCCCTGCCCTGGCGGGTGATAGGGTCCCTACCCTTCTCTTCGCAGATGATACTCTGCTTATTTCTAAGACACCAGCAGGGTTACAAAAACTTCTAGATAGATTCTACCTCTTTTGTGAGTCCCGGGGGCTGATTATTAATACTACAAAGACCAAACTAATGGTGTTCAATCCCTACAGGTCACATAGAGGCAATTTTACTTTAGACGGAATTAGCTTGGAGAAAGTAACAACATTTGACTACTTAGGATTAAGGTTAGCTGAGACAATGCAGTGGAAATACCACATTGATAAAATGCTCTTAAACCATAAACGCGTGGCAGGAGCATTAATAAGAGAACATCGCTCCTCACAGAGCAGACCTGTGGCCACGGCCTTAACAATTTATGCAGCCAAAGCACTTAGTTCGGCACTTTATGGCGCCGAATTATGGGGCTTCGAGAATGTGGATAGCATCAGCAGATCTGAACACAAATTTTTTAGAGATCTGGTGATGCTTCCCCGCAACGTTCCTCTGAAGCCACTAATGAGTGATATGGGTAGGCACTCCTTCAAAGATATAGCCAGGCTACGGCCATTGTTATTTTGGGCTCGTTTGTGCCGAACTCCAGAGCTAACTAGCTATGCCTCCGCGCTCAATGAAGTGATGGCCTTGGATGGCAACCAAAGAATTGGCTGGGTGCTTAAGCTTAAAAAAACTCTTCTTGCTCTTGGGTTTAAAGAGTCATGGGACATGCAAATTCCACCTTGCAAGGCTGATCTTAAAAGGTCTTATTGGGCTTGGGTTAATGCCCAGGAACTCAGTAGTCAAAGGGTAGGAAGACTCACAGAAGAATTTTATCTTCACAAGCAACATATTTTTTTTAACCATATTTAGATTTTATTCAGTCACCACGGGATAGAGCATTCTTTATACAGTTCAGGGTAGGTTCGCTCCCGGTTCGGGAGCTAACTGCAAAATGGGGTGCACCATATCAGACACCAGCAGGGTGTCCCTGCTGTAGAGCACCAACCGAGAGCTTAGCCCATCTTATGTTTGCCTGCCCTGCTTATAAGAATGCTAGAATGAGATGGCTCAAACCTATCTGCAGACAATTGGGCACACAAGAGCATCGCACTGCATTACGCATCCTAAAATCAGATGCACGCACCCTCTTTGCCTGTGGTGTTGCAAAATATCTCAGTTGTGCCTGGATTATAAGGTTCAAATTTTTGCGTTTAGCACCCCAATGAATTACCATGTTTTTATGATGCCTTTTAGCCTTGTTTTGCACAGATGTATATTGTATTGTAATTTATAACATGGCTATTTTCTTGCTAAACAAAAACTAAAATCGTATCCATCTAATGAAAATGCGTTAGAACAAACTTATTTTTATGATGAATTGCACTAGAATGAAATTATTTTTATGATGTTTTAAACTCTTTTTATACTCTGCTCCTAATTTTTTATCAGGTATTGTGATGTACAAAATGATTATATTGGGTTTTTGTTACTAATTGATGTCTCTCTGGTAATTTCTAATGTCCTCGTTGAATAATGTAAGATAGTTAATGCTTTTAAGATACTTGTTTATCGAAATAAAGCTATTTGACTGACTGACTGACAGGACGTGAGTCCCTACACCCTTCCCATGACACCGGGACCTAGCTGGGCTACCATGAACCTTTCCCACCACCCTTGGTTGGGAAATACCTAAGCCACTTCCTTCCGGGTCACCCCCAGATGCTTCTCCAGACCCTCTGGAATCCACCAAAAGGTCTGCCTCCAGTGCAAGCTCCCTGGGGTCAGAAAACTCACACTCCACTGGGTGTTGGCATAGCTCTGGAAAACAGGGACTTAAAATATGCTCTCCAACAGTTGAATCACACAGCCCCACACAGGTGTTAACCAAACTACCCTTCACCCAACCATCCAGTGCCTCAGACAAGTACCCCACATCATTCTCACAAGACCGGTGAGACAGTGTCTGACTGTTGCTGTCTCTCAACCCATACTCTTCTGGCTGGTCTCCATACTCACTTACCAGGGCTTCTATCATGGGGGAACCCCTCTCCCTGCACCTCTCATCTAGAGTCAGTAGAGTGTCCCTCCCACTACCAGGAAAGTGATCCCCTGTGCCAGTTCCCCAATCCACCTCAGGGACACTATGCACCACTGGAGTAACCTCACAATCCTGAACCCCCTGGTGTATGTCAACCCCCTCCTTGAAGCAGGGCCCCAAATCTGTGTGTGTGTGTACCTCATCCTCAGTACTAGACACTACATTTTTGCTGCCACCATCTGGGCTGGACAAAGCCCTACCGGCTTCCCAATCCAGCTCCAGCTCTCTCATTTTACGCTCATGATCCAGGATCATCTTCTTTTCCTCCCTGGCCAATCTCCTCTCCTCCCTCTTCTCCTCCCGCTCACTCTCCAGCCTGAGCTTCTGCAGCTCAAACTGCCTTGCCTCCCGCCTGTCCTCCAGCTCCTCTGGGGACAGACTGCTGCTGCCTGACCTGGCGGGTTCCCCCCACCCAAAAGCACATCCACCCTGGAAATAGGCTCCTCCACCTCCTCACTGAGATTACCAGGCTGCCCACTGGCATGTCTGGCTGCTACCCAGGCCCTCAGCGCCTTCTGTAGCTCCTCCTTCCTTGTGAGGCCTTTAATTTGGACTTTCAGGTTTTTACAAATCGCCCGTAGCTCCTTTACGGCGTAGGATTCCAACCTATCCTCCTCAAAGATAACTTCCAGAGATGCAACGGATGATGCAGTTGATTCAGGCATGATGAAAGTAGTGAGTTGAAAGCTGGCAAGATCAAAAATAGGCCAAAAGAAAAAGAACCAGTATGTGGTACGTAATGGTCTGCAATATGGTAGTAGTGCACACCAATCACTGTAAGTCAAGTGCAAACACAAGTCCTATCCCACCGCTGCCACCAATGTTAGAAATGGGGGTCTCTAGTTGGCAAGGGCTTGCACCTCTGTCCAAGTAGGGACCCTTCTTCCTAGTCAGGGTAAGGGTGTTACACTCGTGAAGTAACCCCTGCTCACCCTCGTGGTAGCTTGGCACGAGCAGTCAGGCTTAATTCAGAGGCAGTGTGTAAAGCATTTGCACATAACCAACAGTAATACAGTGTAAGCACTACAAACAGACACCACACCAGTTTAGAAAAATAACCAATATTTTTATATACTCAAGACAAGACCAATTACGACAAAAATCCACAATACTATACTTTAAAAATGAATGCTTGATAAGGTAACTTCTTCTTTGCAGGAATAACACAAAAGCTAAGTTCGTACGAGTCGGTAGCCCCGTCCGGGTCTACCGCGATGCTGAAATACACAGAGTCTAACAGTTCCAGCCGACCGCGTCGATACGGGCCAGCAGAGTCGTGAACAGACTCGGTCACAGTACCTTTCTCGTTGTGGCTGCTACGGAGTGTACGAGCCGGTCGGCGTTCGTCGCGGTTGCGGTGCAAGACGGAGCGATGCAAGGTGCGGTGTCCCTCGATGCGGTGCAGGCAGCGGCTCGATGAGCGTCGTGCAGACGGAGTCGGTGAGTCCAAGGCGTGCGATGCAGGGTGAGACGATGCTCGATGCGGTGCTGACAGGTTGCGATGCAGGCGACCAAGCCGGAGTGCGGGAGCTGGCGTCGGACAGCGGTGCGAGTCGGAGCGGTGCGTCGCAAACGTGCGAGCGGTGCCCCAAATGCGATGCGGTCACGACTGTTGAGCCAGTTGCAGCGACCGCGTCGGTCGGGTCCGGCTGGTTCAGTGAAGCGATGCGATGCGAACGGCGGTGCCCACAGGTCACGGTGTAAGCAGCGGCTCAATGTTGACGGCGTCGGACGTCGCCTACGGTGAGACCAGGGTTGCGATGCGAAGCGGGGCGATGCGGTCTGCGGTGCAAACAGGTCACCGGTCAGGGATGGATTCGGTTGACGGAGTCGGTTGCAGTTCCCTTCCTCTGTGGCAACTGAAACAGCGTTCCAGAAGCGGTACACAGAGGCTTGTGAAGTCTTTGCAGTCCCTGAGACTTCTTAACAGGAGGCCAGCTCGGTTCCAGGCCCTTGGAGATACTCAGCACAAGTTTGTAGAAAGTTCCTTCCTTTCACTGCCCAAGGCAGAAGCAGCAGCTGCAGGCCAACCCAACAAAGCAACAACACAGCAAAGGGGCAGTACTCCTCCTGGCAGCTCTTCCAGCTCTTCGTCTTGGCAGGTTCCTTGATTCCAGCGAGATCTAAATTCATGGGGTCAGGGCCCCAATATTTATATCCCAAATTCCTTTGTTCTCTGAAGGCAGAGAGGCCTTTGCCTAGTCCAAACCAGTTCTGGAGCACTTTGTTGACAAGTCTCCGTCCCTTCTTTCAGAGAGTAGGCCAGGGACATCAGACGCACCACAGGAGGTGGACCCAGCATTGTGGAGGGAAGGCACTGTCCTATTCAGGGCCCAGGTGCAACCCCTCCCACCCATCTACATGTAGATCTTGCTATTCAGCCCTGTGCTGACTCACCCTGTCTCCTGGCATCCCCCAGCCCCTGTCACTCACACTCCAGACAAGGAATACACAACCTCGCAGAGGCAGGCTTGGATGGTTAGACAAGAAAATACCCACTTTCTAAAAGTGGTATTTTCAAACACAGAATGTTAAAACCAACTTCACTAAAAGATGCATTTTATCATTCTGAGTCCAGGCATACTAAACTCGAATTTCTACCATGTTCCCGGGGTCAGTTAGGATTATAAGCTGTAATAATCAAAACTGCCCATTCTGGCCTATGGGGAACAGGTAGCCTTGCAATAGTGAAAACGAAATAGGCTGTAATTCACTACTAGGGCATGCCTCACACACCAGGGCATGCCCTACCTTTACATACAATGCACCCTGCCCACAGGGGTACCTTGGGCCTACCTTAGGGGTGACTAACATGTAGAAAAGGGAAGGTTTAGGGACTGGCAAGTGTGTGCACTTGCCAAGTCGACATGGCAGCCACAGGCTGCGCACAGGCTCTGCAATGGCAGGCCAGAGTTACACTTTACGGGCTGTTTGCGTGGGTGGCACAATCCAGTGCTGCAGCCCACCAACAGCATTTGATTTATAGGCCCTGGCACTCGCAGTGCACTTTACTAGGGACTGACACATAAATCAAATAGGCCAATCATGGAAACACCAATCCATAACACATTTTACACAGAGAGCATATGCACTTTAGCACTGATTAGCAGTGGTAAAGTGCCCAGAGTCCTAAAACCAACACACACAGGGTCAAAAACAGGAGGCCAAAAAGCAAAAAGTCTGGGGGTAAACCCGCTGAAAAAGCCAAGTCTAACACTCCCTAAACCCTAAAAACAACCCCGACTCCCACTGAGGCCTAAAACGTTCACTGACCCCCTGAGCCCTAAGAAGTACCCCAACCCCCTGGGCCCTAACAACGACCCAGACCGCCCCTGAGCCCTAAAAATTACCCTGACCCCCAGCTCTAAAAACTACCCTGACACCCAACCCAAAACACTGTCCCCAACCCTTAACAACTACCCCCACCCACCCTGAATCCTGGCTCCAGCCCCACTTACCTCACCCCGTCCTCGTCGATCCTTTCTGTTCCTGGGGCCGCCCATTTCAGCATCTAGACCGTGCATTGCCTTAACCACTCATATGCGTGCATGCAGTGGCGGCTGGTGAACTTTGAAAGTGATGAGGCATAAATTCTTTCCTCAAACTGGAATAAGTAAGCTAGTGGAGTGAGCGAGCCTGAAGTCCTTGTAGAATGTTTGGAGGTGGACGCAGTCCTGCCCTGGTAATATTTGAATAGAAACAGGGCAAAATGGGATAGTTACAATGCAATTTATGCATACATTAGTTAGAAAAGAATCAGTGGTTCTCAATGAGTTCCTTTGAGTTCTACCAAGTAAGCTTTACCATCACTAAGGGGTCTTGAAATTCCCCAACAAAAGCATCACAAAACTGAGGCGAAACCATGAACTTTGTAATGTAATTTTCTTTAAAAGTAGGTTATTGCGATGTTCATTCCAGGTAGTAAAGAAAAACAGGGTATGCAAAGTCACCCTGGTCTATCGTCTCATCCAGTCCCTTCGAAGCATGTACTCTGTCATATGTTATGGCTGATATTCTACATGGATGGGGTGACCAAGTCAAAGGTTATACAGATATCATAATGAAAGACCATAGGTAAAACAGCTACACGTTCTTACAGCTCACAAAGCAGTGCTACAGCTCTGTTACAAAGAAACTCCATGATCACACAGCAAACAAATAACATCACTCTTACATGTTCATGGCTCAGATAGTGCTGTTGATAACATAATAAAACCTTTATCATTGAAGATAGTAAAATGCCTCTGTTCAAAAATGTCATGAATAGGCCACGAAGGTGAATCCACTTACCAGTGATCAACTACATATAAATGCACATACAGTAACACCTAGGTATTTGCAAACAGAGACTCACCCCCCCCCCACCTCGAGTTAGAGCAGAATTATGAAAATCATATGGCTAATCAACTAAATAACCTGGGTCCTAGGCCACACAGAGATTGCTATTACTCTACTCGGTGATAGATAGGCATCTCAGAAAGATTAAAAGGTTGAATACAGTGTGCTGGCCTTCCAAGCTATAGGCCGGCATAGTGCTATACACCAAATACAATATTCTTCTGAGCTATTGTTACCAGGTCCATAGACTAATTTCACTGATTCCTGCTTTCCTTTACTTTGGCTTGTAACAGAAACAGCGGTTCCTGCGGGGAAATGAAAACTATCTTGATAATAATATGCACAATCGCAATGATAAAGGGTTACGGTGACGTCAGAAAGAGAGGCTAGCAAGGACACAGATGGCTGTATATCCAATATTGCTTTTATATGTCAAACAATGTATCAATTTATACATAAGGAAAAAGACATAATAGTGCTAGGTGTCCCCAGTGAAATTGGAACCAAAAGTAAAGCAAAAAACGTATAAATTGGTGACAGATGTGACTTGGTTTCCATACAAAACGACCATAAGCAATTATTCAATGATCACAGCCACTATGTACAATGATCAGGGCTGATTAAATTGGTTCGTTTTGCTAGGTTGTCAACGACGTTTCGACCCTTCAACACAATACAGGGTCTCTTCAGGACCTATGGATGTAGGGACATCTGAAGTGTGATTGCGCAGCCACGTGAAGAATGTGATGCACCGGTTGAGTGAAAGAAGAAATAAAAGATACTCACACGGGACCCGGCCGGGTGCCCTTTGTGTGTATCGGGGTGAGGGGCTGGCAACCAACTGGATGCAGAGCGCGGTCAATGCTGCAGGATAAGGAAGATGATGTATTCCGCCTGTGATTGGAGCGGAGAGATCTCGGGAGGTGACTGCACGCGCAGTGCAGTGGCTGCTGTGTATAAAATACGGTAAGTTAACACGGGTACTGGATCGTGACTCCGTGTCCAGGGATTTTCTTATAATTGAATGAAGGAGATCTTTGGTGCGTGCGACAGCATCGCAAGGAGGTAGATCTGAATAATCCGTCTACCCAGGTTCAATGACCATGGTTGCCAGCCCCTCACCCCGATACACACAAAGGGCACCCGGCCGGGTCCCTTGTGAGTATCTTTTATTTCATCTTTCACTCAACCGGTGCATCACATTCTTCACGTGGCTGCGCAATCACATTTCAGATGTCCCTACATCCATAGGTCCTGAAGAGACCCTGTATTGTGTTGAAGGGTCGAAACGTCGTCGACAACCTAGCAAAACGAACCAATTTAATCAGCCCTGATCATTGTACATAGTGGCTGTGATCATTGTATAATTGCTTATGGTTGTTTTTTATGGAAACCAAGTCACATCTGTCACCAATTTATAAGTTTTTTGCTTTACTTTTGGTTCCAATTTCACTGGGGACACCTAGCACTATTATGTCTTTTTCCTTATGTATAAATTGATACATTGTTTGACATATAAAAGCAATATTGGATATACAGCCATCTGTGTCCTTGCTAGCCTCTCTTTCTGACGTCACCGTAACCCTTTATCATTGCGATTGTGCATATTATTATCAAGATAGTTTTCATTTCCCCGCAGGAACCGCTGTTTCTGTGACAAGCCTATTTACCCTGGTTCCTAGCGAGTAGGGTCTCCCTTGTTTTTGTTTTCTTCTTTTACTTTGGCTGCACGCTACAATGGAACTGTTCTAGTTTAAAATATCACCCACAAATTATCAAGTAGCTAGCCATAAAATAAACTCGAATTCAGATGCAACCTGCAATTTGCCAAAGGTTTTTTAGGCAGAGATCCACATCGGAGGTCCGAAATGCATCTGTTAAAAATGTAATTGTAACTTCAAATGATCTATGTGCTTCCACGCTTTGCAGTCTCACACTTGAATTTTTTTTCTCATGAAGCACACACGTTATGAAGAGTAGGGAATGTAAACGTATTGAAACAGTGAGATGATTTTAAAAGGCCAAGGAAATTCTAAAACCATCTTTTCACAACACTGGGCGCTTTTTCTTCTCAAACACAGAGGCAGGCAATGTAGGCAGTCGGGCATTTAGATGCGGACCACAATACAGTGAGCTCAACAACCGCTACCTAAAGCCACTGTCAGCAAATGCAATATTTCATTAATGCCTCCAGTCACAAAGGCCGTTAGCCTTATGACTTTACGAGGAGAGACAGAGTTTGTGTGCGTGTGTGTGCACAAAAATGTTGACCACGCAGGCCACCGAAAGTACTTGTTAAAACGTTCTCATGCATGCTTACAGATCCGAGGAGAGAGGCGGTGACTGAAAAAACTGGCATGCGAGTGAGATGTTTCTTTGCGGCCCCTTCAGTTCCTTTGAATGAATTAATGATCTAGCTTTGCTGGTATTATTTAAAGGCATGCAATTTTTAAACAAAATAGCGACATAGCAGCAAGCGCCAAGAGCCAAAAAAGCACTATATAATTATAGTGGCATTGACTCTTTGGAAACCAGATCGACTTGGCTCCCGGGCTTTCCCTTGCAATAAGTTACTTCCAGCTGCGGAAAGTCTTACCTGGGGCAGCAGCAGCTCTTTTGGTGTACCCACTGCTATCGAAGTAGCTTTGACCCAAGTGGCACAATTAATTAGACACTCACATCCATCAGGCTCTGTTGATCTCTGAGTTAGACCTTCCTTTCGCCATTACTATCCGGTGCTTAGTAGCAAAAAAAAGACAATCACGGTAGCAGGCAGTACGTTTTTTAAAGTGAAGACAGATCGCCGTAAAGGGTGGGGGGGCCAATGAAATAGTCTAACGAGTGGAGTGACTGCCCATGCGTGACATGGCTTATAACACTGCACGCGGGCTTCAGACTGCAGAGCCCAGCCAGGCTGAACAATATGAAGTATCCAGTTCTTCTCAGGAGGAAACACGGGCTTTAAAAAGGTAAGCCCAGCGTCATGACGTCACCCAGGTAACGAGATTTGATGCATGCGCAAATGCATATGACTGGCCTGCCAGTGCCTGGCTGTCTCACTATGTACCTCGGGCCAGCCAGGTAGTGAGGTACTTAAAAAGCAATAGTTTAAGAGAGATAAATAATACATTTTAATGAACATGCCTGCACTTCAGAGGGGCGGCGCTCCGGCGCCCTAAGGTACAAGCCGCTGCTGCCCACCCCACTCCAATATACCCCACTCCACTCCAAGCTATCCCACTCCATTCCAATCTACCCTACTCTAATCCACCCAATCTACCCCGCTCCACTCCAGGCTACCCCAATCCTATCACGCCACTCTACCCCAATATATCCCGAACTACTGCACTCCTGTCTACCGCAATCAACCCAAATCTACTCCTATCCACCCAAATCCATCCAAATCTACTGCACCCCACTCAAATCTACCCCACACCAATTTACCCTACTCCACTCCAATCTACCCCACCCCACTTCAATCTACCCCACCCCACTCCAATCTTCCCCACTCCAATATATCCTACTCCACTCCAATCTACCCCACTCTTCTCCACTCCAATACCCCACTCTATACCACTGCAATCAACCCAAATCTACTTCTATCCACCCGAATCCATCCGAATCTACTGCACCCCACTCAAATCTACCCCACACCAATTTACCCTACTCCACTCCAATCTACCCCACTTCAATCTACCCCACCCCACTCCAATCTACCCCACTCCAATCTATCCTACTCCAATCTACCGCACTTTTCTCCACTCCAATATCCCACTCTATACCACTGCAATCAACCCAAATCTACTCCTATCCACCCGAATCCATCCAAATCTACTGCACCCCACTCAAATCTACCCCACACCAACTTAACCCACTCCACTCCAATCTACCCCACCCCACTTCAATCTACCCCACCCCACTCCAATCTACCCCACTCCAATCTATCCTACTCCACTCCAATCTACCCCACTCCTCTCCACTCCAATACCCCACTCTATACCACTGCAAACTACCCCAATCCACCCACTCAAGTCTACCTCACTCTACCCCAATATACGAGACTACAGTCTACCCCACTTCACTCTAAACTAATCGACTCCCCTCCACACTACCACAGTCTACCCCACTCAACGCTACTCCAATGTACCGCATTCTACTCTGTCCCAATCTACCCCACTCCACACCACGCCACCAATGTTTAGCCATGCTGAACAGGAGCCACACTGGTGTACAACATGGCTACAACACATTGCCAAATCCACCAGCTCTCGCACAGGCGAGACCTATTGGCTTTGCCAAAGAATTGTTGTCATTATGCAATTACTATGCTCCTGTGTATATTACAACCTGCAAGGCTTTCTGAATCAAACTCTTCTTTCTGATTGCTGACTTTTGCGGGCCTCACCTGCCATTTTAGATAAATTACTCCAATAAAACACAATTTTGTTGTGAATCAGATTTAGCTGTCCCTACAGAGTGCTGAAACCACTCATTAAGGTAACCGACGGAAGAGCGAGCCCGAAGGCTGCATCCCAAAGGACACCGCTACTTACCCTCAACGCAGCCCTGGTAAAATAAAACACATGAAACGCATAGTAAGAGAAATGAGCGAGTGTGAGAGCAGCAAGTTCTCGCAGAGCACTTTCCACGACGTCTTTGATTAAAGTTGCACATTGTTGAGAGCGCTCTATCATAATGAGGCCGTCTGTGCTGTAGTGAGTGGAGGGATGAGTGGATCAGTGAGTGGGTGAGTGTGAGGTTTGCTCTCTGTTTCAGCAAGTAAGTGAGGTATTTAGGGAGTGGCCACTTCATTTAGCTTTTGGGTGAGTGAGTTACATTGGGTTTGCAACCGAGAGAAGGGGTGATTTTGAATGAGGGACTCAATATACGGAGTGATTTGGGCATGATTGAGCATTTAAACGAGTGAACAAGTTGGCCACAGTAGGAGAATCTGATTCATTTTCTGCACAATGGCATGGACTGGAAGATTCTCTTTAGCACAAGGAAGATAACTTGTGGGGGTGCTTGAAAAACAGAGAGAAAAGCAGAATAAATCACCCTGAGGAGGATGGATTATGGTGAGCCCATCAGAGATACTGATGACTGAAACACACGAACAACACATTCAGAAAGAGGGGACAGTGATTCTGGCTGACAATCATACAATGTGAAATATTGGGTTTTTTAATGCCGCAGAGCAATAATAGTGGGTTATTTGTCCTTAGGTTCTCTTTTGAGGAGTCCAAGAAATTTGTGGTATGGCATGGTGCCACATTTCTTGAATGTCTTGGTGAATTAGCTTATTTGGGCACTTTGTGTGCTTCTATGCTCCCATTAACTGTATTGTGTTTTCAGAAGGAGAAGGGAATATGCTCCTTACTGATATTTTCTTGCAAAACATGACAGAAGCACCCCACTCTTCATCTCTTAGTCAATCACATGACTATCCCAAAACATCTCTGAGCCAGATTGCTCTGCATTGTAACATCAGCCTCTGCTGAATCTGTACAATAATATACAAAAACCCTATATATCCAATGGTGCTCCAAAACAGCCTGTTGCACACATATATAAACATACAGCCCGTGTACATGTATACATATGGGTGTAAGAAATTGGGTTGTTAGTTGAGAGGGTTGTGAGACCCACTCAAGTAATAATCACCATTCTTTTAGGGTGAACGATAAAAGTCAATAAATAAACCTGTAATTAACCCTCTGGTAGCTTGGCACAAAAGCATTCAGGCGTATCTTAGAGGAATATCTAAAGTATTTATGCAGCACACAAACAGTAATAAAAACAAAAGGCAACACAAGAAAATCCCAAACCAATTTAGAAAAATAAATTGTAATAAATAAGATGACACCAAAACAACAAAATTCTAACATGTAAAACCGGAGATATGATTTTTCAAAGTTTCAGTAGAAATACCCCCAAAAAGCACAAAGCACCAATCACGGTTATCTGGTCGCGCTGGACTCTGTCAAAGTCAAAAGTTAAAGCTTGACAGCAATGAAGGGTGGGTCGGATACAGTTGTCAAGTCATCCCAGTTGCACGTTTACCTTCTAACTTAGTCCTGCTTTCAAGAGAGAGGCTCTCATTGTCTAGTTTGTCAGCAGTGGGGCTACAAGCTGGATCCCGAGAAGGGGTCAATCGTCGGAGGGTTGCTGAAGGTCCAGGCCTCGGTTGGAATTGCACGTTGGCAGGGGACCGCTGTGCAGTCATTGTCTGCATGAAGAAAGGGTTGACGATTGGAACTTTGTATTGGCAAGAAACGATGAGCATTCGCAGTCGACGTGCAGAGGTCAGGTGGCACAGTATGGGGTCTGTATCTGGAAGGTCTGGTCGGCAGCATCGGTTCCCACATTTGCTTTGGTGACTTCTGCTCGCACTCACAAGGAGACCGACGATGGTTCTCTTTCATGCAAAGAGCTCAGAGCCTCTGGTCATTCAACTGGAGCCCCGTATTTGCAGTTTTAAAGTTGGAGGAGTGCACTCTAACACCAGCCATGGGTCCAGGTTCTTGGGGGCCACCTCTTGAAGGTTAGGAATCACTCTAGCAGAGGCCAGCAGCAGGTACAGGCATGTGCAGTTGGTGCTGGTTAGCTGGACAGTTGCAGGGAAGGCCTCTGGAAGCTTGTTGTGTCCCTGTGGGTCAAACAGAAGGTGAGCCAGCTGACCCTTGGAGTCACTTTTGGGGTCCTGGTTTCAAGGCAAGGGGGACCAGTCTTTCTTCAGGCTTCAGACAGGGCAGTCCTTCTTCTGAGTCTCCACAGGTC
The DNA here is from genome assembly GCA_963921515.1 of Calotriton arnoldi. Lineage (NCBI taxonomy): Eukaryota > Metazoa > Chordata > Amphibia > Caudata > Salamandridae > Calotriton > Calotriton arnoldi. Next base: position 759,082 of record CAWUFW010005561.1, read on the forward strand.
CAGGAGTGTTTTTATGAGTGGTTCTGAGAGTGCCACTTTTATTCACAGTGCCAACCTGTGGGTAAGGCACACCTCCTCTGTCTAACCCTAAACCGGATCTAGTCAGTTCTTCCCTATACCCTGGGTCTGGCTCCAGCTTGGCTAGTGAAACAAAGGGCAGGCATGCCCGTGTGTGAGCTGCATTTGCCAGTGACTGGGCAGACATCTTCTGTAGCCAGGAGGGGGCTGGGTACAGCCCTCAGGCTAACCTTTAAAGCTTAAGAAGGGGCTGAATACAACCTTCCAGGGTATCCTGCACAGCAGAGGAACACCTTCCCCCACTCCCAAGGCAGAAAGGCACATTTGGTTTACGCAGAAAAACGCAAACTTTCTACAAGCGGCACTTTCAAAATAGTAATAAAAAATTTGACTTTACCATAAAATAGAATTTTAAATTACAATTCAGATGAACAGAAGAAGCATTTCTCTAACTGTTCCCAAACTGGAGTTATAACTTATAGTGTATGGGAGAGCTAGTTTGCATGCAGTGAAAAATGACCTTGGGAGGGGGTGGTTGTAGGAGAGTAGGATCTGCTTCACATGGGTACCCCCACTTTTTGCTGATGCTTCACTGTTTTTCGACCTTAGTCTGGCTGGGGCCCTGCTAATCAGAACCCCAGCCTAGCTGCTTCCTCTCTAAAATGGTTTCCATGTGCCTTAGGCACATCTCTGATTGGTATCTGGAGTGCCCTTATAAGTCCCTAGTATATGGTATACTATGTACCCAGGGCATAGGTACCTCAGAGGCCTACCAGGGGCTGCAGCGTGTATTGTGCCACCCCTGGAAGGCCATCCAAAAGGACACCACAGGTCTGCTACTGCAGCCTGGGTAAGGTGGTGCATGCACCCCTTACTGTGATATAGGCTACCTATATCACTACATACATACACACATATAAACCTATAAGTCACTCCTATGGCAGGCCTTATCAATCCTGAAGGCAGAGTGCGTGGTTCCTATGTGAGAGGGTGCCCCTGCATGAGCTGGGCCCCTCTGCAGCGTTCGGAGACCCTTCTCTGATGCTGTTTGTAGTGCAGCCCGACCATATACTCTTAAGCGCATTATAACCTCGCGTTAAATGCTAACTTTGGGATGGCTGCACGGAAACATGTCGTGTTTGGTGTCAAACATCTTGGAATAATACCCCCCCGCCAGTTCTGGCGGCGGGGGTAGCATTCCACCCTTCTAGAGGGAGAGACATGTACACACCGGTATACCCGGTACTGACTTTCCAGAGCCCTGGCATCACAAAATGGATGCCGCTGCCACAGACACGAGTCTGGCCTCCTGCTGCTGACCGAAACTCCGGCAGGGGAGGCCTGGACAATAGGTTTCCTGTCCCAGGGAGGTGTAACCACCTCCCCAGACAGGATAGTGTGTATTGGGGCTGGGCGGGAGCACTCTCTGGTGCTTTGAAGTCCTGCACTGGGGGCACATTTGGTGTCCCTGTGCATACCCCAGTTCAAACCGGCTCAGGGGCTTCCAGCCCCTGCTCTGGCGCGAAACTGGACAAAGGGAAAGGGGTGTAACCACCCCTCTGCCCTGACCCTCCCATAGGTGGGGCCACAGAGTATGTCCAACCCCTACCTTAGTATAAGTATGGGACCCCAGTCCTTAGGATTTTAGATTTACCTGGACGAAACTCTGACACAGAATCCTGGACCTTCGACGCTCTACTTTAAGATTAGAGGACTGAAGAATCTCCCTTGGGGTCAAGGAGTGACTCCCCTGCTTGGCAGGCACCAAAGAAGCAATTGTCCGGTCTGCATTGCTGAAGCTCCCGTCGGACGCCGAAGTCTTTGCATCACCAGAGGTGGATTTCCAGACTTCCCCGAGGCTGCCCTGAGTCCCCAGCAAAGCTGAGGCCCGTAGCTGTCGTGGGTAACGTGGAACCGTGACCCCTGGACACCGATCGCATTTGCAAGTGCATCCTCTTCTGGGTATCCCACGAAGTCGTGCTTTGGGCTCCGAGTAGCCCCAGCCTCCAGCACCAACTGCACCGAAGATCACTGGCCTCCACTCCACGAGTGTCCTGTGAGCCAGCTCCACGTGCGTCGACTCGAGGCTCCTTCGCGGTCGCTAGTCCGTTGGCTAGTAGACCCTCCCGAAAGCCAATCTTCTTCTGCTTGGGCTCCCTGGTTGCTCCAGGCGTGCCCTGACTTACCCTCGCTGGGTGAGTCCCCCAGACCTTGCTGGTCTGCAACATCGTCCTTCTTCCATTTCCACAAGACTTGCCGTTGCCAAGGCTTGTTGGGTCCAATCCGGTCGCCAACACCCCTGCAATCGACAAACGTTGTGGAACAGCTCGAATCCAGCTCCTGGTTGTTGTCGATGCCTCCTGGACCTCGTGGCTGAAGAGTCAAGACGACTGTCAACCTACCTGAAGCACTCGACATCGGTGGGCATCTGCTCATCGCCTTCCTGGTCACTGGCTAGTGACCCAGACTCTGTCCCCTCTGCTTTCAGGTTCTTCAGATCTTCGATCCACCTTTGGATCCACCCGAACACTTTCGACTTGGCCGCCAGCAGCACTTTGCAGCAGATCGCCATTGAAAGCGACGACGAAACCCGACCCCGAAAGACACCTATGCACCCGGCTCCCCTGGGTGAGGTAACTCGAGTACTCCGGTGCTCCCGTGGGTATTGACACTAGAACAGCCTAGTTTTCAAAGGGTTTGCTCCAAGTCCTCCTCTAAGTGTCCCTTTTCTTTTAAATTCTAATCGCGACTTTCCCCATACAAGTTAACGGCGATTCGCGGCTGTGTTCATACACTGCACGCGTCCCCCGTGGGTCCCCTGTGTCACTACCTTGGGTGGTTCCTTGTGGTCCAAGCACTTCTACAGGCTCTAGGCCTTGTGTCTAGCTCAGTCGTGGTTCTTATACCACTTTATTGGTATATGGTTTGGTACGCCCCTGGGGCTCAAACGTGTATTTGTGCTATTACTGTAGATAACTAACTTATAATTTATGTACTTCGAACTCTAGCCTCATAAAGAGACTAGAGGGGTGTGTTTAGTAATAAATACATATATTTTGAATATATACCTGGTGTGGTCCTCTTTCATTTGGTCACTCAAGAGATTATAGGCTGGTAAAACAAGCTGCTTTACATTCCTTCAAGACTTAGCCTGAAGGCTGCTCTCCATAGCTACCACTAGGATAGCTTTCAATAAAGGTTGTCTTTAACCTATCTCCAATAAGGGGTTGTTTGGACTGGTGCAAGGTGCCCACTATAATTAGTGGACAGCATATGCCAGGCCAACTTCTCACATTGGTGTGCAGCGTGTGGGATTCCAGCTTGCTATTGTTTTACCAGATAATCTCAATTGAATTGATCAACTGAAAACCACTAAGGGTACCTAAGGTACATATAAATCAAGCTTAGTAATACAGTAAGTTCTACTGAACTTAGAGTTGTGTGTTAAGGGATAGCACACCCTTTCTACAACTCAAGAGAGTTTAGTAGGCCACACTAGAGTAGGTAGTGCATACACCACACCTCACTAGTAATGTCTTCAAAGCCAGGACCCAGTGAGTCCTCGCCAGAAGCCAGTGGGCTTCTTCCCTCCAAGTATGATAAACTCCCATTCTTGGAATTGAGAGCATTATGCAATACTAGGAAGTTGAAGGCAGGCAAAAGTGCCAGCACCCAACACCTCAGGGAGGTGTTACTAGGTGATGATCTCAGCAGGCCCCTAGGGTCTGAAGGGGTAGGCAAAGAGGGTGGGGCAGAAGATGAAGAAGGGGCCAGGGGTGAAGAAACCCAGGCCCCCCCCTCTGAAACTGGCCAGGAAGGTGAAAATGACCTTGTCCTGGAAAACCCAATTCCTCCTGTGGAGGAGGAGGAGGAGGAGGATCAGACTGACCTCCCCTTTGTCCCCCCAGGAAGAGTTCTGAGTGTGCCCAGAAGGTCTAGGTCTCCTTCTCAGGAGTCCAACCACTCTGACACCTCAATAGGGACCTCTGTCTCCTCTCATAGGAGGGAATCCTCTCATGAAAGGAGAAAGAGACTGATTCAGTATGAGCAAACTCAGCTTGAACTCAGAAAACAGCAATTGGCTATAGACAGGGAGTCCCTAGATCTCTATAGAGAGAGACAAAAGTTGGGACTAGAGTCCCATGGTGGCAGCAGTTTCCCCAAAGATAGGGAAAGGTCTTATGACCATGGAAACCTGAGCAAGATTGTCCCTCCCTACCAGAGTGGGGATGACATCCACAAATGGATAACTGCTCTAGAGAGGGCCTGTAAAGTACAGAGGGTCCCTCAGGAGCAGTGGGCAGCAATCTTGTGGCTCTCCTTTGCAGACAAAGGTAGAGACAAGCTCCTCACTGTTAGAGAGGAGGATGCTGATAATTACAAAGTCTTGAAGAGTGCTCTAATTGATGGGTTTGGCCTAACCACTGAACAATACAGGTTAAAGTTCAGGGATACCCAAAAGCACAGACTCAAGGCTGGGTGGACTTTGTTGATTGTTCTGCCAAGGCTCTGGAAGGTTGGTTATTGGGCAGTAAGGTATGTGACTTCACAGGATTGTACAATCTGATCATGAGGGAGCAGATTCTTAATAACTGTCAAAATCAGCTGTTGCATCAGCACCTGGTGGACTCTGATCTGACCTCTCCCCAAGAATTGGGAAAGAAGGCAGACAAATGGGTCCGAACCAGGGTGAAGCAGAAGGTACAGAACCAAGGTGGTGACCCTAAGAAGCAAGATTCGAAAACCTCTGATAAGGGTGGGGAGAAGGGTAAAGATCAAAAGTCTTCACAAGGCCCCCAAAAATCTTCTTCAGGTGGGGATTCACAGTCTAACAAAGGGAAAGGCCAAAGGAAACCATGGTGCAAGGTCTGTAAGCAAAAGACCCACTGGACCAGTGATTGCACCAAGTCCAAAGACTCTACTCCAGCCCCCACCAATGTCCCTAAGGCACCTGCTCCCCCTAGTGCAGCTACAGTTGGTGGTGGGACTACACAAGCCAAGGGTTTAGTAGGGTTGACCCTGGGTAAGGAGATGAGCTCTGACCTAGTCAGAGAACTCACTCAGGCTGTCCTAGTCTGTGATGGAGGCATGGATATGACCTCCTCTGTGAGTCCCAGTAATCTGGGCAAGTACAGACAACAGCCCTTAATCAATGGAAGAGAGGTTTTGGCATTTAGGGACACAGGGGCAAGTGTCACCATGGTGACACAAGACCTTGTGAATCCTGGGTAGATTATACTTGGTGAAATGTACCAAGTGACCAATGCTAGCAACGTCAGAACAGACCATACTCTGGCAGTTGTTAACTTCTCCTGGGGAGGGGTAACTGGCCTTAAGAAGGTTGTGGTAAGTGCAGACCTACCCGTTGAATGCTTGCTTGGCAATGACTTAGAAACTTCAGCTTGGGCAGAAGTGGAGCTCAGAACCCATGCAGAAATGCTGGGCATCCCTGCAGATGTGTTTGCTGTGACCAGGTCACAAGCCAAAATGTCTAACACTGAACAGGCCTTGGATTCTGGAATAATGGACCAAGTGCCCTCCAAGAAGAGGAGTAGTACTGTAAAGGCAGTGCCTTCCCCCTTGGCTCAGAAGGAAGATCAGTCCCTTGAGGGGGATGATCTCAGTCCTGAGGAAGGAACTGTCCCAGAGGAGCTTGAACCTGACCAGGTTGAGTTCTTGGGGACAGGGGGCCCTTCCAGGGCAGATCTGAGCCAGGAGCAGCAGAGCTGCCCCTCTCTTGACCCCCTCAGACAGCAAGCTGCTGCTGAGGCTGCTGGGAAAGCTAGTGGTCCCCATACTGTGTATTGGGATGATGGACTCTTGTACTCAGAGTGTAGAGACCCCAAGCCTGGTGCCACCAGGAGGTTGGTTATACCTCTGAAGTTCAGGGGCTTCCTATTGACCCTAGCCCATGACATTCCCTTAGCAGGTCACCTGGGCCAGAACAAGACTTGGGACAGAATTGTCCCTCACTTTCACTGGCCCCACATGTCTGAAGACACCAAGGAGTTTTGTCGCTCCTGTGTAACCTGCCAGGCCAGTGGCAAGGCAGGTGGCACTACAAAGGCCCCCCTGATACCACTACCTGTGGTGGGGGTTCCCTTTGAAAGGGTGGGGATTGACATTGTTGGTCCCATGGATCCCCAAACAGCATCTGGGCACAGGTTTATCCTGGTGGTAGTGGATCATGCCACCAGGTACCCAGAGGCTATTCCCCTTAGGACCACTACAGCACCTGTGGTGGCAAGAGCCCTCCTGGGAATTTTCTCAAGAGTGGGCTTCCCTAAGGAGGTTGTATCAGACAGGGGTGCAAACTTTATGTCTGGATACTTAAAAGCAATGTGGAGGGAGTGTGGAGTGACTTACAAGTTCACCACACCCTATCACCCACAATGCAATGGTTTAGTTGAGAGATTCAACAAAACCTTGAAGGGCATGATTAAAGGGCTCCCAGAAAAGCTTAGGCGGAGATGGGACATACTCTTGCCCTGCCTTTTATTTGCATACAGGGAGGTGCCTCAAAAGGGGTTGGCTACAGCCCTTTTGAACTTTTGTTTGGTCACCCTGTCAGGGGTCCATTGTGCTTGGTGAAGGAAGGATGGGAGTTACCTCTCAAGCCCCCAAAGCAAGACATAGTGGACTATGTACTTGGTCTCCGCTCCCGGATGGCTGAGTATATGAAAAAGGCAACTAAAAACCTTGAGGCTAGCCAGGAACTTCAAAAAGCCTGGCATGACCAAAAGGCTGTACTGACTGTTTACCAGCCAGGACAGAAGGTGTGGGTGTTGGAGCCAGTGGCCCCAGCAGCTCTCCAAGACAAATAGAGTGGACCCCATACCATTGTTGAACAGAAGGGTGAGGTTACCTATTTGGTGGACCTAGGAACACCCAGGAGTCCCCACAGGGTTCTCCATGTCAACAGATTAAAACCATATGTGGACAGGGCAGACATGGGCTTGCTCATGGCTACTGATGAGGGACAGGAGGAAGAGAGTGACCCACTCCCTGACCTGCTCTCACAGAACCCTGATGATGGGTCAGTGGATGGTGTAGCCTTGGCAGGCAGCCTCACTACCCAGCAGCAGACTGATTGCAGACAGGTGCTCAATCAGTTCAGACACATATTCTCACTGACACCCAGTCAGACTACCTGGTGCACTCATGAAGTGGACACTGGGGACAGTCTGCCTATTAAAAATAAGATTTATACGCAACCTGACCATGTCAGGGACTGTATCAGGACAGAAGTCCAGAAGATGTTGGATTTGGGAGTTATTGAACCCTCAGATAGCCCTTGGGCTAGTCCAGTGGTTCTTGTGCCAAAACCTCACACCAATGGTGGGAAAATAGAGATGAGGTTTTGTGTGGACTACAGGGGTCTCAATGCAGTCACTAGGACTGATGCCCATCCAATACCAAGGGCAGATGAGCTAATAGACACTTTGGCCTCAGCCAAGTATCTAAGCACATTTGACCTGACAGCTGGCTACTGGCAGATCAGACTAGCTGATGATGCAAAGCCAAAGACAGCATTCTCAACCCCTAGTGGGCATTATCAATTTGTGGTGATGCCCTTTGGTCTGAAGAATGCACCTGCCACTTTTCAGAGGTTGGTGAATACAGTCCTTCCAGGTCTGGAAGCCTATAGTGCAGCATATCTAGATGATATTGCTGTCTTTAGCTCCACCTGGGAGGATCACCTGGTCCACCTCAGAAATGTTTTGCAGGCCCTGCAGAAAGCAGGCCTGACTATCAAGGCCACCAAGTGCCAGATAGGGCAGAGTCAGGTTGTGTACCTGGGCCACCTTGTGGGTGGAGGCCAGGTTCAACCACTGCAGAGCAAGATCCAGACCATCATGGACTGGACTGCTCCAACTACCCAGACTCAGGTGAGAGCCTTCTTAGGCCTGACTGGGTACTATAGGAGATTTGTCAAGGGGTATGGATCAATAGTGACACCCCTGAATGACTTAACTTCCAAGAAAATGCCCAAAAAGGTTCAGTGGACAGTTAGCTGTCAAAAGGCATTTGATGACCTGAAGCAGGCCATGTGCACTGCTCCCATTCTACAGAGTCCTGATTACTCCAAGAAGTTCATTGTTCAAACAGATGCATCTGAATTGGGGGTAGGGGCTGTACTGTCACAATTGAATGATGAAGGTCAGGATCAGCCAATAGCTTTTATTAGCAGAAGGCTGACCCCTAGAGAGAAACGTTGGTCAGCCATTGAGAGGGAGGCCTTTGCTGTGGTCTGGGCTCTGAAGAAGTTGAGGCCATACTTGTTTGGTACTCACTTCCTTGTTCAAACAGACCATAAGCCCCTCTTATGGCTAAAACAAATGAAGGGTGAAAACCCCAAACTGCTTAGGTGGTCCATTTCCCTACAGGGGATGGACTTCACATTGGAACATAGACCTGGGAGTAACCATGCCAATGCAGATGGACTCTCTAGGTACTTCCACTTAGAACATGAAGACTTAACTGGGCAAGGTTAGTTTAATGTCCCTACGTTTGGGGGGGGTTGTGTAGGAGAGTAGGATCTGCTTCACATGGGTACCCCCACTTTTTGCTGATGCTTCACTGTTTTTCGACCTTAGTCTGGCTGGGGCCCTGCTAATCAGAACCCCAGCCTAGCTGCTTCCTCTCTAAAATGGTTTCCATGTGCCTTAGGCACATCTCTGATTGGAATCTGGAGTGCCCTTATAAGTCCCTAGTATATGGTAGACTATGTGCCCAGGGCATAGGTACCTCAGAGGCCTACCAGGGGCTGCAGCGTGTATTGTGCCACCCCTGGAAGGCCATCCAAAAGGACACCACAGGTCTGCTACTGCAGTCTGGGTAAGGTGGTGCATGCACCCCTTACTGTGATATAGGCTACCTATATCACTACATACATACACACATATAAACCTATAAGTCACTCCTATGGCAGGCCTTATCAATCCTGAAGGCAGAGTGCGTGGTTCCTATGTGAGAGGGTGCCCCTGCATGAGCTGGGCCCCTCTGCCTCGGAGACCCTTCTCTGATGCTGTTTGTAGTGCAGCCCGACCATATACTCTTAAGCGCATTATAACCTCGCGTTAAATGCTAACTTTGGGATGGCTGCACGGAAACATTTCGTGTTTGGTGTCAAACATCTTGGAATACTACCCCCCCCCCCCACCAGTTCTGGCGGCGGGGGTAGCATTCCACCCTTCTAGAGGGAGAGACATGTACACACCGGTATACCCGGTACTGACTTTCCAGAGCCCTGGCATCACAAAATGGATGCCGCTGCCACAGGCACGAGTCTGGCCTCCTGCTGCTGACCGACACTCCAGCAGGAGAGGCCTGGACAATAGGTTTCCTGTCCCAGGGAGGTGTCACCACCTCCCCAGACAGGATAGTGTGTATTGGGGCTGGGCGGGAGCACTCTCTGGTGCTTTGAAGTCCTCCACTGGGGGCACATTTGGTGTCCCTGTGCATACCCCAGTTCAAACCGGCTCAGGGGCTTCCAGCCCCTGCTCTGGCGCGAAACTGGACAAAGGGAAAGGGGTGTAACCACCCCTCTGCCCTGACCCTCCCATAGGTGGGGCCACAGAGTATGTCCAACCCCCTACCTTAGTATAAGTATGGGACCCCAGTCCTTAGGATTTTAGATTTACCTGGACGAAACTCTGACACAGAATCCTGGACCTTCGACGCTCTACTTTAAGATTAGAGGACTGAAGAATCTCCCTTGGGGTCAAGGAGTGACTCCCCTGCTTGGCAGGCACCAAAGAAGCAATTGTCCGGTCTGCATCGCTGAAGCTCCCGTCGGACGCCGAAGTCTTTGCATCACCAGAGGTGGATTTCCAGACTTCCTCGAGGCTGCCCTGAGTCCCCAGCAAAGCTGAGGCCCGTAGCTGTCGTGGGTAACGTGGAACCGTGACCCCTGGACACCGATCGCATTTGCTAGTGCATCCTCTTCTGGGTCTTCCATGAAGTCGTGCTTTGGGCTCCGAGTAGCCCCAGCCTCCAGCACCAACTGCACCGAAGATCACTGGCCTCCACTCCACGAGTGTCCTGTGAGCCAGCTCCACGTGCGTCGACTCGAGGCTCCTTCGCGGTCGCTAGTCCGTTGGCTAGTAGACCCTCCCGAAGGCCAATCTTCTTCTGCTTGGGCTCCCTGGTTGCTCCAGGCGTGCCCTGACTTACCCTCGCTGGGTGAGTCCCCTAGACCTTGCTGGTCTGCAACATCGTCCTTCTTCCATTTCCACGAGACTTGCCGTTGCCAAGGCTTGTTGGGTCCAATCCGGTCGCCGAAACCCCTGCAATCGACAGACATTGTGGGAAAGCTCGAATCCAGCTCCTGGTCATCGTCGACGCCTCCTGGACCTCGTGGCTGAAGAGTCAAGATGACCGTCAACCTACCTGAAGCACTCGACATCGGTGGGCATCTGCTCATCGCCTTCCTGGTCACTGGCTAGTGACCCAGACTCTGTCCCCTCTGCTTTCAGGTTCTTCAGATCTTCGATCCACCTTTGGATCCACCCGAACACTTTCGACTTGGCCGCCAGCAGCACTTTGCAGCAGATCGCCATTGAAAGCGACGACGAAACCCGACCCCGAAAGACACCTATGCACCCGGCTCCCCTGGGTGAGGTAACTCGAGTACTCCGGTGCTCCCGTGGGTATTGACACTAGAACAGCCTAGTTCTCAAAGGGTTTGCTCCAAGTCCTCCTCTAAGTGTCCCTTTTCTTTTAAATTCTAATCGCGACTTTCCCCATAGAAGTTAATGGCGATTCGCGGCTGTGTTCATACACTGCACGCGTCCCCCGTGGGTCCCCTGTGTCACTACCTTGGGTGGTTCCTTGTGGTCCAAGCACTTCTACAGGCTCTAGGCCTTGTGTCTAGCTCAGTCGTGGTTCTTATACCACTTTATTGGTATATGGTTTGGTACGCCCCTGGGGCTCAAACGTGTATTTGTGCTATTACTGTAGATAACTAACTTATAATTTATGTACTTCGAACTCTAGCCTCATAAAGAGACTAGAGGGGTGTGTTTAGTAATAAATACATATATTTTGAATATATACCTGGTGTGGTCCTCTTTCATTTGGTCGCTCAAGAGATTATAGACTGGTAAAACAAGCTGCTTTACATTCCTTCAAGACTTAGCCTGAAGGCTGCTCTCCATAGCTACCACTAGGATAGCTTTCAATAAAGGTTGTCTTTAACCTATCTCCAATAAGGGGTTGTTTGGACTGGTGCAAGGTGCCCACTATAATTAGTGGACAGCATATGCCAGGCCAACTTCTCACAGTGGTTTCACTGCCAGAGGTGTAAAACATCTAATATATATGTCCTTATTCTGAAATACCAGGCACCCTGCCTTGTAAGCCTTTAGGGCCTACCTTATGGGTGACTTATAAGTATTGAAAAGGAAGGTTTAGGCCTTATAAAAGGTTTATTTAGCCAAGTAAAAATGGTAGTTTTAACACTGCACTACAGGCTGCTGCGGCAGGCCTGAGAAATGTTCCACAGTACCATTTTAGTGGGTGGCATAATGAGTGCTCGGGCCACTGGTTGCATTTAATGTGTGGGCCCTGTGTACATGTAGTACTATTTATTCGTGATTTATAAGTAACTTAAGTGTGCCAATTATATGTATGCCAATTTTACCAAGTTTGGAAGAGAGAACACAAGCACTTTACAACTAGTTACCAGGGGTAAAGTGTGCAGAGTCCTAAAGCCAACAAAAAAACGGGTTCAGGAAAACTAGGGTAACAAAGCTAAAACCTGAGGAAGTACCACGCAAAAGACGGTCATTTCCAACATAGGGTTAGCAACCTCAGTTGCACACACTACCTACCACACTAGTAAAGGCTTTTTGGTTCGTTATTTTGATATGATGTGGGTCCCCAATGTGAAGGAACACATCCATCACCTCATATGCCACATCCGACGGACTCCATGGGTGCCTCCTCATGGAGTATTGTGCTTTGTCATTCTCCTCCCTACAGGCTGGCACCATGCCGTATTCAGAAGGATATGGGAGGAAAGGGTTAGGCTTACGAAGTTATGGCTGTATTGTACTGATACTCTCAAATCAACCTCACTCCCTGTTTAAACTTCACAGGACCTCAGTGTTCATATTTGAACACCAGCTTGCCTTGTGCATTTCAAGTAGGTGAAATGCCTGATTACTATTCGAATGGAGAGGAATGCAAAGCGGGATACAAATCTACCTGATCACAATTGGCACAGTGTTTTACCGTCTGGGATTGCCAGCGTCAGGAACACTATATAGGGTGTTAGGATGCAATGGTCCTATGACCCTATAGCACAAACATGTTTCAGGCTACTCACGGCCTAAAAAGGTCCTCGACTTTCGTCAGGGTGGGTTCGTAAATATGTCACTCACCCAATGACGTGTCTTATGTGTTGTTCTTTTGAGTATGGCATGCAAAATACTCAAAGCTTGCACAGAACGTGTAATACTTGCCACTCAGGGTTATACCTGCAAATAAACATATACATGGTATGAGGATGTGATTCACCCTCTTGGAGGCCGAAAGCCCAGGACCTTTTCGGCTGTGAGTATAGGGCTGAAACATGTTGGTGTTTTAGGGTCATATGATCATTGCATCCTAACACCCTAGTGTTCATTTTTAACCTTCCCACACACCCCACTAATAAAGCGATACCTTGGGAGTGGGTGAGGAATTTTACCTTTAAAGTTACCTTTATATCCAACTATTTTCATAAGTGCTCCCCGGAATATGGTCAAGCCAACCCTGACCTTTAGGAGTCAGGGTAAACCCAATGATGAAGCATGCCACTATTAGAGTGGGTGAGGGTTGGATAAAAAAGGTTTTTTTTCCCTACCTTACTCCAGTAAGATTGGTGCACAGGTGTGGCGCATTATGGATTCTTGTTTTGTAAGATGTCCAAGATGAGTCTGGATGCAGCGTTCTGATTGGTTTGGAGTCTGTGTAGGTCGTGGGCAGGGATTCCAGAGTAGAGTGTGTTCCCATAGTTGAGTCTGCTTGTGATTAGAGCCTGAGTGACCATTCTTCTGGGGTTTATTGGGATCCATTGGAAAATATTATGTAATATTTGCAGGATGAGGAAACATGATGAGGAGATGGCATTGATCTGTTTATTTATGGTGAGGCTGGTGTCTAGAATGATTCAGAGGTCCTTGGCATGATCAGTAGAAGCAGGTGGGTTGCCCTAGTTTGAAGGGTCACCATACGGCACCCCAGGGGGACTGGTTGATTCTGAAAATCAGGACATCGGTTTTGTCTTAGTTGAGCTGGAGGCAGTTGTTTCTCATCCATGAAGTGAAACTGCATACGCAGTTGGCGAAGTTGGTTTTGGTGGCTCTGGATCTGTCCATTAGGGAGAGAATAAGCTGTGCGTCTTTGGCCTATGAGACAATGCTTATGCCGTGCAATCTGATGTTGTCTAAGAGGGATGGCAGGTATACGATGAAGAGCGCTGGGCTGAGGGACGAGCCCTGAGGAACCCCACAGATGAGATTTTTGGGTTCTGAGGTGTAGGGTAGAAGTATGACACATTGTGTTCGTCCCATGAGGAAGAAGGATATCTACTGAACGGCTTGCCCGCAGAGGCCTAGGAGGTGAAGCTCCGCTGTTTCTGCTCGGTCGAGGATGCTTCTGATGTCATCGGTGGCCGCGATGAAGGCTGTTTCAGTGCTATGGATTGGGTGGAAGCCTGATTGATATCTGTCGAAGGAGTTGGTGGTGCTCTAGGTAGACAGAATTGAATGTTGATGGCTTTCTCCATGGCTTTGGCTTGGAAATGTAGGATTGAGATGGGTCTGTAGTTGCTGTGGGTGTTGGGGTCCGCCGATGGCTTCTTCATTAGGAAGGTGACTTCTGAATTTTCCCAGTTTTCCAGGAAGGTGGCAGTGGTTAGGGAGGAATTGATGATTGTGGTGAGAGCAGGGGCAATGATGGTGCTTCATAGTTGCAGATTAAGTGGTTGCAGGTGTCAGAGGTGGCTCCTGAGTGGATGGTTTTCATCAGGGCTGTGGCGTCTTTGTTTGAGGGGGGCTTCCAGTTGTTGAACTTCTGTTTGGCAGTGGTGGTGGAGTCCGGCTGGTCGAGGAGGTCCGGGTCGGTGGGCTGAGTGTCAAATTTGTCATAGATCTTTGTGATTTTCGGGTTGAAAAGGTTTGAGAGATCATCAAAGAGTGTTTGGGGGGGTGGCCGGCAACCGAACGAAATAGCCGCCGCCTAGAGCAGCTCCGAGCCTCCTCAGACATCCCCTAATATCCGTGCAATAATCCGCAGCTAAATTACCCATCTAAGCGGTGGGAACGACGTCCGAAAGGACCGGGCACACGATACACCTCCCGCGACGAAAAACGGACGCTCTCCAGTGTGGTTACATCGGAGAAAGTAACCGCGGCCTGCATACGGGAGGAAAGCCGGGACCTCGAGTGATTCCAAAGCCGCGGACTGCGAGTGCAAAACAGACTCTCCCCCCGAGATCGGTGCGGCTGCACTCGGGAGTATCGCCCACACCAGTGCACTTCGGGCTAAAGAACGGGTGAGTCCTGCACCCTATGGTGACATTCCCCGACCCACACCACTCGCAGAGGGCATGACCGAGACGCTGCACGCCAGCCCTGCGCCATCACCAGCCTGATCGCGCACAGCCGAGGGCGCGAGTGGCCCCAACAACAAGTCCCGAGTAGCATGAGGAGCCGAACTGCATCACAACGTTGACTAGCTGGGTTCGGGGATGCAGTCATCGTCTACCCCCCCTCAAACCCATAACTGCTAATTGCTGACAGTCCTGCACAATCACCACTAAGGTGCTATAACTCATGAGGTGACATGTCCCGCCAATGTGCGCCAATGTGACCAATACAACAACGATCGTGAAGCGACCTGCCCGGGGTCCCTACCCCACATCATAGATCGCTACTTTTTGACAAGCCTAAGAGACACCGGGGAGAGGAGGGGCCAAGAAAACGGGGGCGCCTCTGAGAAGATGTAAGGACCACCAAACATCCATTTATAGAAAACACAGCAAGGAGTCACCCACATCTGAGGCCGGGCCACCCAGGGGGCCCGGGTGCGACGCTCCAGAACGTTCTAAGCTGCTGAACACGGACAACAGTGCCCCTACTCAATCGTGGGAAACCCAAAAGGCCACGTGTGACCGTGTGTCACGCAGGCAGGCAGCGGTGAGTACTACCACCCACATGTCCTTCAGCGTGCGTCACTGTTTGAAGTAGACAGCAATGGGGGGATGGGGCCAACGCACTACACACCAGACCGAGCTAGATAAATATGCGTGTGCTAAAACTCAACAGGAGACAATGGACCAACCTACTACACACGCACTGGACAATACATCACCGGACAGGGCAGAGGTTACGTTACAAGACATAATGATCACGTTAAATAAAGTACATACATCCCTCGAGTCACGAATAGAGACAATCTCGGTGGAACTCTTGCTGATCCATGCCGATTTCAAAAACATGAGCGCAAGAGTGGCGGAAGTAGAAACCACAACGGGGACTCTGCAAAGATACCACTACACTTAAACGCCAAGTATGGCAACTGGAAGCCGAAAGCAAAGCTATGGCCGCAAAACTGGATGATTAAGAAGGCCGCTCGAGGCGCAACAACGTCAGAATTATAGGTGTGCCAGAGGGGCTGGGAGGGCCGGCAATGGACCTATTTGTAGAAGACCTCATTAAGCAACATCTGCAGCCACGAGGTCTTGCAAAAACAACAGTTGATGGACAGAATGCAGAACAATGTCATACATTCACCCCAGTACAGAGATCTGGGCCTATATCCATCGTTTTTTTGCTCACCATGCCATTCCAGTTTGAACCCAGCCATATGCAAATCAGTCTTGACCCTGTGCCTCATGGGAACAGTCCAGCCCGAACTGCCAAGCCAGGTCCTCCCTGGACTGGAAACAAGCATCCTAGGACCGGTTTCGGGGTTTCACCCCTCTTCAGCCAGGATAGCTTGAGTCCAGTGGCATGGAGAGCACGGGACCCACGTCTGGGCATTCCCGTCCCACTCGGGGTGACAAATGCAAAACAACAGTTGATGGACAGAATGCAGAACAATGTCATACATTCACCCCAGTACAGAGATCTGGGCCTATCTCCATCGTTTTTGCTCACCATGCCATTCCAGTTTGAACCCAGCCATATGGAAATCAGTCTTGACCCTGTGCCTCATGGGAACAGTCCAGCCCGAACTGCCAAGCCAGGTCCTCCCGGGACTGGAAACAAGCATCCTAAGACCGGTTTCGGGGTTTCACCCCTCTTCAGCCAGGATAGCTTGATTCCAGTGGCATGGAGAGCACAGGACCCACGTCTGGGCATACCCGTCCCACTCGGGGTGACAAATGCAAAAACAACAGTTGATGGACAGAATGCAGAACAATGTCATATATTCACCCCAGTACAGAGATCTGGGCCTTTATCCATCGTTTTTTTGCTCATCGGTCTTAGGATGCTTGTTTCCGGTCCAGGGAGGACCTGGCTTGGCAGTTCGGGCTGGACTGTTCCCATGAGGCACAGGGTCAAGACTGATTTGCATATGGCCAGGTCTAAACTGGGGTGGCATGGTGAGCAAAATAATGATGGATTTAACCCAGATCTCTTGACTGGGGGTGAATGTTTTGATTTGTTCTGCATTCTGTCCATCAATTGTGTGTCTTTTGCTTTCTCGCCCTAAGTGCGCCAGGTATGCCCAGACGTGGGTCCTGGGCTCACTGTGCCTCTGGAATCAAGCTATCCTGCCTGAAGAGGGGTGAAAATCCGAAACCGGTCCTGGGATGCTTGTTTCCGGTCCAGGGAGGACCTGGCTTGGCAGTTCGGGCTGGACTGTTTCCATGAGGCACAGGGTCAAGACTGATTTGCATATGGCCAGGTCTAAACTGGGGTGGCATGGTGAGCAAAAGAATGATGGATTTAACCCAGATCTCTTGACTGGGGGTGAATGTTTTGATTTGTTCTGCATTCCGTCCATCAATTGTGTGTCTTTTGCTTTCTCGCCCTAAGTGCGCCAGGTATGCCCAGACGTGGGTCCTGGGCTCACTGTGCCACTGGAATCAAGCTATCCTGGCTGAAGAGGGGTGAAACCCCGAAACTGGTCCTGGGATGCTTGTTTCCGGTCCAGGGAGGACCTGGCTTGGCAGTTCGGGCTGGACTGTTCCCATGAGGCACAGGGTCAAGACTGATTTGCATATGGCCAGGTCTAAACTGGGGTGGCATGGTGAGCAAAAGAATGATGGATTTAACCCAGATCTCTTGACTGGGGGTGAATGTTTTGATTTGTTCTGCATTTCGTCCATCAATTGTGTATCTTTTGCTTTCTCGCCCTAAGTGCGCCAGGTATGCCCAGACGTGGGTCCTGGGCTCACTGTGCCACTGGAATCAAGCTATCCTGGCTGAAGAGGGGTGAAACCCCGAAACCGGTCCTAGGATGCTTGTTTCCGGTCCAGGGAGGACCTGGCTTGGCAGTTCGGGCTGGACTGTTCCCATGAGGCACAGGGTCAAGACTGATTTGCATATGGCCAGGTCTAAACTGGGGTGGCATGGTGAGCAAAAGAATGATGGATTTAACCCAGATCTCTTGACTGGGGGTGAATGTTTTGATTTGTTCTGCATTCCGTCCATCAATTGTGTGTCCTTTGCTTTCTCGCCCTAAGTGCGCCAGGTATGCACAGACGTGGGTCCTGGGCTCACTGTGCCACTGGAATCAAGCTATCCTGGCTGAAGAGAGGGTGAAACCCCGAAACCGGTCCTAGGATGCTTGTTTCCGGTCCAGGGAGGACCTGGCTTGGCAGTTCGGGCTGGACTGTTCCCATGAGGCACAGGGTCAAGACTGATTTGCATATGGCCAGGTCTAAACTGGGGTGGCATGGTGAGCAAAAGAATGATGGATTTAACCCAGATCTCTTGACTGGGTATGAATGTTTTGATTTGTTCTGCATTCCGTCCATCAATTGTGTGTCTTTTACGAGGTCTTTCCCATCACTTTTTAGTGGAAAGGGCGCACTGCGTCCCGGTTGGTAGACCTAAACCAGGGGCCCCTCCCAGGCCCATCCTTGCCCGCATCTTTAACTTCCGAGACCGCGACCTCATTCTTCAGACGGCAAGGGTAGCCCCACCAGTGCGTTTTGAGAGCAGTACGATAACTTTCTTTCTGGACTACAATGTAGCAGTGACGAAACAGAGACGCAGCTTCTTTAACGTAAAAAAAGAACTGAGAAACCGCAAACTTAAATTCTCCATGCTGTTTCCTGCCAAGTTGAAGGTGGAGGCGGAGGGGAAAGCATGGTTTTTCACAACACCAGAGGAGGCCCAGGAGTGGCTCGAAGGCTGGCGACGCGTTGTCAATCCTGGGAAGACCGACAGAAAAAGACAAGATCGACACCCGCCTGGACCAGCACAGTCAGCCCTAGAAGAAGCAGTGTCAACAAACGCGGAATCGGACATGGGGAGCGGAGAAAGAGAGAGATTTTACCTCCCAAGAGACTAGAATCTACGGTTCTGACTCACTGATGACATAAACCTTTGCACGAATGGAGTCAACATGATGCAAGTCAAATAGAGACTGACTCAAGGATATTAACTGACACTTGGATGAACAGTAACACCTAACGCTGCTCTTGAAGAAACAAGAGACACACAATGAACTGATGTCCCGCGCCACTTAACATTGTCACTGTACTCTTAGTTAACTATGTACCACATTGAAAATTGCTAATTTCATTTACTACAGCTACGGGGATGTTCTGAGGGGGACACCGGAGGTGCTCACCCCCCTACAAAGGTAACAGGGAATGGGGATTAGGGACTCTGCACCGTTTGGGAGGCGAGTAGTTTTAAATCCGTCATGCAGGGAGGCAGGGAGGGGGAGGGACAAACACTAGGGTTTAGTATTTCTTGTTTAGTTTATTGTTATTGTTCAAGATGGTTTACGGTACAACTTACATGCGTCAGGGCGATGCCTCCGCCCCACTTCCTGATCTGGACCTCTCACACGAATGGCTCCCATGACACAGACATCCATACGGATTAACCACAACACTCCTTCACTCCTAATACACACCCCACAGATTCCACAATTATCACTCGTCTCCTGGAACGTAAATGGCCTAAGAGACAAGTTAAAGAGACTTGTCTTGCAATACCTTAAACATCAGGCACCAGCAGTAGCCATGATACAAGAAACCCACTTAGTAGGGCCAACATGCAAGGCCCTGGACAGATGGGGATTTAAATTGGCGGTTCATTCTGAGTTCACATCCGGCTCACGAGGTGTGGGGATCCTAATCAGGAAACAATTCCCACTTATCATAAAACACACTTATACGGATGACCAGGGTCGCTTTGCAGCTGTCTCGTGCCAGTGGGAAGGATGCACACTTAACCTAGTCACAGTATACATCCCCCCTGCACTCCACTCACTGGCCCTTCCGGCACTTAGCACATTCCTGCTCAGACTTCCAGAGGGGGAGCTTATAATTGGAGGCGATTTTAACGCCACCCTTGATGATACGCTAGATTGAACACCCCCCAGACAGCAACACCGTGCGCACTCCAACTTTGCAGACTTCCTGGAAGCCCTTGGCTTGATAGACACTTGGCGTTTCAAATCCCCACAGACGCGACAATACATATACCACTCTGGGGCACATAATAGCCTCTCCAGAATCGACTACATACTGACATTAGCGGATAGTGTGGGAAGATTTCAGGAGGTGACTCATCTACCTGGGGGCATCTTGGACCACACTCCTGTTCTAGCTAGATACGCACTACATGCCCCAGCACAACGCCGGATATTCCCGATATATCCTGGTTATTTAAAGAATCCCAAGATATGGAAGGGATTGATGACCACCACACAACATTACTTCACAGAAAATGAACCCTCAGTGTCCTCCCCATTGATTCTATGGGAAGCATTCAAGCCTGTTCTTCGAGGGCAGGCCATATCCCTGATTTCAGGCCACAAAAAGGAAAAGGGGAAAACAGTGGTGACCCTGGAGCAAGAAGTGAGCCAATTAGAGACACTACATTCCCAAAATCCCTCTGACGCAAACACACATAAGCTACGTACAAAACAACAAGAATATAAAGAGTATCTATGGAAAGAAGCTAAAACCAGGCTTACGGCCGCTCGCCACACAGTATATGAGGTTGGGGATAAGGCTGGCAAGCTCCTGGCCTGGCTGGATAAACGAGCACGGGCTGACAGGTGGGTGGCGGAACTCCGACTTGGCACCGGAGAAATCACAACGGACCTGCAGAAAATAGTAGACGCACTAGTGCTACATTATGAGCGTGTTTATGCCCCGACAACCACCGTAGAATTCGAGGATGCAGCAGCATTCCTCAAAGACATACAACTGCCAATACTCACACAGGAGGAGATCCAACTGCTAGAGGCAGACCTTACAACGGACGAACTAGCACTAGCTATAGGAAACATACAATCGGGGAAAAGCCCTGGGACCCAACGGCATCCCCATCAAATTATATAAACGAGCTGCAACCAAAATCACCCCACACCTCTTAAAAATGTATAGGGCCAGCTTGGAAGAGGGAGAGCTTCCCAGAGACCAACGTATAGCAACCATAGTTGCCATCCGCAAACCGGGAAAACCGGCTCAAGAGTGCACGTCCTATCATCCCATATTCTAGATCAATGTGGAGGCCAAGATCCTGGCCAAAACATTGGCTAATAGGCTGACACCTCACCTATCGAAACTAGTGCATCCGGATCAATCCGGATTTATGCCGGGTAGAAATACAGCGCTCAATTTGAGACGCCTGCATAGTGTCATGAGTCGTAAACACACCATTCAGGAAGAGGCCGTTATACTGTCACTTGACGCACGCATGGCTTTCGATACGGCCGAATGGCCCTTTCTTTTTGCTGTCCTTCAACATATGGGGTTCGTGCCCAAATTTTGCCCCTGGGTGCGGCTGCTCTACACTAACCCACTTGCACATGTAGTGGCAAATGGACATATCTCCAATGAATTCCCCCTGGGGCTCGGAATGAGGCAAGGCTGTCCCCTATCACCACTTCTTTTTGCCCTTGTCCTAGAGCCCCTAGCAGCCTGGATAAGAAAAGACCCAATTATCCGAGGGCTCCGCTGGACAGAGGGATGGGAGGATCGCATATCCTTATATGCAGATGACATTCTGCTATACATGGCATCCCCAAAACCCTCGTTACACAGACTTTTAAATATATGCGAAACATACGGAAGATACTCTGGATACACCATTAATTGGGGTAAATCTGTACTATATGTTCTGAATGGCCCCCCACCAGGGCTGCCTAAAGGTTGTGAGGTGAAAGTAGTCGCAGACAGCTTCAAATACCTGGGGATCCATGTCACATCAGACCCAGATGCTTTCATGACCCAAAATCTCCTAGAACCCCTGAACAGATTGCGTTGGGATGCCAAACATTGGCAATCGCTACCCCTCACCTTGCTTGGAAGAGCGGCACTCTTCAAAATGATGGCACTGCCCAGATTTCTTTACGCCTTACACAACACCCCTTTCCTGGTTCCGGCGTCATACTTTAGAGCAATAGAGATGGAAGTGAACAATCTCCTCTAGAATGGAAAGCCCGCTAGGATAGCCATGACCAAACTGGTTAAAAGCTGTTACGATGGTGGCATCGCACTTCCAAATGTCCAGACATATTATTGGGCCTCGCAACTGCCAGTAATCAACCAATGGATCCACTCCCCCCAGACTGACCTTGCTTACAGATTAGATATACATGTCCTAGGAATGGGAGGAATCAACCGAGCACTTTACAACAAACCTCGTAAAACAGAACTCCTGGGACCTGCTGCACATACAGTTCACATATGGTACACTGTACTGAGAAAATTAGGGTGGGACAATAAGATAACACAACTAACTCCACTTTGGGAGACCGGTAGACTGGGCAAATTGGGCAATAGTAAAGGATTTAAACAATGGGACGCAATAGGAATATCAAGGGTGGGTGACCTTTGGATTACAGGGAAAGTCATTACCTTCGCTCAACTACAAGACCGGTATGAGATGGCACCCACTGAGATGTTCCGCTATCTACAGGTCAAACATGCACTTGAAGCAGTCATCCCGCCCGACACTGTCCTTCCAGAGGCCTCTCCATTGGAGGATAGACTCCTAACAGAATATATGGATAAAAAAGCCATATCCCTAACATATCGTAAAATTATTAACAATCAGCCAGACCCTACACAGTTGCTCCGGGAAAAATGGCAGGCCAATATTGGGGAATTAGATGATACTGACTGGCAGGAGGCGCTAGAATCCCTGAGGGAGGTGGCGATATCTTCGAAGCTACGCTTGATACAGCTCAAAGTGCTCCACAGGACTTACTTCACTAGAACGACCTTATACAAGATGGGAAAGACCGACAGCCAACTCTGTCTGCAGCAATGCGGCGACATAGGCACATTCTATCATACACTATGGGAGTGCCCAGAAATCATGAAATACTGGGAAACTATTATGAGCACAATCACACAAGTTAGTGAGGCTCCTGTGCCACTGGAGCCTAAACGATGTCTCATAAATATATGGGAAGCAACAGACCTAAATCGAACAGCTCAAGCCTGGGCAACACTGGGCATGATGATAGCCAAGCGAAATATTGCCAGACACTGGGGAGCGCGAACTACTCCAACCCCGGCAGAATGGTGTAATGATATGGATATTGCCATGGCGGCTGAGAAAGCTGCATATGTTCACAGAGGGTGCCCCAAGAAATGGGAGCGGTTGTGGGGGAAATGGAACACATTTAGGGGAGGCATCTGTACTTTACCATCTACAGGATCGCTATCCGAAGATGATTGATAAATAATATGACAGTAATGGAACTAACTCTTTTAAAGATAGATGCATGACACAATGTATACCTGTCGATGGAAATGATGTAAACTGAAGCACGGAAATGTCGTATATAAGTTCTATTACTGCAAATGTCACTGCTGTACCAAATAAAAAGTTAAAAAAAGAGTGTTTGGGAAGGGGTGATGTCACTATTGGCTGTTGCAGGATTGGAGAACTCCTTAACAATGGTGAAGTGTTCTTTGCAGTTGTTTGAGCCGGCTTCAAGTTTTAGGGTTAGGGCTCTTTTTTTGCATCTGATAGTTGTTTGTGGTAGAGGTTGAGGGTGGCTTTGCGTTTTGCCATGGTGCTTTTGTTGAGTCTCCATTTTCTTTCGAATTGTTTGCAGTGGCATTTGGAATTCATTAGGTTGTTCATGTACCAATTTCAAAGTTTGTTGTTGTTTTTTTTCATGTTCATACAGCGGTGTGATGTGGTTTACGCAGTCAGTGATCCAGTCATTGAAGATTTTAGTGTTGACATCAGGGATTCCAGTGTGGCTTGGTGGGGTCTTCCTGTATGGTCTTGGTCTATTCTTCTTTGGGAACTCTACCCCATTGTCGTGAAGGTGTGCTGGGTTTTTTGGAGGGGTGACTTGGTGGGCGAGTATCCTGAAGTGGACGATGTAGTTGTCTGTCATGTGAGCTGTGGTATGTTTGGTCTGTTGTTGGAGGAGAAGATTGTGTACAGGGTATGGCCTGCTGTGTGGGTTGGTCCATCGACTAGCTGGGTGAGTCCGACTTTGAAGAGGCTTTCGAAGAGGGCCATGGAGTTGAGGTCTGTGTTATCTTCCAGGTGGAAGTTGAGGTCTCCGAGGAGAATGTAGTTGCTTGATCTGATGGAGAGAAGGGAGAGTTGAAACCCTCATTGAGGTTCCAGAATTCCGCTCGCGGGCTTAATGGATGGTAGGTGAGGGTTCCCTATGGGTGATGTTGGTTTCCGTTCATATTTTGAAGTGTATGAGATAGGTGTCTGAGTCAGTGGATATGGTGCAGTTGATCATGTTTTTGTGGATGATCGCGAGTCCTCCGCCGGCTTTGTGTGTACGGTCTAGGTGTACGATTTTGAAGGCGGACAGGATGGCTGTGGCGATGTTCGAAGTGTATCTAGGTGTCTCTATGTTGTGTTGTGTGCTGTGACATCATCTATGTCAGGAGTGTGGGTGATTGCAATGTGTGTGAAGTGTGAAAAGATTAGTATTAGTACATCTCCTTTTGGTTCTTCAGGGCAAGATTTGTGCAGATCCATCAAGCGGGGACCAAGAAAAAATGGGGGTCACAGAAGTTCAATTTCCCCTTTTAATTCCCACAGGATTCTTTGCTCTTTGCAACAGAAGAAAACGGCTGATGGTAATTATACCAAATTCAGTATAAAGGAAGAACTTTATACAAGGAAGTGTATTTGCTTTGTTGGTATAAATTCGTTCAATAGTTTTGGAGAAGTTAGCATTTAAAAAGGTACTCCATGGGGCATGAAGAGGTTAAATTTAAGAGCTATCTGGACCACTAATTTCCAGAACCTCAACAGATTTGCGAATCCATGAGGATTTGAGAATCCAATTGAAAAAAACATAGGCACTCCTTTGGAGATGGTAGCTTTTCCTAACATCCCGCATTCTCTGACTGTGTGTTCGCAAATCTTCAATGTTCTTAAAGGCGGCCATCGCAGAAACATTTCTGTTGTCTAGAAAATTTCAAAGAACAAAGGCATAAGGGGTAGATTGAGTACAATCTGACACCGAGGCCCATTTGGGGTCCCCCATAAGCACTTCCCCTGCAATAAAATATATATTTTTTATTGCACGACTTGGGATTTAGTGGAAATCTAAATCCTAAACTCTCCTTACATCACAATGAGTACCACTGACCCAGGGAGGGTCCTGAAATCACAAATCCAGATCCACAAACCCTGTAAAAAATGGTAAACAGTATTCTGCGTCCTTCTGCTGCACTTGGCCAACAGCCACATGCAGGCATTGGCCATGTGGTGGGTGCTGCAGTCCAGTACCAGAGGCTTATCCCTGCTGTCCAAAGTCAAAGCCTTGTGCACAGATCTTGGCTGACTGCATCAAGTTTGGCCCAGGGCCTGGTCAGGGACCAAGTCCTTTGAATAAAGCCTGCTGTGCATCCCTAATGTCAGAGGTGTGCAGACTCCTTTTCTTCCTCACATTTTATGCAGCAGATGCAGATTTTACTGAGTGCGATATCAGTTCCCACTCCAAGTTCTGTACGTCCAAATTGGCGATAATGTGGCAATGTGGGCTTTGCTAAATGTCCCGCCTTCTTAGCCTTCAAAATTGCTTGCTTACGCATCGCTCCAGGGGTAGGCCAGCTTTGTCAGGCTAGGAAGCCTTATTGGGAGTCCTTTGGGGCACCTCAAGGGACCTGGGGGCATATTTACAATTTTTTTTTTTTTAAACAGGAATGCGACGTATTCACAAGAATACGGAGCGCCCCAGTGTTTCCCCTTGTGCTGACGCTAAAAAAGCTGCCTAGCACCAGCGCAGGCACCCTGCCGCCATGTTGCAAGGGTGCCTGCACTGCAGGGGCAATTGTTTATTTGCAGGAAGGGACACCTTCCGGCACATAAACAATCAATAATGGCTATTTGCTCTTTCTATGTGTGGTGCAGAATGCAGCACACATAGTAAGAGCAAAAAATGAGGAGAAATTATTAATTTCTCCTCGTATTGCCATCCTAAGACCAGGTATTCCCTGGCATTAGTTTTTGGTGCTGCCCCAGCCTTGTAAATCTGGGGCAGCATCATAAAGCAATAGGTGTATCAGTGGAACGCCCACAGCAACACCCATTGCACGCCCCATTGCTGCAGAGGACTGCGGCAGAAATGGGCATATTTACAAGGTGCCATTAACCCACGTTAAGTGGCTTAGCACCACCTTGTGAATATGGGAAATGCCGCTATGCCACCAGAGCGTCAGAAAAAGTTAAGCTCTGGTGGCGAAAGGGGCTTGTTAATATGCCTCATCATTTCTCAGTAGTAAAGGTCAGAGTGACAGCGACCAACAGGAAACTGTTTGACAGCTGAACGCCTCAAGAATTTATTGCATTTGCTCAGTATTTTGAGCCTCCAGGTAGACTTAAAGGTGGTATGACAGCAGCAGCCGATGTCCTTTAGAGAAAATGTGGAATATGAGGTATTAACTGGACTGATCTGCTGAACATTCACAAGGCAAGAATGTAGAGTCAGAGACAGGGGTATCAAAACTTACGAATGTATATTCACACCTTTACCAGAGTGAATAAATGTACACCTTATTCCTGGAGCATGAAGCAGGTGTAAAAGCATACAATCTACGGGCCTCATTTACTATATTTTGACGCACAGCAGCATAGCAAGCCTTCCTGCTGCGCTGCCCTGCATGAAAGTAAAAAGGCAGGAATGTGGCGTATCTATAAGATACGGTGCATTCTTGTCCTTTTCCCCTGCACAGGTGCACAAACAACAGCCATGCACCAATGCAGACACCCTTGCACCAGGTTGTAAGGGTGCCTGCATTGCCGGGATGATTTTGTGCAAGAAGGTACACCTTCCTGCACACAAAAAATAATTGATGCCATTTTCCTCTTTCTAGCAGCAAGCATAGAAAGAGGAAAAAATGAGGAGAAATAAAAAATATTCTCCTCATTGTGCCACTCCTAAGCCTTCCATGGGGAGGCATAGTATTCTGATGCATTCCCAGTTTTACAAAACGTTGGAAATCTGGGAATGTGTCAGGTTCATGGATGTTGCATGGGAACACCCACAGCAACCCCGATGGAACGCCCCTCTCATGCAGAGTAATGCGTGAAAGGGGCCCATATTTACAAGGCCCTGAAAAGTCATGCAGGGTGGCTCTACATGTCCTTGTAAATACGAGCAGACTGTGCTTCCGGTGCGTTAAAAAAAATGACGCACCCGTGGCACAATGGGCTTGTAAATGAGGCCCTAGAGGTGTGCGCATAAATGTGCAACGCATGCACACTCTATGCCCCAGTAAATACGGTGTTTGCAAAGGAGCCGATTGCCCTGCTGCTATAAAGGAGAATAGGCACCAATCCACTGGTCGGAGAGTACAATCAAGAAATAATTTAACTGAAATGGACCCTAATCATCACTAGGCCAAGGTACACTATTGATAGCTACACCCCTGACTGGTATTTTAAAATGCGTTTACAATAGGGGTGTGACAAGTTGTGGAGATTATTTTGCAACATTACCATATTGTATGGAAAACCTTGCTACCTTGCGAAGAGTGTAAAGATGTAGGGTTTTCTACTTGCAGCAGATCGTTACTTCTGTGACAATTTATTTTGAACTTCTCCTTAACTCTGCAAAATGGTCCTGCATAAGATATATTTCACAGAGAACATTTAGTCACTGAACAAAAGTAGGGCAAACTCCATATGGTGAAGGTCACAGGAAATATAATTTCCTGGTGGAGAATACACTGAGGTGACGCAAGGCAAGGACTTCAGTGAGATTTACTAAGCCACGGAAAGCAGTGCAAATTGCTGCTATGCGTTACTCAGCGCAGGGAAAGCGTTCCATGGGTGGAGTGTAGGTGTTTCCACGCATCCACCCATGGATTTTAGCACAGTCCCAGATTAGTGAACCTGGGATTGCATCAAAATGCTATGCCATTCCAACACAGGTATAATGAGTAGAAATACTTTTATTTTTTTTTGTTATTTCCTCTTTCTGTGTGTGCTGGATTCTGCACCACACGTAGAAAGAGGAAAATGACTCTGAGGCTTTTTTTCATGCAGGAAGGTGTTCCTCCCTGCACAAGCACAATCCTGCCTCTAGCGTAGGCACCCAATGGCACAGGGGTGCTTGGGTTGGGACTAGGCAGCACTCAGTGCACCAGTACAGAGAGGAAGCAAAAATACGCCATATCTCAGTAAATATGGCGCATTCTTGCTCTCTCCATTTGACGCAGCACAGCAAGTTGTCTTGCTGCGTGCTGTTGCAGCAAATGTTAGTAAATCTGGCCTTCTATTTTCAGTTGGCTGTGGCGGAATGAGGCATGACCTGCTGAGTCGGTGTTTACTGCACAAATCTCAGCATGTTCTATCTTTTTTCAGGCTGTTTTGTCCTGACAGATTTTGTCAGGTTTTTCCTGCTCCCATCTGGTATTTACAACACAACACAGAATTTAAATCTCTCTGCAAACTCCCATTTCCTCAGGAAACAGTTTTTTTCCTACTACTCATAATAACTGAGTAGATATTTGTCATTGTGCATAGAAAGGTTTTGCAAAATGTAAAGTTGCTTAGAAGTGGTCTGCCTACATTTGTTGGCACCTGAGAAGGTAAACTGGGAATGCTTGCAATCTCTGCGAAGGCTGAAAACCTGAGAACTGAGAACAATCGAAAACTTCCAAGGTGAAAAACAAAACTTTGCACACCCTGGGGCATATTTACTAAACTTTAACGCAGCACAGGTCTGAAAGCAAAGTTGCTGTGCTGTGTTGCATGAAAGGGAGGGTGCAGAAAGGCTCAATATTTACAATGATATGGAGCATTTCTGCTCTCTCCTTTGCTGGCACACTTGAGTTAGCCTAGTGCTAACACCGGCACTCTTGCATTATGGTGAAGGGTGCCTGTGTAGCAAGGAGAATTGTTTTTGTGCAGGAAAGAATACCTTCCTGCACAATCTCTTGAGGCATTTCCCTCTTTCTATGTGTGCTGCAGATTGCAGCACACATAGAAAGAGGAAATAACAAGGAGAAAAAAAGATTTTTTCTCCTGGTTACGCCATCCTCTGAGAGGCATAGAGAGTTCACGCAATCCCAGGTTTACAAACATTTGTAAATCTGGGATTGCGTGAAATCCATGGGTGGATGCATGGAAACACCCAGGTTCCACCCATGGAATGTCTCCCAGAATTATATGTAATGCATTGCAGCACAAGCTGCTGCATTGCGTTACATTTTTTTTACAAAGCCACGCAAGTCGGCTCAAGTCGCCCCTTGCATGACTTTGTAAATATCTACTAGCATTTTGCATCATGGATGCACCACAAACGTGGTGCAACTTTGATGCACAATGTTAGTAAATATGGCCCCCTGAGTTTATGAAACTTATCATTGCTTGGAGAATGGTAAACGAAATCCTTCGCAAACGAGATGGACTCTCACATGGACCCTCATTAGAAGTATCCCTTAATACTGATTTGGCTGCAAAAAGCCAAATGGCGATTTTGATGTGTGGCAGCATCATAATCCAGAGGTCTTTCCCCTATGAATTGTTTTACTAAATAAACAGCAAACTGCAAACAAACACATATACGCGAGTATTTGGGCTACCGCTGAGTGCCTCACCCGCACAAGTTCGATTGGAATTTGGGCTTACGCAGCAAATCTTAGGGAGAATATACCTCACCATTAAAACACGGTATAAAATACAGATAAATCAAAGCAGCCCACTGGTCAGCGCCCCATGGCAGACTTTGGAAAAGGACCCTCACTCGATCTACAGCAAATATGTGAGGTACTCATTGCAAGAAACAAACACAATTGACCTATGACACTTAAACTTATCGCATCCTGCCTTCTGCCATGCTATCAACATAGCTGCTAAACTCACTCTCTCATCAATGACAAGCACAAACTTACTGCTCGGTCACATGCCTGGGTGGTAATACAATCTTGCAACATTTTAAATCCAGCAGCATATCTCAGCACTCCATACCCAGCATATTTAAAGAGAAAGCTGTTGGCCATCCAGCTTGGTGTCTTGCCACCTCGGGCTGACCAAGCAACACAGAAACAGAAAAGGCCAAAATCATGCAGACTATGCGGTGTACCGAAGGAAGATATCATACATCTGGTTTGCATATGCCCGGTCCTAAAGAAATCACGTATTTTATTGCTGAAATCCATCTTTAACCACTTCGCTGCTTCTGTCGGCCAACGGCCGTCGCGAGCACTACCTCCGTAGTGCTGCGCACGTCCGTTGGCCGACGCGGCCCCGCCCACTCCGCTAAACCGCCGCACCGCGGCGGAATTGCTGCCGCGGTTAAGGGGTTAATGAACGGGGGATCCGAACCTACCAACAAAGAGCCTTGATCCCTCAGATCCCCAGATCAATTGTAAATTGATTAGATTTTTGATATTACATGGAAAACTACTTAAATGAAGTTTTGCTTCTCTGGCAACAGCATAAATCACAGATGTTCTGGACGATTTTAACAGTACTGCGGCACTTCCTAATGACCAAGAAATGATTAATGTACTATGGCACTTTAAATCCTCCTTTGTGGTTCAAGAGCCGATATTTTAATGTTCATTCATTTTTTATATTACTGGAAGCAAGGAATATCTACTTATTTATATGTATCTTGTGTATTTAGATGTTCAGGTCGACCACAGTTTTAGAAACTATTACAATTCACCTAATACTAACATGTATTTTATGAACATTGGTGAAAATGGTAACTCTGTAGGACAATTTGCAATTATGTATTATCAGCCAAGATTTTATGTTTTATAAAATATTATGTATATGGTTCTATTGTGATGGTTTTTAATAACTTAAAACAATAAAATGATTGATTGATTGATACTAAATAAACTGGTATATTCTGAAAATTATAAAACTCAGCCAATTTCTCAATTAGAAGGTTTTTCTTTTGAAAAATGCCCCGATACATAATCAACAGACTCCTTTTCTTCCTCACATTTTATGCAGCATATGCAGATCTTACTGAGTGCGATATCAGTTCCCACTCCAAGTTCTGCACATCAGAATTGGCGATAATGTGGACTTTGATAAATGTCCAGCCTTTTACGCCTGCGACAATTGATTGTATAAGCCCAAGAGTGGTAGTCACTGACAAGTTTGGTGTTTGCTGAATTGTTAATAATTATAGTGATAGTTCTTATATTATTTTTTGGGGCAGAGCGCTAAAAACATATTCGTTTTTTGTAAAATATCAATATTTGCGTGCACTGATTTCGGGTTTCAAGGGAGGGCTCCACATTATCACCTGCAGCTCATAAATTCTCTCACACATTCGTCCGACTTCTAACATCCACATTCATATGAGGAAGCATTGGTAGGGTGAGTGCCACCTGCCAGTTTCTCTTATCTCTAGAAAGGTTGGAGTGTCTTTTCCAGGTTTAGGACATGTACAATGTGTGACCCTCATAATTTTGGGGGCACTCATATCTTGGGATAAACAATGGCTGATGAAGTTGAATGGCTATAACATGCTAATCAGAGATGCATGTGGTAGAACTGTTCTCTGGTTCAGAAAGCACCACCCATGCCAGCAGGTCACTAGCTCCATATGCTATTTTTTATCGTAGCACTGCTGTCTCAGAAAACCCTACAGGGCTCTTCCGTGTACCTCATGGGGATCCAGTGCTATATCTTATCCAATACTGCCTTTCACCTTACTTAAACTGCTGGCCCTGTCAAAGCACAACTACTGTACTGAGTATGCTCCCCCATCCCCCAGTGGAAAAGCCCTGTTGTCCCAAGGGCCATCGTCTGTAATACCGTTCTAGGCATTGCCACATAACTATTTCATTACCAAGTTCAGCATTAATGTGGCCAAGTGGCTAGAGCTGAAGACTTTGGAACATGAGTAACCTGTTTGGGAAAAAATGTAATCTCTCTGTGCCTCCCAATAACAAATGTGTAAGTAGTTTGGGTGGATTACAAAGTGCTTTAATGACCTTGGGCTGGGTTTGTGCTATATAAAAACTGCAAAGAAATTCTGTTCTGTGCAGGTTTCTGATTCACAACATTCAGCTGATTACATCACCAGTCCTGCCATCATCAATAAAGAACTAAGTAACTCCTCCAACTGCTCCCCCACCAACTCCCTGACACCAACTGACACTGGCATGCACTCTATGTCTCTGGACAATACCACCCACCGCAACATGAAGAGACTTACTGATTCAGTGATTCAGACTACAGACAGCCTCACCCTGCACAACATGAAGCGATACACCAGCACTCGCTCCTCACAAAACAAATGCTCTTGTCCAAACTAAATGAACAGCTAACATGCATAGAGAACCAACTGCTACAGGGTCTTAACATTATCAATAAGAACCTAAACTCAGGTTCAAGCCCTACCCCTCACCCTCACTCCCCTCCTACATACAACAGCATACAACCCCTAAGATGAACGAAGACACAAGCACTCAGCTGGAACACATTACCTCTCAACAACAAAGCCCAGAGGTCTAAAAGAACAGCCCCCATGATGTCTCTGAGAGAGGCGACGGAGCTAACTAAATCCTACAGCCCCGCATATAATAGACACATCCCCCCATTGAAATTCCAAGTTATCACAGGACTAGTTAGAAACCCATGCCATCATCAACGACCAGGCCACCATCTCACCTCATCAATATCCCACTGTCCTCTTCCCCCAAAGATACTACTAACTTTAGAGAGACCAAATGCATGCTCATAAATTGCAGATCGGCAACCAAGCATGCAACAGAACTAGCAGAAACAATCTTGAATCACGACATTGATATTCCATTCATTACAGAGACTTGGCTAGTTGACTCCTTCTACACAATCTTGGACATGCTAGTCCCACCGGGATTCTCAATCATTAGGAAAGACAGGAGAGGGGCGTGGCTACGGAGCCGAAGGAGATGGCCGCTGCTCGGAGGAGCTCCGTAGCGGTGTAGGGTGACGGACGTCCTCCTGGCGTCTATTCCTGCACTTGGGACCCCAAATAAAGCTCATATGCGCCGGAACCTCTGCTGCACAATACGCGACCTTCGCGGACAACCGGGGTGAGCGAAAGACATGCTTTTTTGCCTTTGTCTACCGGCCGCGGCTTAATGCGTAGTTGCGGTCGCCATTTTGGATTTCTGTCGCTCTTCTCGTTCGACGTCTGACGACCTGGGACACCATTTTCCTCATATTAAAATGCTCGCTTGGTACTTTTTCAGCGTTTTTTCTGCATTTTGCTGCATGCTCCTCTCCTACTGACTATCAATATGTGCATTGCACGCTCCTGGTCGTATTTTTTTTTTTAATGTTTTCTCTTTTCGCCTCAAAAGCTTCCTAATGTGTCCTCAGATACCATTTAAGGTGTTTACACTGCCTGGTCAGAACACTATTTTCTACAGTATCATTGAGGAGATATCTATATTGTTATTTTTCATGGCAATGCCTAGCTCTACTCACAGTGGTGCACAACCTATCAGCTGTACGTCTATAGAGGACCATAACCCCTTTAGAGTCCTACAAGAGAATATGGAGGATGCAGTCTCTGAACCTGTTGGCGTAAGGGGCTCGGCTCCTAACACGCCTCGTTCTAACTCCAAGCCGGGTTCCAAAATACCCGCTGCATCGAGTTCCACCTCAGGTAAAAGAGTGAAGATGAACCCTCCTTCTCCTCCTCCTAACACCGCCTCTTCGATCTCTATGGAGCTACTTCTCGAAGAAATTCGTGCCCTCAAGCCTTACATGGTTGAAACCAACTCTCGTCTCCAAAGCCTTGAGGATAATTGGTCTTATACAGTGCAAAAGGTTGATGACCTAGAGCAAAGAGTTGACTCTGTTCAAAAAGTCACTGATCAGGTTCCGTCTATGCGCAGAGAGATAGAGCATCTCAAACAGCAAGTAGAAAATTTGGAGAATCGTAACAGGCGTAATAACCTACGCATTTATGGTCTTGTTGAAGGTCTCGAAGGTTCTAATCCCATATCCTTTTTACCAACTCTTCTTGGCTTTCCTGACAATCCACCATTGAATATCCAACGAGCGCAACGCTTGGGACAAAGTCCTCGTTCTACATCTTCTTCAGTGAAGCCGAGAGGAGTTATTTTGTACTTTTTGGAATACACTGACCTGCTTAAAGTACTCCATGCCGCCAAGCAAAAAGGAAAAATCTCTTGGAATGGAGCTAATCTGTTTTTCGCCCAGGACTATGCCAAAGTGACAGCGGATCGCAGGAAGAAGTTCCTAGATATGAGACCTGCCCTTCGCAACTTAAATGCTCGATATGGCTTGTTTCACCCTTGCCTTTTAAGGTGACTTATAACAACAAAACAACAAATTATGAGGATCCTGCACTTCTTCAGAGTTTTTTGGACATCTGCAGAGATGAGTCCATGGACATTCCTAGACCATAAATAACTTGACTGTTTCAATATTGTTTGTTATTACCTGTATTCCTCTACCTTCCTGATGTATTTGGTTGTTAACAATTTCTTTTTCTTCCCTACCATGTGCGGTTTTTTGTGGTCCCATACTTTATGTTCCCTTCATTTTGCCTGGATGATGTTCCCTTTGCCGTTCCCGTCCTGGAGTCCTCCGTTCGCCATTCTGTCTCCCAAA
Source organism: Calotriton arnoldi (assembly GCA_963921515.1). Lineage (NCBI taxonomy): Eukaryota > Metazoa > Chordata > Amphibia > Caudata > Salamandridae > Calotriton > Calotriton arnoldi. The sequence goes on from CAWUFW010005561.1 coordinate 793,332, forward strand.
TGTGGCTCCTCCAACCCCGCTCTCATTGTCTGTTCGTGGTATGTCTTTTTGTTACCTTTCTTTATTATCAAAGGTTTGATTTGTTTTGTCTTTTTGTTCTTTGTTTTGTTCTTCCTTTTTTCTCACCTTTCCTCTTCATATCTTTCTTCCTTTTCATACTTTACGATATCTCTCTCATCACTCCTTTTCCCCTTCTTCCAGTCCTGAAACTGTTCTTTTATACTTACTCATATCTTTTTTCTTTCTCTTAGTAGTAAATTTGATATTTTCACTGTTTGCATAGTAATTGTTCATGTTAAAATGTACTGGTTGTATTTAGAGTTATTACATGGAATGTTAAGGGAGTAAATAATCCTATAAAGAGACAACAGATATTAACCCATTTAGCTAAATTAAAAACAGACATTGCATTGATTCAAGAAACTCATTTATCAGAAACTGAAGCTTCTAAACTAAAAAGATGTTGGGTAGGCCATGTTTTTTCCTCCCCAGCTCTAGGTAAGAAAAATGAAGTCTCCATTCTTTGCCACAAGAAATTTCAGATCTCTGTTACACATCAAGAATCAGATTTAGAAGGTCGTTGGGTGAGTGTTAAACTTCTTATTAATCAGATACCTTTAGTTCTTTTTAATGTTTATGCACCAGTTAATGTTGACAATGTTTTCTGGACCCATATCTCTGATAAACTTCTTTTATTTGATGATGAATATATTGTTTTTGGCGGAGATTGCAATCAAGTACTTGACCCCATATTAGACAGACATTCCTCAGTTAAATTTGTTAACACTAAGATGCATTCACAATTCACTACCACTATACGCCGTAAATCTTTAGTTGACATTTTGAGGCTCTGCAATCCAGACCTCCGAGAGTATAGTTTCTATTCCCCTCCACATCAATCACAATCCCGAATTGACTACCTCTTTTTTAGTAAATCCCTAGCTCAACAGGTTCTCCATTCCGAAATAGGCTCTATCTTACTTTCAGATCATGCCCCAGTTTATGTCGACTTTGATTTGATACCTTTTACCCCTCATGCTGGTAGATGGCGCTTTAATAATACATTACTATCCGATCCAAATTTTTCGGGCCAATTCAGCTCTTTTGTTTCTGAGTTCTTTTCTTTTAATTCCACTCCAGACTCCTCCCCTGTAATGGTCTGGGATTCTTTCAAGGCCGCGGCTAGAGGCTTTATAATGAATTTCGTTTCACAAAAAGAAGTCTTTTGAGGCTCAAACTGCCCAATTACTTACAAAAATCAAACATCTTGAATATACTTATTATCATTCGAATACGGAATCGTCTTTAAAGAATCTTATTGATGCAAAACTTACCTTCAACAAACTATCTACAGAAGCTGCTTCTTCCTATCTTTTAAAAAGTAGTTCTCGTTATTATGGAGGCCAAAACAAAATGGGGAAATTATTGGCTAATTACTTGAAAATAAGACGAGACCGGACTAGAATAGAGTCTCTACGAAATGCTGCCGATACCTCATTATTTAAAGACAGCAATATTTTAAATGAATTTGTCTCCTTCTATAAAAATGTATACACCCCTGAACAGCAACCAAACCTAAATGACCTTTCCTCTTATTTTCAATCTATTGATTCTCCCCTTCGCATCATACTGATTTTAGTTCTTTAGAAACTGATATCACTCTCTCAGAAATTACGCATGCAGTTTCAGTATTAAAAAGAGGTAAAGCTCCTGGTCCCGACAGATTTACTATTGAATTTTACGCACATTTTGCCAACCTACTTCTTCCGAATCTTTTACTTCTTCTTAACTCTTTTATCACAGCTGGTTCTTCTTGTGGAACTTTTCAAGAAGCCATGATATGTTTAATTCCTAAGGATAATAAAGATCCTTCTCTATGCAAAAATTACCGCCCAATTTCCTTAGTTAACCTTGATTACAAGATATTTGCAAAAATTCTCGCTCTCCGTATTGATCCTATTTTACCTAATCTTATTGGTCCCGAACAGTCGGGCTTTGTAAAAGGTCGATTATCATCCGATAATTCCAGAGTCTTTTTCAACATCCTTAGCAAAGCTTCTTCTCACCAATACCCTATTGCTGCTATAGCTTTAGACGCAGAAAAATCTTTTGACAGGATTGGATGGGATTTCATGTTCCAGGCTTTAAAATGGATAGGGTTTCCTCCAAAACTAATTTCTTTTATTTCCTTACTATACTCAAACCCCAGAGCATCTATTTTTGTTAATGGTAAAACCTCAGACTATTTTCCTCTTTTCAGAGGAGTACGTCAAGGCTGTCCGCTATCACCTCTATTATTTATAGTAGCATTAGAGCCTTTTCTAACCAAGATCAGACAAGATACTCAGATTACCGGTTTTCAACTTGATACTTCCCATGTTAAAATGTCTGTTTATGCAGATGATATTCTTTTATATTGTTCTAACCCTGCCACGTCTATTCCCCCCCTTTATCAGGTTGATATTTTTTCTCAATTATCCGGATATCGCCTTAACTCAGACAAATGCGAAGTCCTTCCTCTCAATGTGACATGCCTTAAACATGATTTTATTCGTACCGGTTTCTCTTGGTAACCTTCTAAAATAAAATATCTAGGTCTATGGTTCTCTTCAAATATTTCTGAAACATTGAAACTAAATTTTGATCATATCCTCAAAATTCTCTCAGACACTATTGAACGTTGGTACCCGCTTTTTCTCTCTTGGTGGGGACGATTAGACTCCATCAATTCTGTACATTCTTTCAATGATTCCTGTACACATTCCTGGATTTTATTTTAAGAAAATTGACTCTCTATTAACAAAATTTATCTGAAATGGTAAATCACCTCGGATAGCTTTGTCTTCCTTGAAGGCAGACAAATCTTCCGGTGGTCTTAAATTTCCTGATTTCAAATCTTATCATTATGCTTTCTCTTTAAAACAGTCATCTTGTTGGCTTTCCCTTGAACACTGTATTCATCCCCCTATATGGATCTCTATAGAGAAATGTTTCGTGTCCCCTTTTGATTTTAAAGAATCTCTCGCTTTTACAAATAATATATCCTCTTTTCGACCTCCGGTTATTTCCCATACACGCAAAATTCTCATCCCTCTTTTACCCTTTTCTTATCCTTCGTCCTCCTCGTTAGATCAACAACCCATTTGGCACAACAACCTACTACGTATAAAAAATCGCATCATTTACTGGAAATCTTGGAGACTCAAAGGGTTGCTTTGGATTTCACAACTATTAGAAGATGAAGTTCCTTTATCTTTTTCCGACCTTCAAACGAAATTTTTATTATCATCGTCTTTTAAATCACAATATAATCTTTTACTTCCTTCTCTTACCCAATATCTTTTTTCTTTATCATCTGCCCCTAAACCACCCTTGAGATGTTCTACTCATTTTCCCTTATTAAACTCCTCTCCTTCAGCTTCCTCTTTATATAAACACTTATTTCTCTTCTCAGACAGAGGCAAAACAAAGGCTGAATTGGCGTGGGAAAAGGACCTATCAGAGTGCTGGTCGACCCTCATTTGGGATAAATTATGGTTCAAAATTCATAAACCTTCTAGAGCTGCTAATACCTCTCAAACCCTCTATTTTGTTTACCAACGTCTTTTATTCACCCCCGCTAAACTATCTTCCTTCTCTCCGAACTCTCCATCTACATGCTGGTCTTGCCCATGCACTCATGCTGACTTAAAACACATGCTTTTTTTGATTGCCCCACTATTTCTCACTTTTGGCAATTAGTTTGGTCTCAAATTAATAAAATTTTTAAAACTAATGTACCCTTCTTCCTTTCTACCATTTTCTTAGGCTCTCTATCTCCTCAATGGCCCCAATCAACATCTAATTTTAAATTAATAGATTTATTGTTAGCAGTAGCCTTGCATTTAATAACTTCCAACTGGAAACAGGCAGACAAAGTCACCTTTAGAGCATGGTGGAACGCCGTATGTTTTCATCACAGACTTGACACTAGTTACATTACACCCATATCTTTATCTATTAAAAGAGATCTTTTGTGGCTCCCTTTGACTAATTACTTAACCTGGGTGGCCTCATCTATTGTTACTTCTGTTAACACTTCAGATTAAGTCCGCAAACCACCATAATTGATTGTGTTGTCTTCTATTTCTTCAAATGATTTATCATCATTATCCCTTACGTTGTATTTCATATCACAGTATGATATTTATTCTTTAACACCTTGCCTGCGGCAGGAATTCCAGCCCGGTGCTGGACATTACAATCGCGGGCGTGGTCGTGACGGAACCATGCCGTCATGAGCACAGCCCAACCGTGACTCATGACGGCATGGTTCCGTCACAAGCATCGAAGGGGTTAAATGCTTTTTATGCTTACAGTATTTATTTCCATATGCTATTTTTCCTTTAGTGTTATAAAATTAAGATATGATTCCCTCCCTCCCCTTCCCCCTCCCCTTCTTTTATTCCTTTATTTCATACAGTATGTTTTCTGATAATAACTGTACTTTGGTTTATCTCTCTCTTTATAATTTGTGCAAGTAATTGAGATGTATTATACTTTTTGTACATGCTGTTTCTCTTCTACTATTTTTCATTGTTCAATAAACTCAAACTTAAAAAAAAAGGAAAGACAGGAAGGACCACCGCGGTGGAGGCATCGCCATTATACATAAGAGCAGCATCAACATGGTGAAACAGACACCTTCTCATTTCTTCATTTGAACATATCAACACCTCAATAAGGATGAAAGGCAACTTAACAAAAAACTGTCATCTCCTCTACCACCCACTGGGTAACACACTATCATTTGGCGAACACCTAGCAGACATGATAGCACACTGCTCACTCTTACACACCAACATCTTCCTAGGTGACTTCAAACTTCACTAGGATGATAAAACCAACACCCTGATCCAATCCCTATGTGACCTATTACTCAGCAACAGCCTCCACCAGCATTGCAAAGGTCTAACATTAAAGGCTCAACCCTGGACGCCATCATAGCTCAGGATGAAACTTTAATCATTGACAGCATCCTCCCTGTCAAATGGTCAGACCACCACATCATCATTCTATTTCACATCAACAAAGTATCTCCTCTCCCAACGTGTAAGGAAAAAACCTTCCTATGGAAGAGAAACTTCAGGCAAGTACCTCTACAAGACCTTGAAGACAGAATGGTGTCATGCTCTAACTCCGCTCTGGACCAAGATAATAAACAGCTACCTGAAAACTGGAGTGATGCCAGACTGTCTCAAACTCGGTCAAGTCATGCCAATAATAAAATACTCTGGAGCAAATCCGAACAACCTCAATACCTTCAGACCAGTCTCCAATCTCCCCATTCCTAGCCAAAACTCTGAAAAGATGTGTTCTCGTGCAACTTAACAATCACATCAAAAACAATAATCTCCTGGACCCTCACCAATTGGGCTTCAGAAAGGGATGCAGCACGGAAACAGCCATCCTGAACATAATAGATGACTTATACAAATCCCTGGATAAGGACCAATGCTGCCTACTCATTCTCCTAGACCTATCAGCATTTCCTGACTAGCAATTTAGTATCTTTAGCCTGTCTCTGGGTCTCACGACTGGATGTAGCAGACAGTTGGGCTTTTTTGTATTCCTCCTAGACAGCGACACACACAATAGCGAGCTTAGGTGTGCCTGGATGGGCCATCACTAGCAGAATGGGAGCATGGAGCTGGGCACAGCCCTACTTACAGCCCTACTTACACTTGAATAGGCTGTCTCCTGCCTCCACATAAAGAGATGCATACCCACTGTAGTTAGTCTGGGGCCAGAACAGGGAAGGCAGCATGCCTGTGGACTTCAAAGGGAAACCTCTAGAAGCTTCTCCCACCTTCCAGAGGAAGGGCGCTAGGTATAAATATTAAACCTCTGACACCACCCCTTTAGTACCCTTCTGGACCTGTGGATACTCTGCCAGGAAGAAGGAATGCTGTGCTGCTGAATGGACTGCCACTCTGTTGGACTGCTGCTCTGAAGGACTGTTGCCGGATCGCGCTCCATCGCAGTTGGCCTGAACTTGTGATTTTGTCCTGGTCCAGCGCGAACAGATATCCACAGTTGGAGCTTTGTGCTTTTTGGCTCTGTTTTTACTAAAAATCTTTATAGTTTAGTATCTCAGGTTTTACTGATTGGATTTTTGTCATTTGGGTCTTGGTTTATTTATTAAAAATTACTCCATGTTTCTAAACTGGTGTGGGCTCCTTTTGAGTTTTTTTTCACTGTGTTACTGTTTGAAGTGTTGCACAAATACTTTACACATTGCCTCTGAGTTAAGCCTGAGTGCTCTGTGCCAAGCTACCCGAGGGTTGAACACAGGTTAATTTTGAGTTTACTTGTGACTTCACCCTAACAATGATTGTGGTTCCTGCCTGAGTAGGGTTTAACCCCTCTCTCCCAGTAACCCAATTTCTTACAAAGAGTAAACACCCAATGCAGGACTTTTTCTTTGAAAAAATAACAATGACCCTGAGGTGCAGATTAGTTTTCTCCAGAAAACATCCCCTGGGTGCAAAAAAAGGAGGGCAAATCCATTTACACCATGTTTTTGAAGAATGGAGCAAATAGATTTTGTTTTAGTCTATATCACAGAAAGGCTTAGCACCAAGGTAAAATGGAGAAAATGAGGGAACCCTTTGTGAAACATATATTAAATATAAACAAGTTTTGCCTAAGTCAAAGATCTTTAAACAAGAATAAAAGAATTCATAAATAACATTTTATTTTTTTAATATCAAACTGATATTGCACTATTTTGCTTCAAGTGTTATAAAAAAACCCAGAGCAAATTGATTTTGCATTGAATCCAAACTCCACATTTCACATGTGGACATGTTCCACATTTCGCATGTTCCACACATATGCTCAGGACATTAAACCATATTAGGTGTGCTAAAATGTGTTTATTCTCTCACACATTTACGTATTTACTCAGCTTCTTGCATGTTTATACCAAGGGCCAATTGGTGTCTTAGGTGTGCTCTATATGTGTTCACTCACTCACTCATTCAGCCCAGTTCACATTTATGCCCTTATAAGTATTCTCACTTAGTTACTCACTCAATTGAGTTAGTTCGAAGTATATGCCTAGAGCAGTTCAAAGTATTAGGTGTGCATATGAGTGTGTTCACACATTCACTCACTCATTCAACTTGCTCTATATCAATGCCCAAGGCAGTTCATACTGTTAGGTGTGCCATATAAGTGTGTTCATACACTCGCAGGTTCACTCACTAACTCACTCAACTTTGATCAGTGTATGTCTAGGGCAGCTCCGACTGTTAGGCTTGCCCTGTGAGTGTGGTCACTCATTCATTCACTCACTCACTCACCCACCTGGTTCAACATATATGTCAAAAGCAGTTGAGTCTGCTATGTATGCCCTATTAGACTATTCACTAACTCACTCATTTATTGACTGACTGACTGATTGACTCACTCACTGACTCACTCACCTTGTTCATCCATGCCCGAAGTAGTTCAATATACTAAGTCTGATCTATAAGATTATCAGACTTTTACTCAGTCATTCATGCACTCACTCATTTTCTCATACTCTCACTCACGTTGTTCAACATAGATGGAAGGACTGTTATAAACACAACACAAACATATTTCAGTCCCTTGCAGACACTGCAGCAGAGAGACAATAGGCCATTTAAAAAACACAAATGAAAGCATACCTGTTTCTTGACCAGTAGTCATCACAGCAATTAAACAGGGAAAATAAATGCATTAAGTGCACTTCTACAAACCTTGGAGGAACTGAGGTTATCACTGTTGTTGCTAGTTGCCTAATTAGGAAGGTAACACACCAGGGTTGCAGATGCCATCATTACATAAAGATAGTTGCACTAGACTAGATAAATAGAACTAACAATTTGATCTAGTTTTACAGACTGTATGCAGATAATAAGGAAAGAGGCAAACTTTTTTTCTTATCTTTAAAATGTGAGCGGCCGATTATGATGGCGGGCGGATCGCCACCGACCCCATGGCGGTGGCGATCCGCCCGCCATAATCGTCCGTCCGCCACCAAATTCCTCCCCGCCATATTACTATGGCGGAGGGGACCCCGGCGGACGGAAAGACCGTCCGCATGTTTTCCGCCCGGTCGATCAGTCGACCGGGCGGAAAAGTGTTTAATATGGTGGCGGTGTCTGAGAGACACCGCCATCCATATTATGATGCCGGCGGAGATGAGCCTTTCCTGGCGGCGGCGCCGCCATGGAAAGGCTCGCGGTCTTTGCTGTTGAGGGCCCGTTGCGGGCCCCCAGGGTGTCAGGGGGGTGGGGGGTGCACATTTGCATGCACACGGTGACAGGCACCGCGTAGTGCCTGCACATTGTGCATGCAAATGCACAACATGCATTTTTAACATTGCAGCGGGTGCTGCTTACAGCACCGCCCGCCGCAATGTTAAAAATGCGGGATGCCACCGCCACCGTGGCGGTGGCATCCTAATCACATGTGCGGGACCGCCGCACACATAGCGGGCGGTCCCATTTCCCGGGGCGATGGCGGGCGGACAAAATCCGCCCGCCATCATAATCGGCCCCAAAGTTTGAGACAAAAGCAGGTATTTCATTACGGTTACAAAAGCAGCACAAATAGTGTCAAATCAATTTTAAGTCTTTCCTATACACATATTTATCTGTTTGTTGTAAAATACTTACTGTCTACAATAAAATACATTGAGTTGGCTTTCAAATTGGATGGTGTTCTTGTCTCTCTCAATTCCTTGCTCCATATTGGATGGCTTTCCTCCCTGTTCTTTTGTTTATCACACCCCTTGATCGTGCCTGCTCTACCTTTTTTTTATGTATTGGATGACTCATATCCCTGCACTGCTAATATCAGGAAATTCTATTTTTATTTTTGTTTGAGATGGTCCATGGAAGGTCATACTTTTCCTTGCTCTTCGCCGTACCCTCATCCCCCTCACATTTTAGCTTTGTGCTCTCTCTTCCTGCTTCACCACACCTCAGCTCGTATGTTGCTCCTATGCACCCCATCGTCCTGCTACCTGCTTTATTTTCAATTTATTTTTAATTGAACAATGCTGGTGGGACACTGGCTGCTTTAATTTTCTGCTCCCACACATATTTTTTTTCCAATTTAATATTTGAAAATAGCCAGCATTCGTTTTGGAATGACAAATTTGTCTAAAAAAAGAATGCCAAAATGGCCGTCAATGCAACTCCAAGAATAAGCATATATATGCATGCCCGGCAATGATCTTGCAATTTAATGAGAAAAACTGTTCCAAGACCGTTGCCTCTGCATGCTTGTGCATATATTGTGCCACACCAGTGGCCATCGTGGAATGTTTTTTCCCCATAAAATAAGCGATAAACCTTTACAAGATGGCCATGTGGGTGCAATTACATATGCTTTTTGGCAATGTTTAAGGATAATAACCTAACTTCTTATTTTATTATATAACAAAAAATGCCTCAAGGAGTTTAGCTTCTTGTTGTTTAAGTCTATGCATGTTTTAATGCTTTTTCACTCACCACAGCATGTTTTTTCACTAATTTGTGAGCACGGGATCATGATATTTATAGAAAATTTAAAAACAGTGATATGATACTCTGCAATGAATACATTAATTGCATTACAATTCTAAGATGTGTCCTGTTTTATACTTGCCTTTGTTATACTATGTACTGTTGGGTCCTCAAAAACAATGTGTAGGACTTACTGTGTTTTCTCTAAAAAAACACACTCCTGAGACCTTAGTGAACCACTGTTTGCCCAAACTACTTATTACCCCAGGTTCCTGTACAATGTTTGGGGTCCCCTTGTTTTGTAATACACACCACTGAAACAAGTTGGCACTATGCTTGCAATAAAAACATTACTTTAAAAATAACAGTGCATATAATATTAATAAAACTGTAAAGGTGCTTCCTAGAAGACAGGCACACTTAGAACATGAGTAAAAATCATTTTTCGGTCGAGCATACAGTGCTTGCGCTGCAGGATGATCTGTTGTATGTACTTTGTGGGCTCTGGAGTATTGCTGCAGCACTTGTCTGCTTCCACTTTTTACTTTTGCTGAGGGACTTTTTTCACCGTCTCTGCCTGGGTCAGTTTCATGCTCTGATCGAGCGTGCACTCTCTTGTGCCCCCGGGGCAAAAGCAGGCATCCACATCTGTGTGCCTTTGAGGTACGGAGGGATTCCTCGAGACCGTTGCACATGTCTACCTGTAGAGATTCATTGCATTATAACAAAGGGGCAGCTTGTAAAATTTTGCATTTACCTCCTGCTGGAATATGCTATATGGATGCATTACATAGGCAATTGCTCTTTACACCTGTCCACCTGGACTTGACTGTCCTTATTTTAATGTCAATATCGACCTATAGCAGCTCTAGTGTATGATCTGGCATCACTTGTCCCTTAGTACATATTGACATTCGTACTTTTGATTAGTTCAACTGGATGGGCCGGCCCCAAGATGTGTCATCGTACCGCCATATGTCCAGTGAGTTTTTCGTTGAGCATACCTCAGTTTTTTTATTTTGGTTGTCGAACCCCTTGTTCTTGCAAGCTTCTATATCAAGTTTGAGTATATCATTTGGGCCTAAGGTGCTTTCCTGATCCCCTGTTAAGATGGCCGCTTCTGTATTTACAATGTTTATCCAGGGACGTAGAGGACGTGACCTCTGACCCTTGATTAGATTGTCTACTTCACATTTAAGGAACCACTCACAGCGCCCAATGTTTATGTCATCTGTTAGCATCCGTAGCCCTTAACAGAGAGGGTGGAAAGAAGCAGGAATAGGGTCAATACTTTATTATTTGTTGCTTTGCATTTACATGGGGGTTCATTGTGGCATTTCGTAGTGTGTCGTATTGAGGGCGGCAAAGGCAGCAGTCATGTTACCTTACTCTTAACCGTCGCTCTCTCTTGGCCCTTGCACCTGATTTGTACCACCTGTTTGTCCAGGGACCGTTTGAACTTCTTGGTGGTTTTCTCAGTCTATTTCAACAACCCAGCCCCTGGTACTTTCATTTGCAGGAGCCCAATGGCCATACACACCTACACTCAGCTTTGTGCAAAGTTGTAGCACATGTTGAAAGTCTGTCTTTTCAGTATCCTTGGATCTAGCATGAGTCACTGCTCTCTAGCAAACCGTACATTTTGGTGGGAATAGTATTCACTCTGGCATATGGTTATTTATTTAACGACTTAGCTTTTGCTCCAGACAGACATATGAGCTTCCACTTGGCTGTTACCTTCGCTTTTCACTGCTTATTCTCTAGCGAGCATGTGTCAGGAACCTAAGACTTTGGCGGAATGGATCCCAGCTTGTGGGCTCTATTTCTACATTTTGCAGATGGAGGTTTACTAAGGCCTCATGCCCCCCTGGTAGGCCACCCGACAAGGCCTGGACCGAACTGATTAAAGAGCGGTCACTAAAGATGGCTGGAAGTGCTAATGTTAGCGCTCCAGACCTTCCAACAATGAGCGCGTGAAATTCCCAGCACAGGCTCGCGCTTGCCCTCAGCTGTGCGCACTTCACCGAGTCTGTTGCTGGTTCAGCAGTGCTTGGTGCTTCGTCCGTGTTCTTAGAGGTAGTGTAGGAGAGAATTAGTTTCGTTTCTACCGTCGGTAGTCTTCAAAAAAGCTACGCGACGGGTTTCCTAGAAGTTAGAGGCAGAAGATTTACGAGCTGTCAAGGTACCAGCAGCTCGTTACCGGCTTCGTTCCAGTCAGAAGTGTTTGTCAACGCAGTTCCAGTCACGCAAGTACAGCTCTGGAAGCTGATAATTCCTAAATATAAAAAGACTCAGTTCACAGTAGTTTATATTTGAAAACCCTGTATCTTACCTCACCCCTCCTTTTGCTTTCAGCCTTAGCAAACAGTTTAGTTCTCTCAAATAGGCAAAAATAAAGAATTTTAGGATTAATTATGTAAGACTTAGAGATAATACTTACCAGAGAGTTGTTTATCCAGTAGAGTGAAAAGGCTTCGTGAATTCTACCTGCATTAAAAGAAAATAAAGGTTAATAGCTCTACCAACAGAATTTGTTTAAGAAATACATTAGTTAATAGACAGTATATTAGTTACATTAAATTGTATTGTATTCCTACAGGAAAGTCACATATTTTGAACATCATTTTGGAGCCCTTACCTAAGACTCCTATTATAGAAGAGAGGCAATAGCCTAGTCTAAAAAGGGTATGTTACTATTGGAATAAGAAAATATTTAGGAGTAGTAGAACCCTAGAGAGGAACTTAGTAATTGTGTCATTTGTTTTACAGTGTCAAAACTACAGAAACAGCGCAAGAAGCAAGATAAAGTAGTTGCTGATAGACAACACCAGTAATTGAAGATGAGGCTGTCTCTTCTCTGTCCCATACCCCCTTTCCCCCCGAGAGTCCCTACATACTCCCTAGAAAGATTCTTCAGGAGTGTAGGGGAAATTCGGAGAGGCATTGGGAATCAGCAACATTCTGCTCCTGTGAAGTACCTAGGAAACTTCAAGTAAGACTCTTGACAGAGTGAAGTGCCCACAAATGTTTACTCACCCGAGCAGAATGGCCGAGGGTTTTGACCTGAAGAGCTTAGGGGGGGTTTTAGAAGTCATTCAAAAAGAATTGCTAGCTGTCAGAGAAGAGAATAAAACCCTAAGACAAGACTTACTGGCCTCTAGGAGAGAAACAACAGATTTAGCCAACAGAATGGACGGTTATTTCTCAGGCACCAGTTTTTCAGCCATATCTCAGGGTACATCAGCTAGTAATACCACCCCTTTACCACACCCTGGGAGCACAACACAAGTCGTACACTCTTTATCTCCTGTTATTCCGCTTGCCCCAACAGAACGTTTTAGTGGTGACCCTCAAAAGGCCCAAATTTTTCTTACACAATGCTCCCTGCACTTCATGTGTTGGCCCGCCATTTTCCCTGATGCTCAGTCCCGGGTAGCCTTTAATCTATCATACTTAAGTGGAGACGCAGCTGCCTGGTCCTTGCCTTTGGTCTCCAAAGATTCAGCTATCCTGTATGATTTTGACGAATTTAAAAAGGAATTTCTGCGGCTCTTTGATCGGAGAAGAGTTTCCCAAGCTACTGACAATGAGTTGCTGGAGTTAAGGCAAGGAAACAAGGAATTAGTTGCCTACCTGGCCCAATTTAATAAGCTTATTGTAGAGACGGATTGGCCAGAGAATAAAAGAGCTGCATTGTTTTACAGAGGCTTGAAAGACGAGCTCAAAGATGCTCTGTCCCAAATACCCAATCGACCCACTGAAGTTTCTGCCCTTATCGATTTGGTCCTAGAATTGGATTATAGACAGACTGAACGAAAAGGCGAGAAAAGAAGGGAGTTTCGCCCTAGTGTACCCAGATTTGACCGGCTGAGATCTGAAGGAACTAGGTCAGCAGAGAACACCCAGACTGTAGAACCTATGCAGATTGGGGCAGTGAGGGGTCCTCTTTCCAAGCAAGAAAAAGAGAAGAGGAGATTGAATAACCTTTGCATGTATTGTGGGGTCAGTGGCCACTTCGTTAAGGCCTGTCCGAAGAAACCAAAAACTTCACCGAAGGAAAACTTGCGGCACCACCAGTAGGAGGGGTTGGACTGGTGGATGCTAAAGAAAACACAACTCCAGATTCCCACCAGTTGGCGAACACACTGCAATCGTCTGCTCCGCATTTAACTCTTCCAGTTACTTTGAAATTTAGAACTTTTATCCAGCCTGACATATCGGTCATGATAGACTCCGGAGCTACCGGAAATTTCTGCGACATAAAATTTGCTTCTAAAATAGGATTGCAAGCAATACGAAAAACTAAGAGTGAAGCAGTGAGAGCGGTTGACGGCACGAATCTCTCTTCGGGTCCTATCGTTAGTCACACCGAGGAGGTGGAACTTGCTCTACCAGATGGTCATCGAGAGAGCCTACAGTTTAACTTAATCGATGCGCCCCAATTCCAATTAATCCTAGGACTTCCATGGTTAACGGAACACAACCCTCAAATTGATTGGGAGAAAAGATCGATTAAGATGAACTCAGAATACTGCAAGGAATCTTGTTATCATGGCAAGGATCAAGTGAAGGAGTCTAGTTTAGCTTCCTGTCTGTCTGAGAAAGGAGCATCTCTGTGCGTGATACGTACCGAAGAAGTTCCAGAAATGTACCGGGATTATGAGGATGTCTTTTGCGAAGTCAATGCAGAGAAACTTCCTCCTCATAGGCCTTATGATTGCAAGATAGAGCTGGAACCAGGAGCGAACCTTCCGTGCAGTACAATCTACGCCCTGACTGAAAAAGAAGACACCTATTTGAAAGAATATATCCAGACCTATTTGAAGAACGGTTTCATCCGACCATCTCAGTCCCCAGTCTCTTCGCCGTTATTTTTTGTGCCAAAGAAGGATGGGGGCGATCTAAGAACCTGTATTGACTACCGCGCCCTGAATAGAATCACTGTTAAGAACAGATATCCATTGCCTCTGATCTCTGTGCTCCTGGACCAGGTTAAGGGGGCCCAGATCTACACAAAACTCGACTTCAGAGGGGCTTATCACCTAATCCGGGTTCGAGAGGGCGATGAATGGAAGACTGCATTCAGGACCAAGTTCGGTTTGTACGAATACCAGGTTATGCCCTCTGGTCTTTGCAATGCCCTGGCAGCTTTCCAGTATTTTATAAACGACGTTTTGAGTCAATTTATTGACAAGTGTGCCATCGTATATATTGATGACATTTTGATTTACTCAGCGTCAGAAGGTGAACATCAAGAGCACGTCAGAGGAATCCTGGAAAAGCTACGGGAGCATAGTTTATATGTCAAGCTTGAAAAATGTGCATTCAATGTCCACACAGTGGATTTCCTTGGCTTTGTTCTAGCTCCAGAGGGAATTACTATGGATACGCAAAAGATCAAGGCAGTGTTGGATTGGCCATCTCCTGCGACTGTAAAGGAGATACAGCGATTTATTGGGTTCGCAAATGTTTACAGGAGATTTATTCAGGACTTTTCTCAAAAGGTGATTCCAATAACTCGCTTGTTAAGGAAAGGCGTTCCTTTTTCATGGTCAGAAGAAGCGGAGGCTGCTTTTCAGTCCCTCAAAAAGAGTTTTACTTCGGCGCCTATCCTCCTCCATGCGGATCCCACTGAGCCCTTTTATTTGGAAACGGATGTGTCTGACCAAGCTATTGGAGGTGTTCTGTCCCAGAGACATAAGGAGACAGGTCAACTGCATCCGGTCGCATACCACTTCAGAAAACCTCTCCCTGCTGAGATCAACTATACTATTACTGAGAAGAAGCTTTTAGCCATTAAAGATGCTTTCAAGGAGTGGAGACACTACCTGATGGGAGCCCGACATACTGTGACAGTATACACGGACCATAAGAATCTGCAATTCCTGAAATCGGTGAGAACTCTGACCCCGCGTCAACTCAGATGGTCTCTATACTTTGAGGATTACAACTTTGTGATCACCTACCGCCCTGGAAGCAAGAACGGCAAGGCGGACGCCTTATCCAGGTTGGATACGGAAGAACAAAAGATGGTTATAGACGATCTAAAGATTATCCCTGAATCGAAAATTGTGGGAACTGTTACCAGTGAAACCCTGGATGAGAAAATAAGAGAGTTTCTTACTCCGGAAGAGCTTCAGCAATGGGTTTTGGCAGATCCGTCTCGAGAAATCCGAAATGGGTTGCCCTATCATGGTAGAGCCTTGTTGTTACCAACCTTGGAATTGCAAGAACGAATTTTACATGATTGTCATGATCACCCAGTGGTAGGTCATAAAGAAGTAAATAAGACAGAAGAACTGATTAAAAGACAATTCTGGTGGCCAAAGATGACTAAAGACATCAAGCAATATGTATTAGGTTGTGGGATCTGTGCTCAGGGAAAACCGACACGACAATCACCTCAGGGGTTACTACAACCAATGCCAAACCCTCCTCACCCGTGGCACCAGTGACCATGCATCTAATTGTAGACCTACCTTCCAGTCGGGGCTATGGCGCAATCCTGGTTTTTGTGGATGCCTTTACCAAGATGACCCACTTTGTTCCATTAAATGACTCCCCTAGTGCTAAAGAATTGGACACACAGTTTGGTCTACATGTGGTGAGGTTGCATGGAATCCCTAAAGTCCTCATTTCTGATCGTGGTACTCAATTCTTGTCTCATTTTTGGAAGGCCTTCACCACAGGGTTACATATTGAAACTAGATTCTCCACTAGTTATCATCCAGAGACAGATGGACAGACAGAGAGGGCAAATCAGGAGGTAGAACAGTACCTCAGGTTGTTTCTGTTATATCAAGAAGGGGATTGGTCAGACCTTCTCTGGGCAGCAGAATTCGCACATAATAATTCTCAAAATAGCTCTACAGGCCATTCTCCATTCCATTTAAACTATGGTCGACACCCAAATCTAATGATCAGTACTAGTGAGGTCTCAGTCCCAGCAGTTAAGGATTTGGTTCAGCATCTAAGAGAGACTCTTGAGGCAGCTAGAGAGAAGTTAGAGAAGTCTAAAAAATTGTACAAACATTATGCGGACAGGAAGAGAAGACTAGGAGCTGATTATTCAGTAGGGAGCAAGGTATGGCTTAGCACAACAAATGTGAAATTAAAAGGAAATCGGAAATTCCAGCCCCGCTTCATTGGTCCCTTTGAAGTTGAAAAGAAGTTAAACCCAGTGACCTAGAGGTTAAAACTACCTTCACAATTGAAAATTCACCCTGTGTTTAATGTCTCCTTACTGAAGGGTTCTTCACCATATCTCAGGCCTAGGAAAATACCCAAGCGAATCCAAACTGAGAACGGAGAGGAGTTTGAACTAAAAAGAATCTTAGACTCCAAGTGGAAAAATAGAAAACTGTATTACTTCGTGGATTGGAAAGGCTATGGTCCTGAGGAGAGATCTTGGGAACCTTGTTCTCATATAAATGCTCCAAGATTGGTAAAGACCTTTCATGAATAATACCCTCTTAAGGCGAGACCTGGGGAACCCCCCTTGCGGAGGGGTACTGTCAGGATCCTAAGACTTTGGCGGAATGGATCCCAGCTTGTGGGCTCTATTTCTACATTTTGCAGAAGGAGGTTTACTAAGGCCTCCTGCCCCCCTGGTAGGCCACCCGACAAGGCCTGGACCGAACTGATTAAAGTGCGGTCACTAAAGATGGCTGGAAGCGCTAAGGTTAGCGCTTCAGCCTTCCAACAATGAGCCCGTGAAATTCCCAGCACAGCTGAGGCTCGCGCTTGCCCTCAGCTGTGCGCACTTCACCGAGTCCATTGCTGGTTCAGCAGCGCTTGGTGCTTCGTCCGTGTTCTTAGAGGTAGTGTAGGAGAGAATTCGTTTCGTTTCTACTGTCGGTAGTCTTCAGAAAAGCTACGCGACGGGTTTCCTAGAAGTTAGAGGCAGAAGATTTACGAGCTGTCAAGGTACCGGCAGCTCGTTACCGGCTTCATTCCAGTCAGATGTGTTTGTCAACGCAGTTCCAGTCACGCAAGTACAGCTCTGGTAGCTGATAATTCCTAAATATAAAAAGACTCAGTTCACAGTAGTTTATATTTGAAAACCCTGTATCTTACCTCAGCCCTCCTTTTGCTTTCAGCCTTAGCAAACAGTTTAGTTCTCTCAAATAGGCAAAAATAAAGAATTTTAGGTTTAATTATGTAAGACTTAGAGATAATACTTACCAGAGAGTTGTTTATCCAGTAAAGTGAAAATGCTTCGTGAATTCTACCTGCATTAAAAGAAAATAAAGGTTAATAGCTCTACCAACAGAATTTGTTTAAGAAATAAATCAGTTAATAGACAGTATATTAGTTACAGGAAAGTCACATATTTTGAACATCGTTTTGGAGCCCTTACCTAAGACTCCTATTATAGAAGAGAGGCAATAGCCTAGTCTAAAAAGGGTATGTTACTATTGGAATAAGAAAATATTTAGGAGTAGTAGAACCCTAGAGAGGAACTTAGTAATTGTGTCATTTGTTTTACAGTGTCAAAACTACAGAAACAGCGCAAGAAGCAAGATAGAGTAGTTGCTGATAGACGACACCAGTAATTGAAGACGAGGCTGTCTCTTCTCTGTCCCATACCCCCTAGCCCCCCCCGAGAGTCCCTACATACTCCCTAGAAAGATTCTTCAGGAGTGTGGGGGAAATTCGGAGAGGCTTTGGTAATCAGCAACATTCTGCTCCTGTGAAGTACCTGGTAAACTTTAAGTAAGACTCTTGACAGCATGTGAACCCATGGGAGTTTTCTCTGCTTCTCTTGACTTGTCACAGTAAATAAGCCCAGACTGCTTTTACTTATATAAGCTAAGAAATAGTACATGTTCATTCTTGATATTGCACTTATTTTAAGCCCCCTCTGAAAGATCATCTTTCCTGTAGTTTCTTTTGGATTTCACATGCGTTGATGTTTTGTGATAAATGATAAATATTGCAAGGAATTACACCTACCTCGACATATGTCTGGATTAACTGTACAGAATGAACCTACGGGAAAGTTAAAGTAAAGAAGGCCCAGTTAATGTTTAGCATGTGTCCATCGATATAAAGAGCAACATGATTTTTCTTCACCCGGTGTGAGGATGGATGTCCCACTTAGTATAAAGGCGGCTCTTACATCCCTCTGTAGTATTATTAAGGTAGAGCGTTCCTTTGATATACCGTACACTCTGCACACTAGTGCTTTGTGTTCAAGAACAATACAGAAAAGAGCACCGGACTAAGTACCTTGAGGAATCTTTCAATTAAAAAAACAATATGAATATAAGAGGTACAATATAGTGCGAAGAATAACAAATTAAAAGAAATGGGAAGAAACAAAAAATAATATTATTAACTGACACAATTTTCTTCTTAACAGAGCTACATATGAATTCCACATACGAGTTATAATTATGAGAGAAAAAGTAAAAATTATAGGTATGAAGTAATATAACCATCAATCGGTTGCCAAAATGAATGATAAGAAGGATTAATATGAACAATACCAGACATAGATAAATTAGCACCTTTTCTAGTAAAAATAATCCATGACTACCAAACATGGGATGATAATATGGACACATCTTTCCAACATGCAGAAATAGACTTTAAAGCAGCCAACAATAAGACATTCAAATGTTTACAGTTCAAATCAGACAGTTTTGAAGAAAGAGCCATGGATTTGCAAATCAAAATATTAAATGATAGCATTTCAGAAAAATGTAATCTTTTTTTACAACATCCCACATTTCCATCCAAAATGTGTGAACAAAATTACCTTCAAAAACATATGTTTTAATGAACCTGGAAAAAATTTACAGTGCCAACAATTCAAAGTAGGTAAAAGCTTAGCTTGAAATAACTTTAATGGAGTCCATAAGCAGTTAAAAAGAATAAAGGAGTTTGTTTGATATAGTGATACAGATAGCCATCCAGAAATATTATTTAACCATAGTTTCTTCCATGTATCATGTGAGAAAGATGTTGAAAGTTCATTATTCCAAAACGATGTAATCAACTCTATATTGTCTCCTTGAAAATTATTCAGTATTTTATAAATTATTGAAACAGAATGAGATGAAGAAGATACTGCATGAATATAATTCGTGGAATCTGAGTTATTATTTAAAGGGAAATTATTAGGGAAGGAATCTAGGATAGAATTACATAAAATTTCATATTTAAGAAAATCAGAAGGAGATAAGCTAAATTTATGGCATAGTTCGCCAAATGACAAGAAAGCATTGTTATGGTATATATACTTTAAATAAAAAATACCAGCTTTAATCCATGTATTCCAAAATTTTACTGATCAAGATAGTTTTACCTTAGGATTATGCCATAATGACATATCAGAAGAATATGAAATAGTCGATTGAAAAACAGCATCTAAATCTTGAAAGATTAACTTTGTGGAATTCAAAATCCTAGAATTCTTAAGTAGTATTGATTTAGTGGACATCGTTACAGGGTAGGCAAAGAGAATGACTTTATCAATTTCTTTTCTATGAGAAGCCATGTAGGGGGATTAGTAAGATGGGAATGATTAAACCAAAGAGAACTTTGTTTTAATATAAATGCTTTATGATAGTTTAAAAAATCAGGCAGGCTAAGCCCACCATTACATTTAGCTATTTTAATTTTTTTGTAAACTATACGGGGTGTTTTATTATTCCATAGAAATTTAGAAAAAAGCTGATCAATAGTCTTATAAAATTGCATAGGAAATTGAGTATGAATCATAGCTAAGAAATAGGACATTTTGGGAGCTATTACCATTTTTATTGAGTCAATTTTTCCCCACCATGACAAATGTAAAGCAGACCATTTGGAGAATTTTTCTTTAATATAGTTTATAATAGATTCACAATTTAATATAATTTTATTATAGAATTGGTAAACAGAATCCCAAGGTATTTAATTTTATCCCTTTTCCAAATTATTTCTTGTAAAGGTAGCATATCAGGGGTACAAAGCGGATTTAAAGGAAA
Source organism: Calotriton arnoldi (assembly GCA_963921515.1). Taxonomy (NCBI): domain Eukaryota; kingdom Metazoa; phylum Chordata; class Amphibia; order Caudata; family Salamandridae; genus Calotriton; species Calotriton arnoldi. The sequence continues at coordinate 813,832 of CAWUFW010005561.1, forward strand.
AAATTCTGTTTTGTTAGCATTTAATTGATAACCTGAAATCTGTGAATACATTGAAATAATCTCAATTAATGGAGGAAATGAAGATTCGGGATTGCTAATAAACAAAAGTATATCATCTGCATATGCTAATGTTTTAATGATAACATCCTTAATATTAATACCAGTGATATTAATATTAATACATTTTCTAATAGTAGTAAGTAAGGGTTCAATAGCAAGGAGAAATAACAATGGTGACAAGGGACAGCCTTGTCTGGTACCTCGATAAAGAAACAACTGATTAGAAATTTGACCATTAATGAATAGGCGAGCACAAGGGCTAGAATATAGAGCAGAAATCATGCGAATAAATAGATCACCAAAATTAAATGCATTTAAGGTATGAAATAAAAATTGCCAGTGAACTTTATCGAAAGCTTTTTCAGCATCCAATGAAAGCACTCCAGCTGGTAAAGATAAAGAGGACCCTTGTTCAATAGCATGCATTAAGACGCTAGTGTTATTAACTGAATGTCGATTTTTCATGAAACCAGATTGATCAGGATGAATAAGGGAATCCAATTCTGAAGTCAACCTGGTTGCAAGAATTTTAGTGTAGAGTTTACAATCTTGATTTATTAAAGAAATTGGGTGATAATTCGATACAATGGCCAGGTCTTTATTAGGTTTTGGAAGAACTATAATCAAAGCTTCCGTAAAGGAACCAGAGGTTGAGCCTGAAGCACCAAAATATGTTAAAAGTTTAAATAAATGAGGAATAAGTTGTGAGGAAAATTCCTTATAAGCTTCTGAAGGAATTCCATCGGGACCTTGAGATTTACACTGTTTAAGGGATTTAATTGCCAATTCAATTTCATCCATCGTTATTGATGAGTCTAATTTGTCTATGTTTGATTGCGAAACTTTAGGCAATCCACATTTATGTAAAAAATGGTCAATCAGAGAAGGGTTTACTAAACTAGGTTTATTATATAAGGTTGAGTAATAATTCAAAAATTCATTAACAATATCCATATGCGATAATGCAATCCTTCCATTGGAACTATGAATTGAATTGATTTGGGATTTATCTTTTTTAATTCATAAATAGTTTGCTAAGAGCCTTCCAGATCTGTTAGCATTAATACAAAACTTAGCTTTAGAATTAGAAAGTTGTACACCAGCTCTTTTGCTTGATATTGAGTAAAATTCATAACACAGCTTTTGCAATTTTATTTTAATTTGATGATCATTAGATGTTATGAAAAGTCTTTCAAATTTTGCAATTTGTTTGTCTAATTCTTTAATTTTAGAATTGAAAGATTTGTTTTCATCAGCCATAAGAGAGATGGATGTCCCTCTAATATATGCCTTAAAGGCATCCCATCTAGTTACCAAAGATGTTGAGCCTTCTGGAATAAAATTGAAATAATCCTGAAGAGCTGATAACATTTTTGGTTTATTATATTCACTAAGGAGAGTATGAGTATTCATACGCCAGGTAGAGCTTGAAAGTTTGGTTTAAGGTGTAAAGCCATAGAAATAAGAGCATGGTCAGAAATATCAATATATGGCTATGTGGTAAAGTAACTGAATGAATTAATTGATGAGAAACTAATAAATAATCGAACCATGGGTGAGAGTTATGAGGGTTGGAGAAAAAGGTAAACATTTTCTCAGTAGGGTGATGCAACCGCCAAATATCAACCAACTTAGTTGATTTAAAAAAATACTTTAGCGTAAAAAAAGCTCTAGGTGATCGGTATTCAGTTTGGGATATTCTATCTAATAAAGGGTCACATGTAAGGTTAAAATCTCCTCCAACAATAATTGGAATAATGCCTAACTTGAGCACTTCTGTGGTAAGGAGAGACCAAAAATTGGGGTCGTCTGTGGTCGGACCATAAACATTAATTAAAGATATAACTGTATCTTGGATTTTGAGTTTCACTATAATATCTCGTCCTTCAGAATCCGAGGATTTACTCAGTATTTGAAAATTTAGGATTTTTGCAAGAAGAAAAGCAACACCATTTTTCTTATGAACAGCAGGAGAAGATATAGCAGTACCAACCCACTTTTTTCATATAATCTAAAACTATATTATCTATATGGGTCTCTTGCAGAAAACAAATATCTGCCTTGTGTCCTCGTAAATAATCTAACATTTTTATACGTTTCACAGGATGTCTTAAACCTTTAGGGGCAGATTTACAAGCCCCTTGCGCCACTTTTACGTCACTTTTAACATGGGAAAAGTGACGCAAAAGTGGCGCAGGGGGCTTGTAAATCTGCCCCTTAACATTTAAGGATACAATTTTAATATTATTAAAATTAGCCATGTTGAAGAAAAGAAGATGTAGAGAAGAAAGAAGAGATGCAAGAATTTTTAAAGCATGAAGGAATGAAAAGTAGCTCTAATAATGAACAATAAGGAAAAAGAGAAAGTAAAGATACGTACAAACATAGAAAAGGACAAAATTTAAACATTAATAACAATGTTGAAACACACACACGCTTCGTAAGCATGACCTTACCATTAATGCCCTGTGAAAAAATTGAACAGATAGGTAGCCGAAAAAAACAATTAAATTAATATTCAGGTAGCAGTTTCATGTGTGTCCATGGGAGTCTGTGGTTGCTGATCCAATAAATGACAAAGGTCTTTAGGGCGCTGAAAGGATTTTGAGGAACCGTCTTTCCAAATTTGCATAGTCGAAGACCATATTTCAAGCCAAGACTTCGCAATCGTGGTCGGAGGTCAGAGAAATCTTTGCGAATTTTAACAGTTTCCTTTACAAAGTCCTGATGTATGAAGATTTTGTTGCCATTGACCTTTTAATCAATCAGGGGTTGTTAAAGCACGCTACTCACCCGTGAGGGTCTCAAGGCACTGGGGGGGGGCAGCTCCGGTTCAGCCGAAGAGCCAGGTCTTGAGGCTATTTCTGAAGGTGTGTAGGGTAGGGGAGCGTCTGATGTTGACTGGGAGCTCGTTCCAGGCCTTTGCCATGATGTGGGAGAAGGATCTTCCCCCTTATTTGGCACTGCGGATACATGGTGTTTCTGCTAGGGCAAGGTCGGCGGAGCGGAGGTTTCATTTGAGTACGTGGAAAGATACTCTTTCGTTGAGGTATTTGGGTCTGATGTTGTGGAGGGATTTGTAGGCGTGGGTGAGTAGCTTGAAGGTTATTCTCTTCTCGAAGGGGAGCCAGTGGAGGTCTCGAAGGTGTTGGGTCATGTGCTTGTGTCGTGGAGTTCCGAGGATGAGTCGGGCCGCGGTGTTCTGGATGGTCTGGAGTTTGTGGAGGAGGGATTTGTTGATTCCAGCATAGAGGGCGTTACCGTAGTCCAGTCTGCTGGTTATGAGTGCGTGGGTGATGATCTTTCTGGCTTCGGGGGGGGATCCACTTGAATGTCTTGCGGAGGATGCGGAGGGAGTTGAAACAGGTGGAGGCGACGGCGTTGATCTGGTGGTTCATGGTGAGGGAGGAGGCTAGGATGATGCCGAGGTTCTGGGCATTGTCCGTCGGTGTAGGTGGGTTTCCGAGGGCAGAGGGTCACCAGGTGTTGTCCCAAGCAGAGGGGGTGGGTCCAAGGACGAGGACCTCTGTCTTCTCCGAGTTGAGCTTTAGGCAGCTGTTGCTCATCCAGTCTGCGACATCCTTTATTCCTTCCTGGAAGCTGAGTCTGGTGTCTTTAGGGTTCTTAGTGAGGGAGAGGATGAGCTGGGTGTCGTCGGCGTAGGATACTATACTGAGCCCATGTTGTCTGACGATGGCGGCGAGGCGAGCCATGTAGATGTTTAAGAGCGTGGGGCTGAACGATGATCCTTGGGGTACTCCACAGTTGATCTCTGTAGGTTCAGAGAGGAAGGGTGGGAGTCTGATCCTCTGCGTTCTGCCGGTGAGAAAAGAGTGGATCCAGTCGAGGGCGGTGCCCCGTATGCCGACGTCGTGGAGTCTGGCTGCAAGAGTGCATGGGAGACGGTGTCGAAGGCTGCGGAGAGGTCTAGCAGGATGAGGGCCGCGGTATAGCCCTGGTCGAGTAGCATGCGGATGTCGTCAGTGGCGGCGAGGAGGGCGGTCTCGGTGCTGTGGTTGCTGCAGAATCCAGACTGGGAGGGGTCTAGGATGGCGTTATCTTTGATGAAGGCGGTCAGCTGGGCATTGACGAATCTCTTGGTTACTTTGGCTGCGAAGGGAAGGAGAGAGATGGGCCGGTAGTTTTTCAGGTCCGTCGGGTCAGCCGAGGGTTTCTTGAGGAGGGGCTTGGCCTCTGCCCGCTCCAGTTGTCGGGGAAAATGGCGGACTCAAAAGAGGCGTTGATGGTGCTGCAAAGTACGGGTGCTATGGTACCTTTAAGGTAGGAATTTCACATGCTACTTTTCTTATCATCACTAAGTGATGATGATGTAAACCTTTAAAAATCATTTGTCGCTGTTTATTTTGATGTGGATTACGATGAGAGGGAATCCTGTGAGCTTTATCAATTTCAAATTTCTCAGGAAACTTTATACGCAAGAGGCCAGGTATCAAATTCTCCAGGTATTGCCTACAGTCATTACCTTCTACATCTTCTGGCAAATTAAAGATACGTAAATTATACTGTCTATTACGGTTTTCCAATTCAAGAAGAAGGTTAGACATAGTAGGTATTTTCGCCACAAACTGTGAAAAACTATCAATTTTGGCTTTATTATCTTGAATTTTAATTGCATTGTCTGGTATTTTCATTGATAGACTAGCCATGTCCTTTCGTATATTTTTAATTTCTGAGGCAATAGAATCTGTACTGGAACGAATAGCTTGAATTTCATCCAGTAGTACAGCCAAGGAAGGTTCATTACATTTTACCAATTTTGATATAACTGGAGGTAGAGAAATATTTTGTTTCCTTTTATTATGCTGAACATTTGTGTTTTTGCCCTCTATATTTCCTTAAATTAAAATTCTGCAGTAGAATGTATTAGAATTGCAGAATATAAGTATAGTAAGGAAAACCTGTCAGAATAGGGAGGTGCAGCAGCAAAATCTGACTGTGGGAGTGACTAGGCCACAGCCTCGCCCTTTCCTGAATTTTGCTCCACCCCCCTGACTGGAAAACTCTGCTGTACCTGTTCCAGAAGACCGAGGGGAAAGCAGGAGAGAAAATGGAGACCTTCCGTCGTGTTGAGGGAAGAAACAAGCACCTTACTTGCAAGCAGAGGCTTGGGGGAACTGCTACCAACACTGTAAGGTAAAAAACGGCACCTTAAAGATATGCATTTTTTGAAAATTGGGCAGACGCAATGAGGAGCTCACCGGGGGGCGGCCATTTTAGCTTTCGCGCTCGCGCGAATGACACTAATGCTTTGTAAGGTCCTAAAATCTCATGCATGGCTCTTTGTTTTCAGCCTCCTGTGTTTACTTAGGGGCTTGAAATTGTTTTCCCCTACATCTCCATGTCAGAGGTTCCATTATCGAAGGGCATTAGTTTAAGCTGTAGATTCTGGTAGGTAACTTGTTTCCCTTGTCTCAATCCATGATTATAAGAACCTGGGAAAGGCATGCTTTTTGGGGCAATTCTTGTGAATGCCTTTTGTTTTTGAGAACGCACTCTTTTATTTTATATTCTTACTTTACTCTGAAGTTCAAATGGGCACTAATTGGTATGGCCGACCTTGGCCATCGATTGAGTTTTGGCTGAATGCTGGGATTATTATGGACAGGCAACTCTTTTCTGTTTTGGTGAAGGCACTTCACTCTCTCGGTGGACTTTGTGGCTGCAGAAACTCTTTTTATTTGGTCGCACTTCATTGTTTGTGCCCTGGTGCAATGCTTGTCTCAGTATCTTTACATTATACGTTCACAGGCTTGACGTGCTATTTGCGGCTTGTGGCACTCCTGAAGAAGGCAGAACGCTGAAACGCACTTTGAGGATGAGTGATGAAGCCACAGTTTAAAACCGTATTAATCAAATGAAGAAACATCTATGTAAAATTAAGTGAATTCTACACTACATAATACTGCTAATTGTCTAATCTATTGTATTAATAGAGAATTTTGAAATCCATAATATAGCATGCCAATGATGATGTTATCATGTAATAGATAGACCTGAACCAAACCTGTATTGGTAGGATTTAATTGTATATAATTTCTTGCCTCTATCTTTGTCAGAATGCTGATCATTGAATGAGTGATTAGTATGGTTTTTGAGAGTGGGAGACGAATGGTGTGCATGTAATTATGTATGACTTTTAACAATTTTGATATTCTTCAGAGGTGCATATCCAGCCCTGCATACTAAATAAATATATTGTTAATTAGAATTTAATGTTATATGAGACGTGACAAAAATAAACATATGTTAACACTGATTTGAGTAGTCACTGAGCCTCTTGCACCAGAATGATTAATTGACGAGGCATGATGGTTAAGGAATAAGGTAAGGCTGGGGGTGGTCCTACGTAGCGCCGGGACACCTCTGTTTGAGGTAGCTGTCGCGCTCTATAAATGCTGATGTATTGTATTGTATTGTACGTTTCGTTACTCCATACATGTTCCTGGCCCCGTAGATCTTAATGCTCTCAGGGGGTCCCTCTTTTTGCATTTACTTTAGTATATACTTATATATTTATTTGAGAGTTTTATATAGCGCTGGCTAGACCCAAGGGTATTGGAACATTTTACAACACATAGCATTGATAGAAGGATTCACAGTTATACTCATCTCAAAGAGTAACAGATTCATTTTATTCTTAAATTTTGACATTACAGAACATGAAGAGTTTAGAATCCTCAGTCATAGGTACGTATTTTCAATATTGCAGTCCCCAGTCCCTGAGATGGTTATTAATTGTGGGCTTACAGCCTCTCCACTGCTTTCATTTGTCGGTTTCAGTGGTGCTGCATGGCTAAATACTTATAATGTACCAAATGCGAGACCGATTGCATTGCAAATGCTTGTTAGTTTTAATACCCATCATAGAAAAATATTATTCTTATAGGAACTATAGGCTTTAAATGATTGTGAATTAAAAAGATAGTTTAAAGACAAAAATAAAATCTAAAAAAGGATTGAGAATTGAAACAAAGTGTTGGTCCACCAACCTTAGTGTTGAAGTGCTCTTAATAGAGGCAGATGTGCACATGTGATCAGGAAAGAAGTCAGTCAATCAAACTGCAAGAGAGCCAAAGGCTCAAGTGAGCTGATTAATAACCTCATGTTGTATAGTGTGGTGGAGGAAGAAACATGTGAATCACAGCTGAACAAACCTATAGATAAAAAGGGCTAATGCTAAGATGTCTGAGAATGTGCATTTTTTGCATTTATGATTATTTTGTAAAAGGCTTGCAAGAAAGCTAAAGATATCAAATGCTAGGAGGACAGTAGGATGAAAGATAAAAACCACAACAGAGTACAGACACCTTTATGGTGTGATGATAAGTGGCACTTCAGCCATTTCTTTCCAAAAGTCTGTAGACAGCTTTCATCTGCTCTACAATGAATGAGCATATAGGGAATATATATGTAGTTGCATTCAATTTGTAACCTGTATAGACATTAAATCGGTCTCCAGAGGCTGCACTGGCTTGAAGTCCAGTTAAGCTGTGAGTTTTTACAAGGCACCTACATTTAAAGAAGGAAGGCACCAGCTGAAGATGGTGGGTGTTCCAAACCTTTAGTCCTCGCACTAGAAGACTATTTTTTGCTATAGGTGAATCAGTGCTTGTGTCCCGGTTCAAGAGGCGAGTACTGGCATAGCATTATAGTTCGTCTGGGGCATACTCCAACTCTATCCTTATAGATCTGTTTTGGCTGCAATGTGGAAATAGTAATGCATTTAAGTAAAGTAGAGTTAGCAATTCTCAATAATAATAATAATAAACGTGGTTTGAAATTCTTCAAGTTAAATAGTGGTCAGAGATTGCCTACTATTTGTCACATGCAAATATTTTAATGCAGTTGAAAGGAAATGAAAGCCTCTATTTAATTGCAATGCAGCAGAGCACTTAGATCAGTCAACACGTTTCACCCCTCATTGTCACGCAGGCCTGGGACTTTTTCAAGGCTGTTTAAGCATTATTAGTTACAGAATTACAGGAATTACATTCATGTACATATATTTGTCACATAAAGAAAAAAATTAACGTGGAAGCAAACGATAAATGCAGATGAACATTACATACAAGTGAAAAGGAGAGATAAAAAAGAGAGACATACATAATTATCAATATGTATTAAGAAATACTATATCATTTGCATCCATGTTTCATGTGCTACACTTCATACTTACAAACCACTCCATGCTTTTTGTGGGAGATTTTTTCTCGAAAAGGGTAGCAAACTGCCATATTCGGTGTCTTGGTGCTCGTGTTATAAGTGACAAAATTACGTTTTTAGGGCAGGGACAGTCAGGCCAGGGTCCTAGATAGTGAGTCCATACGGTGTTTGATAGGGGCATGCAACTAGCTTTGGAGAGGGGGTCTCGGAACTTTCTCAAATGGTTTACAGGCAGCATTGTCGACATAAGCGTGGTTTTAAATACGATGGATTGTACGTCAAAAATAGCGTTGATGGTCTCACATGGTGGTAGGTAAGCCGTATTAGTCTGAAAGATTCTAAATTTTATGAAGATCCTTCTCCCACCTCGCTGCCAAAGACCTGGAACGCCCTGCCCCTCCACATCAGGCAATGTCGCTGACCCAATTCAGGAAGGATCCCTAGATCTGGCTCTTTGATTGACCCCCAGAGCCCAGACGGATCAGCAGCCCCCCCCCCCTCAGCACTTTGAGACCCACACAGGTGATCAGCACTTTACAAACACCTGATTGATTGATTGATTAATTGATTGATTGATTGATTAGTTGATTGATTGAGTGATTGATTAATTGATTAATTGATTGATTGATTAATTGATTAATTGATTGATGAAAAGGTTTAGGAGCAAGCTCATGTTATTTATGTGCTTTAAAAGTTAACCTGAATTTAATGGGGCTTTTTAAGTGATAAGCACTGGCCTGTCCTTGTAGTCCTAATCGTATCTTCAGATAGTAGATATTACAATTACTATTAATATTTCATAGTTGTGAGTGCTGAGGTATTGCCCTGATAGGGTGAGTAATCAATACTGCCAACGAGCCAAGACTAATCAGCGTAACTTCAGAACTATTACCCCCCTTCCTTGATAACCTTTGATATAGTAATGCCCTTTTTCTGAGTGCTGCGATAACTTTCAAATAGGGCACTGTAAGAAATCGGGTTATTAGTTGAGAGGGGTGGAAGCCCCACTCAAATAATAAACACAATCCTTGTCTGGCTGACCCACAAAAGTCACTAAATAAAGCTGTGCTTAACCCTCTGGTAGCTTGGCACAAAGGCAGTCAGGCTTAACTTAGAGGCAATGTGTAAAGTATTTATGCAGCACTAAAACAGTAATAAAGGGAAAACACAACACAGGAAACCCCCCAAACCAATTAGGATATATAAAGTATATTTTTTCTGAATAAAATTACATGAAAACCTCAAAAAAACAATCAGTAGAATGGGAGTTATGAGTTTTTAAAGTTTATGGTAAAGATAGCACCAAGTAGCACAATAGTTTCTGGTCGCGCTGGACTGGGGAATAGTCACAAGTTCAGGCCCACTGCGATGGAGTGCGTGTCAGATACAGGGATAAGGTTTGTCCCACTGAGGATTTACCTTCTCAAGGGCGTGCGGAGAGCTGCTGTTCATGTTGGTGGAGGCCTTGAGGAGGCTGCTGTCAGCACGAAGAGCAGCTTGGGCATCACAGATGGTTGCTGCTGTAGCACAAAGAGCTAGTAGTTGCTGAAGATTTGCATTGACATTCGATGCGGACTGTCACTGTTAGTACGATGTGCAGGTCTTTCTGGAGCTTTTCATAGGCGACCGTGCAGGGCGGTCGATTCATGATGTGAAGAGGACACTTTGTGGTCGTGAGGAGGCCAAAACGTCTGTCTATTGACCTTTTCTGCAGGGGGAGTACACTCTGATGCCAACCAAGGGTCCAGGACCTGGGGTACACTACTTGGGGATCAGGCCTCACTCCAGCAGAGACCAGCAGCAGGGTTCAGGAAGGCCCAAACAGGTACAGTTAATGCTGGTCAGCTGGGCAGTTGCACGGATGAGTCTCAATGCTTGTTGTGTTCCTGCAGTTCAAACAGGAGGTCAGCAAACTGACAATTAGAGTCACTTCTGGGGAGCCTGGGTTAAAGGCAAACGGGTCCATTTCTAGTTCTTCAGAAAGCAGGGTAGTCCTTCTTCTGAATCTTCCACAAGTCCAGGAGGGTTCTGACGAGAGGTTCTGAAGGTGCAACTTTTATACCTGGTGCCAACCTTTGTGTGGGGGAATTACCAGGCCTGCCCTCAAAACTGGTTCTGGTCAGTTCTTCCGCTTCCCTGGGTTTGGCTCCAAACTGTCTAGCGTGACAAAGACAAGGGCAGGCCTGGTTCAGGTCCCCTTGTGTGTACTGCAGACAGGGTCCTTTGAAGTGTAATCAGGGCAACACACAACTCCTCCCCAACTATCTTGTCAGGAAAACCCTCTTCCTCTACACCTAGGCTTCTTTTTCCTGTCTCTATGTCTGGAAGCAATACACAAAATACCACAGGAGAGCCATTCACAGTCATGTGACCCCGGACACAGGCAAAAAGGCAAATTTGGTTTAGACAGAAAAATACCAATTTTATAAAGGTGGTATTATCACAATAATAACTTAAAATCTAACTTTACCATTAAAATTACAATTGACTGTAGTGGAAGAAGCCTTTTTCTATGTGTTCCCAAACTGAAGTTATCATTTATTAAATGTAATAAGATAATCCAGTGATAGTCTATCGGAGATAGTCGCCAATAGTGAAAATTACTGTAGGGGTTTTTCACTGTCAGGACATGTAAAAGTGAAATACACATGTCCTATGTTTTTAAATACCACGCACCCTGCCCTGTGCGCCTTTAAGGCATTTCTTAGTGTTGACCCATAAGTATTAAAAAGGAGGGTTTATGTCTGGCTAAAGGCTATTTGATTTTGTGGCAGGATTGTTGCAGCCCACTAGTAGCATTTAATTTTCAGGCCGTGGTACAGGTAGTACCATTTAATGCAGACTTACGAGAAAATTAAATACACCAATAAGGTGTAGGCCAATTTTATCATGTTTTGAGTGGAGAGCACAAGCACTTTAACACTTTAACACTGGTCACAGAGAAAAAGTCCTAAAAGCCAATAAAAACGGGTTCAGCAAAGGAAGGCAAAAATCTGGGGTACCTGCAGAGAGGGCCAGGTCCAACAGGCACAAATGATTTTAACACCCAATTTGAAATTATGGGTCACGTCAGTCTGTTTTTTTGCCCATGTAAATACCTTGTGAGTTCTGCACACATTTGCTTGACAAAAACTGTGTGTAAAGAGGAATACTGACTGATAACATCAGTCATAAAGTCTGTTTACTGTATGCTATTACCTAATGCATGGGGGAATGCTTACAATAGGTGCAAACAGAAACATAATAGTGCATACTAAAAATATTTGGTGCATACTCTTTTCCTCCACACTGCCAATGAGGGCCTAAGTTAGAAAGTAAAGACCAGTAGACCATTGGTAACTCGTTTTGTGCTGGCCCTCATCAGGACTTCGTGGGACATCCACCCCTCAGCCAAAGTCAGCCCTCCTTGCTCAAGGACTTCAGGGTGGCCAGAGGAAGACCCCGACACCAGCTCAGTATCCTCAGCATCCTTGAGCATCTTCAGCATCCTGCACCTCTTGCATCAGGACCACTCCATTGATTCCTATGGCGGTTCATGCATAGGACCTTCAGCATCCTGCGTCTCTTGCATCAGGACCACTCTATTGATTCCTATGGCAGTTCACCCATAGAACCTTTAGCATCCTGCATCTCTTGCATCAGGACCACTCTATTGATTCCTATGGCGGTTCGCCCATAGGATCTTCAGCATTCTGCACCTCTTGCATCAGGACCAATCTATTGATTCCTATGGCGGTGCACTGATAGGATCTTCAGCATCCTGCGTCTCTTGCATCAGGACCATTCTATTGATTCCTATGGCAGTTCGCCCATAGGGCCTGGCACTGGACTAGCGGCTCCTTTCCTTGCAAAGTAACTGTTCAGTTGTACCTCACTAGTCCCTGTGACTAGCTCCCTGTCAGAGTTAGCACCCGAAAGAGTGCCCATGTAGCTGTTTTCAAGTCACTTGTAGTGGCTAATCCTCAAATGGGAGTTGCTGTTGATTTCAATAATTTATTGTATTTGAGTGAAAAGCACTGATTTATTGTTTATTTAAATAAAAATCATATCCCTGGAGCCATCCTGTGGATTTTTTTCACTGAGGTGTCTATTTAAAGTAACAAATACAACCTATATTTATAATTGGTGTTAGATTTTTATTGTTGTTGTGTTTCCTTCTTATTGAGCTGTTTGCTACTTAATGCTTTGAACTTGTTCCTTTGGTAAACCTGACTGCTCGGAGCCACAGTCACCCAGGACTGAGCTAAGGTTTCACAAACGAACCTGGCCAAAGAATCGTGCCATTACTCGGTGAGGTCACACAACCACCCCATATATTAATCCACATCGTCACAGTACGTCTTCCATATTTCGACACACACAGTGTGTGATTTTATTTTATTTATTTTAGTGAGGTGAGTGTTATTATGTTAATTTATTTAATTTCACTAACGTCTCTTCCTCTTTTAATTTCGGTAATGTCTCTTCCTCTGATGTTACCAAGTCAAATGTTAAGTGACGGCATTTTCTGTGACGTCAGCGCGATCTTCATCAGCAGGCTCTGGACTTAAGCTGCGGCTGCGCGAGGGCGCTGGAGCTGACCCATCTCGGATCAGAGTTTTAACAACAATGTGTTGCTCCGAGAGCGGGGAGTGAGTCCTGCGGTATCGAAGCACACGGGACACACAACATAAGTTAACGTGACACATCCGTTAATGACTGGGGCTCTCCACCCCTGCGCTCGATGTGCACCAGCAGACACCAAAGCTTGCGTTCACTAACAGAGCCAATGCTTGTTTCTGCTGCTGTGGCGCGCCGATCAGACGACGGGAGATGTACTGCAAGATTCATGAAGGTTATTAACGAAGCAGCAACAAAAAGACGACGATCTAACTTCATTATCCACGGATGAGGCGCCGAGGGCTTTGCTGTCAGGGCTTGTAGCGCAGAGAAAGCTCCTCCCTCTGGCCCTAGCGCCTCGTGTCTCGCGCTCTCGCTCATGGGCGCTGACAGGAGATGAGGCGGCGGCATCTGTCCCCATTAGCATGGTTTGATCAAGTCCCCCTGCTTTCCTGTCGCTAAATCGCTGTCCTGCTGGGATAATAAGGAACCGCCTGGCGCCCCCTTGTGTCCATTGAACGCTCTCGCTTCCCCTTAGATCCCGGATTAGGGAGAGGGCGCAGAACCCAAAGGAACAAGAAGAAAGTTCAATTTGTAAAGCGCAGAGTGCTTCGGGTTTTCTGATTATTGCACTGTTTGTCCTCATGAATACTGAAAATCCAAACATTTATTTGAATAGAAAGCATTTAATGGCGGGCGAGCCACTGGAAGCTCGAGACAGGCCCCTGAAGGGCTCAGCCCGAAGTCCTCCTGCACGCTGGAGCCCAAAACGAGCCGAGCTTTCACGCGGCTTCTGCCTGCCACCTGACCTGCTCTCTAACCTCATGAGACGAAAGTGTAAGACAAAGCATTCATCTTTGATGTAAAGAGGAGAGAAAAGCTGACACCCGTTTTGAATTGCACAAATTGAAACCAGAAAAACTGGGATCAATCCCGGCTACCCTACCGGACCAATTTATGTGATCCTACGCAAATATTGTATACTATTTTACAGGGGCACTTTTTTAATTTTGAAGATATTTTATCATGTTTTTACATGATTGCAACCTGATTTAAATGCCAAAGGCTTTCTTAGCTTTGTTCGTGCAAGCGCCTATGGAGCCCAGTCAAACCCTTGGCTCGGTTCTCTTTGCTAATTGGCTCGCCCACTCTAGTCTGAAAGTATCTGTCAGTGAAAGGACGACGGCTGCTCTGACAATAACAGTGCATTCTGTCACCACTGCGCACAAAGATGACATTTTCCAAGAGCTTGTTCTGGAACGATTGCTTGTGCCTTAGTGGGCAGGTGGGTGTCTGTGTGTGTGTTTGAGCGTACGCGGGTGTGTGTGTGTGCGTATGTGTGTGGTAAATGGGGGAGGGGAAGAACGCATTCTTATGCTGTTTAGTGCAAGTCACAGACAGCTAACCAAAACATGTCGCCAGAAAAGGAGGGAAACACAAAATGTCACCCAGGCGCTGAAAAACAAACATTGGCACAGTCATTTCATCAACTGTTTTATAAGTGAAATGGATTCTTCGTTGATTGGTGAGTTTCTGTGTGTGGTTGTTTGAAGAGGTGAATGGGAGAATCTCGCACGAGTCAAAGGCTGCACGGATTAGTGAGTGCAGCATGGATGGATGTCTGACTGAATGTGTAAGTGCATGATGGATGAATGAGTTTGTGAGTGCATTGATGAACTGACAAGGTAGACCGATTTTACAGGTGAAGCCCTCATACAGCAGTAGTCATGATGTTATAAAAATGCCAAACATTTGATATTTTGCCAGTGCAAGTATTAATAGAGGTGGGCACTGTCATGCATAGGTCATGTATTGCTACCGACAGGGCTTTAAGATGGCCGGGTCTCACCAGTGCTGAGCACCGGCAGTTTTTTAAAGGGGGCCTCGAAACGGGTCTCTATCGGGCTCTGTTTTGTGCCCTGGCAATTTTTTTCCGGACTGCAGTCCGGAAAAAAACGGACCGCTTGTGCCAGGGCACAAAACAGAGCCCGATAGAGACCCGTTTCCAGACAGCAGGCACTTCGGGCCTGATTCACAGAACTAACTTACGTCAAAAACGTAAAGTTAGTACTTTTGGTATTCACAGAATACACTTACTCATTTTGGTATTCACAGAATGAACTTACTCATTTCGGTATTCACAGAAGTTAGTAGTCCTAACTTTAGGACTCCTAAATGCCTTCTGTGAATACCGAAAGTCTTAAAGTTAGGATTTTTCTCAGTTTAGGAGTAGTAAAGTTAGGACTCCTAACTTTAGGACTCCTGAATGCCTTCTATGAATACCGAAAGTCTTAAAGTTAGGATTTTTCTCAGTTTAGGAGTAGTAAAGTTAGGAAACTTTACTACTCCTAAACTGAGAAAAATCCTAACTTTAAGACTTTCGGTATTCACAGAAGACATTTAGGAGTCCTAAAGTTAGGACTACTAACTTCTGTGAATACCAAAATGAGTAAGTTCATTCTGTGAATACCAAAATGAGTAAGTGTATTCTGTGAATACCAAAAAGTACTAACTTTACGTTTTTGACGTAAGTTAGTTCTGTGAATCAGGCCCATCCTGTGCGCTGCTCACACTGCTCACTTCTCACAAGTGGAGAAGTTAGGGCATGACGTCATGCCAGGTGAGCGTTGGAGGGGAAGGGAAATCCTTTAAAGAGTCATTTTCTCTCTGGATTTCCCTTCTCTTTTTGAAACTCAGGAGCAGCAACATTGTCGTGGTGTCACCAGGGCTGTAAGTGGAAGCTTTTTCAATATGATATACAAGCCATAGTTGCTGCTTATTTATCTTATGCAACTAACAACCATTGACAAAGCCAATAGTCCTGACTTGTTGTAGGTACGATGTTACTTGTTGTATCATATATCAAGATGCAATGACAGAAACAGCAAAATACAATTCGGGCGCACACTATGCTAAGCACAAATTTTTAGCTTAGGTGTTTTTAAGCCACACCCCTAATTACATTGGCCATGCCCCTTTGAGAGACCCCCCAGTTTTTTCATCCCACTTAAAGCCCTGGCTACCGATATGAATGTTCAGCTCTGCCTCGTCACTCAGTAGTCTTGAGTGTATCCTGAGCGCATGGCCAGACTTGCCTCATCACCCAGTGATCCTGAGTGTGCGTTTATATTTGAACCATCACTCATTAATCTTGAATGTGTGTTCCAGTTTGCATTCTAATATTTTAAGATTTGCACCATCACTTAGACGTCTTGGCTGCATGGGCACGAGTGCATCGTTCATTCGTTCCGGAGCACTCAATAATCATTAGTGCGTGTTTAGATCAGCGCCATCATGAACTAATCCTCAGTACATACCTAGGGCCTCATTTACGAAAAATGGGCGTCCGGCAGCACTGCAAGTCTTGTTGCTGTGCTGCCCTATGCCAATTTGAAAGGGCAGGAATGCACCGTATTTACAAGATACTGTGCATTCCTGCACACAATTTGGTGCCTAGCACCAACGCAAGCATGGTGCAAGGGGGTCTGTGTTGTTGGCAAGATTGTTTTTGTGCAGGAAGGGACACCTTCCTGCACAAAAACAATCCATGGAGGTGTTTTCCTTATTTTATGTGTTGCTTCAGAGTGCAGCACACATGGAAAAAGGAAAAAACGAGGAGTAATGAAAAAAAATTTCCTCGTCATGCCTGCTCTGGGAAGGGGCAAGGTTTTGGTGCTGCCCCAGGTTTACGTGATTTTGTAAATATGGGGTAGCGTCAAAATCCATGGGTGATGGGTGGAAACACCCACGTCAACGCTTAGGGAACCCCTCCTTGACACAGAGTAAGGCAACGCAGTGCTTTGCGTTGTCTTGTCTTACTCCATATCTATGAGGCCATTCAAAGTCATGCAGAGTGGCCTTGCGTCGCCTCATAGATGTGATTGAGAGGCTTGTGCCGCCAGAGCATCAAAAAAAGTGACGTTCCAATGGCGCAGCCCTCTTGCAAATAAGCCCCTTAAATTGCACTGCTGCTCGGTAATAGTGAGTCCATGCTGATATCTGTAACAAAGCTGCCAGTCCAGATGGTTGTGCACATGTCTGAGTCATGAAGGACAGACGCAGAGTGAATTCATGAGTCGTGCGCCACTGCCCCTGCTTCTGTCATGAGCAGGGAGGCTGCTGAGGCCTGCTATGTGCATACTTCCAGCCACCAGCTCGCACCTCTGTTCACCTAAGTTGGAACCACTCCCTGGCACTGCAGCTGCCGATCCGCCTGTCCAGCAGCACCTCTTTAAATCAGTGTGTTCGCATCAGGGTGTCTGATGCCTGGTGCCCTGTACACGCAGGAATCACACATCCCCTCTGTCTGCACTCTGAGTCCAAAGCTGGTGCACCGACAGCGCAAAGGTCTCAGTTGGAGGGGAGGCTGAGAGCACGGGTGAGTAATCTGCATTTACCCGACACCCCTTCCCCCTCCAGTCATGAATATTATGGAAACTCAGATCCCAGTGACTCCCTGCCTGGTGTGTGGAGTTCAGCCTCCCTGCAACAGCTTCTGAGGTGGTGCCAGCCTGAGGAGCAGGAGGAGGTTGCACAGAATCCACCAGTCCACCAGATGTCCAGCAAATATCAGTCTTATTGTCTGTAGCATGGCATCTTTTCAATGATTCACTTGCAGGAAAATATCTCAGTGGCTGGACATTACACATAAAGAATGAACTCCTAGATAATCTAATTCGATAATCTCTGCAAGCTATAAAACGTCACGTACCCTCTTGTATGGACATGTCGACTAACAGGAAGGGTGGTTCCTTCTGCAGCTCCCACCTTACCATCAAAAGATGGTTCACATCTGCTTTAGTAAGACAATTAATATGAGCAGCGTGCAAGATCCTCTTTCTCTGCTCTGGGGCACGGTTGCATTTGATTCGAAGGCGCCCAGGGTCACTGCTTTTGAGATTATTTTGCAAGAGGATAATTTCAATTCAGGCCACCAAATAGTCAAGTATTTTAGAAGCACTAATCTACAAATCCAATATAGTACAGTCTGAACTATCATCAAATCAGAAGCCCGGAACAGGAGCAACCATTCACCTAAAATGAATTGAGGTGAAAGTGGACATCAGATTCTGGACTCCAGTTCAAGCAAGACATTCTGTATTTAGAAACCGGCTCATTTCTCTTCCATACATTTTCATTGTGGGGGGTGGGGCAGGGGGACATCTTATGTGACTCAGTCCCATTAATATTCTTTTTATCTCACTTCACACTAAAACCTTAATGCACAAATATTATCCATCCAACTACACATACATATGTATGTATATATTCACTGAACACCCACAGTTAATAAACAAGTTATGGTTCTGGCTCAGATGCATAAAACCACGGAACTTCACCAGTTGTAGTTATGAACGCACATAGCACACGTGCCACCAGCCATGTTGTTCTCCTGCTAACTGTTTTTGTGTTCTGTGCCATTGGCACATTGGTGCTTTGAGCATGGCAGATCCCGCGAGTTATGGCGTGTGTTGTGTGCGTTCATAACAATAACTGGTGGATTTCTTTGGTTTGAGCCAGATCTATAACTACGTTTTTAACTACTTTTTTTCAGTGAATTTAATTAGTTCTTTTATGATCTATTTAAAATCCAAACACAGCTGTGCATGGCCTACATCCTGCAATCAGGCATTGCATCCAACCTGTGGTGGGTGCCTACCCCCACTGTCCAAAGCAATCGCCCATGTGCAGCAGGGGTTGGGAACAGCAGGGTTGGACACAGCCCCGCTGCGAAGCTTGAGTTGGCACAAGGCTTGGCATGAGACCTGGTCCTGCAACCTTCCTCCTGCCATCAAAGCAAAGCCAAATAATCCTTATAGTGTTAGGCTTTGCTTGTGATTTTTTTTTTTACACTGCCTTAAACTCACACGTCAGAAACGATTTGAGCATCAGTCACAGAATGTTGGTCGTATCAAGCACCTGAAATGCTGCTAATGAGTGTAGTATGTTATTTATTACCGCTGTTGCTTGTGAGGAGGGGCCATGACTCATGAGAGGTGAAACATAGTCTGAGTCATGATGTCTCTCCCCTCCCACACTGTTTATTAGTACTGATGTATTACACAATGTGTCATAGTGTTAAAAGCAAAACGACAATCGTGAACATTACCTGCGCCATCTTGTCTGGTGGAATTCTATGTGCACATAAGTTGCAGTCATTTTAATCTATCACAGCCATTTTGTACTCTGTTGGTCACCTTTGTTTCACCCTGCCCTTACTAGCATCCCTCTGACCGACCTGGTATGTGTGCTGGGGGCTATAAACTCTATTTGCCGCAACAAACCTCAGCGCCACTTGCTGCCACAAACTCGTTTTTCCTCTCATCTCTGTTTTCAGGCAAACCTTTGGACACTCTACCCCTCACTGCACCTAGTTACACAAACAGGTTCCAAACACCAAAAAGACTCTTGCAACATGATTTATTGCACTGCAAACAGCAAGACTTGTTGTTACCAACAATGGGACCTGTTTTTATCAACAGAACGGACTCTTAGATCTGGCCGGTCTCACATGTTTTAGACCCTGAAGCAAGGTCCAGCTGCAAGATAAGATTGTCTGTTTGACCTGGGTGGGAAGAGAATTACTGTTGGGCTTGTGTGACAACCTGCCCGGGCGGGGACCCCAAGCTTGTGTAACCATGTTGATGAAACCAATGCATTGTGTCAAACCTGTATAAAAGGAAGAGCCAAAGGAGTTATCAGCAGAACACCTCCCTCAGACATCCCGGTGTCTGCAGTTGACGTGATCTCCTCATGAGAAATAAACCTTTTTCTTGTCTTCCAGTTTCCAGCGCTTGCCTCATTATTTTGATAGCGAACCCAAAGTGAATTAGAGGTGGAACCCTGCACCAGGCAGCATTGAGGGTCTTAGAAGACTCGCTGCCTTTCACAAATTGGCGCCCAAACGTGGGGGCCCATCAGCGACGCGTGGGTCCAGTAGAGAGGTCCTAACGACGGAGTGAACGACTAAACGATTGGGGTATACCTGCCTGAGAAGACCCTTGTCTGGCTGCCGATCGACTGAACTTCACCGGTCCCGAACGGACCTCTCTCGAGTGACCTGGGGTCCTGACTGGGACCTTAGAGGAACGCCGCATTGATTGTTGGAGTGAGAGGACAACCAGGCGCTGGAAGGGGAAGACGAAGAACCGTCCATACGGTCCGGGTAAGGTTGTGAAAAAACAACTTAAATTGATTGATTGATTGAATAGTTTGATTGAAATACTAGTATTCCTTTTTTGATATTGAGTTATTTGCGACATTTCCCTGCTTGCAAACAACGAAGAATAGGAATATTCTCTCTCTTTGCAGGCAGCGAAGGACAGGTAGTGCAGACTTTTTGTCTAAATTGATTGATTGAGATATTCATTTTTGACCGATAAATACGTCATGCCTGTTTTCTCTAGATTGTTTGATTGTAATTGTTTTGGACCAGACCGTTCGTTAGAGGTCAGTCAGCCGGCACCGCCGGAAGGCACCCCTAACAAGGACATGTACGTAAAGTATGGATTAGCCACCGTAGCTTATAGCAAACTATGGCATAAATACACTAGGAAGGACCGGGTAAATCAGTGGCCACTGACGGGATCTTTCGATCCCGCTAAAATAGAAACGTTAGAATTAGCTCTCCACAAAAAGAAAACTAGACCAGCCATGTTTGACAGTTTTGGTTTATGGCGAAAAGAGGCAGCTCAAAGAAAGAAAAGGGACAAAGCTAGACAAGATAAAGAAACGCGAAAATCAGCTTACCAAGCCTGTAAAAGATTAGAAGAAAAACTAAAAGCAAAGGAAATCGATAAAAGGAACAGGAATCAAAAATATCAGGTCAATGCCCCGTTAGAACGCCCTCGACTCTTTACCCCAAGTTACCAGCAAAACAAAGGGTAGATGATGATTTATTGTTAGGTCCCCCAATCATATACATGCCACCCCCTTACGCCCCTACTCATCCCGTAGTACAACGCCAGGACCACCAAAGTATAGCCGGAGATGGCACAATCGCCTCAGTCTCCACCGCCTCTGCTCCCACCGAGTCACCCACACCAAATGCCTCATCAAAGGATACAGTAGTAGAGGTAGGATCAAAAGAAAAGGAGCGCCCAGGGTCCCGCGATTAAGTAAAAATGAGCGAGCAGGCATTGATAAAATAGTTAAATCCCTCATAGATAGGAAGGAGACAGAAGAGTATGTAACTGACATATGCAACTCCTATGTTGAAAACCGCAAACGATACTTTATTGTATGTCTCTGTTACCACACTCTTACTGCATATGAAGAGAAGTACCAATATGTAGGGCCCGAGCGGCTAGTGGCTCTCTATAGGAAGGTAGACACCGGAGATGAAGGCGACAACGATGTTACAGAACTCTTTTCATCCACACTGGAGGTATTCCGTCACCTCGTGGAACAAGGACGGATAGATAAGGACAGGACATCTAAGATAGCAGGACCCCCGGTGGAAAAACAAGATAGCATGATGCCGATAAAAGAAGCTGCCCCTTATTGGGTACCTCCTAGAGGACAAGGGACTCATGACGATATGAACCATCAAGATGCTAGAGGAAGGGTGGTCTACAATTGGGTGTATCAACAGACAGGACATTTTGACGTTCCGTAAATCTTTACCGGATTTACGAAAGAACCCCACCGCCTTTTACACCGAGCTAGGTACCGCTCTGGGATCAACAATAATGACACTTGCCGACATAGACTTGTTCTTCGGGTTATGTTTGCCAGCAGATGTGTGGAAACAGATTAGGAAAATAGACCATACCGAACTGCTTGGTCATACCTGGGAACAACTCAACACACTAGATAAACAGCGGAACACTGGTCAAAAACCGGTTAAAGCAATATTGGACCTCCCTGACAAAATAGTGCAGAAAGTGAAAACGCTGATCCCAGAGAAAAAGATAGACTGGTCCATAGTAACCGCGTGCCGCCAGAAACCACAAGAGGATGTCTCAGAGTATTTCTCCAGATTTGAAACGGTGTTCTCCGATTACAGTGGACAAGACATGTCCACCGCAACCGGACACCACTTATTTGTGCAGAACTATGTCAAAGGACTACTGCCAGATGTATCCCAGAAATTACAAGCCAGCGAAAGTAGTTGGGCAGCATCTAAACCGGCGGCCATTCTCCAAATGGCCCAGTACTATGAGCATCAGAGAAACGAAAATGACAGGGCTACAGAAAGGAAAAAGAAGGACTTGAAGGAAAGGGTAATGGTAGCACAACTCCAGGGGGCGAATACAGGAAGGGAGCAATATAGGGGAGGATACCAGCAGAATACCCCTAGAGTACAGCCACCTAGAAACAATTCATCGACATCATATGTAGGACGCCAAGACCTAGGACAGGATCAATGTGCATTTTGCAAAGAATATGGACACTGGAAAACCCAATGCCCGGCTTTGTTAGGAGCTGGTAGGGGCAGAGGGGCGAGGGAAATAGCAAGTGGACAGAGAGGAAGAGGACGTGGGAGAGGGTACGCGAGTGAAGCAAGCGAGGAAAGGCCAGGAAGAGTGAACACATTCGACCATCCCAAACAGAATCAGTACCAACAGACAGATTATGACAATACGTACGACTTTGCATAGGACAGCCAGGGGCAAGGGAGGGATCCAGTCGAGCTCTATGTTGATCAGCAAGGCCCTTATGTTACCGCTGAGGTCCTGGGCACAAAGTCGCCATTTCTGGTAGACACGGGAGCAACACGTAGTGCACTATCCAAACGACTGATTCCAAGGGCACCCTTGTCAGGCTCACATGTGACCTCAATAGGATTTGACGGTACGCCCTCCACCAACCCTTTGTCCCGACCGATCCCTTTTAACCTTGAGAACAATAGCGTCGAAACGACATTCCTCCTCTCTTCCAACACCCCAGACGCCATTATGGGTCTCGACCTTTTGAAACACTTCCATGCGACTATCAGATGCTCACCAGACGGAGTGCGTGTCGTCCTGTATGACAACCCCCAGCGCCATAGAGAGAACCCTTCTCAGCACATGTTTCCCATCTCCGAGACTGACGCATCCCTACTGGACACTTTGCCATCACACTTATGGGCTAGGGCTGATTCAGACGTAGGACGAATGATGATTGACCCGTAACAATACGACAGGACGCAACCCTACCGAAAGTACAGCAGTACAAAATATCGCCAGAGGGTGAGAAGGCACTGACAGAGGTCATACACTCTTTGGTAGAGGCAGGGGTGGTAGAGGAAGTAGTGAGCAACGTTTGTAACAGTCCCATACTACCGATTGTAAAGAGACAGGGAGAGGGAGACGGAAAAGCCTACCGCTTCATCATTGACCTGCGGGAGATAAACAAAATCGTAGTGCCACAATACCCAGTAGTTTCCGACATCACGACAATTTTGACTTTAATCCCCTCCACTGCCACCACCTTCACTGTAATTGACCTCAAAACGCATTCTTTTCCAAACCTATACACAAGGACAGCCGCTATCTATTTGGATTCACCCTAAACTCCCGTTCATACAGATTTTGCAGAGCACCTCAGGGGTACACTGAGAGCCCAAGCATCTATAGCCAGGCGCTTAAAAGACAGTTGGACGCCATACAATTGCCAGATGGAGTGGCACTAATACAATATGTAGACGACATCCTTCTAGCAGCGGACACCATACCAATAGCCGTCACAGCCACCATCAAACTACTCCATTTTCTTGCTGAGAATGGTCACAAGGTCTCCCGAAAGAAATTGCAGTTCTGTAAATCACAAGTGACCTATTTGGGTCACCTTTTATCCAAAGAAGGGAGGAAACTCACGCCTGACAGGATCCAGACAATTCTAGACACCACTGTTCCCAAAGATCAGAAACAAGTCCGCTCTTTGATAGGTCTCACTTCATTTTGCCGACAGTGGTTACCGAACTTTAGCCTCATTGTCAAACCCCTTCTCTCCCTCCTAGCTAAAGACATCCCCTCACCTCTCCCCTGGACCCCCGAATGCCAGTCAGCCTTTAAAGAACTACGCAATGCCCTTTGTTCAGCGCCTGTCCTAGGAACCCCGGATTACTCCAAACCATTCTTCCTCTACACGCACGAGAAGGAAGGATGTGCATTGTCTGTCCTAACACAATCAATTGGTCACAAACAACGCCCTTGTGCATATTTCTCTGCCACCCTCGATTCAGTAGCCAGAGCGCTGCCAGTGTGCCTGCGCACTGTGGCAGCTGCAGCAGTATCGATACGCCAGAGCGAAGGAATAGTACTCTCCAATCCAGTCACTGTTTTAGTACCCCATGCAGTCGACACACTACTAAACCAGACCAAAACCCAACACTTGACTAGCGCCCGACTGACAGGATATGAGTTGACCCTGCTAGCACCGCACATTACCCTAAAGCGATGCACCACCCTCAATCCAGCCACACTGTTACCCCTACCCAAAAATGATCCTAGCGTGACCCCACTACACGACTGTGTGACACTAACCGATGAACAAACAAAGAGTAGAATAGATCTCAGAGACACCGCCTTTCTAGAACCAGATGAAGAACTATGGGTGGATGGTTCGTGCATCAAACTCCCCGACGGCACCACCTCAGCTGCATACGCTGTCACCACAGCCCGAACCGTTCTGGAAACAGCCCGTATTCCCCAACGTTCAGCCCAGGCTGCAGAACTCATTGCCCTCACACGAGCATGTATCTTAGCGACTGACACGACAGTTAACATATACACCAACAGCCAATATGCCTTCGGGGTGGTTCTCCATTTTGGGATCTTATGGAAAGAAAGAGGGTTTCTGACTTCACACGGTACACCCATCCTGCATGGAGATTTAGTCTCCGCCTTGACGCAAGCAGTCCTCCTCCCCAAGAAGTTAGCAGTGATAAAAACATAGGAAAGTGACTGATCTCATTGGACAGGGAAATGCACTAGCAGACGTTACTGCCCGAGCCACGGCAGGAGACAGAACTACGACACGAATGTATGTGACCAGGTCACAAGCTGAACGATGGACTGACGCTAGGACCACTGTAAGGGACATACAGACTACAGGCACACAAGACGAATTGACCGAGTGGGAAAAGGTGGGACTAAAAGACGAGGAAGATTGCTGGAGAACTAAAGACGGAAATAAATGGCTGTTACCCAATGCCTACCTCATCCCCATATTGACCATGGCACATTTACCAGCACACATAGGCTCTACCCCCATGATTGAACTAATCACCAGAGTATGGCATAACGTCAAGATAGCAGAATCTGCAAAACGCCTAGTACAACAATGTATAGTCTGCCTACAACACAACCCAGGGAAGGGGACAGTAGTACCACGGGGAGGGTTTGGAGTCCCTGACCACCCCTTTGAAATCCTTCAAATGGATTACATTCAACTAGAGAGATGCCTAGGTCTAAAATATGTCCTGGTGGTTGTGTGCGCTTTTAGCAAATGGGTGGAGGCATATCCCACCCGCGACAATACCGCCTTAGCCACTGCAAAAGTATTGCTGAAAGAATTCTTCCCCCAATACGTCCTTTGCAGAATTTTATGGAGCGACAACGGCCCCCACTTCGTAGCCGAGGTGATACAGAACATACTGAGAGGGTTGGGGGTAAAACAAAAGTTCCATGCCGTCTTCCACCCCCAATCAGCGGGCCTGGTAGAGAGACACAATGCAACGTTGAAACTAAAACTAGCCAAAATAGTTGCCACGACCGGGTTGAAATGGCCCGACGCCCTCCCATTGGCATTGTTATCGATGCGCTCCACCCAACCAAACACCGACTGACCCCGTATGAGGTGGTCTTCGGCAGGCCTATGAGCATTTGGGCGGCACCAAGACCCACCTCCATTAATGATGTCCCGAACATATTAATGTTGGATTACTTGCATAAATTGACAAACGAGCTAACAATTATCCACCAACAGGTGCAGCAAGCCTTGCCTGACGTATCCAGGGGCCCGGGACATGAAATAAAGCCAGGCGACCATGTATTGATTCGCAACTTCCAAAGAACGAAGAATCTGGAGCCTAGGTGGACGGGCCCCTGGCAAGTCCTGATCACCACCCGAACTGCCCTCTGAGTGGAAGGAAAACGAAACTGGCTGCACGCTCATCATTGCAAAGCGAGTCCCTCCAACCCTGGCAACCTGTGAAGGGGTGGAGGTGCAAGAGGAAGTACTCACGAGAGACCGACCAGCTCTGAGTTGCTACCCACAAGAAGACACCCTCGAACTATCAGAATTTCCCGACCCCACGGTGCCATCCAGGAAAGGGTACAACCTAAGATCGACGAAAGGAGGGAGCTCCAACGACCAGGCCACTAACTAAGTCAAGGTCTCAGATCAGTAGCACAGTCAAACAACGCTACCAGGAAAGCACCAGACAAAAGTCTGTGGTCCTAACAGTTGTTGAGCTCCTCGAAGATGATGGAAGAAACTGAACACCTGCAAAACCACCGCAAAGACACCAAGACTGCTAACCTGCACAGCACAAAGACAATTGCACTTGTAGCCGCATTTCTCACCTGTCTCCTGCTAATGGTCGCACTCTGGATCATTGAAGAGAATGCACCTGCATACAGAACATTGTCACCCACCATGCAACCAACCACCAAGAAAGAACACTACCTGGTATCACTACCGCCACATCTCCGAGAACGACGCAAAGAATTCTGGAATAATTCTTTTGTGCAGATGTTGCACCAGCACAATCTTGCCACCAATGCTACCAACTGTTGGGTCTGTGGGCTGTTACCACATGCCACTGAACATTCCATCCCTTTCATCCCTTCGCCCTTTTCTATTCACGGATCTTGCCTTGCCTGGATGATGCTCCTACAAGAAAGTTACAAAGACAATGCCACTTCCGACGGAACAAACGCCCAGTTCTACAACGAGTTCTGGCGAAACAAAACAGGAAGGACAGCCGCCCCCTTCTGCCCTCACACCTTCAATGCGACATTCCAGATTAATGTCCCCTCCAAAGAACGAGTGGAAATGCAAGTGTTCAATAATCCTAACAGAGCCACATTTTCCTACCTGAAGAAAAGAACTGCTGCAACACTGACTGTGGCCCTATCTGTGGTGAACGTCTCTGGCCTTGTATGCATTGAAGGCCGTGGGACTAAGAATGTGGGTCACAGCACCTGTAGCATTGTAAGGACTTTGAACACTGCCAACCCCCAGCGCTTGTTGCATCACCCAATATGTACTTTGTTTGTGGAACCAAAGCCTACACCTGGCTCCCAAGAAACTGGGGGGCACGTGCTACATCGCCTTTGTTTTGCCACCAACCTACACAGCCCCTGCAGAGCATCATCGAGAAAAGCGTTCTAAAGACATTGATCAAGCAGACTCTGCCTCATCACAGTTCCTCGACGCAGCAAAAGGGCTCGTCCCGCTATGGGGTCCGATGGCAAACAGCCGAGCCATCAGACATCTGTCCCAAGCAGTAGAGACCGCCCTGAACGTCACTGCTGGCATCCTCACCAACAACACTGCTGAGCTCCAAGCGATCCGTCTGGTTACCCTGCAAAATCGCATGGTCCTGGTCGTGCTACTAGCGGACCGTGGAGGAGCATGCCGCATCATCGGTGCCAGCTGCTGGGTATACATTCCTGATAATTCACCTTCTGTCTATGAAGCAATCGAACATCTCCATAGACTATCTTCAGAAATTCATCAAGGATCAGAGACTTGGACAATTGGAAGTTGGCTTTGGGGCATCTTGAAGCAGTGGGGTTGGAAAATATCAATGATTCTCTTGGTCCCAGTATTGACAATATGTGGTTGTTGTTTGGGTATACACTGTATACCACCTTTGTGTTCTCTTTGCATAACTACCTTGCACCCTAAGACTATGGACACTCAGCTAACAAAAACGAGAGTAATGTATGATCAAGAGATACAGGACATTATGGAGATCAAAATAGACTGACAAGCTGGCTAGTTATGTTCAAAGGGGCCACTGTTAAAAGCAAAACGACAATCGTGAACATTACCTGCGCCATCTTGTCTGGTGGAATTCTATGTGCACATAAGTTGCAGTCATTTTAATCTATCACAGCCATTTTGTACTCTGTTGGTCACCTTTGTTTCACCCTGCCCTTACTAGCATCCCTCTGACCCTCTGACCGACCTGGTACGTGTGCTGGGGGCTATAAACTCTATTTGCCGCAACAAACCTCAGCGCCACTTGCTGCCACAAACTCGTTTTTCCTCTCATCTCTGTTTTCAGGCAAACCTTTGGACACTCTACCCCTCACTGCACCTAGTTACACAAACAGGTTCCAAACACCAAAAAGACTCTTGCAACATGATTTATTGCACTGCAAACAGCAAGACTTGTTGTTACCAACAATGGGACCTGTTTTTATCAACAGAACGGACTCTTAGATCTGGCCGGTCTCACATGTTTTAGACCCTGAAGCAAGGTCCAGCTGCAAGATAAGATTGTCTGTTTGACCTGGGTGGGAAGAGAATTACTGTTGGGCTTGTGTGACAACCTGCCCGGGCGGGGACCCCAAGCTTGTGTAAATATGTTGATGAAACCAATGCATTGTGTCAAACCTGTATAAAAGGAAGAGCCAAAGGAGTTATCAGCAGAACACCTCCCTCAGACATCCCGGTGTCTGCAGTTGACGTGATCTCCTCATGAGAAATAAACCTTTTTCTTGTCTTCCAGTTTCCAGCGCTTGCCTCATTATTTTGATAGCGAACCCAAAGTGAATTAGAGGTGGAACCCTGCACCAGGCAGCATTGAGGGTCTTAGAAGACTCGCTGCCTTTCACAAATGGGACACATTTATTTTCACCACCATGGCGTGTGTGGGTGCCTGTACACTTTACTGCACGCATCCAGTTTTCATCCTAAGCACACAATAAACAGTATCCCCTATGGGGAAATGCTTCGGATGCGTAGACTATGCAGTAGAGAGGAAGATCTCAGGCAGGCACAAAATCAATGCAAAGAACGTTTCCTAGCCAGAGGATACTCAGCCTTAACCATAGATGTAGCCATTAGAAAAACAAACCAACTATGTAGGGAAGACCTTTTATCTAAAACCACCATAAAACCTGATCCTAAGTCCACTTCTGAAACTAGCAATCCCAGACTCGTTCTGACGTACAGTAGACAGAGAGAGGACATATGCCGAATTATAAGGAAAAATTGGCATATAATACGCAACGATTCTGCAATGGGAGATCTAATTCCCAAAATCCTACCGTTACGTATAGAAGGGCAACTTCAACAAGTGATTATTTAGTGAAAAGTAGCCCAGAGATTGTTTCAAGTAAGAATTGGCTTTCAGGCCAAAAGGGGTTCAGAAAATGTTTGACTTGCAAAGCTTGCAAGTTAGGCGTTAACAAAAATTCATACTGTACCCCTTTTAGGACTACTCCCACCAATATTTCCAAGTCTTTGACTTGTAAAACTGAATATGCCATCTATGTGTTGGAGTGCTCCTGTGGACTTAAGTACATTGGCAAAACTAAACTGCCAGTCCACAAGAGAGTCCTCCAACACATGAGAGCCATCACCAATTTTGACCCTAGTTACCCAGTTGCTCGCCACTTCAGGGAAGTCCATAACAATCAAATACAAGATCTAAAATATTTTGTTGTGGATTCCATACCACCATTAAGAAGGGGTGGCAATAGAGAGGCTAACCTGAGGAAATTAGAAACTCACTACATTTTAGAGTTTGATAGTAAGAGTCCTAATGGTTTAAATACTACTGAGGACTTATATACGTGGCTCTAAAAGCTCAGGTTGAGAAACTCGGTCTGCAATAACACTTGGTACCATGGTAAAATAAAAAGTGTACAAACAATTTTTCTTACAGTTTAACAATTGAAAGTTAACTGTCAATATAGAATAGCTTGTAGGATTAATCCTAATCAATTTTAGCAAGCTACCTTTTTATTAAATCACGCGCAACCTCTATCATTTCCCGCAAAAGAAAGAAGAAAAAAAATAAATAATTTTTTAATGTTTTTATTAATCAAAACACTATTACATGTTCACTACAAATGGTGTTATTTTAGTTAGCACTTGGCACTTTATATTTAGTATTTTTAACACTGTTCGTATGTAAATATTTTAGATGACTGTTTTGGATGTTTAAGTATAGCAGCTAGACATAAGAGATAACATATTACTGTTAGTAGTTGAGAAGTATTGGTCCCAAAAATGAGTAAAATGTGGAAATTGCAGTAAAACAACAAGTGGAGATGCCTTAGCTGCATAATGTGTACAAGGTGTACACAATGTTTATATTTATATTTATATTTATATTTCATAGTTATGTTTTACCAAAGACCAACTAGATCCTTTTATCTTAATTGTATTTATAGGCCCAAAGTAATAATTTATCCAATATTTTATCGTGTATTTAACAGATATTATTGTGGATACGCATTTTTTCACTGTTAGATAGCATACATAAATTATTGTTACGCTATTTACAAATGAAATTTGTATGTACTTGGCTGCTAAAAAGAAAAAGGTGAATGAGAAAACAGAACGAAAGTCTGTTTTCACTGTCGTCTATTGCACTGTCACTTTAAATAAGGGATTAATGCACTGACATGTCATGTGATCAAGGGCTTCAGAGCCCGAAACACGTCATGGCAACATTTATGCACTTAAAATAAACTGGCACGAAGAAATTGGAGTCCGTTTCTCTTTTTGCAAGTTCCTGAGGGAAAAAAAAGGACTGCA
The DNA here is from genome assembly GCA_963921515.1 of Calotriton arnoldi. Classification (NCBI taxonomy): domain Eukaryota; kingdom Metazoa; phylum Chordata; class Amphibia; order Caudata; family Salamandridae; genus Calotriton; species Calotriton arnoldi. The sequence goes on from CAWUFW010005561.1 coordinate 844,387, forward strand.
AAGCTGGAAAATTGATACATAAACTTCCAAGGCGGCTTACTTGGATCAACGGACCCCCTCTCGCTCCGGGTAACGGGACGTTAAGCCGAATTCGGTTCTCTGATCCGGAAGTACTTAGTTCCGCAAGGAAATGGTCCTGTAACCCCCGGACGGCCAAGCAACCTGCTGACTGCGACAACGAGGAAACGGACGTGTCGAAGGACGCGTACGCATCTGGAAAACGCCGTATGAAGGTAGGGGATGCCGAGATTGTCCGGTGAGAGGTGTGCAGCCAAGCGACTAATTACGGAGCTTGGAAACAATTTTAAAGTGCTATATAATGTCTGCCGACATGTTGCGATCTAGAGAGGAAGCGGCGGATCAAATGTTTACCGAGTGTCCAAGTTCACAATCAATTGTGCAAAAGACTGACACGAGCATACAACAGCCCTCAACATTAAAAGACCTTTACAAGCAATTGGAAAAACTTAGTAAAACCGAACAAGCAAAATGGTGGGAACATAAATCATTGTCCAAATACCTAGAAGTTGGAAGAATCCCACGTGGGCTCCGGATTATGCTCGCCCCGAGCTATGAGAATCCGAATCCTAGTATGCTGCGGGAGTGGGCTGAGAGTAATTTGGAGGCATCTAAAAATTTAATGTGTATCCTTATCAAATATGCGGATATAGACAGAACAGAATTACAACAAAAAATTGACAAAATAAATGCACAAATTGCTCTTCTAGAAAATGGTTCTAATCCTTCCAAACTAAGAGAAGAAATGATGGCACGTTTAAAAAAAGAGGAGGACATAATCAAAAAGCGCAAAACCTTCAAGTTCCAGCGAGATAAAGAGGACTATGAAAAGGGACAGATTTTTACGTTTGCGCGCAAATACGACGCAGTAAAATCGATTCCTAAGGCAGTCCAATTTACTTCAAACCGTGAAAATAGAGGAGGCAATAGCAATGAGATTCCAACAGCATCATCGATGTCAGATTTAAGTTCCGCCGTGGAAAGTGAGTCTGAGGCAGAACAATCGGCAGTCACAACTGACAACTCTGCTCAAAAACTGACACATACGATCGGAGATGAAATCGTTTTTTTACAAGAGGAACGGCGTCAAACCCTATGCCCCAGGATGACAAACATCAGAGGAGGCAGAGGAGGAATGCCAAATGCCGGGAGAGGCGCAGAGCAAGACGCAAGCGAATCCACACGTCCTCAAACGAATATCAACAAAAAACCTATGAGAAGGAATTGGCGGCAGAAGTAAATTTAACAGAATCCAACTCCAATACGATAATCAATCTCTCACAAGTCAATCTAAGTGAGGCAGAAAAACAACTTCTTTCATTGGGCTTATCGTACTGCCCAGAATCGAACTTTGATTATACACAGACTAGGGTGGATGTCTATAAATATATAAGAAAACTCAAACTAAAAAAATTTCATAATTTGAGACCTGCAAGCATAGAACCACCAATACTAAGTCCAACAATCCAGGATATGGCGCACCCTCTTTTGGTATCTGATGTAAATCTATTATGTGATATGCAGGCCCTACAGGATGATGTTTCACTGTCACTTGACTCACAATCTATAGATCACATATTAGCGAATCAATCAATCCAAACGAATGCCATAACTAAAACCAGCTTTAAACCAAAGTCAACCTTTGTCCCGATTCTACCAAGGGATTCCATAGATACATTCAATGAGAACATTCTGATTGAGATAAAGAAATTAAATCATAAAATACAGGCAACAACTAAACATCAAAAAGCGCGCCAACACCAATATCATCAGCTCATTACAAAACTACAATCAGACAACTCCCTGGTTATAAGGAATTCAGACAAAGGGGGAAATGTGGTGCTCTGGCCCAGGGCATTATATTTGGAGGAAGCACTCACGCAACTGAATGACCGATCATACTACAAGATCAGCAACAAAATAACGACGGTTGCAGCACAAAATGAACTGTTTAAACAACTGTTGGCGTGGAAAAGTGCAGGTCTTCTAAATTCAGATGAATACAAATTTCTCAAAAATGATTATCCGGTCATACCTGTGATCTATTTCATACCCAAAATACATAAAAGTATCAGTAAACCACCAGGGAGACCGATAATCTCTGCTAAACAAAGTTTGTTAGAAAATTTATCTATATATATTGACTCATTTCTACAGGACTATGTGAGAGCTCTGCCATCATTTATTAAGGACACCACAGATTTTTTAAGGATTCTACAGGAGTGTCAATGGTGTGAAGATTATCTGTTAATAACTATAGATGTATCTAATTTGTACACGAGCATACACCATAAGGATGGCTTAAGAGCACTAAAACATTTCCTGGATAGGCGACCCATTCAATTCCATAACCATAATAAGATGTTGATAAGTTTGACTGAATTTTGTTTGAACAACAATTACTTCCTGTTCCAGACCCAAATTTACCAACAAGTGAGAGGTGTAGCCATGGGGGCAAGTTTTTCTCCCAGTTTTGCTTGCCTCCATTTGGGATGGTGGGAGGAGATGATTGTTAACATAATATATGGAGATATTCTATCAAAACATGTAATTAAATGGGTCAGATATATAGATGATCTGTTTTTGATATGGCATGGTGATAGAGCGAGTGCAGAGGCGTTTATCACCAATCTAAACAAAAATGACATCAATTTACACCTTACACATAACATCAGTGACTAGTCTGTCTACCTCTTGGATGTGGAGGTATTGGTTGACAATAATCACCTAGAAACACAATTATTTCGCAAACCTACGGCGGGAAACACTTTACTGCACGCATCCAGTTTTCATCCTAAGCACACAATAAACAGTATCCCCTATGGGGAAATGCTTCGGATGCGTAGACTATGCAGTAGAGAGGAAGATCTCAGGCAGGCACAAAATCAATGCAAAGAACGTTTCCTAGCCAGAGGATACTCAGCCTTAACCATAGATGCAGCCATTAGAAAAACAAACCAACTATGTAGGGAAGACCTTTTATCTAAAACCACCATAAAACCTGATCCTAAGTCCACTTCTGAAACTAGCAATCCCAGACTCGTTCTGACGTACAGTAGACAGAGAGAGGACATATGCCGAATTATAAGGAAAAATTGGCATATAATACGCAACGATTCTACAATGGGAGATCTAATCCCCAAAAATCCTACCGTTACGTATAGAAGGGCAACTTCAACAAGTGATTATTTAGTGAAAAGTAGCCCAGAGATTGTTTCAAGTAAGAATTGGCTTTCAGGCCAAAAGGGGTTCAGAAAATGTTTGACTTGCAAAGCTTGCAAGTTAGGCGTTAACAAAAATTCATACTGTACCCCTTTTAGGACTACTCCCACCATTATTTCCAAGTCTTTGACTTGTAAAACTGAATATGCCATCTATGTGTTGGAGTGCTCCTGTGGACTTAAGTACATTGGCAGTACTAAACTGCCAGTCCACAAGAGAGTCCTCCAACACATGAGAGCCATCACCAATTTTGACCCTAGTTACCCAGTTGCTCGCCACTTCAGGGAAGTCCATAACAATCAAATACAAGATCTAAAATATTTTGTTGTGGATTCCATACCACCATTAAGAAGGGGTGGCAATAGAGAGGCTAACCTGAGGAAATTAGAAACTCACTACATTTTAGAGTTTGATAGTAAGAGTCCTAATGGTTTAAATACTACTGAGGACTTATATACGTGGCTCTAAAAGCTCAGGTTGAAAAACTCGGTCTGCAATAACACTTGGTACCATGGTAAAATAAAAAGTGTACAAACAATTTTTCTTACAGTTTAACAATTGAAAGTTAACTGTCAATATAGAATAGCTTGTAGGATTAATCCTAATCAATTTTAGCAAGCTACCTTTTTATTAAATCACACGCAACCTCTATCATTTCCCGCAAAAGAAAGAAAAATAAAAAAATCTTTTTTTAATGTTTTTATTAATCAAAACACTATTACATGTTCACTACAAATGGTGTTATTTTAGTTAGCACTTCAGCACTTTATATTTAGTATTTTTTAACACTGTTCGTATGTAAATATTTTAGACGACTGTTTTGGATGTTTAAGTATAGCAGCTAGACATAAGAGATAACATATTACTGTTAGTAGTTGAGAAGTATTGGTCCCAAAAACGAGTAAAATGTGGAAATTGCAGTAAAACAACAAGGGGAGATGCCTTAGCTGCATAATGTGTACAAGGTGTACACAATGTTTATATTTATATTTATATCAATATTTATATTTCATAGTTATGTTTTACCAAAGACCAACTAGATCCTTTTATCTTAATTGTATTTATAGGCCCAAAGTAATAATTTATCCAATATTTTATCGTGTATTTAACAGATATTATTGTGGATACGCATTTTTTTCACTGTTAGATAGCATACATAAATTATTGTTACGCTATTTACAAATGAAATTTGTATGTACTTTGCTGCTAAAAAGAAAAAGGTGAATGAGAAAACAGAACGAAAGTCTGTTTTCACTGTCGTCTATTGCACTGTCACTTTAAATAAGGGATTAATGCACTGACATGTCATGTGATCAAGGGCTTCAGAGCCCGAAACGCGTCATGGCAACATTTATGCACTTAAAATAAACTGGCAGGAAGAAATTGGAGTCCGTTTCTCTTTTTGCAAGTTCCTGAGGGGAAAAAAAGGACTGCAAAGCTGGAAAATTGATACATATATATATATATTTTATACCAAAGCCCCAGGGGTTTTGAAGGCGCACTCGACAGTACTTGCAAAGCCGTGAGGCTTATTAACTCAGAGAGCCAGCGTTTTCAGGCGAGGTTAAAGTTCTTGTCCTACGCGTTTCAAGGCGACAGCCTCTTCTTCATGGACAGCTAAAGATCTGCACAGATGGCTCCAATCACTTTATTAAGAGCATGCTAAGATCCGCAGTGGATCGTGGTAAGTGCATTAGTATAGTACAGTGCATGCTGGGATCAGAAGGAAAGGATTACCTTGGTAGGTTCCGTGTAGTCTTTATTTAAAAGCATTAATTCGCACTCCAGTGTGCCCCCATCTGTCATGCTGGCTAATTATCTCGCAGGCACTGTGCTGGTTGCGGTAGCTGTCCATGAAGAAGAGGCTGTCGCCTTGAAACGCGTAGGACAAGAACTTTTAACCTCGCCTGAAAACGCTGGCTCTCTGAGTTAATAAGCCTCACGGCTTTGCAAGTACTGTCGAGTGCGCCTTCAAAACCCCTGGGGCTTTGGTGTAAAACATGATGACACGGCTGCCCGGCCGTGGAAGGCTGCACCATTTCCGTCAATGTAAGGAAAGGCTGTGCGGGACAGGAACTATGCCGCTACCGCAACCAGCACAGTGCCTGCGAGATAATTAGCCAGCATGACAGATGGGGGCACACTGGAGTTCGAATTAATGCTTTTAAATAAAGACTACACGGAACCTACCAAGGTAATCATTTCCTTCTGATCCCAGCATGCACTGTACTATACTAATGCACTTACCACGATCCACTGCGGATCTTAGCTTGCTCTTAATAAAGTGATTGGAGCCATCTGTGCAGATCTTTTAGCTGTCCATGAAGAAGAGGCTGTCGCCTTGAAACGCGTAGGACAAGAACTTTTAACCTCGCCTGAAAACGCTGGCTCTCTGAGTTAATAAGCCTCACGGCTTTGCAAGTACTGTCGAGTGCGCCTTCAAAACCCCTGGGGCTTTGGTATAAAACATGATGACACGGCTGCCAGGCCGTGGAAGGCTGCACCATTTCCGTCAATGTAAAGAAAGGCTGTGCGGGACAGGAACTATGCCGCTACCACAACCAGCACAGTGCCTGCGAGATAATTAGCCAGCATGACAGATGGGGGCACACTGGAGTGCGAATTAATGCTTTTAAATAAAGACTACACGGAACCTACCAAGGTAATCCTTTCCTTCTGATCCCAGCATGCACTGTACTATACTAATGCACTTACCACGATCCACTGCGGATCTTAGCATGCTCTTAATAAAGTGATTGGAGCCATCTGTGCAGATCTTTTAGCTGTCCATGAAGAAGAGGCTGTCGCCTTGAAACGCGTAGGACAAGAACTTTTAACCTCGCCTGAAAACGCTGGCTCTCTGAGTTAATAAGCCTCACGGCTTTGCAAGTACTGTCGAGTGCGCCTTCAAAACCCCTTGGGCTTTGGTATAAAACATGATGACACGGCTGCCCGTCCGTGGAAGGCTGCACCATTTCTGTCAATGTAAGGAAAGGCTGTGCGGGACAGGAACTATGCCGCTACCGCAACCAGCACAGTGCCTGCGAGATAATTAGCCAGCATGACAGATGGGGGCACACTGGAGTGCGAATTAATGCTTTTAAATAAAGACTACACGGAACCTACCAAGGTAATCATTTCCTTCTGATCCCAGCATGCACTGTACTATACTAATGCACTTACCACGATCCACTGCGGATCTTAGCATGCTCTTAATAAAGTGATTGGAGCCATCTGTGCAGATCTTTTAGCTGTCCATGAAGAAGAGGCTGTCGCCTTGAAACGCGTAGGACAAGAACTTTTAACCTCGCCTGAAAACGCTGGCTCTCTGAGTTAATAAGCCTCACGGCTTAGCAAGTACTGTCGAGTGCGCCTTCAAAACCCCTGGGGCTTTGGTATAAAATATATATATATATATATATATATATATATATATATATATATATATGGAGAAACCAAACTCCTCGATCACCGGATGCACGGCGAGGAAAGCAGGAACGGACCACAGCGCATTCGTTGCAGTGAAGTTTTATTGCAGGTAAAATATAACAGCAACCACAGTGCAGAGACAAGTGTCCAGCCTGATGCGTTTCGACCGCGTTGCCGCGGTCTTGATATATATATATATATATATAAATTACCTACTGCCGGTTGCCAGTAGGTAGTTATAGTTAGGACCTTGTTTCTATTCAAAAAAGCTTTTTTTCTTTTGCCAATATCTTTGGCGCCGTTTGATGAATCTTCGCGAAATTTTCCAAACTAATGGTTCACTCAGGTAAGCTCCTGTCTTAAAAGTTTCGGGATGATTCATTAAGTGGGGCCGAGAAAAAAGGGGGGTCCCAAAATGCGTTTTCTCCATGTTAATTTCCATAGGAACTTTAGACAAAGCTACAGCCCGAACTGCTGAACGGAATTACACCAAATTTGCCAAAAAGGTAGGTCTTGGTCCAGAAAGCGTGCATTTTTTAAAATGGTGTAAATCCATTCAGTAGTTCCTGAGAAATTCAAAAAATAAAAAAATCGATATCTGAGGGCAGAGGAGGATTTGCGAACCCTCCCGAACACAAGCTTCATTCTGATTGGCTGCCAACACTCCAAAACAAAAAGTGTTGGCAGCCATCTTGTGACTCGGTAAAACAGAGTCACAAGAAAACAGTTAAAAAAAGGATAAAAGTCAAGAAAAGGGGGCATGGTAGAAACACCCTGACCCCCTAGGCCTGCTCAGGGGATCCCACAAGGACCCCCAGGGCCCAAAAAAGCATAAAAAATAAATAAATAGGCAGAACTCGTGCGGGCTCCCGTGCTTCGTTTTCTATAAGCCCTCGGGTGGGCCAGGTCCCGGGGGCAATGCCTAGTTATGTAGCAGGGCCCGTAGGGGCCCCCGCAGCCCTGGGGACCACCACCTCCCCGGGGCTTTGTTTATCATATGTGGGAGGGCACGTGCCCCCTGCAGCCCCGGGGCCGGCCACCTCCTCGGGGCTTTTTTTTCAAAATGCGTGGGGGGCTCCTGCCCCCCCCACGCTGCCCTGGGGCGTGCCACCTCCCCAGGGCATTAAGTTATTTTAGTGCAGGGGGCCTCACGGGCCCCCCAAGCCCCGGGGACCGCCACCTCCCCGGGGCTATAATTTTTTTAGGTCGGGGGGCCTCGCGGGCCTCCCCAAGCCCTGGGGACCACCACCTCCCCGGGGCTATATGATTTAAATGCGGGGGGCCACGTGGCCCCCCTGTAGCCCCAGGGACCGCCACCTCCCTGGGGCTACTTTGAAAAACAAAGTGTGGGGGGCTCGAGCTCCTCCACACTGCCCCGGGGACCACCACCTCCCCGGGGCACTCTTGATTAAAATGCGGGGGTCCGTTGCGGACTCCCAGCCCCGGGGAAAACCACCTCCCCGGGGCTTTAAACAGTTGGGAGGGGGGCCACACGGCCACCCTCCTTGAGCCCTAGATGGCCCTGGGGCCTGCCACCCCCCAGGGCCGGCTCCTGCAATGTCCCGGGGTGCCCACCCCCGGGACATTGCCGTTTGCTATGGGAGGGCGGGAGCACTGCCTCCAGGAAGCCCCACACAGTGGGATTGCTGAGAGGTGGTACGATGCCAAGCCCCTTTTTACACCACTCTGCAAACGCGCCTCTTGGCGCACCGCTGGTGGGGTGATGAGGTCCCCTTGTGTCCTGAGGACCTCAGGACTAAAGTGGACTTCATCCCCCAAGTAGTAGTGTGCCAGGACGCACGTTTGCAGAGTGGTGTAAAAAGGGGGCATGGCCTCTGACCACTCTCAGCAATCCAGCTGTGTGTGGCGTTTTAGAGGTAACAAAAGGGCTAGTTGGCCCCCAGGGACCCTCAGGAGGCAAGGGGACTTCATCCCCCAACCAAGAGCGCACCAGGAGGCACGTTTGCAAAGTGGTGCAGAAAGGGGGCGTGGCCTGTGTCCACCTGTCAGCAATCCCACTATCTGAGGCTTACTGAAGGTGTCAGGTAGGCTAATTGGCCCCTAAGGACCCCCAGCAGTGAAGGGGACTTCACTCCCCATCCAAGAGCGTGCCAGGGAGCGCGTTTGCAGAGTGGTGGGCAAAGGGGGCGTGGCCTGCTATGAAAACTTAGCAATCCTGCTTTGTGGGAGTTACTGGAGGTAATAGGAGGGGTGGTTGGCTCCCAAGGATGTCCTTGGGGGCAACTACCCCTCCTGTTACCTCCAGTAAGTCTCACGCAGTGGGATTGCTAAGTGGTCTTCAGAGGCCACGCCCCCCTTTCTCCAACACTCTGCAAACGCCCGTCCTGGCACTCTACGCATTGGGGGATGAAGTCCACTTTACTTGTGAGAGACTTTGGGGGCCAAAAAGCCCTCCTGGTACCTCCTGTAAGTCCTACGGAGAGGAAATCTTAAGTGTTGGTCGGAGGCCTAGCCCCCTTTCTCCACCACTCTGCAAATGCGACTACTAGTTAAAGAAGCATGTAATAGATCTCGCATTTGCGAGAGTTAGAGCTATTGGCGTTGTAAATGTAAAAGTTTTCTACTAATGTTTTTTGGAGTGGAGTGGTTGTATGCTGTGTGTAGTGAAATTATGTGGTATGTTGTGCAGTGAAATTATGTGGATAGAAAGTATGTGGTATTTAGTGTATAGGAATTAAGTAGAGTGGGATTGTGTGTTATTTTTAGTAATAATGTGGTATAGTAGGCTGTTTTGTGGAGTGGTAAGCTCAAGTTTAGTCTTTCTCGTTGTTATAGAAGCAAAACTATAAACTCAATGAGACAAAAAAAGAAGGAACCACTGAGGAGCACTTCTGGACCTAGACAGAGGTATGAGCAGGGCCACTGGAATTATGCGACTGTTTGGCTGCACCGACTTTAGCACTATTATACATTTTCCGCATTTGCCACATAATCCATCATCTGCTGCATAATCTGCAGATATGAACAAAGAAAAACTTGTTTCTAGCTCAAACGGCTCAAACGTTACCAAAAATGCAGCAACAAGTGTTATAGCGTGCTGGAAGGCCCTTTGCAAACCTAGAATGGTCACCTCTTGTTTATTGCTAAATGTGGGTGTTAAATTGGTACTAATGGTGTGCAAGCCACTCTTGCTTCTTTCTGCGCCTCTCTTGCCTCTTTCTGCATTTCTGTTGCTTCTTTCTGCACTTCTCTTGCTTCTTTCTGCGCCTTTCTTCCTCTTTCTGCACATGTCCTACCTATGTAGGCATAGTTAGAAATTAGCATTTAAAAAACCTTAAAAATTCACTACTGAAACCATAGATTTCAGGGACGTTATAGTTAGAAATTAGCATTTAAAAAACCTTTGAAATTCACTGAAAAAACTTTAGGTTTCCGGGACGTTATAGTTAGAAATTAGGATTTAAAAAACCTTTGAAATTCACTGTAAAAACCATAGGTTTCAGGAACGTTATAGTTAGTTTGACATTTCACTCGTACAAAACCAGAGAAATTAGTCCGTTATAGTTAGTTCAGCTAACTATAACTCGCGCCCCCGCAATGCACTGCTGATGACATCACATATTACATCACTCATGACATGGTCAGTGACATCACTGATGACATCACTGATGACATCTCAAATGACATCACTGATGACATCATCCAGTGACTGAGTGTTTCTAAAAAGTTTAAATATGTTTTATATATATATATATATCAGTATACAAAGGAGGGACTACAGGGCTTTTTCCTCTATCAGTGTCGAGGGAGGTCCAGCATAGGTGCCCTAATTGAAGTATTAGAAGAAGAAGGTTATGCTGTTCCTCAAGAGTGTACAAACAAGGGAAATTGACACCACCCTGAACGTTTAGGTTCAGAGTTGGGAGTCCATTTATTGGATTGTAATGCCCTCACACACCCAATCGGGTGTCATGCTTCATCATCTGGGCTGCTCCTCGTTGGGTCGGCGGTGCAATACCCAACGGGCTCCCTGTAGTAGGGGCACTTTAGCGGAGATCTTTTTCCAATAGCCGTATGGTGAAGTGGGGGTGAGGGGCCAGAACTGTGTAGATGTATGTGTGTGATTTAAAATAAGGTTCAGAGTATCCGTGAAGACAATTTTTAATCAGTGGGTCTCCTACCCTAGTTAAAAATATGAACAATGCGGTGCTTAGCTAAGTGTTATGTCTTAGGTCTAAGCGTCGCTATTGGTGCAAATGAGGTCAACATGTTTCTTGCTCACTGTAAACTTGGAACACTTGGAAACTATCTACACTTAAAATTGCCGACGTGGCAACATACTCACATCAACCGGGTCCGGGTAGATGTGGGTAGGTCGACTCGATACGTGACAACAGCACAAAACTCGTGAGGAACTCCTCTACTTTGACCTGCCGGGTACTGATGCCGCCTAGTTAGCTTACAACAATGGGTAGGACCAGGTCTGACAGGTACACGATTTAGGTAGTTACCTGGTTGATGTGAGTATGTGGCCACATCGCCAATTTTAAGTGTAGATAGTTTCCACAATATAGGTCCTGATGAATCGCATGTAGACTATTACAGTGAGCGAGAAACATGTTGACCTCATTTGCACCAATAGCGACGCTTAGACCTAAGACATAATACTTAGCTAAGCACCGCATTGTTCATATTTTTAACTAGGGTAGGAGACCCACTGATTAAAAATTGTCTTCACGGATACTCTGAACCTTATTTTAAATCACACATACATCTACACAGTTCTGGCCCCTCACCCCCACTTCACCATACGGCTATTGGAAAAAGATCTCTGCTAAAGTGCCCCTACTACAGGGAGCCCGTTGGGTATTGCACCGCTGACCCGACGAGGAGCAGCCCAGATGATGAAGCATGACACCCGATTGGGTATGTGACGGCATTACAATCCAATAAATGGACTCCCAACTCTGAACCTAAACGTTCAGGGTGGTGTCAATTTCCATTGTTCGTACACTCTTGAGGAACAGCATAACCTTCTTCTTCTAATATATATATATATGCCAAAACCTATGTTTTTGTTCAGTGAAAGTATATGATCAAGGTAACGGCTGTTACCGAAACGCGTTATGACTGCCTGAACGTGTAATAAAGATAATTGCGTACCTGAAGTGGAGTTTGTGCCCTTCTATTGCAACCGCAGTGAGGAGGAAGCGAAGGAAGGGCAGACTTTGGTGTTTTGTATATATATATATATATATATATATATGTAGATATATATATATATATATTTGGATAAAGGCGACAAGTGCCTCTGTATTATTATTTGGTCAGACTTTGTCTGGAAAATGCATTTTTTGTTTTGCTGATAACTTTAGTGCTGTTTGATGAAGCTGCTTGAAAATTTCTACTAAATGCCTCCCGGATCCGCTGAACTAACAGCGGAGGATGGTCCTTCTCACATCTGGCGGCCAAAGCTTGGAACAACCTTCCCCTGCACCTCAGGACCGTCCCATCGCTCCGGCAACTCAGGAAAGGACTCAAGACCTGGCTGTTCGAAGGAACAGATCACCACGAGGCACTTAGCATCTCCAGCTCCTTGAGACCCTCACGAGTGATATGCCGCAATTTAATAATCCCTGGTTGATTGAGTCATGATAATCATCTGATTTGGGTTGGACAAGACAAGTATTGTGCAGATGCAGCTGCAGAAAAAATGGCAGAGTGGGATTACACCGACCTCAGCATGAAAGTGCAACTTCACTGAAGGAAGTGCCTTTATTTGGTTAAAGGTAAATCCCTTTGGTAGTTGACAAGAAATGATTGTTATTAAAGTGATTTTCTCCTGAAGAAAAAATTAATAAAGTGATATTGCAGTTATGCACAGGCATTGTTGTGTAAAGTGTTCTCCTAATTCACATGCACTTGACTTGGCATTCACAAACCAATTCCAGGAGTACTCGAGGAAGCATCCGACTCAAAATACAAGCACTTAACATAAGTGTGCATGTTTCAGTGACCACTGCGAATTTGCCACAGACACCTCAACTAAGGCCACACTCCAGAAGTGAGGATTAACAAACGGAAACACGGCGGGCACTTTACGGTGCAAGTGCATACCTTGGATTATTTGCCAAAGAGTTCATTTTTTTCTAAATCTGTTTTGCAAATGATTATTTTGAAAGTTCAGCTTTCATGCTCGCTTTGAAAATGAATGTTGCTAGTATCATAAATGAAACCCTTTAGGCTTTGGGCCTGCTGACAGCAGAACTGCTTCCAACCTTTCAGTCTATAAACAGGCGGGTGTGCACACGTGCGTAGGAAGTGACGTCTCACACGCCCTCTGTACTTCCGCTGTCTTTGTCCACGGTGGGCGATGCATGAGGACGCGCTAGGACCTGATCAGTGCACTCAGGGCCTTATTGTCAGGCGGCAGGCAGAGTACACTTATCGCAGCACACGCCTGTGCAATAAAAACCTTCCAGGGGCTTGCATAGGATGGTGAGCCATTGGTCTAAATTCTGCCAGTGGCAAAAGTAGATTTGTAAGATCCCAAATTGCAGCTGAAAGGATCACGCAGAGGCAGGTTCCGTGAAATAACTTCAGGTTTATTTCAAGGTAGAATAACCCATCCAGGCCCCAGCATCCAGTTTATCCAACAGCTTCAGCTCCTTTCAACAAACACAATCCTATCACCTGGGAGACCAGGACTCAGCTTAGAACCTCTCGTAACCAAGGCAGCATGACATCAGAAGTACACAGGCTTCAGATGCAGCTTAAGATGCCACACACCTTCCCCCGTTAACAAAAGAAAAGAAAGAAAAGAAAAGAAAGGAAACAAGAGAAATGAGAAAGAAAGAAATATAAAGGAAAGACACAAGAGAATAATTAGTACTCAAAAATGAGAAGAAACCTTCAAGACACAAAATCCTTAAGATAACTTGGTCTCTTAACAATCCTAGAGGACAAGCGTGGAGATGCAACAAAAGTATTATTAGCATTCTCACTAACCCCAGAACCTTCACCACAACCAGCCCCTTTACAAACTGAGACCCTATTTAGATTCCAAATTCTGTGATCCTGAGTTTTAACAGCATTTTTGAAAACCTTTATAACCCGTATGGGTTTGGAAAATCTAACCTTGGTACCAGGTTGCCTAATGACAACCAAGTCACCTAGCTTGACCACAGTCTCTTTGGACGAATTCTTAGAGTCAAAATGTATTTTCCTAGAAAAGCACTTGGCTTCCTCTCTCTTACGCCAGTCAGGAAAAACCTTCTCAGGCAAAGAGTTGGAAGCAGCCTCTTCTAGATGTCTGACCCAAGGTGGCTCTACTAAAGTACAAGGAGACCTACCCCTAAAGAGGACAAAAGGTGACTTCCCAGTCGTGCTGTGGGGTGTAAGCCTATAATTCTCAACCTTTCTGAGAACCTCCTCTTTCCAGTTAAGACCAGAGCTTTTCGCCCATGAGATGGACTCCTTCAACACCCTATTAAACCTTTCTACCATTCCATTGGTTTCTGGGTGGTAAAGGGAACACCTCTTGTTTTTTATGCCATGATTTTTAAGAAAAGCCTCCATTTCTCGTGAAACCAACTGCACCCCATTGTCAGTGAGAATAACTTCAGGATAACCCTCTTTGGCCATGAGGGATTCTAAAATTTTTATGACAGACACAGTCTCAATGCTAGACGTAAAACAAACTTCAGGCCACCTTGAAAACAAATCCAAAAGCACCAAAATAAAAATCTGCTGGCCATTAGTATGCACTGGACCCAAAATGTCTAATGCCACTTCTTTCCAGGGACCACGAGGAAGTTCCCTAATCACCATTGGTTGGACCCTTGTGAGCTTAGACTTATCACTTAAGGCACAGACCGTGCAGTCCCTCACAACTCTCTCCACATGCAGATCCATACCTGGCCACCAATAAGAGGATCTCAGCCTCTCCTTAGTCTTTGACATGCCTGAATGTGACTTGTGAGCCAACTCAATCAAAAGTTGACGAAGTTTAAGGGGTGGAACGAGTCTCATTCCACGTAATAGCACACCATCACAAGCAGCTAACTCATCCTTAAGACCCCAAAATTTGGCAGCTTCTTCAGATGCCTGTTTTTTTAATGCCATCCCTTGTGAATGAGAGACAATACCTCTGAGAGAACAGGATCAGTAGATAGCTCAAGGCGCCATTGTTGCTCATCAATGATCCCTTCACCAACCACACACACACGAAGATCAATGTCCTCATAATCCTCATCAACACCATCACCATCACCCTCACTTTCTCCTACCAATCTAGAAAGAGTATCAGCAATACCGTTGTCTACTCCTGGAATGTACTTGATATCAAAGTCATAATCTTGGAGTGCTATGACCCATTTTGTTATCCTCCCACAAATGAGGTCAATCCCTTTTTTAGAGAAAGTTTCACAGAGAGGCTTGTGATCAGTTTTTACCAAGAACCTAGTTCCCCACAAAAATGTCTTCAACTTCTTAATGGCCCAATACACAGCCAATGCTTCTCGTTCGATAATGGAGTAACGAGACTCTGCGTCTTTGAGCCCCCGAGAAAGAAACATAATAGTTTCCAAACCCCCTTCACCTTCCTGTTGGAGAACGGCTCCCAAACCTTTAAGACTTGCATCCGTTGTTACAATGGACGTTCTGGAGGGGTCAAAACTTTTAAGCTTGGGGGCATCACTGAGTCTTCTCTTGAGGAAGTCAAACTCCAGATCACATTCTTTAGACCAAATGAAATACGCACCTTTCCTCAAGAGAGCCCTCATGTGATTACTACTCTCGGCAAAGTTTTCAATAAATTTGTTATAATACTCAATCATCCCTAAGAATTTAAGGAGTTCCTCTCTACAGGAAGGGGCAGACATGTGAGTAATGGTGTCAACCAAATTGGACATTGGGGCTATCCCCTCACCTGAGATCGTGTGTCCCAAGTAATGAATGGAGGACGTGCCAAACTGACACTTCTCAGATTTGATGGTGAGATTAGCATCACTCAATCTTCCTAAAACAACATTAAGGCGGTCATTGTGCTCTTTGTGATCCTTCCCAAATACCAAAATGTCATCTTGGTAGACACAAACCCCTTTACAACCTTTGAGTACCTTCTCCATTATACGCTGAAAAACGGATGCCGCAGACACAAGGCCAAACGGCATCCTTACAAATCTAAAAGTTCCAAAGGGCGTTATGAAAGCTGTTTAGTCTCTTGAAGCTTCATCCAGCTCTATCTGGTGATAGGCTGAAGCTAAGTCAATGGTGCTGAAGACTTTAGCTCCCCCAAGCAAAACTAACAGCTCTGAAATATTTGGGAGAGGATAATGATCCACTACAACGCACTTGTTCAATTGCCTCAAGTCCACACAAAGACGGAGAGACCCATTGGCCTTGCGAGCAGCTACAACAGGGGCCAACCAATCAGTCCCTTCGACTTCCTCGATGATTCCTCCTTGCTTGAGCTTGTCCAATTCCTTGCTCATTTCATCTCTCACAGCCAAGGGAACACTCCTAACTTTGCAGCAAGAGGGCTGAGAGTCAGGGCGGAGATGTATTTCAAGCTTGAAGTCCTTAAGGCACCCAAGTTCATCTCTAAACACATTCGGAAAACTTTGTTTAACTGCAGTTGCTACATCAAGATCAGCTCCAACACTTTGTTTGACAGTAGTTGTCACATCAAGACCCGCTCCAACAACCACTGCATTCACCTCATCCTTAACCTTAATGGGACATTTGCTACTCGGGTCGAGCATAACCCCCAGATCCCCTTGGTGGAACCAGCTGATGATGCTGTCTCCTTTCTCCGAGACGTAGATTTTGCCAGAAGCGTAACGATTTTTATATTCAATGAGACCCACAAAGTAGCCATGCAGTGGAATGGGCTCACCACCATAGGCCAAAGGACGAATGTCCGGTTTCAGCAGAACTGTCTTGTTAGCCAACTTGTTTTGATAAAAGACTCTAGAAACTATGGTGATTTTAGCACCTGAGTCGAACAGAACCTTAGTGGATTCACCTTCAACCAAGATGTCATCTATTGGGCAAACCCTAGATTCCTTTCCAGACTGTACTTGTACAACAATCTGACCACAGACAAAGTCTTCCTCCGGGCTCTCAGCCTCCACACATTTGATGTTAGAAGAGGGCCTCTTAGATTTACAGACAGTGGAGAGATGACCCTTCTTCTTACATTTGGAACATGTGACATTCAATGCTGGACATTTCTTGTCGTTAGCTAAGTGGCCTACTTTGTCACACCTGTAGCATTTGCCTACAAAAGATTTACTTTTGGTCTTGGAAATATTGCTCGAATTAGAAGTACTTTTAGATTCTTCATGAACAACTTGAACAGAAGCTTGCTTATCTTTTTTAAAGTGTTGACACACTTGAGAGAGTGCTCCACCCTCTTCACTACCTGAATTACTTCGTCAAGAGATGGTTCATCCCTCAACCAAAATTCTTCACGAATCTTCTCAATATTGCACCCAAACATAAACTGGTCTCTGATCCTTTCATCAAGCAAAGCAGCGAATTTGCAAGATGAAGCAAGTTTCCTAAGTTGAGTGATGTAGCTTTCAACACTCTCATCATCATTTTGCATCCTTTTAGCGAATTGATACCTTTCTAGTATGGTGCTGACTCTAGGAAGATAGTGTTTATCAAGTTTTTTTATGCAGATCTCAAACTCTTTAAATCTGTACTCTCCACATCAGTTAGTTCTGGAAGGTGATCAAAAACGTCTTGTCCTTCCGACCCTAAACAATGAAGTAAAAGGGAAGATCTACGCTCAGCACTCAGGTTAACTCCACATACCTTTGCATAGCGCTCAAATACTTTTTTCCATTTTTGCCACTTTATGGGTGGCTCACCAGGAGACATCAAAAAGAAAGGAGGCGCTGTTACATTTTGCATGGTTAAGTGGACAGTAAGTAAGAAAGCAATGTAAGAAACTATCCTAAAATATACAATTGTCAAGCAAAACACCAGTTTCAATGTGACACATTAACATTAACATGGATGAACACATAAAAGAAGACCAAATGTTATTGGATACGAGTGTATAACAATAGTTGATAGTTGTAGATTGCAATAATTTTTCAAATTAATGTGAGTGTGTCACAGCAGATGTGGCACACTGAGGTGGATTCAACATCAGATGTAGCACAAATAATATAATGTGCCTCAAGCAGTGCTTCCTTGAACTGTGTGTGTGTCACAGAAGAGGCACACACCTTTATATTAAATAAATGATCAGTGTGTGTGTGTATCACAGATGTGGCACACCACGTAGAAACGAGGAAAGAAGCAATTACTTGTGTGCGTGTCACAGAAGTGGCACGCAAAGTAAACCAGAGGCACTTATGAAATGTGTGCGTGTCACAGAAGTGGCACGCAAGGCAAAACAAAAAGGCATCAGAGGAAAAGCAAGATGGCGGCACGTTGCGTGACCTACGTGCCACCACAGGTCAAAGGTCTTGAGTGAAGCGCAGCGCACAAAGCCAAGAACGTGTGGAAAGGAAGCCAAACGAAGGAGATGCTCTGAGAAGGTTGATGAGCCGAACGTGATGGTAAAGCTCCAAACCACGGCTGAGCTCGCGATGGAAGGCAAGGTAGGAGACGTCAGTTACAAGATTGTTTTCATTTAAAAGCAAGAGCACAGTTCGTCCATAGAAGAGTCCCGCTGGCCCACAACAACACAAAAATAGACCAAAACGGTTCAAAGCATAAGCATATAGTTAAAAGCAAATGGAAAAAAATTCACAGCTGGGAAGCCAGAACCGGAACAACTTGTAGCGTGAATTAGTCCAAGCAGACCCCAACTAAACAAGCAAAGTTTCCATCACATAAGAAAGAGGAAACATATGCGAAGGGACGAGCCCGCGTCGATAAACCATCCCTCAGTTACACAGAAGTGATGAAAAGCGCGGCGAAAGCTCCCAGTCCCTGGGGTGTAAATTTAAACAGTTGAAAGTCATAGAAGGGTGTATGAGTGGCAGAGACCAACAACCCTTGTATAAAAGAATAATCCCGGTAAACAAGTTGAAATAAACACAGTACCTGAGGTAGGAGTGTTCGATCACTACCTATAAACAGGGAAAGAAAAGAAAGCAGTTGAGGGTGTTGAGTTCTTCATCTTGCCTTTCAGCTGCCGACTACGCCAGTGTAAGATCCCAAATTGCAGCTGAAAGGATCACGCAGAGGCAGGTTCAGTGAAATAACTTCATTTTTATTTCAAGGTATAAGAACCCATCCAGGCCCCAGCATCCAGGTCATCCAACAGCTTCAGCTCCTTTCAACAAACACAATCCTATCACCTGGGAGACCAGGACTCAGCTTAGAACCTCTCGTAACCAAGGCAGCATGACATCAGAAGTACACAGGCTTCAGATGCAGCTTAAGATGCCACAAGATTTCTTTTGCCAGAATCGACTCACAGAATTTTGAATAATTAAAGAGTGAAGGAGTGAGAGGTCGGGGTAACAGATCAGCAAGGTTTTACATATTCTATCATTTGTTATTCTTCATTTATCTCAAGGGAGGAGGTGTCAGCAGCGGTGTGCAGCAGAGCACCAGAAAGGATGCGGGTCACTACTTCCACAGAACCAACAAGTCACCAATGCATACACTCATAAACCTAATGACAACAGCTGCACCAGTCCCATGATGGTGCACAGAGGAAGGAGAAAGGTGGATTAAAAGAGGAACATAACAAGCTAAGTGTCGCGGGGGAATCGGAGGGAGGGGAGAAAGACGACAGGTTTAGGAGAATAGGAATGAGGGAGAATTGCAAGGCAAAAGGTTTAGGGAAATGTGAGTTATGAGGAGCTTGAGGTGGAGAAACCTCAGGTTGAAAGGAGCCAAGAGTTATGTGATAGGATTAAAGGCAGACGAGAGGCCAGGGAGAGATGAAAGGGCAAGAGGATAAAGACCATGGAATTCAAGGGGAGGACAGAGGTAGAGAAAATGATAAGAAGGATAGTGAATGGAGAACTTGGAGTGAGAGACCTGAAGTAGAATGGAGTTTAGGGCTTGCTGTAAGAGGAGACCAGAACTAACTTGGATGTGAAGAGATTCTGAGATGAATGGTGGCCTAGGACTGTGCAGTCAGAGGATGATGAGGAGGGGCATTAAAGAGCAAGGATAAAGAGGAAACAGGAGGTCAGCAAAGGAGATTGCTCGGATTTAAAACAAGAACGTGTTTAGTTCTTTGTGAAATTGGAGGAGGAGATCTTTTTTTTTTTTTTTTTGCAGAGTTTTATATAGCGCGAACTTGACCCGAATCGGGTATCAGAGCGCTTTACATAGCACCAGTTATATTACATTAGGACACACATTCATTTATTGCTAGGCATGGGGAGATTAAGTGATTTGCCCAGAATCACAGGATGTTCAGCGTCATTGCTGAGACTTGAACCCAGTTCCCCAGATTCGAGGTCGGACGCCCTAGCCGTTAGGCCAACTCCTCTCCCCAAAGAGAGGAGTTGAGAGCATCACAGGTAAACTGCTTGTGAATTCCAGATGGTAGGAGCAGCACCTGAGAAGAACTGCCTGGCACCTTTGCAGTGGTTAGATTTTTAATAGCAGACTAGGGGCCTGATTTAGATCTCGGCTGACGGGTTTCTCCGTCACAGCTGTAACGGATATCCCGTCCGCCGAAATATAAATCCCATTATTTCCTATGAGATTTATAATTCGGCAGACGGCATAGCCATCACCCTTCTGATGGAGTAACCCATCCACAAAGATCAAAATCAGGCCCTAAGCTTATCAGTAATCCTCAACTTCTTGACGCCAGAGATTTTAAACGAGACACTTATGTAGTCGGGAAGTTGAGTGCGAATGGCTTTCTAAGTGATGCATTTGACCCTAGTCTCATCAGGGTTGGGATACCAGTTCACATATATGTTTCAATAGCAATAGGGTTACCAAACTCAGGGGCAGATTTACAAGCCACTTGCGGCTCCTTGCGCCTCCATTGCGTCCCTTTTTTTGACGCAACGACGGCGCAAACAATGCGGCCAATTTACAACGTGACACATCTAGGGAGATGCGTCACATTGTAAAGTCCTGCGTCACATTATACCTGCGCCAGGTATAATGTATGCAGGGTGGGCGTTTCCACGCAAAAAGCCATGTAGAACTGACGCAGTGATATTTACAACATTTCACTGCGTCACTCTACGCCTTCACTGCGTCAAAATCCCTACGCCTTCTCAGACCAGGCGTAAGGAATGACGCAGGGCTTTTTGAATGGGACTCACCTATCTGTTGTAGCATATTGCTGGAGTTGCGTCACTTTCATGAGCAACTCCAGCAATGCGTCACTTTTGTGCCAACAGATGTGTCAGTATTTCTGACGTATCTGTTAATCCTTGCGCCATGGAGCACTGTATTGTAAATACAGCGCATCCATGGTGGCGCAAGGACATTTGGTACTGGTGCAAGGAAACTGACACATCTTTGCAGATGCGTCAGTTCCTTGAAAATCTGCCCCACAATGTGCCACACGTAGGGCAGCCAAACAGTTTCAAAATGAAGCCTCACAGAAATGCAATCTTGTGGTTCCTGTCCATTGGTAGCGTATTACAAACCAGGAACTTTAGGTGGGCACTGCAAAAAAAATTTATGATATTGATCAATGCTTCCTTTTCTGGCATTGTTCATGTTGCCTTTTGTGTTTTTGGTCTGGGGATGCTGGACATTTCTGAGTTTTTCATGTGTTTGAATCCCACCCACCCACAAGTGTCAAAGCGGGAGGAGCACAATTACTTTATTTCACAATTATCCTTTACAGAATTGTTGAATACGGCTCCTCTTCTTTGGTCACATATATCAATTACAGGATTGGAGCGAATTGTATACAAACTAATAACATCAAAAGAACCTTTAGAATCATAACAGAGCCTCTCTTTCTGAATGGCTGAATAGAAATTACTCTGTAGAAATTGGAGTATTATTTGGGGGCAGCGGGTGAGAACCCAGCTCGAATAATAACCACGATCTTTGTCATGGTGAACCACTAAAGTCACTAAATAAACCTGTGCTTAACTCTCTGGTAGCCTGGGACTAAGAAGTCAGGCTTAATGTAGAGGCAATTTGTAAATAATTTATTTATGCAGCACTCAAATAAAAATAAAGTGAAAACACAACACAAGAAAAATTTCAAGCCAATTTAGAAAAATAGAGTAAAGTTGAATAAACAAAATGACACCAAAATGACAAAAATCTAACAAGTAGAACCAGAGACCAAATGTTGATTCAACATCGACAGCTGCAGCTTTGATGATGTTCCCAGTCTTCGGCAGTTTTCCAGGTACAAAGTTGGCAAGGTTTCTAAGTCCCAGATTTTTCAGCTTGGGGATAGGAGGAGTACACAGTAACATCAGCCAAGGGTAGAGACCGGGGGCACCACTTGGGGGTCAGGAGTAACTCCAAAAGAGGCCAGCAGCATGGTCCATGTCAGGCCCAGGTGGTAATGGTCAGCTGGGCAGTTGCAAGGAAAAGGCCTCTGAAAGCCTGTTGTGTCCCTGCAGCTCAAACAGGAAGTCAGAAAACTGACCCATGAAGTCACTTCTGATGGCTTGGATTCAAGGCAAGCAGGTTCAGCCTTCCTTCAGGTACTTCAGACAGCAGGGCAGTCCTTCTTCTGATTCCTCACAGGTCCAAGTGTTTTTTAAGGAGAAATCTGTGGGGTCCACTTTTATGCCCAGTGCCAGTGTGTGGGCAGAAGGAAAACCTTTGTCCACCCCTTAAACCAGTTCTGGTCAGTTCCTCTACCCCCCTAGGTTTGATGCAATCCTGACTCAAGGTACAAAGGGGAGGAAGGACTAGGTATGAGCTTCATCTTCCTGTGACAATGTTGGCATACTTTGAAGCTCAGAAAGGGGCTGGGCACAGCCCCCAGGCTATTCTGTCAACTGAGAAGTCACCATTCCCACACCCAGAGCCTTTGTCTACTGTCTGGGAGCAATGCACATCTCACTACAGGGGAGCCATCAGGAGTCAGGTGACAGCTGGGCACTGGCAGGAAAGCCTTTCAATTTTAGTCAGGAAAATGACCACTTTCTAAAAGTGTCATATCCAAAACAGTAATATAAAATCTGACTTGACCATTACGTTGGATTTTAAATTACTATCAACATGAGTCCTTGGACCATTTTCTAGCTATACCCAAACTGAATATAGCACATATTTAAGGTAATAGTGTAAACCAGATGTAACCTATCGGAGAGCCAGCCCTGGCACAGTAAAAAATGACTTTTAGGGCTTTCACTGCTAGGCCAAGTAAAACATTAATTATACATGTCTCACTTTTTAAATACCATGCACCTTGTCCTATGGGTATATAGAGCCTTCCTTAAGGGTGACTTGTTTAAAAGGAAGGTTTAGGCCTAGCAAAAGTTTTATTTGACTCAGTCGAAATGACAGTTTAAAACTGCACACCTAGGCTACAGTACTTGGCACAATGAGTGTTGCATCCCACTAGTAGCCTTTATTTTACAGGTCCTGTCTACAATTAGTACCATATATTAGGGACTAAGGGGCATATTCTCAAGAACGTGCGATAAACATCGCCAAAATAGGTTAACGCAAGTTTACATATCGCCGTCTATCGCGGGAAAATAACTAGGGGTGGGCGGAATTTGCGTAGTCGCGCTACGCAAAGCTCCGCGAAACGGTAAAAACTCTCCGCGAGCACGCAGAGAGTTCCGCGAACACGCGGAATTGCTTGTTCCGCCCGTTCGCGATGCTTTTTTCCTGTTCGCGAACGCTGTTTGCGTGCTCGGGGGGAAATATCTCGCAAACACGCATTTTGAAAGGGCGAACAAGCAAAAAATTCCGCGAAGTCGCAGATCGCGGAATTTTTGCCAATTCCGCGTTCTCTGCGGAACGCGAAATTACCCAAATTCCGCAAATTCCGCGAGCGGAACGGAATTTACCACCCAGGCCTAAAAATAACCCCGTGTTAATGTGGCATTCACAACACAGCGGTAACATGCGATAGTACCCCAATAACTCGGCAAATGTCCACGATAACACCACCGGGACGGCGATGAAAATCCAAACCTGAACGCGAACAAAGTTGCGATGGGCCCAATCGCGATAAAAAATCCATCGAGAAGCAGCGCAAGTCAGGCTGCAAAAAGCACAATGAAAGCGGCAACACAAAACACAAACAACTGCGAAGCACCATGGAGGTAGCCGGAGCAAGCACAGAGGACAACCAGAACCCCACAAGCACCACGGAGGACCAGCCTGGGACCTCGGGGTCAGGGAAGGGCAAGGAGAAGAAGAAGAGGAAGACGCGCTACAGTCCGCAGGAAAACAAGATCCTGATCACGGAGGTGATAGAACACCATCAACAACTTTACGTCACCTCCACAGTGTCATTGGCAACTAAAAATACAATATGGCAGTCCATCCTGGACAAGGCGAATGCAGCCGGAGTGCTGAGGAGGACAATGGACGAGTTCAAGAGGCGCTGGAATGATGTGAAGCGCAAGACCAAGCAGAAACCCGCAGACAACCAGAAGGCAGCAATGCAGACTGGAGGTGGGAGTCCAGCACCACAGGAGGAGCTGGATGAGATGGAGGAAATGGTGACCACAGTCATCAGTGTGGAGACGGTGGCAGGAGTTGGGGGACCGGACACTGCTCGACATGACCTGACACAACAGGGTGAGTAACGACCAGGGATTGGGGGACGGGGGGAGATGGGCACAATAGCACACATGCACAATTAAGCAGAGCACATCTGCGGACAAACCATGGCCAAGAGTCACAACACCAACCAAGAGCCCAAGTTACCCAAGTCTGCAACATCACAGCACTGCATAAGCACAGAAGTGGAAGCCACACCGCCTGAAAGGGATAAGGGCCAGCCAAATCAGAACTGAAGGGGCAACTCACCTACAATGCAGCACACACACATAAGAATCAGAGCACCTCAACATCTACAACAATGTTGAAAGAACAGCAACACCAGCACAACAGAACAGAGGACACAACTGCTGCCGCATGTGTGTGGAAAATGGCCATTCGCATGTGGCATAGCAGGAAACTGTGAGATGATAATGTACTAGTACAACCCCACATCCCTGATCGTGTATCAATGCATGTATGGCCGTGACCCATATAGGCAGTGAGACACACATGGTCATGCAAATCAACATTCACCACAGTTGAATACAAGTGAAGGTGCGTAGACTTTATTAGCATATGCGTGTCAGTACGGCCAAGATAAGTGTCACAACATGCAGAACAATGCAGCAGTATGACAGAACCTGGAACGTTGCCAAGCGCCGCTGTCCACTCCGGGGGAGTGCCTCAGAAACACAGGTGTGTGTTTACCCACGTTGTTGTCCGCTCATGTATACGGAGTCCAGGCGAATGCAGCCATGACCACTGTCGTCGTGGGAGATGTGAACAGAACCCCAAGTTCCAACAAGGTGTCGGGACATGTGCAATGTGTCCCAAACTGTTGTGTCTGCAGGTACGTAGTTACACGTCCATGAAAGCTAGTGCAGCTTCGTAGGCAATCATTTCCAACATGAGGTCATCGTCGACTTCATCGGACAGGACGGCGAGGCTCACCATAAGCAGGTCCGGACAGATGTGCTGCGTCCACCCCCTCTCACCAATTAGCACTACAGCCCAATAGGGGAGCGGCTCAATTTACCGACTGCACACGAGGAGTTCTGCAATCTCCCAGGTCCAGCTGCCAGCATGTATGCCAAGTATCCAGGCATACCATAGGCGGGTGTCACGGTGACACTCATGGTCATGGGCCAACAGGGGGCGCACACACATGTCGAAATCCAGTTTGGCTACCGTCCTGTTGGATAGGCAGACATCCATGGACCACTCGAATATGCACGAGCGACAATGCAACACAGGCTGCATGCAGGTGACGTTGGCAAGGCGGAAGCTTAGTCGGTAACTGATCCGCAGGGGAAACAGCGTTTACAACGCTGCTGTTACCACGCAGGTAGGTAACAACGCGGTCGTTACAACGACCGCGTTGTTACCACGCGTGGCTTTACATCGCAAGCCGTTTCTACGACTTGCGCTAGGTGGCGTGCAACACCAGGGAATGTGTTGGATTTTAAGTCCAACACATTCCCTGCTGTTGCGCTAACTGGAGTAGGAATAGTAATTTATACTATTCCTAAGTCCAGCGCGCCATCTAGCACAAGTTGTAGAAACAACTTGCGATGTAAAGCCACGCGTGGTAACAAAGCTGTCGTTGTAATGACCGCGTTGTAACCTACCACGTGGTATTTGCTCGCGTAGTAACGTCATACATTCGATCCGCAGCACTACCAATGGCAGTGCCCCCAGTAAATGCAGCATACGTGCACGGTACAGTTCCACGTGACAGGGGTTGTGCAAGTGTCCGGGATGGTCTGCCATTGCTTTGGTGGCTCTGGCTGAAGCGGCACTGTTCTGACCTGCACCAGTTCTGTGGATGACATGCCACAGCTCGGAGCAATGAGTTGTGTTAGTGTGCAACGGTTGTACACCTGGGTTGATGTGGGAGTAAGTGTGAAGGCCATTCCATGCAAGATGACTTCGAGCAAGGACTTCTGTGTGTGGGGTGTGTATACGTTTGTCGTCCGTCGGGCTGTGCGCAGTGTGGGAGTCATAATCAGCTGCCATAGTATCTGTCAGGGGGTGCCGGGCACATGCAATTCTGAGGTCGGAGGTGCAGATGTGCTTCCGCCTGATAGCTCAGACAAAGGAGCATTCATCCCTAATGTTAGTTTCTCATCTGCTTGCATTCAGGAACTGTGAAGTGGCTTGTTGGGGGTGGGGTGGGATGTGTGTGACTATGGGATCCATGTTCGACATGTCTTGCATGTGGCAAATGAGCGGCATCACTGTGTGTAACGTTGCCTCACAGCTGCTCCTCCCTCCCCCCGAGGCCATCTACTTGTGTGCGCTGTGCGGTTGCATCACTGGCACTCCTAGCGCACACCATTGTCATGCCTGTCTGCGCATGTCCACAAGCCTGACAACGACACTGTGATGTTGGCCGTTGGAGGTGGGCGGCTCCGTGGGTGTAGGCCTGTGGGAAGGATAGGGCGGACACAGATGTAGAGTACATGCCTGGCTGAACTGGCGCTGCTATTAAGGCTAGGCATTTGGCTCATGCTGCGGCAATACAGTTACACACAACACTTGGCATGTATGAGCCAAGACCCCGAGCGGTCTTGCGCTCCTTCATTCCCCCGTTTGTGCGGGCCCGCCCTCCGGGTTCATGCTACATTGCAACATCATCGAATGCGGACTGGCTGGCGCCGACACTACTACAGTGACACACTCATTAGTTACTTCCTTGTCCAGGCCAGACTGAACCACGCCCGGGCAAATCATTCACATCCCTACACTGGCTTGGCGTACGCCGGCCCAGCCCACTACGCTTACGCTTACAGGGGGGGGGACATAGCTACGTGTTCAAGGTCGTACCCACTGCCTGAGGGAGACATGGTTGCGTCCGCTGTCCACAGCACAATGTAATGTGGTAGGGCCCTGGCCCATCATGCATACATAATGACCACACGGACACACATAGGTAGATAGTTGAACTGGCTACAGGCACGTGTGCCCGGCCCCTTTTAATTACCAGGATCACATATCCAGTGACGCCTGTGCTGGATGGGTGTGGGGTGAGTGTGAGCCAGCCCTCAGGGAGTGGTTGGTGCTGGCAACAACTTAAACAGTGGTCACCATTGAAACGGAAACAGAATACACCAACATAACACAAACAACAGCGAAGCACCATGGAGGTAGCCGGAGCAAGTACAGAGGTCACACAATAGTCAATAAGAAGGGGCCATGACTTGTGGTGCACTGAGTTAGTGGCACCTGAAGAGCTGAGCGTGCTCATGTGAAGGAATTGTTAATGATTTGGTCCCTTCGGGATATTCCTGCTGCAGCTGCAGTGGGGTGTGGTACACCTGCCTCATCTTCATCGTCATCGTCCCAGGTCTTCCCCACTACCTCAGGTGACATTTTTGCGTCCGCTGTCCACAGCACAAAACTCAATCATGAAGGGTCCATGTGTTGTGGTGCACAGAGTTAGTGGCACCTGTAGAGCTGAGCAGGGTATCAAGCTGATGATGGCATCCAAGACAGGTGTGAGCAACCTAGATAGGCTGGCTGTGAGACTCCTCCGATTCTGGCAGTTGTTGGTTGGAGGTGGTCCTGGCGGTGGTGGCGGGTGTGCAGCCAGCGATGATGGCGTGTCCTTGCAGGTCAGGATTGGATTTGGTTTATGAGCCCTGCTGACCGCAGTGTAGGCCGGAGGCAGCGGTCAGGAAGGGCACACAGCCATGTGACGATGACTTGTGGTGCACTGAGTTAGTGGCACCTGGAGCGCTCGGCGGGTGCGCGGGCTGCGCTGATGCGTCGTCCGGGCGGCCCGCCCTGGAAGCAATGTCTGTTGCCCACTGGACTCTGCCATAAATGAATCAAGACTCAATTTGATTTGCGAGCCCTGCTGACCGCAGTGTAGGCCGGAGGCAGCGGTCAGCAAGGGCACACAGCCACGTGTCGTCGGCTTGTGTTGAACAGGGTCAGTGGCACCTGGAGCGCTCGGCGGGTGCACAGCCAACGATGAAGCGCCGTCCGTGCGGCCCGCACTGGGTGCAATGTCTGTTAACTAGTGGTTTCCTCCATTGACAGAAATGTGGCACGATTCGAATTGTGGGACCTGCTGGCCACAGTGTAGGACTGAAGCAGTATCCGGCACACACATGACTCCGTGTTGCTGTGCCGCTGGATGCGCTGGGGGCCTGTGTCGCGGAGTCTGGAGGTCACTGCGGCGGACTCGTGGCAGGGTGAGGTGCGCCGCCCTGGCAGACGCGTTGCCCATCACGGAAGAGAACCACGCCCAGGCCCCCGGCCTTTTTATCAGCACTCCTACGCTGGAGTGGCGTACGCCAGCACAGCCCACTGCGCTTACGCTTACAGGGGGGGACGGCACAGCTATATGTCCAAGGTCTTCCCCGCTGCCTGAGGTGACATGTTTGCGTCCACTGTCCACAACACTGCATACCACAGCAGTATGTGTCCACATGGACATGTCTGTTCCCTGCATTCTGTGGTCTGTCCGGCACATCACCGCCACACTTGGCATTGTGTGCATTCTTCTTCATGGGTGAGTTGCCTCCTTCACACATGCTTGGTTCCCACCTCTCCCCACATTCTGCACTTGTGTGGCTGAGGGGCCATACCGTTTTCGGAAGGTCCGCTGTCTTGTCCTACGCTGCCTCGGTGGTAGTCCGGGGGGGGTTCTGGAGGGGGGGGTGGGCCTGGGGGTGGTGGCGGTGGGTGTTGTGGCCCTCTTGGGTCTCCGGGCTGCATGTTCATTGTCTCCATGGCATCTGTGGGTCTTCAGATGTGGCTCTGGGCTGGGCTCCCTTTCATCCTGCAGGTAGTCGTCCTGCTTAGCACCGGCAGAAGGCAGGTGTTAAATCCCTGCTGCTAACGCGCCTTATCGCCTGTTTTTGGGTCGCATCGCAGATCTGGCTGGTCGTTGTGAATATCGCGTAGTGGTGTTTTCGTGTGTTTTTGCACGGGAACGCCTACTCTGCATATCATTAGCGTTAGATGTCGCACTCATCCTTGGCGATGTTTTTTGCGGCAGCTATCGCTGGTAAAGTGGCGATATCAGCAGTTTGCACCAGCTTGTGAATAGGGCGATAAATCTATCGCCACTTTTGCGGCGCTAAAGTGCCGATAAGTCGGCGATAAGTCCCTGAGAATATGCCCTTAAATTGGGAGAGGGTGTGGCCTAACAGCCAGAGCGGTCAACCTCGGAGCTGGGGAACTGTGTTCCAGTCTGCACAGGGACGCTCAGCATCCTGTGATTCTGGGCAAATCACTTAATCTCCCCGTGTCTAACAAAAAAAAAATGTGCCCATCTGTAACGCAACTGGTGCTCATGTACAGCGCTCTTGTACCTTCGGGTCTAGTTCACACTATATAAAACCCCCCCCAAAAAAACATACAAAAAACAAATTAGATATTCCAATTTTACCATGTTCAGGAGGGAGAACTTATGCACTGTTTAGCAGGAGTAAAGTGTGCTGTGAGGTCTAGGGCTAACAAAAATGGGTTCAGCAAGGAAGGCAAAAATCTGGGGGAATACCACCCAAAAGATGATCATTTCCAACAGTGAGCTTTTAGTTTTTGTGAAATCCCTTCTGTCGCATGGGCTCAGAAACATGGGCTCTGATATGTATTTCACTGGAAATCCTGCACACTGCAATACCAGTCGTACATAGGGGCTTATTCACAAGCCCACTGCGCTGCCAGTGCGTCACTTTTTTAGATGCTCCGGCGGCGCAGTGTGCCTGCCCATATTACAAGGCCACATAAAGTCACCCAGCGTGGTTTTTCATAGCCTTGTAAATATGGGCTCCTTTCATGCATTAATCTGCGTGAAAGGGGCATTCCATGGGTGTTGCTGTGGGTGTTCCCACGCAACATCCATGGAACCCGACACATTTCCAGATTTACAAGGTTTCGCAAACCTGGGAATGTGTCAGATTTCTACGCCTCCCCAGGGGAGGCGTAAGTGAGACCCAACAAGGAGAAATACCTTTATTTCTCCTCATTTTTCCTTTTTCTATGTATCCAGCACACTTAGAAACACCTTCCTGCACAAAAGCAATCACCCCTACAACGCAGACACCCTTGCACCATTGCACAAGGGTGCCTGTGTTGGCAAATGGCAGCCCATTGTGCGCCAGTGCAGGAGAAAAGGACAGGAATGCGCCATATCTCATAGATACGGTGCATTCCTGCCATTTTCTTTTGACGTACGGCAGCGCAGCAGGAAGGCTTGCTGCGCTGCTGTGCATCAAAATATTGTAAATGAGGCCCATAGTATTTTAAAAGGTCTTCCATGTGCATTACAACAGATGAGGCACACAGAAGTACATTCACAAAGCTCTCAGACAAGGTGATGTGGAAACAGTCCTCATTCTGTAAGAAAGATCAACCTGGTAGCACAGGTCCGTGGAGCAAAACATATATTTTCAGACTTTAGACAGCCTCAGCAATTACCCCCTGAATTACCAGTAGACCTTGCAAAAATATCTGCTTTCAGTGTGTATGCAATGCATCCTGGGTATTGGTGTTTCTAACTTGATATTCATCGTGTGAAGGATGACCTGCGATCATGCACAGCAGCCAGTAGGGACGAAGGGATCTTTGTTGTTGAGAGTTCATAAGCTTGGTGGTTCCTTAAACCGGTGATTCAGACGCTCTTTGACTTGATACCTGATCAGCTTCTTTCTGAGGGATGGTATCTTAGATTTTTGGTGCAGAGCGTGAGAAGTCACATTTACCAGTCTTTTGTATTTTTGCATTTCTTGATTACAGAATGGCAGTATTGGGGTTTTGTTGTTGCATTGTCCTACTCCTGTGGTTGTGGTACAAGACATGCCAGAAGGTACATCAGTTGTTGCAGCCTTGTAGTGATACAACATTTCTTAAAAACAATGTGGGTTTGGTGAATCAGCCACTGCAGGGTCATCTGGTTATGTGAGATGTGGTGAAGCCCATTAATCTTATGATTAGTGTAGCAGAGAGCGGACCAGGCCTTCTACGGTGGTCGGAAGTCTCTCTGGTGAGCAACACTTTGATATATAAAGAAGTGGGTAGTTCTTTAGAGGCTGCTTTAGGTATGATCTTTTATGGCAAAATGAGTTTTTAATGAAGGATAACCGTCAAGGATTAATTTTGGTGACTTCACACAGCATAGCGTCGCAGGCCAGAAACATCCATTTTCGTCTTGGAGAGTCTGCTTGGAATTTGGACTTTTCTGGAGCTCTTGGTGTGGAGCATACACTCAATCTCTGCCAATTTCAGCTTGAGATGCAAACTTTACTCCAAAACATGGATGAGGACTAAACAGTGCTTGAGGCAATGGATGTCCTTGACTGTGGAGCCTTTCAGAAAAAAATGGCCATTCTTATCATATTGGTGTATCGATTGACAAATGGTGGAGAGAACACAAAAAGTACAACATGAGACAAAGAATGAGACTATAGGATGGACCAGGGTTATTTGCAGAAGTATTTTGTAACCAAGGATTTCATGACGAACATATATTTTTAAACATGTATCTGTTTTCTTTCAAATAACATAGTCTTTCATACAAACATATCTCCTTGCACCTACCTTATAACACCTAAGAGCGAGAATAAGCAAATGGCTTCTTTTTAGTTTAAAGAGCTTTATTGAAGCAAATAAGAACATAGGTACGACATTACAGCAATAGTTATAGAAAAATGGCAAAAACTAACAAACAAAATGTATAATAAGGAGGAATGAAAAATTTAAGATAACTACCAATGTCAAACGAATAAAACCAGAGGATAAAAGCATTAGTGAAAAGTTGTACCTTGAAACAAAATAGCATTTTACATTTTTTGAATAGAGAGAAAGCTAGAAGAAAAGAGAAGAAGAGAAGAAGGAAAAGAAAGGAAAAGAAAAGAAAAGAAAGGAAAAGAAAAGAAAGAAAAAGAGAAGAAAGCAACATCCTTGTCAGATAACATATGTAAGACTAACAAGGTACAATCAATATATTATTTGAAAACGAAGTAGAAACCATACAGTGACTTATAAGAACTATATAAGAGAAAGAAACAAAATACTCATGGTGGTTGATAAACGAAGGAACTGTCTTTGTTATGTAATGCAGATGTGGATAGATAATTGGTGAGTGGAGACCAGAAGGCTTCCTTTCGAAGAAGTTGCTGAGATGTGATGGCAGACGCTCTATCCAGTCTGTGATGATAGCAAAGAAGGTTCCACCAAGCAGAAAAAGAGACCTTGGTGGCATCCTTCCAATTAGATGTAATTACCTGAAAGGCAATAGCAATTAACAAATCCACAAAAATACCCACCCTGCGAGATCCAAACCAATTTGCTGAATTACTTCCCAGGAATATGGAGTAAATATCAAAAGGAAAATTAATAGAGCAAATGGAGGAGATTGATTCACATACCTTGGTCCAAAACCGAATAATGCTGGGGCAAAGAAAAAAGGAATGTATAAATGAGCCAGGGATGTTTTTACAGGACCAGCAGTTCGGGGATAGATCTAAACTATACTTGGAAAGAGATAATGGAGTTAAAAATAACCTCTGGTAAAAATAATAAAGGGTCTGAGTGGTGCTGGCAGTGCAGGAAGTGTGGTGTATGCGTGCCCAAATGGAATTCCATGTGTGAATAGAGAGGGTACGCTGAAAATCAGATTCCCATAAGAGTTCAACTTTACTCTTGGGGCGGTTAGGAGAGGAGAAATGAAGATATTTGTAAATATGAAAGGCCCGAAGGGAAAGAGAGGTGGACAAAGGTTCTAAAATGGGGTCTAAAGCGGAGGGGGGACATTCGGAAAGGATAGAAAA
This sequence comes from Calotriton arnoldi, assembly GCA_963921515.1. NCBI lineage: Eukaryota > Metazoa > Chordata > Amphibia > Caudata > Salamandridae > Calotriton > Calotriton arnoldi. The sequence goes on from CAWUFW010005561.1 coordinate 877,455, forward strand.
CTGATTAGTTAAAAGCAATCTTAAAGAGTCATACCTAAGGAGTGAGGAGACAGGTAGGCCGTACTTAGATTGAACTTCCTGGGGAGAAAGAAAACGCGAACCATGTATTAGATGTTTAACCAGGAAGATCCCCTTATCCGCCCATTTTCTCCAAATAATAGTACGATTAGACAATTTAATGGATTTATTATGCCAGAGAGGTGAGTCTAGAAATATTTGTAGAGGAGTATGGGATTTACGCTTAACCGGATGAAAGGTTGAAATAAATTGTGAAATGGTCGGATAATTAAAAGAACGAGGAGGATGGGTAAAATTAGCTAACGAGGGAAAAGGGAAAGGGTGAATCAAGGATTCCTCCAATCTATGCCAAACAGATGAGGGAATGTCTGCCGAAGAGGACAAATAAGGCAACATTTGACAAACTAAAAAAGGGGAGTGATATTGTCGAAAATTGGGAAAATGAACACCTCCCCGATCCTTAGGAGCAGACAAGAAAGATAAAGAGATACAGGCTTTTCGACCATTCCAGAGAAATTTACTCAAAATACCATTAAGGGTTTTAAAAAATGTTAATGGAAGTTTCACTGGTAGCATGGACAGATAAAAGTTGATAACAGGGAGCATCATCATTTTGATTACGTCCAGTCTACCCCACCATGACAAAAAAAGGGGAGACCATCTTCCTGCCATGTTATTTACTTTTAATAAAACATCTTCCAAATTAAACTGAACCGTTCTCACAATAGAATAAGAATATTTAATTCCCAGGCAAGTGATACTATTGATATTCCATTTGAAATCAGTCCCATCAAACATGCTTTTTAAACAATAATTGTTTAATGGAAGCCCTTCAGATTTAAAAAAAATTTAACTTGTAACCAGACAAGGCGGCACAAGAGGAGAGAAGATCTGTGAAGGCGGGCAAAGAGGTAAAGGGATCAGAAATGTATAGCATAATATCATCCGCATAAGCGGTACATTTAATTTAAATTGCCTTGTGTTTGAAACCACAGAAAGTTGATGAGTGATGAAGAAAAGGTTCAAGAGAGAGGATAAAGAGCAAGGGAGAAAGAGGACAAACTTGACAAGTACCAGGTTGTAAATAAAAATAAGAAGATTGAGATCCATTAACAGAAACTGAGTTGGTTGGGGAGGAATATAACAAATTGATAAGGGACAAGATAGGGGGGCCAAAACCATGCCATTTGAGGGCACGCATCATAAAAAGCCAATGAATACGGTCAAAAGCTTTCTCCGCGTCAAGAGTTATAGCTGCAACAGGGGAGGAACTCTTAGATGCTAGATGAATAATATTAAGAAAAGTTCTAGAATTATCAGCTAAAGTCCTTCCCTTGACGAATCCCGTCTGTTCCGAACCAATCAGGTCTGGAAGTACCTGATTAATACGGAGGGCCAGTACCTTAGCGAACATTTTACAATCTAAATTGATCAATGAAATGGGGCGGTAATTAGCACATAAAGAGGGATCCTTATCTTTCTTTGGAATTAAACAAATCATAGCCTCAAGAAAAGAGCCTCAAGCCTCATTGTGAGAAACAAAGTGTTGAAAAAGAGATAAAAGATGAGACAAAAGGATTTGAGAGAAACAGGAATAAAATTCAGCAGTAAAGCCGTCCGGCCCAGGGGCCTTATCCTTGGGTAACTTAGACAGGGCTGACTTAATCTCAGAAAGGGACATAGCTGTTTCCAATATAGAACAATCAGGAGGGGGGAAGAGCGGGGGGTAGTGAGTCAAAAAATGAATCCAAGGCGGCGTCAGAAAGGGAAGATTCAGGAGTATATAGTGTTTTATAAAAGTCAGTAAAGTATTTCAATATCTCTTCGTCCTTAAGGCGATTAACACCACTATCATCAGTGATTTTAACTATTCTAGATCTTTGGGACTTGATCTTCAAATAATTCGCCAGCAGTTTACCAGTTCTATTGCGCCCGCCATAAAATTTGGAATTAATTTTTAGTAACGTCCCAGAAGCTTCCTCCGTGGATTTTCTGTTAAAATTTAGTTTCGCCTGGACCAGGTTCTTTAGAGTAGCTTCATCATTAGAAGGAAAATAAGCATGCTCCAATTTCTTGATGGAAGACAGAATGGAAGCAGACTCCTTATGATATTGTTTCTTTTTAATAGCTACATAGTCAATAATAAAGCCTCTGGCTGTCGCATTAAAAGCGTCCCAAATAGTATGAAGGGGCATATCAGGATTAGCATTAAAGAGAAAAAATTCTGACACGAAATCTTTAAAGCACCCAATAAAGGTAGGATCTTGATTTGATTTGATTGTTGTATTTGTAGAGCGCGGGCTGTCACTCCGAAAAGAGCATCCTGGCGCTAGTCGGAGGAAAGGTGAGAGGAAGCCACGAGGCCTTATATGAGGGATAGGCAGAAGTCATCAGGAGATCCAAAGATCCAAGTTTTCAGTGCCTTCCTAAACTGAGTCTCAGTTTTTAACATTCTCAGGTGGGTTGGCAAAAGGTTCCATGCCTTTGTTCCCATGGCTGCTACTGTTTTTCCTCCCTTAGTTTTATACCTAAAGCAGGGGGGCTTGAGGAAGTTTGCTGATGAGGACCTAAGGGTCCTTGTCGTGATATAAGGGGTGAATCTGGCTGAGAGGTACGTTGGGCCGAGGTTTAGTGACGCTCTGAAAGTGATTAGGAGAATCTTAAATAGGATTCTCATATGCAGTGGGAGCCAGTGCAGGATTTTTAGAGCTGCGGATGCGGAGGACCTATGTGGTAACTTCAGGACTAAGCGGGCCGCAGCGTGTTGCACCACTTATAGTCTTTTTAGTGTTTGTTTATTGGCTCCCGCCAGGAGGCTGTTGCAGTAGTCTAGGCGCAAGAGGATCAGTGCTACCGCAACTGTTTTCCTTGCAGTGAGGGGGATAAAGTCAATTTTTTTTTAAAGATTTGATGAAGTTGAAGCAGGTCCTCGCTACTGTCAATGCTTGTGGCCGGAAGGAGAGAGCGGTGTAGAATTGCACTCCTAGGTTTTTGGCTGTCTTAACAGTGGTGGGAGGTGGAGTCGCGCCCTCCGGCCACCAAATGCTGGGCTGGAAGGGATTGTCTTTTCCTATCAATAGGATCTTGGTTTACTGAGTTACACCTGAGGTGGTTGTCCCTCATCCATTGGATGACCTTGGTTAGGCATCGTTTAAAATTGAGCCCAGCGTTGGTGGTGTCGTTGTCCAGGGATAAAATCAATTGTGTATCATCTGCATAGGACGTTACATCTATCTCAAATGAAGCTATCAGGGAAAGGAGTGGGGTCATGTATACGTTGAACAACAACGGACTGAGGGATGAGCACTGTGGGACTCCGGTTGCGATGGTACGTTCCGCAGAGAGGAACGTTCCAAGGGACACAGCTTGCCGATGATTGGAGAGAAAGGACTCAATCCATGCCAGTACGGTATTAGTGATGCCATTGGATTTGAGCCTTGTCAGAAGAATACTGTGTGAGATGGTGTCAAACGCGGCAGACATGTCGAGCAAGATCACAACAGCCTTCCTGCCTTTGTCTGCTATGGTTTTTAAAGTGTCCGATATTTCCAGGAGTGCCGATTCTGTGGAGTGCTTGGGACGGAAGCCAGATTGCCGGGGGTGGAGGATCTTGGCAGTTTCAAGGAACTTGGTTAGTTCTTTGTGGACTAGTTTTTCCGTGATTTTGCCCAGCATCGGGAGGAGCAAAATAGGGCGAAGGTTTGAGAGATTGGATGTGTCAATGTTTTTTTTTGTGGTTTTACTATAGCTAGCTTCCAATCGTCTGGAACTATGCCTGAGATTAATGATTGGGTTGACAATGTCTGTGATTTGATGGAGAATCATGGGGGGGCAGGCATCTAGAGGGGAGCCTGATTTACAGGCGGCAATTGCATCCCGTGTCTGCTCCAGCGAGGCTGGTTCAAAGGTTTGGAGTAAGTAAATAATACTGACTTGGTCGGGTTCTAAGTCCCCGTCCTGGTTTTGTACAGGGTCCGTTACAAAATCCTTTTGTATATTCAGGATTTTTTCTTCAAAGAAGATCGAGATTTGGTCACATAAACTCTGAGAGGGCGGAATTTCTTTCTGCAATGCTTTGGGGTTGGTGAAAGACTTTATGACTGAGAAGATGATTTTTTGGTCTTGGTTGGCGTCAAGTATTTTGTTGAAGTAATATTCTTTTTTCGCTAATTTGATATGAGTATGGTAGTGCTTCCTGCTTATTTTAAATGCTTTTTGCTCTGCTGCATCGTAGACTCTTCTCCACTTGCGCTCTTGTTGTTTACATTGGAGATGGAGCTGAGCTAGGGCGGGCGTAAACCAGGGGGCTTTATGGGTTTTTGTTTTTGCATTCTTATTGGGTCGCTCTCGAGGGATAAGTTCATTACTTATTGCGGTCATCCAGATGTGGAAGAGATGTGAGTCTTCTGAGGGTATGCCGGTTAGGACCGGAACACTAGCCTGGGCAGTGGAAGCCAGCTTAGGATTGATGGTTAGTTGTACCCACTTGCGCTTTGGTTGTAAAGGGGCGGTTTGCTTGGCAGGACAGTTCATGATTGGACTTTTAATGGTGAAGGGGATGAGGTCATGGTCTGACCATATCTGTGGAATAGGGGTATCTACAGAAAACCAAGTGAAATTGGAGCAAACACCATCCAATGTATGGCCTGCCTGATGCATCGGAGCATCCACCAATTGGTGCATCCCAAGCGATTCTGTTATTTCCAGGAAGTTGTCCACTTCTGTCTCATTTCTGCATTCTAAGTGGAGATTGAAGTCTCCTAGGATGGTGAAATTGGCATATCTAAGCAAAAAATGACTTAGGGTTTCTCCTAAAGAGTCAAGGAAGGTGGTACTGTAACCGGGTGGCAATAACTATCTTTGAGAAGATAGTTATTAAAGCACCAACGACGGGATTTGGAAGGTAGAGACAGGAGATCTAAATTGATAAAGACGGGAGCATGATCGGAAATAAGAATGGAGCCAATCTCAGCGTGTTTTAGGAAGAAGGTGTGGGCTCCAAAAAATATAGTCAATTCTAGATGTAGAGTTATGAGTGGGAGAATGAAAAGTGAATTCCAAACAGTCGGGGTTAGATATCCTCCAGGCGTCCACCAGGCCTCTCGAAAGTATTGTATTAGCAAAGGTCTTTTGCATTTTGTTGGGAATATACCTAGAGGAAGATTTCCTATCTGTAAAAGGGTCCATGACCTGATTGCAATCCCCACCCACTATGAGATTAGAGTCAGAACATGAGCGAAGAGTGTGTGACATGGATTGCCAAAACTGTGAGTCAATACCTGTGGGACCATAAAGGTTGAGGAGAGAAATGCGGGATCCATTTATGAGAGTATGAAGAAGAAGCCATCTTCCGTCCGTATCCTTTTCCTCGCTTTCAATATTAAGGGAAAGGGACTTATAAAATAGTATAGCCACTCCATTTTTCCTATCTTTGGCTGGGGAATTATAAACATAACCTACCCATTGTTTTTTAAGGGAGTTGACATCCTTGTCATTAAGGTGCGTTCTTGTAACATTGCAATCTTACATTGTAATTTGGAAAGATGCGTAAGCACCCTTTGCTTCTTGACAGGATTACGTAAACCCTTTACATTCCAAGAGATAATTCGAACATTATCAGTCATCACAAGGGGAAAGGGCATTAAACATCACCATGAGTATTATAAAATTGAAAAAAGTTGAAAACTCAGTATGCGAAAATTTAAAGTCAACAAGATTAAAAAATTGAAGTAAAAACAGATAAGAGGAAAGGATTTGAAGGAGATGAAAAGTAGGGATTACAAAAAGGTAGAGAGGAATAGGAGATGGTAAAACCGTGAAAGAAAAAGAAGAAAAGGAGTCAGAAGTCAAAGAAGAAAAGACAGAAAAAGGAAAATACAAAAGGAAAAGAAAAGGAAAGAAGGAAAGGTAAAGAGAGTAAATGATAGAAAAAAAAGGTTGGCATGAAGCCGGGGGACTTCAGTCAAGAATAACGGAATACATATCCAGACAAAAAAGATTATCATATGGAGGCGGGGAGCCGCAAAAGAAGGACAGATGGCAGAGCCAGCGAAGACATCGGGAAACGACAGGAACCAATAGATAGAAAAGTATGAAGAACGGGGAGCCTAGTGAGAGATAACGCAAGGGGAGAGACCGACAACATAAAAAAAAAAACCATAGATTGATATATGTAAAACAGGCAGACAACAGCAATAAGGATATCTGATGGAAGGATGAACACTTACCAAACATTCGGAGTAACTGTGAACATTAGGAGCGGGATGGGAAGGCAGGAGGGAAGGAAACATCAGGGGAATGAGTCTGTACGGGAAAGGAGACATCTGTGGAGAAAAACCAAAGAAGTAGTAAGAAATGGCCTCCAAAGAAGGCGGACAAACTACGGCAGTCAGCAATAACAACAACAAGCCTTAACTAACAACAACAAAAGAAGACTAAGGCCTTCAGAACATTAGAGTGAGAAAAGTTAACTCAGAAAACTTAAGACAGAGCAAGAGGAGACAATTCTCAGGTCCCTCCAAAGTCCATCTCATCTCCTTTATGGCGCGAAATAAATTGTCTTAGATCTTCAGGACGATCAAAAGAGTAGGACCGTTCTTTATGGGTAACTTTAAAAAAGCAAGGATGCACCAGGCCGTATCTGGCATTCATGGAATGAAGAGCCGGGCGAAGAGACAGGAATTCCTTGCGACGAGCAGCAGTGGCGCGGGCCACATCTTGAGAGAAGAAAACTTTTTGACCAGACCATAACATCTGCTTTCTTAACTTTGCCTCTGAGAGGACCATTAACAACTCGGTGTACTCCAGAAATAGAATGATTATCCCTCTGGGACGGCTGACTGACGAGGTAGAAGAAGAACCTCCAGATTTAGGGCCAATGCGATGTGCACGTTGCAGATTGAGAGTAGTGCCGTCCTTGAGACCAACAATTTTAGGAATGTGTGTTTTTAACCCCTTCGCTGCTAGGCCTTTTCCCCTCCTGTGCTAAGCCTTTTTTTGGCTATTTGGGGTAGTGCGCGCTTAGGCCCCTGTAACTTTTTGACCACATAAGGTATCCATGCCAAATTTGCGTCCTTTTTTCTAACATCATGGGGATTGTAAAGGTACCCAGGGTTTGTGGATTCCCCTGGAGGGGACCCAGAAATTAGTCAAAATACAGCTAAATTTTGGTTTTTTGGGGAAAAATGCGAAAAAAGGGCAACAGATGAAAGCGTCTTGATTTTTCCCTGCAAATGGCATCAAAAAGGGGTTGTGGTGCTGAAATCACCATCTTCCCAGCTTTCAGGGACAAGCAGACTTTTGTCAGAAAACCAACTTTTTTACACAGTTTTGGCATTTTTCTGGGACATAGCCTATTTTTGCTATTTTTTGTGCTTTCAACCTCCTTCCAGTTAATGGTAGAAATGGGTAAGAAACCAATAATGGATCCTGAAAAGCCATACATTTCTGAAAAGTAGACAAAATTCTGAATTCAGCAAGGGGTCATTTGTGTAGATCCTTAAAGTTTTCCATATAGAAACTAACAGTTAAATAAAGGAAAAATTGAAAATTAGTTGAAAAAACAGCCATTTGTGTCAACGTTTTCACCTGTAACTTCTTCTAATTATGACAGCTATTTGAAGGCAATATACCGTTATATCCGCTGGACCTTTCTGGTTGTGGGGATATATAGGACTTGTAGGTTCACCAAGAACCCGACGAACCCAGAGCCAATAATTGAGCAGCATCTTGCAATGGTTTTTTATTATGTACCGGGTATATAGCAATTATTTTGGGAAAATGTATACATGGAAAAATTGTTATGAAAGACACCTATGTATTTCTGAAATGGGAACAAAATGTAGATTTTAGAAACAGTAGATATTTGCACATTTCCGAAATTGGGAGTACCCATACTAGCATGAGAATTATAGGTCATTTTTCAAAATGACTTATTTTTTACACATTGTCTTTCATTTGGAAGGCAGAAATGCATCGAAAGTCAATAGGTAATAACAGTTGCTCTACAATTCTGTGTTACCCAAAGTCTCCCGATAAAAATGGTACCTCACTTGTGTGGGTAGCCCTTGTGCCCACAACAGGAAATGGCTCAAAATGCAACGTGGACGTACCACATTTTCTCAATGAAAAATTACCCTTTTTTTGCAAAGTGCCTAGGTGTAGTTTTTGAACCCTAGCACTGCCGGAACCTAGGGAAGCCTAGCAAACCTATACATTTTTGAAAACTAGACACCCAGGGGAATCCAGGATGGGGTGACTTGACTTCCTCCCACCAGGTTCTGTTACCCAGAATCCCTTGCAAACATAAAAAATTGTCAAAAAACCACATTTCCCCACATTTCTGTGGTGGAAAGTTCTGGAATCTGCGTGGGTCCACAAATTTCCACCCACCCCGCGTTCCCCAAAGTCTTACGAGAAAAATGGTACCTCACTTGTGTGGGTCGGCCTAGTGCCTGCGACAGGAAACGGCGCAAAACGCAACGTGGTCACACCTCAATTTCGCAGTGAAAAATGACCCTTTTTGGCAAAGTGCCTAGCTGTAGTTTTTGAACCCTAGCTCTGCCGGCACCTAGGGAAACCTAGCAAATCTATACATTTTTGAAAACTAGCCACCCAGGGGAATCCAGGATGGGGTGACTTGACTGCCTCCCACCAGGTTCTGTTACCCAGAATCCCTTGCAAACATAAAATAATTGTCCAAAAAAACCACGTTTTCCCCACATTTCTGTGGTGGAAAGTTCTGGAATCTGCGTGGATCCACAAATTTCCACCCACCCCGCGTTCCCCAAAGTCTTCCGAGAAAAATGGTACCTCACTTGTGTGGGTCGGCCTAGTGCCTGCGACAGGAAACGGCGCAAAACGCAACGTGGTCACACCTCAATTTCGCAGTGAAAAATGACCCTTTTTGGCAAAGTGCCTAGCTGTAGTTTTTGAACCCTAGCTCTGCCGGCACCTAGGGAAACCTAGCAAACCTATACATTTTTGAAAACTAGACACCCAGGGGAATCCAGGATGGGGTGACTTGACTGCCTCCCACCAGGTTCTGTTACCCAGAATCCCTTGCAAACATAAAAAATTGTCAAAAAACACATTTCCCCCACATTTCTGTGGTGGAAAGTTCTGGAATCTGCGTGGGTCCACAAATTTCCACCCACCCCGCGTTCCCCAAAGTCTTACGAGAAAAATGGTACCTCACTTGTGTGGGTCGGCCTAGTGCCTGCGACAGGAAACGGCGCAAAACGCAACGTGGTCACACCTCAATTTCGCAGTGAAAAATGACCCTTTTTTGGCAAAGTGCCTAGCTGTAGTTTTTGAACCCTAGCTCTACCGGCACCTAGGGAAACCTAGCAAACCTATACATTTTTAAAACTAGACACCCAGGGGAATCCAGGATGGGGTGACTTGACTGCCTCCCACCAGGTTCTGTTACCCAGAATCCCTTGCAAACATAAAAAATTGTCAAAAAAACACATTTTCCCCACATTTCTGTGGTGGAAAGTTCTGGAATCTGCGTGGATCCACAAATTTCCACCCACCCCGCGTTCCCCAAAGTCTTCCGAGAAAAATGGTACCTCACTTGTGTGGGTCGGCCTAGTGCCTGCGACAGGAAACGGCGCAAAACGCAACGTGGTCACACCTCAATTTTGCAGTGAAAAATGACCCTTTTTGGCAAAGTGCCTAGCTGTAGTTTTTGAACCCTACCTCTGCCGGCACCTAGAGACACCTAGCAAACCTATACATTTTTGAAAACTAGACACCCAGGGGAATCCAGGATGGGGTGACTTGACTGCCTCCCACCAGGTTCTGTTACCCAGAATCCCTTGCAAACATAAAAATTGTCAAAAAAACCACATTTTCCCCACATTTCTGTGGTGGAAAGTTCTGGAATCTGCGTGGATCCACAAATTTCCACCCACCCCGCGTTCCCCAAAGTCTTACGAGAAAAATGGTACCTCACTTGTGTGGGTCGGCATAGTGCCTGCGACAGGAAACGGCGCAAAACGCAATGTGGTCACACCTCAATTTCGCAGTGAAAAATGACCCTTTTTGGCAAAGTGCCTAGCTGTAGTTTTTGAACCCTAGCTCTGCCGGCACCTAGGGAAACCTAGCAAACCTATACATTTTTGAAAACTAGACACCCAGGGGAATCCAGGATGGGGTGACTTGACTGCCTCCCACCAGGTTCTGTTACCCAGAATCCCTTGCAAACATAAAAAATTGTCAAAAAAACACATTTTCCCCACATTTCTGTGGTGGAAAGTTCTGGAATCTGCGTGGATCCACAAATTTCCACCCACCCCGCGTTCCCCAAAGTCTTACGAGAAAAATGGTACCTCACTTGTGTGGGTAGGCCTAGTGCCTGCGACAGGAAACGGCGCAAAACGCAATGTGGTCACACCTCAATTTCGCAGTGAAAAATGACCCTTTTTTGGCAAAGTGCCTAGCTGTAGTTTTTGAACCCTAGCTCTGCCGGCACCTAGGGAAACCTAGCAAACCTATACATTTTTGAAAACTAGACACCCAGGGAATCCAGGATGGGGTGACTGGACTGCCTCCCACCAGGTTCTGTTACCCAGAATCCCTTGCAAACCTAAAAACTGTCAAAAAAACCACATTTTCCCCACATTTCTGTGGTGGAAAGTTCTGGAATCTGCGTGGATCCACAAATTTCCACCGACCCCGAGTTCCCCAAAGTCTTCTGAGAAAAATGGTACCTCACTTGTGTGGGTCGGCCTAGTGCCCGCGACAGGAAACGGCGCAAAACGCAACGTGGTCACACCTCAATTTCGCAGTGAAAAATGACCATCTTTTGGCAAAGTGCCTAGCTGTAGTTTGTGAACCCTAGCTCTGCCGGCACCTAGGAAACCTACCAAACACACACATTTCTGAAAAGTAGACACCCGGGGGCTTCCAGGGAGGTATGGCTTGCGTGGATCCCCCAACGTTTCCTTACCCAGAATCCCCTGCAAACCTCAATTTTAGCTGAAAAAATCACTTTTTTCACACATTTGTGTGTGGGAAAGTGTGGCATCACTGGCCTCACACAAATGTCCTACCACCCAGCGTTCCCCCAGGTCTCCCGATAAAAATGGTGCCTCACTTGTGTGGGAGGCCCAAGTACCCGCGACAGGCAAGGGCCCACAACGTAGTGAGGCGACCTCAAAATGGCCTTTCACAAAACTACCTGGTTTTGCAAGGGGGTCACCTGGGTTTTTGGCCCCGTGCTCGGCGGCCATCTAGGGAAACCTACCAAACCCACACATTTCTGAAAAGTAGACACCCGGGGGCTTCCAGGGAGGTATGGCTTGCGTGGATCCCCCAACGTTTCCTTACCCAGAATCCCCTGCAAACCTCAATTTTAGCTGAAAAAAATCACTTTTTTCACACATTTCTGTGTGGGAAAGTGTGGCATCACTGGCCTCACACAAATTTCCTACCACCCAGCGTTCCCCAGGTCTCCCGATAAAAATGGTGCCTCACTTGTGTGGGAGGCCCAAGTACCCGCGACAGGCAAGGGCCCACAACGTAGTGAGGCGACCTCAAAATGGCCTTTCACAAAACGACCTGGTTTTGCAAGGGGGTCACCTGGGTTTTTGGCCCCGTGCTCGGTGGCCATCTAGGAAACCTACCAAACCCACACATTTCTGAAAAGTAGACACCCAGGGGCTTCCAGGGAGGTATGGCTTGCGGGGATCCACCAACGTTTCCTTACCCAGAATCCCCTGCAAACCTCAATTTTAGCTGAAAAAAATCACTTTTTCACACATTTCTGTGTGTGGAAAGTGTGGCATCACTGGCCTCACACAAATTTCCTACCACCCAGCGTTCCCCCAGGTCTCCCGATAAAAATGGTGCCTCACTTGTGTGGGAGGCCCAAGTACCCACGACAGGCAAGGGCCCACAACGTAGTGAGGCGACCTCAAAATGGCCTTTCACAAAACGACCTGGTTTTGCAAGGGGTCACCTGGGTTTTTGGACCCGTAGCTCGGTGGCCATCTAGGGAAACCTACCAAACCCACACATTTCTGAAAAGTAGACACCCGGGGCTTCCAGGGAGGTATGGCTTGCGTGGATCCCCCAACGTTTCCTTACCCAGAATCCCCTGCAAACCTCAATTTTAGCTGAAAAAATCACTTTTTCACACATTTGTGTGTGGGAAAGTGTGGCATCACTGGCCTCACACAAATGTCCTACCACCCAGCGTTCCCCCAGGTCTCCCGATAAAAATGGTGCCTCACTTGTGTGGGAGGCCCAAGTACCCGCGACAGGCAAGGGCCCACAACGTAGTGAGGCGACCTCAAAATGGCCTTTCACAAAACTACCTGGTTTTGCAAGGGAGTCACCTGGGTTTTGGCCCCGTGCTCGGTGGCCATCTAGGCAAACCTACCAAACCCACACATTTCTGAAAAGTAGACACCGGGGGCTTCCAGGGAGGTATGGCTTGCGTGGATCCACCAACGTTTCCTTACCCAGAATCCCCTGCAAACCTCAATTTTAGCTGAAAAAAATCACTTTTTCACACATTTTTGTGTGGGAAAGTGTGGCATCACTGGCCTCACACAAATTTCCTACCACCCAGCGTTCCCCCAGGTCTCCCGATAAAAATGGTGCCTCACTTGTGTGGGAGGCCCAAGTACCCGCGACAGGCAAGGGCCCACAACGTAGTGAGGCGACCTCAAAATGGCCTTTCACAAAGCGACCTGGTTTTGCAAGGGGTCACCTGGGTTTTGGCCCCGTGCTCGGTGGCCATCTAGGGAAACCTACCAAACCCACACATTTCTGAAAAGTAGACACCCGGGGCTTCCAGGAGGTATGGCTTGCGTGGATCCCCCAACGTTTCCTTACCCAGAATCCCCTGCAAACCTCAATTTTAGCTGAAAAAATCACTTTTTCACACATTTTTGTGTGGGAAAGTGTGGCATCACTGGCCTCACACAAATTTCCTACCACCCAGCGTTCCCCAGGTCTCCCGATAAAAATGGTGCCTCACTTGTGTGGGAGGCCCAAGTACCGCGACAGGCAAGGGCCCACAACGTAGTGAGGCGACCTCAAAATGGCCTTTCACAAAACGACCTGGTTTTGCAAGGGGGTCACCTGGGTTTTGGCCCCGTGCTCGGTGGCCATCTAGGAAACCTACCAAACCCACACATTTCTGAAAAGTAGACACCCGGGGCTTCCAGGGAGGTATGGCTTGCGTGGATCCCCCAACGTTTCCTTACCCAGAATCCCCTGCAAACCTCAATTTTAGCTGAAAGAAATCACTTTTTTCACACATTTTTGTGTGGGAAAGTGTGGCATCACTGGCCTCACACAAATTTCCTACCACCCAGCGTTCCTCCAGGTCTCCCGATAAAAATGGTGCCTCACTTGTGTGGGAGGCCCAAGTACCCGCGACAGGCAAGGGCCCACAACGTATTGAGGCGACATCAAAATTGCCTATCACAAAATGTTTTGGGCCCTTGCCTGTCGCGGTACTTGGGCCTCCCACCCGAGTGAGGCACCATTTTTATCGGGAGACCTGGGGAACGCTGGGTGGTAGGGAATTTGTGTCAGCCCCGTGATGCCACAACTTTACCACACAAAAATGTGTGAAAAAGTGATTTTTTCAGCCAAATTTCAGGTTTGCAGGGGATTCTGGGTATGAAAACGTTGGGGGATCCACGCAAGCCATACCTCCCTGGAATCCCCGGGTGTCTACTTTTCAGAAATGTGTAGGTTTGGTAGGTTTCCGTAGGTGGCCGCTGAGCCCGGGCCAAAACGTCATGGGACCCCCTTGCAAAACCAGGTCGTTTTGTGATAGGCCATTTTGAGGTCGCCTCAATACGTTGTGGGCCCTTGCCTGTCGCGGGTACTTGGGCCTCCCACCCGAGTGAGGCACCATTTTTATCGGGAGACCTGGGGGAACGCTGGGTGGTAGGAAATTTGTGTCAGCCCCATGATTCCACAACTTTACCACACAAAAATGTGCGAAAAAGTGATTTTTTGAGCAAAATATCAGGTTTGCAGGGGATTCTGGGTAAGAAAACGTTGGTGGATCCACGCAAGCCATACCTCCCTGGAATCCCCGGTGTCTACTTTTCAGAAATGTGTAGGTTTGGTAGGTTTCCTAGGTGGCCGCCGAGCCCCGAGCCAAAACGTCATGGGACCCCCTTGCAAAACCAGGTAGTTTTGTGATAGGCCATTTTGAGGTCGCCTCAATACGTTGTGGGCCCTTGCCTGTCGCGGGTACTTGGGCCTCCCACCCGAGTGAGGCACCATTTTTATCGTGAGACCTGGGGAACGCTGGGTGGTAGGAAATTTGTGTCAATCCCATGATTCCACAACTTTACCACACAAAAATGTGCGAAAAAGTGATTTTTTCAGCAAAATATCAGGTTTGCAGGGGATTCTGGGTAAGAAAACGTTGGTGGATCCACGCAAGCCATACCTCCCTGGAATCCCCGGGTGTCTACTTTTCAGAAATGTGTAGATTTGGTAGGTTTCCTAGGTGGCCGCCGAGCCCCGGGCCAAAACGTCATGGGACCCCCTTGCAAAACCAGGTAGTTTTGTGATAGGCCATTTTGAGGTCGCCTCAATACGTTGTGGGCCCTTGCCTGTCGCGGGTACTTGGGCCTCCCACCCGAGTGAGGCACCATTTTTATCGGGAGACCTGGGGAACGCTGGGTGGTAGGAAATTTGTGTCAATCCCATGATTCCACAACTTTACCACACAAAAATGTGCGAAAAAGTGAATTTTTTCAGCAAAATTTCAGGTTTGCAGGGGATTCTGGGTAGGAAAACATTGGGGGACCCACGCAAGCCATACCTCGCTGGACTCCCAGAGTGTCTAGGTTTCAGAAATGTGTGGGTTTGGTAGGTTTCCTAAGATGGCCGCCGAGCCCAGGGCCAAAACCTCACTGGTGTGGGTGGTTCAAGTACCCTCAACAGGCAAGGGCCCAAAACGTATTGAGGAGACATCAAAATGATCTATCACAAAACAAGCTGGTTTTGCAAGGGAGTCACCTGGGTTTTGGCCCCGGGCTCGGCGGCCATCTTGGGAAACCTACCAAAGCCACACATTTCTGAAAACTAGACACCCGGGGAGTCCAGCGAGGTATGGCTTGCGTGGATCCCCCAACGCTTTCCTACCCAGAATGCCCTGCAAACCTCAAATTTAGCTGAAAAAAATCACTTTTCTCTCCAATTTCTGTGTGGGAAAGTTATGGAATCTACGTGGATCCACAAATTTCCTACAACACAGTGTTCCCCCATGTCTCCCGATAAAATGATACCTCACTCGCATGGGTGGGTCAAGTACCCACGACAGGAAAGGGCCCAAAACCTATTGAGGCGACATCAAAATTACCTATCACAAAACAACCTGGTTTTGCAAGGGGGGTCCCATGAGTTTTTGGCCCTGGGCTCCGGGGCCATCTAGGGAAACCTACCAAACCCACACATTTCTGAAAACTAGACACCTGGGGAGTCCAGCGAGGTATGGCTCGCGTGGGTCCCCCAACTTTTTCCTACCCAGAATCCCCTGCAAACCTCAAATTTAGCTGAAAAAAATCACTTTTTCTCAAATTTCTATGTGGGAAAGTTCTGGAATCTACGTGGATCCATAAATTTCCTCCCACCCAGTGTTCCCCCAGGTCTCCTCATAAAAATGATACCTCACTTGCGTGGGTGGGTCAAGTACCCGCGACAGAAAAGGGCCCAAAACCTATTGAGGCGACATCAAAATTACTTATCACAAAACAACCTGGTTTTGCAAGGGGGTCCCAGGAGTTTTTGGCCCTGGGCTCGGCGGCCATCTTGGGAAACTACCAAACCCAAACATTTCTGAAAGCTAGACACCCGGGGAGTCCAGCGAGGTATGGCTTGCGTGGGTCCCACAACGTTTTCCTACCCAGAATCCCTGCAAACCTCAAATTTAGCTGAAAAAATCACTTTTTCCATACATTTTGCGTGGGATCACCGTGCCGGCACAAATGTCCTACCACCCAGCGTTCCCCTTGTTCTCCCGAGTAAAATGATACCTCACTTGTGTGGGTGGGCCAAAGGCCTGTGACTGGGAAGAGCCCAAAACATAGGGATTTAGGGTATAGCACCGAGAATTCTAAGCGCTATATTTTTTTAAAAATACGTTTTTAGCCAGTTCTGCTTTGGACACCCACACAAGTGAGGTATCATTTTACTCGGGGAACAAGGGCAACGCTGGGTGGTAGGACATTTGTGCCAGCACGGTGATTCCACGCAAAAATATGTGGAAAATATGGTTTTTTCAGCTAAATTTGAGGGTTGCAGGGGATTCTGGGTAGGGAAACGTTGGGGGATCCACGCAAGCCATACCTCATTGGACTCCCCAGGGTGTCTAGTTTTCAGAAATGTGTGGGATTGGTAGGTTTCCCTAGATGGCGGCGAGCCCGGGGCCAAAAACCAGGTGCCCCCCAAAACCAGGTAGTTTTGTTATAGGTAGTTTTGAAGTCTCCACAATACGATTTGGGCCATTTCCTGTTTCAGCCACTATGCCTACCCACACAAGTGAGGTACCATTTTTATCGGGAGCCCTGGGGGAACGCAGGGTGGTAGGAAATTTGTGGATCCACGCAGATTCCAGAACTTTCCCACACAGAAATTTGAGTAAAAAGTGATTTTTTCTGCTAAATTTGAGGTTTGCAGGGCATTCTGGGTAGGAAAACGTTTGGGGACCCATGCAAGCCATACCTCGCTGGACTCCCCAGGTGTCTAGTTTTCAGAAATGTGTGGGTTTGGTAGGTTCCCAAGATGGCCGCTGAGGCCGGGCCAATAACCCAGGTGACCCCCTTGCAAAACCAGGTTGTTTTGTGATAGATAATTTTGATGTCTCCTCAATACGTTCTGGGCCCTTGCCTGTCGCGGGTACTTGACCCACCCACGCGAGTGAGGTATCATTTTTATCGGGAGACCTGGGGAAAGCTGGGTGGTAGGAAATTTGTGGATCCACGTAGATTCCAGAACTTTCCCACACAGAAATTGGAGAAAAACGTGATTTTTTCAGCTAAATTTGAGGTTTGCAGGGTATTCTGGGTAAGAAACTTTTGGAGGACCCACGCAAGCCATACCTCGCTGGACTCCTCCGGGTGTCTAGTTTTCAGAAATGTGTGGGTTGGGTAGGTTTCCCTAGATGGCCGTTGAGCCCGGGGCCAAAAACTCATGGGACCCCCTTGCAAAACCAGGTTGGTTTGTGATAGGTAATTTTGATGTCGCCTCAATAGGTTTTGGGCTCTTGCCTGTCGCGGGTACTTGACCCATCCACACAAGTGAGGTACCATTTTTCACGGAAGACTTTGGGGGACGCGGGGTGGGTGGAATTTTGTACATCCACGCAGATTCCAGAACTTTCCACCACAGAAATGTGAGGAAAATGTGTTTTTTTGGACATATTTTTAGGTTTGCAAGGGATTCTGGGTAACAGATCCTGGTGAGAGCCAGTCAAGTCACCCCATCCTGGATTCCCCTGGGTGTCTAGTTTTCAAAAATGTATAGGTTTGCTAGGTTTCCCTAGGTGCTGGCAGTGTTAGGGTTCAAAATCTACAGCTAAGCACTTTGCAAAAAAAGGGTCCGTTTTCACTGTGAAAATGTGGTGTGTCCACGTTGCGTTTGGGCCGTTTCCTGTCGCGGGCACTAGGCCTACCCACACATGCGAGGTGCCATTTTTCTCGGAAGACTTTGGGGAACGCGGGATGGGTGGAAATTTGTGGATCCACGCAGATTCCAGAACTTTCCACCACAGAAATGTGAGGAAAATGTGTTTTTTTGACAAATGTTTCGGTTTGCAAGGGATTCTGGGTAACAGAACCTGGTGAGAGCCAGTCAAGTCACCCAATCCTGGATTCCCCTGGGTATCTAGTCTTCAAAAATGTATAGGTTTGCTAGGTTTCCCTAGGTGCCGGCAGAGTTAGGGTTCAAAATCTACAGCTAGGCACTTTGCAAAAAAAGTCAGTGCCTAGTGGGCTTTCTGCCGCCCTGGGGAGGGGGAAATCAGGGCTATTGCCCCGATATGCCCCCGAGGGGGCAGAAAGACTGTGGCTATTCTTTTGGGGGTCGGGGGCATTGGGATGCCTATTCTGGGCAGCCCCCACCCCTCCGTATAAAAAAGCCAGCATAATCGCTGGCACATAGTGGGCTTTCTGCCCCCGGGGGCAGATCAGGGGCTACTGCCCCCATCTGCCTCCTGGGAGGGGCAGAAAGACAGTGACATCTTTTTTGGGGTGGGTGGGGGCATTGGCATGTCCATTCTTGGCAGCCCCCACCCCGAACTTTGTAAAAAAAAAAATCCCTGGTGGCTAGTGGGCTTTCTGCCCCCGGGGGCAGATAAGGTGCTATTGCCCCATCTGCCTCCCAGGGGGGCAGAAAGACTGTAGCATTTTTTTGGGGTGGGGCATTGACATGCCCATTCTGGGCAGCCCCCACCCCTACCTATATATAAAAAAATCCCTGGCGCTTAGTGGGCTTTCTGCCCCCTCCCGGGGGGCAGATCAGGGGCTATTGCCCCCATCTGCCTCCTGGGGGGCAGAAAGTTTTTTTTTCTTTGGGGGGTAGGGTGGGGGCATTTGCATGCCCATTCTGGGCAGCCCCCACCCCGGGCCTATAAAAAAATAATCCCTGGCATCTAGGGTATTTCTGAACCCCGGGTGGGGGCAGATTGGTGGCCACTGCCACCATCTGCCCCCCGGTGGGGCAGAAAGACTGGAATTTCATGGGGGAGGGGTGGGGGCATTGGCATGCCCATCTTGGGCAACCCCCACCCCTAAATGTATCGAGGGGAAAAAACCCTGGTGTCTAGTGGGCTTTCTGCCCCCGGGGGCAGATTGGGGGCTACTGCCCCCATCTGCCCCCCAGGAGGGGCAGAAAGACTGTACCTTTGCGGCGGGGTGGGGTGGGGGCATTGGCATGCCCATATTGGGCAGCCCCCACCCCAAATTATAATTAAAAAAAATCCCTGGTATCTAGTGGGCTTTCTGCCCCCGGGGGCAGATTGGGGGCTACTGCCCCCATCTGCCCCCCAGGAGGGGCAGAAAGACTGTACCTTTGCGGCGGGGTGGGGTGTGGGCATTGGCATGCCCATATTGGGCAGCCCCACCCCCAACTATAATTTAAAAAAAATCCCTGGTATCTAGTGGGCTTTCTGCCCCTCGGGGGCAGATTGGGGGCTACTGCCCCATCTGCCCCCAGGGGGGCAGAAAGACTAATTTTGTGGCCGGGGGGTGGGGGCATCGGCATGCCCGTTTGGGCAGCCCCCACCCCTAACTATAATTTAAATAAAAATCCCTGGTGTCTAGTGGGCTTTCTACCCCCGGGAGCAGATTGGGGGCTACTGCTCCCATCTACCCCCAGGGGGGCAGAAAGACTAATCCTGGCAAATATTTTATGGGGGAGCAAAGGCCCTTGCCCAAGGGGCCGCTCCCCCCTCCCTGGTGCCTAGTGGATGGATCCCTGCTTGGGGATCGCCCTCCTGGGGTGATCCCCAAGCAGGGATCCACTAGCGAGGGGTACCATTGGAAAGGGGAGATTCTCCCTTTCCAACGATACCTCTCCTGAGTTTCTACGTGCTCAGGGGGCTGAGATAGCCCCTGAGCACGTAGAAACTGAAACTGAAATGAGCCTCTTGGCTCATTTCAGTTTCAGTTTCACTGAAATGACATCAGCGCGACGTGCGCGCCGATCGTCATTTCAGGGAAACCAGGGGGCCTCGGGAGCTGGGAAGCTCTTCCCCAGCTCCCGAGGCTTTAGGGGATTAAGGGAATCCCTCTGGTGCCCGCACCAGAGGGATTTCCTGCCCTGGGTTCCATGACGAGCTGGACTCGTCATGAGCACACGAGCACTGTGTGCCATGACGAGTCCAGCTCGTCATGAGCATGGAAGGGGTTAAAAAGGCGAGCATGTCAGATCCTTTCTCTCCTCAGGCATACCGTAAATTCCAAGGTTGTTGTGCCTGTTGCGATTTTCTATGTCCTCCGTTTGCATTTTGAGGAGAGCAATCTCTTTAGACATAGCTGCAACTTGAGGGATCACATCCTGGGTATCGCTAATCCTCTGCTCCACCACAGAAACTCTTGAGTCTAAGTTAGACCACTTCTCTTCTAACCTCTGAAGGGTAGTGTTAGTGTCAATCACAAAAGGTTTAATAAGCTTGATCTCTTCCATGAGCGCATCCAGTGTTATAGGTAGTGGAGATTTGGTAGGAGAGTTGGGTTCCTTCTTTTGGCGCTTGGAAGAAGCAGCAGTATTGGAGTCTTTGCGGAGGGAGGACATATTTGTTGAGGTACTCTTCTGACCAAGGGAGGAAGAGGACTCCATATAGATGAATGTAGAAGAGTATTGAAGTCTCAAGAGACAGGCAGTGTGAAGGAATAGGATGCAAAACCTATAAAAACTGCTATAAGGAAAGATGAGACAAGTCTTTATCCTGTAATCTCGCTTCAACAATGTGCAGACCAATCAGAGGTGTCTCCAATAGTCAAATTGGTGCTGAGAGGATTTAGAGTCAGCCCAGAGGGTTCCAAAACCAGTTAAGGAACGTCGAGGAGATATGAATGGCTGGCTGCTAAAAAAGGATTGAGGCGCACCAAAAAACAGGCAGTGAAAAAGCTCCTCTAATCACCGCCACAGCCCACTAAGAACAGAATGTCTAATGTACCAGCAAACAGATGGAGAGAACACTTAATGTGTAACGGCCAGACTCAGTCACAGCTGCCTCACAGGAAAGGCAGACCAGTTCAAAGAACGAAGCCTCAATTAAAAAGTGTAGCCGCCTTGTGATGCGTCAAGCTGTTCCCACAAATGACTTAACTTCAGTCACATAAAGCAGTACCAAGTTGTATATTATGGCCATAGTAAAAGTTTCTCCTCAAATGGTTGCAGGTGGGAGAAATTGCCTTAATTGCAGAAGATTTCCTCAAAAATACAAAGCTCCCAAAAGAAAACTGCAGCGTTGCCCCTAAACAGCACCTCGAACAGCATATGGAAAGCCATAGAGCAAAGCAGCGTCCCGCCGCCGTGAGTAAAATGGCGGGCGCTGCCGAGAATCCTGAGGGGAATGAGGCACGGAGGAAACAGGGTGAAAAACAGCTCAAAATGAGGAAAACAGGACAGCTACCTGTGCCCTCGCGCCCGCTCCTCAAATGGAGTCAGTCCATTGCCACGGGGATCGGCAAATCAGCTCCGGTAAGCAGAAAGGTCCCGCTCGAAACGCGGAGCCTCAGCCGGACGCAGCCATCTTGTGGCAGCTCAAGCCACGCCCCCCCAAGCAAACGACTTCTGCTCGTAAACATGGGAGCAGCAGTGATAACCACTGTGGTGTTCTCTTACATCTGGGATCATCTGATGATGGGTCATGAGGGGTCTCTTTAAGGACAAGATTGGGCATGTTCCTCATATGAACCCCTGGCACATCTGATTAGGAAAAGAGGCCATTGCTGTGAAATGCATGCAGTGGGCACAACACACCTGGCAGATCTCAACAAGAACACCAATGAGAACAACTGCTTTACATCGATCAAGAGTTGTATGTGACTCAAAGCGCTAGGTCCTAACAGTAATATGACTGAGTATCCATTGAGCTCAATATCCACCCTCATTTCTGAGGCCCCATCCAACTAGCTTAGACAAGCAAGTCATCTAGGGATGCTGTTTGACTCACAGCTCTCCTTCAACTCTCCATAACATCACAAAATCCAACACAGGACCACAGAGACTGACGACACGAGGAATTTTAGCCCGCAATGGATTTGACGATATTGGAGAACTGTATGGCATAAGAAAACAAGATGTTGTGAAATTATGGTACTTTAGGAAACGGAATTACTAACCCTGAAAAATCCCCAGGCCTTCAAGCTACATAGGGGCTGAAACACATGTTGGCTGGTTTGTTAACAAATGGAGGATTGAAGTTTCACTAAAAGAGCGTTTTTTGCATATAGAGAAAAGATTGTGATATTTGGTTAATCCATGTCATATTGCCTTGCACATTCCCTACGAAGAACGTTCACAACAATATGGATAGTTTGTATGAAATATGTTGAATCTGATAAAAGGCTAACAAAATGTTATGTTTTCATGGGGAAACTAAAAATGATAATAAAAAGATCCTAAGAAAAATAGAAATACCTGTTGACATTTTATGCTGAAGAATTGAATGCTCAGAGCCATAATTATAGATTCATGCACAATTGATTGAATTTTCTTATGAACTCGGGACAAGTACACTCCACACTGACTAACTCACCCGGAAATTCAAAGAGGTATATCTGGCCCCAACCTCAAGAGTATACTACACACACTAAATAAAGGGGGGCAGATTTACAAGCCCCTTGCGCCACTTTTGCGTCACTTTTCCCATGTTAAAAATGACGCAAAAGTGGCGCAAGGGCCTTGTAAATAAGCCCCAGGGTATTTATTACTCAGCAGGCAAAGGAACGTCGGGTCTCATAACTCTCTCAATTAAAACAAACATTGCCTACAGCAAGCTTGAATCCATGCAGTCTTCAACACTCTGCAAAACACTTATACAGTGAGGGGCAGATTTACAATAAACTAACGCAGCACGGTGCAGCAAGTCATTTTGCTGCGCCGTGCTGCGTTAGTTTGGAAAGTACAGTGATGCGACATATTTACAACAATATGTCGCATCTCTGTGCTTCCCCTGCGCTGGCGCACAAACTGCTTCCATGCGCCGACGCAGGCACCCTTGCACCATGGTGCAAGGATGCCTGCGTCGTGGCGAGATTGTTTTTGTTCAGGAAGGGTTCCCTTCCTGCACAAAAACAATCTGAAATGCCGTTTTCCAACTTTTATGTGTGCTGCATTAGCACACATAGGGGCATATTCTCAAGGACTTATCGCCGAATTAACGGCACTTTAGCGCAGCAAAAGTGGCGAAAGAATTATCGCCCCATTCTCAAGCTGGTGCAAACTGCCCACATCGCCAGTTTTCCAGCGATAGCTGCCGCAAAAAACATCGCCATGGATGAGAGAGACAACTAACGCTAATGATATGCAGAGTAGGCGTTCCCGTGCAAAAACACACGAAAATACCACTTCGCGATATTCACAACGACCAGCCAGAACTGCGATGCAATCCAAAAACAGGCGATAAGGCGCATTAGCAGCAGTGATTTAACACCTGCCTTTTACTGGTGTAAAGCAGGACGACAAACTGCAGTAGAAAAGGGAGCCCAGCCCAGAGGCACATCGGCAGACCAACACATGTCATGGAGCTACTGATCATGCAGCTCGGAGCCCCAAGAGGCCCACAACACCCACCGCCTCCCCCCCAAGGCCCCCCCCAGGACCACCCCCCCGGACTACCACCGAGGCAGTGCAGAATGAGACAGCGGTCCTTCCGAAAACGCACCAGCCTCGGAGACTTAACGCCAGAGGAAGTCATTGCCCACTACAGGCTCAAAAGGACAACCATCCTCCACATCCTGACCCACATTGCCCACAGGCTGACGGTACCAACACAGCGGACAACCAACATCCCTCCGCAGACAAAGCTGCTGGCTGTGCTGCACCTGTTGGCCTCTGGTACCTTCCAACCAACAACTGCCAGAGTCGGAGGAGTCTCACAGCCAGCCCTATCAAAGTTCCTCACACCTGTCTTGGATGCCATCATCAGCTTGGTACCCCAGTACCTTCACTTCCCCAAACTGCGCAGGAACAGCTGGAGACCAAGCAAGGCTTCTACGCCATAGCTGGCTTCCCGCACGTGTTGGGGGCAATTGACTGCACACATGTCCTACTTGTGCCCCCTGCCGACACTGCACACAATTACCGCAACAGGAAGCACACGCATTCCATCAATGTGCAGGCAATAGTGGACCACCGGGGACTGTTCACCAACGTCGTCGCCAACTACCCAGGCAGTGTGCATGATTCCTACATCTTCCGACAGTCCATCATCAACCAGCGCTTCGAATATGGCACCTACGGAAATGCACTGCTCATTGGTAAGTACCAACGGAACACACCACACACCTCAACTCCACAATCATGCAACTCACAACTATGGGAATGCACACGTTACAACATCACATACGACATGCCAAACAACATGCCCACCTACCAGACACGACAACACATGGAACTGTGGTAACAGTGGCCAGACATGTAGACAAGCCATCCACGTCATGACACCTCTGCCACACAGTAGCAGGATGTGGTGAGAGGCGGGAACCAAGTATGTGCGTGGAAGGCAAGTGACCCATGAATCAGAATGTACACAATGCCAAGTGTGGCGGGGATGTGCTGGACAGACTTAAGTATGCAGAGCACAGACATGTCCATGTGGACACATACTGCTGGTGTTTGTAGTGTCGTAGACAGTGGGCGCAACCATGTTACCTCAGGCAGTGGGGTAGACCCTGGACATGTAGCTATGTCGTCCCCCCCTGTAAGCGTGAGCGGAGTGGGCTGGGCCAGCGTAGGAGTGGGAATCAATAGCCCGGGGCTCAGGGCGTGGTTCACTTCCGGGATGGCCACCAAGGCAACTACTGCATGTGTCTCTGTGTCCGCCATATCCTGACCATAGGCCTACACACACGTGGCCGACCACCTTCAACGGCCAATATCACAGTGTCGTTGTCAGGCTTGTGGACATGCGCAGACAGTCATGACAATGGTGTGTCCTAGGAGTGCAAGAGATGCAACTGCGCAGCGCACACATGTAAATAGGCTCGTGGGGAATGAGGAGCAGCTGTGAGGCAACGTAATATACATGGATGCCGCTCATTTGCCACATGCAAGACATGTATCCCAAAGTCCCACACATCACACACCAATATACTAATAAGCCTGACAACACAGAATGCCGAACCACTGATTGACACATCTCTCTCCCCTGTCACAGGTGATCAAGGATATGCACTCTGCCCGTGGATGATGACACCCCTCCGAGCCCCGAACACCCAGGCCCAGAGGCAGTACAATGCGGCCCACATACACACCAGGGGCATTGTGGAGCGCTCATTTGGCGTGTTGAAGTCACGTTTCAGGTGCCTGGACATCACAGGTGGAAGACTCCTGTACAGCCCGCAAATAGTGTGCAAGATGATCATTGCATGTTGTGTGTTGCACAACATATGTCTACGCACCAATGCCCCATGGATCCATGTGCCAGATGCACCGGACGATGATGATGAGGATGAGGCAGGTGGACCACACCCCAGTGCAGCAGCAGCTGGAATGGCCCGAAGGGACACCATCATTAACAATTTCTTCACATAAGCACGTCACATTGTGACTGTCCTTCGCAATCATGGGACAGGACAAAATGACCACAGGCACAGCATGTGCAAATAAATTCATTCCAAGACACATTCCCTGTGTGCATGTCACTCCTCTGCATTGGCACATCACTCTGACAAGTGTATGTGCAACATTTAGTGCTGGCAATTTCACCAATGGCAATTGGATGGTGGGAGTGTCACCTCCGTTATCGGGATCCTGTTTTCCTGCGTACTGAACCGTGTCTTCCTCTTCTTCTTCTCCTTGATCTTCCCTGGCCCCGGGGTCCCAGGCTGGTCCTCCGTGGGGCTTGTGGGGTTCTGGTTGTCCTCTGTACTTGCTCCGGCTACCTCCATGGTGCTTCGCAGTTGTTTGTGTTCTGTTTGTGTTTTTTGTTGCCACTTTATACTGTTTTTGCAGCTTGACTTGTGGGATCCTGCGGGCCTGGCGCTGCTTCACGATGACTTTTTTTTATCGCAGTTGGGCCCAACGCAACTTTTTTCGCGTTCGGGTTTGGATTTTTATCGTCGTCCTGGTGATGTTTTCGCGGACATTTGACGCGTTCTCGGGAGACTATCGCATGTTACCACCGTGTTGGGAATACAACGTTCACACGGTGTTATTTTCCCGCGATAGACGGCGATATGGAAACGTGCGTTAGCCTTTTTTGGCGATGATTATCGCACGTTCTTGAGAATATGCCCCATAGAAGTTGAAAAACAGCATTCTTTCAATGATTGTTTATGTGCAGGAAGGGAACCCTTCCTGAACAAAAACAATCATTAGAGGTGATTTCCTCTTTCAATGTGTGCTGCAGAATGCAGCACGCATAGAAATAGGAAACAAAAACGAGGAAAAATGAATACATTTCTCCTCGTTGAGCCTCCCTACGCCTCCCCTGGGGAGGCGTAGCATTCACACGCATTTTCCAGATTTACGATTCCTCGTAAATCTGGAAATGTGTCTGGTTCCATGGGTGTTGCGTGGGAACACCCACAGCAACACCCATGGAATGCCCCTTTCACGCAAAGTGCTGCGTGTAAAGGGGCCATATTTATAAGGACAGGAAAAGCCACGCAGGGTGGCTTTTCCTGTCCTTGTAAATATGGGGCAATGTATTGCGCTGCCAGTGCGTCACAAAAAGTGACGTACTGGCAGCGCAAGGGGCTTGTAAATCTGCCCCTGTGTCTTTACAAGTTCAACACTGCCACAATTTGCAAACATGAGACACATTTTGGTTATCTATTTCACTAGTGGAGGGTCACATTTATTTTGGGGAACAGGAATATTATCTGTCCCAGCCTGACCCCGGATCTAGGTCTGGCTCTTCACACCCTTGCTACATGCCATCCTGAACTTTCTACTGCCCTCCCAAGTGGGTTCTAATTTTTTTTGTTCTGTAAATATTCCCTGTTCTCAAACACGGGGGCATATTCTCAAGAACGTGTGATAACTACCGCAAAAGTTGCTTAACGCAACCCTTCACATCGCAGTCCATCGCGGGAAAACAACTCCGTGTCAACGTGGAATTCACAACACGGCGGTACCATGCGATAGTCACACGATAACGCGTCAAATGAGCGCGTTAAGATCAACGCGACGGCGCAAAAACGCAAAACCCCAACGCGAAAATAGTAGCGATGACGCCAATCGCGATACAAAAATCTGCGAAAACCAGCCACAGGCCTGCAATTCCCACGCGTCATGCAGGAAATGCACTATAAGAGTAGAAAAAAAAACACACCAACAAAAGCCAAACAACAGCGAAGCACAATGGAGGCATCGGGAGCAAGTACAGAGGACAACCAGAACCCCACAAGCCCCACGGAGGACCAGCCAGGGACCTCGGGGTCAGGGAAGGGCAAGGACAAGAAGAGTAGGAAGAAGCGGTTCAGTCCGCAGGAAAACAGGATCCTGATAACGGAGGTGATAGAACACCATCAATCACTGTTCGTCACCTCCACTGTGTCACTGGCAACTAAAAATGGAATATGGCAGACCATCGTGGACAAGGTGAATGCAGTCGGAGTGCTGAAGAGGACAACGGACGAGGTCAAGAGGCGCTGGAATGATGTGAAGCGCAAAACCAAGCTGAAACTCGCAAACAACCTGAAGGCAGCAATGCAGACTGGAGGTGGGAGTCCAGCACCACAGGAGGAGCTGGACGAGATGGAGGAAATGGTCTCCACAGTCATCAGTGGGGAGACGGTGGCAGGAGTTGGGGGACCGGACACTGCTCAACATGACCGGACACAACAGCAACAGCGTGAGTAACCACCAGGGACTGGGGGGACGGGGGAGATGGGCACAATGGCACACATGCACAATTAAGCATAGCACATCTGCGGAAAAACCATGCCCCGACCCACAACTCCCACCAAGAGACCAATGCACACAGGTATGCAACATCTCAGCACTGCATAAGCACAGAACCCAGAGGCACACCGCATGTAAGGGATAAGGGCAGCCAAATCAGAGCTGAAGTGGCGACTCCCCCAAAATGCGGCACACACACATTACATGCAGAGCACATCAACATTGGCAACGATGTGTTACAAACCGCAACACGTCCACAACAGAACAGAGGACACAACTGGTGCCACATGTGCGTAGAAACTGGCCAATCACATTTGGCACCGCATGGAAATGTGAGTTGACAATGTACCTGCACAAACATACATCCGTGATGTAGTCGGAATGTCCACTGTCCCGCATCAAATAGGCAGCCCCCCAAACAGTCACAATGTACACTGTCATGCAGTCTGAATGTGAACCTGTACAATGAGTCAACATACATGTGAACACGATGTTAAACTGCATCTCCCCTCCACATTGCAGGGGGAAATCCAACACCTCCTGCAGAGCAGTCCGAAACTCTCTGATGACGAAGAGGACCACCACACCTTCGACTCCGACGCCCTCCAACAGCTCGTGGACAGCCTCCGCAGCCCACTTCCAGGAGCAGGGCAGCCCAGCTGCCACGAGGAGAACCCACCCCCTGCACAGTACACACAGCAGGAAGCACCCACCACCATGGCCGCCTCCCAGGACCCCCACGACGAACACATGGCCTTCCAACGCCATGTGTTGGGGTGCCAGGAGAAGCTGGCTGAACAGGTGCAGGTGGGGTTCGACCACATTGCAGACAAACTAGACGCCATACATGGGTGTCTAAGTCCCATCAGGGGCCACTCACAGTCCCTAACGGACACCCACAGTCCGCTCCAGGCTCTCCAACGGACCATGGCTGACATCGCTAGAGTCCTGACTCTGCGACAAGAACGACTGTCTAGTCAGAGTGCCTCCAGAGATCTGGCCCCGGAGTTGGGACACATGCGGAGGATCATGGAGAACATGGAGCGGACGCAGGCGGAGAGAGCGGCTGCCACGGCTGCACACCAGTGAGAGGTAGCTGGGTTCCTCAATGCCCTGAAGACCCTCCTCATGGCATTGCTGCCACAAGGCCTGGTGCTGATGCATGCTGCTGCTGCCACCCGGCCCCTGATGTGTCAGTGCCACACAGTGCTGGAGACAGAACACCACCACCCACATGTGAGGCACATGCAACAGCAGAGGACGAAGATGCGGATGAATCTGCCATCATGGTCAGGAGGACGCAGTAGCATTCATCTCCGGCATGTGGCCTGTTTCTGCTTGGTTCTGCCCTCTGCATCATCACCTTCCACTGTCCCCCGATGCACTCTGCGACACTCACCTTGGACCTCGACATGGACTGCCATATTCTGTTTGCTCACCAATGACACAGCTATCCGACTGCGGACTGCAGTCCTCCTCTCCTGATGTACCGGTCATTCCTGAAGGACTCTGGCTGGACCTCCACGGGCCGACAATGTGAAGTGGGGTTGGCATGGCCCTGTAATGCTCCAGCTGCAACACTCCCTTGAATGTGCAATAAACATTCATATTCACAGAGATGTGTCATGTCTTTGATCTTTCTAGTGTGGAAGTATGGATGAATGTAGGGTCAGTGATTCCCCCTTACGACCATGTTGCCCATGTTGTGGGACTCATTTCACAGGGTGACACATTGCCGATTGCGGTCTGGGTGGCGCCGACACTACAACAGAGACACATCCATTAGTCACTTCCTTGTCCAGCCCAGGACGGAACCACGCCCAGAGCCCCGGGGTCATTGTCCACACCCTTACGCTGGACTGGCATACGCCAGGACAGCCCACTCCGCTTACGCACACAGGGGGGGACAACAACGCTACATGTCCCAGGTCTTCACTGCAGTGATCTGCAGCTCACAGGTCTAGTTGTCAGCATGCTACAGCCACTCTCTCACGGCTGGTGTACACCCACACCACACCCATCCAGCACAGGCGTCACAGGACATGTGACCCTGCCAATAAAAGGGCCTGGTGCACGTGCTGGACGCCATTTCCACTCTCTAACTGGGTGTCTCTGTGTAGTTCTCATGTTTGCATGAGGGCCTAGGGCCCTGCCACCTCACATTGCCCAGTGCCAGGGGTGACATGATGGCGTCCGCACCATGGGACTCAATCATTAAGGGTCCATGGCTAGTGGGGCACAGACTTGGTGGCACCGGATACACTGCGGCAGGCACAGGCACCCCACCACGGGACGGTGTCTTGCGGTGCAGTGAGATAGGGGCACCTAAAGTGCTGAGCGGGTGTGCAGCCTGCGATGATGCGCCGTCCTGGCGGTCCGGACTGGCAAGAATTTGTGTGAGACCTGCTGGACCGCAGTGTAAGCCTGGGCAAGGACAGGGCGGCCGTCCCGCCACGTGACGTTGCGTCGCGGTTCACAGAGTTAGTGGCACCTCAAGCGCTGAGCGGGTGTGCAGCCTGCGATGCTGCCGTGTGCACTGATGTGATCTCTGCCATTGCGAAATCAAGACCCAGAATCATGTGTGTGACCTGGTGGACCGCGGTGCAGGGCTGCATGATGTGGAGGGTGCCATGGTCGCAGGCCTCAGGCTTGGAGATCCCTCCGGAACGTGGTGGGCCGTCTTGGAGACACGCCGATGGCGGAAGGTGAGCAGTGAGGCCTGGTTGCACAGGGGCGTGCATTCACTGCTGGGTGGCGGGAGGGGTTGGGTGCAGCGGCCTGTGTGCGCAGGGGAGGGCAAGCGATGGTGGCTTGTGCAACTGTATGGACTCTGCCATTCATGCCTCTGGACACTGTTTCAGATGGGGGACTGCTGTGAATACCCGCACGTGGTTGGAGACACACCGGTGGCAGCAGGTGAGCAGTGAGGCCTAGGTCCGCAGTGTCGGCACTCTCTCACCCTCTCTTTCTCTCTCCCTCTCTTTCTCTCTTTCTCTCTCCCTCTCTCCCTCTCTCTCACTCTCTCCCTCTCTCTCCCTCTCTCGCTCTCTCCTTCGCTCTCTCTCTCTGTACTTTGATGGGCGCATGGCACACCTTCTGATCCAGATTTCTGTTTTGCAGGCTGTGACTTACAGAATGTCCTGAGACGACCCGCCATACCTCTTCGGAATTGCTTTTATTTGTGTATCATGTAATAAACGTATTGTTTGGATATTATGATATGGATGTCTGCTTTCCCTTTTTCTGACTACACATGTATGTTGGGTGTTGTGATTGTGCGACTTCAGGAGATTTGTTTGGTTCATGATTTCGTGGAGTTGATGTGCAATATCTTTGTCCGAAGGGGGGGGCGTGAGGGGTGCCCGGGGTAGGGCCCCGTGGGGGGGGGGGTCCTGGGGGTGGTGGCGGTGGGTGTTGTTGACCTATTGGGGCTCCGGGCTGCATGATCGGTTGCTCCAGGGCATCTGTTGTTCTTCATGTGTGGCTATGGGCTGTGCCCCTTGTCTGGTGCCGGTTGTCAGCCGACTTTACACCAGGTAGGAGCAGGTGTTAGTTTCCTGCTGCTAACGCGCCTTAGCGCATGTTTTGTGATCTTATCACCGATCTAGCTGGTCGTTGAGAATGTTGTGGAGTGGTGTTTTCCCGGCTTTTTGTACGGGAACGCCTACTCTGCATATCATTAGCGTTAGTTGCCGGGCTCATCTGTGGCGATGTTTTTTGCAGGTGCTATCGTAGGTAAAGTGGTGATATCGGCTGTTTGCACCAGCTTGTGAATGGGACGATGATTTTATCGCTACTTTGGATGAGATAAAGTGTTGTTAACTCGGCGATGGTACCTTGAGAATATGCCCCACGGTGTTCTAGCTTTTTGATTTAAACTGTATTTCGTTGTATAATATGCAAGGTGATCCTGTATCTTGGTTTCCTCTCAGGGCGCGTGTTTTATTTGCAATATTACTTTTTCTCATCCTTTATGTTGCCTATTTACGGTCTATTGCTGCCGTTGTTAGCTGCGCCTTGAAGCTATGCGCCTGGGATTTTAGCACAGTGCAAGTAATAACCTAAAATTAAAAAAAGTTGACTCTTCAGAAAATGGCACACGAGTTTAAGAGCGAACCATCAGTTGTAAAGAGATATTGGCACTCACAAGGAAATATTGGCCGTTTGTGTGGAAAGTAGGCAAGTGGGCCCACTCATGACATCTGGGAAACTTTGAACTATGGTGGTACTCCCGTCATAGGGGTGAATATGAACTTCCCTCGCACACCCTACTACTCGACCTTGTCATGTCTGTGGCTTCATATGAGCTTTCCTGTGAGATCCTGCTGTCCTGTAGGGTGATGTGTGGCAGTAGTGGAGACGTGTGAATGGGCTGTTGCTGCCTTCATTCCCCTGCAATTGTATTGAACTCTGAGGCACATTTGCAAGGGCTTTTCGCAACCAGAACGTCGCTTTTTTTGATGTTCTGGTGGCGATAATCCCTTCGCCTTATTTACAAGGCTTAACGCCGCTGTGAAAATAATGCCCCTATTCATGCAGCACTTAGCGTGACAGGGGCGGGCAATGGGTGTTGCAGTGGGTGTTCCGCCGCAACACCCATTGTTTTTGGCGCTTTCCCCTATTTACAAGGGCGGCGTAAATATGGGGCAGCGCCAAAAATAAGACCAGGGAAAACCTGGTCTTAACCTGGCGCAACGAGGAGAAATGATTAATTTCGCCGTGTTTTTGCTGTTTCTTGTGTGCTGCATTGTGCAACACACATAGAAAGAGCAACATTTCATTAGTGATTGTTCATGTGCAGGAAGGTGTTCCTTCCTGCAGATAAACAATCATTAGAAAATGACAAGTTGCAACTTCTATATGTGCTACATTCTGCAGCACACATAGAAGTTACAAATTGCCATTCTGGATTGTGATGTGCAGGAAGGGCCACCTTTCTGCACATGAACAATCATTCCCTGCAATGCAGGCACCCTTGCACTATGGTGCAGTGGTGTCTGCGTTGGCGCAAACCAGCTAAAGTTAGAGCCAGCACTAGGGGAAACGCAGGGGTGTGCTGTATTATTGTAAAATTGGTGCATCCCAGCTTTCCCAGAATGTTGGAGCGTGGCGTTACCAATTGTGGCATAACACCGCACTCCGCCATTCTGTTGTACATATGCCCCTCTTTTTGCTTCACTCGTCTGCATATAACTGGCGTTAGTTTTCTGGAGCACTTTCATGCATACATTGGCCAGACTTCTTTTGGCGCATTTCTATGCGCTCTAATAGTTTGTTACAGGTGTTTGCTGCCTGCCTTAAGCTAGGAGACATGATGTAACTTGACGATATTTTGCTATGGAGAGACACTATGCTTAATTTGTCAAAATACAAGTGACAGGGTCCGAGGTATTTCCTAGGAGGCCACAATGGTTGGCACTACCCTGGTTGGCACTACCCACTGTCCCTGCCAGCACTGCTAAATACTAACTATCGACAATACAAGTGTGACATTTTGACTATTGCAGGTCACTCAATGGTGTAAATGTGGCATGAACACAGTGCATATATTTTTTAAACTATATTGACTACCTTGTTAATGAGCTCTGCTCAGAAATATACAGGCAGAGCCACCATGTGGTAGGCTGTCATAAATATGTGCCAATGTGTACAAAGACACCTCTCCGGTCAACATGAAGCACTTCACTTATCTATTCCAAATGAATCGTGGGCACGCAGAGGGGGGATTGCTGAGCGTGATATACCTGTGGCTCTTCTGTGACATTTGTTACTTGTGGTATCTTGTTCTGCCAATTACCTGCTCACCATCATCAGTAGTAGCTCAATCAATAGCACCTTTCTGCACATGGCAGTCTGTCCTTCAGTTGTCTCAGAGATGATGACGTGTTGAGATGGTGTTCTGCAGGATGGCACTGCCAGGGTTCTCGGTGGTACTCTTAGGTGACCACGTATGCTTATAAAGAGAGCATAATTAAGTATGAAATGCACATTTGAAATCCATGTCCATTGGGACATTAGTGAAGGGTGGTGGCCTCATGACCCCTGGACTCTTGAAGGTTGCCACTGTGGTGATCATTTGAGAGCAGCAAGGCTCCCCTTTGTCTGTGGGTGGTTTTGCCATCCACATCCACCTCATGTTGTTTTGTTGTGTGTCGGTCCTGAACCCTTAGATGCACCAGTAGTGTTCTATCGTTTTAATGTCATGTGTGGCTGTGACTTTTTAGGTCTCAGCAACAGCTGGCAAAACCCATTGTTTCTTTTTTCTCTTTTAAAGCTGTTTACTATATTTTCCACAACATTTTGTAACACCTTACGACAGAATTAAGTGACAAAACATAAACATGTAATACACTTCAATTTCAAAGGATAATACTGCGAGTTTCCTTTTCTGGCCCTCCCATCTACTGTTTCACAAGAGTCATTGGAGTAAACACAAAGCCCCAGTATGCTTAGAAACCTAAACACCTATTCCATAAAACAACACTATTTGCAAGCTTTTAGCAAATATATTCTAATGACTAATGCAGCTTCACTTAGTCAACAGTCGCATCCCAGATCTCTTCATATATTTGTCGTTGGTCATTTAATATATAGCTCACGCGTTCATGGGAAGCATCACCATAATGGTCCCTGTGCATTATTTATTTATTTTATTTTTATTTATGCTTTTTATTCCTTTAATGCTGGAGATGTCTCTGCTTTCCAGTGTCTCCCTATGCATATGGTTCCACTGCAAGGACTAACCAGCCATCTCTTATGTGATTATTGATCCTAACAATGTCCTGTGTGTCATTAAGGAGTAGTGCCCGTTCCAGGGATAGTTTTATGTGTAGGAGAGTCGCATCTTCCACACGGTGCCAGATGGAACTCCAGTAGTAATGCAGCGTTGGGCATGGCCATAAGATAGGCACCACATTACTTCCTGGTTGACAACATTTATAACACTTCAAGTCAGGAGATATCTTTGGCCTGTGTACTTTATATGGAGACCAATGCCAATCTTCAATAATTGTAAAGTAACTGAACTTCATTTGTGACTCACGCAGGCCTCTATCATGATCAAACAGAAGTTCGGACCACTCTGCCTCCGTGAAGCTTTTTTTGGCTTACTTATTTATTTATTTTATTTTGCGGTATTTGTAGCGTGCTAACATTCATTCCGAGAGGGATATCACGGCGCTAATATGGCCATACGTTCAGTCAACAGGAAAGCTGGAGAGGGAGCGGGTAGATAGAGAAGGGCCATTGGTCTGGGAAAAGCCATGTTTTTATCTGAACCCAAAATAGTTCACAGTAAGGCGAATATCCAAAGGAAGTAGATTCTATTGGGCTGCAGCCAGATAGGTAAAATAACACGCCCCAGCCTTGGCTTTCCTGACGCGTTTTGTTTTAGCTAGGATTAGATTTGTAGATCTTAGATTTCTTGTGGGTTGATAGAATCCCACCTTCGGTCTGAGAATCAATGGACCGGAGTCATGAGATGCTTACCTTTTGCTCTCTTTTGAATGGGCAGCCAATGCGGGGTTTTTTAGACAGGCGGAGGCAGAGCTCTATCTGTCTTTGTTGCAGATGAGTTTTGATGCTGCATTTTGAATCACCTGCAAATGGGTAAACAGATTATCAGCCATCCCCACATAAAGAGCATTTCCATAATCCAATATATTGGCAATTAACGCCTGGATCACAGTATGGAACCAATCGATTGGAATCCAACGGAAAGGTTTCCTGAGAAGTTTAAGCAGGCCAAAACATTTACGGCATGTGGCATTGACCTGGTCCTGCATGGATAGTGATCAATCAATGAGGACTCCTAAGTTTTTTTGACGCTTTTTTGAGTGTTGGTGCAGTGCTCAGAGTTCAGGGCCACCAGGAAGCATCCCAAATGCTGAATAAAAGAATCTTGTTTTTTTCAGCATTTAGTTTTAATCAGTGAGCCATCATCCAACTGGCCACATCAGAGAGACAGCCTGCAAGGTTTTACTTTGTCTCTCCTATCGTTATGACAAGTTGGGTATCGTCTGCATAAGAGCATATGTCAAAACCTCACTTTTTCACCAAAGTGGCAAAAGATGTGATATACACGTTAAAAAGTGTCAGGCTCAGTGAAAAGCCTTGTGGTATGCCGCATTTTGAGCTATGGGGGGACGATCTGACAGTGTTTAGCTGGACAGACTGAGATATTTTACACAGAAAAGAGCCAAACCATTGAAGGGCAGAGGAGAGAAGCCATATCTCATGGAGCTTCTTAATCAAGACACTGTGTGAGACCATGTCGAATGTAGTGAAGAGATCTAGGGGCATATTCTCAAGGACTTATCGCCGATTTATCGGCACTTTAGCGCCGCAAAAGTGGCGATTGATTTATTGCCCTATTCTCAAGCTGGTGCAAACTGCTGATATCGCCATTTTTCCAGCGATAGCTTCCGCAAAAAATATCACCACGGATGAGAGCGACAACTAACGCTAATGATATGCAGAGTAGGCGTTCCCGTGCAAAAACACATGAAAACACCACTTCGGGATATTCTCAACGACCAGCCAGATCGGCGAAGCGATCCAAAAACAGGTGATAAGGCACATTAGCAGCAGGGATTTAACACCTGCCTATTACTGGTGTTAAGCAGGATGACAACCTGCAGTAGAAAGGGAGCCCAGCCCAGAGCCACATCTGAAGACCAACAGATGCCATGGAGCCAATGATCATGCAGCTTGGAGACCCAAGAGGGCCACAACACCCACCGCCAACACCCCCAGGACCCCCCCCGGACCAACCACCCCGGACTACCACCTAGGCAGCGCAGAAGAAGACAGCGGACGTTCCTAAAACCCACCAGCCTCAGACACTCAACGCCAGAGGATGCCATTGCCCACTACAGGCTCAAAAGGACAACCATCCTCCGCATCCTGACCCACATTGCCCACAGGCTGACGGTACCAACACAGCGGAGAACCAACATCCCTCCGCAGACGAAGCTGCTGGCTGTGCTGCACCTGTTGGCCTCTGGTACCTTCCAACCAACAACTGCCAGAGTCGGAGGTGTCTCACAGCCAGCCCTATCAAAGTTCCTCACACCTGTCTTGGATGCATGTCCACAAAAGCAACGGCGGGCCCCTGTATCCGCACCACACGCTAGTTCCAATTCGTAGTGTTCCTGCGCAACCAATCCCAACGCCAGCCGTTGCTTAATGCCTCTGTGCTCCAGATCCAAGATTGTAGTTACTGAAATGGGGGTGCGCCAGGTCATGAAGTCCAGTAGTCAACAGTAGTGTAAAAACAGTTTTTCATTACAAATACATAAATCAACAATACGAAAAGCTCAGCCAACGCGTTCCATTCCCAACGGGGAACTTCATCAGGGCAACGTGTGGATTCAATTAACTGCATATGCTGCGGGAACTCCCCAATACAATTCCATATTCCGAAAGTCAGTATTCAGAAACCTGTTGGATAAATGGTGACAATGGTCAAGCGTCCGTAAAGTCACAAACGTAATCTGTTACAGTGTATTGCACTTGGACAAACCGGAATGCTACAGGTATGATAAATCCTGCATAAAAAGACCGTAACAGAAGTTTGTGTGGTCGTAACCTTCGTAGGAAAGAAAAGGAAGGTTACGATCACACGAACTTCTGTTACGGTCTTATTATGCAGGATTTATCATACCTGTAAGCATCACGGTTTGTATCAGCTTGATACCCCTGCACCTTCACTTCCCCCACACTGCACAGGAACAGCTGGAGACCAAGCAAGGGAACTACGCCATAGCTGGCTTTCCGCATGTGTTGGGGGCAATTGACTGCACACATGTACTACTTGTGCCCCCTGCCGACACTGCACACAATAACCGCAACAGAAACCACACGCATTCCATCAATGTGCAGGCAAAAGTGGACAACCGGGGCCTGTTCACGAATGTCGTCGCAAACTTCCCAGGCAGTGTGCATTATTCCTACATCTTCCGCAAGTCCATCACCAACCAGCGCTTTGAGGATGGCACCTATGGAAATGCACCGCTCGTCTGTAAGTACAAACTGAATGCACCACACACCTCAACTCCACAATCATACAACTCACAACTGTGGGAATGCACACGTTACAAAATCCCATACAACATGCCAATCAACATGCCCAACTACCAGACACGACAACACAAGTAACTGTGGTAACCGTGGCCAGCCATGTAGACAAACCATCCACGGCATGGCACCTCTGCCACACAATTACAGAATGTGGGGAGAGGTGGGAACCAAGTATGTGCGAAGGAGGCAAGTGACCCATCAATAAGAATGTACACAATGCCAAGTGTGGCGGTGATGTGCTGGACAGACTTCAGTATGCAGATCACAGACATGTCCATGTGGACATATACTGCTGGTGTTTGTAGTGTTGTGGACAGTGGACACAAACAGGTTACCTCAGGCAGTGTGGAAGACCTTGGACATGTAGCTTTGTCGTCGTCCCCTGTAAGCATGAGTGGAGTGGCCTTGGCCGGCATATGTCGTGAATAAATAGCCCGGGGCTCTGGGCGTGGTTCAGTTCCGTGATGGCCACCAAAGTAACTACTGCGTGTGTCTCTGTGTCCGCCATATCCTGTCCATAGGCCTACACACACGTGGCCGACCACCTTCAACGGCCAGATGTACACTGGAGACGAGGTGGCTACGTCCCAAGCCAACCCGCACACATCTCGTCATCGCATGCAGGGTCGTGTCTGCGAGGGCGGCGCCCCCACCCAGCCACGAGGCCGCCGCCGTGACCGGTGGTGCCTGTGCGATCCTGTGCACCTGCTGCACCCCAGCCCTGGTCCCCAGCCCTGGTCCCCAGACCGGTCCGCCGCCCAGCGATGACTGGCTGCCCCTGCGCACCCAGGCCTCACTGCTCACCTGCCGCCACCGGCGTGTCTCCAAGAGGGCCCACCATGTGCCGGTGCAACCTCCTCAGCCGATCGCTGGATTCCGCGCCACAGGCCCCCTACACACCCTGCGGCACCGCACCGCGGAGTCATGTGTGTGCTGACTGCTGCCTTCGGCATACACTGCGGTCCAGCAGGGCTCTCTATTCAAATTGAATCTTGATTGGCAGGATGGCGTATTGAGGTCTACGCATCATCGCAGGCTGCACACCCGCTCAGCTCTTCAGGTGCCCCTACCTCAGTGCACCGCAAGTCACCATCCCGTGGCGGTAGGCCCGTGCCGGCCGCAGTGCATCAGGTGCCACCAACTCTGTGCACCGCAAGTCATCGTCCCGTGGCGGTAGGCCCGTGCCGGCCGCAGTGCATCGGGTGCCACCAACTCTGTGCACCGCAAGTCATCGTCTCGTGGTGGTAGGCCCGTGCCGGCCACAGTGCATCGGGTGTCACTAACCCAGTGCACCACAAGTCATGGACCCTTTATGATTGAGTCTCGTGGTGTGGACGCCATCATGTCACCTCCGGCAGTGGGGAATGTGATGTGGTAGGCCCCTTTTATTGGCAGGGTCACATGTCCTGTGACGCATGTGCTGGATGGGTGTGGTGTGGGTGTAAACCAGCCCTCAGGGAGTGGCTGTGGCATGCTGACAACTAGACCAGTGATCAGCAGATCACTACAGGGAAGACCTGGGACAAGTAGCTTTGTCCCCCCCCCCCTGTAAGTGTAAGCGGAGTGGGCTGGGCTGGCGTATGCCAGTCCAGAGTAGGGGTGTGAACAATGAGCCCGGGGCTCTGGGCGTGGTTCAGTTCTGGGCTGGACAAGAAAGTAACTAATGCGTGTGTCTCTGTTGTAGTGTCGGCGCCACCCGGACCACAATCGGCAATGTTGCACCCTGTGACTCAAGTCCCACAACATGAGCAACATGGACGTAAGGGGGAATCACTGACCCTACATTCATCCATACTTTCATACTTGAATGATCATAGACATGACACAGCTGTGTGAATTTGAATGTTTTATTCACATTCAGTGGAGTGTTGAAGCTGGAGCAGTACAGGGCCATGCAAACCCCACTTTACATTGTTGCCCCGTGGAGGGCCAGCCAGAGTCCTTTAGGGAATGACAAGTTCTCGGAAGAGGAAGAGTTCAGTACGCAGTCTGATTGCTGTGTCATTGGTAACCAAACAGAATATGGCAGTCCATGTCGAGGTCCAAGGTGTGTGTCGCAGAGTGTATCGGGGGACAGTGGAAGGTGATGATGCAGAGGGCAGAACCAAGCAGAAACAGGCCATATGGCGGAGATGAATGCTACCGCTTCCTTCTTAACACTAAGGCAGAATCATCCGCATCTTCGTCCTCTGATGTTTCATGTGCCTCACATGTGGGTGGTGTTGTTTTGTCTGCATCACTGTGTGGCAGTGACACATCAGGGGGCGGAGATGTGGATGTAGAAGCAGCAGCAGCATTGATCGGCGCCAGGCCTTGTGGCAGCAATGCCATGATGAGGATCTGCAGGGCATGGAAGATCCCAGCTACATCTCGCTGGTGTGCAGCCGTGGTAGCCATTCTTTCCGCCTGCATCCGCTCCCTGTTCTCCATGATCCTCCGCATGTGTCCCAACTCCCGGCTAACATCGCTGGAGCGACTCTGACTAGACAGTTGTCCTTGTCTCAGAATCAGGACTCCAGCGATGTCAGCCATGGATCGTTGGAGAGCATGGAGCAGACTGTGGGTGTCCGTTAGGGACTGTAAGTGGTCCCTGATGGGACTTAGACACCCACGTATGGCATCTAGTTTGGCTGCCATGAGGTCGAACCCCACCCGCACCTGATCAGCCATCTTCTCCTTGCACCCTAACACACGGCGTTGGAAGGCCATGTGTTGTTCGTGGGGGTCCTGGGAGACAGCTGTGGTGGGTGCTTCCTGCTGTGTGGTCTGTGCAGGGGGTGAGGTCTCCTCGATGCAGCTGGGCTGCCCTGCTTCTGGAGGTGAGGTGCCGAAGCTGTCCATGAGCTCTTGGAGGGCGTCGGTGTCAAAGGTGTGGAGGTCCTCTTCATCATCAGTGAAGAGATGTTCGGTCTGCTCTGCAGGAGGTGTTGATTCTCCCTCTGCAATGTGAAGGGGAGATGCAGTTTAACATTGTGTTCACATGTATGTTGACGCATTGTACAAGTTTACATACAGACTGCATGACAAATTGACAATGTACATTGTGACTGTTTGGGAGGAGCTGCCTATTTGATGCGGGACAGTGGACATTTCGACAACATCACTGATGTGTGTTTGTACTTGTACATTGACATCTCACATTTCCCTGCTATGCCAAATGTGATTGGCCAGTTTCTACACACAATCGTCACCAGTTGTGTCCTCTGTTCTGTTGTGAACGTGTTGCAGTTTGTACCACATTGTTGTCAATGTTGATGTGCTCTGAATGTTATGTATGTGTGCTGCATTTTTGGAGAGTCGCCCCTGCAGCTCTGAATTTGCTGCCCCTTATCCCTTTCAGGCGGTGTGCCTTTGACTTCTGTGCTTATACAGTGCTGAGATGTTGCATACTTGGGTAAATTGGGCTCTTGGTGGGAGTTGGGACTCTGGGGCATGGTTTGTCCGCAGATGCGTTGTTGACGTCAGGGGTTGTTTGTGCACGTGGATGTGTCAGAGTGTGACCTGCTCCTTTACGGATGTGGTCCACACTCAGCCACCTCAGTGTCGTGGCGTGCAACATGTCATGATATATTGACTGCAGCCATGCTATTCGTCATGCAGTGTCACTTGCATTGTCAGTGTGGCTCACAGACACGCCGCTTTGCTGGGTTTGGCACATGTGCATGGGTTGGTTGTGAGATTGGTGATGTGTGGGAAGGGCCCCTCTGGGCACATAGTCGACGAGGGCCTACTTGCTGTTTCTAGGTGTGCTGCAGTGTGCCAAGGGGATCAGGGACTTGTTCCAGAGTCATTGTGGGTGTGCACTGTGCTATACTTAATTGTGCATGTGTGACTTTGTGCCCATCTCCCCCGTCCCCCAGTCCCTGGTCGTTACTCACCCTGTTGCTGTTGTGCCAGGTCATGTTGAGCAGTGTCCGGTCCCCCAACTCCTGCCACCGCCTCCACACTGATGACTGTGGACACCATTTCCTCCATCTCATCCAGCTCCTCCTGTGGCGCTGGACTCCCACCTCCAGTCTGCATTGCTGCCTTCTGGTTGTTGCCGAGTTTCTGCTTGGTTTTGCGCTTCACATCATTCCAGCGCCTCTTGAGCTCTTCCATTGTCCTCCTCAGCACTCCGACTGCATTCACCTTGTCCACGATGGACTGCCATATTCCATTTTTTGTTGCCAATGACACAGTGGAGGTGACGAACAGTTGTTGATGGTGTTCTATCACCTCCGTTATCAGGATCCTGTTTTCCTGCGGACTGAACCGCGTCTTCCTCTTCTTCTTCACCTTGCCCTTCCCTGACACCGAGGTCCCAGGCTGGTCCTCCGTGGGGCTTGTGGGGTTCTGGTTGTCCTCTGTTCTTGCTCCGGCTACCTCCATTGTGCTTCGCAGTTGTTTTGGTTTTGTTTGTGTTTTTTTTTCTGCTTTTATAGTGATTTTTCCCGCCTGACGTGTGTGAATTGCAGGCCTGGTGCACCTTATCGCTGATTTTTTTTATCGCGATTGGGCCCATCGCCACTTTTTTCACGTTCGGCTTTAGATTTTTATCGCCGTTCCGGTAATTTTAACGCGGACATTTGACGCGTTATCGGGAAACTATTGCATGTTACCGCCGTGTTGAGAATAAGCCGTTAACACAGCGTTATTTTCCCGCGATAGACGGCGATATGAAAAATTGCGTTAACCTATTTTGGCGATGATTATCGCACTTTCTTGAGAATATCCCCCCTAGTAAGATCAGGGTAATGGCCTTGCCCTGATCCATTTCCAATCAAATGTTATCCAGAACAGCCATGAGAGTACACTCCGTGCTGTTCTTGGCTCTGAATCCCACTTGGGAAGGATCTATTAGATTATTGTCCTCTAAAAAGGCTGTCAGTTGGAGATTGACAAGTCTTTCAAGGACTTTGGACATATACAGATGCAAGGAGATGGGATAATAGTTAGATAAGATGGAGACATCAAGTCCTGCATTTTTGTCTAAAGGGAGTATTAGTGCTTGCTGTCAAGAGTCCATGTATATGGCCTTCATCAGGAAGAGTTGAAAATTTGGGTCAGATGTTTGCTCAAGATGGATGTTAGACGAGAAAAAATAAAGGGAGGGCATGGGTCCAGTGGGGAACCTGACTTAACTTCTAACATTATTTTCTCAACCTGTTTCCTAGATACGCTATCAAAATTGCTCGAATGGTCACTTGCTTCCGGGTGTGGCCCTGTCTGAGACCAGGGAAACTCTTCTAGGGAAGGCTGGGTCTCAAAAGTGGAGTATATCTTATCTATTTTGTCTGGGAAGTAATTAGCTAATGCTTCACAGTGGGGGACTTAGGGGGTGATAACTTGTGATAAACTAACTGACTGGAACAGTTTCTTTATGATTTTAAAAAGCTCTTTAGAAGAGATGCTGTTTTCATTTAGTCTTTTGATAAAAAGTTTCTCTTAGCTTTTCTGATCTGTCTATGGTAACCATTCAATTGATGTTTATAGGCTGGCCCTTGACCCCTGGTCTTGTGCGCCACTCCCCCTGGCCACTGCCTAGCTCCTTCAGTATGAGGACGACGCCTAGGCTCCAGCAATCAAACCCTCCTGGCTCGATCCTGCCTGCCACGTGCTCATTCTCATTGCTAATTTTAATTTTACAGTTTGGGTAGTAGCACATTTTTAGTGACATCCGCTGTATTTATTGGTTTTAGCTGTTTGTGGCTCAGGCCACTTTGGTCTTTGTTGTTAGGTTTGTTTTGTTTAGTTGCGGCTTCCGGCACCGGACCTCGGTCGCCGTTTTTTCCCCGCTCCCACTCCCCACTGGTTCCTGCTCTCCTGCCTTCCTGTCAGCCCCTCCCATCTCCCAGGACTACTTATAGAGGCCCCTGTGTGTCCGCGCAGCGGACCTGCAAGTGGGTGCACTGCTGGCGTGCCAAAGACAAGCCCAACTGCGTCTGCCTGTGCCCATCTGCACCTGGACTGTGCCCAGCACCAGGACCCACGACCCTCCTAGCATCACCACCCTCTCCCCCGACATGGCCTTCATCATAGAAATGTGGCCCAACCCCTGCTAGAACCCCGTCGTCGTCAGTGCAACACATGATGGAATACAAGATGATACACCATGACTGCTCCAACAAACATGGCAGGGGCATCACCAACAAACCCAACCTCTTGAAGGAAACCATACGATGCACCGTCACCAACGATGGCCCGATGCCTCTCATGGAACTCCTCAACTCCCAACTACAGACCAATGCTAAGACCACGATAAGAGGCACCATCGCCTACAGATCCGCGGGACCCCATCCAGCCTTCTGTGACACCATCTCCAACCTCATCACCCCCTTAACCATTAACTCCCACCTTTACGTCCTACTCAGCGATCTCAATTTCAATGTCGATGACCCCAAAGATCATCCATCACCCTCCTGGAGAAAATGAACAGCATTGGCCTCACCCAACTAGTCACCGATCTCATGCACACAGCCAGACACACACTGGACCCCATCTTTTCCTCCAGTGACAGAATCAGATTCACTCACATCACTGAACTCACCAGGACTGACCACGCCATTGTTCACTTCACCATTTCCAATGCCCAGCATACCATCACCAAGCACTAAGACTCCTCCCACCGCAGCTGGAGTACAGTTACCAAGACTCAGTGGACACAGGCCCTCAGGACCATGCTACCTGAAATGACAGCTGACTTTGCCCAGGCCGTCCAGAACTTCTCCACCTGGATCACCAAATGCGCTGACAAAGTCGCCCGCTGAAACCAGCAAAAGCCAACAAAACCTCAAAACAAGCCAGCTGGTACACCCCAGAGCTCAGAACCTCCAAGGGCAACTGCTACTGACTCGAGAAGTGATGGTGCATCACTAAGAACCCCTCCAACAGATCCACCCATCAAGGAAGCCAAGAGAGCAGCGTGTCGCAGGCTATGAACTAATTTTTTACATGAATGATTCATCGACAAAACAATGAGCAGGAATATCTTAAGAAATAACTAAAAGAAAGTGATAAGTTAAGGTAATAAGATATCCCGGCTCCTTCCAGCGGTACATAAATGGTGTTTTCCATTTAGTTCTCATGCTTCTCCTAGGAATACAGAATTTCGTAAAGGTGTAAAGGAAATCCAGGTGTATGCGTGTGTGTTAGGCGATGTTTATGGGCCCCATCGTCATGTGGATGTGAGAAAATATAGTTTGCCCCTGGATGACCTATAAGTGACCTAGGAGGAGA
Organism: Calotriton arnoldi; assembly: GCA_963921515.1. Classification (NCBI taxonomy): domain Eukaryota; kingdom Metazoa; phylum Chordata; class Amphibia; order Caudata; family Salamandridae; genus Calotriton; species Calotriton arnoldi. The sequence goes on from CAWUFW010005561.1 coordinate 922,335, forward strand.
ATAGTTTTTATTGTACGCGCTGCATCAGATTTCTTGGTAGCAGAGTTATGGTTTTCTATAGATTAGTTTAGTGATTATTGATTATTGATTATTTTTGATGACTAACACTATATGTTGAGTCGCGTTATGTTATATGTGAGTTTTCACGCTTCTGGGATGTAGGAAGTGGAACACGTGTGGCAAGAGAAGTCACATGGAATTTGGTACATGGTCTGAATTCATTTTGGTAATAACACAGGTTGTGTTATGTTAGGGATTTTCTGTACGAAAAGTGTGTAACTGAAATAGCAAATCACGTTTTCTTGTGAAACTTTGGCCTTAATTCTCAGGAGCCTAGTCTCCACATGTGTCTTATCCCCAGAGAAACGAGTAAATTGTTTGCTTAAAAGAAGGGTAAGGTAGAGGGAAGTGCTACTTTATCGGCGAGAGTTAATAATTCTGTGATAGGGTAGAGGTAAGCGCTGCCTACTGGAAATACAGGATTCTTGTGTAAAAGGACAAAGCTGTCACTTTTGTTTAGCGAATCAGACTATGGAATTTTTTAATTGTTGTAACTAACGGAGAAAATAGTGAAAAGAAAAAAAAATTGCCGATAAATTTTGTAAAGGAGGGGTAAAAGAGCAGGAGTGATGTGGAACAGAGCCGCGCTAGGATTGGATAGTGCGCTAGTCACGTGAACACAGAGTCAGGAGTGACGTAGAAAAGTGCCGCGCTAAGATTGGTTGGTTCGCGGACGAAGGAAATTGTTCTGATTGGTACGTTAGTGTGAGTCGCGCTGTAATTGGTTGAAGTTCCGTACATAGAACAGCGTAGTGTAAAAGAAAAACAAATAGAAAACATGCCGTATTACGAGTATGAAAGGGAGAGGACGTCATGGACGACAAAAATAAAGAATTTCTTTAAGAAAGACAAAAAGGTTGTGACTAGAGAGGGACAAGTAATTCCTCCGCCGAAATCAGCAGCTTCACACATGATGCTGAAATATGGATATCATACATGCATATGGTTGGAAAATTGGGCAAAGTATACGAAGAATGATGGTGCTTTAGCTTTCCCTGAGAATGGTTAGTTTAGTGTAGCGGTTTTGCGAAATTTGCGAGAAAAGATGACAAATCTAGAACCTAGACCTAGACGTACGCAGTTTGAAGCGTTGACGGAATGGGAAGATGAGATGTATGAGCGAGAGAGATTCAGAGGTTTAAGAGATCATGAGTTTATGCCTGGAAGAATGTGGGGAATAAATCATGAAGACAGAATAAAACGATGGAGATGTGCTAACATGACAGGAGGTTTGTTTCCAGCTTTTACAGTTGAGGAAGGGACTAAGAAAAAACGGACTGAGAAAAAGAAACATATGGAGAGGGAGAAATATATGCATGAGAGCGAAACGGATGATGAATTGCTGGAAGATATTTTAAATAGAAATCCACCTCCGTATCAGCAGAGTTCTAGAGTGGTGACACCAAATGCGCCGCTAATAGAGACTATGCGAAATAAAAGTCCGGAGAAAAGAATTGAAATAAATAGATCACAAGATCAAATGAGAACTTCACAAAGTGAAGGAATAGAAAGCGACAATGCAAGCGAATTAGCAAGGACAACAAAAGAACTAACTGAGAAGTTTAGAGAATTAACGAAAAATATGGAAGAGGTTACTGTGCCTGTAACAATAGGTCCAGTAATACCAGTTTTTGAGAATCAGAAAATTGATGAACGATCTTTGGTGATTCCTATGAGTTCACAATTTCAGAGAGAAAAAGAAAGAATGGAACAAAGTGCAAGTACAAGTAATTTGGCTAGTACTTACAGACCAAGTCCACCTACAAATTTGACTGTGAATGAGTGCAATGGTAGGAAAATGCATATGGTAACAGAATCTGCAACAGAAACCCCTGAAAAGAGTGGTAATTGGGTAGAACTAAATAATACACCCATAGGTCCGACTCCTGATGAATTAAATGAGTGGATGAAGGCATTTAAAATAAAAGAACCAGAAGAAAAACCATTAGATGTAATTAGGCTAAAAATTGACATGGAAGAATTAATTCTAGGAACGATTGGTACAGAAAAGATAAAAAATTACCAGGATGATGAAATAATGTTTCTGTGCAAAAGTATTACATGGAGAGCAAAGAATTTACATGACAAACTAGAAGAAGTAGCCAGTGAAATTGGAATAGACTTTGCGAAAGTGAAAACATTGCAGAAACCATATAGAGTAGACTTTTGTGAAAAGGATATTGAGAATTTGAACACGGCAGGAAGGCTGACACAGATAAAAGAGTTAATTGTGTTGTTGAGAAAATGGGGTGATGTGGATAGATGGAAGGTTAGATGGACAAAGAAGAATGAGAAAACTACAGACAAAGCTTCTTTGGCTTTTATGATTATTGAAAAGGAACCTGTTGCCAGAGAATACCCTATGAGAGAAACTCCAGGTGGTAGTTATGTGCATGTTCCCTGGACTAGGCAGGATATACTGTCATTTACCAATGACTTTCCGAAGTTAAGAGAGAAACCAGTTGAATGGTACCGACAAGTAGAGAGATTTGTAAAGGTTTCAAAAGTGTTGTGGATAGATTTAGATGGATTATTTGACATAGTGGTACCAACTGATTTGTGGTCAGAATGTAAGATTACAGTTGACTGGCCAACTACAGAATATCCAAGAGATCCTAAGACAGGAGCTCCAGGTCCTGATGTGATGAAAAAGTATGATAAGGTGATTACCTTTTTGAAGAATAAGATTCCTCCTAAAGAGACAGATTGGGTAAAAATCGATCGAACTACACAAGAAAGTAAGGAGTCTGTACATGCCTATTATGAGAGGTTGTTGTTGGTTTTCAAGCAGTATAGTGGATATGAGGAATTAAGCGAAAAAGATATGAGTCATTTTGTGTACAGATTTGTGTTTGGATTGAAACCAGAGATTAGTGAAATGATTAAACAGCATATGATTAATTGGCAGAATGGCACAGTCGATGATGTGCTGAGATATGCTAAGTATTGCAGTGATGATATTGAGAGTAGACAGCGTAAATTGAAAGAGAAGGCAATGTGGGCACAGGTGAAGGTGGCAGAAAAACAAGAAGCTCAATTGGACAATAATAATGGGAATGAAACAGGACAGAATAAAATGCGACCTAACATAGGTAAAGGGAAAGGTCAAGTGAGTCTAGAAGAAGCAAAGAAGAAATGGCCATGTCATAATTGCGGAAAATTAGGGCATTGGAGAAACGAGTGTAAATTCCCACCTAAACCTAATCCGGAAAATCAATCATTAACTCCACAGGTGCAGAATGAGGTAGTTGTTCAACAAAGTCAGGTGCCGCAACCACCACTTCCCAACACTGTTAACCAGCAAAGATACAGTACAGAAACATGATTCTACGGAGGAGAGCAGGTAACACAGTTGCCTCGAGCAGCTAACATTTCTCAGTATTGGTTGCGTCAGAGTGAGGATGACCCGGATGAAAGATTCTGACGGTGCCCAGGAGAGGGGAAAGAGTGCGTACTTGGCGCAACTCTAGAGGTAGATCAGTCTGGTCCCTTTGTGGATGGAGAAGTGAATGGTGCAAATGTAACATTCCTTGTCGATACTGGAGCTACCCGTTCTACTGTTAGATCAGTGGAAATTCCAAACCTTCCTCTCTCAGGTGAATGCATCCAAGTGGTAGGAGTAGCTAATCAGCAGATTAAAACACCACTTACTGAATTAGTGGAAGTAAAAATTGGTTCTTTTAGCAAAATGCATAAATTTGTAGTGTGCGATTGTAGTCCTGTAAATCTTTTAGGTCGTGACCTCTTGTGCAAGATGAATTGCACAATTTATTGTACGCCAGATGGAATTGGATTTCAGACCTCAGATGAAGATGTCTTGTATAAAGTAACTTTGATGAAGCAAGAACCTGAAATGAATGGTTTGTTTCCTGCATTTGATGCAGAAAAACTTCCAGAAGAACTAAAAATTGCAGTGAAGGAAAGTGTGTGGGATTTTACAGGAGAATATATTGGATTAATGAAAGAAGTTGATCCCGTAAAAGTAACAGTAAAAGAGGGAACAACTTACCCGAATACGCCACAGTACAAATTAACTCCAGAAATAATTGAAGGAATAACTCCTGTAATAAATAAAATGATTGAACAGGGAATTTTGAAAGAAATAATGAGCAGTCCATGTAATTCACCTATTATGGGACTGAAAAAGCCAAATGGAACATATAGAATAGTACAGGATTTGAGAAAGATCAACAAAATAGTTGTGCCCTGTTGTCCAATAGTGCCAAACCCTGCAGTAATTCTATATCAAATTCCACACGAAGCTGAGTGGTACACTGTGATAGATTTGTGTCACGCATTTTTCTCTATTCCTTTGCATCCAGATAGCCAGCCATTATTTGCGTTCCGGTTCGGAGAGCGTATTTTGGCATGGTGCCGAATTCCTCAGGGGTATACAGAAAGCCCCTCAATCTTTAATCAGATTTTAAAGAAATCTCTGGAAGATTTGAAAATGCCAGAAAAGTCAGTGATGGTGCAGTATATCGATGACCTGTTGGTGGCATCGAAAACAAAAGAAGCATGTGTAAATGATACAATAGCTTTACTGAACCATCTAGAGAAAAGAGGACATAAAGTGTCTCCTTCAAAATTGCAATTTTGCCAAAAGAAGTTCAATATTTAGGGCATAAAATTGAGAAAGGAGTGCGAAAGATAGCGACAGAAAGAGTAAGAATGATTCAAGGAATGAGAGCACCAATGACGCAAAGAGAGGTAAGAATGTTTCTAGGAATGGTTGGATATTGCCGACAATGGATAAGTGGTTTCTCTTTGATTGCAAAACCATTACAAAAGTTGACCAAGAAAGATGTAAGAGACCCTTTTGAGTTAAACAATGAAGAAATGAAATCTTTCAAAGAATTGAAAAAGAAATTGTGTGAGGCCCCTGCATTAGGCATGCCTGATTATGAGAAGGATTTTGAGTTGTACTGCAGTGAAAGGGATGGATGTGCGTTTTCAGTACTGGTACAAAAACATGGAACAATGAAAAGACCAATTGCTTATTTTTCAGCTGTTTTAGATCCTATAGCAAAAGCATTGCCCGGATGTCTGAAAGCAGTTGCTGCTACTTGTGTAAGTCTGGAACAAAGTGAAGGTATAGTGATGGGGTATCCACTGAGAGTATATGTTCCCCATTCAGTAGAAATTCTTTTGACAAGAACAAAAACACAGTACATGACACATAGTCGGCTGACTAAGTACGAAAAAGTCATCTTGAGTGCTGAAAATGTGACCATAGTAGATGCATGAATGTGAATCCTTCAACATCATTGCCAGATGAGGAGAGTATAATTGAACAAGACGAAGTAGATCATGATTGTCTGAACGTGCTGGAATATTGCACGAAACCAAGAGCTGACATAAAATATGAACCGTTAAAGGAATCCGATTATGTCATGTTTGTAGATGGCTCATGTTTGAGAACAAAAGAAGGAGTTTTAAGCGCAGCTTACGCAGTGTGCACAGTGGCAACTGTGATGGAAGCGTCTTGTCTGAAAGGAATAAGGTCTGCACAAGTTGCGGAACTGATTGCTTTGATTCAAGCATGTAAATTAGGAAGACATGTACGAGTCACGATTGTGACCGATAGCCAATATGGTTTCGGCATCGTACATGATTTTGGTCAGATTTGGTCACAAAGAGGTTTCTTGACGTCTGCAGGAACACCTATCAGAAATGGAGATTTTGTTAAAAAGCTGCTTGAGGCGATACAGTTGCCTAAACAAATCGCTGTAGTGAAGTGCAAGGCGCATAAGAAAAACGAAGATTACATAGCCGTTGGCAATAATTATGCTGACGAGATCGCCAAATATTGTGCAGAGAACATGGTGTCCATGAACAAAAATAGAGAAAGGGAGCATATCTCTTCTCCTTTGCTTTTTACTAATACTGTCGAGACATGGGATGAAGTAAGACAGTTACAAGAAACTGCAAGTGATGAGGAAAAAGATTACTGGATAAAAGCAGGATGTAGAAGACAGGAAAATAATGGTGTGTGGGTGTACAGAGACGAAAGACCAGTTATGCCTGATAGCATGATTGCAGACATGGCACGGATGTACCATGGACAAGCTCATATTGGGAGAGATGCAATGATCAGACTTTTTAGACAAACCTGGTATAACCCAAAATTCAGAGCCATAGCTGAAAGTCTTTGTCAAAGATGTCTTATTTGTCAGCAGTTTAACCCAGGAAGAAAGACGTTAGTAAGTCTAGGAACAATAGGACGAGAAGGAGGTCCGTTCACTAGAATGCAGTTAGACTTTATAGAAATGCCCCCTAGTAACAGACTAAAATATGTTCTAGTGGTCGTCTGTTTGTTTTCTCGTTGGGTGGAGGCATACCCCACTAGAAGGAATGATGGAACAACGGTAGCAAAACTTATGCTGCGAGAGTTAATTCCAAGGTATGGTTTTCCAGTCACGGTTGAGACAGATAGAGGAACACATTTTCAAAATGAGTTGATCCAATTGATTTGCGAAGCATTGAGTATTAAACAAAAACTACATTGTGCTTACAGACCAGAGGCTTCTGGGGTAGTGGAGCAAATTAATGGAACAATTAAGAACAGATTAGGAAAAATGTGTCAAGCTACAGGACTCAAATGGCCAGATGCACTGCCTCTTGTTCTGATGACCATCAGAAGCATCCCTGAAAAGAAAACTGGACTTAGTCCTCATGAGATGATCATGGGACGAGCAATGAGACAAGCACAAGTACCTGTCAACAAGTTATTGACTATAACTGATGATCTAGTACTGGATTATTGCAAGGGACTGGCTGATGTGGTGCGTTCTGTGTTTCATCAGGTTGGACCGGATGCGACCACTCTTGAAAGAAAACCAGCCAACGACTTGAATCCAGGAGACTGGGTCCGTATAAAAATCCACAGGAGAAGAAACTGTCTAGTTCCTCGCTGGGACGAACCACGACAGGTAATCCTAGTGACAACGACTGCAGTCAAGTGTGCAGGAGTGAAGAACTGGGTCCATGCCAGCCACACAATCAGAGTTCAAGAACCTACTGATCGACATGTGAGTCGACGTCTGGAAGTGAGGGATAAAAGTTTAACGGCTGGGACAACAAGGATAAGAGAAAGGGTGCCAGAACTTGAAGATCGACCTGAAAGTCGACATCTGGAAACCCCAACTGCAAACACCTCTAGAGAAGAAGAGGAAGAAGAAGAAGAAAGAAATTCAGAAGTTCCAGAACCTGAAGATCGACCTGTAAGTCGACATCTGGAAACATCTGACACAAGTTCAGGATCTGATGATTCAGTTGCAAACTGTGAAGAATTCCGAAGGAGAACTTGGGGTTATAAACCAATTAGAGAAGAAAATGGGCAAGAAAACGATCTAGATGAGCAACCAAGTACAAGTTATGGTGGAAATCCTTCAGAAATAATATTAATAGATGAAGTAGGGAAAGAAGTACACAAAAAGTTAGAGAATCGAGAAGAACCCCGAGGAGCAATAGGGATAGATAGAGAAACAGAAGAACAGGGAAATTTAGAAGTAGAAAGGGAAGAAAACACCAAATCGGAAGAACACCGAGGAGGGACAGTAATAAGGGAACACAAGAAGGAGAAGACAGATCCACCAGTAGGAGATGACGAGATCATAAGCTTCAAAATAAGAGACAATAGTGAAACAGTTGAAACAGAAACTGAAGAGAGTGGAGAGGAGGAGAAAGCAAAAACTGAATCAAGAAAAAGAAATTGGAAATCAGAAAGAGAAGAAAAAGAAGGTGAAGCCAAAAGGCCAAGAAAAGGAGATAATTGGCCCAACAGCTATATAAGAAAATTGAGATATAGAATAATAAGAGCTGGAGACGAAAGTGCTGAACAAGTGAATGAAATAACAAGTCAAAAGGGACAAGGAAAACCCAGTGGAAAAAGATTACAAAAGTCCAAAAGAACAAAGAAAGTGAATGCAAAGTATAAGTCACCTGAGTGGCTGTATATCGCACTGACGGATTACAAAGAAGAAGAAAACACTCACGAGAACCAGAGACTAAGAAGTCGAATGGGAAAAGGTGAGATGCAACAAACCTGAAGTGAAGGCTTATAGTGCTTCTGCCGGACATGACAATTTTACTGGATGTGACAAATCACCGGATGTGACAACGAAAGAATTCTGGAAAGAATTAAAAGAAAGTACCAAGCAAAGACTTTTTTTGAAAGCAAAGTGGCATCTAAGTCATTTCTGAGGTGTAGTGACACAATTTTCTGAAACTTAACAAATAAATAAAAGAAAAATGGAAAATACTAGGGATAGAAGAGATAAATGTGAGTTTATAAAAAGATGGTGTAAAATGTGCTGCTTTTGTACAGGGTTATTAATGACCATATGGATAGTTTTAGCAATTACAATTCCTATTAGTTTAGCTGTAATAGAAGCGAAGAATGATACTAAACCAGAAAAAGAAACTAATATTAAAGAACCAGTTATTTTAAGAAGTAGTGCAGAATTACATAAGGATAAGTCAGTAACAGACTTTTCTAAAAATGTTTTTACAAAATTGTTGTACGAATATGTAGAGACAATGGATGTGAGAGACTGTTATGTTTGTATGCAGTTGCCTGCATCAGTGTCAGAAGGTGTGACTTATCATCACCTACCTCTAACTTATGGAATAACATGTAGTGTAATAGCAAGTTTATTTTATAAAACAGGTAGATTAGAATCTTATTATACTGATATAGATAAGATTTTTGCAAACATTCCAGTAGTACCAGAACTTAACAAAGTAAAACCAGCAAAGGTTTTAGGAGAATTCTTTTAGAACATAGAAAATTAACGTTAGAAGAAATAGTTAGTAACAACCTTACCTGTGAGTTAAAGAAAGAAGAAAAGGTATTTTTAGAAATGGTTGAAGAAAGAAGAATGAAATTTCAAAAAGAAGCAATAAAAGAGGAAGGAACACATCTATGGACGTTTGAGGAAGGAAATCATGAAGGGAAAAAGATAAATGCAGCAATGACATTAGATTGGCCGCAAACAGGAAAGTTGTGTATTAGGAGAAATAAGACAGTCTATGACAATTACTTTGTAGGTTCCAGTATCAGCCATGACAATTATCAAATTCTGGGAGGTTGGGGATTCAAAGGTGGAAAAGATCCAATATTTCCAGGTATCTATTATATTTGTGGGAATAGAGCTTATTACAGGTTACCGGACCATTGGTATGGAACTTGCTATGTAGGCTTGGTCTTTCCAAAAATCTTTCATATGGACAGAGAAGAAAAAGGAACATACAAGATGATTAATAGCTTTACACGTAGAAAGAGGGAAAGTTTTTCAGAAATTGTAGGTGATATTTTTGGAGCATTAATACCAGCAGTGGGAATATCTTTGAATGCATTTAAAATTCGGAAATTATCCACAGTAGTAGATCGGTTGTCTACAGATACTGCGGGAGGGTTCTTAATGGTAAATACCGAAATGGTTGCCATGAGAGCTATGGTGATGCAAAATCGGCTTGCCCTTGATATTCTTTTGGCAAAGGAGGGTGGAGTCTGCGGAATGTTGAAAGTCCAACATTGTTGCACTTACATTCCTGATAAAAGTGAAAATATACAGAAGTATATTACGAATATTACAAATTTGCACAAATAACTAGATCTACTGGAGGTTGAAAGTGTCTTGGGAAAACTTGGTAGAGGGTTTTCTTCAGTAGCAAATTGGTTGACCAGAATGAGTAGACTAATGATAGGGAAAGTTATAATAATAGCAACTGTAGTAATACTGTTAGCCATGGTGTTGAAAATAGTAATAACGTGTATAAAAAGAAAAGTAAGACAAAATAAGATAAAAAGAAATAACAGAATAATGAAAGAGAGAGAGAGAGAAATGGGTGAAATTGAGTTAGAGAAAATGAAAGAAAACATGTATAAGGAGACAAGAAGACAAGATGAAGGAGAAACAGATATGTAACTAACAAAAAGCAAAGGATGAAAGACATATACTGCCTGAAAAAGAAGTATAACTTGGGTTTTATGTGGTGATTTAAAAATCACCAAAGGGGGAGTTGATGGAGCAGAGAAAATAATTTTTTTAACCCCTAACAAATTTTATAAATAATTAATAAAATGTTCGTTTAAATGTATTAATCAACACTGTACGTGTGGGAAGGGTAATACGCAAGTGTATGTGCTGAATAATCTATTAATGGATGTCTGTGTGTCTAATTATAACATAAAAATAAATGCGTACTAATTTAAAATAAATGCATGATTTTGTGCTTCATAGAAATAAATGTGTCGTTGCAAAAACAATAGTGATGGTAAGTAAGGAACAGCTTAAATGTTGCTTTCTGCTAAGTAATAACTAATTGGGGTACGTAGATGACGGGAGGGAAACGAAAAGGCTATTTTTCTCTATTTTAATTATGTTTTGTTTATTTCAAAATAGTGCTTCTAAAGTATAACCGAGTGGCGATATAAAATGGCTGCCAGTTAATGATGTGCGCAAGTGCGGGAAACACGTGACAAGGGAGAGAAGTCGGAGAAAAGCTAACCTCGTGATGTTGCTGAGAGGCTAGGATGCGAGAATTGGTCAAGGCTGATGTGACCTAATTGAACTGATAGTGTGCCGTGGTGATCAGCAAAGACCCGTGGGAAACCAGTTTAAGAGAAAGGACAATGCCTGCAGAGTTCTCGAATGTATCGAAAGAAGTTACAAATGTACTGATCGAAGCGGATGGAAACATGTCTTGAACTGTGAGAAAGGAAATGATCCAAGGACCATTGGATCCAAGAGAACTTGATTAAAAGAATGAATAAGATGACATGCATGGACCAATGAAAGAAAAGCGTGTTATTAATGTTGCAACAATTAGTTAGCAAAGTTAGAATTAGGGTATAAGAGGGCCTACTCTTAGTGGGAGGGGGTCGCAGTCACAGTCAGGAGTGGAGTTGGAGAGTCGTGTTTGTGTTGGTGGCTTCCAGTGCTGGGTGGTCCTGATCGATCCATTACTGAGCGGGAGATGCTGAAAGACTGTTAGATGAGACGGGTTGCAGGTAGCTGATGCTGACGAGCTGAAGTTTCTGTTGCTGTCTTAATTTTCCAGTTGAGTATGAGAATCAGGTTATTTCTAATTCTTAAACTTAGGTTAGAAATCATTAGGCTAAATTAGGAAGGTAGGCAGGTAATTAGGGTTTTGCTTCATAATGAAAATTTCCTTTCTGCAATAAATTGATTATGCTTAATAAATATTTGAATTAATAATGAATGAATAATTGAATAAAAGTTTAAATTCTTTCTCATGCTTTTAAAATTATATAAAAATTAAGATTCTTTAAATCAAATGACTCAGTGGTTATTTTCCTAAATGATTGTGACATCAGTAATTGGTTATTGTGATTCAGCTGGTCTTAATCACTATGAACTAATTCTTTACATGAATGATTCATCGACAAAACAATGAGCAGGAATATCTTAAGAAATAACTAAAAGAAAGTGATAAGTTAAGGTAATAAGATATCCCGGCTCCTTCCAGCGGTACATAAATGGTGTTTTCCATTTAGGTCTCATGCTTCTCCTAGGAATACAGAATTTCGTAAAGGTGTAAAGGAAATCCAGGTGTGTGCGTGTGTGTTAGGCGATGTTTATGGGCCCCATCGTCATGTGGATGTGAGAAAATATAGTTTGCCCCTGGATGACCTATAAGTGACCTAGGAGGAGAATAGTTTTTATTGTACGCGCTGCATCACTATTGAAATGAGGATTGATAGGCTACTCAGTCTGCAGGGTCTTTAGATAGTCTCCAAGTTCGCTCAGACAGTTTGCATTTTCTTTTCTCACTCTTCACTTCTGGGGAATACCATCTTTCAGGTGGGGTAAGCCTGTGGGATGTGTTGGTTTTCCAAGGGGCACAGTTATCTAAGGCTTTGGTTATAGCTGCGTTACATTTTCCTAAATAGCTATCAAGGGGAGTGTATGTATCTATTTAGGGGGGAGGAGTGATCTGAAAAGGATCTGACGCTGATATTGCTCCATGACCTTTTAGGAGAATTCAAAGCTTTTGACATTCTTTTTTGAGTCAAAGGAAGAGAAAGGAAAAGAGCTTATACTGGAATGATCAGACCAGATTAGTATTGATGTTGGAAAACAGCAGATCTAAAGTATGACCCGCTGTAGGTGCGGGGCCAAATTGTTTTGGGATAAGTTGTCAAGTTAACATATAATTTTCGAATTGTTTCCAAAGTGGATCTTCTAATTTTTCAAAATGTAAATCAAAATCACCCATTACTAAGAACAGATCATGTTTTAGGATAAGTGGAGCAAGCCAAGAAAACAAATTGGCCGCCTTCTAAGAGTTGTAGCCTGGCGTTCGGTAACCAATTGTCCCCCCTATCAACCTTTGCTGTTTAAGAGACAACTGGAATGCTAGCATTTCACATTCGGCGGGGAGGACCTGAGTTCAATAGAGCATATATATGCATATATGCATATATGTATATATATATATATATATATATATATATATATATATATATATATATATATATATATATATATATTCACTGAAAAAACCATAGGTTTCAGACACGTTATAGTTAGAAATTAGCATTTAAAAACCTTTGAAATTCACTGAAAAAACCATAGGTTTCAGGCACGTTATAGTTAGAAATTTGCATTTAAAAAACCTTAGAAATTCACTGAAAAAACCATAAGGTTTTAGGGACAGTTATAGTTAGTTGGACATTGCACTCGTACAAAACCCGTGAAATTCCCCCGTTATAGTTAGTTCAGGTAACTATAACTCGCGCCCCGCAATGCACTGCTGATGACGTCACATATTACATCACTCATGACATGGTCAGTGACATCACTGATGACATCACTGATGACATCTCAACTGACATCACTGATGACATCACTGATGACATCATCCAGTGACTGTGTGTTTGTGTAAAGTTTAAATATGTTTAATATATATAGGGAAAGGCGTATTGAAGAATGAGTGGGTGTATAAGTGTCTGAATGGATGATTTAGTAGGTGCGTGACTGAGTCTATAAGTGAGTGATTAAACGTATCTTACTGGATGCATGGGTGAGTGACTAAACTGTGTGAATGTCTGTATCCGTCTGTCTGTTGTTGTGTAAGCAGCTGCATGGGTTTCTGACTAGCTAAATGAGTGTCTATATGGGTTATGGATTGGTTCTCTGAGTATCTGTATGGGGGCCTCAGTGTTTGTGTGGGTGGGGTGAGTGTGACTCTGTGCATAGATGTGTGAGTGGGTGATTCACTGGGTGCATGGTTTCAAGAGTGCGTCTGTGATGGACTGTATGGGTGGGTGAGTGTGTGTATGGGTGTGTTAGTGATTGAATGTATATCTCAGTGGTACATGTGTGAGTAACTACATATGTGAAAGGCAGTATATATGTGTGTTGGAGTATATAAATGGCTATAAGTGAGAGTGTGTGATTGTGAGAGTGGCTACATGGATGAGTGTGTGCTTGCATCAGTGATTGCATAGGAGCGTAAGAATGTGCTAGTATTTTTATGAGTAAGTGAGCTGGTGTGTATAACTGTATAGGTGAGTAAATTGGAGTGTGATTAATTATTTGCATGACTGACTAGGTGTGTGAGTACCTCTATGGATGAGTTGCGTTGTGTGAGTGTTTATATAGGTGTATGAGTGCATATGATAGTCCTGTACTGAGTGACTGTAAGTATGAGTGACTGTACGGGTGAGTGAGTAGATGTGTGTGTGTAGACCTAAGAATCAGTGAGTGGGTATGTACTTATTGGTATTGGAGTGTGTATGGTTTTGAGAATGGCAGTCTGTAATTTAGAGTGGGTGTTTCAAAACTTATATTAGGGTGTGAGAAGATGCATTAAATTCTCACATGGATGATGTCATCAGTGTTGTCATCAGTGATGTCATTTGAGATGTCATCAGTGATGTCATCAGTGATGTCACTGACCATGTCATGAGTGATGTAATATGTGACGTCATCAGCAGTGCATTGCGGGCGCGAGTTATAGTTACCTGAACTAACTATAACGGGGGAATTTCACGGGTTTTGTACGAGTGCAATGTCCAACTAACTATAACTGTCCCTAAAACCTTATGGTTTTTTCAGTGAATTTCTAAGGTTTTTAAATGCAAATTTCTAACTATAACGTGCCTGAAACCTATGGTTTTTTCAGTGAATTTCAAAGGTTTTTTAAATGCTAATTTCTAACTATAACGTGTCTGAAACCTATGGTTTTTTCAGTGAATTTCAAAGGTTTTTTAAATGCTAATTCCTAACTATAACATGTCTGAAACCTACGGTTTTTTCAGTGAATTTCAAAGGTTTTGTAAATGACAATTTTTAAATGTATTAATTGTTATATTTATTTTTTTCATACTGATTTACTACATTTTTAGAAACAATTTTTTTTACATATTTTATTTTTTAAATTACATTGTAATTACATTATACATTACAAAAATACTTTCTCAGAATGAATTACTTTAGTTTAAATACTTTGCACATAGGCAATAGACTTTTAAGTACAGTAGTTACAGTTGTTGCAATGGGCAACACATTTTCAAACACAATGCAACATTCAGCTCAATGTGAATTTCTAGTTAAATGCAATTAGTTACTTTATGGATTACTTTTCTAACCACAGGACTGGATCCTAGATTCAGTCCTGGGACATCTCCTGTAAACAGTTGAGTAAAAGCGTTTTGGTTACAGTAGTGATTTTTAAGGAATATTATTGTATTTTAAAAGTTGACACTTTGAAACTTTTTCTCATAGAATCACCAATGTTATCCTATGGAAGGAAATTCACTTAGCAGGTAAAAACTGTTATCGTTACTTTTTCTTACTCAGTGTTGGATCCTGGATCCAGCACTGGTGCATCTCCTGTAAACAGTTGAAAGAATGCGTTTAAGTCATACAGGCGATTTTTAAGGAATATTTGTAGTTTGTGAAAATTGACAGTTGGAAACTTTTCTGCTGAAAACCAGACAATGAATTCCTACGGAAGAAAATATAAGTTACTGGTAAGTACGGTTAAAATTACTTTTCAGGGTCAGTGCTGGGCTAAAAGATGCAGCACTGAGGTCTCTCCTGATAACAGGTGAGTAAATCGGAATTCGTATTTCGGCTGATTTTAGAGGAATATTTTAAAGTTCCAAAACTCCACACTTAGAAGAATTTCCAAGTGAAACCAGTCAATGTTAGCCTATGGAAGGAAATTCAAGTTACTGGTAAGTACGGTTAAAATTACTTTTCAGGACCAGTACTGGGCTGAAAGATACAGCACTGAGGTCTCTCCTGATAACAGGTGAGTAAATCGGAATTCGTATTTCGGCTGATTTTAGAGGAATATTTGTATGTTTCAAAAATCAACACAGAAACTTTTTCAGCAAAAAGCAGGCAATGATATCCTATGGAAGGAAATTCAAGTTACTGGTAAGTACGGTTAAAATTACTTTTGAGGATCAGTACTGGGCTGAAAGATGCAGCACTGAGGTCTCTCCTGATAACAGGTGAGTAAATCGGAATTCGTATTTCGGCTGATTTTAGAGGAATATTTTAAAGTTCCAAAACTCCACACTTAGAAGAATTTCCAAGTGAAACCAGTCAATGTTAGCCTATGGAAGGAAATTCAAGTTACTGGTAAGTACGGTTAAAATTACTTTTCAGGACCAGTACTGGGCTGAAAGATACAGCACTGAGGTCTCTCCTGATAACAGGTGAGTAAATCGGAATTCGTATTTCGGCTGATTTTAGAGGAATATTTGTATGTTTCAAAAATCAACACTTAGAAACTTTTTCAGCAAAAAGCAGGCAATGATATCCTATGGAAGGAAATTCAAGTTACTGGTAAGTACGGTTAAAATTACTTTTGAGGATCAGTACTGGGCTGAAAGATGCAGCACTGAGGTCTCTCCTGATAACAGGTGAGTAAATCGGAATTCGTATTTCGGCTGATTTTAGAGGAATATTTTAAAGTTCCAAAACTCCACACTTAGAAGAATTTCCAAGTGAAACCAGTCAATGTTAGCCTATGGAAGGAAATTCAAGTTACTGGTAAGTACGGTTAAAATTACTTTTCAGGACCAGTACTGGGCTGAAAGATACATCACTGAGGTCTCTCCTGATAACAGGTGAGTAAATCGGAATTCGTATTTCGGCTGATTTTAGAGGAATATTTGTATGTTTCAAAAATCAACATTTAGAAACTTTTTCAGCAAAAAGCAGGCAATGATATCCTATGGAAGGAAATTCAAGTTACTGGTTAGTACGGTTAAAATTACTTTTCAGGATTAGTACTGGGCTGAAAGATGCAGCACTGAGGTCTCTCCTGATAACAGGTGAGTAAATCAGAATTCGTAGTTCGGCTGATTTTAGAGGAATATTTGCACAATGGTGAAGGGAGGGGGCGGGGCCTGAGGTGACATCTGTGCAAACGCGCCCCGTGGCGCGTTTTAAGTTGGGGATTAAGTCCCCTTGAATCATGAGGGTCCCTAGGGGCCAACTAGCCCACCAGGAACCTCCAGTATGCGCCAGGGGCTGCGTTGCAGAGAGGCGTAAAAGGGGCGTGGCCTCTGTACACCTCTCTGCAAGGCAGCCTCTGGCGCATACTGAGGTTCCTGGTGGCTAGTTGGCCCCTGGGACCCCCAGTATTCAAGGGGAATTACTTCCCCTTCTTAAACGCGCCAGGGGGCGCGTTTGCAGAGTACTGCAGGGAGGGGGGAGGGGCCTCCGGCACAATGCCGTTTTTTTTTATTTTTTAAATTTGTTTTTTATGGGAGGGGGGCTGCATGGCCCCCCTTCCCTCATCCACTTTTGGCCCCGGGGACCCCATCCCCCGGGGCCTGAGCATTTTTTTTTGTTTTTTTTTAAACGGGAAGTGGGTCGCGTGGCCCCCTTCCCTGGGCCTCTATTGGCCCCGGGGACCCCATCCCCCGGGCATGCCCTCTTTTTAACTAAAAAATATGGAGGGGGGCTGCGTGGCCCCCCTCCTCAGGCCATTTAAGGCCCCGGGGACCCCATCCTTGCCCTAAGTTTTTTTTTTTTAATTTATTTTTTTATTTGGGGAGGGGGGCTGCGTGGCCCCCCTCCCGGGCCACTTATGGCCCCGGGGACCCCATCCCGGGGCCTGGCCTCTGGTTGGGGACTGTGGAGGGGTCCCCAAACCCCCCACAGTCCCGCCGGCTCCCCGTGTCCTATGGGAGCCGGCATTGCTTTTCCACATGGGGAGCAGCTAACATGCGTTTTTTTTGACAATTTTTTATGTTTGCAAGGGATTCTGGGTAACAGAACCTGGTGGGAGGCAGTCAAGTCACCCCATCCTGGATTCCCCTGGGTGTCTAGTTTTCAAAAATGTATAGGTTTACTAGGTTTCCCTAGGTGCCGGCAGAGCTAGGGTTCAAAAACGACAGCTAGGCACTTTGCCAAAAAAGGGTCATTTTTCACTGCGAAATTGAGGTGTGACCATGTTGCGTTTTGCGCCGTTTCCTGTCGCAGGCACTAGGCCGACCCACACAAGTGAGGTACCATTTTTCTCGGAAGACTTTGGGGAACGCGGGGTGGGTGGAAATTTGTGGATCCACGCAGATTCCAGAACTTTCCACCACAGAAATGTGGGGAAAATGTGTTTTTTTTTTACAATTTTTTATGTTTGCAAGGGATTCTGGGTAACAGAACCTGGTGGGAGGCAGTCAAGTCACCCCATCCTGGATTCCCCTGGGTGTCTAGTTTTCAAAAATGTATAGGTTTGCTAGGTTTCCCTAGGTGCCGGCAGAGCTAGGGTTCAAAAACTACAGCTAGGCACTTTGCCAAAAAAGGGTCATTTTTCACTGCGAAATTGAGGTGTGACCATGTTGCGTTTTGCGCCGTTTCCTGTCGCAGGCACTAGGCCGACCCACACAAGTGAGGTACCATTTTTCTCGTAAGACTTTGGGGAACGCGGGGTGGGTGGAAATTTGTGGACCCACGCAGATTCCAGAACTTTCCACCACAGAAATGTGGGGGAAATGTGGTTTGTTGGACAATTTTTTATGTTTGCAAGGGATTCTGGGTAACAGAACCTGGTGGGAGGCAGTCAAGTCACCCCATCCTGGATTCCCCTGGGTGTCTAGTTTTCAAAAATGTATAGGTTTGCTAGGTTTCCCTAGGTGCCGGCAGAGCTAGGGTTAAAAAACTACAGCTAGGCACTTTGCCAAAAAGGGTCATTTTTCACTGCGAAATTGAGGTGTGACCACATTGCGTTTTGCGCCGTTTCCTGTCGCAGGCACTAGGCCGACCCACACAAGTGAGGTACCATTTTTCTCGTAAGACTTTGGGGAACGCGGGGTGGGTGGAAATTTGTGGACCCACGCAGATTCCAGAACTTTCCACCACAGAAATGTGGGGGAAATGTGGTTTTTTGACAATTTTTTATGTTTGCAAGGGATTCTGGGTAACAGAACCTGGTGGGAGGAAGTCAAGTCACCCCATCCTGGATTCCCCTGGGTGTCTAGTTTTCAAAAATGTATAGGTTTGCTAGGTTTCCCTAGGTTCCGGCAGTGCTAGGGTTCAAAAACTACACCTAGGCACTTTGCAAAAAAAGGGTAATTTTTCATTGAGAAAATGTGGTACGTCCACGTTGCATTTTGAGCCATTTCCTGTTGTGGGCACAAGGGCTACCCACACAAGTGAGGTACCATTTTTATCGGGAGACTTTGGGTAACACAGAATTGTAGAGCAACTGTTATTACCTATTGACTTTCGATGCATTTCTGCCTTCCAAATGAAAGACAATGTGTAAAAAATAAGTCATTTTGAAAAATGACCTATAATTCTCATGCTAGTATGGGTACTCCCAATTTCGGAAATGTGCAAATATCTACTGTTTCTAAAATCTACATTTTGTTCCCATTTCAGAAATACATAGGTGTCTTTCATAACCTACAAGTCCTATATATCCCCACAACCAGAAAGGTCCAGCGGATATAACGGTATATTGCCTTCAAATAGCTGTCATAATTAGAAGAAGTTACAGGTGAAAACGTTGACACAAATGGCTGTTTTTTTCAACTAATTTTCAATTTTTCCTTTATTTAACTGTTAGTTTCTATAAGGAAAACTTTAAGGATCTACACAAATGACCCCTTGCTGAATTCAGAATTTTGTCTACTTTTCAGAAATGTATGGCTTTCCAGGATCCATTATTGGTTTCATACCCATTTCTACCATTAACTGGAAGGAGGTTGAAAGCACAAAAAATAGCAAAAATAGGCTATGTCCCAGAAAAATGCCAAAACTGTGTAAAAAAGTTGGTTTTCTGACAAAAGTCTGCTTGTCCCTGAAAGCTGGGAAGATGGTGATTTCAGCACCACAACCCCTTTTTGATGCCATTTGCAGGGAAAAATCAAGACGCTTTCATCTGTTGCCCTTTTTCGCATTTTTCCCAAAAAAACCAACATTTAGCTGTATTTTGACTAATTTCTGGGTCCCCTCCAGGGGAATCCACAAACCCTGGGTACCTTTACAATCCCCATGATGTTAGAAAAAAGGACGCAAATTTGGCATGGATACCTTATGTGGTCAAAAAGTTACAGGGGCCTAAGAGCGCACTACCCCAAATAGCCAAAAAAGGCTTAGCACAGGAGGGGAAAAGGCCTAGCAGCGAAGGGGTTAATCTGTTCCAGTGTGCCCACTATACAAGAGCTCCGCTCATGCACCAAAGGTTTATTTAGTTGCAGAAGAGTGTCTTGTGCATAAAGCAGCCTTACTTTGCTATCTGGGGTCAAACTGACAGGAGATCTGGAGTCGTCCAGGCGTGGACGGACGCAGACAGGCATGGCCAAAGCGCGTCCACTGAGCGACCGCAGAGTGCCCTGGCTGAAATTGCTCCCATGCATGTGAAAAACTAGACCGCTGACCCAAAATGGCGGTCCCCGGCCCTACCTAAATGGTGTGCTATCACTCACCACTGCCATTGCAGTGAAGTCTCCCTACAAAGCGCTTAGTGGAAAATATGCTAAAAAATAGGTAATTTTTCAAAATAAAAAATTGATTCACTTTTAAAAATCAAGTTTTTAGCAGCAGATAAAAATCAAATGCCTGATTTACAAATTTTTGACTTAGGGCAGCGCCTCAAGCCTTCCTGCTGCGCTGCCCTACGTCAAAAGAAAAGGGCAGGAATGCGCTGTATCTATAAGGTATGGCACATTCCTGTCCTTTCTCTCTCCAGTGGCGCTCAAAGGGCTGCCTTGCGCCAATGCGGACACTCTTGCACCATGGTGCAAGGGTGTCTGCATTGTAGGAATTATTGTTTTTGTTCAGGAAGGGGCACCTTCCTGCACAAAGACAATCAAAGAAGGTGATTTCCTCTTTCTATGTGTGCTGCTGAATGCAGCCCACATAGAAAGAGGAAATAATACGGAGAAATAATGTTATTTCTCCGCTTTGCGCCTCCTCTACGCCTCCCCTGGGGAGGCATAGTCTTTTGATGCATTCCCATGTTTACAGCTTGTTGTAAATCTGGGAACGTGTCAAATGCCATGGGTGTTACATGGGAACACCCACCAGAACGCCCATGGCATGCCTCCCCATTGCAGTGTGAGGCACCGCAGCGACTTGCGCTGCGTTGCCTCACTCCATAGCTACAAAGCCGTGGTGGCTTTACGTGGCCTTGTAGATATGGCTGAGCCCTGTGCACTACCCGAACAGCACAAAAAATGACATTCCGGCACTTGTAAATGAGCCCTCAAGTTTTTAGCAGCAGAGTATAGTACAGTACATAACAATTATAGCAGCAATAATCAGAAAAGGTAAAACCACCCCCTAGGCGTAAAGTACGTTGTGCCTAACTATCAGCATTTCAAGTGCCCAGTATCCTGATTTTCAATGAGTGGCAATCCTTACCTTGCAGATACTGCAGAACTGGCTAGATTTCAAGTGAAATTTTGCACATAAGTCTTTGAAGGATTTGAAAATTAGTTCTGGAAGCACATGTCAGTAGACAGAACACCTTGCTGTGACCATCATGGACAGTTGAGCAATTTGACATCAAGGTGTGTCCTTTGCGTTGCTCGAGAGAGGTGGCTGTAATTAAAAAAAGAAAAAATCTGTTTTATTGTTTTATGACCAGACATTCCCCATTTAGATGACCAGCTAAGAGGGGGGTCACCTTGGTTTCAAAAGTAGCATGACGTTTTTCCAGAATCACACAATCTGGAGTTTCCAAATCCGAGTGAAAGTGGAAAGCCAATTGCCACAGATGCTGAGATCTAATATGGATGGCGCAGGCCTTCCATAATTGTTGCTGGTAAATTGTCGGTGGTTGTTGGTAATTTTGTGCACTCTTGTCTGGTGTTTCACCCTTCCATATGTAGTGTCTGACCTGACAGCCAATTTGCTAAAACTGTGTGTGAGGTACAGGGATTGGCAACATGCCAAAGACGTCATTAAAACTAGGGGCGACCACCATCTTAATCATCTCTATTCACCCCACATAGAGTGCTGAAGTTTGCTCCATTTGGCAAAGTCCCTGTGCATTTGTTTCAAGGCTGTAATATTATCATCGCAGGTAGGTTACTCGCGTCTTCCATTTTGGTCTGTACCTACCAAAATGGTTTGCTGAGCAGTGAGTGAGCAGCCATAGGTCTATCTTGACTGCTGATCCAGTTAATGTTGTACTTAGAGAATGTAGAAAAGAGTGAAATAGTTTCCACGAGCCCAGTATGGATATGAAGAGGGGAGGGGCCAATGTCATCAGAACATCATCAGCATCCAACATTATCTCTAGATTGCCTGCTTGGTTGTCAATGCCCATGATATCCTTTGAGCACTGACTGGCGAAAGCCAGGGATTCCAAAGCCAAAAGCAGTGGTAGGGGACAGGGGACATTCCTGCCTATTCTATTTATTAATTGTAATCAGAGACATTTTAAGGCCTGGGCAAAGTGGGCTCTCGCCCAGGGCCCCTAACATTCTAGGGGGGCATCAGTAAGTTTTCAGGACAGTCCCAGCTGTCCAGAGACTTACAATGTCCAGTTTGTTTAGTTACTTTCTTTTCCATATTTTGGAGACAGCCCAGGCTATTCAGCCAGCAACTTCCCCCCCATATGAGAGATAGTGAGGGATAAATAACAATACCTGTAAGTTCCAGGATGGATTCAGCAAACCCTTTAACCTTTTAGAATGCATAAGCCAGTCCAACTAAATAGGCCTTTGCTTTTTTTGCATCAGGTGCCACTTACTGCGCAGTAAAGATTGGCATTGAGTGGCACCTCTGTGACTGTGTTGTGCTCGTGGAGCTGCAGCCTCACCACTGTGATAATAGCCTACAGCCAACTGACACAGAATTCCATTCCCATGGAGCACAGGCAGTGCAATAAACAAAAGCACCAATCAGTACTGCATGCCCGAATGGTGGTGGCATACTTGCTATAGCACACATTGTGGATAGAAGGTTTTGTCAGACCTCCAGTCTTTCTGCTTTTCTGGTGCAGTTCAGTTGGAGACCACTTGTGCCAATGTAGGACTTGATAGTAGGCCACGTGTCAATGTGCAGTGCAAGGCGTCAATATATGTTCCCTCCAAGATTGCACTGTCCAAGTGGAGCTGCTGCTGGGCCGTACATTTTCAGCCTAGTGCCGCCTGAGTCAAATCCCTGTTCCTTAGAGACAACAGACAGTAAAGAAATAACACCCTCAACATGCACAGGCTCAAATGGCGAGGCGCCAGTCCACTGCACCACATGCAGCGGGCTTTTCAGGCCACTTGTTTTTCTGCTCCTCTTGTGCCAGCCAGGGGGAGAGATTGTTTGTTACAGGGTTGCTCCCAGATGTAGGCTGGCCAAAAAAGAGGGTTTTCAATGATCCGTCCATAGTTACTGAGGGTGTGCATGAGCTGAAAAAGGATAATATATTCAGAGTTGTTCCGAGCAGGAGCCCCCAAATTATGTTGGACCCTGGGCCCCCAAAATCCTTAAGATCTCCTATTGTAATCTTATCAGACAAGAAGCTGTTTCAGTGTACCATAGCCATGGGTTTGCAATATCGTCACTTCATAACATTAAGGAAATTTGCACCTAAACCCATCCTGGCCATAGCCCAAAACAGGTAGTCCCATTCTACCTGGTCAAAAGCATTTTAGGCATTGAGGAATTGGATCACCTTCTCGTCTGCACTAGGCCTGGGTGGAAAACTACGCTACGCTCGCGTAGTTTGCGTAGTTTGCGCAACTACGCGCTACGTGAATTGCACGTAGCACAGTGCAAAAACGCGTACCGTAGCGGGCATTTTTTGCTTGCTCGCGGTCCTCAACATCAAGTTGGCGACTGCGAGCGAGCAAAATGACATCCCGGCGTGACTTTTTCCTCGTTCGCGATCAGCAACATCAAGTTGCCGATCGCGAGCGTGGAAAATAAACCTCCCGGCGAGATTCTCAACGCGGGGAGGTCAGGTTTCTCATTGCGAGTGGTCGCATATGCTTGCGACCGCTCGCGATGAGAAACTACCAGTCTGCGTTGAGAAAACTGCCGCTCGAGTACAAATCTACTCGAGCGGCAGAAAACGACTGCTTGCACTGTGCAAGATGCCGTTTGCAATGATTGCACAGTGCGGACAAGCATCCGGAACTGTGCAATCATTGCGAACAGCATTTCCTACCGCACTACGCAGTTCGCGTAGTGCTACGCGTAGCTCGTGTAGTGCGAAGTGCACTTTGCGTAGCGCTACTACGCGAACTACGCCCAGGGTTAGTCTGCACCACTGCTGGTACACCACCATAAATGTAGCAAACTAACCCATGATTGCGTGGCCAGCGTCCAGGGCTGAACCCTACTTCATTCCTAAGAATTAGGAATACCTTTCTTCTATCTGGTCGCCAGGACGTTAGCCAAGATCTTGACATAATTGTTAATCACGGATATAGGCCCGTAGTTTCCAAAATGTAAGGGGTCCCCCCCTGGTTTGTGAATCAGTGAGAAATAGGGTCTGATAAAGTCAGGTGGTAAGCCTTCTGTCCTCATTGTTTCTCTAAACATCCACCCCAGAATAGGGGACAGAGCATAGAGAAGTCAGTTTATATAATGTTGCAGGTAATCTGTCTTCCCTCGGTTCCTC
The DNA here is from genome assembly GCA_963921515.1 of Calotriton arnoldi. Classification (NCBI taxonomy): domain Eukaryota; kingdom Metazoa; phylum Chordata; class Amphibia; order Caudata; family Salamandridae; genus Calotriton; species Calotriton arnoldi. The sequence continues at coordinate 946,464 of CAWUFW010005561.1, forward strand.
TCCCATAGACATCTCCTTGATCGTTTCGGCCACTTCCTTGTCCATGATTTCCTTGTTGAGTTTTTTTGTTGTTGAGTTTTATATAGAGCGAACTCGACCCGAAGGTATCAGAGCGCTTTACATGAGCACCAGTTGCATTACAGACGGACAGTTTTATTTTTCGGCACGGAGAGATTACGTGATTTGCCCAGAATCACAGGATGTTTGAACGTCCCTGCCGAGACTCGAACACTGTTCCCCATGTTCGAAGTCGGCCGCTCTCTTTTCCATGGTCCACTGTAAGGCTCTGGATCTGTATGTGATCCACAAACTGCTGCTCAACATTGTTCTCTGATGGAGCTTCTGACGTATGCAGCGCAGACTAGAAGGAGGCACATCCTTTGTGATATCCCTGGGGCAAGTGAGCAAAGCATGGTGGCTCTTATAAATTGTTGGTGTGGCTGATCTCTCCTCAAGCTATTTCAATTGAACGCCCAGGCTCCTACCCACTTTCTCACCATGCTCATAGTGATGCTCTTTGATGCAAAACCTTCTCACATCTATTGTGGGAATAACATTCAACTCATGCGTCTTAGTTGTGAGGGATTTCAGAATGGCGTCTGCATTTGTGTTAAGCACAATGTTTTCCGATTCCGGTTTCATCTTCTTTTCAAATGTTTCTTTTACTTGCAGTGCTGAGTCCTTCATCATTATGCATCTGAATGTTTTAAAGTATTTCATTTTTACGGCTGAACATAGCCTTTTTGATCAATAACAGTCAGTTTTAACATGTGACATGGTTGAGAAATAAGGGCTGGTTCGGGTTACCATTGCATTTTTAATGACACAGGGAGCCTGCATTGAGCTTGCATTGAGCTTGCGTTGAGCCTGCATTGAGCTTGCGTTGAGCCTGCGTTGAGCCTGCATTGAGCCTGCATTGAGCTTGCGTTGAGCCTGCATTGAGCCTGCATTGAGCCTGCATTGAGCCTGCATTGAGCTTGCGTTGAGCCTGCGTTGAGCCTGCATTGAGCCTGCGTTGAGCCTGCATTGAGCCTGCATTGAGCCTGCGTTGAACCTGCATTGAGCCTGCGTTGAGCCTGCATGGTGCTAGGCGCTGTTGGTCTCGTATGCCCTCTGTCAATGCACACACCGACTTTTTATGATTTTATGCACTCTGAGGCTTTTACTTGAAATGTGATTTAAGGACGAATTGAATATTTACAGATTGTCTGTGATTACAATGTTATTTCATTGTATGCTTGTACTTTTATGGCTGTATTGGCGGCCGAATAAAGTTTTATGATGATGATTATGCATCTGATATGAGATTTTTCCGCATCCCAGAGGGTCTGTGAGGAGTTCATGGAATTCTCATTCAGGTCTAGATAGTCGTTGAAGTAACCAAGCAGCTTTTTTTCACCTCAGGCAACCTGTACCCCAAGGTTCCTATTCTCCAGGTTTTAGTTCTGGGTTCCTGTAACTGCAAGTCCAGTTCTAAATTGATTGGCGCATGATCCGAGATAAAGCCCACTCCTACTTATCATCATGTGATTTTAGGGAGTCTGCCTGTATTTGTTAAAAAATAGTTGATTCTTATTTCAGTTCTTTTGGGGAATTGATAGGAAAGTATAGTCTCTGTCCATGGGGTGTATGAATCCCCAGGCATCAACAAGAGAGTGATCTGCCATCAGAGGTCTTAGGATTCCTCCATCTTTGTCGTTCCAATGGTCCAGGAGACCTGAGCAATCCAGTATCGGTTAAAGTGGGGGATGGTAGATGTACAACTCGCCGATTTGAAACACATAGTGGTCTCAAACAAGGTTGTGTCTTAGCCCCATGTCTTTTTAACCTTTTTATGGCTGATTTACCATCTTATTTTAAAAACGTTAATGCTCCCTCCCCTAACCTTGCAGTACAAAATATAAAATATTTACAGTATGCAGATGACACTAAACTGTTAAGTCATACTGCTATAGGTCTACGAAGACTAATAGAATCATTTATTAACTATATTCTAGCTAATGGTTTATTGATGAATACAAAAACCCAAAAATATTGACGATAGGTTCAACTAAATTAGATATGAGAGTATGGAATATTAATGGGTTAAAGATTGAAACAGTAAAATTTTATAAGTATTTAGGTATCACATTTGATGACAGTTTGTCTTTTAAACAGCATTTTCTCAATTTTAAAGCAAAAGCTACCGCATTGTCTTTTGCTTTTAGAAAGTTGAGAGACATGTTGGTATGTCCGAACCACGAGCATTTACTCAAGGTAATGAAATCAAAGTGAATCCCTCCCTGGGTTATGGGTAAGTTATTTTTCAAGGTAAAGACTCAAAAATTCTTGATAAATTACAAATAAAAGTTTTTAAAACGGTCTTCAGGGTCCCAAGGAATATCGGGCACGCCGACATCAGATTGGAATTTGGTTTGAAAAGACAAACTTTAGTAAGACAATCTGCATTTTTAAAATCACTATACTCGTTCTTTTACTCTGACCCAGGCACACTTGCAAACCATTGCTGGCAGGAAATAATGAGGCATGAGTACACAAGTGGTTGGAGAACTTATCTAACGGAGAACCTAAATAATTTTAAGTCTCAGCCCTTTGAAGATGTAGCTAGAAATAAAGCCGTGTTCAGACAGACATTAAATCAATCAGCCAACTTCCTATTGATTATATTGGATAAGGAGGAGTTTGCAAAAAAAAGGCATGCTTGGTCAGTTATTAATTCATTTATCAAATTGGAGCCACAACCTTATCTTATTTCCCATTTAAAACCATTTATAAGAGACAAATTCTTGTTGTTACGATTTGGGCGATATCCCACAAAGGATGGAATTTCCTCATGGGTACAAAACTGGCCATCAAACAGTTGTAGATTATGCGGTTTTTATAATGACTCATTATTACATATTGTATCCATTTGTCCTCGATTGCTACAAGAGAGGAAAGCCCTGTTAAAGTCCATCCTTAAAGAAAATGGGGTGAGAACATGTCGCCAAGCAATTATAACTTATCTTTCTGGGAAATCTGCTCACTTGATTACACAGTTTGTAAAGTTTATTCTCAATGCAGCAAAAAAGATAACTTCTGAGTGCTTCACCGGATATTAGGGGTAGTCTGTAAAAACTAATAATCTGTTTTTTGATATTCCAACTGTTGAACGATGCTGCTAAACCTAAACATGCTCATTGGCAATTGTAACTCCATAACCTGATCTTGAAGATGCACGTATGGCTCAGGAGCGGACATTTTACATGGTTCTATTTGACTGTAGTAATTAGTAATAATCCTAATTGTCAACTACTTGACCGTCTTGGTGCAGGTTGATCTGTGAGAAACATTTTATACTTTTAAATAATAATACAGAATGTTGTTTGATGCAAGAAAGGCACTTTCAAAAGGAATTGTATAATGGCACTTTAACTATGCCATTTTAACCATGGCATTTTAATTCATGAATTACAAAAAAGAAAAAAAGAAAAGTAATGTAGTGTTGGTAGTTTTATGGAAGATTTTATTATTATATATAAAGAAGTGTTGTTTTATGTTGACCTGTGTGAAACACTCGAATTTTAAATATTGAAATAGAACGTTATTTCAAGTAAGGTTGGCACTTTTGGAAAGAAAAGCTATAATGGCACTTTATCTATGGCACTTTAATTTAGAATTTTAAAAAGTAACATAGTATTGATAGTTTTATGGAAGATTTTTATTAATGCACAAAGAAGTGTTGCTATAATAAGGATTGACAAATGAATTGAAATATAATGTTATCTCCAAAATCATTCTAAAATTAGCAATGTATCGTCGTGCTTTTGTCGGAAGAAAACACAATTGTTTGACTATCTTTATATAATTTTTTTTTATGTACAAATTAATGCATTTTTATACTCCTTGATTGTAATGATTTTTATTAATCAACAATAAAGATACTTCTTCTTCTCTCGGGTGGATCAAAAGATTCCTGTCTCCACCAATTACTTCCTTTTTATTGCCAGTTTCCATCAATTTAGTTTAGCCAAAATTCTGAAGTTTGTCCTTGGCATGTTAGTTTAACAAATAAACCGTATCCTTGTGGGTTGCACCATTTTTTCTGCACTTTTGCAGGTAACGTTTTGCAGATATAAATGGCAGCTCCACCTTTCGTGTAAGGTGGCGGCACTGATCCAAAGATTTCTGACTCTGAGTCTTCTGAACCTGATGCTGCTATTCCAGTGCCCACATAGTCTCATCTAAGCATGTCAATTCTCCTTTTGAGATAAAACTCACCTGTATAAGAGCAAGATCAGGCTTCTTAGATACTAGGTAATTTAATACTTCCAGCGTCGGGAGGGCGGAGCGGAGGCAAGTGTGACAACAGGGGTCCCTGAGCCCTTCCTCCATGGAACGAGGAAGACCCAACGTTGGGATTTCTAAGAACCAGATTTATTGCGAGGTAGACATAGGTCACTCTTCCAACGTGGCAATTCTGAATGTAAAGTTGTCTAACTAGGATCCCGTTTGCCCATCCTGAAGAATGCCACGGACTCAGTTGAGCCACAAGGCAGAAACATGTTGACAGTAATAGTGGTGATGGGGTAGTAGATCCCCATGTCCTCACATTTCCTTTTTAATACCAAGTGTCATGTCTAGTGAATAAATAGGATTTAGGATGCCACATTGGTTTTTAATACACTTTAATCACGGGTCCATTCTAAAGTAGAAGTGCCTCCCTGTCTCCAGGTGTAGGCACGCTGTCCGTCAAACTGGGTTTTTGGCGAGCGTGGGTTGTCCTATGATGAAGCATGACACCTGGTGGTGTGTGAGGACAACCTGTTACATTTTTGTGTATGTCCAACACTCCTACTGAGTAGTGTTGGGGGTGATACACTAATGTATTTGGAAATAATTCTCGGGTAGCTTATCTTGAGTACATAATTCAATACTTCTTTCCATGTTAAGTAGCTTCTGAGTCTGTTAGCATTGAGAGACCACAGTTGATAGCTCTGTGGTTGCATACATTACCTTGGCTTGACTAACAGTGTCTCCCGTGTGTTGGGTGACTTTTAATGTGGATCAGCTTATCACTGACTTCAGAGGGAGGTTTTGAATCTGAAACAGAACTATTGATGTACATAGGGACGATTGCAAGGAAGCGAGGATGAGCGGAAGTTGCAGGGATCTGAGGAGGAGTTCACGGAGCACGGAGCAGCCGGCGGGAGTTGGGAGCCAGGAGCAGGGAGCTTGAGCTGGAGCAGGCAGTCATCGCACGCTCGCTCACCATCGCCTCCCCGTTGCTCCCCATTCGGCAACAGCTGTGTGTAACCGCGGCGTGAAACCGCCGAGCTGACTTGAGGCTCTGTGTGGCTCTGCATGGCTCCTGTGGCCCATTGCTCCCCACCTACATCACCTGAGTAAAAAAGCAGTGTGTAACTGCTGCGTGTAATCGCCAAAACTGCCGAAAACCGCGCCGCGGTTCCGGGACCGCGGCTCCCGCACCGCACCACACAGGTTTATGAGGAGGTGGCGGAGGTGGCAAAAGGCGGCTGAAAAGCACTGGTCGCGTCGCGGTGCCCGGCAAAGATCAAGCAAAGAGCCTGGCAAGGATTTAATTTGATTTGATTTGGAAATTTATAAAGCGCACGAATGCCCAAGGGCGTATTGGCGCTAAGTCGATGTAGCAAGAGACTGCCGATGATAAAGAGCTCTAACTAAGAGGTAAAAAGCCATGTTTTTACAGCTTTCCTGAATGATAGGAGCGAGGGGCTATTTTTTATTGTGATAGGGAGAAGGTTCCAGGTCTTGGCCGTCTGCACCAAGAAGCTTCTCCCCCCCCACCTAACCTGCTTAAATCTTGGGACCTGTATCAATTTTGCCTGCCCAAACCTCAGATTCCTGCATGGTTCATACCGTTTCAGATGTGTTTTTAAAAATTGTGGCCCTATACCATGAAGGGCCTTGTAGGCCAAGCAGGCTGCCTTAAATTTTATTCTTTTCTCCATTGGTAACCAGTGGAGAGCTCTTAGTCTGTGGGCAACTGGTTCTGATCTAGGGATGTCCAGCACCAGCCTTGCTGCTGCATTCTGTAAACGCTGGAGTTTTGTCAGATATTGGATTTGTATCCCAGCATACAAGGCATTGCCATAATCCAGTCTGGACAAAACCAGCGCTGTTACTAAAGTTTTACATGATTCTTGGGGAATGAAAGGCAGTATTCTTCTAATCATTTTTAAAATGAACCACACAGAGAAAGTCAGTTTATTTATCTGGGCATTAAAAGACAGTTTATTATCCAGTATAACTCCCAGATTTCTGACTTTGTCCACTGTGGAGGGGAAATCGCCTAAGCTATCCGGCCACCATTTAGGCGACCAAAAATTTGTGTCTGTCCCGAGCAGCATGACTTCGGTTTTATCACTATTCAGTTTGTGGCAGTTAAGCTGCATCCAATCTTTAACCTGTCTCATACAGTTGCTGAATCGGTCGGCTGTATCCTCCAGATTGTTTGAGACTGACACCACTATTTGGGTGTCATCTGCATAGGAGACTGGTAAGAACCCACATTTTCTTATTATGGCTGCCAAGGGGGCAACGTAAATATTGAAAAGAGTGGGGCTCAAAGAGGACCCCTGTGGTACTCCGCATGGTGAGTTGAATGGTTTGGATGTGAAGTCTCCTAATTTGACTGTAAAAGTTCTATCTGTCAAATATGAGGATAACAGCTTCAGTACAGTGTCGTGAGCTCCCAGTGGGAAGGAGCGGGAAGGAGCTGATAGCGACCAGCAGCGGAGCACCGGCAGGCTCGGGGGGACAAACGGTGAGGAGCCGGTGCAGGGGTGGATGTGAGGGGATTTTGATGCGCAATTGTGACCACTGGCAGTTTCGGTAGCAGTAGCAGTAGTAGTAGCAGAGTGCGGAGTGCGGAGTGCAGGAGGACGCCGCTTTACTCTGCCAAATCAAAAACTTCAAAGACTGCAGCAAGACTGTGGTAAAGCAAGGTTCCCCTCTTCGAGGCTCTCGCGGCACTTGCAGCACTTGCAGCACCCGCAGCACCCGCGGCCACCCGGGTATAAGCGATACTACAAGAAACACCAAAAGGCTCATTGCTTTGCCCCCCCCTCCCTGTGGCTTAGCCGGCAGCCAATAAACCAGTCTTCTGCTCAGGTTTGTCTGAGCGAGAACTGTTTGTTGGAGAGAGGAAAACTCAGCTCTGCGTTCGGAGCTCGGTGTAGCATAAGCGGCGCATCGGTGCTCGGGCGCATTAGCGCATTGAAGCCATTCTTCTCGGATTATATTGGCTGCACGGCAAAGAGTCCTGTAATATAATTCTGGGGCAAAGTTATGACTGCAAAAAACTTCGCTCTGGCAGATTAGTATACACAAGAGCCTGCAAAAAACTAGAGCTAATCCTTTAAGGAATCATTCTCTACAAATTAATTCCTTGAAGAGTTTCAACACCATTCCTTCTTTCTTTCTGAAAAAAGAAATAAGCTTAAGAGTTGTAGAGATGCCGAAGTCACCTGAAAAAGAACTTGAAGTGGCTAAAGCAATTCTTGAAAAATCAGTATCAGTAGTATCTCCCTCTCCTCTGTCCAAAATCAGGGATTCATGTTCTATAGACAACCATCACATGGAATCTAGGATAGTAGTTGACTCTCTGCTTGCAAATTTAACTACTCATTCCATGGTAATTGGAGCCTCCGAACCTGCAGGAGTCGCTCAATCATTTCAAAAAGTGGAAGAAGTGGATGATCGCATTGTGGAAGATTTTACGTTGCCCGATATCAATCTAGAACTGCCTCATAAGAAGTCGTATGCACGTAATCTAGAATCATCCAGGATTCTTTCTCTTGCCACCCCTCCATCTACTAAGGATCTTCCTGTGAAATTACAACTGTTCAGCAGTACACCAAGCGAAGCAAGTCTATTAGATTTACGGGGTTCATTAACCCCCGAACTATCCCTAAATTTTCCTCCACAAATTAATAATCCGGAGTCAAAAATGTTCATGTCGGACTCGTTACTTTGCCTAGAAAGAGTGCTGGCCTCTATTTTAACATTATTAGAGAAGTCAGTAAGTAACTCCGACTCTATTTTGGATTCTGTTTTGTCACTGATAAAAATGATCGCAACTGATAAAAACGTATTGTTAGGTAAGGCCTGCGCACTTTCCCTCTGTACACTTAAGGAGGGGAAGGGAATAAATATTCCCCTTCTAAAGAATGACTCTGACAAACTAAATTGTATCCAAATAAATTCCTTTCCACAGGTTAAAGGGCGAGACTTTGGTACTCAATCTGGTAAGCCTTTCCTCTTCAGTAGAAATAATAAACGCAAAAAGAAAGGAAATGAAGATATACTTGATAAGTTACACCCTTATACCTTACAACAACTTTTTGATACTGAGTCTTTAGTAACAGAGGTTGATCCTACGTCCCGTCCACATCCAAAGACGGAAAACACAAATTCAAACCCAAGACGAAAGGTTTTTCCAATCTTCCTAAAAACAGGCATAAACCCGTCAAAACAGCACGCAAAGGAAGGACATAATGTCGGAAGTTCTCCTATCAAGGAAATAGAACTCAAGAGCAAAAATAACTATGTCTGCAAGAAAAAGCTGATGGGAAAAAGGGAAAAACGCAGAAGGATAAACAAAAAAAGGTTTAAACAGTTACGCTTTGATCCTAACGCTATCCACACTATGGGGTCGATTCCGATCTCGGCCGGAAGCGCACCTAACACTATTCGTCCGGAAAAAAACCAAGCCGAACGCGTGTTTCCCGACCGATTCGAACATCCGTTCGAACGAGCAAGTACGATGCGCATAACTGCCCAGATCCCGACCCAGCCGTACGTACCCATTCCAGCTCCTGTTCCCGCCCGAGCCGGATCCGTAAACGCTGAATCGAGTCGCACGGAAGCAAATAAATAGCACCTTCCGGCCGGACTAGTACGATGCGCACTCCGTACGCGCCGAAGCCGTCGCTACGTCCGGCACGTCAGAGCATCCGGGAAAGCCGCACATAAGCTCCGATTCGCGCCACAAGACGATCCACGGCTACGAGACGAACAAGCCAGCGACGAGTCGAAGCAACGAGAAACCCGAACGAGACGAACCAACCATGAATCCCATCGCGCAGGCATTACCAATACTCTACATCTATTACCGGAACCGGTACGGACGCGTACGGCGCAGACGGTAAGTCAGACACCCACTACACAAACAAACGACACGTATCCGACATATGTCACACACACATAGGGATGCAGAAATGACGTACACTAGCAAAAGCATAACCATAGGGGCGGGATGGCTATCACCAATGCCATACACACCCATAGGGGCCTGATGGCTACCACTACCACCACCCCTACTCAGGGGGGGCTGGAAGCCTACCACTACCACCACCCCTACTCAGGGGGGGCTGGATGCCTGTCACTACCACCACCCCTACTCAGGGGGGGCTGGATGCCTGTCACTACCAGCACCCCTACTCATGGGGGGCTGGATGCCTACCACTACCAGCACCCCTACTCAGGGGGGGCTGGATGCCTACCACTACCACCACCCCTACTCATGGGGGCCTGGATGCCTGTCACTACTACCATCCCCACTCATAGGGGGATAGATGCCTACCACTATCACCACCCCTACTCATGGGGGCCTGGATGCCTGTCACTACTACCATCCCCACTCATGGGGGGCTGGATGCCTACCACTACCACCACCCCTAGTCATGGGGGGCTGGATGCCTGTCACTACCACCAGCCCTACTCATGGGGGGCTGGATGCCTGTCACTACCAGCACCCCTACTCATGGGGGGCTGGATGCCTACCACTACCACCACCCCTACTCAGGGGGGGCTGGATGCCTGTCACTACTACCATCCCCACTCATAGGGGGATGGATGCCTACCACCAACACCACCCCTACTCATAGGACGGGTAATGCATGACACAACCAGCATACTCCTACATAAGGAATGTCAGAAAAACACATCCCCCCAACACCATGACAAGTGTGTGTAGTCTGTGTCAAATGCCTACAACACTGAACATGACATTGAACATACAATGTGACCCCCTATCACATGAGTCACACATAAATGTGTGTGGCCTCCACAATGCAAGCAGACCATGACCACTGTGGCAATGGGGTCTAACCCCCCATCATCACAGTGACCAAAAGGTAAGTGTGGGTTTCCATAGCTGAAGCACATTTTGAACATTGTGGCAATGGGGTCTAACCCCCCATCATCACAGTGACCAAAAGGTAAGTGTGGGGTCCATAGCTGAAGCACATTTTTAACATTGTGGCAATGGGGTCTAACCCCCCATCATCACAGTGACCAAAATGTAAGTGTTGTCATGGAAAAAGCTGCAAATGCCAAACAGCATGGATGATTCCTGGTCACAGAACAACAAACACATCAGTGGCATAGTAGTGCTTGTGTCCCATAGCAACATAGATTGGGTGAGGCAAACAGTGCAGTGCAAATAAGACATACCTTTGGCCATGTGCAGACAAACATCACCCATGGGGGCTGACATTGTCAACATTCATCAATAACACAATGACAGAAGTGACCATCATAATGAAGACCCACATATCTGCACCAATGGACACACAAATGTAGATATCCTGTGGAGACTGTAGATGTGAGGTGAACAAATACCATACCATGGCAGCAATGGGACATACAAACCATGATCATTGTGCTGACTGATGACCTAGGAGTCCCAGGGACAGCAGGGGAAATCCACCAAACAACATACAGCCAATGGCACACTAAAGATATGCCAATGCAGTGGTGCAGATGCACAAACACAAATAGGCAGCCCCACACTGCATATCAAACACAACAGGTGATGGGGGTGTGCCAGTGTCCCCAGGCAACCACACAACACATGAGGAGGCCTGAATCCCAATTACACAGATGTGTATACAGTGCCACACAAAAGTAACTCATGGATCGGATTCCCCTATGTGGGCAATCAGGCATTGTTAGATGAGAGGGAGCCCAAATTACACATGTCACACAAGCTTGTAGGAACAGCAACTAACACAGCAAGACACAGACCCACCACAGCACTACCCCCAGGGACCCCACATTGTGGTGACACTGGCCTGCATGATAATCCCACTGTGATGACAAAGCTAGATGTCGTTCACACTGTGAACCACAGTCATGTGTCCTGAGCAACAAAGTACCATCACACCTACACAAGCACAAATCAATCAGCACGGCCTCTCAGCCAAGGCAAATATGGAGGTAGGGGTCTAGCCGTGAAACAACTCTCATTTGCACACACTGAACACCACACACCTTGATCTCCACCAATGTGCAGCAGTGAAGCTCACATGGACTGGTGACATTGCACATGCACCCATGACAATCCCAGGGGTGGTGGTGGGAACTAAGGTGCAGAAACCCATCACACATGGCCAGTCAACAAGACTCGTGAATGTCCGCCGTACATGGGCATGACGTCAAATCCACACCAACCAATGGGATCCCGGCCACAGTCACACACCAATGAAGAAGCCAAGGTCACCCACAAAGAACACACATAGACAACTTCCAACATTGCAGCTCTGACCCTGAGGAGTGGCAGCAGTCACACACACAACGTGTCACAATCACTGAAAGCTACCACAAACTGTAAATTACATGACTTGTGTAACCAACAAGTGCCAAGGGAATCCTGACTGTGTCTCATCTGTGTTTGCCCACAAACTCAGCCCTGACAGCAAACACACCTATGGATGACACCCTGATGACCAGTAATGTGCCATGCACCCACATCCCAGAGAACCCAGGGCGAAGAGTTTGGGGGAACATAGGTCAACTCAGCAAGCATCACAAACAGATACATCACTAGGGATCCCAGCCTGTGTAGCAAAATGGAAGTGAACACACACAGACATGCTCACACAACACACACCTTGGGCTCAGGCAATGTCACGGAATTACACACACATCCATGAGGGGACTCCACTCCTGTGTAAGGAAAGCTGTGCCATACGTTGTCTCTGCAGGGCTCTATCATGTCAGCAGAACACTTGGTCACTCAGTCAACAATTAGCACAAAATGAAGGCTCTCGTCACATCAGCCTGGTCATGGGAGTGTCACTGAAATCATCTGCACAGATCCAACACACATGTATAGCAAGTTGCACTGATAACACAGATGAGTACTTCCCCATTGATGCCCAAACTTGCATGTCCAGTGGAGATGGTCAGACGGTCAGGGAAATAGACAAATTGAACAATGGCAAGCACAACAGATGTGCAGGGGTGTAAGCCACAGATGTGATATTGCAAATAAAAGTAGGAAATCCCATTGCCAAATATTGAAAACATGACACCCTCATATTGCTGCAAAGGATGACATGGATACACACCACCAGGATAGGACACATTCCCCCTGGACCACATGGGGTCCTGCACAGAAACACTTCATTTTCCTGATATCAAAAATCACCATCACTGCAGCAAGGGCATGGTTAGCATCATCAACATCATGTACATCTGAAGCAAAACCACTAGAGAACAGAAAGTAGCTTTATTCAGCATATGTTGGTGTAAAATTGATAGTCCTGAAAAAAACACAAAGGCCAATGGCCAGTCCATCAGTAAAGTCCGAACAGGGTGACAGTGGCAGATGTCACCCTTTGCTTGCCTGCACTGCTACGGACCAGGGACATTCCCCTCAGAGGGGCATACGGGGGGGCAGACCAGGCACCGCAGGGACAGGATCAGGGCTCAACAGAAGGAGGCAGGGAAGGGGTGGTGGGTGCTGGAGAGTCACTGACAACTGCAGTGGAGGTGTCTGACATGGTGTGTGCCAGCACAACTGGGGGGCATGAGTCAGATGGTGTGGGTGCCAGCACGACTGCAGTGGGCTGGGCAGATGGAGTGGACAGGTTCCCCACTGCAGTGCCCAAGTCAGACGGGGTGGTAGTGGACTCCACTGCAGTGCCTATCTCCAGGGGAGTAGAATGGGGTTCAGGTAAGGTAGGCAGGACAGAGGGGAGGACACGGTCTCCACACCAGTGGCACAAACATGTGCAGCGGGGGTGTGTGGCTGGAAGAGCAAGTGGTAGGGGAGAAGGCCGGATCATTTTGGGGATGGTGTATCTGTGGGTGGGGGAACCTGGGGCAGGGTGTGGTGGGGGAACCTGTGTAGTGGGGGCCTGAGGGATGGAGGAAGGAGACTGTGTGGTTGAGCTGCAGGGCAGTGGCAGGGTCTTGCTCTTCTGGGTCCGGGTGGACTTGCGGGTGGGGGCCTCAGTTTGTCTGTGCCTGGGGGAGGGTGTCCGGGGGCGAGGGGCACTCCCCTCTGTGTGGGTGGACTTCCTCTTCCCCCTGTATGCTGGATCAGCTGGATCGGAGGGGAAGAGGCCGAGGTCACAGAGGAAGAGCTGCTTTGTAGGTGGGGTTGCAGGTGAGGCAAGGGAAGGGGTCTTGGAGGGAGAGGTATTGGAGGACTGCGGAGTGACTGTGGATGCCTGTGTGTGTGTCTGTTCCCCATCCCCTGTGGGTGTGGTATCAGTCCCCTGAGGATGCTTGCGTGCACGTTTTGACCTTGTTTTGGGTGTTTCTGTGCTGCTCGTGTCTGTGTGTGTGCGTGATTGTGCAGGTGTGCATGTGCTTGGGACAGGTAGGGTGCTAGGAAGTGTTGATGGGGCAGAGGTAGGAGGGGTGAGGGACTGTTGGAGGAGGGACACTGCTGCCGTCAGGGAGGAGGCCATGGCCTTATTGCCCCTCTGTAGGGCAGACATGCCCGATGAGATGCCCTCCATGAACGACACCAGCTGTGTCAACAGAGTGGTGTGTGCATGGAGGACACTCAGCATTGCTGTCTGCCCTACATGGAGCTGACGAAGTAAGTACACGGACTCCTCACTCAGGGCAGCAGGGGACACAGGGGGTGCGGTGCCTGGCACGAAGGAGACACGCTCCCGAACACGGGAGCCTCCAATGACCTCTGGAATGGGAGCCGATGGGAGGGCGGTGGTGGTGGTGGTGGTGGCGGGGCCAGCCATACTAGCTGAGGTGTGGTGGCTGCTGACACCCGCCTTCACAAGGGAGTCATCCTCCGAGCTGCTGTGGTCCTCAGCTGAGGTGGATGGTGCTGAGGACTCCTCAGTGTGGCTCCCCTCGCCCTCTGTGCCACTGGGTCCCTCCGACCACTCATCGGCTGCTGACCCAGTCTGGCTCTGCAGCTCCTCCTGGTCCATGGAGCTGTCCCCTCCTGTGGCCGTGGATGTATCTGCAAATAATTAGGGAAACAGACAAACATCAGTCACCTGCACTGACCGCACACACCACAGTAAGTATAGCACATTACAGAGCAAGCCCTGGCATCCTTAGTTGAACATTGCCAAAAGTGCTCACTCAGATTAGGAGAAGCCAATTGTCAGTCTGATGGTCAACCATGGCACTCACATCCCTCCTGGCCCTGCACCCATCTGTCTGGTGCCTGTCGGATGGTAATACCCCAGTGTGGACACATGCACCACCTACACAGTTGTTGGACATTGCAGAGAACACGGTGAAGTATGTGAACATGCACACATCACATCTCTTGCCACTGAGTCAGTACAGGTGTCCGGATAAAGGGATGGCCAGAGTCTAATTTGAAATGCATGTGATGCATACCAGCACCAGACACCATGATGCACCCATGTCCTGATAGTCAATGCCACAATGAGGTGCATGTAGCACATGTCACTCCCCTGCAGGATCACTCTTAGGAAGTTTAATGCCATGGCACAGGCATGCCTGCAAAGTCATACATCACTGTCTCCAGTCACATGGGCAGGGCAGCCAGCCAACAACAGTCTGCACTGTGTCACAATCCTAGGTCATGGGGAATGCAAGTTCTGTAGCTGACAAGTGCACATGTCCATCCCCCACAAACCACATCATCTGAACTCATATTTGTCCACATCATACCAATTGGACATATGGGAGACATGAAACACAACTCTCTGAACCTGAGCACCTCACAGTCTGCTGTGAATGAAAAATAGCTGCCTGAACTTCACAGTCGCATACACCAGTCTGCACAGTCAAGTGATCAAACACCTATATGTCACACAAGTATCGTCTCCTATGGTCACATCTCAGATGGCATGCTGAGCCCTAACCGATAAACACCCCAGTAGTCCTGACAATGAAGCCACAGCACAATGACACAGAGGCAGACACCTGAGGGAACATTTCACTGAGCACAACGTGTCAGCTGATACACAGGAGTGGGAGTACAGAGTGTATTGTATGCCCTGGAGTAGGCATGACTGTCCTGCTCCACGTGAAAGAGGGATGAGCCCTGGACAGTAGGCAGGTGGCTAAGCATGTGTGACACACTTGATATACATACTCCTGAGGCCCAAACATTGTTCCCACCCGCAGCATGGGTGTGTGCCAAATTACCCAGGCACATGTGGTGAGTCAGATCAGCAATTGGACCACATATCAAAGTTACACGGAAATTACATGTCAGAACTCAGGCATTGTGTAAGCAATTGACCCACCCATGAAGCCCACCACAAAGTTACGGGAACAAATGCTATCCCCCACCTTGAGCTAAGCAAAATGCAAGGACACAGTACCCAAGTGACACAATTTCCTGACTGTAAGGGCCACACCTGGGTATCAGATGAGGAGTGGGCATGTCACAATTGAGGGACATGGGTCCTGGACCACAAGACTGATGTACTGTGGAAATTTAACCAAGCCAGAGGAGGGCACATAGCATGTCAGACAAAGTTCACAGTGCAGTCATGGACTCACCCCCTCCTTGCTGCTGTCTGGCCTTCAGCTGCCCATCCAGGTCCGGGAAGACCACCGCCAGAATCCTGAGCATGTGGGGGGGTCAGGGTCCGGTGTCCGCCCCTCCTGCGAGGAGGCAACAGCTTCAGCTGGACCCGTGCGATCCTCCGGGTCCAGCCCCGAAGGTCCTGCCACCTCTTCTGGCAGTTGCGGATCCGGTGCTTGTAGACCCCCACGGATCTTACTGCCCGGGCGATGGTCAGCCAGATTTCCTGCTTCTGGTGGGCATCAACCTGTGAGGATGACAAAGTGAAAAGGCCATTACTACACATGCAACATTTCCGTGCATCACACAGTTGGATATACATGTCTCAATCACAGGGGCATATGATGTACACAGGCAGTGCAACTATGGCTATGAACAGTTTGCCAGCAGTTACCAAATGGTATCATTGCCTGGGAAGTCAGACCTTGTTGGAATGCACTGTTACTGCACTATACCTGTTCAGTGCATGTAACTACACACTTTGGGGGGTGACAACTACTCAGTGAGCATGCTAGCCAGTGGTGTGCACACTGTAAGTCTTGCTAGTCAGACAACATGCACATTTAGTAAGGCAGTGGACAGCACACTCACCTGCTCCCCTGGTTTCCCATACAGCTTGCTGTACTGTGGAAGGAGGCTGTCCAGCAGGGCCTGGTTCTCCTCAGTGCTGAAGGCAGGGGCTCTCTCCACAGTACGTGCCATTGCAGTAGCCAGAGGATGCAGAGACAGCAGCAGTGGTGGTGGCAGATGTCGTCCTGGAGCATGTAGTGCAGGCAAGTGAGCTCTCAGGGGAATAGCCAGCATTATATGTGTGCTGCAGAGGCAGATACTGTCCCATGTGTCCAAAGTGATAGGTCCAAGTTGTTTGCATCTTCTGAATCTGGCCAATCCATGGAATTGCACCACTTATACACGCCCACAGCATCCTTCAAAAGTTCAACTTCATGACACCCATGAATTTGCAACATTGTTGTGGGTGGCCAACTGAATTCACTGCATCAGACTCGTTAAAGCTTCGAAAACGCGTCCGTTGCCATGCCAGGCCATAGCCAATGCGTGCGCACCGATCGGTCCATTGCTGTACAACGCGTACATCGGATGACAACACGCATCCGTCCACATCATATGCAATGGCCAATGCGTGCACACCGATCGGTCCATTGCTGTACAACACGCATCCATCCACATCATATGCAATGGCCAATGCGTGCACACCGATCGGTCCATTGCTGTACAATGCGTACATTGGATGACAACACGCATCCGTCCACATCATGTGCAATGCCCAATGCGTGCACACCGATCGGTCCATTGCTGTACAACGCGTACATCGGATGACAACACGCATCCGTCCACATCATATGCAATGGCCAATGCGTGCACACCGATCGGTCCATTGCTGTACAACGCGTACATCGGATGACAACACGCATCCGTCCACATCATATGCAATGGCCAATGCGTGCACACCGATCGGTCCATTGCGGTACAACACGCATCCGTCCACATCATATGCAATGGCCAATGCGTGCACACCGATCGGTCCATTGCTGTACAACGCGTACATCGGATGACAACACGCATCCGTCCACATCATATGCAATGGCCAATGCGTGCACACCGTTCGGTTCATTGCTGTACAACGTGTACATCGGATGACAACACGCATCCGTCCACATCATGTTCAATGGCCAATGCGTGCACACCGATTGGTCCATTGCTGTACAACGTGTACATCGGATGACAACACGCATCTGACCGCATCATATGCAATGGCCAATGCGTGCACACCGATCGGTCCATTGCTGTACAACGCGTACATCGGATGACAACACGCATCCGTCCACATCAAATGCAATGGCCAATGCGTGCACACCGATCGGTCCATTGCTGTACAACACGCATCCGTCCACATCATATGCAATGGCCAATGCGTGCACACCGATCGGTCCATTGCTGTACAACGCGTACATTGGATGACAACACGCATCCGTCCACATCATATGCAATGGCCAATGCGTGCACACCGATCGGTCCATTGCTGTACAACACGCATCCGTCCACATCATATGCAATGGCCAATGCGTGCACACCGATCGGTCCATTGCTGTACAACGCGTACATCGGATGACAACACGCATCCGTCCACATCATATGCAATGGCCAATGCGTGCACACCGATCGGTCCATTGCTGTACAACGCATATTTCCGTCCACATCATATGCAATGGCCAATGCGTGCACACCGATCGGTGCATTGCTGTACAACGCGTAGATCGGAAGACAACACGCATCCGTCCACATCATATGCAATGGCCAATGCGTGCACACCGATCGGTCCATTGCTGTCCAACACGCATCCGTCCACATCATATGCAATGGCCAATGCGTGCGCACCGATCGGTCCATTGCTGTACAACGCGTATTTCCGTCCACATCATATGCAATGGCCAATGCGTGCACACCGATCGGTCCATTGCTGTACAACGCGTCCCTGTACATATCACTCGCATATGTCACCATGGTTGTCACTGGTGAACGTATGCCAGCCACAATTACTTGCCAGGGACTCAGGGGCACACCTACAACACCACAGCCTGTCCACACTGTATCCTAAGGCATGTAAGGCTGCATTACCTGTGTGTATGGGGGTCAACATGTGGTTTTTTTGGTGGCACTTGGGGGCAGCCACTCCCAGGCTGTGCACGTGTTCATGGGGACAGAATCCTTTGTGTGGTGTGCACATGACCACTGTGATGTGCAACTGTTCAGTTCAGGGAATGTGGCATGGTCACATTTCCAGGTTGTGTATGTGTATGTCATGTCACATACACCCTGAGTCCCATGTGGGAAGGTATGTACGTCACAGGGTGACCCATTGCCACAATAGTGATGGCCCTCCACAGTCTGTGTGAATGTTTTGTTTCAGATATCTCTGATTCAATGTGCACAATGGGAGACAGTCTCCACATCCACGTTGTTTGTGCATCTACTTTGATGTTGTGCGTTTGTGTGTCACAGACGTCCATGTCTGTCCTGCAGAGGCAACAGGGGCCACTACCTGTGGGAGTCATGGTTGTTTTGCTGACGTGTACATGATACGCCATGTCATGCCAATGTCCGTGTGGCAATACAGGGTCCCTGGGAATCTACCTGTCAATGAGCTGTGATGCCTGTGGCACATCTGTCCTCACTTGTCACTGTGGTGTGTGTTTGGAATGTGACAGCAGTACATGGGTACTGTGACACAGCCTAATGATTTCCCATAGCACGACCTGGAACTTGTTGTCAACACATGTTGAGCTGTGATGTTTGATGTTGGCCATGTAGGTGCCATATATGTCCATACAGTACGGCACACACATCAAGTACTTGTGTCTTGTAATGATGTATCATGTGATATTGAGTATGGTCAATGCCACATATGTGGGGTGACTGACAATCTTTCTTTTTCACCTATGCACTGCAGGGCACCAGCTGTCCATAGACCATTCCCTGACCTTGCAACCATGGTTGAACGTGACTGCATCCGACGGTACCGCTTCAACAGGCCGCTGATTGAGGAATTGACGGTGCGGTTGGCCCCACATTTGCAACCTGGCCGGACATACCCTACAGCTCTGACCCCCAAGGTGAAGGTGATGGCAGCCCTACACTTCTTTGCCACCGGTACCTTTCAACACACTGTGGCGTCTGCTGGTGGGATGTCACAGACCATGTTCAGCCGTGTGCTATGCGATGTTTTGGAGGCAATGTTGAGATACCTGAACCAGTACATCTATTTCCCTAAATGTCAACAACTCACTGACGTCAAGAGTGACTTCTATGCCCTGGGGAGGATGCCACATGTCATTGGCTCCATTGATGGGACACATGTGGCTTTGGTACCACCACAGGCACATGAGCAGGCATACAGGAACAGGAAACATTACCATTCTATCAATGCTCTGGTGGTATGTCTTGCAGATATGACCATCTCACATGTGTGTGCACGTTTCCCCGGTTCTGCACACAATGCCTACGTGATGAGGAGTAGTCGCATCCCGAGGATGATGTCACAGATGCCGAACCAGCGTGCCTGGCTTGTCGGTGGGTGCTGACTTTGTACCACTGTGTGTGTTCTGCAATGTTGTATTCCACCCTCTTTTCCAACTCAGCTAATGTGCAATTGTCTGTATGTAGGTGACTCTGGATACCCCAACATGCCGTGGTTGCTGACACCCCTCAGGAACCCTGTGACACCAGCCCAGATGCGCTACAATGAGGCACATGGTCGGACCAGGAGAGTGATTGAGCGGACATTTGGTCTCCTGAAGAGCCGCTTTCGCTGCCTGGACAAGACAGGAGGGGCCCTCCCATATGCCCCTGCAAAGGTGTGCAAGATTTTCATCGTCTGCTGCATGCTACACAACCTGGCAGTGCGGAAGAAGTTGCCTCTCATCCTGGATGACGATGACCAACATCCGCCACCTGTGGAGGATCCTGGCCTGGGCCACGATGCCAGTGATGATGATGATGATGATGGTGATGTCCGCACACAGCTCATCACCAACTTCTTCAGCTGAATGTGAGTATCCAGAGATGTCATGTCAATGATTTGAGTTTGCATGATATGTGTTGGTGGTGCTCTGTTGCTGTTTGAGTGTGGCCATGTGCTACTTGACTGGATGCGTGCAGCGATGTGTCCTTACAGGTAGTCTGTACTCCCCAACAGTGTTGACATGCTAACTTGGTTTTGTGTAGGTATCTTGTGACATGTATTGGGCATGAGTATTGCAGTTGGAATGGAATGGAATGGAATGGAAAGACATTTATAGAGCGCATGGCTACCCTTGAGCTTCCCAGCGCTATGAACTGACACGGAGGAGACAGAGAACTAAAGAAACAGCGCTGTCTTTAGTTGCTTACGAAAAGCCAGATGGTTGGAGACTGTGCGAAGGTGTAAAGGCAGAGCTTTCCATAGTTTGGAGGCGTTATAAGAAAACAGTCGACCACCACTTCTGGACCTCTTAATCCTCGGGATCTCTGCTAAATACAGGTTATTTGACCGGAGATTCCTACTTGCTTTATAAGGGCGTATCATGGTTGAATTAATAGGCGGCCCAATCCCCTGCATAGACTTATGCACCAGACATAGGGCCTTGAATCTAATGCGTTCCTGTACTGGGAGCCAATGGAGGGAACGAAGAGCGGGTTTTGCAGATTGTCTGTTGGTAGTTCCAGTCAGTAGTCTGGCGGCGCTGTTTTGAACCGATTGGAGTTTGGCGACTACTGAGATGGGGGCGCCTAAATACAAAACATTCCCATAGTCCAGTCTAGAGAGTATCTGTCCTGTTCTTCAGTGCTTTTGACTGTGTGTCATGTCTGTCCTTCACAGGGTGCTTTCAGAGTTGTTTGGTCCACTCGGATCCCCCGACACCATGGTTCAACTTCCAGGGTGGAAGCAGTCGTTTCCCTACAGGTGATGTGCCCCACACCCCTGGACTTTATTTCTTCTACAATTGTTGACTGTGTGGCCACTGCCACGTGGGATTACCTTGCATCTGTAGTGGAAACAACATGTTGCAAATGTGTAATAAACCTGTGCTTCACTTTGGGATGTGCGTTGTCTGTGGTCACACATCTGACTGACATTTGCTTACTGCACCTGTGGGCTAGTTAACACAGACTGTGAATAGGTGTGGTGTCTGTGCATTCCACTGTATTTCCTGGCAACATCAGTGTAGGCGATGAGTCAGATGGCCCTGGTGTGTATGTGTTGTGTTGCCCTAGTGGTGTGTCTCCCTCATATGTGTCACGTCTCCATGACTCACATGACGGTGTTGAACTTGCTGTAGCAGTTAGCATGCACAGTGTCATTTAGCAGATCATCATCTCCATGACAAAAACAACGTTGGAATCACAACAGAGGCAAGTATGGTGTATTTGTGAGTTTATTTACATACATGTGTGAGGATAGTGCACAGGATGGTGGGTGATATACATTGGGATTGGAATCCAAAGTTCCCAGATGAGTTGGAAGTGTTGGTAGCAGAAATGTCCTGAGTAAAGTCCACAGTCGTCTGATACATTGGTCCAACTTAAACTCCCCATGTCATGTGGGAGAGTTGGGTTGCATTCGACAGGGTGAACAGTTTGCACACAAATGAGATTTTCCAGAACAGGTGTTGGGTTCCTGGGGGATGTGCATGGCCATCGGGCTCTCAGTTTTCATTCCTCGGACGACCCCTCTTCTTTCTGGGGGGACCCTCACGTGCAGGCCGCTGCGGTGCAGAGGACTCTCCGCCAGAGTCATCCTCCCTCCCTGTGGCAGTTGCAGTTGTTGCAGCACCAGATGTTGTGGGCACACGGGGAGGTGTGGCCATGTTGGTGCTAATCTGGCAGAGGCATGTCAATATGTCCCTCTGCACCGCTCTCAGTTCTTCCAATGTGTCCCACTTGGACTCCATGCCAGACATGTGTGTCTCCACACAGGACATGTGTGTCTCCACACGGGACATGTGTGAGTCCAAGCGGGCATGATGGGCAGCCTGCTGCTGTTGAATGTCCTTGAGGATCCCCACTACCTGGCTGACCTCTCCGGTGCTATTCTGGTACGCATCAGCAATGCGTACCAGTTGTGGGTCATCATACAGTCCAGGCCCCTCTGCAAACTGCGACCTCTGCCTACCACCCCTCCCACCATCCCTGGCCACAAGTGCGGGACCTGCGGTGGCACGCACAGGTGACCCTAAGCCCCCTTGGGGGTTGGTACTAGGGTTGTTGTCCGTTGCTTCACGGTGAGCCGGGGTCCCTCTGCTGTTGTCATTGGTGGTCCTTGGTCTGTCCGTGTCGGCGGGGGTGGTCTGTGTGTTGGCAGTTGTTGGAGGAGTGGGTGCAGGTGGTGCAGATGGTGGTCCTGCTGGTGCTGCATGATGACTCACACCGGAGGGGCCAGGTAGGTCTTCGCCATCCGAGGAGGGCAGAGGCTGTTCCACACCAGAGAGCTCAGGGTCCCCCGGAGCCTGGGACAGGGACTCCTCATCGTCTGCTGCTGTGTCCCCATCATCACCTGTTTTTGGAAGAGACACACAATGTATGTTATGTTTCTACAGGCATCAATGGTTCAAACACCTGACAGTTGTGACTGTACCTCTGGATGCGGGCCTGTACATTGCATTGTCCTAAGTTGTCACAGTCAGAGGTTGGTATTGGTGTAGCACATTGTCCTGCCAACATGAAGCATTTCAATGTGAATGTTGAGGTGTGTGCATGGCCAGCATTGGTGGTATTTGGTTGACATCCGGACCTCCTTCTCCCTCCAGCCCAGTCATCCCACCATGAAGCATGCCACCCTTGCAGTGGGTGCAGGTTGACTCTCAGGATGTCAGTCAGTGGTGTCCTGCTGTTGGTTGGTGCCCAGTTCCCAGCAGGGCCTTGTGCTCCCCACAACAGAGCACCATTGTCAGACATCTTTGAAGTGGCTTTTCACTCCCTGTGAGGTGTGCATGCTTCAGTGTGAGCTTGCTGGGCCATGCGGGTGGGGGATGTTGAGCTGTGACTACCACTCCCATCATGCTATTGCCTACACCCCCTTCCCAGCATGCCCATACTTCCTTCCTTTTGAGTGGACTTCACTGTGTGTGAGTGTGACAGCAATGGCAAGATGGCTGACAGTGGTGTCCTGTTGTTTGTTGGTGCCCAGTTCCCAGCAGGGCCTTATGCTCCCCACAACAGAGCACCAGTGTCAGACATCTTTGAAGTGGCTGTTCACTCCCTGTGAGGTGTGCATGCTTCAGTGTGAGCTTGCTGGGCCATGCGGGTGGGGGATGTTGAGCTGTGACTACCACTCCCATCATGCTATTGCCTACACCCCCCTTCCCAGCATGCCCATACTTCCTTCCTTTTGAGTGGACTTCACTGTGTGTGAGTGTGACAGCAATGGCTAGATGGCTGACAGTGGTATCCTGTTGTTTGTTGGTGCCCAGTTCCCAGCAGGGCCTTGTGCTCCCCACAACAGAGCACCAGTGTCAGACATCTTTGAAGTGGCTTTTCACTCCCTGTGAGGTGTGCATGCTTCAGTGTGAGCTTGCTGGGCCATGCGGGTGGGGGATGTTGAGCTGTGACTACCACTCCCATCATGCTATTGCCTAACCCCCCTTCCCAGCATGCCCATACTTCCTTCCTTTTGAGTGGACTTCACTGTGTGTGAGTGTGACAGCAATGGCAAGATGGCTGACAGTGGTGTCCTGTTGTTTGTTGGTGCCCAGTTCCCAGCAGGGCCTTGTGCTCCCCACAACAGAGCACCAGTGTCAGACATCTTTGAAGTGGCTTTTCACTCCCTGTGTGGTGTGCATGCTTCAGTGTGAGCTTGCTGGGCCATGTGGGTGGGGGATGTTGAGCTGTGACTACCACTCCCATCATGCTATTGCCTACACCCCCCTTCCCAGCATGGCCATACTTCCTTCCTTTTGACTCTGCTTCCCTGTGGGGTAGTGTGCCTGTGCTGACAGGATGGCTGACAGTGTTGTCCTGGCGTTAGTTTGGCTACAAGTCCCAGAAGTGTCCCTGTGCTTCACACAGCATAACCCAGGGTGGTGGTTCTTTGTGGGATATTTAATTTAAGTGTGTGGCAATGCATTCTCCCAGGTGAGTTGTGTGGAGTTTGTGTTAAGGGTGTGTGTGAGAACAGCTGCTGGTAACTATGGTCAGTGCTGTCAGTCCTCCTTCCCACCCAGCCAGATATCCCACCATGAAACGTGCTTCCATTGCAGGGAGTGCAAGTTTGCTTTCAGGATGTCAGACAGTGGTGTCCTGCTGTTGGTTGGTGCACAGTTCCCAGCAGGGCCTTGTGCTCCCCACAGCAGTACCCAGTGTCAGCCATCTTGTCAGTTCTTTTCCACTCCCTGTGATGTGAGCATGGTTCAGAGTGGTGTTGATGGGCCAATTGTGAGGGTGAGCAATATCTGTGACTACAACTCCCATCATGCTACTGGCTACACTGACTTCACCAGCATACACAGAATTCCTTCCTTTCAGTGAGCTTCCCTGTGAGGTGGTGTTCTAGTGGTGGCAAAATGTCTGACAGTGTTTGTTGGTTAGATTTGTGCCGCTGCCTTGCTCTACTTGTTGTTGGGTTTGTACATGTCATGACACAGTTACATATCACTATGGGATGGCAGGTATTGTATTTGTCTAACTAACATACACATCTTGGGATGATTCTGTTTTGGTTACTGTGGCTTTGCTAACGGTGCATGGTTTCACTATCCACTTGACAGTGATGTGTGTGTATTGTCACACGATATTGGGTATATTGGTTGTGTACTCACCAGGCTCTGGGATGTTTGCTAGTCCATGTACGCTCTCTGGTGGTAGGATTGCCCGCACCTTCTCCTCCCAGGGCCTGAGGTATACTGGTTTGGCAGGAGGGCCACTGCCGGTGCGATGGCTCAAGGTGTAATCCTTCTTGAGTAGGGCCTTGACCCTCCTGCGCACGTCATACCACCTGTTCTGGATGTCTTCCTTTGTGCGCAAACATGGTGATTGTGCGTTCACCCTGTCGACGATCCTCTCCCACATCTTGGTTTTCTGCGACATGGGGGTCTGTTGGACCAATGTACCAAACAACTGTGGCTCTACTCTTAGGATTTCATCTACCAGCACTTCCAATTCACTGTCTAGGAACTTTGGATTCTTCTTTGGGGGCATGGTGATGGGTGGTGGTGGGGATTGATGTGTGTGTGAGTGTGCAAGTGAGAGTGGGTGAATGTCAGTTTTGCTGGGTGTATGTGAGGGTGCTATTAGGGAAGTGCTAATGGTGTGTGGCTTGTGTGATGGATGAGTTGTGAGTGTGTCTGTGGTTGCTGTCTGATGGTGTTCTGTGCTGGCAGGTCAGTAGAATTTGCAAAGGATCATGGTAGGGATTTGTGGCCTTTATATGGGTGGAGTTGTGGGTGTGTCTTTGTTCCATTCCCCCCAGTATTTATTGACTTTGTCATTGCTTGTCTGGCCTATTATTTTGTATTTTTTCCTTTGTAGTTTTGGGGCAAGTAGGAGTCGTTCTTCTGACCGAGTAGGAAGCTGCAGTTGGCTCGTGCGAGCTTCTCCGAGTCTTTCCAGCTGTGTTTCTGCTGTGTTTTATGTGCGGCGTATGCGTCGGTCGCGGAGTATTGGGTTGCTTCGGCTCGGTTTTGTATGCGTGTCGGTCGTACGGCTTGGGCTCCGTGTGACTCGATCTGGTTTTCCACGTATTGCATCGTACTGCGCGGGTCGGAGTACGCAGGTACGTTTCTGTCGGGTTCATTCCTGGTGCGTGGCGGTCGGTTCGATTTGCGTGGTTTTCCGGCCGGATAGCTGGTTTTCGTGCGGTTCGGTCGTTCGGCTTGTGTTCCGTACGAGTCGGTCGTGATTCACATGCATTGCATCGTACTACGCGGATCGGGCAGCGCCGGTACGTGTCGGTCGGACTAAATTCCCGTACCGAGTCGGTCGGTACGTTTTCCGGCCCGAATCGGAATCGGCCCCTATGTCTCCAAAGCTAGATTTAACTGTTACAAATACAGAAAATGGACAAACTGATCTTAACCATTTGGGTTCCAGCTCCCTCATTTTGAACTCAGATGGACCTTGTAATCTTCCCAAAGCAGTTGAGACATCAGATAAATGTGCTTCTCTTATGGCTCAAAGTGCACTGAATCCTAATGCTACATTATTTGCTTCCTGTCTAGGTAACAACACTATTTACAATTCTGAAAACGTCATCTCAGAGGCACCTCGCTTAGATATTAACTCCCAGGCTGTCCCTTATAGTCTGGATTTTTCGTTTATTTTTGATCATGAACTTTTCATGAATAGGTCCTTCTTGTTGGGTTGCTTTGCTGAGATCTCAGGCCTACGGATGATTGAAAGTAACGATTTTGTGCTGGTTGAGGTTCAAAAATATAAAAAATCCTCGGGGGGCAAGAGTAACCTTTGCTTCTAAGGCCATTTCCTATGTAACAGTGGCTCACTGTGATAAATTACGTCGTTGTGGCATTGATGTTTTAGTACCAGAAGTAATGTCATGCTTAAAAACAGTGGCCCAAAAAAGCCTCCTTTTTCTGATTTAGAAATCAGTGCAAATGACAAACCGTTGTCAGAGAAAGACAGTACTATGCAGGTTTTTCTTGGTAAAGAAGGTAGGAAGGTGCTGTTCCACACAGGAAAAAATAGTCATCATGGGTCCTCTTCAGAGGAGGAAGATAAGAAATGGTGCTGGGTTGCAGGTGTTTTAAATTCAAATAGGCCCTTAGGCTTAAAATGTGCAAACTCCTCCTAGCAAGGAATTAAAGGTGATATCATGGAACGCAGCCGGCTTAAGCAACAATAATAATAATAATAAGCTTTTACTATTGAAAGAACAAAATGCTGATGTAATCCTTCTACAAGAGACCTGGATCTCTAAGAACTGGTCTACCGAAGATTACATAGTGCTGAGCCGGCCTGCGCTTCCTGTGAACAGAGGTCACGCCAAAGGAGGTATAGCCATATTACTAAGTACGAACCTTAGTTGGTCATACAAGGAAATCTCCCATCCTTCCAACCTAATGCAGGCGATCAAATTAGATCATATGGATGACCAAGTTTCCTTGGACTCCTTGTTACTTATAAATGTATACCTGCCACCTGACGCCTCTCATTCCTATCTTTTAAAAGATCTATTCCTTTTTATTTCTACCATCTTGGATAACGAAGATTGTAGGTCGGTATTATTGGTGGGAGATTTGAACTCCAAAGTCTCTTCCCGTGGTTTAAGGATATTCTCTAACACTGAAAAAAATGAAGCCCTCAAGATCCCGATAGCTCAATTTCCGGAAAAAAGCAGGACAGATAAAAGAGGAGTTACACTACTTGAAGGTTTGAGAAGCCTAGATCTCTTAATTGTTAATGGAAGGCTAGATAATGATATTCCAGCTAATTACACTCATAAGACGCCAACTGGAAGATCCATTATAGATTATCTGATTGTTTCGGCTAATTCCTTTTATAAACTTACATATATGGAAGTTCTTGGAAACGTTTTTAGTGATCATATGTTGATCTGTTTTAAATTCGATTTTACCTGTGCCAGGGTAGGCCCCTGGAACTTTAAAGGTGACACAGTAGAGTTTAATGTAACAAATGGCAGAATTCATTGGAACACTCAAGCCACCGCTAAATTAAAAATGCATTTATTAACCCTAATAAGTAATCAGCAGCGCTCAATAACGGTCGAGGGTGATCTCTCACAATCTGATCTACTTGCCTCCTTCTCTGTCAATATAGGTCTCCTGGCTAAATCTTGTAAATCAATTCGTGCTTCTGTCAAACAGAGACCACATTTTAACCCATTGCTCACTTTAAATAGGGAAATAAATAAATTAGTGAGGGCCGAGTTTTTGAATTTCTCAAGTGAAAGAAATAATCTAATAAACCTATTAAAGAGGAAAAGACAGAGGAAGAAATGCTCGCTAAGACAAATAAAGGAGGATGGTGTTTGGATGCAGCTAAAGGAGGCAGCCTCTAAAAATAATTCCAAAAGGTATTGGGAAGTAATTGCAGATTGTTGTGGTACTAGAATGAAATCTCTCCCTATACCTATAAAAGAAAGGAAATGGAAATCCTATTTGTTAGATTTGTATTCCGCGAATCCTAATTCCTTAAAATCATACATCGCGGCACTAGATCAACCTAATACTTTTGTATCCAACTATGCACCCTCAGTTAATGAAGTGACCGGAATCATAAGAAAAATGAGATCTTCAGGAGCAATGGGCCCTGACGAAATCCCAATGACGGTTATTAAAAAGGAGCCGCTTTTGTGGGCTACCTACCTTGCTCCATTATTCAACTCTTGCTACTCCCAGGGGAAGACTCCACCCTCTTGGTCCGGAAGTGTTTTAATCCCCCTGTACAACAAGCATTGGCATAGCCAATAGGTCTCGCTTTTGGGACCTTATAAGTATTTAGTTATGCAGCACAGTATCCTTGGAGCAACAACATCAACTGTTGCATGGCTAAACACTTATAAGGTCCCAAAGGCGAGACCTATTGGCTATGCCAATGCTTGTTAAAGATAGGTTTTCAATCCAGGGGAAAACACAAGCATGCTTGTGGTAATGATGCGCACAGGCCCCAGGTGGACTTTAAATGCATCCTGGGCTACGTTTTGCTCATTTGTCAGCGTTCAGATTCATTGCCTACACAATTCCGTTTCTAATCTGGGTTGAATCCCTCTGCAGGCAGAGTTCTTTAGCCTGTGAAGACCATCTACCTAAAAAGTCTGTTTTTACTTTGGTTTTGCTTTGCGTCATGTATCACGCTAAGTCTCGGGAATGCTATGTTCCATGCCCCGCCTGTTAGTGCTCTTCCCTTTTGAAGGTCTGCCAAGTAAAGCGAGTCGCCACTGTCCCATGAGTCTTGCCAGCATTTTGAGCGCATTGACTTCTTTTCATCAAGACATTTGTATAGCTTAACTGGGCCTGAATCCCTAGCTGCCCTCGAGTTACCATGACATTAGCCTTCTAACGTATCCCTTATGTTCATTTAATTGGTAGAATCGCACTGGGGAGGCACTTTTCAGAAAACAGTCTTTGATTTCATATCAAGAAAATATTCTCCTTTTAAGTGGACATAATGCCTCCTCGTTTGAACTCTTTTGTGCAACTTGGACAAAAATGTGCTATTAGTCGCAGGAACATTCACGTGTAGGGGGAACGACCTATTCTTCTCTTTTACAGTAGAAAATATTGACATTTTGAACCAATAGATGGGATTTGAATGTCTTTTAGTTAAACTGCGGGTTGAACCTTCTTAACTTGACGTTTCCATGCCTGAAATAGATGGTATGCCTGCTACCATTGCTCAAGGGGGAATGCTGATGTAAAGTCGCTCACTTGCATAGCCATGTACCCTGCCTGTAAACAGTGACCCGCCTTCCCTGCTTCGCTGAAGCAGCGCTGTTCCCGGCAATCTGTCTGGGTTTAACGTTTTTCACATCAAATAAACAGAATGTGTGCCGGATGTGAGGTTTGCAGCTTTGACTCGCCAAGTGCATCCAGATCGTGAAGGCACATACCTCGCCACCAGAGGAGGTAATGTCCTCAATCCCTAGAGATTAATCTTTATGGTAATTGAAAACCGAGTCTTTCCTTCAAAGCCCTGTTTCTATTTCTGGGACTTGATTGCCATGATGCTTCAGCCCCTGCCTGTTACAGAGGGGAAGAGAGCTCCAGAAAGGACTTGGGATGGCCAGAGTCTAATTTGAAATGCATGTGATGCATACCAGCACCAGACACCATGATGCACCCATGTCCTGATAGTCAATGCCACAATGAGGTGCATGTAGCACATGTCACTCCCCTGCAGGATCACTCTTAGGAAGTTTAATGCCATGGCACAGGCATGCCTGCAAAGTCATACATCACTGTCTCCAGTCACATGGGCAGGGCAGCCAGCCAACAACAGTCTGCACTGTGTCACAATCCTAGGTCATGGGGAATGCAAGTTCTGTAGCTGACAAGTGCACATGTCCATCCCCCACAAACCACATCATCTGAACTCTTATTTGTCCACATCATACCAATTGGACATATGGGAGACATGAAACACAACTCTCTGAACCTGAGCACCTCACAGTCTGCTGTGAATGAAAAATAGCTGCCTGGACTTCACAGTCGCATACACCAGTCTGCACAGTCAAGTGATCAAACACCTATATGTCACACAAGTATCGTCTCCTATGGTCACATCTCAGATGGCATGCTGAGCCCTAACCGATAAACACCCCAGTAGTCCTGACAATGAAGCCACAGCACAATGACACAGAGGCAGACACCTGAGGGAACATTTCACTGAGCACAACGTGTCAGCTGATACACAGGAGTGGGAGTACAGAGTGTATTGTATGCCCTGGAGTAGGCATGACTGTCCTGCTCCACGTGAAAGAGGGATGAGCCCTGGACAGTAGGCAGGTGGCTAAGCATGTGTGACACACTTGATATACATACTCCTGAGGCCCAAACATTGTTCCCACCCGCAGCATGGGTGTGTGCCAAATACCCCAGGCACATGTGGTGAGTCAGATCAGCAATTGGACCACATATCAAAGTTACACGCAGATTACATGTCAGAACTCAGGCATTGTGTAAGCAATTGACCCACCCATGAAGCCCACCACAAAGTTACGGGAACAAATGCTATCCCCCACCTTGAGCTAAGCAAAATGCAAGGACACAGTACCCAAGTGACACAATTTCCTGACTGTAAGGGCCACACCTGGGTATCAGATGAGGAGTGGGCATGTCACAATTGAGGGACATGGGTCCTGGACCACAAGACTGATGTACTGTGGAAGTTTAACCAAGCCAGAGGAGGGCACATAGCATGTCAGACAAAGTTCACAGTGCAGTCATGGACTCACCCCCTCCTTGCTGCTGTCTGGCCTTCAGCTGCCCATCCAGGTCCGGGAAGACCACCGCCAGAATCCTGAGCATGTGGGGGGTCAGGGTCCGGTGTCCGCCCCTCCTGCGAGGAGGCGACAGCTTCAGCTGGACCCGTGCGATCCTCCGGGTCCAGCCCCGAAGGTCCTGCCACCTCTTCTGGCAGTTGCGGATCCGGCGCTTGTAGACCCCCACGGATCTTACTGCCCGGGCGATGGTCAGCCAGATTTCCTGCTTCTGGTGGGCATCAACATGTGAGGATGACAAAGTGAAAAGGCCATTACTACACATGCAACATTTCCATGCATCAAACAGTTGGATATACATGTCTCAATCACAGGGGCATATGATGTACACAGGCAGTGCAACTATGGCTATGAACAGTTTACCAGCAGTTACCAAATGGTATCATTGCCTGGGAAGTCAGACCTTGTTGGAATGCACTGTTACTGCACTATACCTGTTCAGTGCATGTAACTACACACTTTGGGGGGTGACAACTACTCAGTGAGCATGCTAGCCAGTGGTGTGCACATTGTAAGTCTTGATAGTCAGACAACATGCACATTTAGTAAGGCAGTGGACAGCACACTCACCTGCTCCCCTTGTTTCCCATACAGCTTGCTGTACTGTGGAAGGAGGCTGTCCAGCAGGGCCTGGTTCTCCTCAGAGCTGAAGGCAGGGGCTCTCTCCACAGTACGTGCCATTGCAGTAGCCAGAGGATGCAGAGACAGCAGCAGTGGAGGTGGCAGATGTCGTCCTGGAGCATGTAGTGCAGGCAAGTGAGCTCTCAGGGGAACAGCCAGCATTATATGTGTGCTGCAGAGGCAGATACTGTCCCATGTGTCCAAAGTGACCGATCGGTCCATTGCTGTACAACGCGTACATCGGATGACAACACGCATCTGTCCACATCATATGCAATGGCCAATGCGTGCACACCGATCGGTCCATTGCTGTACAACGCGTACATCGGATGACAACACGCATCCGTCCACATCATATGCAATGGCCAATGCGTGCACACCGATCGGTCCATTGCTGTACAACACGCATCCGTCCACATCATATGCAATGGCCAATGCGTGCACTAAGCCTGGGCGGTGAACTACGCTACGCTCGCGGAACTTGTGTAGTTTCGGCAACTTCGCGATTCGCGTAGAACGCGAAGTTACCGGGCACTACGCAATTTGCGGCGTAGCTTAGCTGTTTTCCTTCTTCGCGCGCTCAATATACGTTCTCGCGTGCGCGGTAACAACCTACCGTGATTCTGCGTTCGCCGACGCGACTTCCTATCCGTTCGCGGGCGCCACGAGATTTGAAATCCAGCCGCACGATCCCGCGAGAGTGTGCGAACGCGAACACGTCATTCGGACGCGCGATCTGACTTCCGGCGGCAGTGTTGGTAAGATCACGATCCCGAACACGAAGAAACTACAATCTGGCGAAGAATATCTCTCGTGCACCATAAATCCTTCTCGAAAATGATGAATTTGCTCTAAAAAACTCCTCAGATTGTGATTTGGCTGTAGTTTTTGGTGCAAGGAGTCCTTTTTCTTTTTTTACTTTTTTTTCCAAGAGGAAGGAAGTGCCCCTGATTCTCAAACTTCCTGTTCCTGTCCAGCAGGCTCCTCCCAGTGCTTTGTCCATGTGCAGTTCATTTTCATTTGGATTTGGAGCTGGAAGGATCACTTTTTGTGTCTGTCTGCTGCATCATATCATTGGATTGGATTTGAGGACTTTTGGATTTGAGATTTTACAAGTAAGTTGGAGAATTGGTGTACTTGTTTGTTTGATTGGGGCTTGTTTGTACCTACATTATTGGGGGATTTCCATCGTTTTTAAACTTTATTGTTGTGGCCTCTAGTTTCAGTGGGGGCCTAGTTGTTTTTATTTGATTGGAATTTCAGCCAGTAGGCCCAGACTAGAGCCAGAGGTACCCATGGGTGCATGTTTCTGTGGTGTCTGTTGAATTTAAACATCATGTAGGGCATGCATGGATGTCATTGGATTCAATTGTTAAATGTGGTTTTTGTGGTGTATTTCACTTTTTGGGTGTAATATATATACCTTTGTTGGATGTGTGTGTGTGCTTGTTGTGTAACTTTCCAACCTTTTGTAGCCCTGTGGATTTTCGTTTTTGCATTTTTGTATTAAAGCTGTGTTGTTTAGCACTGCAGGCCTCCTTTGTCTGGTCATTATTATAGGCCTGCTTGAGTTCATTGTTTTCCATGGCCTGTTGTGACTGTGAGTGACAACGTGGCTTGGGGCCATTTTGTGGTGGTATTTTAGTAGTGTGCTGCTTTTTCCATATAGGCCTGCATGTCTTTTCTTTGTTCCCCTTGGCTTATGCTTGTTGTGTGAACTTGTGGGTGGCCTGGCCATGTGGTGGTGGCCATTTTGTGGGACCAGCCACTGTGCTTTTGCCATAGGCCTCCAAGCTTGCGGCCTAGTCTGCCAGTAGGCCCAGAGGTAGTCATCCTCATGGGTGCATAAAAACTGTTTCTGTGTTGTCTGTTGGATTGTTGTAAGTGTAACATCATTTTGGCCATGGATGGCATTGGATTGAATAGCAAAATGTGGGTTTTGTCGTGGTATTTCAGTTTTTGGGTGTGTGTTACATCAATAGGCCTTTTCAGCCACTAGGTAACCCTGTGCGTTCAGCTCGCGGACTTTCAGCACCTCCGTACTGTGCGACAACGCGGACTTACACTTTTTCTCTTCTTCGCGCGCTCAATATACGTTTCCGCGCGCGCGATAACGACTTTTTGTGACGATCGCGATGCCGAACACGCAGAATTGACAATCTGGCGAAGAATATCTCTCGAGCGCATAAAACCTTCTCGAAAATGATGATTTAGTTCATTTTGCACAAAAAACTCCTCAGGTTGTCATTTAGATGTAGTTTGGTGAGCAAGGAGTCACTTTTTTTTTGTTTTACAATTTTTTTCACGAGGAAGGAAGTTGCCCAGAGTCTCCAACTGCCTGGTCCTGTCCTTTGTCTTCACTTTGTTGTTATTTCGGGTGGCCTGGCCATGTGGGTGGCGGCCATTTTGTAAAGCCAGGCATTGTGCTTTTGCCATAGGCCTGCATTGTCTGTCTTGTGTTCCTTTTCTTGTTGTTGTGGCTGGCCTGGCCATGTGGTGGCGGCCATTTTGTGGGACCAGCCACTGTGCTTTTGCCATAGGCCTCCAAGCTTGTGGCCTAGTCTGCCAGTAGGCCCAGAGGTAGTCATCCTCATGGGTGCATAAAAACTGTTTCTGTGTTGTCTGTTGGATTGTTGTAAGTGTAACATCATTTTGGCCATGGATGGCATTGGATTGAATTGCAAAATGTGGGTTTTGTCGTGGTATTTCAGTTTTTGGGTGTGTGTTACATCAATAGGCCTTTTCAGCCACTAGGTTAACCTGTGCGTTCAGCTCGCGGACTTTCGGCACCTCCGCACTGTGCAACAACGCGGACTTACACTTTTTCTCTTCTTCGCGCGCTCAATATACGTTTCCGCGCGCGCGATAACGACTTTTTGTGACGATCGCGATGCCGAACACGCAGAATTGACAATCTGGCAAAGAATATCTCTCGAGCAGTATAAAACCTTCTCGAAAATGATGGTTTAGTTCATTTTGCACCAAAAACTCCTCAGGTTGTCATTTAGATGTAGTTTGGTGAGCAAGGAGTCACTTTGTTTTTGTTTTACAATTTTTTTCACGAGGAAGGAAGTTGTTGGGTGGCCTGGCCATGTGGTGGCGGCCATTTTGTGGGACCAGCCACTGTGCTTTTGCCATAGGCCTCCAAGCTTGCGGCCTAGTCTGCCAGTAAAGTAGGCCCAGAGGTAGTCATCAAGGGTGCATAACAACTGTTTCTGTGTTGTCTGTTGAATTTTGCCATCATTTAGGCCATGGATGTCATTGGATTGAATTGCAAAATGTGGGGGTTTTTTGGGAGGGTCTATTTCACTTTTTGGGTGTGTTAAATAAATGCCTTTTTTGCGTGTGTAATTATAATTATGTGTTGTTGTTGTAGTGGCTGTCTAACTTTCCAAACTGTTTTAAGCCATGTGGATTTTAGTTTTTGCATTAAAGCTGTGTGTGTTTTATCAGGCATCCTTTGTCTGCCCATATATAGTAGGCATGCTTGAGTTCATTGTTTGCCGTGCCTTGTGCCTGTGAGTCACCATGTTGCTGGGGCCCATTTTGTGGTGGTAGTTAGTAGTGTGCTGTTTTTGCCACATAGGCCTGCGTGTCACTCTTTCCATTGTTCCTCTTGTCTTACTGCTTCCAAATTCATCCCCATTGCCAGCTGCAGCTCCCTGATGCTGCATACATCCCACGTGATGCACAAATTTAGGCCAAACATGCTCCACTACATTTTAGTTTTTGTTCTTTACTATTCTTATTCTTCCAGAGTGTACACACTACACAGTAGCCATGAAAGCCCTGGCCTTGTTGTCAAAGTCCCATAAATGGCTACACTGTGTGTTGTTGTTCACTGAGTTTCTAAAATTTAATAATTGAGGCCACCACCACACACTAAGTTCTATATTATATTTGTTTGATTTGTGCTATCGTCGTTTGACTGATGTTGTTCTGGCTTTTTTGCTTTTAGGTGTACAAAGACTGAGGAGGAGGTGTGTCATCATTGCCCGTTGCACTGCCAGACAGACATCCTGCTGCTGTACACAACGTGACGTGTGACCTGACCAGACATCTCTGCAACTGAGTGCTGCTGACATCTGAAGAAGAAGATGGGCCCAAAGAAAGCAGGTACCAGGTCCTCCAGTGCCAAGAAAGTTGCTATTGAGAAGAAGGAACAGAAGAAGGAAGTGACACTTAAGCCTGGTGTGCCGCCCAGTACCTTTTTTGGGAAAAAAAAAATTACGCCTGCAGCAACGGTGTCCGGGGGCAAGCTGGGGGCAGCACCTCCGCATCAGTGGGCCCAAACCACCAACCCAGGCCCAAGCACATGAGTGTGGAAGAGGTAGCCAGCCTAATGGTGGAAAGCAGTGATGCTGAGCCTGAGATAAACTTATCGCTATCTCAAAGTAGTACCCAATCAACGCAGGAGGAAACACAGCAGATAAGTGGTCAACAACAACAGCCGCAACCACCGCCCGCAATAGTAGTTGTTGTTCCTCCCGAAGTAGGGGCAGTTCAGGAAATTGAGCCTCATGCAGAGGTAGAAGAAGAAGCCACTCATTCGAAAGATCCATTGTCTTCCAAATCTCCAGCAAGGAAAAGGAGGGGTAGTCCATCAAGTTCTTCGCCAAGCCCCCCTTCTGATGATCTAGATGCCACTTGGAAGCCACAAACTGAGTCTGAGAGGGAGCCACGTCCCAAGACCAAGCTAGGGAAAAGGAAGGTTCCAGAAAGCCTTACACTTATGGAGGTCGATGTAGAACAGCAGGATGATGATGATGAGCCAGTCATCACGAACATCACTCCCGGCCCCGAGGAGATGGAGACCAACATTATTACCCTATCCAAAATCGCTGCGAGGGATGTAGCACGCATACCTCCACAGGTAACACCACCAACACGACCTACAGCTTCCATATTTGCATTAGCAAAGGCCCGGCAGCGACCTACATCCACCAGCACAACCACCACCTCAGTAGAAGTAGGTAGTGGTACAGCAGCAGCACAGAGTCAAATTCAACACACACCCTCCAGTTCATCCGCCATTGGAAGTGGCAGGTCCTCCAGCAGGAGGCCAAAGTTAAGCTCCCCAGTTTGGGACTTCTTTACGGTTAGCGAAAAGGAGGAGAACATTGCTATATGCTCCATTTGTAATACCTCTGTTAGTCGTGGTAAACTTGGTACAAACTATGGTACCGGAGGCCAAATGACCCATCTGAAAAAACACCACTTGATCAGCTGGGAGGACCACCTTCGCGACATAAAAAAAACTGCAACCATTGGTGTTGGTGGGGATAAAGGAGTAGAAGATCCGATCACGGTGGAAGAGGAAGGACAGGGAGACATTCTCTCTGGTAGTGGTACACAAGGTGTCCCTGACCCCAGCAGTGCAGTGTTGTTAACGTTGCACACATCTTCAGCAACATCTCAGTGGCACAAGAGTAAGAGTCAGCCTGAGACACCAAGGACAAGGAGTACCGCAATCCAAAAAAGTGCGTTGAGCATAAGAGAAAGGAAAACCATGCAGCCTACCATTATCAGCATGTTTGGTGGGGAGGGGCAGTACGAACGCAACCACCCAATAGCACGTTTGTACAATGCGAAGCTGGCTAAAATGTTAACACTGGACCTTCTCCCTTTTTCTTTTGTTGAAGGGGTGGGTTTTCTGGAATTTGTGTCAACCATCTGCCCAAAATGGCATGTTCCCAACCGCTACTATTTTGCCAGAGTTGCTGTTCCAGCACTACATCACGACGTGCTGGAATTGCTTGGAAAAGCCTTGAAGCAGAGTGCTGTTCAGAGTATCCACCTGACAACAGACATGTGGACCAGTTGCCAAGCCACTGATTACATGTGCATCACTGCACACTGGATCTCTTTTGCGGGGGTTAGAGAACAGATATCTGCTGGTGTTGACGCTGCTGAGATTTTTCATGCCACTCGCAAACATGCAACTGTAGCCATGTTTGCCATGGAGAAATCTCATACTGCTGCAAACATTTTGGAAGAGTTTAACAGCAAGGTCTTTGAGTGGCTGCGCCCAAGAGGGCTTAACATTGGTTTTGTTGCCACGGACAATGGCAGTAATGTAGTTAGGGCCATGGAAGATGGTCGCTATTTCAGGGTCCCGTGTTTGGCACACTGCATTAACATTGTTGTTCAAGACTTTTTGAAAAATGAATCCAAAGTCAGCAACTTACTGGCCACCTGCAGAAGAATATGCACACATTTCAGCCATTCTTTTAAAGCCCGGAAGCAGCTGAGGGTCATTCAACGTGAGCATAAAATGCCAGTCAAAGGGCTCATCCAGGAGGTGCCAACACGTTGGAACTCAACTTATTATATGCTTGATCGTCTGTTTGAACTGTACATACCACTCAATGCTTATGTCATGCAAAGATTAGGGGAACCTACTGTGAGAGGCATGACCGTTGAGATGGGTCAATGGGACCTCATTAAATGCCTGACTGAGATGCTACTTCCTTTTGAGATATTCACACGTGAAGTCAGCGGGGAGGACTGTACTATGGGCCAAGCTATCCCATTGTTGCACATGCTAGAGCAACAGCTGAAGGAGGTGTCTGAAACGTACGCAGGTGTGGATAACAAACAAGACGCATATCATTTGGTGGAGACCTTAGCCGCTCGCTTATCTGAAAATACAAGGATTCAAAATAAAATTTTGTCACAACCACATTACATTAGTGCCACAATTTTGGATCCACGGTACAAAGTATTTCTGAACAGCAAGGCAATAATTCCTTTTCGGAAGTGGATGTTGCCAACTACAAAACTTTGATAGCTAAGGAAGCCACTATTTTCGAAAACGAACAGCTGTTAATTGCAGGCCCCCCACCCCAGGCCATAACAACAAGTACTAGAGGGCATCCAGAGTCAAGTTCTACTTCGGAGCCTGAGGGCAGTGCGTTTGCCTCTCAGCAGTCACCTACACCAACAATAACATCAACAACAGCAAGAACAGGATCATCCACAGTACAATGTGCAACTGATTGGTTTCTACGGCAGGGGTATGGTAAGTCCAGTGCTGATGCAAAGGCAAAAGAGGCCGAGCACATCGGAGCACCCCTGAACATTGAGGGGACGGTCCAGGCCTATCTGGATGACCCAACAGAGGTCTTCATGGATCGAAACCCAATGTTGTATTGGTATGGGAAAAGAAGCCAATGGACAGCTCAGCAGGCTGGCGATAAAGTATCTGGCTTCCCCTGTCGCAAGTGTCTCTTCAGAGTGTGTTTTCAGTGCTGCTGGTGCCATTGTAACTTCGAAAAGGACCAGTCTCTCGGCCAAAAGCGTGGAGAGGTTAACCATGATCAAAATGAATCAGCACTTTATACCACCGGATTACAAAATACGTGAATCACAGCAGGAAGAGGAGAGCGACTTGGATGACGTAAATAGTGCGTTACAGGACCTACTTCTGTGCGAACCACCAGAGTTTGAGGATGAGCTCCTCTTCCCTGACAACTAGGCTTTCAAATTGTTACTTTCTTCCTTCCTTTATGTGTCTGTGTATCTGTCTTTCTGGTTCAAATCAAATTACAACAAATCCATCACCACCTTCTTCTCTTTTTATTTCCCTATTGGAGTTGCACGTCTGTGCATTTAACTGTCCACTCTTCAGAGTCCTGCTTCATCTTCCTGTCTCGCCCTAGTACATTTCCATCAAGCCAGACATTGGAGTACAAGAAATGTTGCCTTTAACATTAACAGTCCCTCCATAAGAAGTGAAACGTGACTATAGCTATCCTCCGTTTTGTTTCCGAGCTGAAAATCATCATCACTGTCCGAAGGCTACAGCCTCGGCAGGCATCCAAAGCTCCTCACTGTCAGAACTTGGGCAGGCATCCAAAAGTAAACTCATCACTGTCCGAAGGCTACAGCCTCGGCAGACATCCAAAGCTCCTCACTGTCAGGACAGAAGGTACTTGGCAGAGAAAGACAAGACTCTTCGAAGAAACTTGCTGACATTTGTGCAAACTCAATTGACCAGCAATGAGCGCTACCCAGGCCGCGGCCCATCATCATTACAGTGCTGACCATGTGAAGCAACTTAAACCGTGACAAAGTGCCACAGATGAATAAGACGGAAACCGAAACAGCGACTAACACTCGAAATGAATGTGGACTGGAGTAATGATGAGGCTACTGCCCCGTAAAAAAAGAAAAACACACACCTGTCAGAACTAGGCATCTGATGATCTGACAGCCAAAGAGAAGAGCAAGACAGGTAATGATGGAATGCATTGGATGCTTGCTGACTCTGAGCGATTGCTGTTGTTTGTTGTGTTGATGTTGTGTTGTGCATGAAGTCGAACTCTACTCTACTAGTTAATCTACAAAGTGACTGAAGTGACACTCAATGTTTCCCTTCTTGTTGTTTAATAACCAGATTGTACTCCTACTACTGCAGGTGCAGGGCTGCAGGCCAATATCTGTTGCAATTTTTTAATATGGAATATGGACTTAATCGTAGTCACTACAGACTGAGTTGGAGTTGGACAACACGTACCACAACATGATGATGACCATACTATCTTTGCACGCAGTCAGTCAGTTGGATCGGAGATGATTCAAGGAATAACTGCGTTTCATGAAGTGGCATAAGGTAAACATAAACACAACAATTCAACAAGAAAGTAAACACAGCAGACCTACATGTCCATGTTGTGGTGGAGTCGAGTCAGTGTAGTTATGTGACAGACAGCGGCGCATTGATTTTGTCACTTAATTTTGAAAATGCAAAGTTGCTAATATATGCCTTTTGTCTGGCTCTGTCAAAAATTAAGGTAAATGGAGGTTGGGTCACAGGCTGGTGCTGTGGTGGGCCTGTTCTGTCCTGTTGTTGTTGTAGCTTAATGCTGTAAACGGAATATACACGATATATCCAAGCCGCCTCAGTCTGAAAGTGTTCTCTCTTCTCTTCTTGGACTCCACCGTAATTGATGCTTTTTTATATTAATTGATTTTTCAATACCCCTTTTGTTTTTCCATCTAGACGTTACAGGCCGGCCTTTACCCTGTGCTATACTGGGAGACTCAACTCACATTTACCTTACCAATCCGCATCAGGAAGGCAACCAAGATTGATGTGCGGAGCGTCCATGGAAGATAGGACCAAGAGGAAGGACGAGATTCAACTCCACAATTTGACCAGGATAATACAGTAACTTTAGTATCATTCATCTTTTAATTAATTGGAATCCTTTTTTCTCTTCAATCATTACGACTGTGTGTTGTTGTTGTTTGTTTGCTAATTGATCCCTACAACTATTTTTTACTTTTCTTTGCTATCTTTAAAAGTAAGCCCAGTACAACATGGAATTTGGGTCTCTGTCTGAGGGCATATATTACAGGCAAGGCAAATTGCATAGAATATACTGCTGCCCTGTACTGTCTTGTCTAGTAGGAGTTAGTAAGTACTACTCATTAACCATCAAGTTATCTTCATCATGCATGCATTGCCTTTTTCTCCCTTTATAGTTTTTTTGGAGAAGATCATAGTCGTCTGCCAAGATTGTGCTTTGCTTTTGTTGTCCATGCGTACTGTTTTTCTTTCTCAAACCTTTCCCCAAACTCCCCTTCCCATCCATTCATCAAACCCTAACCCTCTTCCCCGGGCTGTGATTTATATTGAGGTGTGATGTGACTACATAAAATGTACACCAATTGATCACACGCTTGCTGGGGCAGATGTGGTAAAAGCAACACTAATTAAATTTCAAGGCAGGGCGAGGAGCTTCTTCTGCTTGCCCACCCATGCTCAGTCTATGTGCAAGCCGTCACCGGCTAATAGTACATCATAATTAATTGCCAGCATTGATTGGATTCATCATCAAACTCCTACCACACAGCAGTAAAGGTTACGAATTACGATTGTGTTAAGTTAAGTGACTCACTCGACACCTACAGTTTGTAACTTCTTGTACTAGGCTGTCCCCGCCAACATTATGTTTTATTTGACTTTAGCAGTTGCAAATGCAATATTGTTTGTTTGGCAGTCTTCTTCTGTACTGTATTTGACTTCGTTCTACTACTCCTCCCACAGTCGCTTTCAGGCAAGTGACTGTCTCTTTTTTATTTTTTTAGCAAATGCTGCTGGCAGTGTCTACTCTACTACTACCACCACAACCATGGCATCTTCTCCATTCTTATTTTATTTATTTTATTTTATTTTATGTGTTTTATAGAGCGCGAACTTGACCCGTTAGGGTATCAGAGCGCTTTACATGAGAGCAAACAATATACAGACAGGCTTAGAAACAACCAATTGCAGATCGAGTAGTAGGGGGCCGGGTGCCGGAGATATAAGGGAGAGAAGGACACGTATTTACAGTTTACAAAACCAAATACTGAGGACGAGGTTACATATATACAGATTATGTTTACAATTATTCAAGACAAGGTACCAAGTTTCCGATGGGCGGCTAGGTAGTCCGAAGGGAGGCAGTGGACGGCCATAGGTCAGGGCCATAGTGAAGCATGAGGCCAAACTTAAGCGAGGAATTTGCCCATAAGGAAGGTTTTGGCATCTTTTTTGAATCGAGTTAGAGCGGGGATTCTTCTGATGTCGGGTGGGAGAGAGTTCCATATTCTTGGAGCAGCCCCGGAGAAGGCCCGATTGAAAGTTTTTTTTTTCGAAAGCGTGCAGGTTGAAGCAAGAGGTTTCTGGCAGATCGGGAGTTTCTGATTCCTCCGGAGATCACAAGTTTCTGTGCCAGATATGCAGGGGAGTTAGAGTATAAAGCTTTGTGCATGATGCATGCTAGCTTCAACTGTATTCTGGCCTCTAGGGGAAGCCAGTTGAGAGCTTTCAGGTGTGGGGAAATATGATCATATTTTCGTGTGCCGGTAAGTAGTCTGGCGGCCGCATTGAGGCAGGCTTTAAGAGGTGCCAGGGAGATCTTGGGTAAACCCGAGAGGGTAGAGCAGCCATATTCTAGTCTAGAGATGACGAGTGCTTGGACTGCCATTTTTAGGTCGGGAGCATCGAGGAAAGGTTTCAATTTCCTAAGGTAGCTCAGGTGGAATCTGGCTGTTTTGGCCATCGAGTTGATGTGGTCCCGCATGTTCAGGTTGCTGTCGAGGGTAATTCCCAGGGATTTAGCCGAGTCCACAATGGTCGGTGGGCAATTTAAGGCTGTGATAGCCTTAATCCATGAATGAATATCAAGGTTGGTACTGGGAGGGGAGACCAGGAGAAATTCTGTTTTCTTTGCATTGAGTTTGAGTTGATTGGATGCGAGCCATTGGACGGTGAGTTTCAGGGCTTCGTTCAGGGAGAGAATCTCTTCGAGAGATGAGGTTTTGATGTAGATCTGAGTGTCATCAGCGTACATATGATAGGAGATATTTGCAGTGCGTAATACTTCAGTAAGCGGTTCTAGGTAAAGGTTGAAGAGGGTGGGGGACAGGGTTGATCCTTGAGGGACTCCAACCGTGACTGGGGATGGTGACGAAAGGTTGCCGTTGATTAGGAATCTCTGTGACCGGTTTTGGAGGAAGGACCTGAACCATTCTAGAACAGTGCCATCCAATCCCATTCTGAGTTTGAGGCGTTCGAGTAGTTTTTCATGGTTAACCGTGTCGAAGGCTGAGGATAGGTCCAGGAGAATTAGGAGACAAGTTTTGCCTTGGTCAAGGGCTTGGAGGGCATCATCCACGATGTGGAGCATGGTGGTTTCGGTGCTGTGCCCTGGTCTAAATCCGGATTGGAAGTCATCGAGCAGGTGGAAGTTGTTAATGTGTTGGCTTAGCTGTTGTTGCACACATTTCTCCAGCACTTTGGCTAACAGGGGGATGTTGGAGATGGGTCTGAAGTTATCGGGAGAGGCTGGATCCAGCGACGGCTTTTTCAGAATGGGGAGGACTTGGCCGGCTTTTAGGGAGTCAGGCATCGTTCCCTGCTGGAGGGAGGCGTTGATTATTGTAGTCCAACTAGGAATAATGGATTGGGCA
This sequence comes from Calotriton arnoldi, assembly GCA_963921515.1. Lineage (NCBI taxonomy): Eukaryota > Metazoa > Chordata > Amphibia > Caudata > Salamandridae > Calotriton > Calotriton arnoldi. Next base: position 990,314 of record CAWUFW010005561.1, read on the forward strand.
ACGGCAGCTAGGCAGTTGGAAGGGAGCGGGTCATTAAAATGGTTGTTCGGGTTTAAGGTGGAAAGGATTTCAGAGATGGAGTCTTCTTCGTAGTCTTTGAAGACAGACCAGTGAGCATGATTTTTAGGAGGAGCCTGTGGCTGCGTCGTGGTGGGAGGAGGCGGGTCAAGAAGGGGTTGAGGGTGTGTGATGGAGCTGAGTTCGATTCCAAGGGCAGAGGTTTTGTCAGCGAAGAAGGAGGAGAATTCCTCTGCAGATATAAGAGACTTAGGGGTTTCTTTCGATGTTTTGGCCAGTTTATTAGATTGGTGTTTGACCAGTTCGAAGAGCTTGTGGGGTCTGTTCTTGGCTTTCTCAAGTTCAGTTCTGAAGAAGTCTTTTTTTGAATTGAGTATGTTCCTGTTGTAGACATTTCTGGCCTGGCGGAGGAGTTTTAGATGTGCGGCAGAGGGGTGCTGCCTCCAGGATCTTTCAGCGTGTCGGAGGGCTCTCCTCTCATTATTAAGGGATCCCGTGAACCAGGGGTTTCTGTCTTTGATTTGCGTTCTTTTCAGTTTTAGTGGGGCTAGATCATCCAGGATGTTTGATATTGTTGCAGAGTAGTGATCGTTGAGGCCACTGACTGTTGTGATATGCGAAGGGGGGGGGAGGTCGGAAATGCAGCGAGCCTCAAGTTCACTGCGGTCCAGGTTCTTGGTATCTCTGATCCAGCGTTTAGGAATCGCCGGTTGCGGTGCTCTCGTTTTGTGCGTGCCAGGCAGATGGAAGGTGATGGCATGATGGTCAGACCAGTCGCATGGGTCAATAGCGATGAGCTTGACTGTTGATTCTTTGGAGATGATCCAGTCAAGAGTGGCCCCTTTTGAATGAGTTGGTAAAGAGCAGGCTTGGGTCAGAGCTTGATCAGCCAGGAGGTCTTTGATGGCGTTGACATGTGAATCCTTGGGATCGTTCCAGTGTAAGTTAAAATCGCCAAGGAAAATATCTTTGGCGTTGGTGGGAAACTTAGCTGTGATGAGTTCCATGAGGTGGTCGGTAAAGGAGTCGTTCATGCCTGGAGGGTGGTAAAAGATGTGCAGGTTGCATAGTTGGGTAGAGTTGCTGCCCACAGCGAGGGCGAGGTATTCACAAGAATCGGTGGTGTTCGCCAAGAGTTCCGTGACAAGAAGGTTAGAGCGGTAGATGCAGGCGATGCCTCCTCCTTTCTTGTTAGATTGTCTGTCCAGCCTTGCGATGTTGTAGTTAGGAGGGACTAGGAGGTCCAGGCATGGGGATGAGGATTCGTTGAGCCATGATTCTGTTAGGATTGCTAAGTCAGAGTTTTTGCAAAGGATGAGATCAGCAATATCTGCGGCGTGCTTAGATGCCGATCGGCAATTGATTAACAGACCAGACAGAGAAGATTTGGACGTAGTTTCAGGAGTCAGGGCGGTCAAATGGACAGGTGCTAGATTATTCTTGACCACAGATCTGTTGCGGAGGGTGGCTGGCCTGTTGGGGTTGATAGAGACCGTGCGGATGGCATGTTCGGCATTCAAGTCGAAAGGATAAGGGGTAGTAGGGGTAGAGTTGTAGTCCCTGAGGATGGCAAGGATTTCCATTTCAGTGAGGTCTAGTGGACTTGGAGTGGCAAGGGTAGAATTGTAGGAGAGGGCAAGAGCCAGGGTTTCTTCCTCTGAGAGGTGGCAAGGTTGCTTACGGGGGCGAAGATGTCTCAAGGCTAGCGGAAGAGGTTGTTTAGGTAGCTCTGTCAAATGTGGGAGGGTGGAGTTTGGCTGGGGCATGAGGTTGGCGAGGGAGAGTTCAGCGAGGTGAAGGAGGTTCATTAGTTCCAAGATGGAAATATGAATGCTCTGGGTTAGTTTGGCAGCTCTGGGAAACATTCTCTTGGGAAACCATGCAGCCATCGCTGTGCTGAACGTAATCATCATCAATCACAGGTAAGATAAGTTTGGTGGGAGGTATAATGGACTAGGACGAGAGACTGACAGTACTAGTAGGACAAATCACTCAGTGAGGGGTACCGCATCTATCTGTTTGTGTTACATCATCGGCAGATTATTTAAATCAAACACTGGCTGCGGCCCTGCAGCAGCAATGAAAGAAACCATGTGACGTTAATTTGTAAAACAGTAACCCCCCACAAAACATTAACATTGTATGTTGAAGTATAAATATAATTTATTACCCTAACAAAAATAAACTATCCCACACCTGACCCACCCCTCTCCCTAACCCCAACCAATGTCCAAAACGAAAAAAAGTCCAAAGAATGTCCAAAGTCCAAACCCCAACGCCCAATTCCCACCCACCAACAAAACGAATAAAAAAGGGGCAATGCAACAGGGTCCTATATTATATTCGGCGGGCTTTAAGGTGTTTGTCCACCAGAATTTTAACCCGCTCCTCGAGTTGCTCCTCTAGCCGGGCCACCCGGAGGAGAATCTTGCGTCAAAATGCCCTGCAGTGGCATCCAGGGTGGGGGACAGCAGTGCTGGTTGCAAGAGATTTGCGGCGGGCGGCTGCCAGACTGCAGCGCCGTACCACTGGAGGTCTGGCCTGGCTGGGGCCCGGGGCATCGGATGAGGCTGCTGCTGCTGCTGCCTCCTCCTCCTCCGCCTGAGCCACCAGCCGCCGGTACTCGGCACAGATGGCCTCCAGTTTCCGGTGCCGGGCCCTGGCTGCCAACTCCTTCCGGGATGGTTTGCCTTGGGAAGGAGTACTATCTATATCAAGAAAGAAAAAGAATATTGTTGTAAGCAGTACTCTTAGCAAAACAGTAACACAAAATTAATTCAACACATAATGGCACAGTAGCACTAGCAAGAAGCACAGTACATAACATTTCTGGTATAATAATCTAGCTATCCTCCCACTTCCTTGGCCTGTAACATTTGTGGGAGTTTCAGGCATTATACTAGCACTATGGACTCCAGTACACCAGTCTTCTTCTTATCTCTACTAGTTTAGCGAAATGACATAACCTGGTTGTAGCCGGCATGCCAGCTCGGTCATCTATGCTTGCACCCAAGACAAACATACGAGTCATCATGACGCAGACTCACGTTAGTTTGATTTACTAATGTATGCAGGTGGGGAAGCTCGTATTTATTTTTCTATTACGGGTGGCACTGGCCATACTCTCTCTGTTACATGAAGCAGGGCAATTGGTCAATTTCACTTTAACAGTGCCCTGGCTACTACAAAAAGGCAGATTATATATCTGATCCAATGATCATTGCTTTTATGGGACGACGACATAAGGTCAGTAGCGGTCGGTGGTGGGACTCGGGGAGTGCTACCGGGCGGTGACGTAGGGAGGGGCAGGGTGGGGGGTAGTAAACTATGGATTACGGCTAATTACAGGTAAGTAAACATATAAAGAAATAAAAGTAATTTTGTTGCGCCCACTGCATCGCTTTTGGCGGTGCAGTGCGCACAATGAAATTCGCTTTATTTATTTTTATGTTTACAGTAAACTTACCTGTATTTGGCCGCGTAATACATTGTTTACTGCTACCCCCACCCTGCCCCTACCCACATCGGCTTTGCTACTGTGGCGCGGTTTCTTTTACATTCCCTTAAAACTAAAACTGTGCATCCCGTGACAGTCTCCACCTATGCTGTCTATGATGAATACATACATGCATCCATCCATTCTAAGTAAATGTCAATCATTCTTCTTAATCTCTCCACAAACCTTACTTTGTTTCGCCAACAACAACCCATGCGTCCACTCACTCCATTGCTTGCCTTGGCTTAGAGTTTCACCCAAACACCGCTGATGATTCTTGCTATCCACAGTATCCACCCATACTGTGTCGCCCACCCAGGCAGGCATCCGTTCTTCTTTCACCTTCCACCCATCCTTCAACAACACATGCATCTGATTCCTATCAGCCACCTATATCCATGCTTCCAACGTATCCTTCTCTGCCAGTCATCAATCATATTAAATCTCGCCCGTCCTTCCTCCTTCCACCCTTCTTTCCCTTTTTATTCAACACATCCATCAAGGTCATCTGATCTGACTTTTAGTCTCCTCCATAAAACTTTCACAGCTGAGTTGGAGTCAGATAGACGAGGCCATTGGTTAATCAAGTCACGCTGGTAATGCTATTGCTACTGCATTGCTAATGCTAAGTAAAGGGTGTCTTCTCTTCTTCAACCGTTGTATAATGTTCACTACAACTTCATACCTAATAAGTCTCAACAACAGTACAGTGAGTGAAGTCACTCAACACCCTTCCAGCTAGTGCAATGTCAATACGTAATGAATATAACTTACCATCGTCCGCCACTGCTGCTGGCTCACCCCCTGTAGCTCCTGCAGGTGCCGCATCTCCTTCCCCCTCCGGAATGGCCGAATCGCCGCTGGCCCCGCCGGCACTGGTGGTCACTACTACGCCTAGATAAAAATATGACACATTTTTAGATGCCTGTGTACACCTCCCCCTATTTATATTTCTTCTTTTTCACTAGCAAGATTGAAAAAAAGTTAATACATACATATTATTATACATCACATTCAGTAGTCCAAATCGGGTACTAGAGTCAGTAGACACTAGTAGTGTTATGGTCCCTAGGGTCATTATTTGTTATACTATACTCTACTCTTTGCAAAGTTAGCCTGAGCCATGCAACCATTTTTCGCTTCATGTCTTTTGCGCATGTTACTTCGCAGCTTGTTGTGCAGTAACAGTAAGACGCCTTTTAGCCCACATGAGCACATACAGCTACTGTCTGAGCGTTGCGTACAAGAGGTCGAAAAACAAGCCACTTTGTTATGGAGTTCGGTTAGTCCCTATTGCTTAGCCATAAGTAACATGTTACACTTTTTTGGCAGGACTGACAAATGCTTGCATTATACTATCTAACGCGCACCATTTTTCTCAGGCAGAAGATTTCCTTCTACGAACCAGAGATTTGCAGAGCTTATGAATGATGCATGTAACCAGTAATTCTACGTTCTACGGTGAGGAGTCTCACAGAATTCTCACAGATCTTTTGTCTATCATCAATCATCATGCACTTGTTGTAACAATGTTTATTGTTTTAATCTTATGCATTTAGCTGTTGGAGCTGGCTGGAGTACACTGAATTTTATAGAACAACATACAGAGCTTGTTAGTTGAAAATAAACCTTTTAAACTTAAACATAGACTCTGTGGTATTTGGTGTGGTGGTGGTGGAGGTGGTGGACTTACACGAGTAAGTGAGCTAAAGGGTGTTATATTATGTTCTGGGTTGTGTAATCTCATTGAGTATCTTCGGGTGGGGGTTCAGGGACCTAATGAGAGTGAGACACTACACTATAGCTAGTCGTTCAGGGGATTGTGGGTTCACTTCTGACTGAGGTGTGAGGAACGTCCAAGTTCCAAACTCCCATCACCAACATCCTATTTCCTTGTGCATAGTTCTGCATGGGGCTGTACAGAATCCACACATCAGTAGTAGTATGTACTATATCCTATCAAAAATAGTCAAATATCTGGTTGGGCATTTTGTTTGTGGTAATTGTCAAAGCCTCAAGATTAAGAAGCCTAGAAGAGGACAACCGAAAGGACTGGACTCAGCTATTGGTAAATCGGAGTTTTATTCAAAACCGTACAATAAAGAGTGGCAATGCAAACTGGGCAAGCTTAGCGACAGACTAATAGTAGTAGTACAGACATTCATAGCAGAGGCAGTTAGAACTTAGAGGCAGGGATAACCAGAATTTAGAAACAGATAGTCAAGTCAAGATCAAAGAATCTTTTGTAAAAAATAGAATTAGGGAGTGGAACCATAATTAATAGTTCTGGAAAAATAAGGTGCAGTAAAAGTTAGGGCAATATAAATGTTAATATTATTAACCACTGGAGGACTTACTGGGACCAGCAGCAGGGCCCTCGGTAGAGGAGCGGTCCTCTGGTGGTTGTCCCGCCGACTCAGACCCCGTCTTCTTGCCCCTGGGTGCTGCAGATCAGTGATCATGTAAGATATAATAAAGAAAGACACAAACATTAATGATTGCTGTGAAACAAATAAATTATCTAAAAAAACGCTCAAAACGTTTTAGGAACCAAAAATTGCAATAAAATTGACCTATCTAATCCTATCGACTACTGGCTTGCGGGATTCACGGTCACGGACAGTCTACTTATTTGGGAACACTAATTCAGTGTTTCATTCGGATTGATTCAAATAAAATCCAGAACACTAACTAAGCCTAAGTACCACCTGACCTAGCCCACCTATTCCAGGCGGGCCAATTGTTCATTAAGTCTGCATTTCCATTTTTTTATTGCCCTCATAAATGCATATATGAGAAGGAGGACACATGCATAAATTGGTGCATAATGCATACACCAAATTGTTGGTTGGTTAAGACTGATGTTCTGCAGCTGAGTGACACTGCCAAGCTTACCACTCACTAAACAAACTACAAAAGGTTCTACTAGTAAGGACTGGGGTAAGCAGCACTCAGTGACAGAGGATGCGTCACGCAGAGCGCTCAAAAATTATCAACTAATAACTAAACCTACTAACAAACTATCAATCCATCCACCACTATTTGACAGGAGGACAAAGGAAGGACTAGAGTCTCTCTAGAAATAGCATTACCTAACTGAAGTTCTCTAAAGTAAACTCTTACATAATAATAAGGACAAGCGAGTGCAAAGTTACAAACAAGTAAGGGTAGCGGTTAGCACCTGTGTCCTACAATCACAGAAGATTTTGAAACGTAAATTACCTGCAATGTAAGCAGCAGTATTCTTGTTATTTGTAAAAAATGTATACACAAATCACAATACTTATACTACTATATATATTAGCTACTCACCAAGCCCCACGACCTCGACACCTAGCAGGTCCAACAGGTCCTGCTCCCGGTCGAGGATGTCTGACCACCGGTGGGCCAGCTGGTTATGGGTGCGCCGGACCCCTGAGCAGCGAAACACTGCCCGGCGCACCTTCGCCCACCGGCGGTGACGCTCCTGGGTCTGCTGCCAAGGTCAAGGGGAGGTGGCGCTGAAGAAAAAAAAAAGGGCGGCCACCTCCGCCTCAGTAAAAAGCTGGCGGGCTTGCACCCCTGCAGGGCGAAGTCTGCCGCAAGGCAGGCGGCGGCTCTTGGGCGCACGCGCCTTGCCCTTCGAGCCGTCACTGCTGCCCTTCACCATGGTTCTGGGGTGGGACTGGGAGGAGGCGGAAAAGAAAAGTTAGAAGGAAAAATAAAGTTAGGGGAAGAAGTAGGAGCTTAAAGAAGAAAGTTATATAAAACAGTCGAAAAGTTAAAAAAACACAGTAAAAAGTAGAAAAAAATGCAAAATATAGACTTAGGCAGAGAGAGAGATAGATAAGAAATAAAGAAAAATTGAAAAACAGTGTAAAAAACTAAGGATTGCAAAGATTGAGGGAGGATAGAAAAGCAGGCCCAGAACCATAGCATAGAGTGAAAAACAAGATGGCCGCGCCCATCGCGACCGCGTGGGTAAGTTTGCGCGATATTTCTCCCCGAGCACGCAAAAAGCGACGCGAACACGTACAACGCGTTCCCGAACATGAAATGCGCATCGCGAAGCACGCTATACGCGACCCGGAACAGGAAATAAGGCATCGCGAACAGGCGGGACAAGTGAAAAACAAGATGGCCGCGCCCATAGGCGACCGCATGGGTAAGTTCGCGCCCCGAGCATGCAAACAGCGTCCCGAACACGCACAACGCGTTCCCGAGGAAGAAAACGCATCGCGAACGGGCGCGACAAGCAGCTACGCACGCTCGCGAAGCTATGCGTAGCTCGCGTAGCGCTCCGACGTCTTCGCGTAGCTTCGCGTAGCGCGACTACGCGAACTACGCCCAGGGTTAGCGTGCACACCGATCGGTCCATTGCTGTACAACGCGTACATCGGATGACAACACGCATCCGTCCACATCATATGCAATGGACAATGCGTGCACACCGATCGGTCCATTGCTGTACAACGCGTATTTCCGTCCACATCATATGCAATGGTCAATGCGTGCACACCGATCGGTCCATTGCTGTACAACGCGTATTTCCGTCCACATCATATGCAATGGCCAATGCGTGCACACCGATCGGTCCATTGCTGTACAACGCGTAGATCGGATGACAACACGCATCCGTCCACATCATATGCAATGGCCAATGCGTGCACACCGATCGGTCCATTGCTGTACAACACGCATCCGTCCACATCATATGCAATGGCCAATGCGTGCGCACCGATCGGTCCATTGCTGTACAACGCTTATTTCCGTCCACATCATATGCAATGGCCAATGCGTGCACACCGATCGGTCCATTGCTGTACAACACGTACATCGGATGACAACACGCATCCGTCCACATCATATGCAATGGCCAATGCATGCACACCGATCGGTCCATTGCTGTACAACGCGTCCCTGTACAAATCACTCGCATATGTCACCATGGTTGTCACTGGTGAACGTATGCCAGCCACAATTACTTGCCAGGGACCCAGGGGCACACCTACAACACCACAGCCTGTCCACACTGTATCCTAAGGCATGTAAGGCTGCATTACCTGTGTGTGTATGGGGGTCAACATGTGGTTTTTTTGTTGGCACTTGGGGGCAGCCACTCCCAGGCTGTGCACGTGTTCATGGGGACAGAATCCTTTGTGTGTTGTGCACATGACCACTGTGATGTGCAACTGTTCAGTTCAGGGCATGTGGCATGGTCACATTTCCAGGTTGTGTATGTGTATGTCATGTCACATACACCCTGAGTCCCATGTGGGAAGGTATGTACGTCACAGGGTGACCCATTGCCACAATAGTGATGGCCCTCCACAGTCTGTGTGCATGTTGTGTTTCAGATGTCTCTGATTCAATGTGCACAATTGGAGACAGTCTCCACATCCACGTTGTTTGTGCATCTACTTTGATGTTGTGCGTTTGTGTGTCACAGACGTCCATGTCTGTCCTGCAGAGGCAACAGGGCCCACTACCTGTGGGAGTCATGGTTGTTTTGCTGACATGTACATGATACGCCATGTCATGCCAATGTCCATGTGGCAATACAGGGTCCCTGGGAATCTACCTGTCAATGAGCTGTGATGCCTGTGGCACATCTGTCCTCACTTGTCACTGTGGTGTGTGTTTGGAACGTGACAGCAGTACATGGGTACTGTGACACAGCCTAATGATTTCCCATAGCACGACCTGGAACTTGTTGTCAACACATGTTGAGCTGTGATGTTTGATGTTGGCCATGTAGGTGCCATATATGTCCATACAGTACGGCACACACATCAAGTACTTGTGTCTTGTAATGATGTATCATGTGATATTGAGTATGGTCAATGCCACATATGTGGGGTGACTGACAATCTTTCTTTTTCACCTATGCACTGCAGGGCACCAACTGTCCATAGACCATTCCCTGACCTTGCAACCATGGTTGAACGTGACTGCATCCGACGGTACCGCTTCAACAGGCCGCTGATTGAGGAATTGACGGTGCGGTTGGCCCCACATTTGCAATCTGGCCGGACATACCCTACAGCGCTGACCCCCAAGGTGAAGGTGATGGCAGCCCTACACTTCTTTGCCACCGGTACCTTTCAACACACTGTGGCGTCTGCTGGTGGGATGTCACAGACCATGTTCAGCCGTGTGCTACGTGATGTTTTGGAGGCAATGTTGAGATACCTGAACCAGTACATCTATTTCCCTAAACGTCAACAACTCACTGACGTCAAGAGTGACTTCTATGCCCTGGGGAGGATGCCACATGTCATTGGCTCCATTGATGGGACACATGTGGCTTTGGTACCACCACAGGCACATGAGCAGGCATACACGAACAGGAAACATTACCATTCTATCAATGCTCTGGTGGTATGTCTTGCAGATATGACCATCTCACATGTGTGTGCACGTTTCCCCGGTTCTGCACACGATGCCTACGTGATGAGGAGTAGTCGCATCCCGAGGATGATGTCACAGATGCCGAACCAGCGTGCCTGGCTTGTCGGTGGGTGCTGACTTTGTACCATTGTGTGTGTTCTGCAATGTTGTATTCCACCCTCTTTTCCAACTCAGCTAATGTGCAATTGTCTGTATGTAGGTGACTCCGGATACCCCAACATGCCGTGGTTGCTGACACCCCTCAGGAACCCTGTGACACCAGCCCAGATGCGCTACAATGAGGCACATGGTCGGACCAGGAGAGTGATCGAGCGGACATTTGGTCTCCTGAAGAGCCGCTTTCGCTGCCTGGACAAGACAGGAGGGGCCCTCCCATTAGCCCCTGCAAAGGTGTGCAAGATTTTCATCGTCTGCTGCATGCTACACAACCTGGCAGTGCGGAAGGAGTTGCCTCTCATCCTGGATGACGATGACCAACATCCGCCACCTGTGGAGGATCCTGGCCTGGGCCACAATGCCAGTGATGATGATGATGATGATGATGGTGATGTCCACACACAGCTCATCACCAACTTCTTCAGCTGAATGTGAGTATCCAGAGATGTCATGTCAATGATTTGAGTTTGCATGGTATGTGTTGGTGGTGCTCTGTTGCTGTTTGAGTGTGGCCATGTGCTACTTGACTGGTTGCGTGCAGCGATGTGTCCTTACAGGTAGTCTGTACTCCCCAACAGTGTTGACATGCTAACTTGGTTTTGTGTAGGTATCTTGTGACATGTATTGGGCATGAGTATTGCAGTTGGAATGGAATGGAATGGAATGGAAAGACATTTATAGAGCGCATGGCTACCCTTGAGCTTCCCAGCGCTATGAACTGACACGGAGGAGACAGAGAACTAAAGAAACAGCGCTGTCTTTAGTTGCTTACGAAAAGCCAGATGGTTGGAGACTGTGCGAAGGTGTAAAGGCAGAGCATTCCATAGTTTGGAGGCGTTATAAGAAAACAGTCGACCACCACTTCTGGACCTCTTAATCCTCGGGATCTCTGCTAAATACAGGTTATTTGACCGGAGATTCCTACTTGCTTTATAAGGGCGTATCATGGTTGAATTAATAGGCGGCCCAATCCCCTGCATAGACTTATGCACCAGACATAGGGCCTTGAATCTAATGCGTTCCTGTACTGGGAGCCAATGGAGGGAACGAAGAACGGGTTTTGCAGATTGTCTGTTGGTAGTTCCAGTCAGTAGTCTGGTGGCGCTGTTTTGAACTGATTGGAGTTTGGCGACTACTGAGATGGGGGCGCCTAAATACAAAACATTCCCATAGTCCAGTCTAGAGAGTATCTGTCCTGTTCTTCAGTGCTTTTGACTGTGTGTCATGTCTGTCCTTCACAGGGTGCTTTCAGAGTTGTTTGGTCCACTCGGATCGCCCAACACCATGGTTCAACTTCCAGGGTGGAAGCAGTCGTTTCCCTACAGGTGATGTGCCCCACACCCCTGGACTTTATTTCTTCTACAATTGTTGACTGTGTGGCCACTGCCACGTGGGATTACCTTGCATCTGTAGTGGAAACAACATGTTGCAAATGTGTAATAAACCTGTGCTTCACTTTGGGATGTGCGTTGTCTGTGGTCACACATCTGACTGACATTTGCTTACTGCACCTGTGGGCTAGTTAACACAGACTGTGAATAGGTGTGGTGTCTGTGCATTCCACTGTATTTCCTGGCAACACCAGTGTAGGCAATGAGTCAGATGGCCCTGGTGTGTATGTGTTGTGTTGCCCTAGTGGTGTGTCTCCCTCATATGTGTCACGTCTCCATGACTCACATGACGGTGTTGAACTTGCTGTAGCAGTTAGCATGCACAGTGTCATTTAGCAGATCATCATCTCCATGACAAAAACAACGTTGGAATCACAACAGAGGCAAGTATGGTGTATTTGTGAGTTTATTTACATACATGTGTGAGGATAGTGCACAGGATGGTGTGTGCTATACATTGGGATTGGAATCCAAAGTTCCCAGATGAGTTGGAAGTGTTGGTAGCAGAAATGTCCTGAGTAAAGTCCACAGTCGTCTGATACATTGGTCCAACTTAAACTCCCCATGTCATGTGGGAGAGTTGGGTTGCATTCGACAGGGTGAACAGTTTGCACGCAAAGGAGATTTTCCAGAACAGGTGTTGGGTTCCTGGGGGATGTGCATGGCCATCGGGCTCTCAGTTTTCCTTCCTCGGACGACCCCTCTTCTTTCTGGGGGGACCCTCACGTGCAGGCCGCTGCGGTGCAGAGGACTCTCCGCCAGAGTCATCCTCCCTCCCTGTGGCAGTTGCAGTTGTTGCAGCACCAGATGTTGTGGGCACACAGGGAGGTGTGGCCATGTTGGTGCTAATCTGGTGGAGGCATGTCAATATGTCCCTCTGCACCGCTGTCAGTTCTTCCAATGTGTCCCACTTGGACTCCATGCCAGACATGTGTGTCTCCACACAGGACATGTGTGTCTCCACACGGGACATGTGTGAGTCCAAGCGGGCATGATGGGCAGCCTGCTGCTGTTGAATGTCCTTGAGGATCCCCACTACCTGGCTGACCTCTCCGGTGCAATTCTGGTACGCATCAGCAATGTGTACCAGTTGTGGGTCATCATACAGTCCAGGCCCCTCTGCAAACAGCGACCTCTGCCTACCACCCCTCCCACCACCCCTGGCCACAAGTGCGGGACATGCGGTGGCACGCACAGGTGACCCTAGGACCCCTTGGGGGTTGGTACTGGGGTTGTTGTCCTTTGCTTCACGGTGGGCCGGGGTCCCTCTGCTGTGGTCATTGGTAGTCCTTGGTCTGTCCGTGTCGGCGGGGGTGGTCTGTGTGTTGGCAGTTGTTGGATGAGTGGGTGCAGGTGGTGCAGATGGTGGTCCTGCTGGTGCTGCATGATGACTCACACCGGAGGGGCCAGGTAGGTCTTCGCCATCCGAGGAGGGCAGATGCTGTTCCACACCAGAGAGCTCAGGGTCCCCCGGAGCCTGGGACAGGGACTCCTCAGCGTCTGCTGCTGTGTCCCCATCATCACCTGTTTTTGGAAGAGACACACAATGTATGTTATGTTTCTACAGGCATCAATGGTTCAAACACCTGACAGTTGTGACTGTACCTCTGGATGCGGGCCTGTACATTGCATTGTCCTAAGTTGTCACAGTCAGAGGTTGGTATTGGTGTAGCACATTGTCCTGCCAACATGAAGCATTTCAATGTGAATGTTGAGGTGTGTGCATGGCCAGCATTGGTGGTATTTGGTTGACATCCGGACCTCCTTCTCCCTCCAGCCCAGTCATCCCACCATGAAGCATGCCACCCTTGCAGTGGGTGCAGGTTGACTCTCAGGATGTCAGTCAGTGGTGTCCTGCTGTTGGTTGGTGCCCAGTTCCCAGCAGGGCCTTGTGCTCCCCACAACAGAGCACCATTGTCAGACATCTTTGAAGTGGCTTTTCACTCCCTGTGAGGTGTGCATGCTTCAGTGTGAGCTTGCTGGGCCATGCGGGTGGGGGATGTTGAACTGTGACTACCACTCCCATCATGCTATTGCCTACACCCCCCTTCCCAGCATGCCCATACTTCCTTCCTTTTGAGTGGACTTCACTGTGTGTGAGTGTGACAGCAATGGCAAGATGGCTGACAGTGGTGTCCTGTTGTTTGTTGGTGCCCAGTTCCCAGCAGGGCCTTATGCTCCCCACAACAGAGCACCAGTGTCAGAGATCTTTGAAGTGGCTTTTCACTCCCTGTGAGGTGTGCATGCTTCAGTGTGAGCTTGCTGGGCCATGCGGGTGGGGGATGTTGAGCTGTGACTACCACTCCCATCATGCTATTGCCTACACCCCCCTTCCCAGCATGCCCATACTTCCTTCCTTTTGAGTGGACTTCACTGTGTGTGAGTGTGACAGCAATGGCTAGATGGCTGACAGTGGTGTCCTGTTGTTTGTTGGTGCCCAGTTCCCAGCAGGGCCTTGTGCTCCCCACAACAGAGCACCAGTGTCAGACATCTTTGAAGTGGCTTTTCACTCCCTGTGAGGTGTGCATGCTTCAGTGTGAGCTTGCTGGGCCATGCGGGTGGGGGATATTGAGCTGTGACTACCACTCCCATCATGCTATTGCCTACACCCCCCTTCCCAGCATGCCCATACTTCCTTCCTTTTGAGTGGACTTCACTGTATGTGAGTGTGACAGCAATGGCAAGATGGCTGACAGTGGTGTCCTGTTGTTTGTTGGTGCCCAGTTCCCAGCAGGGCCTTGTGCTCCCCACAACAGAGCACCAGTGTCAGACATCTTTGAAGTGGCTTTTCACTCCCTGTGAGGTGTGCATGCTTCAGTGTGAGCTTGCTGGGCCATGCGGGTGGGGGATGTTGAGCTGTGACTACCACTCCCATCATGCTATTGCCTACACCCCCCTTCCCAGCATGCCCATACTTCCTTCCTTTTGAGTGGACTTCAGTGTGTGTGAGTGTGACAGCAATGGCAAGATGGCTGACAGTGGTGTCCTGTTGTTTGTTGGTGCCCAGTTCCCAGCAGGGCCTTGTGCTCCCCACAACAGAGCACCAGTGTCAGACATCTTTGAAGTGGCTTTTCACTTCCTGTGTGGTGTGCATGCTTCAGTGTGAGCTTGCTGGGCCATGTGGGTGGGGGATGTTGAGCTGTGACTACCACTCCCATCATGCTATTGCCTACACCCCCCTTCCCAGCATGGCCATACTTCCTTCCTTTTGACTCTGCTTTCCTGTGGGGTAGTGTGCCTGTGCTGACAGGATGGCTGACAGTGTTGTCCTGGCGTTAGTTTGGCTACAAGTCCCAGAAGTGTCCCTGTGCTTCACACAGCATAACCCAGGGTGGTGGTTCTTTGTGGGATATTTAATTTAAGTGTGTGGCAATGCATTCTCCCAGGTGAGTTGTGTGGAGTTTGTGTTAAGGGTGTGTGTGAGAACAGCTGCTGGTAACTATGGTCAGTGCTGTCAGTCCTCCTTCCCACCCAGCCAGATATCCCACCATGAAACGTGCTTCCATTGCAGGGATTGCAAGTTTGCTTTCAGGATGTCAGACAGTGGTGTCCTGCTGTTGGTTGGTGCACAGTTCCCAGCAGGGCCTTGTGCTCCCCACAGCAGTACCCAGTGTCAGCCATCTTGTCAGTTCTTTTCCACTCCCTGTGATGTGAGCATGGTTCAGAGTGGTGTTGATGGGCCAATTGTGAGGGTGAGCAATATCTGTGACTACAACTCCCATCATGCTACTGGCTACACTGACTTCACCAGCATACACAGAATTCCTTCCTTTCAGTGAGCTTCCCTGTGAGGTGGTGTTCTAGTGGTGGCAAAATGTCTGACAGTGTTTGTTGGTTAGATTTGTGCCGCTGCCTTGCTCTATTTGTTGTTGGGTTTGTACATGTCATGACACAGTTACATATCACTATGGGATGGCAGGTATTGTGTTTGTCTAACTAACATACACATCTTGGGATGATTCTGTTTTGGTTACTGTGGCTTTGCTAACGGTGCATGGTTTCACTATCCCCTTGACAGTGATGTGTGTGTATTGTCACACGATATTGGGTATATTGGTTGTGTACTCACCAGGCTCTGGGATGTTTGCTAGTCCATGTACGCTCTCTGGTGGTAGGATGGCCCGCACCTTCTCCTCCCAGGGCCTGAGGTATACTGGTTTGGCAGGAGGGCCACTGCCGGTGCGATGGCTCAAGGTGTAATCATTCTTCAGTAGGGCCTTGACCCTCCTGCACACGTCATACCACCTGTTCTGGATGTCTTCCTTTGTGCGCAAACATGGTGATTGTGCGTTCACCCTGTCGACGATCCTCTCCCACATCTTGGTGTTCTGCGACATGGGGGTCTGTTGGACCAATGTACCAAACAACTGTGGCTCTACTCTTAGGATTTCATCTACCAGCACTTCCAATTCACTGTCTAGGAACTTTGGATTCTTCTTTGGGGGCATGGTGATGGGTGGTGGTGGGGATTGATGTGTGTGTGAGTGTGCAAGTGAGAGTGGGTGAGTGTCAGTTTTGCTGGGTGTATGTGAGGGTGCTATTAGGGAAGTGCTAATGGTGTGTGGCTTGTGTGATGGATGAGTTGTGAGTGTGTCTGTGGTTGCTGTCTGATGGTGTTCTGTGCTGGCAGGTCAGTAGAATTTGCAAAGGATCATGGTAGGGATTTGTGGCCTTTATATGGGTGGAGTTGTGGGTGTGTCTTTGTTCCATTCCCCCCCCCCAGTATTTATTGACTTTGTCATTGCTTGTTTGGCCCATTTTTTTGTATTTTTTCCTTTGTAGTTTTGGGGCATGTAGGAGTCGTTCTTCTGACCGAGTAGGACGCTGCAGTTGGCTCGTGCAAGCTTCTCCGAGTCTTTCAAGCTGTGTTTCTGCTGTGTTTTATGTGCGGCGTACGCGTCGGTCGCGGAGTATTGGGTTGCTTCGGCTCGGTTTTGTATGCGTGTCGGTCGTTCGGCTTGGGCTCCGTGTGACTCGATCTGGTTTTCCACGTATTGCATCGTACTGCGCGGGTCGGAGTACGCGGGTACGTTTCTGTCGGGTTCATTCCTGGTGCGTGTCGGTCGGTTCGATTCGCGTGGTTTTCCAGCCGGATAGCTGGTTTCCGTGCGGTTCGGTCGTTCGGCTTGTGTTCCATACGAGTCGGTCGTGATTCACATGCATTGCATCGTACTACGCGGATCGGGGAGCGCCGGTACGTGTCGGTCGGACTAAATTCCCGTACCGAGTCGGTCAGTACGTTTTCCGGCCCGAATCGGAATCGGCCCCTATGTCTCCAAAGCTAGATTTAACTGTTACAAATACAGAAAATGGACACACTGATCTTAACCATTTGGGTTCCAGCTCCCTCATTTTGAACTCAGATGGACCTTGTAATCTTCCCAAAGCAGTTGAGACATCAGATAAATGTGCGTCTCTTATGGCTCAAAGTGCACTGAATCCTAATGCTACATTATTTGCTTCCTGTCTAGGTAACAACACTATTTACAATTCTGAAAACGTCATCTCAGAGGCACCTCGCTTAGATATTAACTCCCAGGCTGTCCCTTATAGTCTGGATTTTTCGTTTATTTTTGATCATGAACTTTTCATGAATAGGTCCTTCTTGTTGGGTTGCTTTGCTGAGATCTCAGGCCTACGGATGATTGAAAGTAACGATTTTGTGCTGGTTGAGGTTCAAAAATATAAAAATCCTCGGGGGGCAAGAGTAACCTTTGCTTCTAAGGCCATTTCCTATGTAACAGTGGCTCACTGTGATAAATTACGTCGTTGTGGCATTGATGTTTTAGTACCAGAAGTAATGTCATGCTTAAAAACAGTGGCCCAAAAAAGCCTCCTTTTTCTGATTTAGAAATCAGTGCAAATGACAAACCGTTGTCAGAGAAAGACAGTACTATGCAGGTTTTTCTTGGTAAAGAAGGTAGGAAGGTGCTGTTCCACACAGGAAAAAATAGTCATCATGGGTCCTCTTCAGAGGAGGAAGATAAGAAATGGTGCTGGGTTGCAGGTGTTTTAAATTCAAATAGGCCCTTAGGCTTAAAATGTGCAAACTCCTCCTAGCAAGGAATTAAAGGTGATATCATGGAACGCAGCCGGCTTAAGCAACAATAATAATAATAATAAGCTTTTACTATTGAAAGAACAAAATGCTGATGTAATCTGTCTACAAGAGACCTGGATCTCTAAGAACTGGTCTACCGAAGATTACATAGTGCTGAGCCGGCCTGCGCTTCCTGTGAACAGAGGTCACGCCAAAGGAGGTATAGCCATATTACTAAGTACGAACCTTAGTTGGTCATACAAGGAAATCTCCCATCCTTCCAACCTAATGCAGGCGATCAAATTAGATCATATGGATGACCAAGTTTCCTTGGACTCCTTGTTACTTATAAATGTGTACCTGCCACCTGACGCCTCTCATTCCTATCTTTTAAAAGATCTATTCCTTTTTATTTCTACCATCTTGGATAACGAAGATTGTAGGTCGGTATTATTGGTGGGAGATTTGAACTCTAAAGTCTCTTCCCATAGTATAAGGATATTCTCTAACACTGAAAAAAATGAAGCCCTCAAGATCCCGATAGCTCAATTTCCGGAAAAAAGCAGGACAGATAAAAGAGGAGTTACACTACTTGAAGGTTTGAGAAGCCTAGATCTCTTAATTGTTAATGGAAGGCTAGATAATGATATTCCAGCTAATTACACTCATAAGACGCCAACTGGAAGATCCATTATAGATTATCTGATTGTTTCGGCTAATTCCTTTTATAAACTTACATATATGGAAGTTCTTGGAAACGTTTTTAGTGATCATATGTTGATCTGTTTTAAATTCGATTTTACCTGTGCCAGGGTAGGCCCCTGGAACTTTAAAGGCGACACAGTAGAGTTTAATGTAACAAATGGCAGAATTCATTGGAACACTCAAGCCACCGCTAAATTAAAAATGCATTTATTAACCCTAATAAGTAATCAGCAGCGCTCAATAACGGTCGAGGGTGATCTCTCACAATCTGATCTACTTGCCTCCTTCTCTGTCAATATAGGTCTCCTGGCTAAATCTTGTAAATCAATTCGTGCTTCTGTCAAACAGAGACCACATTTTAACCCATTGCTCACTTTAAATAGGGAAATAAATAAATTAGTGAGGGCCGAGTTTTTGAATTTCTCAAGTGAAAGAAATAATCTAATAAACCTATTAAAGAGGAAAAGACAGAGGAAGAAATGCTCGCTAAGACAAATAAAGGAGGATGGTGTTTGGATGCAGCTAAAGGAGGCAGCCTCTAAAAATAATTCCAAAAGGTATTGGGAAGTAATTGCAGATTGTTGTGGTACTAGAATGAAATCTCTCCCTATACCTATAAAAGAAGAGAAATGGAAATCCTATTTGTTAGATTTGTATTCCATGAATCCTAATTCCTTAAAATCATACATCGCGGCACTCGATCAACCTAATACTTTTGTATCCAACTATGCACCCTCAGTTAATGAAGTGACCGGAATCATAAGAAAAATGAGATCTTCAGGAGCAATGGGCCCTGACGAAATTCCAATGACGGTTATTAAAAAGGAGCCGCTTTTGTGGGCTACCTACCTTGCTCCATTATTCAACTCTTGCTACTCCCAGGGGAAGACTCCACCCTCTTGGTCCGGAAGTGTTTTAATCCCCCTGTACAACAAGCATTGGCATAGCCAATAGGTCTCGCTTTTGGGACCTTATAAGTATTTAGTTATGCAGCACAGTATCCTTGGAGCAACAACATCAACTGTTGCATGGCTAAACACTTATAAGGTCCCAAAGGCGAGACCTATTGGCTATGCCAATGCTTGTTAAAGATAGGTTTTCGATCCAGGGGAAAACACAAGCTTGCTTGTGGTAATGACGCGCACAGGCCCCAGGCGGACTTTAAATGCATCCTGGGCTACGTTTTGCTCATTTGTCAGCGTTCAGATTCATTGCCTGCACAATTCCGTTTCTAATCTGGGTTGAATCCCTCTGCAGGCAGAGTTCTTTAGCCTGTGAAGACCATCTACCTAAAAAGTCTGTTTTTACTTTGGTTTTGCTTTGCGTCATGTATCACGCTAAGTCTCGGGAATGCTATGTTCCATGCCCCGCCTGTTAGTGCTCTTCCCTTTTGAAGGTCTGCCAAGTAAAGCGAGTCGCCACTGTCCCATGAGTCTTGCCAGCATTTTGAGCGCATTGACTTCTTTTCATCAAGACATTTGTATAGCTTAACTGGGCCTGAATCCCTAGCTGCCCTCGAGTTACCATGACATTAGCCTTCTAACGTATCCCTTATGTTCATTTAATTGGTAGAATCGCACTGGGGAGGCACTTTTCAGAAAACAGTCTTTGATTTCATATCAAGAAAATATTCTCCTTTTAAGTGGACATAATGCCTCCTCGTTTGAACTCTTTTGTGCAACTTGGACAAAAATGTGCTATTAGTCGCAGGAACATTCACGTGTAGGGGGAACGACCTATTCGTCTCTTTTACAGTAGAAAATATTGACATTTTGAACCAATAGATGGGATTTGAATGTCTTTTAGTTAAACTGCGGGTTGAACCTTCTTAACTTGACGTTTTCCTTGCCTGAAATAGATGGTATGCCTGCTACCATTGCTCAAGGGGGAATGCTGGTGTAAAGTCGCTCACTTGCATAGCCATGTACCCTGCCTGTAAACAGTGACCCGCCTTCCCTGCTTCCCTGAAGCAGCGCTGTTCCCGGCAATCTGTCTGGGTTAAACGTTTTTCACATCAAATAAACAGAGTGTGTGCCGGATGTGAGGTTTGCAGCTTTGACTCGCCAAGTGCATCCAGATCGTGAAGGCACATACCTCGCCACCAGAGGAGGTAATGTCCTCAATCCCTAGAGATTAATCTTTAGGGTATTTGAAAACCGAGTCTTTCCTTAAAAGCCCTGTTTCTATTTCTGGGACTTGATTGCCATGATGCTTCAGCCCCTGCCTGTTACAGAGGGGAAGAGAGCTCCAGAAAGGACTTCTTCGGGAAAAGGGCTGATGAAAGGATGAGCTAATGGGTTTAAGTGGCGAGGCGTAATTCAAAGGGGTTTATCTTTGACTCAGGGCAGTAGAAAACTGATGTAGATTTTGGTAAAAGGAACAGGGTTGTTTTTTGTTTGTATGTCGTAGTGCTGCAACAAGAAAAGACCCTATAATAAAAGGAAGACCCTTACAAATGATTTACTAGACGTGGGTGAACCAAAAAACTAACAGGAAAGCTGAGTCAAACCGTGCCAAGAGCCCGGCGTGAATCTCGGAGCCCGTGCACGCCCCTAGCCCTAAAAATGTGCTATGTAAATAATATGACAAATATTGCGTAAAATATGTTAAAGCCTCTTCAAAATTCAAACAAGCGCGCGCGCCTCGCGCTAAAAGTAAAAATAAAAAAAAAGACGAGGAGAGGAGGAGGCAGCAGGGGGAGGGGAGAGAGGAGGGGGCCTGCGCCTGTTTCCCTTGCGGGAGCGAGCAGGAACCATCTGTTAATTACAAACAGATGGTTTTGAAAGCTCGCTCCCGCAAGGGAATCGCCAAACGTGCACGCGTTGCCATTGAAAGCAATGCAACGCGTGCACGTTTTTGGGCGAAAAAGCGAACCGATTACTAAAGGTCTCTCCTATGCAGCGCATGCGCGCTGCGTAGGCGAGACCTAAAAAGGGCCCTAGAATACACCCAGGTAATTATCGGCAAATCGCCTTATTGGACGCGGTAGGAAAAATATTTGCGCGTAGTATCCTGATTCACCTTACAGAATGGGTGATGGATATGAAAGTCCTTCCCTTAGAACAAGCAGGTTTTCGCAAAAGTCATTCCACTCTAGACAATATATTTATGTTGAAACTAATTGAGGAAAAATATACAATTACTCGTATATCTAATGTGTATATGGCTTTCATAGACTTTTGTACAGCCTTCGATAAGGTAGATCGACCGCTTTTATGGAGAAAGTTGCAAAAAATGGGCTTGCCTCCACCCCTGTTATCCTTAATTATTGCTCTTCATTCCCAAACTTGGGGCCAGATATTAATGGGTGGAAACCAAGGTCTATCTGACATAATCCCCACAGAAAATGGCCTGAAACAAGGATGCCTGCTAGCACCGCTGCTATTCTCTCTATATATAGCGGATTTACCCAACTGTTTTGCTCAAACTATTGGAGATGCACCTAAGATAGGCTCTCGTCCTTTAGCATGTCTTTTATACGCAGACGACATTGTAGTAATGTACCTAACCCCTATCGGGTTAAATAGAAAGCTGATATCACTACAGAAATACACAGTAGATCACTTCTTGAAAATAAACGTTTCTAAAAGTAAAATTTTAATTATGAAAAGTTCTAAAAGTAGGAAGTCATGTAACTTCAAATGGCAAATCGGTCCTGAAAAGTTGGAGCTGGTAGACTCATACCTCTATTTAGGGAAACTCTTAACAGGCAGTTCGAAGAACAAACCTCACATTGATCATAGCATTTGTAAAGCTACGTCCCATGCCAATGGCTTGCGTATTTTCTATCGTGCTACGGGCAGAAGACACTTTTTACACCTTTTGACGGTTTTTAAGGCAAACATTCCGCCAACTCTGCTCTATGCGATTGAATCAATCCCCGTTAAGGACTGTAGTTTTTTAGATAAGACTGAAGGTCAAATATTACGTAAAATTTGCAATTTCAGCACAGTAATTCCAACGGCAGCAATTAGATTAGGATTTGGGCTGATAAGGTCTTATATTCAAGGCTTATCTAGGGTTCTACGTTGGGGATATCAACTAAAAAATAGTGAACCGGATACACTAAGAGGTCTTTTATGTCATGAAATTTTTAACGTAAAGGCAGGTAAATACTCCTTTTGTCAGGATTTTTATTGGCACAAAAACCTTTGGTATACAAGAAGAATCAGTGCTCTCACTCCCACCCTTAGGATTTAAATCTCTCCTAAAAACCTTATGTGGCAAAATTAGCTTTAATAAAGATATTAAATTTTGTAATTCTAAGGAAAGACTTAAGCTAATAGCCAGGACTAGCGCATTGAGAACTCCACAAAAATACGTATTCTGGAATTTAGAACATGGAATTCGACGCCTGCTAATTTTATGCTGCATGAATTTCCTACCCCTAAACGATTTAACTGTAAACTGGTCTCGGAATTTGAATAATGGAAGAATTTGTAATTTTTGTAACCTGAGCACCCAGACTTTAGATCATGTTTTGTTTGCTTGTCCGGTATTGATCTCGAGTCGTTATCGTTGGCTCCGGCCGATGTTTCTTCAAAACAATGTAAAAAAATGTAGCATCAGCCCGAGACTATCTTTTTTGTCCAAAAAATGAAGCCGTATGTGTAAAACTTTTTAATTACTTTAAAGAATTTATGTATATATTTTAAATTTGTCATATATATACATACTTATTTTAATTGGGTAATTAACTTCCTTGCTTAAGAAAATCTTACGAAGTACTAGTATCTTGCTCTCTTAAATTGTATTTTGCACATTACTAGCTGCTATTTATTGCTATTTTGCACATTAGGGATATGTTGAGTATATGTCCCACTCTGACCTTTTGGTTATTCCTCAAAATTTATTGAAGTAGAATTTTGCATGCATTTTGCACATAACTTAGCTGCTACTGAATGGCTTTTTGCATAGATTGGGCTACGCTTAGTTACTTTGTTACCATGCTGCTATTCCCTAAATTGTACTTGAATAGGTTGATATTTACTCCCTTTTGTACATTTGCATATTTAGGAGATGTTTTGTTTCCTTTCTCGCCTGGTAATTAATTTTAATTGTTTTTTATTCGAAATAGAATTTTTGGGTTTTATATAACATAAGAACGGGTAGCTATCTGATGTTTATGCACTTTTCAGGATATTGTTTGTTATCTCATCCTTTATGCTGCAAACTTTAAACACCATTCATAGTCGAATTGTTTACGTGTTGCTGCGGTAAATTCTATGATGGCATGTGGAGTGAGCCTTGTTATGTTTTGTTATCTATAATACTATGCACGTGATTTTATGTGGACCTCCTAGGAGTTCCAAATCTTGAATAAAATATTGAATTGAACTATTGAGTATCGCAAATTATCAAACTGAGAAATAGGAACAGTTACTTTTACTAACAATATGTGAGAGGGCAGTGTCCAATACAAATAGGACAAGTGTAAAAGCACTGTGAACTGCAACACACTTCTACCTTCATAAGGGTGATTTTCACCTTGAGTGTCCAGTGGGGCACACTTCTTTCCAGAAAAATGTTGAATCGTCCATCATTAGATCTGACGCTGCATGCTCAACAGAAAATCAATATGAAAAGTAGAATTTACCTGCTTTATATTATCTAACTGAGCCTTACATAGATTCTTAAAGGCATATTTTGTTATCTCTTAAGAGCGGATCTGTATTTGTCGCAGTCTCTCAGAGGATTGTCCTTGTGTTAGATATCTGGTTCTTGTTTAGGAGGAATTCATGACCGCCTGTGGAGCTTTGGAGCTATCGACTGAGAGAGCCAGGAGATGTGCCTCACCCACATGAGACTTCATTGCTGTTCTATGATGTGAAAGACCTCTTTTGTCCTCTAGTCCATCATGGCTAAAACTGTCACACGATCGCAGAGGCCATATCTATATCCAATACATATCAGTGTGATACCCTTCTCCTTGGGTATAGGTCGTAGGGCCAGGAATTTCCTCATAATTTCATTAGATTCATATATAATGTCCACCCCAAACAGAATTTTAGCCCTTTGGTATGTATATCACCCATGCTGTTTGACGGTTTGGAGCATCAATCTAAGCTGTTGGTCACGTAAGACACACACTATTTTAGGTCTTGGTCGATCTTTGTTGCCATTCCATTTTTGCCTCATCCTATGCGCCCTTTGTAATTCTATGGGGCTACAGAAGTCAATGCTCTGTAACTTCAGTATAAAGGTTACCAAATATCTGTGCGTATCATCTCCCTCTGTGACCTCTGGCAGTCCAAACGAGCGAATATTATTCCTCTTCCTCCAAATGGATGACCATCTTCTGTAGGTTCCGGAGTCTGGGGCTTCAAGCTCCTTCTCTATAGCTGCACAACGTTTCTCTGACTTATCAAGCTGTGACTTAAGTACCAAAATCTCCGTGTGCATGGTTTTTAGCTCTCAAATTGTTTCAACAGAGGACATCTCCACCAAGTTTATTGAAGATTTAATCTCTTTTAGCTCCTTCATTCCTTCATGAGGGCGTCAAAAAAGATTGATGCCAAGTTTTGATCCTGAGTTGTCAGATGTGCTTTCTTCTTATTACTTGCCAGTGTCATTCAAAATAAGAGCTTCCAGGATGCCGTGTTCACAGAAATCTACAATGTCTGTGGTAAGTTCTGCATAACTGCCACTGCAGTATTGCTGTTCTTTCAAACAAACTTCATAAGAGCCCTTCCACTTGAAATTTGAGAAGTGTTCGTGAAGCTGATATCACACATTGGATTGGTAAGGTTTCAATGGGCATTACTTCCGTACTCCACCAGATGGCAATGTTTCTTTAACACGATGTGCAGTATAGGAGTTGAAAACCTCCCAAAAATGGCAGTGTTCAAGAGGGACGAGACCGTTCCAAAATGGCCGTTTTCAGAGATTGTAAGGTACAACCTTCAGGTAAGTACAGGTTATCAACTGCCAGGATGCCACAGTTTTATGATGCCTTATGCAGGTTCTGGAGGCTGTATTGGCTTATGTTGCATCTCCTCCCCCTCAGCAGGCAAACCAATGTAAGTCACTTGTAAGTCAATCATTTGTATAGCATTGAGGGAAATGCTCATAGGCAGCTTATCGAAGCTGTCTGCACAAGTACCTCTACAAGAAACTATGCCTGGGCAAAATTTTTATTTCTCTGGCGTAATTCTCGGAAACTTTGCATTACACTTTTTATGTGAAATTCCCAAAATTATGCAATTACTCCACTTGGTGTAGGTACGCAGCATTTACGTTAAAGATTTAGGGCCAGATTCACAAAAGTAATCTGAGACAAAATCTTAACTTTACGACTTTCGGTATTCACAGAAGGCATTTAGGAGTACAAAAGTTAGGATTCCTAACTTTACTACTCCTAAACTGAGAAAAATCCTAACTTTATGAGTTTCGGTATTCACAGAAGGCATTTAGGAGTACTAAAGTTAGGATTCCTAACTTTACTACTCCTAAACTGGGAAAAATCCTAACTTTACGACTTTCGGTATTCACAGAAGGCATTTAGGAGTAGTAAAGTTAGGATTCCTAACTTTACTACTCTAAACGGAGAAAAATCCTAACTTTACGACTTTCGGTATTCACAAAAGGCATTTAGGAGTACTAAAGTTAGGATTCCTAACTTTACTACTCCTAAACTGAGAAAAATCCTAACTTTACGACTTTCGGTATTCACAAAAGGCATTTAGGAGTACTAAAGTTAGGATTCCTAACTTCACTACTCCTAAATGCCTTTTGTGAATACTGAGAGTCGTTAAGTTTGGATTTTTCTCAGTTTAGGAGTAGTAAAGCTAGGAATCCTAACTTTAGTACCCCTAAATGCCTTCTGTGAATACCGAAAGTCGTAAAGTTAGGATTTTTCTCAGTTTAGGAGTAGTAAAGTTAGGAATCCTAACTTTAGGACTCCTAAATGCCTTCTGTGAATACCGAAAGTCGTAAAGTTAGGATTTTGTCTCAGATTACTTTTGTGAATCGGGCCCAGGAGTCGTAAGTGATTTCTGTGAATACCAAACATCGTAAGTGCCTTCTGTGAATACCAGAAGTAGTAAGTTTAGGATTTTGTCTCAGATTAGCTCTGTGAATCGGCCCCTTACTGCGGAAATGCCTGAGTAATGAAACGCGAGCAGCTGTTGTTTGCAGTGCTTTTATTTAAATGTGTTATTTCTTGTACCACAAATGCACACAAGGATGCATCTCATGCTAAAATATTTTGGAAAATGATGGTCTTGCATTTCTCATAATTTTGCGGAAATTTTGTGTAATTACGAGACAGCAAATTACTTGAATGATGCACACCCCTAACACTGAGTATCAGCCAGTATGAGTCAGTTGCCAAGCTTGGTAGCGTAGCGACACGTTCTTCCTGCTTTCCTCTCCCACTCAACTTGCACCAGCAGGTGATACTTTGACTTGATGCTGATGTCAGGCTCAGCCGGTCTTGAATTAGGACTCGCGGTAGTAACTCCCTAAACCTAAAGTTTAAGGTTTCTTATTTTCTCTGTATACAATAAAAGGGCCAGAGAATAAGGGAGAAATTCCAGGAAACTACTGATTCTCTACAAGCACTCGAGGCAAAGATTTGAGTAGAAATACACTTGAGATGTTCGTTATAAATTGAAAACCTGAAATATGGGTACTGTGACTTAGTTAATCATGAGTTTATAAAGTATTAAAAAATAATGCCAATTTACTTCCTATGAAAAAGACAATTCTTCAAGAAAAACAAATCAATGGGCCAGAGTTCTGAGAAAAGATGAGAAAAAGGCTCAGACAATCATGCATGAAACATGAGAGCATTTGGGAGGAGCTCATACTAGAAAATGGAAGTCAATAATATAGTCCAGAGAACAGCTGAGTAAAACAAAGAGTAGCACTGTGTTGAGGCAACATGCTGGTGCACAAGGAAAAACTTCCAGAGTGCTTCGCCATTTATTTGAGGAAATACAGATGTTATTAAGAAATATAATATCAGCAGGGGCCAACCTGATAAGTATTCCTGTCTGTGGTGGTTGAAATAAGGGTGTTATGAACAGAGAGCGACAGAACCAAGTAAGGCATTCTGTGAGGAAACCCACTGGCTGTCTTACAAAATGGCAGACGCAACCTCTCACTCTGAGGCAGAATCCCCCGGGGCTGGCTGCACACGAGAATGAAGGTTAACAGAGCCTGAAAATGGCTCTAGTGTCTCACCTGAGCTTCAGGAGGAGACGCATGGTTGTCTCCTCCATCAGGCAAGTGCCGCAGTGGTCCCACGAATGCTGAAGGCTCCCATGTCTGTCAGAGTCCAACATGGTGCCTCCATCTTGGCTGTCGCCGAGACCACACCCCCTTTGTACTTTTAACCTTTACATGCCCTGATAGTGAATAACTCTCAAAGTCGTTTTTCACTACTGCAAGGCCTATATCTCCGATTGTATAACATTAGATTATCTTATTCAATTTATAAGAGTAATTTCCAAACGGTAAGATAGAACTGTTTCAAGTTTGGTGTCTTTGGAATCACAGTTTAAAATTTGGTGAAGTCGGATTTTAAATTGCAGTTCTGAAAATGCTACTTTTAGAAAGTTGGCATTTTCTTGCTTTAGCCATTTTGTGCCATAGCCTGTCTCCGACCAAATGACTGGGTGAAATTGGCAGTTGGGCTTCGTTTATTTCTCAGAGACAGCCACACACAATGGCAGCTTAGGTTTGACTTGCCGGGCCATCCTGGCAGGATGGGAGGGAGGAGCTGGGCACAGCCTCACTTACACCTGAATATGCTGTGTTTTGTCCACACACAAAGTGCTGCATACCCCAGTGTAGTGAGATTGGAGCAAGGGCAGGAAGGGAGGGCCCCTGTGCACTTCAAAAGCATGCCTCTGAAGTCTCTCCCACTTCAAATGCACCACTGGGTATAAGTACTGGACCTCAGACACCACTTCAGTACACATCTGGGCCTGAGGATACTCTGCCAGTAAGAAGAAGGACTGCTGTGCTGCTGAAGGACTGCCACTCTGCTGGTCTGCACTCTACTGAAATCCTGCATTGCTGTGCTTATCTGCTGCCTTCTGGCGTCTTCCCTGGGTGAGAAAGACTGGAGCTGCATCACTTGACACCAGAAACCAGAGTGACTACAAGGGCTAGCTGGCTGGCATCCTGATCTGCAGCCTTGGGGACATAACAAGTTTCCAAACCCTGCACCTGGACAAAGCCATTTGTGAGTTTACCCTGTAAGATGCTGCCACCCAAGTCCTGGACTCTTGGAAGTGGGCCTAAGGTGCTTGCCAACGGAACTGATGCATCTCCTCTGCTGAGCAATGCCTCCCTGAGGAGAACTGTTAGAAATGGGGGTCTCTAATTGGCAGAGGTAGGTACTGTTGTCCAAATAGGGACCCTTGCTTCTAGTCAGGGTAAGGGGGATACACACTCTAGATAACCCCTGCTCACCCCCTTGGTAGCTTGGCACGAGCAGACAGGCTTATCCCAAAAGCAATGTGTAAAGTATTTGTACCAACACTCACAGTAACACAGTGATAACACCACAAATGGACACCACACCGGTTTAGAAAAATAAAGTATCTTTATCTAAACTTAACAAGACCAAAATGACAAAAATCCAACATACAAGTATTAAGAAAAATGACTTTCAAAAGGTTTTAGCAACTGAGCCCATAGAAAACTATGGATGCATGATTTCTTGCAAAGTACCTGTTGTTGCGACAAAGTTCACCAAGCCAAACAGCCGCAGCGATGGGAAACGTCAAAAAACAAAGAGATGCGTCGTTTCCTGAGACCTTCGTGGATGCGATGCAACAGTTCCGCTGGACACAGGAGAGCGGTGCATTGGGTCCGGTCTGTAGGGGGAAGCGATGCGTCGATTCTGAGACGACTCCGATCCGCGGGTGATGCGTTGGGGAAAACTTGCCGCACAGGGCCGATGCGTGGTGATCCAGGATGCGTCGGCAAACGATGCGTCGGCGAACGATGCGGCGGCGGCGAGCGGCCTGCGTCGACCTTTTCAGCAGCGATCCTCAATGTGTCGATTCTTGCCGCGGCGACAAGCGCTTTGTTGGTTTCGGCAGCGGCGCAACGATGCAGGGAGATTCTTCTCGCACCACGGCGCTGCGTTGGAATAACTGTTGCAAGAAGAGCAATGCGTCGATTTCCTTGTCGTTGCGTTGCTGTTCCATCTCCCAACAGCAGAAACAACCTCCAGAGGCCCAAGACAGTCACAGGCACCTCTTGGCAGGTCAGAACTCCCAGCAAGGAAGTTCAGGGGAGCTGGGGGTGACGTCTTTGTGTTCCTGAGACTTCAAAACATGAGGCAAGCTCTACTCAAGCCCTTGGAGACTTTCCACACGCAGGTGACACAGCACACAGCAAAGTCCTTCTCCTTTCCTTGGCAGAAAACAGCAACTGCAGCCCAACCCCAGACACACAGCAAGGGCAGTACGTCTCCTCAGTTTCTCCAGCTCTTCTCCTTGGCAAAGGTTCCTCTTGATTCCAGAAGTAGTCTAAAGTTCAGGGGTTTTAGGTCTAATACTTATACCCCAAAATGTCTTTGTTCTCTTTGTGCAAGGGTCTCTGAGCCCAGTCCAAACCAGTTCTGTCCTCTGTGCTGCAGCTGCCCGGCAGGAGGTGGAGACAGCATTGTGTAAGGCAGACAGGCCCTATTCAGGTGCAAGGGAAATCTCCTCCCACCACTCTAAATGCAGACCGGGCCTATTCAGGTGCTAGTGAGAACTCCTCCCCCTACTCTGAATGCAGCCCAGGTCTATTCAGCCCAGCCCTGACTCATTCAGGAAAGGCAGGACACACATCAACCCCCCGGTGGCTGTCTGAGAGAATGCACCTCCCCAGCCCCTGTCACTCCAAAACCAGACAGTCAATACACAAACAGGCAGAGGCACACAGAATGGTTAAACAAGAAAATGCCTACTTTCTAAAAGTGGCATTTTCACACACACAATTTAAAAACCATCTTTAGTAAAAGATGTGTTATTAAATTCTGAGTTCAGAGAGCCTAAACTTTATTTTTCTATCTTATCCCTATGGGAAGATATGCTTGTAAAATGTTACAAAGCATTCCCCATTTGTCCTATGGGGCAAGATGGCCTTGCAACAGTGAAAAACGAAATTGGCAGTATTTCACTATCAGGACATGTTACACACATCAGTACATGTCCTACCTTTCACATACACTGCACCCTGCCCAGGGGGGTACCTTGGGCCTACCATAGGGGTGTCTTATATGTAAGAAAAGGGAAGGTTAGGGCCTGGCAAGTCGGTGCACTTGCCAAGTCGACATGGAAGTTAACAACTGCGCTCAGACACTACAGTGGCAGGTTTGAGTTACTGTTTCAGAACTACTCAGGGCTGGTAAATCAAATACTACTTGTGGGCCTGCAGCACAATCAGTGCTGCAGGCCCACTAGTAGTATTTGATTTACCAGCCCTGGCACACTCAGTGCACTTTACTAGGGACTGACCAGTTAATCAAAGATGCCAATCAGGGAGAACCAATCATAATAACAATTTACACAGGGAACATTTGCACTTTAGCATTGATTAGCAGTGGTAAAGTGCCCAGAGTCCTAAACCAACAAACACAGGTCAGGAAAAAATAGGAGGAAGAAGCAAAAAGTTTGGGGATAACCCTGCAAAAGGGGCCAAGTCCAACAAGAACCAATGCATCTCCTGGGTGAGCAGAGCATCCCTGAGCAGAACCAATGCATTGCCACTGCTGCGCATGATTGAACCCATAGCAAAACACTTGCAATGCCCTGCCTTTCATATCTAGGGACCGACGCATCTCCTTCCGTACCACCGCTGTGCGATGCTTTACCCAGAGCAAGCTACTCACATCCCTCATTGACGGCAGCCTCGACGATGATGCCGAAACTCCACATCACAGCTTCACCGCTCATTGGAACCAATGCCACACCTCTACTGCGCCTCACATCCTTAACACCGGATTTCGCATTGCAAGCCCCATCAACAGGATCCTCGACATAGATGTAACATGACCTCACACCTCAGACTCATCGGATCATGGAACCGACGCATTGCCACTGCTGCACAACGCATCCTCAACGCGAATCCACACAATGCTCCGCAACCAGGATTTAAGTTGCTTTGTTCAATGGTGGGAACTGGATCACTGTAGCCGGTCCATGCTCCATCACAGTCAGACTGAACTTGTGACTTTGTCCCGGTTCGGCACAACCAGATTTCCCCAGTTGAGCTTTTTGCTTTTTGGCACTATTTTGCTTAAAAAATGTGAAATTCAATATCTCCTGTTCTACTAAGTAGATTTTTGTCGTTTTGGTCTAGTTTTATTTATTAAATTTAGAGTTATTTTTCTAACTTGGTGTAGACTCTTTTTGTGTGATGTTTTCACTGATTTACTGTTTGAAGTGTTGCACAAATACTTTACACACAGCCTCTAGAGTTAAGCCTGACTGCTTTGTGCCAAGCTACCAGAGGGATAGCACAGGTTAATTTAGGGTTCGCCTGCCTCTGACTAGGATTGTGCTTGCTGCTTGATCAGGACTCATATTCCAGTCAACCAACAACTCAGTTTCTTATATAGTGGTATTTGAGTGAGGTTCTAATTAACCCACCAACTCTTTAATAATATATGAAAATTTGCATTATGCAAATGTGTGTAATAAAATAATTTTCAGATGAAAACAAGGCCTGAGTTTACGTATGTAATGGAAATGTGGATTCCATTTCCTAGGCTACAGTTTCCCAATGTATGCTTTTCCCATAGGAGAGCCGAGGTTGGGAGTCAGTCGTGTGATCATTCCTTCTTGGCACTATGAATGGTTGACAATGTTTAGCCCGTCCCCCAACATTACTGAGCAGACACCGCAACTCCCCATCCCATTCACCTGCACAGCCTCCTACTTGGACACCTATCTGACCAACATATTGCAAATTTTGGTAGAGTGGTGAGAAGGGGATAAAGTTGTGCACATATGTTGTATCACATCGACCTCTCCTTTACCTTTTTGCCACAAGCCCTCCATTTCCTTGGCTTGGCCTCAGTGGAAGAATTATTTCTGCACATTGAACATCCAGCCAGGTGGGTTTGAAATGCAAAACGTGTATTTATTTATTTACTTATTTACTTACTTTATTTATTTATGTGTTAATGGTATGTAAATAGCACACCCTTAGCCACTGACGCACAACAGCACTTTATATAAAATACTACTAATGCATTAAACATCAGAACATTTGAGTAACAGGCGTACAAGTACCAAAAGACACAGAAGGACTCGGGGATGCAAAAATTAGAGAGTTTTCTGTTCCCATAGAAATGTCCTAGAGTATTGTGTGTCCCAGAAATGTCCCTGCAGAAACTGCCGACACGGCCAATTACTCTAATGAGATTGCCATACATTTGTCTCCAGCCAATCATAGTCACAGAGATATGATGTACATATGAGACATATGTAAAATCATGTATTTGAAGAATTCTCTGCATATAACGAGACTAGCTAGTTAAAAACAGAGGGGCATATTATCAAGGGCTTTATCGCCGCTTTAGCGGCACTTTTTGCCGCTAAAGCGGCGATAATTTTATCACCCTATCAGCAAGCTGTCGCTAACACGCGTTAGCGACAGCTTTCAGGCGTTAGCGGCCGGTTTTACCATCGCCTTGCATGCCAGCGATAATTATCGCTAATGACATGCAAGGTAGGCGTTCCCCACTAAAAGCGACTGAAAACAGTCGCTAACACAACTAACCCCTATTAACAAGGCAGGCGAAGCGATAAAATAAATCGCGCTAAGCGCGTTTATCGCTAGATTTTAACACCTGCTACTGAGGATGACTTACCTGTTTAAAGTATAGGAGGTGGATTGTCAGGCTGAATCCATCCTTGCGTTAATGCGAGAATATCGCTGCTTTTCCAGCGATATTCTCACATTTTGCCGCTATCGCTGGAAATTTTATCGCTATGGAGATAAACCTTGTTAATAGGGTGTTATCTCAGCGATATTTTCCAGCGATAGGCGGCGTTAAAAAAATTCGCGCTAAGCGCGGCTAGCGATAAATATCGCTATTCCTTGATAATATGCCCCAGAGTTCCACGTTTTGCCTGGGAGTCTAAAAACGGATTTTGTTTTGACATTTTTCTTTAATGCCATTTGATGAATAGCTGTTCTTATTTTGTATAATAGGCCATTTTAAATATTCTTTTCATTGGATCTTTTTAATCTCGCCCCTTTTTAAATTCCATTTACATTTTATATTATGCTTTTTCTAGGAACATCTTCCATTTTCCATGTTCTTGGTATTCTGTCACATGTCATATATCAGACTTGATCCTCTGGCATTCCATTAAATAATTTAAAAAAAGGATTTTGTATTGTCAAATTTCTTTATGATAATTTAATGAATGGTTATTTTTTTCTTTTATATTGTCTTTAACGTTCGACAGCATTGGTCTCTATTTTATCTCTATTTTATTATTCCTATTCATGTTCAAAATTATATTTATCTTTTTTTATATTTTTATATTATGCTTCTTGGCTTAAAATTTATTTTTCTGTTTTTGTTCTACGTTATTTCACACTTTAACATGCTAAATTTAGTTCAAATGAAATTAAATTCACATATTTTATTTTATGTAAAAAATCTTACTGCTGTCTTGGTATACTGCTCACTAATCCTGTTCAATCCACTCGTGTAAACAAGCCAATTAAACTATGAATAGAATGTGCGTGATTAAATATCAGTCTTGGTAACTGATTGCAATTAGCAGCTGGTCTAACCACCTTTTAGCCCTTGTACCTGAGAAGAATGTGTTATTAATCCAATTAGTAACAACAATGAAGTGTATTTTAACAGTTGTATCCACTAAGTTTCCACAAAGTTACAGGAAGTTATCACATGCTTAATGAACCAATCCCCAGTCAAGGTTTCAGAGAAGACATTTTAATTTCCATTAGTACATCGAAGAAGGAGTTGTCAAAGTAAGGCGCTGATTGAGGGTTGGAATCATGCTGTGGAATATAAATGTGCACCAGGTGGCTAATTTCATACTTACTTACTTATGCCTACTACGCCTCCTGGAGTACAGGCCATCAATCAGGACTCTCCAGCCATCTCTGTCCTTGGCTTTTCTATCAATCTGATCCAGGTGTAACGCATCTCCTTGCAGTCATCCTCGCAGACTCAACGCCAGGTGTTTCTTGCACTTCCTCTTTTCCTTTTCCCTCGAGGGTTCCAGATGAGGGCTTGCCTGGTGGTGTTTGATGCGGGATTGTAGAAGTTGTGACCTATCCAACCCCAGCGTCTTTTTGTGATTTCTTCAGGAGCTGGGATTTGGAAAGTCTGCTGCCATACGTTGTTGTTGCTGATGGTGATTGCCAAGCAGATTTAGAGGATTTTCCTCAGACAAGTGTTGATGAAGGTCTTGACTTTGTTGGTGTTGGTCACTGTTCCCTCCAAATTTCGGCTCCATGCAGAAGGACTGATTTTATGTTGGTGTTAAAAAGCTTGACCTTGGTTTGCAATGTTAGGTCCTTGGAGCTCCAGATCTTCTTTAGCTGAATGAAGGCAGCCCTTGCTTTGCTGATTCTTGCCTTGACGTCAGCATCTGTGCCACCCTGGTTGTCTATGACACTGCCCAGGTAGGTGAAGGTCTCAATCCCTTCCAGTGCATCGCCTGCAAGAGTGACTGCAGTTGTGCTGGGCGTGTTAGTGATCAGGATCTTGTTTTTTCCCCTGTGTATGCTGAGGCCAAGTTGTGCTGATGTGGCTGCCATTTTTGCCGGTCTTATTTTGCATCTGCAGATGGGTATGGAAGAGTAGGGTCAGGTCTTATGCAAAGTCCATGTCATTGAGCTGCGCCACTTGATCCCATTTCTTCTCCTTGCTGTGGATATCTTCATGATTCAGTCTATGGCCAGCAGGAAGAGAGTTGTCCTCCATGGACTATCTTGCAGGTCATCATCTCGAAAGAGTTCCTGAGGATTCTGCCGCGTTTATCTGACACACCATAGTGGGGTCTCTCTAGGGTCTCACGGTCCACGCTGTTGAATGCCTTTCCATAGTCGATGAAGTTGACATAGAGAGGGGAGTTCCATTCCTCCGACTGCTCAATGATGATGTTCAGTCTTTCAATCTGGTCTAAGCAGGAATCTATCTTTGAGGAAGCCAGCTTGCTGGTCTCACAATGGAGTGTTGACTTGCTCCTTCATTCTGTTAAGGATGACTCTGTTGAACACTTTGCCTGGGTTGATAGAAGAATTATTCCTCTGTAGTCTGTACAGTTACACAGGTCACCTTTCTTGGAGATCTTGATCATATATTCCTCCTTCCAGTCTGATGGCAGCTTTTCCTCTTCCCAGATCCTTCCAAACATGGGGTAGAGCATCTCTACTGATGTTTTAATGTCTGCCTTCAGTGGCTCTGCAGGTATGTTGTCAGGTCCTGCTGCCTTCCCATTTCTCAGATGTTTGATGACTTGCCGTATTTCTTCCTTGTGTGGTTTGATGCAGTTGATTGACAAGTCCTTGTCAGTTGGATGAATGTCTAGTAGAAACTTACCGCACGGGCTGGTTCAGCAGTTCTTCGAAGTGCTATATAAACTCTTTGTTGTTGGCCTTCACTACACATGATTGTCTTCCCAGCTTTGTCTTTAACAGGTCTTTCTGGCTTGCTATATCTTCTGGAGAGTTTCCTTGTTATGTTGGTAGAGTTCTTTCAAGTTTCCATGACTTCCGGATTCCTGGGCTTCTGTGGCAAGACCATCAATGAATCTTCGCTTGCTTGCTCTTAAGGTTTTCTTTTTTTTCTTGCTGGTTTTGGTGTATTCGCCTTGAGCTTTCACTTTTTCTGCACTTCTTCAGCTGGTATTGACTACAGCTTTCTTTTCCTTTCTCGTTTGGATTTTGCAGAACATCTAGGTGGAGATCCATGCTTTATGCTGGTGTTTCTTGGGACCCAGTACCTTCCGGCAAGTTGATGTCACTGTTTCTTTGATCTTCTCCCATTGGCTTTCTACTGGGCCTCTGTCTTCCTATAGTTCTTGCAGGACTTGAAACTTGTTACTGAGGGTGACTGAGTATTCACTCTGTTTCTGTTTATCTTTGAGGAGGTGTTAATATATCCCTGGTATTGGTTCAGCACTTAAAAGTTTGTAGATCAAAAAACTTAAATTGGGTAAGAGTTCAGCAAATTCACTTCAAATGATCAGCACACATAATACATAGTTTACAATACAAAATACCCATTAGACATATAAAATTTTATGTTTTAAGTGCTGAACCACTGTAGATTGATTGAGAAATCAGGGAATTTTTTTCCTTTTTGGAAGTTTAGGGAGTTGAGCTTCCGGTTCTGTGCACTAAAACAAGTATTTAAGTGTCCCTACTGGTAGGGTAGATGCGGTCACCATTGCCTCAATTCCCTTTATAGCTAAACGATATCGCTGGCATTAGTTAGTTGGTTCCATCCATGCTTTCTTCAGCTTTAGCTTTAGCCTGGCCAAGACAAGATCTGACACCATGTCCGCTCATCTCATCACTCTCACATCCTGAAGAAACCTCCGGAACTTCTTGGCAATGCAGACATGGTCGACCTCATTCTCTCTTGAATGGTCTGGTGACACCCATGTTGCCTTGTGTATTCTTTTGTGCACCTATCACCAGACTGCTCAGAGCACAGACATCTGCGAGCCTTTAACCATTCTAGTTCATGTCTCTAAGGCCATGGTTGCTTAGGACTTCTTTGTGCCCAGTGTTGTCGCTTTCATCATGGCATTGAGGTCCCCATCAGTATGGTGATGTCTCTCTCAAGGCATTTCTCCATGATGAACTAGAGTCTGCTGTAAGACTGTTCTTTTTACTCATCTTTGCTGTCATTTGTAGGTGCATAGCACTGGATAACATTCATGTTGATCCTATTTTTCTTTGTGCAGAAGGTCTTTGTGAAGATCCTGGGACCATGGGTTTCCCATCTAGAGTTCTGTTGGCTGCTGGTGTTAGCATCGGTGTTACTCCCGGAGTATGTGGGGCATTTTTTTCTTCGTGTTTAGAATACAGCAGCATTTCTCCTGGAGCCCGTCTTTCTGTCCAGACTGTGCCCATCTGGGTTTGCTGATGCCACGCAGGGGAAGGTTCTATTTTTTTTATCTCTGCTGCCACTTGGGCTGTCTTGCCTGTCTCGTACGTTGTCCTCATGTTCCATGTCCCGATGGTGATGGTCTTTGTCGAAAGCAGGTGGATCGGATTTTTGGCTTCCAGGGATCTTTGGGTTTCACAACAAGGTGTCATAGCTCTCAGTAAAGAAGATTATTCTCTCCCCAAGACTTTGATTTCTTTTGATCTTTTGGTTGACGTTTCTGTAGCTAGGATTCTTTTACATGGCGGGGTAGCTAGCTCCACGCATAACCCTCCTCCTTTCACAGATGGGCTTGGGACCGGAAATGGTGGAGTTGCTAATTTCATCCTTTTATGAAACTTTAAGGCCCTGATTATGGTTGGCCAGATTAATTCCAATGCGTGTGATAATTCCTGTTAAAGCGTATATTGCAATTTAGATTTATGAAGTGAGCACAGCACTCCCCACAATTTTCCCAAGTACATTTTGACCTGTCAAAGTTGCTTAAATTTACCTTGGGAAAAATGCCTGGTAAGTAAAAGGACATGTGGATTTTGGAGCGTTAAACAGCAAAATCTTCATGTGATGCCCCATTTTAAGAGGAATAATCATAATTGGATGTTCTTTATCACAGCTGATAAATTCCAGTCTTTGCAGTGTCGGAATATGTTGTGTGTAATAAATAATTTTTCTGAGCCAACCGTAGTCAGGCCTAGCTGTGCAAAAGTGTCATTTAAATAACCACATCCAGATCCTGATTTGTAGAAATGGGAATTGCAGAAATTAAAGACAGCAATACAAAAGCAAACTGCCAAGTGATCATATTTCCTGCAGTCATAATATTTCCTGCAGTCGTAAATTTAATAAAGAGATGGGAAAACTGAAGTTTCAATAGTAGGTTGGTGAGAATTAGTAAAATGGGGTTTCCAAAATTAAATAAAAATTTAGGGGCATATTTAATAATATTTTACTAAACGCAGGGCAGCAAATAAAGTTGCTGAACTGTGTTGGGTGGAAGGGGGATAGCAGAAAGGCCACATATCTTCTAAGATATGGTGCATTTCTCTTGTCTCCTAGTGCTGGTACATTGTGTGCTGTCTAGAGTCAAAGCAGCCACCCTTGCACCATCGTGCAAGGGTGCCTGCAATACAGGCAGAATTGTTTTTGTGCAGGAAGAGATACCATCCTTAGAAGCATTTTCCTATTTCTATGTGTGTTGCAGAATAAAGATATTTCTCCTTGTTGCACCTGCCTGGTTCAGGGAGGCATAAAATTGTGATGTATTCCCAGGTTTACCAGCTTTAATAAAAATGGAAATGTGCACAAATTCATGGGTGGATGCATGGAAACGGGCATGCTCCATCTATTTAACCCCTTTACCGCGGCGCGAATTCCGCCGCGGTGCGGCGGTTTTAATCAGTGGGCGGGGCCGCATCGGCCAACGGACGTGCACAGCACTACGGAGGTAGTGCTCGCGACGGCCGTTGGCCGACGGGCGCATCGAAGGGGTTAACATCTCTCTGATGCAAAGTATCACAAGGCAGTGCTATGTGCTGCCTTGCGTTACTTTGGTTTCAATAAGCCATGGAAAGTGGATTTGCGTGACTTAGTAAACGGCTAAAATAAAAAAACAGCGCTTCACAGCTGTGCCACAAACATGACACAACCCCAATGCAAAATCTTAGTAAATTTGCCCCTAAATGTTTTAGGCGCACCCCCTGTTTTACCAAACCAAAATGTTCTTAGAGAAGTTTTAATTGGGAAGCTTTCTGATAGTAAATCAGTTGTAGAGAGTACTCTGTCAACCAAGGGAATGAAGCTGTTTAGACATTAGCCCAACTACTCCTTAGTACAGTAACACCTTCTCGCATTGCTGTCACACTTTAGGCAGTGACAGTTCTTCTGTGGCTTTTTCCAAGGGGAACTGTTCTATATGCTCTGATTAAATAAGCAGTTTTGCCTTTTCTTCACACTTCTTAATTAGAAACATATAAAATGCAAAAATTCCATTTGGAGGAGAGTAAAACAACTATGGGCCTCATTGAGGGGGATATTCACAAGAACGTGCGCTAAACATCTCCAAAAAATGTTAACGCAACTTTACACATCGCAGTCTATCGCGGGAAAATAACCCCGTGTTAACGTGGAATTCACAACACGGCGATACCATGCGATAGTCTCCCGAAAACGCGGACAATGTCCGCGAAACAACAACCGCGACGGTGATAAAAACCCAAACCCCAATGCAAAAAAACATGCGATGGGCCAAACCGCGATGAGGAAATCAGCGATAAGCAGCGCCAGGCCTGCAATACACACAGGGCAGGCGGGAAAATCACTACAAAAGTACAAAAAACACACAAACACAAAATAACCAACCCCGAAGCACCATGGAGGCAGCCGGAGCAGGCACAGAGGGTGAGCGGAACACCACAAGCACCCCGGTCGACCAGCCTGGGACCTCGGGGACAGGGAAGGGCAAGGACAAGAAGAAGAGGAAGACGAAGTTCAGTCCGCAGGAGAATAGGATCCTGGTCACGGAGTTGATGGAACACCATCAAGAACTGTTCGTCACCTCCAACGTGTCATTGGGCACCAAAAATGGAATATGGCAGTCCATCGTGGACAAGGTGAATGCCGTCGGAGAGCACAAGAGGTCAATGGACGAGGTCAAGAGGCGATGGATTGACATTAAGCGCAAAACCAAGGAGAAACTCGCAGGCAACCAGAAGGCAGCAATGCAGACTGGAGGTGGGAGCCCAGCGCCACAGCTGGAGATGGATGACATGGAGGAGCTGGTGTCGACAGTCATCAGTGTAGAGACCGTGGCAGGAGTCGGGGGACCGGACACTGCTCGACATAACACAACACAACAGCAACAGGGTGAGTAACCACCAGGTACTGGGGGACGGGGGAGATGGGCACAATAGCACACATGCACAATCAAGCAGAGCACAGTGCACACCCACAATGACTCTGGATCATGGCCCTGATCTACAGACTGTCACAATGTACATTGCCATGCTGTCTGAATGTGAACATGTACCATGCGGCTACATACATGTGGACACATTGTAACACAGCATCTCCCCTTCACATTGCAGGAGCACCGTCAACACCTCCTGCAGAGCAGTCCCAGCCACTCTTCACTGATGACGAGGAGGACACCACCAGCATCGACACCCAAGCCCTCCAAGACATCATTGAACTCATCCGCCAATCACCTCCAAGACCAGGGCAGCCCAGCTACATCGAGGAGACCCCACCCGCCGGAGCAGGCGCAGAGGGTGAGCGGAACACCACAAGCACCCCGGTCGACCAGCCTGGGACCTCGGGGACAGGGAAGGGCAAGGACAAGAAGAAGAGGAAGACGAAGTTCAGTCCGCAGGAGAATAGGATCCTGGTCACGGAGGTGATGGAACACCATCAAGAACTGTTCGTCAGCTCCAACGTGTCATTGGGCA
Source organism: Calotriton arnoldi (assembly GCA_963921515.1). Lineage (NCBI taxonomy): Eukaryota > Metazoa > Chordata > Amphibia > Caudata > Salamandridae > Calotriton > Calotriton arnoldi. Next base: position 1,031,070 of record CAWUFW010005561.1, read on the forward strand.
CCAAAAATGGAATATGGCGGTCCATCGTGGACAAGGTGAATGCCGTCGGAGAGCACAAGAGGTCAATGGACGAGGTCAAGAGGCGATGGATTGACATTAAGCACAAAACCAAGGAGAAACTCGCAGGCAACCAGAAGGCAGCAATGCAGACTGGAGGTGGGAGCCCAGCGCCACAGCTGGAGCTGGATGACATGGAGGAGCTGGTGTCGACAGTCATCAGTGTAGAGACCGTGGCAGGAGTCGGGGGACCGGACACTGCTCGACATAACACAACACAACAGCAACAGGGTGAGTAACCACCAGGTACTGGGGGGACGGGGGGAGATGGGCACAATAGCACACATGCACAATCAAGCAGAGCACAGTGCACACCAACAATGACTCTGGATCATGGCCCTGATCTACAGACTGTCACAATGTACATTGCCATGCTGTCTGAATGTGAACATGTACCATGCGGCTACATACATGTGGACACATTGTAACACAGCATCTCCCCTTCACATTGCAGGAGCACCGTCAACACCTCCTGCAGAGCAGTCCCAGCCACTCTTCACTGATGACGAGGAGGACACCACCAGCATCGACACCCAAGCCCTCCAAGACATCATTGAACTCATCCGCCAATCACCTCCAAGACCAGGGCAGCCCAGCTACATCGAGGAGACCCCACCCACTCCACAAACCACCCAGCAGGAGGCACCCACAACCTGTCTCCCAAGACCCCCCCGAACAACACATGGCCTTCCAACGCTGTGTGTTGGAGGGCCAGAGGGAGATGGCTGAGTAGGTGCGGGTGGGGTTCGACCTCATGGCTACCAAACTTGACGCCATCCATGGGTGTCTGAGTCCCATCAGGGACCACCTCCAGTCCCTAACGGACACCCACAGGCCGCTCCATGGTCTCCAACTAGCCCTGGCTGACATCGCTGGAGTCATGACTCGGAGACAAGAATACCTGTCCGCTCAGAGTGGCTCCAGCGATCTCAGCCGTGAGCTGGCACACATGCGGAGGCTCATGGAGGACATGGTGCGGATGGAGGCGGAAAGGATGGCAGCCACCGCTGCACATCAGCAAAATGTAGCTGGGATCTACCATGCCCTGCATATCCTCATCATGGCATTGCTGCCACAAGGCGTGGCGCAGATAAATGCTGCTGCTCCTACACCATCCACATCTCCGCCCCCTGGTGTGTCGGTGCCTCACAGTGCGGCAGGCATTTCCACTCCGGCACCTGATGTGTCACTGCCACACAGTGCGGCCGACAATCCACCTCCGGCCCCTGATGTGTCAGTGGCACACAGTGCCGCAGCCGGAACTGCACCACCCACAGGTGGGGCAGAGCACACATCCGAGGACGAGTACGTGGATTGGCTTGAGATCAGGAGGAGGCACTAGCATTCATGTCCGCCACCTGGCCTGTTGCTGCGGCACATGTCCCCATGACCTTCCACTGACCCCCTATACATTCTGCTGCACTCACCTTGGACCGCGACATGGACTGCCATATCCTGTTTGGTGACCAATGACACGGCGACCAGACTGCGGACTGTACCCTTCCTCTTCCGCTGTACTTGTCATTCCCCAATGGACTTTGGCTGGCCCTCCACGGGCCCATATTGTGAAGTGGGGTTGGCATGGCCCTGTACTGCTCCAGCTGCAAAAATCCACTGGATGTGCATTAAACATTCAGAAACGCACTGCTGTGTCATGTTTTTCATCATTCAGGTATGAATGTGTGGATGAATGTAGGGTCAGTGATTCCCCCTAACGTCAATGATGCTCATCTAGTGGGATTCCAGTCACAGGGTGCTACATTGCCGATTGCGTTCCGGGGGCCGTAGACACTACAACAGGGACACATGCATTAGTCACTTCCTTGTCCGGACATGGACTGAACCACGCCCAGAGCCCCGAGGCATTGTTGCAAGCACTGCGCTGGTCCGGCGTACGCCAGGCCAGACCACTCCACTTACGCTCTGAGGGGGGGGCCACATAGCTACAAGTCACAGGTTTACACGCTAGTGGTCTGCAGGTCACTGGTCTAGTTGTCAGCATGTCACGGCCACTCCCTGAGGGCAGGCTTGCACACACACCACACCCATCCGGCATAGGTGTCACAGGCCATGTGACCCCACCAATATAAGGGGCCGACAACGTCACATTCCCCACTGCCGGTGGTGACTGGATGATGGACGTTCCACGAGTCTCAATCATAAAGGGCCCATTAGTTGTTGCGCACAGGGTTAGTGGCACCCGAAGCCATGCGGCTGTCACGGGCCTACCACTACGTGGCGCTGACTGGGGTTGCACAGGGTTAGTGGCACTGAAATTGCTGAGCGGGTGTGCAGCCTGCGATGATGACGTGTGCACTGATGTGGTCTCTGCCATTGATGCCTCAGGACTCAGCATCATGTGTGGGACCTGATGGGCCGCGGTGCGGGTCCGCATGATGTGGAGCATGCCATGGTGGCGGGACCGGAGCCTGGAGCTTGCACGGGCACGTTGGCGGCAGGTGAGCAGTGGGGCCTGGGTGCGCAAGTGCGGACAGCCAGCGCTGGCCAGCGGGAGGGGGTAGGGTGTGGCTGCATGTGTGCGCAGGGACGGACAGGCGTTGTTGCCGTGTGCAGTGAAATGGACTCTGCCATGATTGACTCTGGTCTTGATTACAGATTGCAGACCTGGAGGCTTGCAGTGTATACCGGCACGTGGTTGGAGACACACCGGTGGCAGCAGGTGAGCAGTGGTGCCTGGGTGCGCAGGTGGCAGTGTCCCTCCCTCTCTCTCTCTCTCTCTCTCTCCCTTCCTTTCCTTCTCTCTCTCTCTCCCTTCCTTTCCTTCTCTCTCTCTCTGCCTTTCTTTCCTTCTCTGTTTCTCTGTGTCTCGCTCCTTTGATGTGCGCATGACACACGTTCTGATTTGGTGCTTTATTTTCCAGGCTGTGACATCAGGATTGTCCCGGACGGACCCGACCGGAGTCTTCCGCATTGGTGTTTTGTGTTGTATTTCAATAAAGTTTTTGGTTGTTACTTCAATGATGAGTGACTGTTTCTCTTTCTTCTGACCACACATGTGTGTTTCTTGTTGTCATTGTGCGGCATCATGCGCTTTTTGTGGCTCTTGTGTCGTGCACGGTATGTGTTTGTCCGGGTGGGGGGGAGCTGAGGCGGGGGGGGCCTGGGAGTGGTGGCGGTGGGTGTTGTGGCCCTCATGGGTCTCCCAGCTGCATGATCATTGGCTCCATGGCATCTGTGGGTCTTCAGATGTGGCTCTGGCCTGGGCTCCCTTTCATGCTGCAGGTAGTCGTCCTGCTCAACACCAGAAGAAGCCAGGTGTTAAATCCCTGCTGCTACCGTGGCTTATCGCCTGTTTTTGGTTTGCATCGCAGATCTGGCAGTTCGTTGTGAATGTGGTGTAGTGGTGTTTTCGTGTGTTTTTGCACGGGAACGCCTACTCTGCATCTCATTAGGGTTAGTTGATGGTGTCACCCGTGGAGGTAAGTTTTGCGGCAGTTATCGCGGGAATACTGGCGTTGTCTGCAGTTTGCACCCGCTTGTGAATGGGGCGTTAAATCTATCTCCACTTTTGATGCGCTAAGGTGGCGATAACTCGGCGATAAGTCCTTGTGAATATGCCCCAAAATGTATTACATTGGCTTGTAAATTGTATTACATTGACTTGTAAAATGGACAATTTTGTAATGAGCAGGAATGTAGCAGCGTTAACAGAAGTTTATATATTGGCAGAGGTTTTCAGAATACACAAAAATGAATATAAAGCCTTCTTCCACAAAGTTTGCTGAATGCTGCCTTTCCCACTGGTCCAATAACTGCAGTTCCACGTGCATTTCTGAAAAACACATCAATTGATTGGCCAAATCCAGATAGGGTCTCTTCATCTAATGGCCATATTGAAGCGATATTGGAAATTGTGGCTGATCACTGTGATACACAATTGTCACAGCGGATAGTAATGAGCCATCTTCCCTACCGAAAGGATATTGTGTACCAAGTTAAATAAATCCATCTTCTTGTAATGCATTAGTTGCTTGTTGTATTGAGATAATGTGAAAGATAAGGTTGTACCAAGATTGTGAAGAATATTACCCTCACATTGAACATTAGATTCATGGGGGATAGAGAAAACCAAATGCAAAATGAGATTTCCTCTGGTATTTGGTACTTGTCCCCATATTTCAACAAGTTACTCTCCATAATCATACAAACCGTGCCAATGTCCTACACATTTATTTCATTAATTTCAGCTATCAGAATTACTATCTTCAGACATTGAATTAACTTCTTTTGTGCATGATTTGTTATTAGCTACTTTATTTATTGACTGAAGTTAAATTTGTCTCCTGGTATTTGTGGGGTTTTGAGTGGAAATGTAGGGATTTTATTTGTACAATGAACTATGACGTCCTCCCCTCGTTACCTGGCGAATAAATTGAAATTGTCCAGGGGCTCTCGCCCTTCTCGCAATGCGGAAAAACTTCTGCTTGAGCCCCCCCGTCTTCAAAAGGGAAAGATCGATGGCGCAATCCTTCTCAGGCAATGCGGTGAGAATCTGGAACTCGCTTCCCCCATTGCTCCGTGCCACCTCCTCTACCCGGATCTTCAAAGCTGACCTCAAATCTCTTCTCTTCCAAAGACACTTTCAAAACTAATATTTTCACTCTCAGGCCCCTCTAGGAAGCTCGCTCTTCACTGTAAATTTGTACTTTTTCCTGTACATTCCTCACCCTTGCGTGCTGTGTTGGATTTTATGTTTGTGTACCCTTCTTTTTAAGTCTCCTGTTTAATTCACGCCCTCTCTACTCCCTCAAGGAAGTTCTTCCACTATAGGAAATGCTGTACTCCATGCCTATAGAAGTGCCTTCCCAGTGTGTTCTGAGTGACTGCCACTTATTGCAGTATTATACCTCTATTTGTATTTTGTATCTCATGTATCATGCACACCTGTCACTTTTTCCTCTTGTAACGCATACCTCTTTTTGTATCTTGTTTGTTTTGTTATTTGCAGAATTGTCACTTTTTCCTCATGTAATGTAACGCTTGCTTTTGTAATATGCTCACTTGTAACCTTCTCCTCATGTAATGTTACTGTTCCTATTGTGAAGCGCTCTGACACCTTCGGTGAAAGTCTGCGCTATATAAAAACGCATTAAATAAATAAATAAATAAATAAATATGAGGTCCTGCTTACCTATTCTCAGGACACGTGTGAGAAAGGAAGGAATATTTTAGATTCTGCCTGCCAATAAGTAGTATAAAGGTCTAGAAGTGATTTGTTGAGGGAGTAAAGTCTACCATGCATTAAACTACAGTTTTCTAGTTACCCCATCTCAGTGAAAATTAATGGGGATAAAAGTATGTTGAATCTTTACAGATCACCTGATAAGGATTCAATACAAAAATACACCGAGTTTTCATCCCAGACTGGCAGATGATCCAGGATACCTTCACATACAGTAACACTAATTAACAAGGTGGACAAGAATCCTTGCTATCCTGGAGCATAGCTGGTATTATGCGCATCCCTGTGTTCCTGGAAAGTGTGAGCAAACATTGCATACTAATGTTAAAGGGAATCTGGCCAACGGACACGTTTAATTTGCTGAATCATCAGGGATTAGTTAATCCAGCCTTTCAAGGTGAATTGGGCCATCCCAGTGAAGGTTAGGCTATTGAAGTGCAAACATTATTTGTTGGATTGTGTACTGTAGAAGACTTATACTAGTGACTGCTTTAAATCCTAATGTCATTAAACAAACTCTGATACATTGCTTTACATTTGTATTTTCACCCCTCCTTATACAGGAGATGATATATGCAACAAATTAGAACTGCTATACCTGCCATTATTTTCAGGTATTCTCGGGTCATACTGTTTTCGGACTCGAGACTTTAATTCCAGAATTGCTATAGAGAACCTTTCCGGGAGACGTCTAGCACTCTTGATGCCTACTGCCTGATACCATGTACATCTCTGGCCAATAGTAATTTTGATAAAAGCAGCCAGATGATAATAGTATGAAGCATTTATATGATTGCAGGGCATTGCTAGAACTTTGAATATCACTCTTACATATTCCTTGTACTCAACTTGGATAGATTTACCTATAATAATGGTGAATAATTAAAAAAGTTTCCGGACTTACAGGTCTCTGCGAGAGAAAAGAGTTAACATTTTTTGGGTCATTAGTTTTTAGATTAAACGTTTCTGGCATATCCTATTGGTTGAAAGTTAGATATGTCAAGAGATCATTTTAAATTTTCCCAGAATAAATTAACCCCGAATAATTTTAACAGGTTAATGTGTGATAAGTGTTAGACCTGATATGCTTGGTGTAGTATCCCCCTAAACTTTTTTCCTTCACTCCCTGATTTTTGCTTAACTCGTTTTTGTTTGCATTAGGACTCTGTGTACTTTCCCTTGTAATCCAGTGCTGAAGTGCTTGTGCTCTCTCTTTCAAACATGGTAAAATTGGACTACTCCAAATTGGCACTTTTAATTTACTTGCATGTCCCTAGTAAATAGAACTACATGTACCCAGGAACTGTAAACTAAATACTACCAGTGGGCAGCTGTACTCTTTGTCCCACTGACTAAAATAACCTTTTAAAAGATTTGGCTGGCCTAAACTTGTGACTTGTGTAAGGCGCTATTTTCACTAAAAACTTTAAAAAATAATATCTCTGGTTCTACTGAATTTAATTTTTTTCATTTTAGTGTCACTTTATTTAATAAATTCTACTCTGTTTTTCTAAATTGGTTGACTTTTCTTGTATTGTGTTTGAACTTTATTATTGTTTGTGTGATGCATAAATACACATTTCCTCTAATATAAGCCGGAGTGCTTTTGTGCCAAGCTACCAGAGGGTTAAGCATGGCTTAATTTAGTGACTTTTGTGGTTTACCCTGGCAATTATAATGGGTGTCGCATGAGGAGGATTTCCACCCCCTCAAAAAATAACCCTATTTCTTATAAGAAGATTGTGAGCTCCATTTGACAGTGATGTATGGTCACCTCAAGCAATCTGGAATTGGCCACATTTGAATATCAATGATTATTGCCTGAATTACATTCTGTTGGTGCCACTTGAATAATGCAAAGGAAGATGTATACCTCATCCTCAAAATGCTTGATCGAAAAGTATGAGTGGAAGGTCATTACCTAAAATATTGATTGAGATAACATAAGGGAATGTTGTAAAACCTCAAACAGGATCATTTTATTTAGATTAGGAAACAGAAACAACATCTGAAAAATAATATTACTTTAAAAAAACAGAATATGCATATAAATATCTGTAAAACAATGATGGTTCCCTTTATATTTCCCAACTTGAGGAAGTTTTGAAGTTTAGCTTCGAATGAAAACTATACAGCCACATAACATCTAAGGTAATGATCAAGCTAATTGTATGCTCACTCTGGACTATGGTACTACAATAATACCACATTGTTTATTTATTTTCCTTATAAATCCACTCAAATTAAGGTCACTACTGATCAGGGTGCTGACTTGATTAATAAACCAAACATTCATATAATAGAGGTCCTGATTGGTTGTCTTATTATATCGTAAATCAAAACCCATATTGGTGGTCTTAAATCCTTTCCCCGGTTTATAATGTGATGCTAAGAGGGCATTCCAAATAGATGATTAGAGAGGAGCCCTGTCGGTACCAGTTGTTAAAAAGGAAGACCGTAATATTCCTGGTGACCATACTCTTCATTTTGTGTTGTGCCTAACTGTAAAACTACTCACCAAGACCCTACTAGTAGAACTACACATTTGTATTGGTTCACTGACAGAATATCGATGTAAAAAATATAGATGTAAATATATCGATGATAAAATACAGAATGCTAAAATATCGACTCCCTACACTTAAAGAGGTAAGTACAAAAATATCGAGAACAAATATCGATGTTAAAATTATAGTTGTACAAAATATCGATTTTCATATATATATAAAATAAAATAATAAATATTAAATATATTAAATAATAAAATTAATTAAAAAAATTAGTAGATTTAATATACATTTTAACAAACATAACAAATAAACTTTATAAAAAAAAGTTAAACACACATACATAATAATTTATGTATATATATTATCTACTGGCGGTCGCCAGTAGATAGTTATAGTTAGGACCTATTTTCCATAGGAAATCCGCAACATTCTATTTGAAATAACTCTCTTGCCGGTTGACGTATCTTTGCGAAATTTTCAAACTTTGTGGGGCGCTCCGGTGCGCTCCTATCCTGAAAGTCTCGGGTGATTCGTCAAGCGGGGGCCGAGAAAAAAGGGGGTCCCAAAACGCGTTTTCCCCATTCATTTTCCCATAGGAAACTTTAGACACGGCTACAGCCCGAACTGCTGAACGGAATTACACCAAATTTGGCAAAGAGGTAGTTCTTGGTTCAGAAAGAACCCTTTTTGTTAAATGGTGTAAATCCGTTCAGTAGTTGCTGAGAAAATCAAAAGTAAAAGTACATATATATCTATGGGCACGGAGGATCCGCGCACCCTGAGCGCACTCCTGCGCGCACCGTCCCGATCACGAGCTGCATGCTAATTGGCTGTCAGCTGGCTGTCAACATTCCGATTCAGGAAATGTTGGCAGCCATTTTGTCCCTCGGTAGAACCGAGGGACAGAAACAAGTGCGCAAAGCGCACAAAGGGGGCAGGGTAGAAACACCCTAACCCCCTAGGCCTGCTCAGGGGGACCCCCTGGGCAAAAAAAGCATTTTTTAAAAAAGAAATCGGCAGGATGCGCTCAGGGTGCGCGGATCCTGCAAAAATCGAAGCGCGGTCTCCCGCGCTTCGATGTAATTTGCCCCCGGGTGGGCCAAGTCCCGGGGGCATGCTGAGGGGGGGTTTATTTTATGTATGGGGGGCCTCTAAGGGCCCCCAAGCCCCGGGGACCGCCACCCCCGGGGCTTTATTTGAAAAGTAGCGGGAGGGCTCTGAGCCCTCCCGCAGCCCCGGGGACCACCACCTCCCCGGGGCTTCTTTATTTATTAAATTAACATGTGTGGGGGGGCTCCAGCCCCCCCACATGCCCCGGGGACCACCACCTCCCCGGGGCACTAACAAAATTGAAAATGGGGGTCCGTTAAGGACCCCGAGCCCCGGGGACCACCACCTCCCCGGGGCAGTGCATTTGGATGGGAGGGGGCTGCGCGGCCCCCTCCTGGAGCCTGTGGTGGCCCTGGGGACCGCCACCCCCAGGGCCGGCTCCTGCAGTGTCCCGGGGTGCCTACCCCCGGGACACTGCTGTTTGCAATGACAGGACGGGAGCCTCGCGGCTCCCGTCCTGTCATTGCAAACTGCTTGGATATTGGAAGAGAGAGCAGGGAAACCTGCTCTCGCTTCCAATATCCAAAGACAATTGCTTTCCACACGGGGAGCAGCATGTTAGCTGCTCCCCATGTGGAAAGCAATGCCGGCTCGCGCAGGAGGCGGGGAGCCGGCGGGACTGTGGGGGTTTGGGGACCCCCCACAGTCCCCAACCAGAGGCCAGGCCCCGGGGGATGGGGTCCCCGGGTCAAGTAGTGGCCCGGGAGGGGGGCCACGCGGCCCCCCTCCCCAGAAATAATTAAAATAAATAAATAAAAAAAGGCCTGCCCCGGGGGATGGGGTCCCCGGGGCAAAAGGAGGCCTGAGGAGGGGGGCCACGCAGCCCCCCTCCTTAAAAATTAATGAAAAAGTGTGGCCATGCCCGGGGATGGGGTCCCTGGGGTAGGATTCGGCCAGGGGAGGGGGCCACGCGGCCCCCTTCCCGTATAATTAAAAAAAAAAAAAAAAGGGGATAAGGCCCTGGGGGATGGGGTCCCCAGGGCCCAAAAATAGGAAAAGGAAGGGGGCCACACAGCCCCCTTCAGGAAAAAAAAAACGATCGGGCCGCAGGCCCCGACCCCTTCCTTCACCACTCTGCAAACGCGCCCCCTGGCGCGTTTGCAGATGGGAAGTAATTCCCCTTCAATACTGGGGGTCCCTGGGAGCCAACTAGCCCACCAGGAACCTCCAGTATGCGCCAGGGGCTGCGTTGCAGAGAGGTGTAAAGAGGCCACGCCCCTTTTACACCTCTCTGCAACGCAGCTCTGTGGCGCTTTTTGGATATACCTGTTGGGCTAGTTGGCCCCCAGGGACCCTCAGGATTCAAGGGGAGTTAATCCCCCGACTTAAAATGCGCCACGGGGCGCGTTTGCACAGTGGTGAAGGGAGGGGGCGGGGCTTCAGGTGACATGTGTGCAAACAGGCCCCGTGGCGTGTTTTAAGATGGGGGATTAAGTCCCCTTGAATCCTGAGGGTCCCTGGAGTCCAACTAGCCCACCATGTACTTCCAAAAAGCGCCACAGAGCTGCCTTGCAGAGAGGTGTAAAAGGGGTGTGGCCTCTGTACACGTCTCTGCAACGCAGCCCCCTGGCGCATACTGGAGGTTCCTGGTGGGCTAGTTGGCCCCAGGGACCCTCATGATTAAAGGGGACTTAATCCCCCAACTTAAAACGCGCCACGGGGCGCTTGCACAGATGTCACCTCAGGCCCCGCCCCTCCCTTCACCATTGTGCAAATATTCCTCTAAAATCAGCCGAAATACGAATTCCGATTTACTCACCTGTTATCAGGAGAGACCTCAGTGCTGCATCTTTCAGCCCAGTACTGATCCTGAAAAGTAATTTTAACCGTACTTACCAGTAACTTGAATTTCCTTCCATAGGATATCATTGCCTGCTTTTTGCTGAAAAAGTTTCCAAGTGTCGATTTTTGAAACATACAAATATTCCTCTAAAATCAGCCGAAATACGAATTCCGATTTACTCACCTGTTATCAGGAGAGACCTCAGTGCTGCATCTTTCAGCCCAGTACTGATCCTGAAAAGTAATTTTAACCGTACTTCACCAGTAACTTGAATTTCCTTCCATAGGATATCATTGCCTGCTTTTTGCTGAAAAAGTTTCTAAGTGTCGATTTTTGAAACATACAAATATTCCTCTAAAATCAGCCGAAATACGAATTCCGATTTACTCACCTGTTATCAGGAGAGAACCCAGTGCTGCATCTTTTAGCCCAGCACTGACCCTGAAAAGTAATTTTAACCGTACTTACCAGTAACTTGTATTTCCTTCCATAGGAATCCATTGTCTGGTTTTCAGCAGAAAAGTTTCAGTGTCGATTTTCACAAACTACAAATATTCCTTAAAAATCGCCTGTATGACTTAAACGCATTCTTTCAACTGTTTACAGGAGATGCACCAGTGCTGGATCCAGGATCCACCACTGAGTGAGAAAAGTCACGATAACACTACTTACCTGCTAAGTGAATTTCCTCCCATAGGATAACATTGGTGATTCTATGTGAAAAAGTTTCGAAGTGTCAACTTTTAAAATACAATAATATTCCTTAAAAATCACTACTGTAACCAAAACGCTTTTACTCAACTGTTTACAGGAGATGTCCCAGGACTGAATCTAGGATCCAGTCCTGTGGTTAGAAAGTAATCCATAAAGTAACTAATTGCATTTAGCTAGAAATTCACATTGAGCTCAATGTTGCATTGTGTTTGAAATTGTGTTGCCCATTGCAACAACTGTAACTACTGTACTTAAAAGTCTATTGCCTATTTGCAAAGTATTTAAAGTAAATTAATTCATTCTGAGAAAGTATATTTTGTAATGTAATGTATAATGTAATTACAATGTAATTTAAAAATAAAATATCTACAAATAAATAGTTTAAAAAATGTAGTAAATCAGTATGAAAAAAATAAAAATAACAATTAATACATTTAAAAATTGTCATTTACAAAACCTTTGAAATTCACTGAAAAAAACCATAGGTTTCAGACATGTTATAGTTAGGAATTAGCATTTAAAAACCTTTGCAATTCACTGAAAAAACCATAGGTTTCAGACATGTTATAGTTAGAAATTAACATTTAAAAAACCTTTGAAATTCACTGAAAAAACCATAGGTTTCAGGCACGTTATAGTTAGAAATTAGCATTTAAAAACCTTTGAAATTCACTGAAAAAACCATAGGTTTTAGGGACAGTTATAGTTACTTGGACATTGCACTCGTACAAAACCTGTGAAATTCCCCCGTTATAGTTAGTTCAGCTAACTATAACTCGCGCCTCGCAATGCACTGCTGATGACGTCACATATTACATCACTCATGACATGGTCAGTGACATCACTGATGACATCACTGATGACATCTCAAATGACATCACTGATGACATCAACCATGTGATAATTCTCATGCATCTTCTCACACCCTAATATAACTTTTGATACACCCACTCTAAATTACAGACTGCCATTCTCAAAAACAAAGACACTCCAACACCAATAACTACATACCCACTCACTGATTCTTAGGTCTACACACACATCCACTCACTCACCCGTACAGTCACTCATACTTACGGTCACTCAGTACAGGACTATCATATGCACTCATACACCTATATAAACACTGACACACCGCCACTCATCCATAGAGGTACTCACACACCTAGTCAGTCATGCAAAAATTTAATCACACACCCATTTACTCACCTATACAGTTATACACACACCAGCTCACTTACTCATACAAATACTAGCACATTCTTACGCTCTTATACAATAACTGATACAAGCACACACGCATCCATACAGCCACTCTCACAATCACACACTCTCACGTATAGCCTTTTAAATACTCTAACACACATATATACTTCCTTTTACATATGTAGTTACTCGCACATGTACCACTGAGATATACATTCACTCACTAACACTCCCATACACACACTCACCCACCCAAGCAGTCCATCACAGATGCACTCTTCAAATCATGCACCCAGTGAATCACCCACTCACACATCTATGTACAGAGTCGCACACACCCCACCCACACAAACACTCAGGCACCCATACAGATACTCAGACAACCAATCAATAACTCATATAGACACTCATGTAGCTATTCACAAACCCATGCAGCCACTTACACAGCAACAGACAGACGGATACAGACATTCACCCAGTTTAGTCACTAACCCATGCATTCAGTAAGATAAGTTTAATCACTCACTTATACAGTTAGTCACGCACCTACTAAATCATCCATTCAGACACTTATACACCCACTCACTCTTCAATACGCCTTTCCCTATATATATTAAACATATTTAAACTTTACAGAAACACACAGTCACTGGATGATGTCATCAGTGATGTCATCAGTGATGTCACTGACCATGTCATGAGTGATGTAATATGTGACGTCATCAGCAGTGCATTGCGGGGCGCGAGTTATAGTTAGCTGAACTAACTATAACGGGGAATTTCACGGGTTTTGTACGAGTGCAATGTCCAAGTAACTATAACTGTCCCTAAAACCTATGGTTTTTCAGTGAATTTCAAAGGTTTTTAAATGCTAATTTCTAACTATAACGTGCCTGAAACCTATGGTTTTTTCAGTGAATATATATATATATATACTTTAAAACAATTAATAAACTAATAATTGAAATTTATTTTATAATTTTTAAATTATAGAAAAATGTATATATATATATATATATTCACTGAAAAAACCATAGGTTTCAGACACGTTATAGTTAGAAATTAGCATTTAAAAACCTTTGAAATTCACTGAAAAAACCATAGGTTTTAGGGACAGTTATAGTTAGTTGGACATTTCACTCGTACAAAACCCATGAAATTCCCCGTTATAGTTAGTTCAGCTAACTATAACTCGCGCCCCGCAATGCACTGCTGATGACGTCACATATTACATCACTCATGACATGGTCAGTGACATCACTGATGACATCTCAAATGACATCACTGTTGACATCATGCAGTGACTGTGTGTTTCTGTAAAGTTTAAATATTTTTAATATATATAGGAAAAGACGTATTGAAGAATGAGTGGGTGTATAAGTGTCTGTATGGATGATTTAGTAGGTGCGTGACTGACTCTATAAGTGAGTGATTTAACGTATCTTACTGAATGCATGGGTTAGTGACTAAACTGGGTGAATGTCTGTATCCGTCTGTCTGTTGCTGTGTAAGTGGCTGCATGTGTTTGTGAATAGCTACATGAGTGTGTATATGAGTTATTGAATGGTTGTCTGAGTATCTGTATGGGTGCCTGAGTGTTTGTGTGGGAGGGTGTGTGCGACTCTGTGCATAGATGTGTGAGTGGGTGATTCACTGGGTGGATGGTTTCAAGAGTGCATCTGTGATAGACTGTATGGGTGGGTAAGTGTGTGTTAGTGAGTGAATGTATGTCCCAGTGGTACATGTGTGAGTAACTACATATGTGAAAGGCAGTATATATGTGTGTTGAGTATATAAATAGCTATTAGCGAGAGTGAGTGATTGTGATAGTGGCTGTATGGATGAGTGTGTGCTTGTATCAGTGATTGTATAAGAGCGTAACAATGTGCTAGTATTTGTGTGATTAAGTGAGCTGGTGTATGTATAACTGTATAGGTGAGTAAATGGCAGTGTGTTTAATTATTTGCATGACTGACTAGGTGTGTGAGTACCTCTATGGATGAGTGGCGGTGTTTGACTGTCTATATAGGAGTAAGAGTGAATATGATAGTCCTGTACTTAGTGACCATAAGTATGAGTGACTGTACGGGTGAGTGAGTGGATGTGTGTGTGTAGACCTAAGAATCAGTGAGCGGGTATGTAGTTATTGGTGTTGGAGTGTCTATGGTTTTTGCGAATGGCAGTCTGTAATTTAGAGTGGGTGTATCAAAGGTTATATTAGGGTGTGAGGAGGTGCATCAGATTATCACGTGGATGATGTCATCAGTGATGTCATCAGTGATGTCATTTGAGATGTCATCAGTGATGTCATCAGTGATGTCACTGACCATGTCATGAGTGATGTAATATGTGACGTCATCAGCAGTGCATTGCGGGGCGCGAGTTATAGTTAGCTGAACTAACTATAACGGGGAATTTCATGGGTTTTGTATGAGTGAAATGTCCAACTAACTATAACTGTCCCTAAAACCTATGGTTTTTTCAGTGAATTTCTAAGGTTTTTTAAATGCTAATTTCTAACTATAACGTGTCTGAAACCTATGGTTTTTTCAGTGAATTTCAAAGGTTTTTTAAATGCTAATTTCTAACTATAACGTGCCTGAAACCTATGGTTTTTTCAGTGAATTTCAAAGGTTTTATAAATGCTAATTTCTAACTATAGCGCCCCTAAAACCTATGGTTTTTTCAGTGAATTTCCCAAAGGTTTTGTAAATGACAATTTTTAAATGTATTAATTGTTATATTTATTTTTTTGATACTAATTTACTACATTTTTTAAAACTATTTATTTTTAGATATTTTATTTATTAAATTACATTGTAATTACATTATACATTAAATTACAAAATATACTTTCTCTGAATGAATTACTTTAGTTTAAATAGTTTGCAAATAGGCAATAGAGTTTTATGTACAGTAGTTACAGTTATTGCAATGGGCAACACAATTTCAAACACAATGCAACATTGAGCTGAATGTGAATTTCTAGTTAAATGCAATTAGTTACTTTATGGATTACTTTTCTAACCACAGGACTGGATCCTAGATTTAGTCCTGGGACATCTCCTGTAAACAGTTGAGTAAAAGCGTTTTGGTTACAGTAGTGATTTTTAAGGAATATTATTGTATTTTAAAAGTTGACACTTAGAAACTTTTTCACATAGAATCACCAATGTTATCCTATGGGAGGAAATTCACTTAGCAGGTAAGTAGTGTTATCGTTACTTTTTCTTACTCAGTGTTGGATCCTGGATCCAGCACCGGTGCATCTCCTGTAAACAGTTGAAAGAATGCGTTTAAGTCATACAGGCGATTTTTAAGGAATATTTGTAATTTGTGAAAATCGACACTTTGAAACTTTTCTGCTGAAAACCAGACAATGGATTCCTATGGAAGGAAATATAAGTTACTGGTAAGTACGGTTAGAATTACTTTTCAGGGTCAGTGCTGGGCTAAAAGATGCAGCACTGGGTTCTCTCCTGATAACAGGTGAGTAAATCGGAATTCGTAGTTCGGTTGATTTTAGAGGAATATTATAAAGTTCCAAAACTCCACACTTAGAAGAATTTCCAAGTGAAACCAGTCAATGTTAGCCTATGGAAGGAAATTCAAGTTGCTGGTAAGTACGGTTAAAATTACTTTTCAGGATCAGTACTGGGCTGAAAGATGCAGCACTGAGGTCTCTCCTGATAACAGGTGAGTAAATCGGAATCCGTATTTCGGCTGATTTTAGAGGAATATTATAAAGTTCCAAAACTGCACACACAAAGAATTTCCAAGTGAAACCAGTCAATGTTAGCCTATGGAAGGAAATTCAAGTTACTGGTAAGTACGGTTAGAATTACTTTTCAGGATCAGTACTGGGCTGAAAGATGCAGCACTGAGGTCTCTCCTGATAACAGGTGAGTAAATCGGAATTCGTAGTTCGGCTGATTTTAGAGGAATATTTGTATGTTTCAAAAATCGACACTTAGAAGAATTTCCAAGTGAAACCAGTCAATGATATCCTATGGAAGGAAATTCAAGTTACTGGTAAGTACGGTTAAAATTACTTTTCAGGATCAGTACTGGGCTGAAAGATGCAGCACTGAGGTCTCTCCTGATAACAGGTGAGTAAATCGGAATTCGTAGTTCGGCTGATTTTAGAGGAATATTTGCACAATGGTGAAGGGAGGGGGCGGGCCTGAGGTGACATCTGTGCAAACGCGCCCCGTGGCGCGTTTTAAGTTGGGGTATTAAGTCCCCTTGAATCATGAGGGTCCCTGGGGGCCAACAAGCCCACCAGGAACCTCCAGTATGCGCCAGGGGGCTGCGTTGCAGAGACTGTGCAGAGGCCACACCCCTTTTTACACCTCTCTGCAACGCAGCTCTGTGGCGCTTTCTGGACGTACCAGTTGGGCTAGTTGGCCCCCAGGGACCCTCCGGATTGAAGGGGATTTAATTCCCCATCTTAAAACATGCCTCGGGGCCTGTTTGCACACATGTCACCTGAAGCCCCGCCCCCTCCCTTCACCACTGTGCAAACGCGCCCCGTGGCGCGTTTTAAGTTGGGGGATTAAGTCCCCTTGAATCCTGAGGGTCCCTGGAGTCCAACTAGCCCACCATGTACTTCCAAAAGCGCCACAGAGCTGCGTTGCAGAGAGGTGTAAAAGGGGCGTGGCCTCTGTACACCTCTCTGCAACGCAGCCCCTGGCGCATACTGGAGGTTCCTGGTGGGCTAGTTTGCCCTCAGGGACCCCCAGTATTCAAGGGGAATTACTTCCCTTCTTAAAACGCGCCAGGGGGCGCGCTTGCAGAGTACTGCTGGGAGGGGCGGGGCCTCGGCACGATGCCGGTCGTTTTTTTTTTTTAATGGGAGGGGGCTGCGTGGCCCCCTTCCGTTGGCCACTTTGGCCCCGGGGACCCCATCCCCGGGGCCTGAGCATTTTTTTTATTTTTATAAAACAACAAAAACGGGAAGGGGGCCGCGTGGCCCCCCTTTCCTGGGCCTGTATTGGCCCCGGGGACCCCATCCCCCGGGGCATGCCCTTGATTTTTATTTTTTAAATTTGGAGGGGGCTGCGTGGCCCCCCTCCTCAGGCCATTTAAGGCCCCGGGGACCCCATCCCCGGGCCGGCCTTGCCTTTTTTTTTTTAATTTGGGGAGGGGGCTGCGTGGCCCCCTCCCTGGCCACTTATGGCCCCGGGGACCCCATCCCCGGGGCCTGGCCTCTGGTTGGGGACTGTGGGGGGGTCCCCAATCCCCCCACAGTCCCAGCCGGCTCCCCGCGTCCTGCTGCTCCCCATGTGGAAAAGCAATTGGGTTTGCATTTTGAAAGAGAGAGCAGGTTTCCTGCTCTCTCTTTCAAAATGCAAACCAAGTTTGCTATGACAGGACGGGAGCTGCGAGGCTCCCGTCCTGTCATAGCAAACTACAGTGTCCTACTAAATCATCCATTCAGACACTTATACACCCACTCATTCTTCAATACGCCTTTCCCTATATATATTAAACATATTTAAACTTTACAGAAACACACAGTCACTGGATGATGTCATCAGTGATGTCATTTGAGATGTCATCAGTGATGTCATCAGTGATGTCACTGACCATGTCATGAGTGATGTAATATGTGACGTCATCAGCAGTGCATTACGGGGCGCGAGTTATAGTTAGCTGAACTAACTATAACGGGGGAATTTCTTTGGTTTTGTACGAGTGAAATGTCCAACTAACTATAACTGTCCCTAAAACCTATGGTTTTTTCAGTGAATTTCTAAGGTTTTTTAAATGCTAATTTCTAACTATAACGTGCCTGAAACCTATGGTTTTTTCAGTGAATTTCAAAGGTTTTTAAATGCTAATTTCTAACTATAAGGTGTCTGAAACCTATGGTTTTTTCAGTGAATTTCAAAGGTTTTTTAAATGCTAATTTCTATCTATAACGTGCCTGAAACCTATGGTTTTTAAGTGAATTTCAAAGGTTTTTTAAATGCTAGTTTCTAACTATGCCTACAGAGGTAGGACATGTGAAGAAAGAAGAAAAAACGCACAGAAAGAAGCAAAAGAAATGCAGAAAGAAGCAACAGAAGTCCACAAAGACGAAGAAAAGAGCAGGAAGAAGCAAGACATGTGCAGAAAGAACCAACAGAGGAGCAGAAAGAGGCCTTGTTGCAAAATCATCCTGTGCCCACAACTTTTTCAGACGGGTACTGGTGGTAACTGACTCGGACTAACCAGGCCTAGAGCCAGTGCTATGCTAAAAGACACTTAGAATACAGTGAAAACACCTACATACACTAGGGAACACTATGCATTGGGGTACCCCTGTGATTAGCATGACCTCCTCTGTAAGGCCCTAGTACATAATAGGGCAGGGGATTAAAACTTCCTCTTAAAACGCGCCCGGGGCGCGTTTGCACATTGGTGAAGGGAGGGGGGGGGCCTGAGGTGACATGTGTGCAAACAAGCCCTGTGGCCATTTTAAGTTTGGAGATTAAGTCCCCTTGAATCCTGAGGGTCCCTGGGGTCCAACTAGCCCACTAGGTACCTCCAGTAAGCGCCACAGAGCTGCGTTGCACAGAGGTGTAAAAAGGGGCGTGGCCTGGACCACCTCTCTGCAACGCAGCCCTGTGAGCGCGCACTGGAGGTACCTGGTGGGCTAGTTGGCCCCCAGGGTCCCTCAGGATTCAAGGGAATTAATTCCCCAACTTAAAACGCGCCACAGGGCGTGTTTGCACACATGTCACCTGAGGCCCCGCCCTCCCTTCACCACTGTGCAAACGTGCCCTGTGGCGCATTTTAAGTTGGGGTATTAGGTCACCTTGAATCCTGAAGGTCCCTGGGGCCCAACTAGCCCACCAGGTACTTCCAGTAAGCGCAACAGGCCTGCGTTGCAGAGAGGTGGTCCGAGGCCACGCCCCTTTTTACACCTCTCTGCAACGCAGCTCTGTGGCGCTTACTGGAGGTACCTGGTGGGCTAGTTGGACCCCAGGGACCCTCAGGATTCAAGGGGACTTAATACCCCAACTTAAAACATGCCACAGGGCATGTTTGCACACATGTCACCTCAGGCCCCGCCCCCTCCCTTCAACACTGTGCAAACGCGCCCCGTGGCGCGTTTTAAGTTGGGGGATTAACTCCCTTGAATCCTGAGGGTCCCTGGGGTGCAACTAGCCCACCAGCTACCTCCATTAAGCGCCACAGAGCTGCGTTGCAGAGAGGTGTAAAAGGGACGTGGCCTCAGAACACCTCTCTGCAATGCAGCCCCTGGCGCATACTGGAGGTTCCTGGTGGGCTAGTTGGCCCCAGGGACCCCCAGTATTCAAGGGGAATTCGTTCCCCATCTGCAAACGCGCCAGGGGGTGCGTTTTGCAGAGTGCTGCAAGGAGGGGGTGTGGCCTCCGGCGCGATGCCGGTCTTCTATTTTTTATTTTTTTTAAGAAGGGGGGCTGTGTGGCCCCCCTTCTTTTTCTAATTTATTGGCCCTGGGGACCCGATCCCCCAGGGCCTGCCCCCTAATTTTTTATTTTTTTTTTAAATACAATTTGGAAGGGGGCCGCGTGGCTTCCCTCCTGAGGCCTTAATCGGCCCCGGGGACCCCATCCCCCGGGGCATGGCCTTTTTTTTTTTTTTAAATCTTTTAGAGGGGGGCTGCATTGCCCCCCTCCTCAGGCCACTTATGGCCCCAGGGACCCCATCCCCCTGGGCCGGCCTTTGTTTTTTTAATTATTATTTTTTTTGTCTTTACATTTTGGGGAAGGGGGCCGCGTGGCCCCCCTCCCGGGCCACTTGTAGCCCTGGGGACCCCATCCCCCAGGGCTGGCCCTCTCCGTTGGGGACCGTGGGGGGGTCCCCAATCCCCCCACGGTCCCGCCGGCTCCCCGCGTCCCTCGGGAGCCGGCATTGCTTTTCCACAAGGGGAGCTGCTAAGATGCAGCTCCCCGTGTGGAAAAGCAATCGTCTTTGGTTTTTGGAAGAGAGAGCAGGTTTCCTGCTCTCTCTTCCAAAAACCAAAGCAGTTTGCTATGGCAGGGCGGGAGTCGCGAGGCTCCCGCCCTGCCATAGCAAACTACAGTGTCCCGGGGTGGGCACCCGGGACACTGCAGGAGCCGGCCCTGGGGGGTGGCGGTCCCCAGGGCCATCAAGGGCTCCAGGAGGGGGGCCGCGTGGCCCCCCTCCCAACATTTTCAAAGCCCCGGGGGGTGGTGGTCCCTGGGGATTGGGGGTCCATAACGGACCCCCCAATTTCACTATTTAGTGCCCCGGGGAGATGGTGGTCCCCGGGGCATGTGGGGGGGGCTCAAGCCCCCCCACACAGGTTTCTATATAAAAAAAAAAGCCCGGGGTGGCGGTCCCCGGGGCAGCGGGGGGCTGTGTGCCCCGCTACACCATTATTTATTTAAAGCCCCAGGGGGTGGCGGTCCCCGGGGCTGGGGGGCCCCTTTGGGCCCCCCATCCCAATACTACAATTGCCCCCGGGATTTGGCCCACCCGGGGGCTGAATATTAATGAAGCGCGAGAGTCCGCGCTTCATTTTTTTTTTCCCACGGCTGGATCTGCGCACCCTGCGCGAGTTTTGCCGATTTAAAAAAAACATTTTGGGCCCTGGGGGTCCTTGTGGGATCCCCTAAGCAGGCCTAGGGGGTCAGGGTGTTTCTACCCTACCCCCTTTTTGCATTTTGCACACTTGTTTCTCTGATTTCTTGTGCCTCGGTTCTACCGAGGCACAAGATGGCTGCCAACACTTCCTGGTTTGGAGTGTTGATAGCCAATTAGCATACAGCTCGTGACCGGGAGGGTGCGCGGATCCTCCGCGGCCATAGATATATATGTGTTTTTACTTTTGATTTTCTCAGCAACTACTGAACGGATTTACACCATTTAACAAAAAGGGTTCTTTCTGAACCAAGAACTACCTCTTTGCCAAATTTGGTGTAATTCCGTTCAGCAGTTCAGGCTGTAGCCGTGTCTAAAGTTTCCTATGGAAAATTGCATGGGGAAAACACGTTTTGGGACCCCCTTTTTTCTCAGCCCCCGCTTGCCGAATCACCCCGAAACTTTCAGGATAGGTGCGGTTCGGAGTGCCCCACGAGTTTTGAAAATTTTGCGAAGATTCGTCAACCGGCGCCAAAGTTATTCAAAATAGAATGTTGTGAATTTCCTATGGAAAATAGGTCCTAACTATAACTATCTACTGGCGACCGCCATTAGATAATATATATATATATATATATATTCACTGAAAAAACCATAGGTTTTAGGGACAGTTATAGTTAGTTGGACATTGCACTCGTACAAAACCCGTGAAATTCCCCCGTTATAGTTAGTTCAGCTAACTATAACTCGCGCCCCGCAATGCACTGCTGATGACGTCACATATTACATCACTCATGACATGGTCAGTGACATCACTGATGACATCACTGATGACATCTCAAATGACATCACTGATGACATCATCCAGTGACTGTGTGTTTCTGTAAAGTTTAAATATTTTTTATATATATAGGGAAAGGCGTATTGAAGAATGAGTGGGTGTATAAGTGTCTGTATGGATGATTTAGTAGGTGCGTGACTAATTCTATAAGTGAGTGATTAAACGTATCTTACTGAATGCATGGGTTAGTGACTGAACTGGGTGAATGTCTGTATCTGTCTGTTGCTGTGTAAGTGGCTGCATGGGTTTGTGAATAGCTACATGAGTGTCTATAAGAGTTATTAATTTGTTGTCTGAGTATCTGTATGGGTGCCTGAGTGTTTGTGTGGATGGGGTGTGTGCGACTGTGCATAGATGTGTGAGTGGGTGATTCACTGGGTGGATGGTTTCAAGAGTGCATCTGTGATAGACTGTATGGGTGGGTAAGTGTGTGTAAGAGTGTGTTAGTGAGTGAATGTATGTCCCAGTGGTACATGTGTGAGTAACTACATATGTGAAAGGCAGTATATATGTGTGTTGGAGTATATAAATAGCTATAAGCGAGAGTGAGTGATTGTGATAGTGGCTGTATGGATGAGTGTGTGCTTGTATCAGTGATTGTATAAGAGCGTAACAATGTGCTAGTATTTGTATGATTAAGTGAGCTGGTGTGTGTATAACTGTATAGGTGAGTAAATGGCAGTGTGTTTAATTATTTGCATGACTGACTAGGTGTGTGAGTACCTCTATGGATGAGTGGCAGTGTTTGAGTGTCTATATAGGAGTAAGAGTGCATATGATAGTCCTGTATTGAGTGACCATAAGTATGAGTGACTGTACGGGTGAGTGAGTGAATGTGTGTGTGTAGACCTAAGAATCAGTGAGTGGGTATGTAGTTATTGGTGTTGGAGTGTCTATGGTTTTGCGAATGGCAGTCTGTAATTTAGATTGGGTGTATCAAAGGTTATATTAGGGTGTGAAGAGCTGCATCAGATTATCACGTGGATGATGTCATCAGTGATGTCATTTGAGATGTCATCAGTGATGTCATCAGTGATGTCACTGACCATGTCATGAGTGATGTAATATGTGACGTCATCAGCAGTGCATTGCGGGCGCGAGTTATAGTTAGCTGAACTAACTATAACGGGGGAATTTCATGGGGTTTTGTACGAGTGCAATGTCCAACTAACTATAACTGTCCCTAAAACCTATGGTTTTTTCAGTGAATTTCAAAGGTTTTTTAAATGCTAATTTGTAACTATAACGTCCCTAAAACCTATGGTTTTTTCAGTGAATTTCAAAGGTTTTTTAAATGCTAATTTGTAACTATAACATGTCTGAAACCTACGGTTTTTTCAGTGAATTTCAAAGGTTTTGTAAATGACAATTTTTAAATGTATTAATTGTTATATAAATTTTTTTCATACTGATTTCGAAATTTTTTAGAAAACATTTTTTTTTACATATTTTATTTTTTAAATTACATTGTAATTATATTATACATTACAAAAAATACTTTCTCAGAATGAATTACTTTAGTTTAAATACTTTGCACATAGGCAATAGACTTTTAAGTACAGTAGTTACAGTTGTTGCAATGGGCAACACATTTTCAAACACAATGCAACATTCAGCTCAATGTGAATTTCTAGTTAAATGCAATTAGTTACTTTATGGATTACTTTTTCTAACCACAGGACTGGATCCTAGATTCAGTCCTGGGACATCTCCTGTAAACAGTTGAGTAAAAGCGTTTTGGTTACAGTCGTGATTTTTAAGGAATATTATTGTACTTTAAAAGTTGACACTTAGAAACTTTTTCTCATAGAATGACCAATGTTATCCTATGGAAGGAAATTCACTTAGGAGGTAAAAACTGTTATCGTTACTTTTTGTTACTCAGTGTTGGATCCTGGATCCAGCACTGGTGCATCTCCTGTAAACAGTTGAAAGAATGCGTTTAAGTCATACAGGCGATTTTTAAGGAATATTTGTAGTTTGTGAAAATCGACACTTTGAAACTTTTCTGCTGAAAACCAGACAAAGGATTCCTATGGAAGAAAATATAAGTTACTGGTAAGTACGGTTAAAATTACTTTTCTGGGTCAGTGCTGGGCTAAAAGATGCAGCACTGGGTTCTCTCCTGATAACAGGTGAGTAAATTGGAATTCGTACTTTGGTTGATTTTAGAGGAATATTATAAAGTTCCAAAACTCCACACTTAGAAGAATTTCCAAGTGAAACCAGTCAATGTTAGCCTATGAAGGAAATTCAAGTTACCGGTAAGTACGGTTAAAATTAATTTTGAGGATCAGTACTGGGCTGAAAGATGCAGCACTGAGGTCTCTCCTGATAACAGGTGAGTAAATCAGAATTCGGATTTCGGCTGATTTTAGAGGAATATTTTAAAGTTCCAAAATCAACACTTAGAAACTTTTTCAGCAAAAAGCAGGCAATGATATCCTATGGAAGGAAATTCAAGTTACCGGTAAGTACGGTTAAAATTACTTTTGAGGATCAGTACTGGGCTGAAACATGCAGCACTGAGGTCTCTCCTGATAACAGGTGAGTAAATCGGAATTCGTATTTCGGCTGATTTTAGAGGAATATTTTAAAGTTCCAAAACTCCACACTTAGAAGAATTTCCAAGTGAAACCAGTCAATGTTAGCCTATGAAGGAAATTCAAGTTACCGGTAAGTACGGTTAAAATTACTTTTCAGGATCAGTACTGGGCTGAAAGATGCAGCACTGAGGTCTCTCCTGATAACAGGTGAGTAAATCGGAATTCGTATTTCGGCTGATTTTAGAGGAATATTTTAAAGTTCCAAAACTCCACACTTAGAAGAATTTCCAAGTGAAACCAGTCAATGTTAGCCTATGAAGGAAATTCAAGTTACCGGTAAGTACGGTTAAAATTACTTTTCAGGATCAGTACTGGGCTGAAAGATAAACACAAAAAAAAGAAGCTACTAACAGCACACCATTGAAACATATGTATTATCCAGAAATAGTACTGGTCCAAAATCGAGTCAGCTGATAATGGAATTGCTCATGTATAATGTGGACGATACGGGAATATCCAATATAAGCAAATCAATCCAGTGAGATCGTCAGTCGAGATTTCATATTCTTTATTATTGTCCAATGGTTAAAAATTTCCCAGCACACGATAGCCGACACGTGTTTCGTCTTAACTAAGACTTTTTCAAGGCAAATTTGGGAATCTTGAAAATCTGGAGTCAGAGGACGGGTGCGTCCTTCCAACACATCCCCTGTAAGAAGTAGGTATCCAAGTGGAGATGTCACAACAAATACTGGGGGAGACACAAGAATACGTATCTCTACCACACTTGAAATCCGTTTATATAAGGGATCCCAAGAAAACAAAGCTATGAAAGCACTGATGTATCCGTGGGGTGAGCTCCAACAAGTCAAGTAGAAACGTCGAAGACCATATGGTATTGGTGCTCACTGCAAAAACGTGGCAAACGCTAATAGAGTATAGCTGGAGTCCAAAGTATCTCCATAGATCCTGAATACCATGGGGTACAACCTTGGTAAGTGACCCCTTCAAGGGCGAGAAACCCGTCCAAACACACACGTGTAAGTGGTCGCGGGAATATTTGTATGTTTCAAAAATCAACACAGAAACTTTTTCAGCAAAAGCAGGCAATGATATCCTATGGAAGGAAATTCAAGTTACTGGTAAGTACGGTTAAAATTACTTTTGAGGATCAGTACTGGGCTGAAAGATGCAGCACTGAGGTCTCTCCTGATAACAGGTGAGTAAATCGGAATTCGTATTTCGGCTGATTTTAGAGGAATATTTTAAAGTTCCAAAACTCCACACTTAGAAGAATTTCCAAGTGAAATCAGTCAATGTTAGCCTATGGAAGGAAATTCAAGTTACTGGTAAGTACGGTTAAAATTACTTTTCAGGACCAGTACTGGGCTGAAAGATACAGCACTGAGGTCTCTCCTGATAACAGGTGAGTAAATCGGAATTCGTATTTCGGCTGATTTTAGAGGAATATTTGTATGTTTCAAAAATCAACACTTAGAAACTTTTTCAGCAAAAAGCAGGCAATGATATCCTATGGAAGGAAATTCAAGTTACTGGTAAGTACGGCTAAAATTACTTTTGAGGATCAGTACTGGGCTGAAAGATGCAGCACTGAGGTCTCTCCTGATAACAGGTGAGTAAATCGGAATTCGTATTTCGGCTGATTTTAGAGGAATATTTTAAAGTTCCAAAACTCCACACTTAGAAGAATTTCCAAGTGAAACCAGTCAATGTTAGCCTATGGAAGGAAATTCAAGTTACTGGTAAGTACGGTTAAAATTACTTTTCAGGACCAGTACTGGGCTGAAAGATACAGCACTGAGGTCTCTCCTGATAACAGGTGAGTAAATCGGAATTCGTATTTCGGCTGATTTTAGAGGAATATTTGTATGTTTCAAAAATCAACACTTAGAAACTTTTTCAGCAAAAAGCAGGCAATGATATCCTATGGAAGGAAATTCAAGTTACTGGTAAGTACGGTTAAAATTACTTTTGAGGATCAGTACTGGGCTGAAAGATGCAGCACTGAGGTCTCTCCTGATAACAGGTGAGTAAATCGGAATTCGTATTTCGGCTGATTTTAGAGGAATATTTTAAAGTTCCAAAACTCCACACTTAGAAGAATTTCCAAGTGAAACCAGTCAATGTTAGCCTATGAAGGAAATTCAAGTTACCGGTAAGTACGGTTAAAATTACTTTTCAGGACCAGTACTGGGCTGAAAGATGCATCACTGAGGTCTCTCCTGATAACAGGTGAGTAAATCGGAATTCGTATTTCGGCTGATTTTACAGGAATATTTTAAAGTTCCAAAACTCCACACTTAGAAGAATTTCCAATTGAAACCAGTCAATGTTAGCCTATGGAAGGAAATTCAAGTTACTGGTAAGTACGGTTAAAATTACTTTTCAGGACCAGTACTGGGCTGAAAGATACAGCACTGAGGTCTCTCCTTATAACAGGTGAGTAAATCGGAATTCGTATTTCGGCTGATTTTAGAGGAATATTTGCACAATGGTGAAGGGAGGGGCGGGGCCTGAGGTGACATCTGTGCAAACGCGCCCGTGGCGCGTTTTAAGTTGGGGGATTAAGTCCCTTGAATCCTGAGGGTCCCTAGGGGCCAACTAGCCCACCAGGAACCTCCAATATGCGCTAGGGGCTGCGTTGCAGAGACGTGTAGAGAGGCCACACCCCTTTACACCTCTCTGCAACGCAGCTCTGTGGCGCTTTCTGGATGTACATGTTGGGCTAGTTGGCCCTCAGGGACCCTCAGGATTGAAGGGGATTTAATTCCCCATCTTAAAACGCGCCACGGGGCCTGTTTGCACACATGTCACCTGAAGCCCCGCCCCTCCCTTCACCACTGTGCAAACGCGCCCCGTGGCGCGTTTTAAGTTGGGGGATTAAGTCCCCTTGAATCCTGAGGGTCCCCGGAGTCCAACTAGCCCACCATATACTCCAAAAGCGCCACAGAGCTGCGTTGCAGAGAGGTGTAAAAAGGGGTGTGGCCTCTCTACACGTCTCTGCAAGGCAGCTCCCTGGCGCATACTGGAGGTTCCTGGTGGGCTAGTTGGCCCCCAGGGACCCCCAGTATTCAAGGGGAATTTGTTCCCCTCTGCAAACGCGCCAGGGGCGCGTTTGCAGAGTGGTGAAGGAAGGGGCGGGGCCTGCGGGCCCGATCGTTTTTATTTTTATTTTATTTTTTTGTCCCCTGAAGGAGGGCTGTGTGGCCCCCTTCCTTTTTCTCTTTTTGGGCCCTGGGGACCCCATCCCCCAGGGCCTTACCCCTTTTTAAATTTCCCAAAAAAAAAAACGGGAAGGGGGCCGCGTGGCCCCCTTCCCTGGGCCTGTATTGGCCCCGGGACCCCATCCCCCAGGGCATGGCCTCTATATTTATTATTTTGAGGGGGGCAGCGTGGCCCCCCTCCTCTGGCCATTTTAAGGCCCCGGGGACCCCATCCCCCGGAGCCGGCCTTTCCATTTTTAAAAAATAAAAATAAATTCTCTTTTTGGGGAGGGGGCCGCGTGGCCCCCTCCCGGGCCACTACTTGCCCGGGGACCCCATCCCCCGGGGCTGGCCCTCTCCGTTGGGGACTGTGGGGGTCCCCAATCCCCCCACAGTCCCGCCGGCTCCCCACGTCCCTTGGGAGCCGGCATTGCTAGTTCCACATGGGGAGCAGCTGACATGCTGCTCCCCATGTGGAAAAGCATCACTTTGGATATTGGAAGAGAGAGCAGGTTTCCTGCTCTCTCTTCCAATATCAAAGCAGTTTGCTAGTGGCAGGACGGGAGCCGCGAGGCTCCCGTCCTGCCATAGCAAACTACAGTGTAGGCACCCCGGGACACTGCAGGAGCCGGCCCTGGGGGGTGGTGGTCCCCAGGGCCATCAAGGGCTTCCAGGAGGGGGCCGCGCGGCCCCTCCCATTCAGTACACAGCCCCGGGAGGTGGTGGTCCCCGGGGCTCTGGGGGTCCGTAACAGACCCCATATTAAAATGTTTAGTGCCCCGGGGAGGTGGCGGTCTCGGGGCGTGTGGGGGCTGGAGCCCCCCACACAGGTTTAATAATGTATAAAAAAAGCCCCGGGGAGGTGGTGGTCCCCGGGGCTTGGGGGGCCCTTTGAGGCCCCCCACACATTAAATTATCCCCCCCCCCACCATGCCCCCGGGACTTGGTCCCCGGGGCTCTGGGGGTCCGTAACGGACCCCCATATTAAAATGTTTAGTGCCCCGGGGAGGTGGCGGTCCTTGGGGCGTGTGGGGGGCTGGAGCCCCCACACAGGTTTAATAATGTATAAAAAAAGCCCCGGGAGGTGGTGGTCCTCGGGGCTGCAAGAGGGCTCAGAGCCCTCCCGCACCATTTTTCAAAAAAGCCTCGGGGGTGGCGGCCCTTTGAGGCCCCCACACATTAAATTATCCCCCCCCACCATGCCCCCGGGACTTGGGCCACCCGGGGGCCAATCAACATCGAGCGCGGAGACCGCGCTTCGATTTCCCGGCAGGATTCGCGCACCCTGAGCGCATCCTGCCGACTTTAAAAAAATTTAATTTTTTTTTGCCCAGGGGTCCTTGTGGGACCCCCTGAGCAAACCTAGGGGGTCAGGGTGTTTCTACCCTGCCCCCTTTGTGCGCTTTGCGCACTTGTTTCTGTCCCTCGGTTCTACCGAGGACAAAATGGCTGCCAACATTTCCTGAATCGGAATGTTGACAGCCAGCTGACAGCCAATTAACATGCAGCTCGTGATCGGGACGGTGCGCGCAGGGTGCGCTGAGGGTACGCGGACCCTACTCGGCCATAGATATCACTAACTTTTTACTTTTCATTTTCTCAGCAACTACTGAACGGATTTACACCATTTAACAAAAGGGTTCTTTCTGAACCAAGAACTACCTCTTTGCCAAATTTGGTGTAATTCCGTTCAGCAGTTCGGGCTGTAGCCGTGTCTAAAGTTTCCTATGGAAAAGTGCATGGGGAAAACACGTTTTGGGACCCCTTTTTTCTCGGCCCCCGCTTGACGAATCCCCCGAGACTTTCAGGGTAGGAGCGGACCGGAGCGGGCCACAAAGTTTGAAAATTTCGCGAAGATACGTCAACCGGCAAGAGAGTTATTTCAAATAGAATGTCGCGGATTTCCTATGGATAATAGGTTGTAACTATAACTATCTACTGGCGACCGCCAGTAGATAATATATATATATATGTATATATATATATATATATGTATATATCTATATATATATATGTATATATATATATATATATATATGTATATATATGTATATATATATATATATATATATATATATATATATATATATATATATATATATATATATATATATATATATATATAATACAAAAGAGTTGCCTCTAGGTGGGATGCACTCCCAGGTGGAAATTACGCCAAAGCAAGGGCACATGCCATGAACAAAGTCCTTTTCTGATTTACAAGCCAGACGCGTTTCGGGCCAACGCCTCTTCAGTGCAGACCATGTGACGTGCCGGCATGCGGCAACCACCAGTAAATCCCCATAGTAATAACGCTCAGGTGAACCACCTGAAGTAATGCTTCCTGGGACTGGTGGTTCAGTAAAACCCAAGTGGGTCGCCGCCGGCACTCACATTCAAAAATGTCTCCAAAAGGATTGCCGATGTTCGCGCCGGCACCCCTGCATATAACAGGCACCTCCTGTTCCACAGTTAGCTGCCCCAATAAAGCAGCCACGGACCCGCAAGTGTTTCGCGGTGGTGCAATTCCACGACCAGGCAGGCCGCTGTACAAAATACAAAAAGAGTTGCCTCTAGGTGGGATGCACTCCCAGGTGGAAATTACGCCAAAGCAAGGGCACACGCCATGAACAAAGTCATTTTCTAGTTTACCTGCCAGACGCGTTTCGGGCCAACGCCCTCTTCAGTGGGAGACCATGTGACGTGCCGGCATGCGGCAACCACCAGTAAATCCCCATAATAATAACGCTCAGGTGAACCACCTGAAGGAATGCTTCCTGGGACTGGTGGTTCAGTAAAACCCAAGTGGGTCGCCGCCGGCACTCACATTAAAAAATGTCTCCAAAAGGATTGCCGCTGTTCGCGCCGGCACCCCTGCAAATAACAGGCACCTCCTGTTCCATAGTTAGCTGCCCCAATAAAGCAGCCGCGGACCCGCAAGTGTTTCGCGGTGGTGCAATCCCGCGACTAGGCAGGCCGTTGTACAAAATACAAAAAGAGTTGCCTCTAGGTGGGATGCACTCCCAGGTGGAAATTACGCCAAAGCAAGGGCACACGCCATGAACAAAGTCCTTTTCTGGTTTACCTGCCAGACGCGTTTCAGGCCAACGCCCTCTTCAGTGGCAGACCATGTGACGTGCCGGCATGCGGCAACCACCAGTAAATCCCCATAATAATAACGCTCAGGTGAACCACCTGAAGCAATGCTTCCTGGGACTGGTGGTTCAGTAAAACCCAAGTGGGTCGCCGCCGGCACTCACATTCAAAAATGTCTCCAAAAGGATGACCGATGTTCGCGCCGGCACCCCTGCATATAACAGGCACCGCCTGTTCCACAGTTAACTGCCCCAATAAAGCAGCCGCGGACCCGCAAGTGTTTCGCGGTGGTGCAATCCCGCGCCCAGGCAGGCCGCTGTACAAAATACAAAAAGAGTTGCCTCTAGGTGGGATGCACTTCCAGGTGGAAATTACACCAAAGCAAGGGCACACGCCATGAACAAAGTCCTTTTCTGGTTTACCTGCCAGACGCGTTTCGGGCCAACGCCCTCTTCAGTGGCAGACCATGTGACGTACCGGCATGCGGCAACCACCAGTAAATCCCCATAATAATAACGCTCAGGTGAACCACCTGAAGCAATGCTTCCTGGGACTGGTGGTTCAGTAAAACCCAAGGGGTCGCCGCCGGCACTCACATTCAAAAATGTCTCCAAAACGATTGCCGATGTTCGCGCCGGCACCCCTGCATATAACAGGCACCTCCTGTTCCACAGTTAGCTGCCCCAATAAAGCAGCCGTGGACCCGCAAGTGGTTCGCGGTGGTGCAATCCCGCGACCAGGCAGGCCGCTGTACAAAATACAAAAAGAGTTGCCTCTAGGTGGGATGCACTCCCAGGTGGAAATTACGCCAAAGCAGGGCACACGCCATGAACAAAGTCCTTTTCTGGTTTACCTGCCAGACGCGTTTCGGGCCAACGCCCTCTTCTGTGGCAGACCATGTGACGTGCCGGCATGCGGCAACCACCAGTAAATCCCCATAATAATAACGCTCAGGTGAACCACCTGAAGCAATGCTTCCTGGGACTGGTGGTTCAGTAAAACCCAAGTGGGTCGCCGCCGGCACTCACATTCAAAAATGTCTCCAAAAGGATTGCCAATGTTCGCGCCGGCACCCCTGCATATAACAGACACCTCCTGTTCCACAGTTAGCTGCCCCAATAAAGCAGCCGCGGACCCGCAAGTGTTTCGCGGTGGTGCAATCCCGCGACCAGGCAGGCCTTTTCTGGTTTACCCACTTGGGTTTTGCTGAACCACCAGTCCCAGGAAGCATTGCAAGTAGAAATACTGGTCCAGTCCAGTAGGTCCCTTCCTTTCCTCCTGTATAAAGATGGAAAAACAAGTTAGATAAAGTTTTAGCTAAACTTTTTTAGATAAAACATTGACAGAAAGATACAGGCTGCAACATCATATACGCGTTAACAGTGCAACAACAAACACTACGCAGTACAAGGGACAGAGGGACAAAACTAGTCCTCATGTAGGTGTATCGCAATTTCTTCATCAATATTGTGACCCCCAGGGTATTGTGTTTCCAGGTCTATAATGTACCTTGATTTGCGCTTCCTGAGTTTAGTAGTCACCTGTTCAATAATAAAATACTGCAATTTGGAGCTCTCCGAGTAATGGTGTGACTCAAAATGCCTTTCTATTGGATATTTTATTTATTTTATTTATTTATTTTGAGAGTTTTATATAGCGCTGGCTAGACCAGGAGGTATCAGAGCGCTTTACATTGGGTTACACAATGTTACAGGACACGATAGTGTTGGTCCTTGTTGGTGATGGCCCTCATATGCTCAAGGACCCTCTTTTTGGCCATAAGTGTAGTGCTCCCAACATAGCGCAAATTACACGGGCACTCCAAGACATATACAACAAAGGAGGAGCTGCATGTGAGGAACTGTTTAATGTGTGTGGTGGCATTGGTACTCGTGTTGAGAAACTCTTTTCTTCTCATGCGGCTGCTGCGGCACGCCTTGCAGTGGCCGCATGGGAAAAAACCTTGCATATATATATATATATATATATACAGCGCCTGGATGGTACGAGCAGTTTTCATCACAGATAACCGGATTGCTGCCTGGGACCCACTGTGGGTTAAACAAGTGTAATTACTGTGATTATTTGCGAGACTCACGAGAGGAACAATAAATAAAGACTGACGTATACTACAAAGTCCAGAATACATTGCAAACTTACCTACTATAGGAATGCTACTACAGACCAATCAATGATGGGATGTCAATTTAAAAGCAATACGTCAGCATTCCCGCAAATTTTCCAGCACTGCCTTTGAGAAAGAAGCTGAAATGCTTCGAAACGCGTCAGGCAACAGAAACCCTCAGACGCTTTGCCGGTTATGAAAATTAAAAGGTTTGGAAACCAACTTCTTGTAGAGTGCATCCTTGTTGCAGAGCATTTGGATAAAGAAATAAACACGGCGGCTTCGGCCATGAAGGTTGCACCACCCTGACACGAAGGGGCCGGGGGAGCTGGTAACATTCCAGCGCCTGGATGGTACAAGCAGTTTTCATCACAGATAACCGGATTGCTGCCTGGGACCCACTGTGGGTTAAACAAGTGTAATTACTATGATTATTTGCGAGACTCACGAGAGGAACAATAAATAAAGACTGACGTATACTACAAAGTCCAGAATACATTGCAAACTTACCTACTATAGGAATGCTACTACAGACCAATCAATGATGGGATGTCAATTTAAAAGCAATACGTCAGCATTCCCGCAAATTTTCCAGCACTGCCTTCGAGAAAGAAGCTGAAATGCTTCGAAACGCATCAGGCAACAGAAAACCTCAGACGCTTTGCCGGTTATGAAAATTAAAAGGTTTGGAAACCAACTTCTTGTAGAGTGCATCCTTGTTGCAGAGCATTTGGATAAAGATATATATATATATACATATATATATATAAAAATATATGACATAAAATCTATTTAAAACAACATTCTATTATAAATTAAAACATTAAACTATTTAAAAATCTTTAAACTTAAATTTACCACTCCAGTCAGGGCAACAGTAGGGAAAGTGTTGGATAGCGGATCGGTAAAAAATACTATTCCCACTCCAGTGAGTGTAACAGTAGGGAAAGTGTTGGATAGCGGACGGGTAAAAATTACTATTCCCACTCCAATGAGTGCAACAGTAGGGAAAGTGTTGGATAGCGGACGGGTAAACATTACTATTCCCACTCCAATGAGTGCAACAGTAGGGAAAGTTTTAGATAGCGGAGGGGTAAAAATTACTATTCCCTCTCCAATCAGTGCAACAGTAAGGAAAGTGTTGGATAGCAGAGGGGTAAAAATTACTATTCCCACTCCAGTTAGTGCAACAATAGGGAAAGTGTTGAACAGCGGAGGGGTAAAAATTACTATTCCCACTCCAGTGAGTGTAACAGTAGGGAAAGTGTTGGATAGCGGACGGGTAAAAAATTACTATTCCCACTCCAATGAGTGCAACAGTAGGTAAAGTGTTGGATAGCGGACGGGTAAAAATTACTATTCCCACTCCAGTCAGTGCAACAGTAGGGAAATTGTTGGATTGCGGAAGGATAAAATTTACTATTCCCACTCCAATGAATGCAACAGTAGGGAAAGTGTTGGATAGCGGAGGCGTAAAAATTACTATTCCCACTCCAGTGAGTGCAACAGTAGGGAAAGTGTTGGATAGAGGTGGGATAAAATGTACTATTCCCACTCCAATCAGTGCAACAGTAGGGAAAGTGTTAGATTGCGGAGGAGTAACAATTAATATTCTCACTGCAGTCAGTTCAAAATTAAAAACAAACAAAATATTAACAACAAAAATATTTAAAAAACAAAATAAAGAAAGAAATATATAAATATGTTAAAAATTAAAATACAAATATATTTATTACACATTTTAAAAAACATATAATGTTAAATGCAAATACCTACAAAAATTATATTAAATAAAATAAAAATAATTTTCAAACAAATAAATATTTTTAATTAGAAATTATTTAGAAACAAAAACATCAATTATTACATAAATATACTTTTTTGTCATTTCCTACCCTATAACACCACACAATTCACAACCCACATCTAAATTCTTTTTTTTACTTACATAATTAACATAATTAATTACCAATTAAAGAAATATTATTAATTAAAAAACAAATTAAAACTCATAAAAATGAATAAACTTCCCTCACTTTACCCCTATGATCCTCACAAACCACAGCTAAAATTAAACTGTAAAAAAATTAATTACACATTTAAAACTTATTTTCAATTAAAAAACTTAGGGGCCCATTACGATGGCGGGCGGAAGCACAACCGCCGTGCTGGCGGATGCAAAAACCACCAGTTACCGCCGGCACGCAGCAGTCCACACGCCCGCCCAATTACGATGCGAAAAGCAGGCCAAACACCGCCGGCAAGCCAGCAACACCGTCCGCCATCAAAGTGCGCCCGCACACGTAGCGGCGCAGCACAACTGACACACACCGTCCGACGAAACACGTCCCGCCCGGCGCATAAATTACGATGCCGCAAACAAACGGCTCCCACGGCAAAGAGACACCGCACGTGAAAGAGAGGCGGAAACACGGACGCAGAGCACGGACAACGAAGAAGCGGCACCCGGGCATGAATCCAGCACTGCAGGCCCTTCCCATGCTTCTGCTGATGCACCACCAAGGACGCAACGTACCGCGGAGACGCAGGTAGGCACACACACAACAAGTGCACGCAAACAGCGCACACAGTGCAAGGGCGGAAAAAGTGGACAACCCCCACCAGCGCGTGTACACTACACATCCACCATTGCATCCACATATGACACACAGGCCAAATCGTAACATCGCAGAACACATGTGTACACACCACCTGGGACTAGGAACCAACCACCCCGTCACGGCCCCAAAGCGCCGATGACGCCGCCACACATGCGCACAACGCAGAGGCCAACCGCAGCGCCATGCATGCGTCGCACACAGACACAGGGACACAACCAAGCAGCACACACATCAGCCCCACCCCGAACGCACATGACACGTGACAGGCCGGCCACAGACATGTCCCCAACGCCCAATTCACGGACAACACCCAACGCCACACAAACGACGCACACATGTCAGTGAAGACACGCAACTGCAGGACACACCCCAGTGTAACAAACATGGCGTAGCACACAGCGGCGGCAACACCAACTAGGAGAAGCAGGGCCTCTTCGGGAAGAGGAACGCCAGTACCACACTGAAAAACCCATACCACCCTGCACATATGAACAAGACACATGAAACGGAACACCAAAGAGCCCGGGGACCGACAACAGGTGGCCCAAGAATTACATCCACACACAAGGCCCAACGCAGAGCGGAAAGGCAGCCTGCCGCCCACACAAGGGAGAGCAGACAGCACTGAATGACCTTCCATTCCAACACCGAAACCACAGCCCTACGACAGAAGCCGGTGAATACAGCCATTGTCCAAGAATAGACCAACACAGGCATGCCGAGGAGACCGACCACAGGGCAGATAGCGCATATCACAGAAGCACACAACGGACGGGGAAGAAAGAAGAAAACACTCCCCCATGTCGGCCACATGCAAGTTAATTGGAAGGAGTCACACAGCACTGACCTTGAACTGTCTGAGAAGCATGTGGGAAGAGGGCCCGTGTCCTCCAAACAAGCCAACAGAACACAAGTCCTGTCTCCCCACGACTACACAGAGCTCACAGCAACCCCGGAGCGTGCACATTGCAGACTGCACACACAGCCGGAGCACGCCACCTCTACGAACCGCTGCGAAATGGCAACCGCAACACACCTACCCAACTACGCCGAACAGCTCAAGCTGTACCAAACCAACACGATACATACATTGGGATGCGATCTCCTGTCCCTGCTGAACGTAAGTTACCGACTGACTTACCGCATCACATTGTTCAGCTGCGTCATGCCCGTCTTCTACTGTCGGAGGTGTCCCTACCAGCATCCCGTCGAGATATGCCTCTCCAACCCGGCATGTCTGAAGGCAGACCTGCTACCACTACTCCTCCCTCTGGACGCACACGACAGGGCCTGCTCTGCCTATGGGGGCATGGCGTATGTGGCCAACATCGCACGCGCACTGAAATGGAACCACTGTGCCTCCACACGACGGATCATCGAGAACAGCTACATCGAATGTCACCCAGCATGCCCCATCATGGTCCTCCAAGGGACAACCTACGAACAACACCTTGACAGCCACCATCCGCTTCATTGGCTGGCAAACATGTACACCACCAATGACATGGAAGCCCTGCTGGACGGCATCGCATACCTGACAACCTGTAAATACGTCGGACCACAACGCAGGTTCCCCGAGTGACCTATGAAGTCCAACCCCGCACCCATGCTCAGCTTCCGCACGGACTGGCCAGTCACCACCACCACAGCCATACCAAACGACCGGCAACTGTAACCACACCATCAACGACATCGCCATGACATCGGATATGACCGGGACATGCACACTGTTCCCCATCACATCCAGGAACACCGCATGCATCGTGGGAGGCAGTGGCATGGGCTCTGTGCATCGCACCCACATGGACGGAACTGCACGAACAACCAGGACACGACATGGATCCAGCGCACATGGACACACACACCGCTCAGTGGACATGAATAGGTCGCCTGGAGTCTGTGGGTGCTGCACCCCTCCCACCCCCGCCCCGGGAATCCCATACCAGGACCTTTGCATGGACGACAAGTGCATACAACAACAACACGACCCCAGTGACTGTGACATGTCCAGTAACCACCACAGTGCAACAACAAGTGGCACGCCGCTGCATGCACGCAAGCACATGCCCTGATGTCATCTCACATGCACGCGTGCATGAGGAACAACCGCAGCAAACCTGTCACATGGAACTGAGATGGACTGTGCCCATGATGCCGAGCGGTCTGGTAGGCTACATGTATACCGTCTGTGTCAAAGTCCGCAGCTCCGCAGCTATACGTAAATGTACATTAGCACAGCCTTGGCCAAGCAGATGTAACTCTGAAGCCCACATCCCACATGCAACAGCCAATCACATGTAACCCCACACCCTATCCCATTTGTTATCATGCTCAGTATATCCTCAACATGTATTCCGCTGCCAGTAGTGTCCACTATACTGCATCACAGAGGACAGAAGACTCAATATAATGTTTGAAACCAAAACTGTCTCCGCTGACTCATTTCACAAGTACGAATGAGAGAGGATGAGAGTATGTGAAGTACACGGCAGTCGTGACATGACCATGTAGTCCACTGGTATTGGATGTCAACGCAAATGAGTAGCACTACTGTGGAAGACACACATGTGTCGTGTGAAGTCGTATGGACGCAGTGCTCAGGTGGGTGGGTGCGACGGGTAGATGCGCACATGCCAAGTTGGAGCACGCCGTGTTGGGAGGGGTCATGAACAGTACACCACCGCTTCCCTGGGCATTGTGAGAGGACACCTGTCGGGGGGAGTGAACACGTGTGTGCACAGCAGCCGGGCACACGTACAAAGCGGTACCAGGCGCACCTCAGCCCACCCTCTGTGGACAAGCTGGATCCTGTTGTGCGCCCGCCATGCCCCTTGACAAGGCACACACAGCCCCAGTCGACCAGGTGCAACCCCAACATAGTCAATCCGCACAGGCGATACAGGGCACGGGATGGCAGTGGAGCATGTGTGTGAGAGGTCTCCTCGCGCTCCTCCTGGTCATATCACGCAGGCAATAGAACCTCAACGTCTAGCATGGCACAAGTCAAATGGAAGTGTAGGGGGGACGCACCACAGCACGAGCAGCACTGACGTCACGGGAGGTGGCTCGCACCATCCCATCCATTGCCCATCATACCAACCACGCCACATGCCATTGCGACTAAGTGCAAGCGCGTGCGCCACCACCCCCGAGCCCTCCCCAGAGAGGCCAAAGAGTGAATGTGTGGGCCATCAGCCACAGACGGACGCGGCCTGGCCGCAAGGGCAGCCACAGCCACTGGGTGTCGCAGGTGGCGGATCCGGAAGGCGAAGACTGTGATGCATAGTCCATGCAGGCCGGGTCTCCATTTGGGGCACCACGCAGGTGGACGGCGTCCCGCCACACATCATACCCTGAGACAGCCCACTCGTGCAACTGGACCCACACATACACTCCTTGCCCTCTCTGGTGCGAGCTTGGGGCTGCCTGTGCAAGCGCTAGCCTCGCAGGTGAGCATGCATATTGGGGGCGAGGGGAGGACATGAGGGCTGGGGCGAAGATGACTGTATCACTGTCAGTTAGTACAAGGGATGACCCAGATTTGGAAAGGAAGAGACGTGTCCCGTGTGTACTGCAACTAGTCGCCAATCCAACTACCCCCCATGTCCGGAATGTAAGCCCGCACCTAGGCCCGCCCATCCGCCACATCGAACATACCACCAGCACGACAACCTTCCCATTCGAAACACTGACTGGGGTGGCGACCAGTGAACAATCATGTGTAGCCTACCCACGCGTACATGTGGGCCCTCCATGATCCATGTCACCTGCGGCAAAGACATGACATGCGCAATGAGGGAAGTGAGGAGAGCTGTCCGCCCCACGCGCAGAAGGTACATCAGCTCCACAGACCCAGCAGCGAGTCCAGCAGGGGTCACATGTGCAGGGGCAGCTGTGCCTGGTGTGAAGGCACATGCATATAGACAGCACATCGACCAATGTGTAGTCTGCCCACATCCACAGTCCATCATCATGCGGACATAGGAATTGAACACAGGGCAACACATCTTAGTTGGTGCACCCACCGTGACCAACAATGCGCAATCATCGACGTACCCGCCCTGTGCATGGCCCCCCACCCAACGGAGGCACATCCAGTGCCACCATCCCACACACACAAGCCTTCCACGGAACATGCTGTGTCCAATGGTCAGTACAGAGTCAGCGCCCATCTGGTGGATCCTGAACGGGAGACACATGCACACACATGCCAGCTCCCACTATGTACGTCTGCCACCTGGCACGTGCAATGTAACCTCTCACCTGTGACGTGTGACTGCAAGCACACAGCCGTCTTGGCATGGGGCTGTCAATGTGGACACCAGTCAATGTTTCGGGAGCTGTGATCCGTACAGTGCTGTACATAGGGTGCAGTGCTGACACCTACTACTGTCTCATATCCCCTCGTGCCACAGGTCCCACTTGTATTGGCCGCTCAGCCCGTGCCCACATCGTCGTCGTCGTGTGCCATACTCATCCAGCCTCGGAAGCAGTTCCATGCTCAGCAGACACTCATGTTGCCGTGGCGTTGCCGCTTGACGAATATGCAGTCAGTCCCCATCAGCACGCCCCGCAAGTCATTGGGGCCTAGATCCCCATGTGCATCCACATGGCAGTGGTATGTCTCACTTGCCATTGCCATTGTTGGGAGACCTGTGTAAGTGTATTGTGGCCGTGCCGTCCCAGCTTGACAGCTGGGCTGTGGCTCATGTGCTTGCTCAGTCATGTCAGTGATGTGTATGCTTAATTGCTATGTGCCGTGTTGCTTTGACATGTGTCCTCTGCCATTTAACCCAGGCGGAGACCGAACATTGACCGCCCATACCAATTGCTGGCGGACATGGACGATACAGAGGTAATCAGGAAGTTTCGGCTGGACAGGCCAACTCTGCATCGACTGTGTGCCATGTTAGAGCCCCATCTCCGTCCCCGCAGGGTGTATCCGACTGCTGTCACCCCCACGGCTAAGGTGATGGCCGCCATGCATTTCTTCGCCACTGGGTCATTCCAGCACACAGTGGGCAGTGGAGGAGGGATGTCCCAGCCCATGTTCAGCAAGGTGCTGAAGGATGTACTGGCAGCCATGATGCTGTACCGGAACAGGTACATCAGATTCCCCAGGGCTCGTGAATTGGCGGCAGTGAAGGGTGCATTCTATGCCCTTGGCAGAATCCCACACGTCGTGGGAGCCATTGACTGCACTCATGTTGGCCTTGTTCCACCACAGGCCACTGAGCACCTGTGCCGCAACAGGAAGCACACGCACTCCTGAATGTGCAAGTGGTGTGCCTTGCGGACATGGTGATCACCCACGTGTGTGCCAAGTTTCCAGGCTCGGCACATGACGCACACATAATGCGCAACAGCATCTTGCCACGACTGATGGCCAATCTGCAACAGGATCGTGCCTGTATTGTCGGTGAGTATGTGGAGTGGTGTAGCGTGCTGGTTGTGCGATGCTGTCCCCTGTCCAGTTGGAATAGCTACAGTTCTCTGTGTCCCTCACACCCAGGTGACTCTGCGTATCCGAATGGGGCATGGCTGCTCAGTCCATTGAGGAATCCTCGCACCCCAGCAGACGATCGATACAATGAGGCACATGGGAGGACCAGACGTGTGGTCGAGCGTACCTTTGGCCTCCTCAAGTCCAGGTTCAGGTGCCTGGACCGCACCGGGGGTGCACTGGCGTACTCCCCACAGAAGGTGTGCCAGATAGTGGTGGCGTGCTGCATGCTGCACAATCTGGCCATTCGGAAGCAGATCCCCCTCATTGTGGATGACGGAGATCAACCAGGGCCCCAGCCCGCAGACCAGGACAGCCTCGAGTGAGGTGGACAGCGGAGAGGAGGAAGCTGTGAATGTGCGCCAGCAGCTCATCGCCCGCTACTTCACTTGACGGTGAGTGTCCATGTACGACGGATGATGTGTCTGTATCTGTGCAGGTGTGTGTGTGCTGTGTCAGGGTGGCCGTATGTTCACTGCGTGCAGTGTGTCAACGCTCCATGGCCAGGGTAGTATGCCACTGTTGGTGACTGTGGCATTGTGCCCTATTGCTCTGTGCGATGTGTGTACATTGCTTGTAGTTGTTGACATGTACTGTGTGATGGGTGTGTGACACACTCATTGAATGTGCTCCTGTTCTGTCTCCCACCCTAGGTCCCTACAGGTCCTCCGGATTCCATTGCCATGCCACGCATCAGGTGCCTTTCCGCCCAAGGTGGCCGTTGTATTCCGTACAAATAAAACACAGGGCACAAACAGCAGTTAGTGAAAAAGGTGCATTTATTACAAACTGTGACATGTGATTGTGTGTAGGGTGATGACAAAAGTGGTGCGTGCAGTGACAATGAGCTGTCGGTCATGGCTGCGTGATGATCAGGGTGTACCCACTGGTTCTATGTCCATAGTCCAACACACACATGCCATCCAGCTGGCTGTGTGGAGTGGGATCGTAGAGCAAGTCAATGCAGTGGCTGGTCAAGGAAGGCTGGCGGAAGGCTGGCTGGCTGCCTCACTTGCGACTGGAGCGTGCGAAGTCCTCCCGGGAGATCTGTTTCCTCTTCGGACGGCCCTTTCCACGTTTGGGAGGGGGGTGTGGTGGCGACCTGCTGGTGGTGGGTGAGGTGTGCTCACTGGCTGTGGACGCAGGGGAAGTGGACACTGCTGGCCGACCCTGCGCCCTAGCAGGTGGTGGCGGAGGTGGTGTTGCTGGCCTTGCCTGTGACCCCACCGCCACCACCAGCTGGCCCATGAGGTCCACGAGTTGGTCCATACGGGACACGAATTGGCCCATATGGGCGTCCATGGACCTCAGCACCCCCAGCACCTCCCGCGTGTCAGTAGCAGACCTGGCCCATTGTCCTTGGGCCTCTTCATAGGCCCCAAGGACTCTGGCCATTTGAGGCAGGGCATGGCTCCCAGGGGAGGCTGGCGTTTCCCTGACCCTGCTCCTCCTACCAGTCCTGCTGCCACCGGCCTGCCCACTAGCCACATTGCACACCACGGTCGTCGCTGTGGCTCCCAGGGTGGATCCAGTCGGCCGGGCCACCACCTGCGCTGGGGCTGGTGCCAGCGAAGACGTGGTGGTGGTGGAGGCGGTGGTGGTCGGTGCGGCGATGGTGGCGGTTGCGGCAGTGGTAGTGGCCGCAATGACCGTGGGTGTGGCCGCAACGACAGTGGCAGCAGGGGACTGGGACTGTTCAGCATCCCTGGATGATGGGTTGGTGGGTAGGAGGGGTCCTGGGGAGCGGCTGGGCCCTGCCACGCCAGATGGGCCAGCTTGGTGGTCCGTGTCCGAAGAGGAGGACAGATCCTCCAGATCCGTGTGTCCTCGTTGGGGGCTTGTAGGCTGGCTGTGCTGGCTGCTGTCTCCATCCCCAGCATCCAGCAGTTCGTCACCTGTGGAGAGAATGAGATTTGTTATTGTGTTGCACCTGGCGAAGTATGTATTAGTCGTCTGACATTGGCAGTTCGTGCAATCTCGTACATGGGTTTCCCGGAGGCGAGTGTGTGGCTGTGGCATCTGTAGTTGTGTGTGCTAGGCAATGGGACTGTGTGCTGTGCACATGTGGCATGGGACGGATTGGCCATGCCGATGGGTGTGTTGCTGTGCCCCTACTCATTGTGACTCTGGTGTATGCGGGCTCCTGGCCCATCCTGGGTCTGGTTTGTACTTTGCTTTTGGAGTTCATATGGAACGCTTAGGAACGCATATGGCAACATGGGGGCCATGCCCCAGATTCGCATTTGGGAGGGGATATGCTTTTGGGGTTCAAATGGAACGCTTAGGAACGCATATGGCAACATGGGGGCCATGCCCCAGATTCGCATTTGGGAGGGGATATGCTTTTGGGGTTCAAATGGAACGCTTAGGAACGCATATGGCAACATGGGGGCCATGCCCCAGATTCGCATTTGGGAGGGGATATGCTTTTGGGGTACATGCTGTGAGCCATGGGTGCCGAACGTGACATGTGTTGTGGCAGCATGACAGTGCATGGTCTGAGGTGTGTGCATGCCTGACATGCCCTGCAT
The DNA here is from genome assembly GCA_963921515.1 of Calotriton arnoldi. NCBI lineage: Eukaryota > Metazoa > Chordata > Amphibia > Caudata > Salamandridae > Calotriton > Calotriton arnoldi. Next base: position 1,074,717 of record CAWUFW010005561.1, read on the forward strand.
ATTTGCTGTCTGTTGTGGTTACTGGACATGGCATTGGACGCATCGTTATGAGTGAGTGATAGTTGTGTGCCAGCCAACGTATTGCAGTTGTCCCATCTCCTTGGTGTGCGTGCTGCCCTGTGCCATGTGCATCACTGCATTGCTCGGGGGGTGTGGCCCATGTTGTGTGTTGTTGCTCACAGTGTGTCGTGCGCTTAATTGACTTCTGGCACATGGTTGGTCATGGGCATGTGTCTTAGCGTGACTGCTGTATGTGTGGCAGCTGTGCGGATGACATGCCTTTCATGTGACTGGGGCTGACGGATGGGATGGATGGTATGTTGTATGTGCATGGTGTGTCTGTGAGTTTGATGGGTTCAGTGGTGTTCGTGTGCATTTATGTTGTTCCGCTCTGTTGCGTCTAGTGTTGTTTGTCTTACATAGGCGTAGTTGTGGGGTGTGGGGTTGACAGGCAGTGGGGGCTACATGGACAGGACTTCAATGGTGTTTCGGTTGTGTGTGATGAGTTGCACAGTGGCTGCCGTGTGGGACTATATTCAGTGTGGCTTGTGCATGCAGACGTGGCTCCTTGGGTGTTGCTATGTCTGTGATGGGTCATGTGGGGTGTGAGTCTGTTGTTCATGTCCGTGTGCACATTGTTCACTTGTTCGTGACGGTGGGCGGTGCTGCGTGTTCGTCTGCTACGTGACATGTCCCATGTGTTGGTGGTGTTATGGTCCTCATGCCTCCAGTAATCCAGCCCTGTCCAGTTTCCCACCTGCAAGTTGTTCGTGCGTGCACTGTACTGGATGCCACATGGCTCTAAGCGGGGGTGCTCCATGTTGCAGGTCTGTGGGGGTGGGGGGTGTAGTGGGTCGTGGGGGTGGCTGTACACCCACTGACACCGATTGCTGTGGACCGTGATGTCTGCCTTTCGGCTGTCGTTGTGCACTGCGGTGGCTGACACGTGGCTGTGGGGTGTGGGGGATGCTCCTCCTTGCTGTGCTGTGGGACTGGGGCCTGGTGTGTGTTGTACTTGGGCTGTCCACCGTCCCACCCACTGCACTTTGTGTTCCTGCCACTTACCTGTTACTTGTCGGTTAGTGCAGCTGTGGCGGACACATGGGTGTGGTGGGTGCTCGTTGTGGCGCTTCTGGCATATTTGGGGACCTGTTGGTGGTTACGTGGCTGGCTTAGTGTACACATGTCCCCACGCATCTTACAGTTGTTCGGTTTGGGCTGTGTGTGGTAGTGTCTGTTGCATGTGCGTGTGATGTGTTGTGTATTGTGTGCTGGACATGGGGGTGTTTGTCCCTGGGAGCTGTGGCATGGTAGTTGCGCATGTGAGTACATAGCGGTGTGCTAGTATACATTAGTTTGTACTTACCAGCCTCCACTCCCCTGCTAATCCGGCGAGGATCTCCGGATGGATTACGACTCGCACCTTCTCCTCCCACGCTTTGAAGGTCTTAAAGAGCGCGGGATTCCCTCCGCCAGTGACGGCAGCCAGCTCTCTGTTTTTGCCCTCCTTCTTCTTGACCAGGCTCTTTACGTCATTCCAACGTTTGTTTATCTCGACTCTGTTCCTGGGCAGGGTCCCGACTGCATTGACCTGGTCTACGATCCGGTTCCACATTCTGTTTCTGGTGGCTAGTGGTGTGTGCTGGACCATGTTCCCATAGATTTGTGGGTACACCTTGATGATCTCGTCGACCATGACCGTCAGCTCCATGGGCGTGAACTTGGGCATCCTTTGTGGTGCCATGGTGTTTGTGGTGCTGGTGCGGTGTGTGTTGTGTAATGTGCAGGGGGTTTGTGGTGCCGGTGTTTGGTGGTGGTGGTGGTGGTGGTGGTGGTGGTGGTGTTTGGTGGTGGTGGTGGTGGTGGTAGTGATGTGTGCGTTTCTGTGGTGTGCTGCTGTCCTTGCTGTGTCACTGTGTCCTCTCCTCTCCTCTCTGGTTTGCAATGTAGCAAGGGGTTGTGGTCTGTGGGAGTGCTGCTTTTGTACTCACTTATGTGGGTGTGTCCTCATGGTCTGTTGTTTTCAGGTGTGTTGTGTCTGGGGTTCTGGCCTTTGTATTTTTTGTTTGTCCGGGGGGTGTTTTCGGGATGTGTACTGTGCTTGTGTATTTGTGTGTGCCTTGCTGTGTGGACTTATTGGCCATGTTGTGTGCTATTGGTTTTGTGTGCGGATGGTTTCTGTGCAGGTACGTTGGCGCCATGGCTTCTGCCGTGTCGATTCTCATCGGCGTTGTTTGCGCTGGCGGGCGGTATATTTGTTGTTTTTCCGCGCTCATGGCGGTGCGATCGTAATTTCACGTGCGGTGTGTCGGCCGTGTGGGCGGGCGGTTTTGTGTTGTCGTGCGTGTTTCCGTCCGTGGCGGGCGGTTTGACTCCGACTCGGACGATGGCGGGCGGTATTTTGTGTGATTTTTCCGCCGATGGCGGTTTTCGGTTTGTGTACTCATAATGGCGTGGTCGGTGTTCAGGCGGTGTGTGCGGGCGGATTTTTGCCGCTTCCATGCCTGGCGGATTTATTTATGCCGGGTATCGTAATGGGCCCCTTAGTATTTAACAACTAATTATTAAATAAGTAAAATTAATTTACTCCCCACCCTTTACCCCTATAATAGTAAAACCCACACACAAAAAAATATAAACAGTTACCCAAATTAAATATCAATTAATTAATTATTATTGATCAACTAATTATTATTAATTAAACATAAATTGCTTCCGACCGTTTACCCCTATAAATTTCCATATTTAATTTTCAATTAATTAATTAATATTATTTAAGAACTAATTAATTAATTAAACATAAATGACTTCCCACCTTTTTTTTTTTTGCAGAGTTTTATATAGCGCAAACTTGACCCGAATCGGGTATCAGAGCGCTTTACATAGCACCAGTTACATTACATTAGGACACACATTCATTTTGTTAGGCACGGGAAGATTAAGTGATTTGCCCAGAATCACAGGATGTTCAGCGTCATTGCCGAGACTCGAACCCAGTTCCCCAGATTCGAGATCGGATGCCCTAGCCGTTAGGCCAACTCCTCTCCCTTTACCCCTATAAACCCCACAAACCGCACCTAAAATTAATTACACAATTTTCATAATTTATTTGCAGTCAATTAATTAATATAAATTAACAACTAATTATTAATTAATCAAAAATAAATTGCTTCCCACCCTTTACCCCTATAAGCCCCATAACCCGCACCTAAAAAAATTACACCATTACCATAATTAATTATCAATGAATGAATTAATATTAATTAACAACCAATTAATAATTAATTAAAAATAAATTACTTCCCACAATTAACACTATAAAATCTCAATTAAATAAATATTAATAAATAAAAAATAATCATTAATTTATTATTATCAAATTACTTCCCACCCTATTCCCCTATAAACCCACAACCCGCTACAGAACTAAATAATGCAAAATTGAATTAAAATAAAATTGATAACTACTAAAAGTTAGGCCTTGGCAGTGAACGCTGCTCCGTTCGCGGAGTTTGCGGAGTTTTCTGCACTCCGCTCTCCACAGAGCCCGCATAGTGCAGAAAATGTCCGTTTTGCGTAGTGCAGCGGAGTTTTTTCCCCGCTCGCACTGGTGAACAGTAAGTTCGCGAGCGCGAGCTGCTGCTCGGGTAGAATTTCTACCCGATCGTCAGGAAGAACAGCGCGCACAGCAGTTCGTACTGCACTTCACCTCTTGCGGAACTCCGCAGAGTTTTTTTGTCACTTCGCGGAGTTCCGCGTAGCGAAACTCCACAAACTACGCCCAGGCCTGCTAAAAATGTAACACATATATTAAAAAACATAAACAATACTTATCAAAAAAACATACATCACATACATTTAATATATAAACTAAAATACATAACACTAATTAAAAAATCGATATTTCAAACAACTATATTTTTGCAAACTATATTAATGACTTCTATATTTTTAAAAACGATATTTCTTACCTTAAATTCGATATTCTTGACCACAATATTCTTGCTGTCGATATTTCTGTGTCACAATATTTCCAACTCAATATTTGTGTAAGTCAACATTTCCAACTCAATATTCTGTCTGAATACCATTTGGATTAATTCAAATTCTTTCAATCACCACAATACCGTTTTGGCAGGGTTAATCAACGATGAACTGTGGCATGGCATTTAGTGTCCTTGCTTTTCATGCTTTGATAGCTTTTGATTCCTCTAACCGTACCCTACTATGGCAAAAGTTACTCACTCTCTGACTGTCTACCAGGCTCCCTTCTGCATTCCTTCTAATGCGCCATTACTCTGAGGTGTCCTGCCTGGTAATGCTGTCTCTGATTGCTATAGTGTAGCACCTATGTTCTATGAGTGGGGGTGAGTCTCTTCCCACCACCCTCTTCCAGACGTTATCTGCTTCTTGAGGTCCCCTTTCAGGTGCGTGCTGAAAATGCTGCCTTGCCTGGACCTCTCTTCGTATGGCCCCCCTGGGAGTCAACAGCCCCCCTTCGCCTCGGCCACCCCAGACCTGGTGTCTACTCTTCACCGCGTGTTTCCGTTGTGCTCTGTCGTGTTCAGGGAGGTGTCGCACTGCCCATGTGCTCTCGTCGCCTCAGATATCTCCGCTGCTCCCCTTATAGTCTATGTCTCTATCTGTCGCCCACTGCTCCTGTAGACTTACTGCGGGTGGGCCCCCGCAGCCCATTCTAGTACGGCGCACTTCCTCTCTGGTTGTCACTGTTGGGTAGGCCGTCAACCCCAAGCAGACCCCAGCGGCCCTTTCATCAATCCTCCACTCGTTGTGGGAGTGTTGCAGGCTTGTCCCGGTCTTCTCTGCTCCTCCCGTGCTTCTCATTTAGTCTGGGAGTGCTGTGCCCCCCTTTGGATCTGTTGCACACTCTCCACTATGGCCCTTAACCCTCTCCTGGGTTAGTGTCTCTGCTCATAAGGGTTGACGCTGGATCTACATGCTGCAGGGTGCTCGCTCATCTCCGAAGGCCGCCGCAATGTCTTCGTACACTGCTCTCGGGCCACTGCCCCCTTCTCAGGCTGCGGATGCTGGAGCATGCGTGCTCACTCCTCCCTTTACTATGCCGCTCCTCTGTGTGGCCTTTTGTACCCCCTGAGGTTCCGGCTGAGGGCGTCTGTCCCCACAGTCATGCAAAGAGTACCGTCTACTGTGGTGCTCCACTCCTCCTCCTCAGCTCCACCACATGCTCCGGGTCGAGAAGGGACTCCAGCCACGCCAACTGCTGCCTTCTGCTCTCTTCCCTGCTTTGCTTGGAGGCAGCCACACCCCCACGTGCTCGCTAACCGCACTTCTGAAGGGGACCCCGGGCCTCAGGACTGGCTGTCAGTCAGCTCTTGCCGATCTCCGATGACATCAATGGGCCGATGCAGGGGCTTCGTCTGTACTCCCGCACTCACAGATGGGCCAGCGCAGGGGCTCCATCTTCATTCCCTACATGGGTGGGCAGGACCGGGCAACTGCTCGTCTTCCCCTGCTCGCCGAAGCGGCTAGGCTGCACCTCCGAACCTCCTTCTCCACCTTACAGCTCGGATTGGTGTCACGTGCACCTCAGACGAAGATCTGCGACACAGCCTGTGTTCCGGATTATGTTAGTGTGTCGCCCCGGCTCTGGTAGCCGGCAGGAGGGAGCTATAGAGGTGCTAAATGTCAGCGGGTTCGGAGAGACTCAGAAACACGTCTCACCCAACCACCATCTTGGCCACGCCCCCGCCCCCTTCCACCTTTTTTAAACATCTCTTTCAGTGGTCTGATCTCAGCCCTGCAACAATACGAGGCTTTCCTTTCCCTATTTGGGTGACCTAAGTGTAGCACCATTATTTTAAGCCTATAACGTACTGGTTTGTGACCAGAAATCCAAGGGTTGCTTAATAGTTTGGCAAGTTACTTATACTGGCTACTGCTCCAAAGTTGAATAGACAGAAGAGGCAGGCAGTGATATTAGGTAAGAGCACCCTTAAGGGGAAGTGGTTTATGGATGGATTGTACCTGGTACACATTACTTCCAAAAACATATGTATATTGTTTAATAACCAATTGCATTTTAGGTAATTAATTAAAGTAAAGGGACATTCACTTAGAGTGTCTAATGCTTAACGTTGGTTAGACAGAGATTTCCTGGCCATATTTTACAACCTTTGGTTAATGTCTACCATTCAAAAGTGACATCACTTTTATTCCAAAGTGCACCAGACTAGTTGCCATCTTTAAACACACTGTTAGACTTGTTAGAAGGCAGTGTTTGGAGTGATATTTGGCCTTATGAGCAGATAATTCATTAGATATCATAAGCATCAAGATGGGACTGAATATTATCTGTGCTATGTCCTCAACATTGATGCTTCAATAATTACACTGAGTAAAGTATTTGAAAGCACATTAGTGTAGTGTTGTGAGACTATGTGTGCTAGGACCCCTGTGGTTCTGGGCGGACTCAACAGATGCAGAGGAATAAAGACGTACAATTCAGAGCTCAGTATATGGTGTATTCATTTGCATGCTCCCGGGCAGGAGAGGATGCTACAACTGGCGATGAGTGCGGGATCTGTGCCCCGAAGAAACAAGACTGCTCTCTCTGGAAGTTTGCAATGTTACAGGAAACTCCTTGTGTGTGCCACATGTGCCTACTTTGATGAGAAGCTATTAGAAGGTGACGTGTGTGGAATTGAAGCCCCGCTCCAGCCCATTTATGGCCCTCGAAGATGTTGAAGGCCCTGCAGAGGAGAGCATTCAGAAAGCCTGCCAGAAACCCACTGGTAAGGGCAAAAGAGGAGATAGTGCCTGCAGCATAACACCGAGCTATCATCGATCCCAAGCAAAATTCTAACAGCAGTGAAAGCCAGGTACGAAAGTGCACACATACTTACCAGCAAGAGCGAGGGAAGTACCACATGACCTAAAATCAGGTGTGATGACCAGGCCCAGTCAAGCTGCCGATGCATGCACAGCAGCAAGTGGCATCTAGTGCACCGAAAGGCCTTCAGAATAGTGACATTTTTCAATGACTGCAGAAAAGAGTGCGAAGTACAGTGCAGCTGCGTTCCTGAAAGCCCCACGACCATTCAATACCGCTAACAAGCAGAACATAGGTACCAGGTGGATTGCATGGATCAAGACATTTGATGATTTCATAGATGCCCCTAGAAGACGTAGATGATAAGAAAATCATTAAGTATTTGAAGAACAGAGTAAAAGAAGTGCTAAAGATAATATCACAAGCTGATGCAGTATTAAACCGTCAAATCAAGGAAGCGCTGTAGGCCAAGTTCAATCCGATGCCAAATGTCCACTATGAAAGGTACATTTTCAATCAAGCATGACAGTAAGCTGGTGAAACAAAAAAGATTTGATTTGCTTATCAAAACACTGCAAGTTTACTTAATTCAATGATGAAGAGGTCATACATCTCGGAGTCATCGATGGCTGTCTCTCAGCAGTGGCGGCTCGCAGAGGGACATGCATCTTCTGAAAGAGTCTGAGAGACAGTGGCGGCTCGCAGAGGGAGTGCTTCGGGGTGGTGAGGCGGGGGAGGGGCAGGGTGGGGGGTAGTGGACTCCGACATACGGCGAAACGGAGTAAAGTAAGTAAATAAATAAAACAATTTGCCTTGCGGGCGCTGCATCGCCAACTCGCGCAAGGTAAATTGTTGTATTTATTTATTTACTTACTTTACTCCGTTCCGCCGTATATCGGAGTCCACTACCCCCCACCCTGCCCCTCCCCCGCCTCACCACCCCGAAGCACTCCCTCTGCGAGCCACCACTGTCTCTCAGACTCTTTCAGAAGATGCATGTTGAGAGAGACACTCAGCTTGAAGAAAGTGCTAATGGCTGCGATGGTCGAAGAAAGAGCAGATCGCAAGCTGCTGACATGGAACCTGGAACAGTGAAAAATGAATCAGCATTGATCATGAAAACCTGCACAGGCGCAAGGTAAATTCAGACAAGTCGATATCTCCAAAGAAGACAAAATTATGTTTCCGGTAATGGTTTTCATTTTCACATGAAGGCAAATCTCCAACCATAGGCCAAACATGCATAGGTTGTAGTAAAGAGAACCTCTTCATAACTAAGTGGAAAAGAAACCAACTACGTCACAGCGAGAAGAGAAAATGGATGCCAGAAAGCTCCAAAGGTATTCTCGCCAAGCCTACAAAGCCAAAAGGCAACATCAGTTACGACAAGCAGAAACCAGACAAAGTCGATCGTCATAAAGTTCATCCTACAAAGGCTTGTCGATGTCATTGTCAAGCACCAGTGAATAAGATGGATGTGCGCGGATGGCATCGATCAAGGAACGACAGGCACATGTAGGTTTTGCTGCTTGGACGGAAGAAAAAACACCAAAAGTGAACCACCAAATGAAACAACAAAATTCATTTGGACATTGCTCCAGGGTTGCAATAAAGGTCAACGCTTGCCCTGCACCTTTTATTATAGGCAGTGGTGCTTTTATTAACATCATGCCCATCGTCTGTCTCCTATGCCAGGTCTCATCCCGTCAAACACGAAAATATACACTTGGGCTGCTTCTAAACCATAACATAGTCAAGGGTCATTCACTGCAAAATTGAAACATAAAGCAGTATCTGTGCAAGCGACAATTCATGTTCTTCAAGGAAATTCATTCAGTGTTTGCCTACTCATTTTTGTCACCGCTGCTGACATGGGACTGATGTCTCTCAATTACAAGTCACTTTCCACTTGCAAGAAGCTGTTAAGAAAGAACTAGAAATGCTGTTGAAACATGACATCATTGAGCACTCCACTGGTCCTACACCATGAGTGTCACCCATAGTGGTGGTGCTTCAAAAGGACAGTGAGGGTGCATTGCGCAGCGGCCAGAGCGGCTGACTCCGAAGCACGAGGCTCAAGGTTCGATCCCTGACTTCGGCGGCAGCTCAGCCCAGCACCATGTGACTGTGGGCAATAGCTCACTTAATCTTCCCGACGGCCCCCAGCGCCTTGAGAGCCTTAGGAGTGATTAGTTCGCACTTTACAAATACCCGGTTATTATTATTATTATTGATATGCGCCAGTCCAACAAAGCGATCGAGAGAGAAAGACATCCTGGTCCACACATAGCGGACATGATCATGCAGCTGAATGGCGCCAAACTCTTATCCCGTCTTGACCTGAACAAGGGATACCATCAACTCGAGTTGGAGAAGAATTGCCGGTACATCACTGTTTTTCAACCCATGTTGGTTTGTTTCCAATAAAAAAGGTTGAGTTTTGGAGTGTCGTCAGATGCAGAAATATTTCAGGATGTTATACATCAAATAATACAACCCGTCACAAAGCCTTTTAACTACAGTGATGATTTACTAGTATTTTGAGCAACAGAAAAGGAGCAAGGTTCTTACAAAAGTGTGCCAGTTAATTGCTGATGCAGGTCTCACTCTGAATGCAGCAAATTGTGAGTTTCACAAGACCAAACAAATTCTTTTTGACACATATTTTCTGATGGGGAAATGACTCCTGACCCTGATAAAGTGAAAGCACATTCAGCTACTCACCTCCCACAAGATGTCACTTTGCTGCGATCCTTCTTAGGCATGGCCAGTCATTGTTCAAGATACATTTGTGATTTTGCCACTGTGAGTGCGCCATTAAGAGAATTGACAAAACAGAATGGAATAATCGTAGTATGTTCGGTAATTTTGTGTTACTCTTTGATGCAGAATTAACGATAACTACACAATTATTGCTGCTCGTGTAATTATGAGTAATTTGGGGGACAACAGCGAGAGCAGATTTAGCGAGTGCGATTGGCGCTCGCTATTCATGTTCTACTCCACTTAGCTCTATTTATTAGAGTGAAATGCACCCTCGAGTCCATTTTGAATGTGAGGGTGCTTTTGGTGCTAAGCAAATAGCGCTAAATGCTTAAAGTAAGTTGGGGAAAAATACCACAAGAAGAGCACGTTTGCGAACGTGCGTGGCTGCTCATGCCGGCTAACTATGTTCTGTTGTCTTCTCGCGACCATTTTGCCCACAAGGAGGCATTTTTGCACAATAAAATAGTGATAAGCGGAGAATTAGTCTTCTTCCGTAATTTAGTATAATCTTGCGGAGTTCGTGGGTAATTCTGCATGATTAAACTTCACTGAATTATGCGAGTTACGCCCACTCCTAGTTTTATACAGATGTGATGCACCATATGCAGTTTGAGCTACTGAAGTGTCCTATCAGGAAGAGAAATGTAGCAGGTGAAATAATTTACCATTTATAGAGATTACTGACACTTAGGGCCTGATGAATGACCATTTGCTTTTGCGACTCGCAAATTGCGAAAAATTGCGAGTTGCAATTTGCGAGTCGCAAAAGCAAATGTACAACAGTGTCAGAGACAGTTAGCAATTCCCAATGGGGTCGCAAAATGCGAGGCTCATGAATATTAATGAGCCACTCGCAATTTGCGACCCCATTGGGAATGGCTGGCCCTCCCAGGGATGGTGGCCTGCTGGGCTCAGCAGACCTCCGTGTCTGGGACTGCTTTTAAATAAAGCAGTTTTTTTTTTCTGGGACCACTGCCTGACCTTAAAAAATATTTTCCCATGCATTCCTAAAGGGGAAGGGGTCCCCTGGGGACGCCTTCCCGTTCGCGAATGCTTTACCACCTATTTGAAGTAGGTGGTAAATTGCGACTGTTATGCGACCGCAATTGCGGTCGCAAAACAGTCATACATAGAGCCCAGACTTGCTATTAGGAAGGGACGCCCGTGAAACGCCCCTTCCTAATAGTGAGTCGCAAATCCTAATTAGCGAGTCGCAAATAAATTGCGACTCGCTAATTAGGGTTTGTACATGGCCCTTAGGTATTTTTGCATGCGCAAACGGGTCGCAAACCCGTTTGCGCATGCAAAAATACTTCGAACATCTGGCCCTTGGTATAGTATTCCTTTTAATGAGAGATTATGGAGAAATCTCCACAGTTCAATTGAATAGTTTTGTTATTTGTTATTTTTGTAATAATGTAGGCATGCTTAGATCACCTATGTTTTGGCTAATTAGCTAATATAAAGTGATTAGTACTAATTGATTAGTGTTATACCTGGCATCCTTGGCGTGCTTTTCCCTTACTTTTTGCCTCTACCTCCTGTGTTTTTGATGCTGTGCTGGATTTCGTTTTTGCTGGCTTAGATGCTTCGGGCACTTTGCCACTGCTGATCAGTGTCAAAGTGCAAGTGCTCCCTGTGTTAATTGGTATTAAGACTGGTTCTCCCTGATTGGCATATTTGTTTTACCAGTAGGTCCCTAGTAAAGTGCACTGAGTGTGCCAGGGCTGGTAAATCAAATGCTACTAGTGGGCCTGCAACACTGATTGTGCCACCCACATGAGTAGCCCTGAAAAGATGTCTCAGGCCTGTCACCACGGTGCCTGTGCGCAGTTTGTTAACTGCCATGTCGACTTGGCAAGTGCACCCACTTGCCAGGCCCTAACCTTCCCTTTTCTTACATATAGGGCACCCTTATTGTAGGTCAAAGGTACCCCCGGGGCAGGGTGCAGTATATGTGAAAGGTAGGACATGTACTGGTGTGTGTAACATGTCCTGATAGTGAAATACTGCCAATTTCGTTTTTCACTATTGAAAGGCTATCTTGCCCCATAGGAGAGAATGGGAAATGCTTTGTAACATTTTACAAGCATATCTTCCCATAGGGATAAGATAGAAAAATGGAGTTTGGTATCCCTGAACTCAGGATTTAATAACACATCTTTTAGTAAAGATGGTTTTTAAATTGTGTGTTTGAAAATAGCACTTTTAGAAAGTGGCTATCTTCTTGTTCAACCATCCTGTGTGCCTCTGCCTGTTTGTGGATTGACTGTCTGGCTTTGGAGTGACAGGGGCTGGGGAGGTGCAGTGGCTCCAGGAGTCTGGATGAGTCAGCACTAGGCTGAATAGACCTGATCTGCATTTGGAGTGGTGGGAGGAGTAGCACCTGCACCTGAATAGGGCTGTGCCTGCCTTCCACAATGCTGGCTCTGCCCCCCTGTGGTGTGTCTGGAGCCAAGGCTCACACTGACAATGGATGTTGTTGTGCACTTGCAAAGTGCCCCCAGAACTGGTTTGAACTGGGCTCAGAGCCCCTTGCACAAAGAGAACAAAGACATTTTGGGGTATAAGTATTAGACCTAAAACCCCTGAACTTTAGATCATTCCTGGAATTCAAGAGGAACCTTTGCCAAGGAGAAGAGCTGGAGAGACTGAGGAGAAGTACTGCCCTTGCTGTGTGTCTGGGGTTGGGCGGCAGTTGCTGTTTCTGCCAAGGAAAGGAGAAGGACTTTGCTGTGTTGTGTCCCCTGCTTGAAGGAGATCTCCAAGGGCCTGAAGTGAACTGGCCTCCTGTTCTGAAGTCTTAGGGACACAAAGACTTCACCCCCAGCTCCCCTGAACTCGACGGCTGTGAGTTCTGACCTGCCAAGAAGTGCCTGTGCCAGTTTTGGGGCACTGGAGGTTGCTGCTGCTGTTTGGGAGCTGCAAGAAAGAAGAAACTCAAATGACTACAGAAATCGACGTATCCCTCTTCTTGGGGCTGTTTTCCCAACGCATCTCCACGGTGCGAGAAGAATTTCCACGCATCGCCGCACCACTGCGGAAACCGCCGCTGCGTCTGTCGCTGCTGCAAGAATCGACGCATCAAGGGATCGCGGCTGAAGAGGACCAACGCAGCACTGCTCGACACCGCCTCATCGATCGCCGACGCATCCCGGATTTCCAAGCATCGTACCTGTGCGGCAGGTTCTTCTGACGCATCATCCGTGGACCGGAACCGTCACAAAGAATTGATGCATCACTCCCCGTACAGACCGGATTCGATGCAACCCTTTCTCTGCGTGCAGCGGGACTGTCGCATCGCCTCCCCAAGGTCTCAGGAGTGTTGCATCTCTTTGTTTTCCGACGCTGCAGCTGTTTGGCTGGTGAACTTTGACGCATCTACAGGTACTTTGGTGAAAAGTCACGCATCCATACTTTTCTATGGTGCAACTTCTTGAAACATTTTGAAAGTCATATTTTTAACTGTGTATGTTGGAGTTTTGTCATTTTGGTCTTGTTTAGTTTAGATAAAGATATTTTATTTTTCTAAACTGGTGTGGTGTCCTTTTGTGGTGTTTTCACTGTGTTGCTGTGTGTGTTGGTACAAATACTTTACACATTGCCTTTGGGATAAGCCTGTCTGCTCATGCCAAGCTACCAAGGGGGTGAGCAGGGGTTATCTAAAGTGTGTATCCCCCTTACCCTGACCAGAAGCAAGGGTCCCTATTTGGACAAAGGTACCTACCTCTGCCAACTAGAGACCCCCATTTCTAACAATTAGCAACAGTATATTAACATTTGAATTGGAATGCCTTAAGTTTACTGTGTTCAAATTATTGATTTACTCGAGAATGAGTGAAGTTTGTTCATTCTATACGTGTCTATCTAAATAAATGTGAAATAAACTAAATTCAAACAAAATAAAATAAAAGGATAATTTTGAGGAAATCCCACAAAGTTGCAGATTTCATGTTGTTCAGAATATCCACAAAGGCTTTCTTGTGTCAATTGCAAAAAGTAATTTTAGTTTTATATTAGTCTTGGAGCAACAGCGCAATGAGGCTAAAAGTGTCCCCGAGATGGTTATATTTTAGGGAATACAAAATAAGAGCTATGACCATGTGAAAAAAACCTGTTGACAAAAAACTGGGATAAAATATCCATTACACATAACACTGACTTTTTAACCCTTACTGTTATTGAGGCTCAGTCAATATTTACCATTAGCACTAGGAGCAGTCAGAGCATGACTTGAAAACAAAGCTACATGTAGATTTGCGAATGTGATCGTGACACGGTAGGCCGCTTTGAAAATAATTAAGTTCCTCCGAACTGCTAAGATGGTAATCCTATCAGAGGAACAGAGCATCGCTGCATACCCAATGCCTTTGTCTCAGCTCTGGGAGCAAACTCATACCTCATCAAGGAGTTATTCAGCTCCTGGGTGACAGTTGGAAGCTCATGTAAATGGATGTCTAGGCACCCAAAAGGTGACTTTTTAAAAGTGATTTTTGTAAAATATTTAGTTCAAGTCCAACTTTACCAACAAACTGGATTTGTAATAAATATTTCTAAAAGTCCAAGAATTAACTTTGTAGCTGTTCCCAAGGTGGAGAAAATATTATTTAACTTTAATGCTTTCCTATGGAGCAGCCAACCCTGCTATAGTGAAAATAACTTTTGGAGCCTTGTCACTGTAAGGACATGTTTTATGTTAACGTTTTACATAAATAAGATGCCCACTGACTGATTAGACATTTAGGCTTACTTAGAGGGGACTTCTTAAAATTTGATAGGAGGGTTTAGCCCTGTCAAAAAGGGTTATTTTGACAGTTCGGATTAACAGTTTAAACTTGCACAGTCCGGTTACCGGTGGCAAGCCTGAAGATATGTTATGTATTGTCACTTTAATGGTGGCACAATTTGTGCTGCAGTCCACTAGTGACATTTAACTTACATGTCCAGGGTACACTTTGTACTTTATACTAGGGATTTATACGCAAGCTAAACGTGAAGGATGAAAGCATGGCTAAAAAAATAGCTTGGAAAATTAAGAAATAAAGACAGAAAGTACGGGGTGGTGGAAGAGAGAGGCATGAGATGTAATCAAAACTAGGCATCTTTTGTACTCTGCCACCATGGCTTTTGGTATTGCTAGTGGTGGGCTCTGACGAAAAACTTTGGGCTCCATCACATATTTTATTATAAAAATTAACCACTACTTGGAACCCAAGACACTGACAATGAGTGGTGGTGATACGTTTTGGGTTGGGACTCTTAATGTTTACTTGTCTCTTTCTCGCTCTCTGTGGCTATGTGTTAGAAAATTATAGTCAGCCTCATCATCTCAAGAAAAAAAGTTTAAGGAGTATTGTTGGTGAGAAACATTTGCAGATATTATGCCCTCTTGGTCCTGTGGGCTGTTAAAGAACATTGTTGTTTAGTTGGAACCACAGATTTGCTTTTTCTCATGTCCATGTTCTGAGTGTCTGTTGTCTCTCTGTCTGTCTTTGTGGTCTAGACTTTGGGGCCGATTCCGATCTCGGTCGGAGGCGCACCCAATACCATTCGGTCGGGAAAAAAGCCATGCGAAAGCCAGTTTCCCGACCGATCCGTACAGCACACCGAACGAGCAAGTACGATGCGCACAACAGCAAAAATTCCGGCCGAGCCGTACTCACCCAAACCAGGTCCTGTTCTCCGACCGAGGCGAATCCGGAAACGCCGAATCGAGTCGCACGGAAGGGAAAATGCAGCCCCGTCCGGCCGGACAAGTACGATGCGCTTCCGTACGCGCCGAACCCGTCGCTACGCACGGCACGTCAAAGCATCCGGGAGAGGCGCACATAAGCTCCGAATCGCGCCACAACACGATCCACGGCTACGAGACGAACACAGCACAGACGAGGACGACGCGAAGCGACGAGGACGAAGCGAAGCGACGAGGACGAAGCCAAGCGACGAGGACGACGCGAAGCAACGAGAAGGACGAACGACACGAACCAACCATGAATCCCTTCGTCCCGATCATACCAATATTCTACATCTACTACCGGAACAGGCACGGACGCGTACGGCGCAGAAGGTAAGTCAGACACCAACCACAAAACACATACAACACGTACACGACACATCACACACATACACTGGGAATCTGAATATACTTACACCAGCAGCACCATAGGGGCGGGATGCCCATCACCAATGCCACATATGCACACAGGGGCCTGAATGCGCGCCACCACCCCAACCCAGGGGGCTGGATGCCAACCACCCTCAACCAGGGGGGCAGGATGCCTACCACTACTACCACCCTCACCCAGGGGGGCAGGATGCCTACCACTACTACCACCCTTAGCCAGGGTGGCAGGATGCCTACCACTACTACCACCCTTAGCCAGGGGGCAGGATGCCTACCACTACTACCACCCTTAGCCAGGGGGCAGGATGCCCACCACTACTACCACCCTTAGCCAGGGGGGCTGGATGCCTACCACTACTACCACCCTTAGCCAGGGGGCAGGATGCCCACCACTACTACCACCCTCACCCAGGGGGGCTGGATGCCTACCACTACTACCACCCTCACCCAGGGGTGGCAGGATGCCTACCACTACTACCACCCTCACCCAGGGGGGCTGGATGCCTACCACTACTACCACCCTTAGCCAGGGGGCAGGATGCCCACAACTACTACCACCCTCACCCAGGGGGGCAGGATGCCTACCACTACTACCACCCTTAGCCAGGGTGGCAGGATGCCTACCACTACTACCACCCTTAGCCAGGGGGCAGGATGCCCACAACTACTACCACCCTCACCCAGGGGGGCAGGATGCCTACCACTACTACCACCCTTAGCCAGGGTGGCAGGATGCCTACCACTACTACCACCCTTAGCCAGGGGGCAGGATGCCTACCACTACTACCACCCCAACCCAGGGGCGGCTGGATGCCTACCACTACTACCACCCTTAGCCAGGGGGGCTGGATGCCTACCACTACTACCACCCTTAGCCAGGGGGCAGGATGCCCACCACTACTACCACCCTCACCCAGGGGGGCTGGATGCCTACCACTACTACCACCCTCACCCAGGGGGGCAGGATGCCTACCACTACTACCACCCTCACCCAGGGGGGCAGGATGCCTACCACTACTACCACCCTTAGCCAGGGGGGCTGGATGCCTACCACTACTACCACCCTCACCCAGGGGGCAGGATGCCTACCACTACTACCACCCTTAGCCAGGGGGGCTGGATGCCTACCACTACTACCACCCCAACCCAGGGGGGCTGGATGCCTACCACTACTACCACCCTTAGCCAGGGGGCAGGATGCCCACAACTACTACCACCCTCACCCAGGGGGGCAGGATGCCTACCACTACTACCACCCTTAGCCAGGGGGCAGGATGCCTACCACTACTACCACCCTTAGCCAGGGTGGCAGGATGCCTACCACTACTACCACCCTTAGCCAGGGGGCAGGATGCCTACCACTACTACCACCCTTAGCCAGGGGGCAGGATGCCTACCACTACTACCACCCCAACCCAGGGGGGCTGGATGCCTACCACTACTACCACCCTTAGCCAGGGGGCAGGATGCCCACCACTACTACCACCCTCACCCACGGGGGCAGGATGCCTACCACTACTACCACCCTTAGCCAGGGTGGCAGGATGCCTACCACTACTACCACCCTTAGCCAGGGTGGCAGGATGCCTACCACTACTACCACCCTTAGCCAGGGGGCAGGATGCCTACCACTACTACCACCCTTAGCCAGGGGGCAGGATGCCCACCACTACTACCACCCTTAGCCAGGGGGGCTGGATGCCTACCACTACTACCACCCTTAGCCAGGGTGGCAGGATGCCTACCACTACTACCACCCTTAGCCAGGGGGCAGGATGCCTACCACTACTACCACCCTCACCCAGGGGGGCTGGATGCCTACCACTACTACCACCCTTAGCCAGGGGGCAGGATGCCTACCACTACTACCACCCTCACCCAGGGGTGGCAGGATGCCTACCACTACTACCACCCTTAGCCAGGGTGGCAGGATGCCTACCACTACTACCACCCTTAGCCAGGGGGCAGGATGCCTACCACTACTACCACCCTTAGCCAGGGGGCAGGATGCCCACCACTACTACCACCCTTAGCCAGGGGGGCTGGATGCCTACCACTACTACCACCCTTAGCCAGGGGGCAGGATGCCCACCACTACTACCACCCTCACCCAGGGGGGCTGGATGCCTACCACTACTACCACCCTCACCCAGGGGTGGCAGGATGCCTACCACTACTACCACCCTTAGCCAGGGTGGCAGGATGCCTACCACTACTACCACCCTTAGCCAGGGGGCAGGATGCCTACCACTACTACCACCCTTAGCCAGGGGGCAGGATGCCCACCACTACTACCACCCTTAGCCAGGGGGCTGGATGCCTACCACTACTACCACCCTTAGCCAGGGGGCTGGATGCCTACCACTACTACCACCCTTAGCCAGGGGGCTGGATGCCTACCACTACTACCACCCCCACTCATAGGATGGACAATGCATGACACAACAAGCACACCACAACCTAGGGAATGCAAGATTAAGACATCCCCCACCACCATGACAAGCGTGTGTAGGCTGTGTCAAATGCCTACAACACCGAACATGACTTTCAACATACAATGTGACCCCCTAGCACATGTGCCACACATATATGTGTGTGGCACCCACAATGCAAGCAGCCCATGACCATTGTGGCAATGGGGCCTAAACCCCCATCATCACAGTGACCAAAAGGTAAGTGTGGGGTCCATAGCTGAAGCACATTTTGACCATTGTGGCAATGGGGTCCAAACCCCCATCATCACAGTGACCAAAAGGCAAGTGTGGGGTCCATAGCTGAAGCACATTTTGACCATTGTGGCAATGGGGTCCAAACCCCCATCATCACAGTGACCAAAAGGCAAGTGTGGGGTCCATAGCTGAAGCACATTTTGACCATTGTGGCAATGGGGTCTACACCCTCATCATCACAGTGACCAAAAGGTAATTGTTGACAAAGAAAGAGCTGCAACTGCCAAACTGCATGGATCATTCCTGCTCACAGAACCAAAAACTCATCTGTGGCAAAGTAGTGTATGTGTCCCATTGCAACATAAATTGGGGGAGCCAAATACTGCAGTGCAAATGAAACATTCCTTTGGCCATGTGCAGACAAACAACACCCATGGGGGCTGAGACCGTCAACAGTCATCAATGACACAATGACAGAAGTGACCATCAGAATGCAGAACCACATATTTGCACCAATGGGCACACAAATGCAGATACCCTGTGGAGACAGCAGATGTGAGGTGAACAGATACCATACCATGGCAGCAATGGGACACACAAACCATGATCACTGTGCTGACCGATGACCTAGGAGTCCCAGGGACAGCAGGGGAAACACACCAAACAACATACAGCCAATGGCACACCCAAGATATGCCAATGCAGTGGTGCAGATGCACAAACACAAACAGGCAGACCAACACTGTCATCATACACAGCAGGTGAGGGGTGGGGGTGCCAGTGTCCCCAGGCAACCACACAACACATGAGGAGAGCTGAATACCAATCATACAGATGTGCATACACTGCCACACTAAGGTAACTCATGGATCCAAATCCCCTATGTGGGCAAGCAGGCATTGTCAGGTGAGAGGGAGCACAAAACACACATGTCACACAGGCACGTAGGAACAACAACTGACACAGCAAGTCACAGACACACCACAGCACCACCCCCAGGGCCCCCACAATGTGGTGACCCTGGGCTGAATAAAAATACCACTGTGATGACAAAGCTAAATGTCGTTCACACTATGAACCACAGTCAGGTGTCCTGAGCAACAAACTACCATCACACCTACACAAGCACAAATCAATCAGCATGGCCAGTAAGCCAAGGCCAACATGGAGGCAGGGGCCTAGCCGGGCAACAACTCTCATCTGCACACACTCAACACCACACCCCTCGACCTCCAACAATGTGCAGCAGTGAAGTACACATGCACTGGTGACATTGCACATGCACCCATGACTATTCCAGGGTGGTGGGTGGGAACCAAGGTGTAGAAACACATCACACATGGACACTCAACAAGACTCCTGAATGTCTGACACACTGCACACTACGCTGTACATGGACATGACGGCAATACCACACCGACCAATGGGATCCCAGCCACAGTCACACACCAATGAAGAAGCCAAGGTCACCCACAACGAACACACATAGACAACTTCCAACATTGCAGCTCTGACCCTGAGGAGTGGCAGCAGTCACACACACAACATGTCACAATCACTGAAAGATAACACAAACTGGAAATCACATGACAGGGGCAAACAACAAGTGCCAAGGGGAAACCTGACTGTGACCCATCTGCGTCTGCACACAAACTCAGCCCTGACAGCAAACACACCTATGGGTGACACCCTGATGACCAGTAATGTGCCATGCACCCACATCACAGAGAACACAGGGAGAAGACTTTGGGGGAACATAGCTCAAGTCAGCAAGCATCACAAACAGGTACAACACTAGGGATCACAGCATGCGCAGATGAATGGAAGTGAACACACAGACATGCACATACAACACACACCTTGGGTGCAGGCAATGTCACACGTGTACACACTGCCATGAGGGGACTCCACTCCTGTGTGAGGAAAGCTGTGCCATATGTTGCCTCAGTAGGGCCCCATCATGTCAGCTGAGCACTTGGTCACACAATCAACAATTAGCACCAAATGAGGGCTCCCATCACATCAGCCTGGTCATGGATGTGCCAACGGAATCATCAGCACAGATCCAACACACTTGTATAGCAATGTTGCACTGACTACACGGATGAGTCCCTCCCCATTGATGCCCAAACCTGCATGTCCACTGGAGATGGCAACACGGTCAGGGAAGTAGACAAATGCAACGATGGCAGGCACAACAGATGTGCAGGGGTGGAAGCCACAGATATGAAATTGCCAATGTAAGTAGGAAACCCATTGCCAAATACTGAACACATGACACCCTCAGATGCTGCTATTGATGACATGGATACACCACATGATAGGACACATTCCCCCTGGACCACATGGGTTCCTGCACAGTAACACTTCATAATCATGAGACCAGATATCACCATCACTGCAGCAAGGGCATGGTTAGCTGCACCAACAACATGTACATCTGAAGCATGAGCACTAGAGAAAAGAAAGTTGCTTTATTCAGCATATGTGTTGAGGCCAAACGAAGTCCTGAAAAAAGAGCAAAGGCCAATGGCCAGTCCATTGTCAAAGTTCAAACAGGGTGACACTGGCAGATGTCACCCTACGCATGCCTGCACAATACCAGGGACAATCCACTAGGAGGGGCAACCGGGGGGCAGGCCAGGCACCGCAGGGACAGGATCAGGGCTCACCAGGGGGAGTCAGGGAAGGGGTGGTGGGTGCAGGAGAGCCACTGACAACTGCAGTGGAGGTGTCTGACATGGTGTGTGCCGGCACAACTGGGGGGCATGACACAGATGTCGTGGGTGCCGGCACAACTGCAGTGGACCCTGCAGATGGGGTGGACAGGTCCGCCACTGCAGTGCCCAAGTCAGACAGGGCGGTAGTGGACTCCACTGCAGTGCCTACCTCCAGGGGAGGAGAATGGGGAACAGGCAAGGTGGGTTGGACAGAGGGGGGACACCCTCACCACATCAGTGGCACAGACAAGCGCAGCGGGGGGTGTGGTGCTGGGAGAGCAAGTGGCAGGGGGAGAAGGCCGGAGCATCTTGGGGATGGTATATCTGTGGGTGGGGGAACCTGGGGCAGGGTGTGGTGGGGGCACCTGTGCAGTGGGGGCCTGAGGGATGGAGGACGGAGACCTTGTGCCTGAGCTGCAGGGTGGTGGCGGGGTCTTGCTCTTAGCACTCCGGGGGACTTGCGGGTGGGGGCCTCAGTCCGTCTGCGCCTGGGGGAGGGTGTCCGGGGGCGAGGGGCACTCTGCTCCGTGTGGGTGGGCTTCCTCTTCCCCCGGGATGCTGGAGCAGCTTCATCGGTGGGGAAGAGGCCGAGGTCACAGAGGAAGAGCTGCTGTGACTTTGGGGTTGCAGGTGAGGCAAGGGAGGGTGCTTTGGAGGGAGAGGGAACTGAGGACTGCGCAGTGCATGTGGATGCGTGTGTGTGTTCCAGGGCCCCATCCCCTGTGAGTCTGGCTTCAGTCCCCTGAATGTGCGTGCGTGTGCGTTTTGTCATTGGCGTGTGTGTCAGTGTGCTGGATGTGTGTGTGCTGGTGTGTGCCTGTGCCAGTGTGTGTGTGCCTGGGATGGGTAAGGTGCTGGGGAGTGTGGATGGAGCAGAGGCAGGAGGGGTGAGGGACCGTTTGAGGAGGGACACTGCTGCCGTCAGGGAGGAGTCCATGGACCTATTGCCCCTCTGTAGGTCAGACATGCCCGATGAGATGCCCTCCATGAACGACACCAGCTGAGTCAACAGCGCGGTGTGCGCATGGAGGACACTCAGCATGGCTGTCTGCCCTACATGGAGCTGGCGAAGGAGGTACACAGACTCCTCACTCAGGGCAGCAGGGGACACAGGGGCAGGGGGTGCGGTGCCTGGCCCAAAGGAGACACGCTCCCGGACATGGGAGCCTCCACGGACCTGGGGAATGGGAGCCGATGGGAGGGCGGTGGTGGTGCTGGTGGTGGCGGGGACAGCAACACTAGCTGGGGTGTGGTGGCTGCTGACACCCGCCTCCACAAGGGAGTCATCCTCCGAGTTGCTCTGGTCCTCAGCTGAGGTGGATGCTGCTGAGGACTCCTCGGTGTGGCTCCCCTCGCCCTCCGTGCCACTGGGTCCCTCCGACCACTCCTCGGCTGCTGACCCAGTCTGGCTCTCCGGCTCCTCCTGGTCCGTGGAGCTGTCCCCTTCCGTGGCCGTGGATGTATCTGCAAACAATGGGGAAACAGACAGACATCAGTCACCTGCACCAAACGCACACACCACTGTGAGCACAGCACATTACAGAGCAAGCCCTGGCATCATTAGTTGTACATTGCTAAAAGTGCCCTAATTGAACAGGAGAAGTCAATTGTCAGTCTGATGCCAAGCATGGCACTCACATCCCACATGGCCTTGCACCCATCTGTCTGGTGTCTGTTGGATTGCAACACCCCAGTGTTGACACATGCACCAAGTACACAGTAGTTGGACAGTGCAGAGGACACGGTGTGGACACATCACAGCTCTTGCCACTGAGTCAGTACAGGTTTACGGATGTAAGGGATGCCCAGAGTCAAATAGGAAATGCATGTGATGCATTCCAGCGACAGACACCATGATGCACCCATGTCCTGATAGCCAGCGCCACTATGGTGTGCATGTAGCACATGTCACTCCCCTGCAGGATCACCAATCAGTAGACACATGCCATGGCGGAGGCATGACTGCAAAGTCATACATCACTGTCTCAGTGATGTATGACTTTGCAGCCAGACAACAACACTCTGCACTGTGTCACAATAGTAGGTCATGGGGAATGCAAGTCCTGGAGCTGCACAAGTGCACATGTACATCCCCCCACAACACATCCTCTTAACCCTCATCTGTCCAGGTCATACCTATTGGACATATGGGAGACCTGTGACACTACCCTCTGAACCTGAGCCCCTCACACTCTGCTGTGCATGGGGAACAGCTGCCTGAACTTCACATTTACATGCCCCAGTCTGCATGGGCAGCTGATCAGACACCTATGTGTCACACAAGTATCGTCTCCTATGGTCACATCTCCAGTGGCATGCTGAGCCCCTACCAAGAAACTCCACAGCAGTCCTGGCGACTAATCCACAGCACACTGACACAGAGGCAGACACCTGAGGGGTCAAAACACTGTGCACAATGTGTCCTCTGATACACGGGAGTGGGAGTACAGAGTGTATTGTATGGCCTGGAGTAGGCATGACTGTCCAGCCCCACATGAATGAGGGATGAGCCCTGGACTGTAGGCAGCTGGCTAAGTATGTGTGACACACGTCATATACATACTCCTGGGGCCCAAACATTGTTCCCACCCGCAGCATGGGTGTGTGCCAGGTACCCCAGCCACATGTGGTGGATCAGCTCAGCAATTGGACCACAGATCAAAGTAACACGCTGAATACATGTCAGAATACAGGCATTGTGTAAGCAATGGACCCACCCATGATGCCCACCACAGAGTCAGGGAAACAGATGCTGTCTCCCACCTTGAGTCAAGCAAACTGCAAGGACACAGTCCTAAGTGACAGAATTCCCTGCATGTAAGGGCCACACCTGGGTATCAGATGAGGAGTGGGCAGTGCACAATAGAGGGACATGGCTCCTGGACAACATGACTGCTGTACTGTGGCAGTTCAACCTGGCCCGAGGAGGGCACATAACATGTTAGACAGAGTACACAGTGCAGTCTTTGACTCACCCCTCCTTGCTGCTCTCTGGCCTTCAGCTGCCCATCCAGGTCTGGAAAGACCACCGCCAGGATCCTGAGCATGTGGGGGGTCAGGGTCCGTGTTCCGCCCCTCCTGCGAGGAGGCGACAGCTTCAGCTGGACCCGTGCAATCCTCCGGGTCCAGCCCCGAAGGTCCTGCCACCTCTTTTGGCAGTTGCGGATCCGGCGCTTGTAGACCCCCACGGACCGGACAGCCCGGACGATGTCCTTCCATATCTCATGCTTCCGATGGGCAGAAGCCTGTCAGGATGACAAAGTGATAAGGCCATTACTACACATGCAACATATCCGTGCATGACACAGTTGCATATACATGTCGCAATCACAGGGGCACATGGTGTACCCAGGCAGTGCACGGCTGCCCATGGACAGTTTTCCAGAAGTCACTACATGGTATCATAGCATGGGGAGTAAAACCCTGTTCAGAAGCACTGTCACTGCACCATACCTGTCCAGTGCAAGTCACTACACACTATGGGGGGTGACAACTACTCAGTGAGCCTGCTAGCCAGTGGTGTGCTGACTCTCAGCCTTGCTAGTCAGACAAAATGCACATTCAGAAAGGCAGTGCACAGAACACTCACCTGCTCCCCTGGTGTCCCATACAGCTTGCTGTACTGTGGAAGTAGGCTGTCCAGCAGGGCCTGGTTCTCTTCAAGGCTGAAGGCTGGGGCTCTCTCCACAGTACGTGCCATTGCAGGGTCCAGAGGGGCAGAGACAGCAGCAGTGCAGTGGCAGATGTCGTCCTGGAGCATGTAGTGCAGGCAAGTGGGCTCTCAGGGGAACATGCAGCAATATATATGTGCTGGAGAGGCAGATACTGTCCCTTGTGTCCAAAGTGATAGGTCCAAGTCGTTTGCATCTTCTGAATCTGGCCAATCCATGGAATAGCAGCACCAAAACACGCCCACAGCATCCTTCAAAATTTCAACTTCATGACATACATGATTTTGCAACATTGTTGTGGGTGACCAACTGATTTTCCAGCAACCGACTCGTTCGAATATTCGAAAACGCGTCCGTTGCCAGGCAAGCCCATTGTCAATGGGTGCGCACCGATCGGTCCATTGAGGTACAACGCGCACAGGGGTACAACGCGTACCCGCACACATTGAAAGCAATGGGCCGGCCGGAGGCACCGATCGGTCCATTGCTGTTCAACGCATCACTGTACATGTGACTGGCATATGTCAGCATGCCTGTCTCAGATGGACATATGCCAGCCACAGATAGCTCCCAGGGAGTGAGGGGCACACCTACATCACGACAGCCTGTCCAAACCTTATCATAAGGCATGTAAGGCTGCATTTCCTATTGTGTGTATGTTGGTGTACATGTTGTCCTGTGGGTGTCACCTGTGGGCAGCCACCCCCAGGCTGTGCACGTGTTAATGGGGACAGGATCCTGGGTGTTACGTGTACGTGACCACTGTGATGTGCAACTGTTCATATCTGTGCATGTGCCATGGTCACATTTCACAGTGGTGTTTGTGTATGTCATGTCACATACCCCGTGAGTCCCATGTGGGACGGTATGTTTGAGCCAGGGTGTCCCAGTGGCACAATAGTGATGGCCCTCCACAGTCTTTGTGCATGTAGTGTTTACAATGTCTCTGATTTCATGTGCACAATGGGAGACAGTCTCCACATCCACGTTGTGTGTGCATGGACTCTGATGTTGTGCGTGTGTGTCACAGACGTCCATGGCTCTCCTGCCATGGCAAGTGTGGCCACTACCTGTGGGGGTCATGTTTGTTTTGTTGTGGTGTACACATGATACTCCAGGTGATGCCAGTGTCCATGTGGCATTACAGGGTCCCTGGGAATGTGCCTGTCGTTGAGCTGTGGTGCCTGGGGCACATCTGTCCTCACATGTCACTGGGGGGTGACTGTGACACAGCATCATGATATCCAATGGGCCAACCTGGGACAAATTGATGCCACCTGTAGGACCGTGTTGACAGATGTTGGCCATGTATGTACCATACATGTCGTTCCGGTACTGCACACTTCATGTAGTTGTGCCTCATGATGATGTATGTTGGGATCTTGAGTGTGTTCAATGCCGCATATGTGGGGTGACTGACGATCTTGCTTACTTCTCCTCTGCACTGCAGGGCTCCTGCTGTCCATCGGCCATTCCCAGACCTGGCAACGATGGTGGAACGGGACAGCATCCGACGGTACCGCTTCACCAGGCAGCTGATTGAGGATTTGGCAGTGCAGTTGTCCCCACATTTGCAGCCTGGCCGGCCGTATCCTACAGCGCTGACCCCCAAGGTGAAGGTGATGGCAGCCCTACACTTCTTTGCCACCGGTACCTTCCAACATACTGTGGCGTCTGCTGGTGGGATGTCACAGACCATGTTCAGCCGTGTGCTCCGCGATTTCTTGGCGGCAATGTTGCTCTTCCTGAACCGGTACATCTATTTCCCTAGACTGCGACGACTCACTGACGTGAAGAGTGACTTTTATGCCCTGGGGAGGATGCCGCATGTCATTGGCTCCATTGATGGGACACATGTGGCTTTGGTACCACCACAGGCCCAGGAGCAGGCCTACAGGAACCGCAAGCACTACCACTCGGTCAATGCACTGGTGGTGTGTCTTGCAGACATGACCATCACACACGTGTGTGCCCGTTTCCCTGGTTCAGCACACGATGCCTTTGTGATGAGGAGTAGTCGCATCCCCAGGTTGATGGCACAGATGCAGAACCAGCGTGCCTGGCTTGTCGGTGTGTACTGACTTTGTGCCATTGTGTGTGATCTGATCTGTAGTATTCCGCCCACTTTTCCAAGTCAGCTGATGTGCACTTGTCTGTCCGTAGGTGACTCGGGATACCCCAACATGCCGTGGTTGCTGACACCCCTCAGGAACCCTGTGACACCTGCCCAGATGCGCTACAATGAGGCACATGGTCGGACCAGGAGAGTGATTGAGCGGACCTTTGGTCTCCTGAAGAGCCGCTTCCGCTGCCTGGACAAGACCGGAGGGTCCCTCCCATATGCCCCTGCGAAAGTGTGCAAGATTATCATCGTCTGCTGCATGCTCCACAACCTGGCAGTGCGGAAGGAGTTGCCTCTCATCCAGGATGACGATGACCAACATCCGCCACCTGTGGAGGATCCTGGCCTGGACCACGATGCCAGTGACGATGATGATGATGATGGTGATGGTGATGTCCGCACACAGCTCATCACCAACTTCTTTAGCTGAATGTGAGTATCCTGAGGTGTCATGTGAATGATGTGAGTTGGCATGATGTGTGGGTGGTGCTCTGGTGCTGTTGGAGTGTGTCCATGGGCTACTTGACTGGATGTGTGTTGCGATGTGTGGTGACAGGTGGGCTGTACTCCCCAACAGTGTTGACATGCTAACTTGGTTCTGGGTGGGTATCTTGTAACATGTATTGTGCATGAGTTTTGCTGTTCTGTCCTGTACTCCATTGCTTTTGACTGTGTGTCATTTCTGTCCTTCACAGGGTACTTTCAGATTCGTTTGGTCAACTGTGTCCACCGACAACGTGATTGCACATCCAGGCTGGTAGCTGTTGTGTCCCTACAGGTGATGTGCGCCACACCCATGGACTTCCTTCTGTCTACAGTTGTTGACTGTGTGCCCGCTACCAGGTGGGGTTACCTTGCATCTGTAGTGGTTACGGCATGTTGCTACTGTGTAATAAACCTGTGCTTCACTTAGTGATGTGCGTTGTCTGTGGTCACACATTTGACTGCCATTTGCTTACTGCACCTGTGGGCTACTTGACTACAACTGGGAATGGGTGTGGTGTCTGTGCATTGCACCGTCTTCCCTGGCAACATCAGTGTAGGCAATGAGTCAGATGGCCTAGGTGTGTATGTGTTGTGTAGCCCTGGTGGTGTGTCTCCCTCATATGTGTCACGTTGCCTGTACTCACATGCCTGTGTTGTCCTTGCTGTTGCAGTTCGCATACACAGTGTAATTTTGTTGTTCATCATCCCCATAACAGTACCCACGTTGGAATCACGACAGAGGCAAGTATGGTGTATTATTGTGTTTATTGTGATACATCTGTGATAATAGTGCATAGGATGGATTGTGCTGTACATGAATCTTGCAATCCCAAGTTCCTAGATGAATAGAAAGTCCAGGTAGACAGGATCCCCAGTATCGGGGCCACAGTTGTCTGACACATTGTTCCAACTTGTACTCCCCATGCAATGTGTGGGAGTAGTGTTGCCATCAACAGGGTGAACAGTCTGTGCACAAAGGCGAAAATCCAGAACAGGTTCAGGCTTCCTGGGAGTTGCGCTTGGCCATCAGCCTCTCACTTTCCCCTCCTCGGACGACCCCTCTTCTTGGGGGGGGCCCTCAAGTGCAGGCTGCTGCGGTGCAGGGGACTCTCCGCCAGAGTCCTCCTCCCTCCCTGTGGCAGTTGCAGTTTGTTCGGTACCAGATGTTGTTGGCACACAGGGAGGTGTGGACTGGTTGCTGTTCATCTGGCGGAGGCATTGTAAAATGTCCCTGTGCACCGCCGTCATCTCATGTAGTACATCCCACTTGGACTCCACGCGGGTCATGTGGGAGTCCACACGTGACATGTGGGAGTCCACACGTGACATGTGTGACTCCACATGGGACATGTGGGAGTCCAAGCGGGCATGATGGGCAGCCTGCTGCTGTTTGATGTCTCTGAGGAGCCCCACTACCTGGCTGAGCTCTCCGGTGCTGGACTGGTACGCATCAGCTATGCGTACCAGTTGTGGGTCTTCATGCACACCAGCAACGTCTGCAAGCAGCGACCTCTGTCTCCCACCCCTCCCACCACCCCTGCTGACATGTGCAGTGTGTGCAGTTGCACGCACAGATAACCCTGGTCCACCTTGGGGGTTGGTGGTGGTGGTGGTGTCCATGGCCCCAGGTTGGTCCAGGGTCACTGCGCTGGTGTTGTTCCTTATTCTGTCCATGTCGGCAGGGATGGTATTCGTGGTGACAGTCGTTGGAGGGGTGGGTGCAGGGGGTGCAGCTGGTGGACCTGCTGGTGCTGCAGCTGGTGGTCCTGCTGGTGCAGCATGTTGACTTGCACCGGATGTGCCAGGTTGTTCTTCATCGTCCGAGGAGGACAGAGGCTGTACGACGCCAGTGAGCTCGGCATCCTCTTGAGCCTGGGACTGGGACTCCTCAGCGTCTGCTGCTGTGTCCCTATCATCACCTGTTTTTGGGAGACACAAACAATGTATGTCATGTTTCTGCAGGCATCAGTGGTTGACACACCTGACAGTTGTGACTGTGCCTCGGGGTGCGGGCCTGTACATTGTATTGTCCTAAGTCGTCACAGTCAGGGGTTGATATTGGTGTGGCACATTGTCCTGCATTATTTGGGCATTTCTATGTATTCTCTGGGGTGTGAACATGGTCTGCATTGATTGTGTTTGGTTGACAGCCAGACCTCCTTCCCACCCACCCACCCACCCAGTCAGTTATCCCACCATGGAACGTGCTTGCATTGCAGGGAGTGTAAGTTGTCTCTCAGGATGTCAGTCAGAGGTGTCCTGCTGTTTGTTGGTGCACAGTTGGCAGCAGGGCCTTGTGCTCCCCGCAGCAGTAGCCAGTGTCAGCCATCTTGTGAGTCCTTCTCCACTCCCTGTGATGTGAGCATGGTTCAGGGTGGTGTTGATGGGCCAGTTGTGAGGCTGAGCAATGTCTGTGACTACGACTCCCATCATGCTATTGCCTCCACCCCCTTCCCAGCATGCCCATGCTTCCTTCCTTTTGACTCTGCTTCCCTGTGGGGTGGGCTGGCTGTGCTGACAGGATGGCTGGGAGTGTTGTCCTGGCAGTTGTTTGGCTAAGAGTCCCAAGAGTGTCCCTGTGCTTCACACAACATAACCCAGGGTGGTGGTGCTTTGTGGGATCTTGTGTTAGGATGGAGGGCATTGCATTCTACCAGGTGGGTACTGTGGAGTTTGTGTTGGGGGGGGGTGAGGGGAGGTGCTGGTGACTATGGTCAGTGCTGCAAGTCCCCCTTCCCACCCAGCCAGCCGGATATCCCACCATGGAACGTGCTTGCATTGCAGGGAGTGTAAGTTGTCTCTCAGGATGTCAGTCAGTGGTGTCCTGCTGTTTGTTGGTGCACAGTTGGCAGCAGGGCCTTGTGCTCCCCACAGCAGTAGCCAGTGTCAGCCATCTTGTGAGTCCTTCTCCACTCCCTGTGATGTGAGCATGGTTCAGGGTGGTGTTGATGGGCCAGTTGTGAGGCTGAGCAATGTCTGTGACTACGACTCCCATCATGCTATTGCCTCCACCCCCCTTCCCAGCATGCCCATGCTTCCTTCCTTTTGACTCTGCTTCCCTGTGGGGTGGGCTGGCTGTGCTGACAGGATGGCTGGGAGTGTTGTCCTGGCAGTTGTTTGGCTAAGAGTCCCAAGAGTGTCCCTGTGCTTCACACAACATAACCCAGGGTGGTGGTGCTTTGTGGGATCTTGTGTTAGGATGGAGGGCATTGCATTCTACCAGGTGGGTACTGTGGAGTTTGTGTTGGGGGGGGTGTGAGGGGAGGTGCTGGTGACTATGGTCAGTGCTGCAAGTCCCCCTTCCCACCCAGCCAGCCAGCCAGATATCCCACCATGGAACGTGCTTGCATTGCAGGGAGTGTAAGTTGTCTCTCAGGATGTCAGTCAGTGGTGTCCTGCTGTTTGTTGGTGCACAGTTGGCAGCAGAGCCTTGTGCTCCCCACAGCAGTAGCCAGTGTCAGCCATCTTGTGAGTCCTTCTCCACTCCCTGTGATGTGAGCATGGTTCAGGGTGGTGTTGATGGGACAGTTGTGGGGGGGCAATATGTGTGAGTGCGACTCCCATGATGCTATTGGCTACACTGACTTGGCCAGCATACACAGAATTCCTTCCTTTGAGTGGTCTTCACTGTGTGTTGGTGTTGTTGTGGTGGCTACATGTGTGGATGTGTGTGTTAGTTCTATTTGTGCCACTGCCTAGCTGTAGTTGTGGTTGTGTTTGTACATGTGTTGGCACAGTTGGATGTGACTTTTTTGATGGCATGTGTTGTGTTTATCTGACTGACATACACATTTTGGGATGATTCTGTTCTAGTTGCTGTGTAATTGCTATGAGTGCATGGTTTGACTCTCCCCTTGACAGTGATGTGTGTGTTTTGTGGCAGTTTATTGTGTACATTTGTTGTGTACTCACCAGGCTCTGGGATGTCCTCTAGTCCATATACGCTCACTGGCGGAAGGATGGCCCGCACCTTCTCCTCCCAGGGCCTGAGGTATACTGGCTTGGCAGGAGGGCCACTGCCGGTGTATTGGCTCAGGTGGTAGTCTTTCTTGAGCAGCTCCCGGACCCTCCTGCGCACGTCATACCACCTGTTCTGGATGTCGGTCTTTGTGCGCCGACATGGTGATTGGGCGTTCACCCTGTTGATGATCCTCTCCCACATCTTGGTTTTCTGCGACATGGGGGTCTGTTGGACCAGAGTGCCAAACAGCTGTGGCTCCACCCTGAGGATCTCGTCTACCATGACTTCCAATTCACTATCTAGGAACTTGGGATTCTTCTTGGGGGGCATGGTGATGGGTGGTGATAGTGGGTGCTGTGTGTGTTGGTGTGCAGGTGAGGGTGTGTGGGTGTGTGTTGTGCTGGGTGTATGTGAGGTAGGTATTTGTTGGTGTGCTGCTGGTGTGTGGCTTGTGTGAGGGATGAGCTGTGGGTGTGTGGTTGCTTTCTCTTGGGTGCTGGCAGTGGAATGGCATTTGCAAAGGCTCATGGTAGTGATTTGTGTCCTTTATATAGGTGGAGTTGTTGGTGTGTCTTTGTTCTCTGTCCCCACCCCCCAGTATTTATTGGCTTGGTAATTGCTTGTTTGGCCTTTTTTGGTTGATTTTTCCTTTGTGCTGTTTGTGTATGTTGGAAACGTTCTTGTGACCGAGTCGGACCGTGCATTGGTCTCGTACGGTGTTTTCCGTTTCGTTCACGCTGTGTTTGTGCAGTTTTGTATGCTGCGTACGCGTCGGTCGCGGTGTATTGTGTTGCTTCGGCTCGGTTTTGTATGCGTGTCGGTCGTACGGCTTGTCCTCCGTCCGACTCGGTCGTGTTTTTCGCGCCTTGCATCGTACTTTGCAGGTTGGAGTTGGCGGGTACGATTCGGTCGGATTTGTTCCGGGTGCGTGTCGGTCGGTTGGATTCGCGTGTTTTTCCGGCCGGATTGCTATTTTCCGAGCGGGTCGGTCGGTCGGCTTGGTTTCCTGACGTGTCGGTCGGATTTATCGCGGCTTGCATCGTACTTGGCGTGTCGGGCGCCACTGGTACGTGTCGGTCGGTATTTTTTCCGGATCCGAGTCGGTCGGTGCTTTTTCCGGCCCGAATCGGAATCGACCCCTTTATGTCCACAAATTAGTAACCTTTTGTGCTATACCCTGTCTACTATTGTTTGTAGATAGGGTTTTACGTCAAAAGGCATGGGTGGTTGCATGGGAACGCCCATGTACCAACCATGTAATGTCCCCTTCGCGCTAAGTAACGCAAAGCAGTGCTTCACGCTGCTTTGCATTACTTTCAGAGTACTTCCAGCGCAAGACAAGTTTTGCACTGGAAAGTTAATTAGGAAAAAAACATTTTGTGCTGGTTAGCGTCACTTTTGTGATTCTAACCCAGGGCAAAACGTTAGAAATGTACCCCTTAATGCACCTGGAGATGGCAGGGAAGAAAATGGAAGATGAGCCCATTGATGGTGAAGAAAAACCTTGGATGCTGCATTCTTGTTTGCTTTGCAAAGAAGCAAATTGCCCTCCACAAAGTAAGGTGCAGAAGCAAGGAGAGCAGGATTTCTATTCTCCTCTAGCATGGAAGGTCAAAAGATGTCCACTAGTTACAGCTACAACTCTTATTAAAGGTAGTCTTCTAAGTGAATTCAAGTGTAACATACCATATGGAATTCCATTCTGCCTGATCCTGAGTGCTCCATTGTTCCTGCACCCGTTTCTACCAGGCAGCAATTCTGCCAGGAAGAACTGCAGGAGGCTTTGACTGCAACAGGAGCCAAGCCTCTTTACTTGTTTTTTTCTGGCAGGGGGAGCAATCAAGGCTCAATCAATCAATCAATCAATCAATCGTTTGTTAAGTGCGACTACTCACCCGTAAGGGTCTCAAGGCGCTGGGGGTGGGGGAAGTGCAGGTTCCAGTCCATCAAGGAGGGGGTCTGTCGAAGAGCCAGGTTTTGAGGTTTCTAGCGAAGATGGGAAGCGATGTTGTCTGTCAGCTGGCAGGCTCCCTCCTGCCAGCACACAACCCCCTCCCCCGCCAGAACCTAGCTTTCCATTCCCTCCACTTCAAACACTCCCTCCACCCCACACTGACTGCAGAGAAGTTGCAAATACATTTAGCACCTGCTTTCAACAGGTGGTAAATATATGTGCTATATCCCACTTGTGGTGTTACGACTGCTCAATCAGGTCCCACATGGTACTTCCAATTCCGTGGGGGTTGTGTTATAATTGCACTGTGCAGGTGTAGTGTCACAGCCTAGTAACGTTATTTTCATGTGCGGATCTACTAGGCAGCTGATTCCATGTGACTGGTGGTCAGATCCATAGAGGGGCCAACCCACAAAGGAGTTCAGGAGTAGTGCTCTCGTAGCACAACTTCACAGACTCAGAACTAGCTTTGTGAATTGGCCCTACCATGATGTGGCGATGGTTAATATCTTTAATATTATTATAATGCACACCTCACCACACAGGTAGCCGGATGCTTCACAGTGCTTAATTTGAGCTGGTGCTTTCCGGTGCTCAGCACCGGCACTTGATTGGTTTCCGGTGCTCGGCACCGGCACCGAATTGTCAACACCATACTTAAAACAGTCTACCACATGTTGGCGCTGCTCATCTAATTTAGAGATGAGTAGAAGAACGGTTGTTTAGGGATTCAATATACATTAGAAATTGCTAATACCAGCCTCCCCAGCCATTCCTTTAGCTTTAGGGACCTGGCATAATCTGAACTGTCGCATTTACATGTGAGACAGATGGTTAGTAGTTGTTTTGGCAGCGATGACAAGGGCGATGGGTGGTTCAAGCTGCAGTCGCCACCTGGTCAGAGCCCTGGCACTTAATATTTTACAAATTAAGCACTGATGCTTCACATAAAACAACAAGTTACTCAGGACTAACTAGCAATGCCAAAATGTTAATATCGAAAGATTAAGTAGTGAAAATGAGGCTCTAGTTATTGGCCAGTTTCAAAAGCAGTCTGGATAGCTCAGTTTCAAAGCAACCATCTGGCTTCAAGACATTCATATGTCTTCAAAACAAGCGTATGTCTTCAGGCAATGAAATAATGCGAGGGAAGTCTGGGATGTGTATGTTAGGCCTTTAGCATCACACAGTCCACCAGCAGCATTGCACAGAGACCACAAGGGCCTTGGCACCACAGTAGTAAACCTCTGTCATCTTTACCAGCTGCTGGGTCCTTTAAAAGAATACTGCCATCACCTTCACTTGCAGGGTGTCTTAGTGAAGCACTAATTCACTGCTCTGACAAAAACTAAAAGTTTCAGGACAGCAGCAGCATTTAGGAAAGGTGTCATTCCTTCACAAAATGGATGCAAGAGGGAGGCTTTAGGAACAGCACAGCTCAGCCACTTTTCTAAGGCTTGAACCAGTATAATGCTGTGGGCAAGACATTTTATTTCGCTTATAAACTGCTGGTCCAAAGATGCCAATGGTCCCCATTCCATATGTGATAC
Source organism: Calotriton arnoldi (assembly GCA_963921515.1). NCBI lineage: Eukaryota > Metazoa > Chordata > Amphibia > Caudata > Salamandridae > Calotriton > Calotriton arnoldi. The sequence continues at coordinate 1,109,551 of CAWUFW010005561.1, forward strand.
TGTCTTCAAGGCTCAGCATTTTAACTAACAGGATATTGCATTCTGGGACTGATAGTTTAGAGTGTACCATTGTAAATTTGGGCTAAAAAACATATTATGAAAAGGGTTTTTCGTCAAAAAGGCAGAACATGCTTAAACTGTCGCACATGGCATGGGGTTGCCAGGCAACTGTGGAAACTGTAGGATAGAAAGACAAAAATGATATTCAGGGATTTATGCGCCATGGGTGTTAGATTCCGGAAGTAATAATTCTCTATATAACATACATTAGGGCCATGATTTGCAAAGGTTTTGAGGCGGGTTTACATTATTTTTTTTAACTCAAACCCGAGTCAAAACCTATTTGGGGATTTACAAACCAACGCAAATTGGTATTTGCGTTGGTTTGTAAGGAAATGTAACGCGAAGCGCTTTGTGTTACTAAGTAGTAAGGAGGCGTTACATGGGTGGTCCACGGACGTCCCCATACAACCACCCATGCTTTTTGCGGCAAATCCTATCTACTAACATTACAATGCAGCACACATGCAAAGTCAGGAAATAAAAGCATTTCTCCTTGATATTGAACATTTGAAATGGGAGTTATTTTTGACGCAAAGCACTGTCTACCTTTTTTAGTAAATAGGATTTTGCATCAAAAACCATTGGTGGGTGCATGGGAATGCCCATGCATCACCCATAGAACGCCCCCTTGGTGCTAAGTAAAAATCTTAGTAAATATACCCCATAGTATTTTGTACTGGAAGGGTAACTTTCCAGTACAAAATCCATGCTAGACTCATGCACACACCCTTGCACAAAGGTGTGTGCGTGGTGCTTGGGAACCAAATTCTGCGCTAGTGCTATGGAGAGGGGAGGAAAGTGCCATATCTCTGTAAATATAGCGCTGCCCTACTCTGTCTCTATCACACAACACAGCGCAGCAACTATGGGTGCTGCGCTGCGTTGCGTGACCCCTTTGTAAATCTGGGCCTACAAGTAAGTTCTTGTGAGAGAACTTGCATGAGAGAACTTGCATACATGAAGGGAAAGAAATCATTAGTTTTGCATAATAATCTGTTACAACAGGGAGATAACGCCATTGCCCCCGTAGGCACGTGACACTACAACAATGTAGCCCCCTTTGCCTCCTACTTTCTGAAATAAATACGAAAAATGTCTGCCAAGCATTACAAATAAAAACAAATGCCAGCAACAAAGTTCCCAAAACTCCCTGGAGTAGCCCGAGCCACTGCCCTCCGTTTGTCCTCTGATGTCATTTATGTCCATTGGGCACTTGGCCCTTTGAAGAGGAATGGCTGCACTTTCACCAGCAGCAATTAACATCCCAATGTTCCCCTCAGAAACAGCTCAGGAGGATCCTTTGCCTGCAAATCTTAGTGGCTGCTAATTCTGCAGTAGCCTTGCTCTGAAAATACACTTTAAACTCTTGAATGATGTTATTAGCAGTAATTCGTGGGCGTCAGCAAGGTGCGCTTGTCGTGATTAGATTTTTTGTATTTCTGTATAATCTATTGCTAAGAATGAAACAGCTGTAAGTGTATATACACACCACGAGGACATTGCACATCACCTAGTTGGTCTGTGACCTTCCAGCGACACTCATCTGCTGTCTTAGGCCTTTCCATGGCCATATACATATAGAGCTTACATTCGGAACAATGAATCCCAGCGCTAGAATCCACTTTCTACCAAGACATTGCAAGTGAGTTGCAATGCCACATTACACAACAGGTGCTGAACTCTCTTTGTTCACAAACGGGGGTCTCACTGGCAGTCTTTCTGCCAAAAACAACGGATGTAGCGTTCTCGTGCATCACTGAATCGTCAACCCATGGCAGACCGATAACGGCTCTGCATAGGGAACAGCTAAGGCCCAGAAGAGAATGGCACCAGAGGGGCTGGCCCATCAAGAAAGATCTTTCCAACACAATTTCCAAGAAAGAGATTGTGTTTGGGAGCACTATTAAAATCACTGTGACTTTGGCGGGTGTGTGTGCATCATTAACACTTCTGTTGCATAAGTAACATTTATGTTTAATATGGGGAAAAGTAATGTAAAGGCGGCGCAAGGGGCTTATAGATAAGCCCCAGAGTTTTGAAATGTCTGTCATTGGCCATGTTATGGCGTTACTTGTACCATGTTTGTTTTCTCCAAAGAGGTACCCTAGTGCATATGGATGACTTTCTGGGGAAACTGTCGGCAGACATACTTATTTTCTAAAAGAACATTTGATTAATTGCATATTCCCTTTTAGGTGTGGCCTTTGTGACTGATCTAGCTGTCTCACTAGACTATACATAATATACGTACATAGAAGGACTTTTGGTCAATAGCCTTCAACCATTGGTCTCTTAACCTGGGATTTTCACATTTTTCTTCCACCAACCACAGCATACAGCCTGGGGCAGCGGCGCAGCCCACTTTCCTCATTGGCTCCCTTTACCTTGAGTGACTGCAAAAAGCTTGTGCACATTCTTCACATCCATCTAAAAATAGTTGCATTCTCTTCAGTTGCAAAGCTTATTGTTGCAAAATGGGTTCTGCCCATTTAATATGCCTGGATATTTTGCTTTGTTGGTCATCCACTTTTGGACTTTTTAATGTGGGTGAGCCTCACTACATGCATCTCACCCACAGCAATCACACAGTAACTGGACTGCCCGTGTTACCCTGCTAGTGTCCGCCTTTTAAGATAAGGCTGCGGTGACGCAGCAAGGGTAAGGGGCAATTGGCTGGTTACACATCAACACGTGTGCTCACGTGTGTGCACACATGTGTGGGCTGCGTGTGTAAGACTATTATCATGCGCAGCTCGGTAACGATGCACAGGTGCAGAGGGAACTCTGCAGGGTTAGATTTTGACCTATAGTAGGCCTTATAATATTAGTAGGCATTCACAAGTAAAGTCAGTATGGTTTATTATTTTGTCTGCAGTCACCCTTTATTATACACATAGGAGGAAGTCTGCCTTAGAATGCAGTTTCACTTTCCCTAGGCCTAAAAAGTCCTAAAACGTATGGAGCTGGGGTGGAAAGTGTATACTCAGGTTCCAAGATTGTACATGTACACTTGATGGGTCGTCCAGAATTTTCATATTTCCCTGGTTCAGCTCAACATCAGAACCCTAGCCTTTTGTCATGTTGCTGGTCCAAGTTAATTTAATTTCTCCCCAGCAGAGGGATCAAAGGCCTCCCCACACAAAAGAGGTAATTAGCGGTGCTTCCCCCAGCTCCTGAGGAGGAAGGGGTGGGGAAGAAAATAATCATCTGTTAATTGGTTGTCACACTGTACAAGGGATGGGGAAAGCCAGGACAATTGAACAAAGGAGGAAGCTCAGACAACTGGAGCTAACACAGGAGGGGGCTCCTCTCTGAAGTTTTGGTGGAAAAGGCCCTGTCAGTGAGGGATGGAGCTGATGCTCCCAGATGAGATGTGGCCAGTGACTTCTGGACTGTGCCAGCTTGAACTGTCTTAGCATGATGTGCAGGAGGGTTGGGACAGGTGTGGGGAAATGATGTGCCACCCTAGGATTGGCCAATGGTGCCTGGCTTCTAGAACCTTCAACCCCATTCTTGCACAAGGACTTTTTGTACAGTACTTTTCACTGGAACTGCAATGGCAGCAGCAGCCATGGACAACAGGAAGGAGAAACCCCCTGATGCCCAAAAGGACCAAGGACTTGGTCCCAGTTGACACCAGGACCAGTGGGCCTCTCCAAGGGCCCGTAAGGTGGGCCCCCTTAGACACCTGAGGATGCCGTTGGGGGAAAGATCAGGACTTCTGTGCCAAGAAGGAGGAGAGGAGAACCAGATGCAAAATCCAGGAGGAAAGCTGGTGCAAGGAGTGGTGGAACCAGCTCCACGCAAAGAACGTTGCTTCTAAGGTGAGGAGGTCCACTGGAACTGCTCCTTGTGGCAAGAGATCACCACCAGGAGTACACTGAGCCCAGAATCGTCCAAAACGGCCCAACCAGGGCTGAGTTATGGCCTTTTAAGGGTGGTGACCATAGTCCTACAACGAGGAATGAAATGCGTGGAACTCCCCTGCATTTTCTTTAAATTACCCCTGGAGTGGACCAAGGCCCAGGGGTAGCCACCAGGTTGATATATAATTTTTTTCCGGGGAGAGGGCGTGTTGAGGGTACACTCTCAAATCATCAGTTATCCCCCAGGAACCCCACTGCCCCGGGGGCCGATGCAAATGGAAACTGGGGAGCACCGTTGGACACCCCAAAGAAGAAAAAGGGGTCTGGCACCCCATCTCTGGCCCCCCACTAATGGTGGCCTTGCTCCTGCTCCCTGTGCCGTGGACCACAAGGAGCTTCAGGGGAGAAGCACGCTGCCTGCTCCCATGCAGATAACAATTAGTGCTAATCAGGTGCAGAGCTGGCCGAGGCAGCCGAAAGTGTGCTCCCTGAGCTGCCCCCAACAAAGGAGGTGTCTAGGTGAGACTGGGCACCCGCAACAGAACAAAAATGAAAAACAAAAGGGGGCATGCAGCACCAAAAACGAAATGAGTAATTTCCCCGGCTCAGCTCATTGAATATTCATGCTTCTGTGAGCATGAGCGCCCCATAATGCCCTGCCAGGCTTTCTAATGTATTTTATTGTATTGTAATTGCATTTGTATAGCGCTTACTACCCCTGACGAGGCGTCGAAGCGCTTTTTCGGCGAGTAGCACGCTACTCCGGGACCCATAGAGGATTAGTGTTGAATTAGTATAGTGAAACATGCAAGTAAATTTTAAGTGGTGGCTATGTTAGTCAGTTATTTGGATTCGGAAGGATAGCAGAAGGATAGAAGAGGAAAGAAGGTTTGTATTTATATAATGCTTCTAACCCCTGAAGGGGTGTTGAATCGCTTTTTTTTTTGGCGAGTAGCACGCTACTCCGGAAACTCATAAAGGATTAGTGGTGAATTAGTATGGTGAAATATGAAAGTAATTTGAGTGGTGGATATTAGTCAGTTATTTGGAGTGAGAAGGATAGCGGAGGGATAGAAGGGAAAGAAAGGTTTGCATTCATATAGCGCTTGTAACCCTGATGAGGTGTTGAAATGCTTTGTTGGCGAGTAGCACGCTACTCTGGAACCCATAAAGGATTAGTGGTGAATTAGTATAGTGGAATATGGAATTAGAGAAGTGAACATGCTAGTCTGTTATTTTGATTGAAAAGGATAGTGGAGGGATAGAAGAGTGAAGGATTTCTTTTTTTAGGTCATAGCAGTAGGAGGAGGCTTTTGGATGAGTAAAAAGTGTTTTTGGAGGGGAAGAGTCAGAGGGAAGAGTTTAGAAAGGTTTGTTTTGGGGGATCGGTACAGTAAAGGAGGTGTCAGAAGATGCAAGGAGGGGTAGAGTAGGAGAGAGTCAAGAATGGGTTATTTTGGGGAACATAGTAGTGGTATGGCGTTTGGGATAAATGAGAGAGTGGGTGTAGAGGATATAATGATAGATGTATAGGGTGAGATAGGGTAGTGAATTGGAAAGAGTAGTAGAAAGAAGTTTGAGATGAGTCAGAAAGTTGGGTTAGAAGATATATTGAGGGAAGTATAGGCTGAGAAATAGGGCAGTGCATTGGAAATGCTAAATTAGAAGAAAGTGATAAATACATAGATCCATAAGTACATTGAAAGTATATAGATGCATAAAGGAGGTAAGTATATGCAGATTAAAGATATTGATAGAGGTAGCGGATGAGAAATAGGGTAGTGCCTTGGATATGCTTTTTCACGAGAAAAGTAACAGACACACAGATCCAAGTACATGGAGGTACATAGATGCCCAATGGAAGCAAGTACATGTAGATCAAAGAAGATTTTTTTTTTCTTTCTTTTGTTTTTGTTTTTATAACAACATAATTATTGTACATGTTTATCAATGCTTATGTTTTTACACATTGTCTTTCATCTGGAAGGCAGAAATGCATCGAAAGTCAATAGGTAATAACAGTTGCTCTACAATCCTGTGTTACCCTAAGTCTCCCGATAAAAATGGTACCTCACTTGTGTGGGTAGGCCTTGTGCCCACAACAGGAAATGGCTCAAAATGCAACGTGGACGTACCACATTTTCACAATGAAAAATGACCCTTTTTTTGCAAAGTGCCTAGCTGTAGTTTTTTAACCCTAGCTCTGCCGGCACCTAGGGAAACGTAGCAAACCTATACATTTTTAAAACTAGACACCCAGGGGAATCCAGGATGGGGTGACTTGACTGCCTCCCACCAGGTTCTGTTACCCAGAATCCCTCGCAAACCTAAATAATTATCCAAAAAAACACATTTTCCCCACATTTCTGTGGTGGAAAGTTCTGGAATCTGCGTGGATCCACAAATTTTCACCCACCCCGCAATCCCCAAAGTCTTACGAGAAAAATGGTACCTCACTTGTGTGGGTCGGCCTAGTGCCTGCGACAGGAAACGGCGCAAAACGCGACGTGGTCACACCTCAATTTCGCAGTGAAAAATGAACCTTTTTTGGCAAAGTGCCTAGCTGTAGTTTTTGAACCCTAGCTCTGCCGGCACCTAGGGAAACCTAGCAAACCTATACATTTGTGAAAACTAGACACCCAGGGGAATCCAGGATGGGGTGACTTGACTGCCTCCTACCAGGTTCTGTTACCCAGAATCCCTTGCAAACCTAAACAATTGTCAAAAAAAACACATTTTCCCCACATTTCTGTGGTGGAAAGTTCTGGAATCTGCGTGGATCCACAAATTTCTGCCCATCCTGCGTTCCCCAAAGTCTTACGAGAAAAATGGTACCTCACTTGTGTGGGTCGGCCTAGTGCCCGCGACAGGAAACGGCGCAAAACGCAACGTGGTCACACTCAATTTCGCAGTGAAAAATGACCCTTTTTTGGCAAAGTGCCTTGCTGTAGTTTTTGAACCCTAGCTCTGCCGGCACCTAGGGAAACCTAGCAAACCTATACATTTTTGAAAACTAGACACCCAGGGGAATCCAGGATGGGGTGACTTGACTGCCTCCCACCAGGTTCTGTTACCCAGAATCCCTTGCAAACCTAAAAATTGTCAAAAAAACACATTTTCCCCACATTTCTGTGGTGGAAAGTTCTGGAATCTGCGTGGATCCACAAATTTCCGCCCACCCCGCGTTCCTCAAAGTCTTACGAGAAAAATGGTACCTCACTTGTGTGGGTAGGCTTAGTGCCCGCGACAGGAAACGGCGCAAAACGCAACGTGGTCACACCTCAATTTCGCAGTGAAAAATGACCCTTTTTTGGCAAAGTGCCTAGCTGTAGTTTGTGAACCCTAGCTCTGCCGGCACCTAGGGAAACCTACCAAACACACACATTTCTGAAAGGTAGACACCCGGGGCTTTCAGGGAGGTATGGCTTGCGTGGATCCCCCAACGTTTCCTTACCCAGAATCCCCTGCAAACCTCAATTTTAGCTGAAAAAATCACTTTTTTCACACATTTTTGTGTGGGAAAGTGTGGCATCACTGGCCTCACATAAATTTCCTACCACCCAGCGTTCCCCAGGTCTCCCGATAAAAATGGTGCCTCACTTGTGTGGGAGGCCCAAGTACCCGCGACAGGCAAGGGCCCAAAACGTAGTGAGGCGACATCAAAATTGCCTATCTCAAAACCACCTGGTTTTGCAAGGGAGTCACCTGGGTTTTGGCCCCGTGCTCGGCGGCCATCTAGGGAAACCTACCAAACGCACACATTTCTGAAAAGTAGACACCCGGGGGCTTCCAGGGAGGTATGGCTTGCGTGGATCCCCCAACGTTTCCTTACCCAGAATCCCCTGCAAACCTCAATTTTAGCTGAAAAAAAATCACTTTTTTCACACATTTTTGTGTGGGAAAGTGTGGCATCACTGGCCTCACACAAATTTCCCACCACCCAGCGTTCCCCAGGTCTCCCGATAAAAATGGTGCCTCACTTGTGTGGGAGGCCCAAGTACCCGCGACAGGCAAGGGCCCAAAACGTAGTGAGGCTACATCAAAATTGCCTATCTCAAAACCACCTGGTTTTGCAAGGGGGGTCACCTGGGTTTTTGGCCCCGTGTTCGGCGGCCATCTAGGGAAACCTACCAAACCCACACATTTCTGAAAAGTAGACACCCGGGGGCTTCCAGGGAGGTATGGCTTGCGTGGATCCCCCAACGTTTCCTTACCCAGAATTCCCTGAAAACCTAATTTGTTTCTGAAAAAATCACTTTTTTCAGAAATTTCTGTGTGGGAAAGTGTGGCATCACCGGGCTCACACAAATTTCCTAAAAACCCAGGTGACCCCCCTTGCAAAACCAGGTCATTTTGAGATAATGTGTTGTTTATTTCTGCAGCGTGAAAATTTTGGCACAATATTGTAAGGAAAATGTGACAGACATTTTGAGGTTTGCAGGACATTGTGGGTACCATAACTTGTTGGGATCCACAAGAGAGATATCACCATGTACTCCCATGGGTGTTTAGTTTACGACAATATCTACAGTTGTTAGGTTATTCTTATACGGAATGTACACCTTGGCAGACAGACTAAAAAGACAAAGATTACTGCACAGCCATCTATTCCTCAAGCACACACACATACTGGTTGGATTTGGCACGAGGGCAAGTGATGGTTCAGTATATACAATTTTATTAACAAGAGATTTCACAAAAATGAAATGCACTGTCAATAATTGAAAGGACAAAAAACTGAACCAGTGACTCGCAGCTCGTGAGCTGTAAAGCCACGTCAAGGCCCCAACCGCTTTACAGGCCATTCACACACCTTTCATACGTGATACACACAAGACCATTCACACCACCAGGCACGAAACAAACACATTACAACATTCACAAAAGGGACAAGGTACACCCTGCTTGAGAAAGACAAAAAAATATTACTGCACAGCCATCTAATCCTCAAGCACACACACATACTGGTTGGATTTGGCACGAAGGTGAGTGATGGCTCAGTATATACAATTGTATTAACAAGTGATTTCACAAAAATGAAATGCACTGTTAATAATTGAAAGGACGAGAAACTGAACCATTGACTCACAGCTCGTGAGCTGTAAAGCCACGACAAGGCACCAACCTCTTTACAGGCCATTCATACACCTTTCATACGTGTGACAAATACAAAACCATTCACACCACCAGCCGCGGGCCCATCACATTACAACACTCACACCAGCAGACAGCGCCATTCAAGGGCCCATCACTTTCACACGCCCACATTCCTAACACAGCAACCACACAAGCTGATGGATTGCGTGGAGTGTCGCTCGGCTAGCAGTGTGTGTAGTGACCAACAGCAAGTCACTACTCACACACTGCCAGCCGAGCGCCAGTCCACGCACACCGCCAGCCAAGCGCCACTCCACGCACACCGCCAGCCAAGCGCCACTCCACGCACACCGCCAGCCAAGCGCCACTCCACGCACACCGCCAGCCAAGCGCCACTCCACGCACACCGCCAGCCAAGCGCCACTCCAGGCACACCGCCAGCCTAGCGCCACTCCACGCACACCGCCAGCCTAGCGCCACTCCACGCATACCGCCAGCCAAGCGCCACTCCACGCACACCGCCAGCCAAGCGCCACTCCACGCACACCGCCAGCCAAGCGCCACTCCACGCACACCGCCAGCCAAGCGCCACTCACGCACACCGCCAGCCAAGCGCCACTCCACGCACACCGCCAGCCAAGCGCCACTCCACGCACACCGCCAGCCAAGCGCCACTCCAGGCACACCGCCAGCCTAGCGCCACTCCACGCACACCGCCAGCCTAGCGCCAATCCACGCATACCGCCAGCCAAGCGCCACTCCACGCACACCGCCAGCCAAGCGCCACTCCACGCACACCGCCAGCCAAGCGCCACTCCACGCACACCACCAGCCAAGCGCCACTCCACGCACACCGCCAGCCAAGCACCAGCCTACACACACCACCATCACATTTAGGATTTTTTATACAAAAAGAAAACACAAACAAATTGCAAATAGATACAAATCTACTAACACAAAATCAGAAACTAAATACATTGCACTAATGCCAACCTTGAAACAGAACAACAATTCTTAAACATTACAGACCAGGCAGTTCACTTTACCACTCATGGTTGCTCCCAATAATTATTTTGCTTGTGGTACGCTCTATAACAAGCAGGCACACACAGCCCAGGGTTAGAAGGACACTCAGGGCAGTACATACGAGTCTCCTTCCGCGTACCTCTTCGCCAACAGACTCTACATTGACTAGTGGGAAAGTCTTTTGAGGGTGTAGGAGGAATGTGATCAGGAAAGTGGCGATCTTTCAATCGAGCCACATCCTCCACCACTCCAACTCTAGGAACACTTGCCTGTTCCACAACAACAAGGCTGCCTATGACAGACTGCTGAAACTGAACAAAAGTCAACTTTGACGCAGGAGAACACTCCTTGAACACAACAAAAGCATTGAAAGTTGCTAAATTGAAGAGATGGATGGCCAACTTCTTATACCAAATGTAAGCCTTACGAATAGCAGTGTAAGGTTCCAACCTCTGATCTACTCTATCAACACCACCCATGTGCTTATTGTAGTCTAAAATGCACACAGGTTTGCGCACTTCAGCAATCTGACCCCAAACAGCCACAGGTGAAGTACTCTCATCATGGATGGTAGTCAGCATGTACACATCCCTCCTGTCCACAAATTTCACAGCTAGCAGTTCCTCACTACGCAAGGCACTGCACTGTCCCCTCTGAAGTTTTTTGCAAACAAGCTCTTTTGGATAACCTTTACGGTTAGAGCGGATTGTGCCACAAGCAAAAGTGTCCACTTTGAACAATTCCTTAAACAATTGCACAGCAGTGTAGAAGTTATCAAGGTACAAATGGTGGCCTCTGTTAAACAGTCCTCTAGCAAGATCCCACACAATTTTCTCTGAAACTCCAAAAGTGGACGGACAACCAGGGGGTCAATAGTGGAATCCCTACCAGTGTACACACGCAAATTAAAAACATATCCTGTCCTACTCTCAGACAACATATACAGCTTAATTCCATAGCGTGCCCTCTTGCTAGGAATGTACTGCCTAAAAACCAAACGGCCCTTGAACAGGACCAAAGACTCATCAATAGATATTTCTTTCCCTGGAGTATAGATCTCTGAAAATCGATCTACAAAGTGATCAAGAACAGGCCGAATCTTAAAAAGACGGTCACATTCAGGGTGATCTCGTGGCAACGCCAAACCATTATCAACAAAATGCAGCATCCGAAGCAAAAGTAAATACCGATCACGAGTCATAACTGCAGGAAATATGGCCGTTGCCATCAAGGGACTGGTAGACCAATATGAACCCATGGACGGCTTCCTTATCAAACCCATCAAAAAAGTCAAACCCAAAAACTTCTTCATCTCTTCCAGATTTGTGGGACTCCACCGGGTAGCTCTAGAATGGGGCCTAAGTCTGGCACTGTTGTCCCTCAAAAACTGTTCAGCATACAAATTAGTCTGCTCAACAATCTCACCCAAAAATACATCATCCATAAACAACTGAAAATACTGTATAGGCAAATAATGTTCACAATCCACTCTACACCCTGCATAACCACTAAAGGCAGGCAACACCGGCTGCACCATGTTTGGATCAACCCAGAGTCCAGCACTTCCAGTAGAAAGCCTAGCAGCCCCAGGCTGCAATCCAGATGCCTCTTGCACCATCGGCACAGTAGTATCCTCCTCTAAAACAGGCACTTCATCTGCACTGAGAGTACCTTCATCATCCGATGATTCCATGTGGAGAGAAAACTCACTGCCTGAATCTTCCCTCCCTCCTCTCCCTCAGACGCACTGTCAGTCTCATAATCCTGCTCAGAGGAAGATTCAAGAAGCAAACCAACCACCTGCTGAGCAGTAATTCTACGGCTAGCCATAATGCTTACTAATAAAGGTTACTTGTCAAACAAGTCAACAACAACAAACCCTTTGTAAAAAAAGAAATAAAGAAAATGTAGCTTTATCACAAAGACCTATATACTCCAACACTATACCACTCACGTGACAGAACCAGCTAGACTCACCACCACCTACTCTGCACAGACACAGTAAGGATCAACAATATCCCACTAAAAAAGAAGAAAAAAAATTACACATAAGACAATGCAAAACATCGCAAAGAATTTCATGCTCTGAACACTAACAAATATGCTGCCATTATGACACCACTTACAAAAAAATTCATTCATGCATGACAATAATACTCATTTGGAGTACACACAACAAAAATATTTTTCTTACCAAATAAATGCAATTACGCAAAACTGCAGAACAACCACTGCCGAAACCGCAAACAGGAATCAAAAGCTTTACACTAGAATAAAAAGGAGAAAAAAACATTACAATCACATATGCAAATAATGCACCAGTCCACACACAATCCACCAGCCAAGCTAAGGGGTAGGTGGGCCAAAGAGTATAAATAAAATATTCACCCCCGTAAAAGGGAGCAACCCTTGCCCTTTTGGCCACTCCCCAACACAAAAATTAAAAAAAACCCTGGTGTCTAGTGGCTTCTGCCCTCCTTGGGGGCAGATGGGCCTAAAAACATACTGCTATTCTGCCACCCAAGGGGTCACTCTCCACAAATAAATGCCTGGTGGACTAGTGGGAAGATACCTTTATCTTCTGCACACGATCTCTCACTACTCAACTCTACTCTCAACTCTATTCACAACTGGATGTTAGCTCACCAACTCATTCTGAATCCCGCCAAAACTGAATTCCTCCTCCTCTCTACCTCTCTCTCACCTCCTCCTGTTCAATCTTCGATGGATCAGCTGAACCTACTCAACAACAAACCCATCATTGTCGACATCCCTAGGTGTCATTTTTGACAAAAGACTCAACCTAATCTCCCACATCAACTCTATTGCTAAGAACGCACGTTACCAGTTGCGCCTTCTATGGGGGATCCGTCGGTTCTTCCCGGAGAAAGACTTAAAAACCTTGGTACAATCTCTGGTCTCTCAAGACTGGATTATTGCAATTCTCTTCTGACGGGCCTACCCAAATCCCACCTCTCCCCTCTCAAATCTATCCTCCATTCAGCAGCTCGCTTCATTTCAGGGTCTAAACGAAGCGACCACGTCACTTCTATCCTGTCCTCTCTTCGATGGCTTCAGATCGAGGCAAGATCTATTTACAAAACTGCCTGCATCACACACAAAGCCTTACACACGTCCTCCCCTCGTTACCTGGCGAATAAATTGAAATTGTCCGGTGGCTCTCGCCCTTCTCGCAATGCGAAAAAGCTTCTGCTTGAGCCCCCCGTCTTCAAAAGTGAAAGATCGATGGCGCAATCCTTCTCAGGCAATGCGGTGAGAATCTGGAACTCGCTTCCCCATTGCTCCGTGCCACCTCCTCTACCCGGATCTTCTAAGCTGACCTCAAATCTCTTCTCTTCCAAAGACACTTTCAGAACTAATACTTTCACTCTCAGCCCCCTCTAGGAAGTTCGCTCTTCATTGTAAATTTGTACTTTTTCCTGTACATTCCTCACCCTTGCGTGCTGTGCTGGATTTGTGTACCCTTCATTTAATTCACGCCCTCTCTACTCCCTCAAGGAAGTTCTTCCACTATAGGAAATTCTGTACTCCATGCCTATAGAAGTGCCTTCCCAGTGTGTTCTGCCACTTATTGCAGTATTATACCTCTATTTGTATTTTGTATCTCATGTATCATGCACAATTGTCACTTTTTCCTCATGTAATGTAACGCTTGCTTTTGTAATATGCTCACTTGTAACCTTCTCATCATGTAATGTTACTGAAGCGCTCTCACACCTTCGGGTAAAGCCCCGCGCTATATAAATAAAACTGCCCCCCCCCCCAGGGGGGCAGAGCACCAAAAACATAAGGCCCCCAAAAGGGGAGCGACCCTTGCCCAAGGGGCCGCTCCCCAAAACAGTATTTTCCGTTTTTAAAAAAAATTCCCTGGCATCTAGTGGGCATTCCTGCTGCACGATCGCATGATCGTGCAGCAGGAATGCACAAGAGGCATCGAGGGAAAGGAAAGGGTTTTCCTTTCCCTCGATGCCTCTTCTGTTTCAAATCCCCCTCCCCGGAGCCAAAACTAACCTATTCCCCGACGCGCTGGAAGCAAATGGCTTCCAGCGCGTCGGGAACAAGGGAAACCCCCAATGAGGTCAGCGCGCCTCGCGCGCTGACGTCATTGAGGGGGAGGCCGGGGGAGGCAGGGGAAGCCCTTCCCCCAAAAAAACCCGACGATCGGATTCCCACGGGGGGAGCGCCAGCGCTTCCCCCATGGGTGGTCTTATGACGAGCTGGACTCGTCATGAGCACACGACCACTGTGTGCCATGACGAGTCCAGCTCGTCATGAGCATCGAAGGGGTTAAACACAGTTTAAACAGCTTACAGCACATTACTGCTGTCTCAGGAGGGAAGGGGGGGCTGGTTTCACTGACTTGTTAACACAAGATGGTCGCTGGGGTGCACTGCTTTACATACAGATCTTAGCACAGAGCAAAGGAGACATTTGGAGGGAAAAACTGATAGTCACAGGGAATGAGAGGGAAAAACTAAAGAGTTTGGACTGCAAATCCCACAATTCAACAGGTTAAATGGAAGCAGTCACAGGCAGGAAAAAACACAAGTTTAAACACAAAAACATGGGATAAATTATGCAATCACTGGCAGGTTAAAACTACAATTTTAAACTGTAACAACCACAGGCAAAGACAGTTAAAGAAATTTAAAAAGAAAAAATAAGATGATGCAATCACAGGTAGGGAAAATCGTTTTTAAACTTTTTTAGGAAAGAGACAGCACTAGTCTGCCTCCTTACCACTTCCTGGACTCTGCTCACTGCAATCTGGGGCACAGGTAGGCTGCAACTCACAAGATGGAGGAGAATGATTTGGGGTGCACCCAGCAAAGCCTTAAGGAGCCTGGGCAGGTGTGAGGGGAGGGTTCAGAGTTGCCTGGGAGCTGAATAGCCAATCCCCAGTCCTAGGTCTGCTGGCCTGGGGGTGGGGACTGGGACTGGGGAGCTGCTCTATTCACAGATCTCCTAGGAGACAGACAGGCTCAATCCACACTTTGGTAAGGCCCCAACAAACTTGTCCTCTAACAACACTATTTGTATAAAACTTTACTCCCTCTCCTGGCCAAAAAACGAAGTGCACAGTCCCTATTAAACACAGTTTAAACAGCTTACAGCACATTACTGCTGTCTCAGGAGGGAAGGGGGCTGGTTTCACTGACTTGTTAACACAAGATGGTCGCTGGGGTGCACTGCTTAACATACAGATCTTAGCACAGAGCAAAGGAGACATTTGGAGGGAAAAACTGATAGTCACAGGGAATGAGAGGGAAAAACTACAGAGTTTGGACTGCAAATCCCACAATTCAACAGGTTAAATGGAAGCAGTCACAGGCAGGAAAAAACACAAGTTTAAACACAAAAACATGGGATAAATTATGCAATCACTGGCAGGTTAAAACTACAATTTTAAACTGTAACAACCACAGGCAAAGACAGTTAAAGAAATTTAAAAAGAAAAAATAAGATGATGCAATCACAGGTAGGGAAAATCGTTTTTTAAAACTTTTTAGGAAAGAGACAGCACGAGTCTGCCTCCTTACCACTTCCTGGACTCTGCTCACTGCAATCTGGGGCACAGGTAGGCTGCAACTCACAAGATGGAGGAGAATGATTTGGGGTGCACCCAGCAAAGCCTTAAGGGGCCTGGGCAGGTGTGAGGGGAGGGCTCAGAGTTGCCTGGGAGCTGAATAGCCAATCCCCAGTCCTAGGTCTGCTGGCCTGGGGGTGGGGACTGGGACTGGGGAGCTGCTCTATTCACAGATCTCCTAGGAGACAGACAGGCTCAATTCACACTTTGGTAAGGCCCCAACAAACTTGTCCTCTAACAACACTATTTGTATAAAACTTTTCTCCCTCTCCTGGCCAAAAAACGAAGTGCACAGTCCCTATTAAACACAGTTTAAACAGCTTACAGCACATTACTGCTGTCTCAGGAGGGAAGGGGGGGCTGGTTTCACTGACTTGTTAACACAAGATGGTCGCTGGGGGTGCACTGCTTAACATACAGATCTTAACACAGAGCAAAGGAGACATTTGGAGGGAAAAAACTGATAGTCACAGGGAATGAGAGGGAAAAACTACAGAGTTTGGACTGTGTTGCAAGGAAGAAAGGTACATAGGCCAAGTGATGTAGAACATAGATAGTTGATTTATTGTCAAGATTACTTCCTTGTTGGTTGGTTACAGGAAACAGGTTAGATCCATATTAAGCCCCACCAGGAGCAGCCTCCTTGCTGCTCAGCCCATCCATTCCAACTGACTCTCTCTCCAACTCAAACACTCACAACATTCCGATGACATCACCCATGACTGAGCAGCAAGGCAGAGGACATCAATAGGGAGGATGCACTAATCAAGTAATAGATTATAACACATCCCCCCCTCTATAATGATTAAAATAACATTAAGGTATGCAACTTCATAGCACACACAACGACATGTAACAGATGTTGATTGAATGCAAGATGAAACACACACACTACACATGTCCCACAAATTCCTAAAAATCACATGCCCAACCCCAACTAGAAAAGATAGGGAAAAGACAAGAAAAGCGTTCCACTTTATAAATCAGTGAGAACACACTCACGTTAACTCACACTAGGGTAATAGACTACCCACAACCACAAAATAGTGGTAAACCAGAGAAGCTTAACAAAAAGGAGTCTTCTCACGTGCGTACCCGTAACGCACAGTCCAACACCTCACATGAGGTAACAACCAATCAGAGGGTATAACCAAAACAGGTAAGTCAGAGAAGCTTCATAAGAAGGAGTCTTCTCATGTGCGCACCCACAACGCACAGTCCAAGCACCTCACACGAGGCAACAACCATCCAGAGGGTATCACCAAAACAGGTAAGTCAGAGAAGCTTCATAAGAAGGAGTCTTCTCACGTGCGCACCCGCAACGCACAGTCCAAGCACCTCACACGAGGCAACAACCATTCAGAGGGTATCACCAAAACAGGTAAGTCAGAGAAGCTTCATAAGAAGGAGTCTTCTCACGTGCGCACCCGCAACGCACAGTCCAAGCACCTCACACGAGGCAACAACCATTCAGAGGGTATCACCAAAACAGGTAAGTCAGAGAAGCTTCATAAGAAGGTGTCTTCTCACGTGCGCACCCGCAACGCACAGTCCAAGTACCTCACACCCAACAAACATTCACAGGGTATCATCACAACCCCCAGAGGTCTCATACACCTCACTCAAAGCAAACACACAGGGTATCTCTGACCCGTAAAATAAGCCACTTAAACAGTGGGAATGAGCCAACCCACCTCGTGGACTCACAACCACAACGTTACTCACCCCCCCACTAACTAGACAAAAGAGCACATCCCCTCACAGTACTCCCCCTTAAACATGCTAGAGATATATGCTAACATAAACACAACAAATAGCATAAGACTTTGAAAAACAAAGAATAATGTACTTCTCTCCGGTGAGCGATTTCTCACCCGATGCTCCAATCCCAGAAACCTCTAGTTAGTAGACTCTCCACTCGATGATATTCCAATTGTTAAGGAAGGCGTAAGTTAGTCAAGAAGATAGTAATTTCATTTCAGCAGGTGTGTTGATAGTACTGCGCAGCTAAACTCCCAACTGTCCTATGTCCGAAATTCACACTGACTAGTAGCCGAAGTCCAAAGCCAGGATACTCAGTTGATCGGGATGCTCCCAAGAGATCACAGCTCAGAGGAACAGGAACTTGCTTCAAATAGCCACGGAGCTTGACGGGGAAACTGGCATGAGTACCAATAGCGCCTTGGTGTTGCGTGAGAGCGCCGTTGAATTTAACTTTAATAAGTTGAGAGCGCCAGTGAAATTAACTTTATTGTGCCACAGCCGCACTGACGAAAGAACAACAGTAGACAGCGTCGCTGAAGCGCAGGACTGCAATAGAAACACAAGATGGCAGCACGTTGTTACGCCCGCGCCGGGTGGCTCGCAGCGAAGACGTGCGTTCAATAGCAGCCGAGTTCCAGTCAGCACGACGCAACAATGAAGGTAAGAGTGTGCGCGCTCTCGCGACTCGGGCCTCAAATTTTCAAACATATAAAAAAACTGTTTAACTGGCACTGACACAAGGATTGCGGAAGCTGCCAGAAACAATAATAGACCAAAAATGTCTTACTTGCAATTTCAATGTCACTGCAACATCTCTATGCTCCAATTTCTGCCATGAGACAGGGTCACATTTCCGGATTGCCGATCTCTTAGTAAGATCTCGTCCAAGCTCCTCATGGGTAAAACTTTAGTTGGGCTGCAATTCTTCCCAAACACACTTAGGTCCACTCACCCTCGAGCACTGGGACAAACAGCGAGGGCATCATCAAATCAGCGTTACTGCTCACCATGAGTTTCAGTCTTGCTCACTAGTGTCTGATGGTGGCAATTCTAGAAAATCAGTGGCTACCGCCAAACCAAAACAGCAGGGGCTGTGGGAGAGCCAGCTGGGCAAAAGCAATTCTTCTTTCCTTCTTCTTTCCAGGGAGCAGGATAGCAGTAATCTCCACCACAGAAAGTGTCAGTCTTCCCCAGTACACGTCACTGCTGCCAAACGCCGGTTGCTAGAGCCAATCTCACGATTGTAGAAAGGACAGCAGGGCAGGAATTCCCTCTGCAACTGTATGAATACCGGCAGTAGAAGGTCAAACGCCCTGGGCTGCAGGCTGTCCAGATCATGAGGGACACAGGTGGGGCTGACCAGGGTGTTTCTGTTACGTTCCTTTTCTTTTTTGGTATTCTTTTACCTTAGAGTCTTTAAAGTCATTAGTTCCTTTGGTCTTGCTTACTCCACGCGTAAGGTTCTTCCAGATCGTCGCCAGTGTTGCAAGGAAGAAAGGTACGTAGGCCAAGTGATGTAGAACATAGATAGTTGATTTATTGTCAAGATTACTTCCTTGTTGGTTGGTTACAGGAAACAGGTTAGATCCATATTAAGCCCCACCAGGAGCAGCCTCCTTGCTGCTCAGCCCATCCATTCCAACTGACTCTCTCTCCAACTCAAACACTCACAACATTCCGATGACATCACCCATGACTGAGCAGCAAGGCAGAGGACATCAATAGGGAGGATGCACTAATCAAGTAATAGATTATAACAGACTGCAAATCCCACAATTCAACAGGTAAAATGGAAGCAGTCACAGGCAGGAAAAAACACAAGTTTAAACACAAAAACATGGGATAAATTATGCAATCACTGGCAGGTTAAAACTACAATTTTAAACTGTAACAACCACAGGCAAAGACAGTTAAAGAAATTTGAAAAGAAAAAATAAGATGATGCAATCACAGGTAGGGAAAATCGTTTTTTAAACTTTTTTAGGAAAGAGACAGCACTAGTCTGCCTCCTTACCACTTCCTGGACTCTGCTCACTGCAATCTGGGGCAGAGGTAGGCTGCAACTCACAAGATGGAAGAGAATGATTTGGGGTGCACCCAGCAAAGCCTTAAGGGGCCTGGGCAGGTGTGAGGGGAGGGCTCAGAGTTGCCTGGGAGCTGAATAGCCAATCCCCAGTCCTAGGTCTGCTGGCCTGGGGGTGGGGACTGGGACTGGGGAGCTGCTCTATTCACAGATCTCCTAGGAGACAGACATGCTCAATCCACACTTTGGTAAGGCCCCAACAAACTTGTCCTCTAACAACACTATTTGTATAAAACTTACTCCCTCTCCTGGCCAAAAAACGAAGTGCACAGTCCCTATTAAACACAGTTTAAACAGCTTACCGCACATTACTGCTGTCTCAGGAGGGAAGGGGGGGCTGGTTTCACTGACTTGTTAACACAAAATGGTCGCTGGGGGTGCACTGCTTAACATACAGATCTTAGCACAGAGCAAAGGAGACATTTGGAGGGAAAAAATGATAGTCACAGGGAATGAGAGGGAAAAACTACAGAGTTTGGACTGCAAATCACACAATTCAACAGGTTAAATGGAAGCAGTCACAGGCAGGAAAAAACACAAGTTTAAACACAAAAACATGGGATAAATTATGCAATCACTGGCAGGTTAAAACTACAATTTTAAACTGTAACAACCACAGGCAAAGACAGTTAAAGAAATTTGAAAAGAAAAAGTAAGATGATGCAATCACAGGTAGGGAAAATCGTTTTTTAAACTTTTTTAGGAAAGAGACAGCACTAGTCTGCCTCCTTACCACTTCCTGGACTCTGCTCACTGCAATCTGGGGCACAGGTAGGCTGCAACTCACAACAGTTGTCTCCCGTGACAGGACAACATCTGCCAATTTTTGGTCATTTCCTCTAATGCTCCAAATTTATCAATGCTTTTAATGAGGTCAGCACAAAGGATAACTGAATCTGTGGTTACTGGTTCTACCACGCATTCAAGGGCAGTTCTAGTTCCACGTTCTGCCAGCAGCACATCATGTATTGTGGGTCCAAGAAGATAATGTTCTTTCAGTTGGCTGCCTTCAGTTCACTTAGGTTCTTCACTACAGGACAATGCATATTGTTCCAGCTTCTTTTGTTAGGGTGAACATGTTGCATAGACTTGATCTAGCATATCAATTCAGTGTGTAGTGGTTGCTCCTGAATTCTTGTGTTGGTGTTGTGTAGCCATTGGCCCTACTTATGAATATCACACAGAGTTGTTTGTATGTGTTTGAACAGGCCACATGCATGTGGACATAGGTATCTTGCGATGGTTGAGTGACCTCAGACCACCTGCCTCTATTTGTTAGTCGTGTGGCATTTATGTATTTTCAGAAATTGTCATTTTCATATTGTCTGAGTCTCATTGCTGCAGACTCTGATGCGATCCTATGCTCCCCACCAACCTGTCTATATCATAATCAGCTTTAAGGATCAATTTAACAGCAACTGTGTCCCAGAAGGCATTTTTTCAAAATGTCAATGAAGAAGGGATGAGTGAAAGGAGAGAAAGGGATCCACCATCCTGCGTACGTTTATGGTTGGGTCTTTATTGTCACCCTTTCAGTGAGTGGTATTGCAAAGCTACGTATCTATTATATTCTTCCAGACCCCAGCACTCACATTCCTCACGTATCACATGGTGCAGCAGCCCTGATGCTTCGGCAGGTTCTCTACCAGCATTACATCCCAGACATCCTGTCCATGCCTACCTGCTGGATCTGGACACCTTGCAGAGGGAGGGAGAGAGACAACGAGAAAGAGGGAGGCATATCGTACCTCTCTGGTCCCTACAGCGGAAACTCTCCTCCCTCCAAGGGGCAGAGCCTGGGAATGCAGCTGCCTCTCTACCACTGCAGTGCTCGAGGAATCTTCAACTGACCCCCCCACAATGGTGTCTTTCTTCCTTCCGTCTCTGCTCCTGCCTATGCGGGATCTCCCCCTTCTGTGTACACTAAAGAGCCTGCCATGGCATTGCACAGATGAGGATGATGAGTCACTCATGATTCCCTTCACACCCTGAGGCTGCAGCCCTAACCTATTTCGGCCACAGGTAGGCATCCTTGGCAGCCTCTCATTGTCCACTAAGTTTGCAACTTCTTCTGTTGGGCTCTCGTGCCCACCTGTTTTGTTTCACTATCACCGCCTCTACATCAGGTCTTCTTGATTTCTTCTCTGCCTTCACTTAATACTGGGCCAGGTAAGCCTTTAGGGTGTTGTTGGATGGTAACAAATCAGCCAGGTTAGGGCAAGAGCTTACTAAATACTTCACCATCTTCTTTATTACCCAGACCATGCACTCATAGTTTTAGTTTTAAAACAAAAAGCACTAAGAAATGGCAAAGCACTAATGAAGGTAAATGATTGCAGTAAACTGGGACCTAGGCATGATTTCATGCTAACTGCAATGGAGTGGAGGTTGGGTGTGCCCGCAAAAATTACAACAATCCATGTTGTTTCCTCGAGTATTTGTTATTTTTTCCAGTTCTCAAAATCTTACAGCTGGCTAAGGCTGGATACTGAAGCCGGCAGAGTCCTCGAAGTTGGACATGCCATTCATGATCTCACACTGAACCCTTGAGTTTTGGTGCCAAAAGTTCTGGGTGGCATTAAGCTGGATTTTGTAGCCACAGAGGGTGCTTCACCATTTGAAGATATTCTTTGCTTATCACACGTTCAGACTTAGGGCCAGATTTAAATGTTGGAGTTCCCTCCTCACCAACGTCCACCTGCCCGATAGCTTAACAACAACAGAAACGACTCTGTCTCCCCTGGTGGTCAAACTTCTCTGATAACCTGATAGACTAAGGATCATCAGAGATTTGGCTGTATGTCCGCCCACCTAATTTAGATGGGCAGACCTATAGCCGTTATTTCAATGCCTGTCACTGCCAGGAAAAACCTGCTAGTAAGGGACAATAAAAGATGCTCAATTGCCCCTCGCCGTAGGAGTTAACTCCCATGGCAAGGGAGTATTGTTTTTTATTTTTATAAAAGAAAAGCCAACTTTGTAATTCTCTTTTCGAAAAAAAAAAAAAAGTTGTAACTTTGCCATACGACTCCGTCATGTTTGTGTCCAGCAAAGTTACAATGCATTGGCAGGAAACACCTTGACGGCAGTACCTGCCAGTCCTTGAAATGTCCACAGGCCTGACAGACATTTCAAAATTCGGCGGGCGGCAGCTCCAGCATGGCAATGGAGTGATTTATTCCATCATCTTGTCAGAGGACAGGACAGATCTATCCTTTTTTGGTTTTCCTTTTCAGTCAGTGGGGCAAGGCTGGGAGCTGGAGCTGTAGCAGAAGAGGGCTTCACAGGGTTCTAAACAGTTCTGTTGTTCTGTTGTGATCCCACAGTAGCCTTAACCTCTTCCGTGCTCATGACGGCCCCACTCTATTAGGAGTCTGGGGAAGCACTGGGCTTAAACTTCAGCAGGCTCCGGAAGTGTAAATCTTTGATCTGATGGCCATTCCATCAAAGGGGTGTCAAGTCATAATGGCAGTCACCACGCCCTTGATTTTCCTACACAGGGTGGCCATCATTTGTTTTCCCTATTTGTGACCACCTTACAGTGTAAAGGGCCCAGGTAGGGAAAACACAGAATGCTCTCTCCAACCCCATGAGCAAGGAGAAATATACTTGCATATCAGGACCATAGCTTTCTTCTTTTTCTGGAAAAAACGTTCATAGCTTGTTTTCAGAAAACTAAGAAGCTTTGCTGAGCGGGTGCGTCAAACATGGTATCCACTCATCAAAGCTTTAGTGCAGGCTTCTCCAATGAGTAGCTCGTGAGCTACTGGTAGCTCACCAGCTACCTCTACGTATCTCCTGTGTGCAACCCAGTGAACTAAATTAGAAGCTTTTGCTTGGTTGAATTAATATATGTATACCAATATTGAAAAGTATCTATTGTAAACTAAAATATCGGTATTTTCAGAATTCATAAGCTGGGGTTCGGAGAAAAACAGTTCAATTTCCCCCAAAAATTTAAAGCTGACATTTGAGTAATAAAAACCAAACAGTGTTGGGGAGATTATTACTAACAATATTAACTTGGTGCTGGGACACTGCTTTTATGGCTGTTGTGTGTTACCCATGTAGCGGCAAAACATTTTTATACATTACTGCTGACAACTGTGCCAGATGCACGGAGGTGATCACTGCTAGTAATCATACAAATGGTGGCCACTTATGTAATCTTGTCTGATATGGTTACTACTACAGCTCTATTATTATTAGTAGATCGGGAGGATTTCCGTAGAACACAGGTAGCTCTTGTTACAGACAAGGTTGGAGATCCCTGCTTTAGTGCCTTCAATTAAGCTGCCGCAGCAGTTCCCACTGCCTAGGTAGGCTGGCAGCTTCTCCACCGCACTCTAAGCAAGGCCTTAAGTCTGAATATTTTGTGATGCTAGCAACAACTCTCCTTCAGACTCCAGGTCATGAGGGACGGAGCCAAGGCATCAGATCTTTCTATGGCCAGAACTAACATAAGATCCAGCTGAGTCCACTCACTCCTGACCAGCTACGTTTTCTTCACAGGATGGAACCATTTCCTACCTTTTCTGGCAGTGAACAGCAGACTAGGTAAATGGACCTTGAAAAGCAATACTGTGAGGTGGGCCCTCCTCTGTCTGCATCAAATAGCCTTTCTGAGTCACATATTAGAAAGTGCAGAAAGGGTTTTAGGGAAACTTGTCCTTTTGATGAACCCTTATTATGTTATTAAAATGGGTCATTTTGCTATTACCTTATATTAGCTGACCCTGCTTGCCTGTTCCAGTGTTGTTTTCAGCACAGAAAATGGCTCATCCAGTTTAAATGAACTTTGATTGTGTTAGTCTGGCAATGTGGCCATTTACCAGCTGCCTTGTCTGCCACCTCACCGACATCAAATGCAGTGGCGGCTCGCCGAGGGAGTGGTGTGGGGTGGTGAGGCAGGGCGGGGAGGGGCAGGGTGGGGGGGGTAGTGAACTCGGACATATGACGGACAGAACTCAGAGGGAGTTCTGTACGTCGTAAGTCCGAGTCCACTACCCCCAGCCTGCCCCTCCCCGCCCCGCCTCACCACCCCGCACCACTCCCTCGGCGAGCCGCCACTGATCAAATGTATTGTTGTGCAGACAGAGTGTTAAATACGCAAATATTGGTCACATTGGCCCCAGACGAAGGTGTATATTTACTAAGATTTTGTGCATGTTTACTCACAAAAGTGATGCAAATTGAAGCAATTTTTTATTCTCAATTTACTTTCCAGCACAGAACTTGTTTTGCGTTGCAAACTCACTTGAAAGTAACACAAAGCTGCGCATAGCGCTGCTTTGCATTCCTTAGTGCCAGGGAGGTGTTCCATGGGTAGTGCCTTGGCGTTCCAAGGCAACAACCCATGTTTTTTGATGCAAAACCTTATTTACTAAATAAATTAGACAGGGTTTTGCATGAAAAAATAACAGCCATTTCAAATAGGTGCTATCAAGGAGAAATGCTTTTATTTCTCCTTAACTTCCCAGCTTTGCATATGTGCCGAACTGTACAGCACTTAAACAAGGTGGGAAAAGGTTTAAAAATAGTCTAAGCATAGTATTTTGTAGTGGACGGGTATCCTTACTAGCGGTAGCTCCTCCGCTAAGGCGGAGGAGCGTCGCCCCACAGGAAAAATAAAATAATAATAATAACACCATGTTATTATTGTTTTATTTTTCACTACAGGTTCTGTAGGTGTGGGGAAGGGTGGGCTGGGCTGCCCACAGAGCAGGGGGAGGAGTGGTGGGCACTTTCTAAGTGCGCATGAAGGTTTGGCCGGCCGTCTGGGGCAGGCCAAACAGTCATGCGCACTTAGCAAGTTCTCCATCTGGCTGTATTGCAAGGCTGGGTGGAGAACATGCACAGCCTCCTGCTCCCTGTCTGAGCACCAAACCACGGTGCTCAGAGCAATCACGACGCTGCTGTCATGTTAGTGACAGCAGCGTTGTGATTGGCTGGGGGACTATGGGAGCCTGGGTGCTTCCTGCATCAACCAAAGAGGACGGAGGCCGGCAGGTAAGTGAATTTTTCTTTTTTATCTTTTAATGTTTTCTCTTTTTTTAACCCTACTCCCCCCTTCCCGCCCCCCCCACTACTGCCCCGTAGCAGCTGATACTGACCCTTACAGTACAAAACCTCTGCTAGACTCACACAGACACCCTGGCACTATGGTGCAAAGGTGTGTGTGTGTGGCACACGTCTGATAATTGTGGGCCAGCGCAAGGGAGGGGGGGAGTGTTCCATATATTTGTAAATATGGCGCTCTCCTACTCTCTCCTTCTCACGCACCACAGCGCAGCACAGCATTTTGGCTGCTGCACGGCGTTGCATAAGAATTTAGGAAATCTGGGCCGTAATATTCATATCCATCCAGTCAAAGAATCAGGCAACAGCCCACAAACACTGCAAAGTTTTTACCACAACCCTAACATTTTTCCTGTTATACAGAATCCCATTCTTTCAAAGTCTAATGCAAATAAAACTTATGTTTTTGCATAAGTGTTTACTTTAAGGCTTCTTTCTCTGCTCTTTGCTATGAAGTCCCATTAAAAATTATTGAAACTTATATCGTTTTCTAGAGATGTTACATATTTTCAGCAATTGCCAATTTCTAAAGTCCATGGGCCCAGAGTAACAAACATTTTGCGTCAGATTTGCGTTACTTTTTCAAAGCAAACCTGATGGAAAGTGTAGTGGTGGTATTTACAATCCAACGCAAATTGTGATTTGCATTGAATTGTAACCAAAAGTAAAGCAAATCTGTGCAATGCCCTGCCTTACATTACTTTGCATCAATGGAGTTCTCCAGGGGTGGTCCATGGGTGTCTCCATGCAACCGCCTCAGTGCTTAATTTGTAAAACAATAAGTGCCAGGGCTGTCGTCAGGATGCCACGGCAGCTTGCACCACACATTGCCCCTGCTGCGAATAATAGTAACAACATAACTACTAACCATCACACTCCTACAATTGTGACTATTCCAGGCCCCCAAAGTTATAACAATGGCTTGGGCAGCATGTAATACATTTTTTTTGTATATTGACTGTTGTTGAGGTCATCTTTAAATCAGCCAGACAGCGCTACCAGCCAGTGGCAGACTTTCACAAGCATCAGTGTTGACAATTAAGTGCCGGAGCCAAGCATAAAAAACCACCTGCTCAAATTAAGCACTGAACCACCTCTGGGTCGTGACGCAAATCTGTATTTACAAAGAATAGTAGACAGCAATTTATTTCAAAATCCTGCGCCTCATTGAAGCAGGCATAAAAAAATATATATTTTTATTTCTCCTCATTCTTTCCTCTTTGAATGTGTGATGCACTCTACAGCACATATGCACAGTGGGAAACACCTTAAAGCATAGTTTTTGTACTGGAATGGGCACCGTGCTGTACAAAAACGGTACTTACCGCAACACAGACCCCTTGCACTATGGTGCAAGGGGTCTGCATTGGAGCATGGCATCCAAAGTGTGCCAGCAGAGGGAGAGAGCAGAACAGCGCCTCATCTTATTAGACATGGCAGTGTTCAGCTCTCCCATTTGCGCAACGCATCGCAACAACTTTACTTGCACTCCTATGTTGTTTGATTTTTCAGTACATCTGGGCCATGGTGATTTAGGTTCTTAGAGCAACACAAAAGATGATGGGTGAAATGCTGAACATTGTCAAACATTCACCCGCAATACAGAGATCTGGGCCTAAATCCATTGTTTTTTTGCTCACCATCACATTCCAGTTTGGACCCAGCCATATCCAATCAGTCTTCACCCTGCTCCTCATGGAAACAGTCCAGCCCAAACTGCCAGGCCAGATCCTCCCTGGACGAGAAACAAGCATCCTGGGACCAGTTTCGCGGTATCACCCCTCATCAGCCAGGCTAGCTTGAATCCAATATCATAGAGAATATGGGACCCATGTCTGGGCATACCCTTCCCACTTGGGATGACTATAGCAACACAAAAAGATGATGGGTGGAATGCTGAAAATTGTCAAACAAAAAACCCCTAGCACAGAGATATGGGCCTAAATCCATCATTTTTTTGCTCATCACGCCATTCCAGTTTAGACCCAGCCATATGCAAATCAGTCTTGACCCTGCGCCCCATGGAAACAGTTCAGCCAGACCTGCTAGTCAAGGCTCTCCATGGACTGGAAACAAGTGTCCTAGGACTGGTGTCCGCGTATCACCCCTCATCAGCAAGGCTTTCTTTAATCCAATGGCATAGTGAGCACGGGACTCACTTCTCTATTGTTGCACCTTTGAAGATAGTCTGGCACCACACCTACAGTGTGCTTGAAACATCAATGCAACCACTGGACTGGTTTTGAATTATTTCAAGACTGCATCTTGTCCCTGACAATGTCAGCTGTGATTCAGAACTGGAGTCCAAAGCAGGTGGGCATCAAATCAGAAATCCTAGGTTGGCTTGAAGATAAAATAAAGCAGGCAGGTGTGAGTATCCACTAATTTTACTTTTAGAATCATATTCTGTGTAGATGGAAGCAGAGTTTTATTAATGTGACAAAGAACTCACCATCAGTTAATATCTCATACTGTGCTGCCGAACAGACACAGAATAATACATTTAGGTTAAATCCTTATGGAGACAGAAAATCTTCCTGCACAAGCGTGCCTGAAGGCATGCTAAAAGAGGTGGTTAGTGAAAATTATGCCTTTGCAATTGTAGGCATAAAAAACAATGGCAGCTTTTCTATTAAAAAACAGAACTTCTGTGCTAAGCTAAATTACATTCATCCTAGTAACACTCTTTCATCCATCTTGTGACAGTAACATGTTGTGGAGTATCACTGTCTGTAAGAGATTCGATTATTTGTTGAAGGGAGTGAGAACACACTACAAACAATAATCACAATCCTTGTCCAGGTGTGCATAACCCTGTGGTGGCTTGGCACATAAGCAGAGAGGCTTAACTTAGAAGCAATGTGTGAAGTATTTATGCAGCATTCAAACAGTATTGAAATGAAAACACAACAAGTAGAATCCCAAGCATATTCAGAAACATATAGTGAATTTTAACAAATAAAATGACACCGAAACAATAAAAAAGATTCAGTAGGCGAAGCACCAATTGCAGGTAGCTGGTCGTGCTGGACCCAAACAGTCACAACTTCAGGCTGACTGTGATGGAGCACACGCCGGATACAGGGCCAGGTTCATCCTGCTGAAACTTTTGCCTTCTGATGTGAAGACAGTCCAGCATGGCCCTGCAGAGCTGTGGATCACCCTGCACCACGCTGTTTTGGGTCTAGTGGGTTTTCAGTTAGGAGCTGTGTGGCTCTGCAGGTCTCTGCCGCGCTCCGCCTCAGATCCGGTGAGGCCGCCAATCAGGAGCTGCGCAGTGTTATGATCTGAGGCCCTGCATCACTCTCTGCCACTCTACTTTGGATGCGGTGAAACCATCAGTTAAGCAGGGAGAAGTACACTCTGACTCCAGTGCAGGACCTTGAGGACAGCACTTAGGAGGGGGCAGGATTTACTCCCACACAGGCCAGCAGAGGGAACCAGGTCAGGTGCAGTTGGGTAAGTCAGCTGGAAAGCAAGAAAGGTCTCTGGAAGTACTGTGACCCTGTAGCTCAAACAAGAGGTCAGTCAACTGAACCTTAGTGTCTCTTCTAGGGTCCTGGGTTAAAGGCAAGCAGGTCCACTCTTCCTTCTTCAGACAGCAGGGCAGCTCTTCTTCTGCATCTTCTCATGTCCAGGAGTGTTCAGATTTCAGGATCTGGAGAAGCCACTTTTATATCCGGTGCCAAGCTGTGGGTGGAGTGCACCCCTTTGCCTTACCCAAGGCTAGTTATGGTCAGGTTTGGGTTTGGTGCAGCTTGTTGAATGATACAAAGGGCAGGCAGACCCAGTTGTGAGTTGCATCTGCCAGTGACAGAGTAGGCTTCTTCTGAAGTCAGGAAGGGTGGGTTACAGCCCCCAAGCTACCCGTTCAAATGCAATCTGCCATCCATTCACTCCCCTCTAGACCCAGGCCCCTTTGTCCCCTGTCTGGCCCCAATGCATATTTCTCTGTGTGGGATCCATCAGCAACTGCAAGGCAACTGGCCACTTCCAGAAAGACCCTAGAAAATTTAGGCAGGGAAATGAGCTTTAGTCACTGACGGGACTCTTGAGGGTCGATGCTATTCCAAACCTTATTTCTCCAGCACAGAGAACCTATAACCTCAATCTTAAAACAATCAAACCTCTCCTATCATCTGAAGCCTCATCCAAAGAAGACATTATTTACCTACTGAAACCTTGAGGATGTTCAAGCATGGATATCCTCCAACTACCTGAAGCTAAACCCAATGAAAACAGAATTCCTCCCTTTTTCTCTCCTCACTACCGCACCTCTGTCCAAAACCAGGTAGGCTCAGAAGATTGTTGAAAGTATCAAATCACTCAGGTAACTCTGGATGAGAATCTGTACCTTTAAGTGCACACAAACGCTAAAACCGGAGGCTCACAACATCAGTCAATCAATCAAACATTTATAGAGCGCAGCAAATTACCCATGATTGTCTTGAGGCTCTGGATTCACCTCAGGATCCTTAGAAATGTCAAATCTTTCATCCCAGAATCAGAATTCAAACATCTGGTTCAATCCCTTGTCATCTCCAGACTAGATCATGGCAATGCACTTCTTAATGGATGCCCTTATTACCACATGGCTAAAATGATGGCAACACACAATGTTTCAGGGACAGTGATCTCAGAAGCAACACAAACTATCATGTTACTCGTGGGCTCACCTCCCTCAGCAGGCTCCAGATTGACTCTAGATTCATATATAAAGTAGCCTGCATCACACACAACACCCTGCACAGAGGTACACCAAATTACCTGCCTTAAAAACCCATGCTATCCAGGGTTGCAATTCCCTTTATAGGACCAACTCCTTACTCCTACATCCTCCCAGGTTTAAACACAGAATACTAACTCATGACCTTTATCTGGAAATGTACCTAGCAGCTACTTATTTAGAAATACATATCTAACAAGCTGGTGGTATGGATTGTAAGCCCCTCTGGGGATGCACGCTTACCCTTCGAGCAAGGCTAACAAGATGGCCCTAAAATTGTTGTTCTTTAAGTCTTACTGTTGTACATTCCTATCCCTCCCATGCACACACTGTATGGCTTTCCTTGTTGTTCCCTCCTATTAGTTAGTGATTGCATGCTATTGACTTGCTGATATTAGACTTATGTTTACTTTCTCTTAACTGTGTCTCTCTGGTTACTCATTGTAAAGCTCTATGACACTATTGGCTCTAGGACGTGCTATATTAAACCACAAAAATAAAACGTGGAAAGGCACCTCTTTACATCCTCAGCTTTTTCCTTGGGCTCTTCTGCTCCTGGGGTCTCTTTGAAGCCAGAGCCTTACCTAGCTCTGCGATCCTCTCAGGGTGTGGCTCTACAGGACGGGATGAATCATGTCTAAGTATCTGATCTGAGGAGGGACAGCAAAGGATATCAAGTGTACCCTCAAAGACTCCTCACAGCCATGACTTGGCGATCCTGAGATTCCATTTTCTGTGCAGGGCAGAATTCGCAGTCCTGTCAGCCTTCACAAAGCTATGACGAGCTGGCATGTCCAGTACAGGCAGTTCCCAAAAGGGACTAACCTTGCAAAAACATGGCATGGCATGGCATCACATCACATCTAGAAGTGCCACTCTTGCCTATGTAATTATGTGGGCTTGTAGTGAGATAGAAGATATGACGTTACAACGCAAACAATTACAACACATGCTTTTACAACGCGGTTTTTACATCGCAACTGCCATTACATCGCATGATTTTACAACGCATGCCATTACAATGCATTTAAAAAAAAATACCATTACAACGCATTCCATTAAAACGCATACCTTTACAATGCATACCATTACAACGCATAATACTTTTAGGGCAACAGTAGGGTAAGTGTTGGATAGTATAGGGGTAAAAATTACTATTCCCACTCCAGTGAGTGCAACAGTAGAAAAAGTGTTGGATAGTGTAGGGGTACAAATTACTATTCCCATACCCACCCTAAAACTAAAAAATCTCCATTACTTACCTTATAATGCGTTGTAATGGCATGCGTTGTAATGGTATGTGTTGTAATGGCATGCATTGTAGTGACATGCGTTGTAATGGCATGTCTTGAAATGGCATGCGATGTAAAGGCAGTTGCGCTGTAACAGTTGCGTCGTAAAAGCAGTGCGATGTAATGACTGCTTTGTAATGGATGTTTCCCAGTGAGATATTATGGTGCTTACAAGCAGGGAAATAGAATATTTCAAGAATTATCCCTAAAGGTAAAGGACATAACAGACCAGAGTCACTCCTGATTTCTGTCTGCGCCTGTTTGGAGCAGGACTCTAGCTGTGCATGAATGCTGCACCACATTCTCTGTGTTTTAACCCTTGCAAAGAGTCACAAATAAACACATATTTTTACAATCATTTTTATGATTTTCCAATTAACAAATTAGTTATATCACAAACCTCGTAGACATAGGTGCTCACATCTTATAGCACATTCCAAAACCATAATCTTCATGGGTATACCTTATGATATCTGGAATCCAACCCTATTTGAGTAAGTAAATGGCCCCTTAGGTGATGGCAGAGACCATGCTAGCTGTGGAGTGAAAGGCGTCCAGCACGCTAGGAAAGCTGCAACCTACCCCTCTCTGCCACCCTGGAGGACCTCCGGTGTATACCCTAGACTTCTTTGAGGGTGACTTTTTGAGATTGGGTATTGTTGTTAATTACCACTACTATAACCTTAGTCATTGGTAGATTAGGTTACATTGTCCTGACAAAGTGCCCAGATACGGAAGGACTTGGCATGAAGCATGTTGACTGACGTTCTCATTTTCCTGTGAGCTGTACTGGATGATTGTCTCCAACACAGCCACCCTTTGTTTTTATTTATAACAAGAGGTCCCACCTATTAAAACTTTCAGGGTCCCTTTTAGTTATTTTTCTACACCACTTAACCAATCTACACACACAGCTCCTCCACTTACACTTCATCACTGCGTCTTATTTTAAAGATCCCAGGCAAAGTGCCCCCTCAAGGGGCCCGTTGGGCATTGCAACACCGGCCCAATGAGGAGCTGTCCAATGATGAAGCATGACACCCATCTGGGTGTGTGAGGGCTCTTGCTTCTGAGCAATCAGATCCCCCAAATCTGCTTGACAAGACCCATCCCGACCTGCTGCCTGGTCTGTATCCTTTTCTGATTCTCTTAGGGACTGCATACTCCACTTCTAAACATGTATATTTAGGGAGCATGTACGCTAGACCTAGGCGCGCTCCCAGTCCCCCCATTATTGTGTTCTGACACATTTACTCCTACCCACTCCTTAACCAAATTAAAGAAATATAAATACTTTTAGCGCTTTCAGGACAATTTTCATAATCGTGTCCTCCCCAGAGAGGTGAAGTTGTCACTTCCACATGTTGCAGGGTGGGCTTGAATATTTAGTAGGGTGACTGCACAAAGTCTCCTTAAAATGTGTAAATCCACTCTGTGCTCCAGGACCTGTTTGTTTTATCGCATAGCTGCAGTCCATACTTGTGCTGCGCATATTTTAACATGTTTGGTAATCTGCACAATGCAATTGCTTTTGCGTGCTCGCATTTGCAAGTCAAAACTCACTCACTGACTGCATTTTAATGCATTTACATTTTTAATTGCAGAGGATATTGTTATTGTTTGTTAACAACGTAGAAATGCTGACTTAGTTCAGAGCCGGCATTGAAGATGTGCTTGTACAATGCAGGCCCAAATTATGACAGGGTCAAGTCAGACGTTAATCCTCCCAAACTCAACAAGCGCTATAACCTAGGTACCAAGACACAAATTAGTTTATTTCATGGAGTATGCAAATATTTCATGCTGTTATTAGCATACAGAGCTACGTCTATGTTAAAACATTGAGGCTTGAATCAAGGAAAGAAGGACACCTATGAAACATATTCTGGCATTAAATGTACTTCTATCCAGTGTCACACCGGGTGCCACATAAAGGTTGTTTGTGGACAGGAAGAACTTGTATCTCCTGCCTCTTTTTTTGCTAGGTTCCAATGGTGAACAAAATGCGCCACTGACGACTCAAAACACTCCTCAATGTGCACGAGACGAGTGGGAGCCATGTCATGATGGGCTGAGCTGGCTCAGAGCAGAGTGTCTGTTTTTATGTGTATCAGAAAGAGGCAAACTGTTGTATATTGTCCCTTTAATTGTGATGCACCTAAAAGAATGTTAGGTGCATCACTGGAACACTGGGGACACTGAAGAGCAGACCATGTATGCTATCGGTCGCTTGCCCCGTGTCCTCCCTCCGGTGGGTGCAAATAAAGAGATGAACTGGAGCACTTTCATATGGCCCTGTCATCCTTTTATTATTGGCGACGAGTAGAGTGCACCCACCAAAGAACCCAGCGTGTGATTTTCAGGCCGGGCCGCTGAAATTGACTTTGGTGTATGATTTTCAACCCGGGCGGGTGAAATCTACTGAGTGGAAAAGGTCAGTTTAGCCTTTATTGCTTGACACTGGACTTTAGTACTTTCGAAGGAATTACCCTCGTACTGGGTGGTGTGAATGGCGAGACACTTTTAATATAATCCATTCCAGCTATTGGATACGGTTGCCAGTACGCGCGTGAGCCTAATAGTTCAAAACAAAACTTCGGAGACTCACCACGAGCTGCAACGGTTTTGCTTGGTGTGCGCACTGTGGAGCGTGTGTTCCTGCTGACGAAAGTGGACACGTTTCAGTGAAGCGCACGCTCTCTCTTATGACTGTCCTTCATGACGTCAAGATTCTTTCAAGATAAGATTCTTTCAAGATAAACTAGAGCCCTTAGCGGTGTGTACGCTCGATTGAAATAGTTTCAACGCCCTGGGCTGCCGTGTGAGGATTTCTTTCACCGCGCAGAGTTCTGGATTTTAGAATGCGTTTCAAGAGTTTATCATGTGGCCGTCTATACAATTTAAGCTTTATTTCTGGTTTGGCAAATATATATATATTTTTTTTAAAGAATTGTGAACAAAGACTTCACACTTGTTTTTCCTGATTTTGCTACATCATGAAGATCTGAAGGGATTATTACGCTTATTTACTTTACGGAATACCAGCAGTAAGGCCACATTTTTATTTAATTAATTATTTTATCTTATTGTGTTAGATTGTTGATTTGGCAGTTTTTGTGTTAATCTGTTATATTAGTTTATTTTATAAGCTTGTTAATTTCATTTTGCTTGCAGCATGGCGTCAAGTGGCTTGAGCCAGCCACCACAATTTTTGTCGGAACGTGGTGAACCAACCCTCCCCTGGAAGAAATGGAAACAAACCCCCTTTTGACTCCTACTAAATTGCCATAGGGGGAGAAAATTTTCAGCTGCGAGGAAGCAAGCTGTTTTGCTTCATAACCTTGGAATTGAGGGGAGAAATATCTATGACAGTTTAGACCCTGTACCCATTGGTTGAAGAGCTGGGGAACCTGGAGCTGTTTACGAAATGTCTGTGTTATTACTTCAAACACATTTTGGAGCTAGAATTAACGTTGCAATGGAAAGGCATAAATTCTTTATGCGAGTTCAAGCAAAAGGTGAGAGAGTTGGGAACTATGTGGCAGCACTCAAATCCTTGGCACACACTTGTGAATTTGAGCAACTGACTGACTCACTAATACGAGATCAACTGGTTCGTTGCACGAATGACACTAGAATTCAAGAAAAGTTACTTGCAAAAAATCCAAAACTAAAAGAAGCTATTAGCATCGTTGAGAGTATTGAAAACACTTCGTGCTGGGTGAAGGAAATGCGTAGTGCAATCACACCCAATGACTCTGTAGCCGAAGTGCTTCCCAGTGATTGTGAAAACTGTGTTCCAAATTCACAAGTAACTGTAGTTCAAAAGATTACTAGCAAACAAGACAAGACCCCAGGGAAAAATGAGAAATCTGAATGGAATGCTTATCCCAGTAAAGATCCAAAACTGAGATGCTCCAAGTGTGGTAGCCAGAGCCATGGTCCCAATTACCCCAACTGTTTTGCTAGAAGTGTAACTTGTAGGAATTGTGGTAAGAGGGGGCATTATGCACGCATGTGTAGAAATACCAAGGTAAATGTTGTTGATGATGAGTTAACCTAGCCACAACAAATCATTCACCACATTTCTGAAACTCCCAGCGTTACCATCCAAGATGTGAAGGGAATTGACTCTGACGTAGTGATTATGCCAAAGTATGATATTTACATTGGTACCAAATCTGTCTCTGTTTTAGCTGATTCTGGTTCTCCGTACACTTTAATCAGTGACAAGATCTAGGATTGCACTTTTGGTAAGGACAACATCACTCTTCTGTCCCCAGACATCAACCCTGTGGGTTACGGGGGACAGAGCATTGATCTGGTTGGATATTCTACTCAATCTATCACTTTTAAGGGTAGAGTTAATGTAGGGAAAGTTTATGTTGCTAAGAGAGGTGACAATCTGCTGGGATGGCACCATCAAAGGGACCTTGGTATTACTTTAAATCCTAATGCTTGTGAGTAAGTTATGTTAGTCTTGCAGCAAGGTGAAGACATGAACATTTTTGAGAAATTTCCTTCAGTTTTTTTGTGACAAATTAGGTCTATTAAGTGGTTTTAAACACAAAATAATTTTGAAATCAAAAGCACAACCAGTAGTCCACAAGGTGAGGGAGGTGCCCAACCTTATGATAGAGAAACTGCAAGAGGAGCTCAACAGATTACTTGAATCTGGGGTTATTGAAGAGATAGAGTCCTCAGAATGGTTGGCTCCGATCCTTTTGGCGCCCAAGGACAATGGAAAGAAAATTAGGATGTGTGTTGACTTGAGAAGTCTTAATAATTGCATATGGGTTGACAGACAACCGTTACCTAATATCAATGAAGCTCTGGCCAAATTGAACGAT
This sequence comes from Calotriton arnoldi, assembly GCA_963921515.1. Lineage (NCBI taxonomy): Eukaryota > Metazoa > Chordata > Amphibia > Caudata > Salamandridae > Calotriton > Calotriton arnoldi. Next base: position 1,146,004 of record CAWUFW010005561.1, read on the forward strand.
GCTTGTGTCTTTAGTGTGATGGACCTATCGTCAGCCTATCACCAGGTCCTTCTACATGAAGAATCGAGGGCTTTGACCTCGTTTGTCACTCCTCTGGGAGCTTTCAGATTTATTAGAATGCCTTTTGGTTTAGCTTCGGCTGCTGCTTGCTTCCAGAGGGTGATGAAGGAGGTTTTAGCTGGTATTGATTCAGTTTTGTTTTTCCAAGATGATATTCTTGTTTTTGTGAAAAACAAGCTTAGTCATGACATGATATTAGACACGGTCCTGTCAAGACTTCAAAAGCGTGGATTAACCTTAAAGAGAGAAAAGTGCAAATTTAGTGTGAGTTCCGTATCTTACCATGGTCACACAATTTCCAGTGAAGGCATCAGTCCGAAAATTAACTTAGCAGAGGCAATTTCACTAGCTCCAACACCATCGAACAAAGACCAGGTCAAATTGTTTCTTGGTCTTTCTGAATACTAGTCGAAATTTGTTAGAAACTTTGCAAGTGTTGTACAACCATTGAGACTATTGCTAAAAAAGGGTGCTGATTTTGTCTGGTCTGAAGAGTGTGTGGCAGCTTTTAACCAAGTTAAAGAGGAAATTTCCTGTATGCCTACATTAGGACACTTTGATGTCACCAAAAAAACCATCTTAACCACCGATGCAAGTGTACGCGGCCAAGGTGCTGTACTCTCTCAAATAATTGATTGCAATGGGAGGGTTATTGGTTTCGCTTCACGCTCACTCAAGGGAGCTGAAGAACGTTACTCCGTCATTGAACGTGAAGCGTTGGCATGCACGTGGGCCATTAACCATTTCAGATTTTACCTTTGGGGTCTGCCTCTTCTAGTAGGGACAGATCATAAACCTTTAGTTCGCATGTTTGCTTGCAGGAATGTAGAAAACACCACACCTATTATAAAGAGGTGGATTGAAGGTTTATGGGAATACAATTTCACTGTAGAATACTTACCTGGTTTGAGGAATGTTCCTGCTGATTTTCTCTCCAGGATGCCATTGGACAACTTAAACTCTGACAACAATGACCATTTTGTGTCATGGGTCAAAGAACCAGCTCTAAACAAATCCGAATGGGATTTGGGTGTTGCTAATGATGAGTCCAGGAGACTAGTGATGGACTTTGTAGTCAATGGTTGGCCCGCTTTCCCTAATGTTCCCCTGTGTGCGAAAGGTTTCTGGAGTGTTCGGGATGAGTTGTGGATAGTAGCGGAGAATCTTTACAGAGGTGAGAGGTTGGTTCCTCCTTCCTGTTTACGTCAAAAAATAATCAATCTTGCACATGAAGGCCATCTTGGATGTAGTTTAACTAAGTCCAGGGTCAGAGAATCTTATTGGTGGCCTGAACTTGACCGACAGGTGGAGGATGTTGTTAGAGATTGCATTTCCTGTGCCAATAATGACAATTCTAAGAAAATTAGAGCAACCCCTCTTTCTCCTGTTGAATTACCAGAACAGCCTTGGACTAAATTAGCTATGGACATTGTGGGTCCTTTTGATATTTTAGCGCCTAATGAAAGATTTGTGGTTGTTCTTGTCGATTACACATCCTTGTGGGTGTCTGCTTGTTGCATGAGTTCAGTGATTACCAAGAACATAATAGAATTTCTCAGGGATGTTTTTGTTTGTGAAGGCATTCCTGATGTTATAGTTACCAATAATGGTGTACAATTTACGTATTTGGAGATAGAAGAATGTTTTTAAAGACCTATCCATCACTCATCACCGCACTGCTCTTTATGCACCGCAAGCCAATGGACTTGTAGAGAGCATGAACAGACTTGTAAGAGCTAGTGCACAGTCTGCTGTGGAAATTAATGTCATTTAAGTCCATTTTAAGGGAGAAATTGTGGGCGCAAAGGAACACGTCCAGCATCATTTCTGGTGTGTCTCCTTAAAAGAAACTCAGAGGTAGATTAGCAGGATCCAAACTTACACCATTATGGTTACATGGGAAAAAGGGTTTGCTTTCTAATGAGTCTAATTTGAGAGTGAAGTGTTATCAAAATATGTACAAACAAAGGTATGATACCAAAAGTGGGGCGAAGGAAAATCTTTGGAATGTGGGTGATATGGTGTTTGTAAAGAAAGCAGTTTGGTCCCCTAAAGGGCAATCAAATTTTTTGGACCCAAACGCATCATCAAAGTCATGAAGAATGTGGTAATGTTGGATGGTGGTGATGTCTGGAGTATGTCTCGGCTTTCAAAATGCAATGGTGTGGTGGTGGGTTCCAGGAAAGACATTTTGGCCCGTGACACTGTTGTTCCCAGGAAGGATTTGTTGGTTCATGACGCAATCCATGTTGGAACTCATTCTGAACATCTGCCTGTGGAAAAAGGAAGAGGAAATCTCCATTGTATCTCAATGATTATATTTAAATTAATGTTTTGCATTTTGTCGATTTTATTTTAGCACAGTGATTTTTTCTATGTATGATCGGTTGCTGTAGTAGGATGTTGTTAGTTATTATTCTTTCTCTCCTTAGAGTTATTATTCTTTCTTTTCTTGGATATTGTTATACTGTATTTTTTCCTTTCTTCTTCTTTTTCTTTGTTATTTTGTGAAGGGAAGATGTGTTGTATCTTGTCCCTTTAATTGTGATGCACCTAAAAGAATGTTAGGTGCATCACTGGAACACTGGGGACACTGAAGAGGAGACTGTGTATGTTATCAGTCGCTTGCCCCGTGTCCTCCGGTGGGTGCCAATAAAGAGATGAACTGGAGCACTCTCATATGGCTGTGTCGTCCTTTTATTACAAACCTTGTTCTCTGTTTCCGAGCTGTACTTTACTTTGTAAGGCACTACGTTCTGCTACATATTTAGATCAACCCCTACTTTCATGGTACGTCAGCTGTCACCTGTGGTGTGTCTCCTCCACCTCAACCTTGTGTATGTTAGTGATTTAGGGGCATATTTACTATAATTTCGCACAACACAGCGCAGCAAGGGAACTTGCTGCACTGCTTTGCATGAAAGAGAGAGTGCAGAAATGCTCTATATTTACAAAGATATGGTGCAGTTCTGCTCTCTCCTTGCACTGACGCACTGTGTGCTGCCTAGCGCCACCACAAACACACTTGCGCCATAGTGTAAGGGTGCCTGCTTTACGAGCAGGATCGCCTTAGAGACATACTCCTCTTTTTATGTGTGCTGCAGAATACACACATGGAAAGAGAAAGAAACGAGGAGGAATAAAGATATTTCTCCTCCTGACATCTCTGCCTGGTAGGTGCGTAATTTTGGCACAAACACAGGTTTACGAGTTTTTGTAAATATGTGTTTGTGTCAAAATACATGGATGAATGCATGGCAACGCCCATGGCCCACTCATGTTTTGCCTACCAAATGCAAAACAATGCAAGGCAGAGCTATGACCTGCATTACTTTGTATTTACTAAACCACGCAAAGCCATGCAAAGTGGATCTGTGTAGCTCAATAAATATTAAAAATGATTTTACATCACAAATGCGCCACAAAACTGACGCAAACCCGATGCAAAATCATATTAAATCTGGGCCTCTATTTGCACCTGCATCAACTGCTGTGCGTCATCCTTCCCTTGCCTACGGGCAAATGATCTCTTTGTCCTCCCTAAAAATGAACGACACTTACTGCATCAACTGAGCATAGAGCAATCCTGGACCTCCTGAAAGGCAAGCTTCACCCGTGAACTCCAAGAGCATCAGTAAGGGGAAGCCCAGACCATCCCTTTGGTAGCCCTGGCCAGTGCAGAGGCTCAAAGTTTTTCTAAGGAGCCCACCACTAGTGCTGAGTACAAGATTGCCTATTCTTGATTCCACCTCATGCCTCTTTCTTCCTCCACCCTACACTTTCTGCCTCTGTTCCCCACTCTTGCAGATGACTTATTTATGTATCAGTTTGTTTTCTATTTGTTTATTCTTTTATTTATGAATTCTTGTGTTTTTTACAAAGACAGCTCCAGGCCCTTTGTCTTGGTTCCAGTGGTTTAGTCAGTGCAGATAATGATTCATGATTTTAAAGTACAGGGTTTTCACTCAGTGCACCCCTCAGTACAGGACGTCATGCTGCTTTTTTATTGAAATTAAATTGTGTGTGCAATCTGATTGCTGTTCAATAATCCGACTTGAGTAAAACCTGGTGTATTTCCATGTATCTAATATAATCTCTGCCTCCTCATCTGTCCATTTACTGAATACTTTCGAAACAAATTGCTTTTGTGTTTATTAAAGTAAAATGAAATCAGGCAGCAGCAGGAAGTCAATATTTTCTGCAGAGTACCTAATGAAAAGGGTTGTCAGGTAGCAGTATTTGTTATTCATTATTCATCGTCGGATGATGGAACAGAACGAACGCTGAGTCCTCAGCAGGGTCATTTTGGTTTCATTGAAATCTAAAGTAGGTTGGTATGTTGTATGACTCTACTAGGAATTGGTAGGCGTGCTAGGACATAAGCAAAACTTCATTTGAGGTTGTGATATGAACAGAGAATTATGATGTTACTCCATAATATCACAACAATTGCAGTTTATGAAAAGGTATATTTTCCCGAAACCTTTTTTTTACATGTTGTACAGATGCACAGTTTCTCAGGGGTTCAGGCTTAGCTGCCTTGTGTGGGGTGGAGTCAAGGTATTTTTCACATGATTGGTTAGTGTCTGTAGGGGCACAAAGAGCAACAAACAGCAGATTGGAATGTGGCCCAGAGAAATCATCTTAATTGAGCATTTTATCCATCACTTTTTTTGTTTTTCTCAGTACAGCTTTAGAGCTTAAATGCTGAAAAATATTTTAATACACTGGGTTATACAATCTAAAACATGTATGGAATTGTATTTCTTTATGTAACTACTAATTGTTAAAGGAGATTTTTACTCATACATTAGTAGCTTCATGGGGAAAGAGTGCCAGTTAATAGAGTTAGACAATATCTTTCACCAAATGGCATTATAGTTTCTTAATATATTCTTCTTTCAGCAGTTGTCCCACCTTGTTTGGTAGATGCTCCCTCTCCCTCAGATCACACAACTTCTGACAAATGCCCTGCCTTCATGCACATTGCTTTTCTTAGGAGAATGAATCCTCTCCTGAGACCTCATTGGAGTGAGTCTGTACCCTGCCTCAAGGTAGTAATTTTGGGAGGGATGTGACCCTATGCCAAAGGCAGTCTTATGTGAGATTCGATACTCTGTAGTTGTTAATAATTGTACTGTTGTCTTCACCCTTTCACAACTATGTTTCTTCCTGGAAGACCATGCCCTTTCATTTTTAGCCCAAATACAACATTCGCTTCTAATCTTGCTATCCTATCAATTTCCTTCGGGCTTTCATTCAGCCAACACGTTTCAAGGCAAGCCTCTTTCTCAAGGCTGAGCATTTATTTATAACAATACATCAAATGTGAAGTTTGTACAACTCGGGACAAATCCATTTACTTTTCATTTAGACACTATACAGAATGATATCTTTCCTTCATAAGGAAAACTTGATATCTAATGATGAGATCTTCTTGAGAACCAAAATATATCCACAGATTTCCTGTGACACGTCAAAGTTTCTGCAAATTCATCGCATGCATGCTCTCGTATTCTAGTAAGGTCATCACTTATCTCCAAACCAACTTTAAATAAAATTCTATCAGATTCTGAACCCATTTCATTTAATCATTACCAATTCTTAAATACTTGGTAGGAAAGAGGAACCCTTTTGCAAAAAATGTGTTATAACAGTTCATCAGATCCCAAAAACACTTAATGACAATATTCTCTTCTCAAACTCTATCTAGAATGCAACCTAATGTCCAAAATCAACACAAGGATGCATTTTGAATTAAGAAAATAGCATTAAATACAACAGAATACAAACAGCAACAGCCGCTCGCTCTGGCTAAGTTTGTAGTTCCTGCGGCAGGATTTTTGTGCCAAATTACTCATAATTACACAAACTGGCATAAAAGCATAACACTTGGTAATTTTGCATTAAAAGAGTTTTGCGGAATCTGATTACTCTGGCATAATACAAATTTCACAGAGGCCTAGAAATAATGCTTTCAGAGCCCAGAGCCCATAGTTTACCTAGCCAACAATGTTTATTGGGTTTCCTCTAAAGAGAAAACTGCTTGAGCTTTAAGAAGGCAAAGGGAAAAAAGTATAATGAAGCTCATTTTGAAGATATCTATTCCCATCCCTCTAAGCCATAGCAGACTAAGAGGACCAACCAGGATCCCATTTGAAATAACCCAGAAATATTCCATGCCTAATGCCTTTTGAACGACTGAACTGATCTACATGTCTTGTGGGAAGATTCTTATGCGTTTATATTTTTGTGGATCATTAACAACTTACAGAATGCATTTTCACACCCGATTTCTCTCACTCACACACACACACACACACACACACACACACACACGCACACGCACACGCACATGCACACACACACACACATATATATATATATAAATTTATACGTTCATATTCGCTGAAGTAAATTTAAATCTGGCACCAGCTATATGTTGAGTCAGTTTCCCGGTTTGTGCATGCATGCACTTGGGAGCCTTTTCGTTGGATATATATATATATATGTCAAAAAATCCTTCGCTCTTCCTCCACAGTGAAAAAGTTCAAGGCACCACAACCAGAGATAACTCTTAAAAGTGTTTATTGGCACACCATAGTGCAAATCAAAATAAAAGGGATGGTCTATGCATTTTGGCTCCCCAGCCTTCTACTGGACCATATATATATGGTTATAGTAATGCTGCTTTTGAAGCAAAGTCTCTATGATGTGTAGAAGTGCGTTTTTCTGATATATGTGAACTAGGCCTCAGCTTAGCCATAGACGCCATCTTTTCCAAGATGGAAGTCTCCCATGTTATTCATGTTTCTCCTCCCTGCCTATGTCTCTCCTCGTAACTTCTGAAGCACACAGTCAGGCTGAGATGTACTGGTTTATTTTCACTGTTATTATTATTCTGTTCTTGATGCACTTTCATTGACAACCAGCATTATTTCCAAGCTCCCCCGTTTTGGTTTGATAGGGTTTATTCATTCATATATCATGTTATTGTTCATGTATCTACTTTTGTTCTAGCATCTCCAGATTACATTAGCATAGAGGATGCCGAATTATCATTAATGTAGTGGGATAATGCTTAGATGTTAAAGCAATATGACTTTTATTTTTCATGTGCTCTGATTTGCTGATAAAATGCTACAATTGCTCACTCCACAGGGAGTCTGCGATTTTGTAATTTCATAAGCGAAAATAATGTATAAAGATTTTGCTGTCCTACTAGGGATGCTGTCTGTTAGTCTCCTGATTTTGCTGCCCCCTTGGGACCTGAGTGATCACATTTACTAATTGATTGTAATTTCTAATGTTGATGCTTTTGGAGATGCCTTAATGCGAGGGACACTTTGCCTCATTGAATTGAAGTTTAACACTGCCTCCGATCCAGTGGATGTGGGCATTCTGGTTGATGTAAATTTTTGGGGTGTCTAAAATTTCTGTGTACTCTGCGACCACAGTTTTTGATAGCAGAAGATGGTTGCACACTAAAGAGCTCATCCTTTCTCCATTTTAAAGTTCCTTTTTGCCCAGTCCTTAGTGATAGTGGATTTTCCGGTGTGAATTATCCAGGAGGATTTTGCAGAGAACTTGCCTTGCAGTGCTATTCTTGAACGATTTGGATTGTACATATGAATAGGGCAGAATGATTCTGGTATCAGTGAGTTTTTTGGTGTGTTGTTGAAGTGTTAAAGTCTCTGAGAGATGGATGTTATGCTGTATGTGAAGCATTTGGTTATGTGATGTTGATTCTGGGTTCCATTGGTGATTTGATCACTGTTGTTTTGATATACTATTATTATATGTGATTTGTATTGAGAAAAAGATTTTTGCCTATTATTAGTTGGTTTGGTTATCAGATTAGTCGAAATCCAAGATATCAAGATATTGTGGTTTTACTTGTCTGCATAAGGTAGTGTGTTTCACGAAGAGCCTCATGCACACAAATAGGGTTTTCTGAATTAACAAGACTTCCTTTCTAGGAGTTTGTGTGTCTAATAAAGCAGAGGAGCGCCGCCCCACTGCTCTCTGAGCAGTTAAAAAAGTAAAAGTAAAATGATAATAATGGAATGTTATTAACATTTTAATTTTTTCATACTTGCTCAGTTCTAAGTGCGGGCGGGGTTAGGCTGTGCAGAGCAGTGGGAGGAGTGGTGGGCACTCTCTAAATCTTGGGCCGGCCAAACAGTCATGCTCAACTTGCATGTTCTCCAACCGGTTGTATTGCACAGCCTAGTTGGAGAACAATCACAGGCTCATAGTCCCCAAACCAAGGCGCTCATATCAATCACAACACTGCTGTCATGGTGACAGCAGCATCGTGATTGGCTTAGGGGAACCTGTGTGCTTCCTGCTTTGGACCGGGAGTCAGAAGAGACGAGGAGAGGTGTCGACCGTACCCAGGTAAGTGATTTATATTTTTTTCATTCCTTCAGGAAAGAAAGCAAAGGGCATACTAGTAGTGATTCAGAAATGGCGACAGTTTCAGAATTCCCACTAAGGGAGGTGTATAGAGGAAGTTATGTGCATGTGCTCTGGGCAAGAGTTGATCTTTGTTGTTATGAAGAAAGAAACGGGTTGGCCATTGACTTCACTTCACCTATCTGAAAAGTGGTATAAGGAGGTTCATAGGTTGACTACTAGCTCAAAAATGCTTTGGATGGGGGCGTGGCCGGACAGACGTAACACGCCTCGGCTCCGTCTTCCCCTGGGCTCTCTTCGGTGCTTCTAACAGCAAAATCGCACCAAGACCCACCGAGCTGCGGGGACTGAGTTGCGTAATGCTCAGAGTCCAGGAAGGCTTGGGGCCGCGGGCCGCTCTCCATCTCCCGGAGACTACGAAGACTGTGAGAGGAGTAGCGGCCTGTGCCTAAGATGGCGGCGATCCCTGGAGACTCCGCACGGCCCGAAGCGACTACTAGCAGGGCTATGCACCTGAAAACCGGCGAGCGGTGTTGTGTGCGGCTGCGGCCCCCGGGGCAGAAGGGGGCTGCTCCAAGTGAAGTGCGGGGGCGGATGGTGCCCTGAAAACGAAATGAGACGAGCGGCCAGTGAGTCGAGTGCCGCTCCCGTAGCACGCCTCGCACACAGCTAAGGTAGGATGCTCTGGACTCTGGGGGGTAGAGACTCCCGCTGGCTCTGGGAAGCCCTTCAAAATAGAGGGAATCTGCCCCTTGAAGCACCCTGGATGCCGGGGAACAACGTGGGGCCGACCTGGAGCCGGATGCCTGACTTTAAGATGGCGGCCAGTGCTGCCATCTCATGCCAGCTTGAGTGAGGCTGAGGACACATTGGAGATGGTCTGAGGTGGTCTGCCTAGTGTGCAGAGGATCATAAAACAAGCGGCCTGCCATACCAGAAGTGAAGCTTTGGACCAATAGCAACCAAATATCCTTTACAAGATGCCCTGAGGAAGCTAGAGGGGTTATAGGTCTCCCTTGCAGTGTGGAGCCTTTTGGAGGAACACGTGGCCAGGGATACTCGAAGGCCGGGGAACCTCTCAATCCTGCGGATGAAAGAATACAAGCCTGAAGCACTGTGTGGTGGTTGATCAGAAGAGGGCCACCCACGGAGAGAGGGGGGGTGGTCAGCACTTATGCCACCGAAAAAGGGGCCAGCTAAGGTGTCCAACTACTTCACTACAGCAGAGAAGAAGCAAGCGCAGGATCAGGGGGCAAACGCAGACACCAAGGCTCTTACGAAAGAGGATTTCTTGGCATCTCTCAAGGAGTTTAAATTTGAGCTCCGAGCAGAATTAAAAGTGGACATTAAGACATCCTTGGACCAGCTGAAAGATGACCTGACTGAGCGGATGACGGCGCTCCAGCAGGATGTGGACTCGGTTGGTACGCATGTCCTAGAGGTTGAATCTCAGGCCCAGGAGCTAGAGTTAAAAATGACAGCCACGCAAGACAGCATACAGGACTTACAAGCACAGCTACATGCGGCTCTATTAAAGACCGAAGACCTGGAAAACAGATCACGACGTGATAACATTAGAATTAGAGACCTTGAAGAGGGCGCTGAAGGACCGGACCTGGAGGCGTTTGTCGAGGGGCTCTTTGCAGAAGTCCTGGGGTCAAACCAAACGAAGATCAAGATTGAGAGAGTGCACCGCATGGGGGCCCAGCAAGGAGGAGAGCAGCGACGCACCCGCGACGTCCTTGTTAAAATGCACTCCTTTAAAGCTAAAGAGGCAATTCTTCAAGCTGCCAGAAAGAAAACCGAGATATCCTTCCAGGGCTTTCGTTGTAGCCTCTTTCAAGATCTGGCGCCGGCGACTCTGCTAAGAAGACAGCAGTTTAGACCCATCACCACGAAGCTAAGAGAAGAAAATATTAAGTAGAGATGGAGATTTCCCTTCAGTCTGGCCTTTGAACTGAACAACAAACCAAAACATATCACGGAGTTGAAAGATAGTCTGAGGCTGCTGGGCCTCCCTCCCAGCGCAGAGGACTCAGTGGAGTCTGTCTCAAGAGGGAAAGACAGCGAGAATTCCTCACGGTGGCACACGAGCGCAAGGGGAAGGCACTCAAAAGATTAGAGTCTTCCCCGCAATGAGAAGTATGGCTACAAAGGGCCCTTTCATTGAGTAGGAGTGCCAACTACCGCAAGAGTCGCAATAGGGGAGATATTCACTTCCGAGACCCCTATGTTAAACGGGGGCTTGGTATCTGCTTGAACACTCATGCTCTCACACTGGACATTGCAACTGAATGTCTTGATGAAGCGATGACTATAAAGAAAATACAGCCGGGGATCTGTGCCGTTCACCCCACGTCATGAACTTCTTCTTCCACGAGGATACGGCCGGGAGCGTCGGATCGCTCCAGCAAAAGTTTTGTTTGTACAAATGTTTTCAATGTTGGGTGGTTTCCCGGGGGGCAGAAGTAGCACAAGTAGAGGCTTTGAATACGTATCTCTGATGGCTCAGAACTCGCGCCAGTACATTGATCAGGCGGGGTGTTCTCTTTTGGTAATTGGTATCGGCAGGAGAAAGATGGGCTTTATACAAGAGCCGATGATGAGGGTAAAAGGTACTCTAGGATCATGCCGATATCCATAGCTTCTTGGAATGTAAAGGGGCTGAATTCGCCCCTTAAAAGGCAGAAAGTCTGGAAATATTTGTTAGACCATGACTTTGAAGTGGTGGCTTTACAGGAACACACCTAAAGAAAGCAGAGGAGCTCCGGTTGTGCCCCAAAATGTATGCTTTAATCTATAGATCCTCAGCGTCCACCAAACACAGAGGGGTGGCTCTAATGTTTCACAATTCCTTGAAATTTCAACTTGAAGATATTAAGTCCGACAAGGAAGGTAGGGTTATTATGGTGAAGGGGAAAGTAAGAGGGAGGTTATGCACATTCATATCAGCGTATGCACCTAACACAGGTCAGTCGACTTTTCTTACAGCCCTGCTAACTATGATTGGTGGGTTTGCAGAAGGCCCGGTGATACTGCTGGGAGACTTTAACCTCACATGGGACGGGGGTTTGGATAGTACACACTCTCACAGGTCCCTTACAGGTAGCTTCCCAAGGAGTTTTAAACAGTCAACACAAACATTAGGCTTGGTCGATGCTTGGCGACACCTTTACCCCGACACTAAGGACTACACATTCTTTTCCCACGTCCACCAAACATACTCGAGACTCAATTATATTTTTATTAGTCAAGGTCTTCTGGGGTCCCTTTAGGAAGAGAAAATCCTCCCAATTTCCCTTTCAGATCACAGCTTGGTTACGATTTGTCTCACTTGGGTGGGGGGCACCTCTAAGGTGCCAAGATGGTACTTCCTGGTTTCTCTAACAAGAGACAGAGTACTAAGAGAGGAACTCCGAGGGGCCATCGCAGAGTTCTTTCGCTTAAACCTGCCACAGGACACCTCACCCCTGACTAATTGGGACACTTTTAAAGCGGTTATAAGGGGAAAGTGTACAGAACTCAACTCTGCTTTAAATAAACAAAGGGCCAAGGAGAGGGAAGCTTTAGAAAAATCTCTGGGGGACATTGAAAGGGAACACAAAAAGAACCCCTCACGCACGGTACAGCATCAGATGAGAGCAATCAAGGGGAAACTCACAGCGATATATTCTAATAGGGCGGAACATACCCTTCTCCGATTGCGCCAAATCTCTTACGCGCAGGGGAACAATATTGGCTCGCACCTAGCTAGACAGCTACGGGAAAAGAGGGAGAAAGAATTTATTGGGGCTATATGAGATGCAGCGGGGCACTCCTCCCATGAAGATACCACTAAAGCCAAGGCTTTTGGGGCTTTCTATACAGGCCTTTATTCTAGGGATTACCTAGAGCCTGCAGCGCAACACTTGTATTTACAATCGCTAGAACTCCCACAGGTCTCGCCGGATTGGAATGAGAGACTAAACGCTCCCATTTCGGGGGAAGAAGTGGGGAGGGCAATTACGGCTCTCAAACCTAATATGTCGCCGGGTCCCGATGGCGTGACAGCCCACTTTTACAAAACCTTTGCGCCAGACATCATCCCACACTTAACAAATCTTTTTAATGCGATAGCAGAAGGTCAGACCTTCTCCCAATCAATGGCGGAGGCCGTTATCATGGTTATTCTCAAACCCAGGAAAAATCCCAGAGAATGTGCCTCTTACAGGCCTATCGCGCTTATGAATCTAGATGCCAAACTCTATTCCTCAATTTTGGCAACTGGAGGACCTGATGCCAAACCTAATCCACCCTGATCAATCGGGCTTCATAAAAGGTAGACAGACCCACGACAATATTCGTAGAACCATTCACCTGATTGAGAAGGTGACCAAATTCAAGATACCTGCGGTGTTGGTGGGCCTCGACGCCGAAAAAGCTTTTGACAGGGTGGATTGGGCATTCCTTTTCAGCACACTTGAACACTTTGGGTTTGGTAAGCCATTTATAGATATGATTAAAGCTAATTCCGCGCGTCCGCGCTCTAGAGTCCAGATTAACGGGTCCAGCTCAACCCTCTTCCCTTTAGAGAGAGGTACAAGGCAGGGCTGTTCGCTCTCTCCATTACTTTTTGCTTTAAGTATTGAGCCACTGGCCCTACGGATTCGTAAAGCAGCAGGAATCCGGGACATTCCATTTGGGGGGGAGGAGCATAAAATATCGCTCTTCGCTGACGATGTGCTGCTATCTCTCACCTCCCCTGACCAGTCGCTATGGGAGTTGCAGGATGAACTGAGGTCTTTTGAAAACGTTTCGGGTTTTAAGTTTAAGGTAAACCTTACGAAATCTTTCATCCTGAATCTCACACTGTCCTGGGAGGTCGTGACTAGATTGCGTGACTGTACTCCACTTCAATGGGCTAAACATTCACTCAAATACCTGGGTGTTAACCTGACTCCCACGCTAGAGGGCCTGTGTAGGGCTAACTATCCCCCATTGCTGCTTCAAATCCAGCAGGATCTTAAACAAGGGAAGCCTCTCTTTATCTCATGGTTAGGGCGCATCCACGCGATTAAAATGACCGTTCTACCTAAATTATTATATCTATTTCAGGCCCTCCCAATAGACCTAGATAGGGACTACCTGCCCAAATTGCGGTCTCTCTTCACGGGGCACATCTGGCAGAATAGTAGAGCGTAGCTTCCCTTTCACACTCTTCGTCGGGCAAGATGCGACGGAGGGGTGGCGCTATCGGACCTCCACTTATATTTTAAAGCAGCCCAGCTTCGTATCTTAGCAGAGTGGTCAAAGAGAGAATCAGATAAACATTGGCTGCATATGGACAGGGCGGTGGTGGGAAAAACAATATGGGATTTGATATGGAAGCCTAAGAAAGACAGGCCGCTAAATGCGTACATCAGTACTCCCACGCGCACCAGACTTAAAGTTTGGGATGAGGTCTCCAGGGGACTAGAGTGGTCTACTTTCCCTTCGCCCTACACACCTATTCACTTTAATCCTGAATTTCCCCCAGCGCTGCGAGAGGGTCCATTTGACTTATGGAGGGAGGGGGGTTGACTGATGCTATCAGACCTGTTTCATAATTACAACAGTCTCACCTTTGCCAGCTGTCAAAGGGATTTCAAGGTTCTGCCCAGCGAGCACTTCCATTATCTCCAACTCAAACACTGGGCCCTCCAGCCGCAGGTCAAGGAGGCTGCGACTCGGGAGAAGACACTAATGGAAATATTTGTGCAGGAGGTGGGGTCCATGAGAGGGGTGATCTCTTTATTTTATAACCTGCTTCTCTCTACTTCACAAACGCCGAGACCCCGTTATATGGAGACATTGGAGCAGTGGACAGGGAGAGAGATCTCAGATACAGAATGGAAACATCTGTGGAGGCATATTGCCAAAGATAATCACTCACTAGACCTAAGGGAGGCGCACTATAAGATTCTCTTTGATTGGTACTTATAGCCAATGAAACTCAAAAAGATTTTCCCAGAGTCTTCTGATTTGTTTTGGAGAGGGTGTGGCCTTTTAGGGGACTTCAGTCATATATGGTGGGACTGCCCCTCAATTCGTCCTTTTTGGGAGGAGATTCTGTCTCACATGAAAGATATCCTGGGTTACCCTATCCCTACCACGAAGGAAGGAGCACTTTTAGGAATGAGAGATCCAGAGCTAGAGCAGCAAACTAAAGCAGACAGGGCTATAATGTGGGCATGCTTCGGGGTGGCCAAAGTAGCGATCGCAGCAGCATGGAAGAAAAAGGCTGCGCCAGTGCTATCTCAGTGGCATGCCTGTCTCTGGAAAATACTGTCTATGGAAAGGATGGCGGATATTTTTAGAGACTACTATAAAATTTGTGAATATAAATGGGGTTCTCTTGTCGCCTACCTTACAAGTGGTATTCCCTTGGCGGTATGCCCTCCCTCATTCCGTGATATGCACCTATTTCAGTCTTAGTTGGAGGACATTTGGTCACTGTAGAAAACCAGCCTGACAACAGAAAATGCACATAATGGTTGCAGCCAAACTGAACTAGACCCTGAGCTCAGTAATAGCCTCGATAAGGACCGCCTTCTGGTAGTTAAGTTATTTTGTTGGGGGTGGGATGGGAGATAGGGGGAGGGGGATTTAAAAATGCTAGGCCTTTTGAGATGTACCATCTGAGTCAGACGGGATGTGATGTCGAGAATGAAGTGTGGCGGCATACTCCCTGCTTTCTAGTGAAACTGTGACTTCGTTAGATAATTTGTTAGATGAGGGGATAGCTGCGGCATGGTATATTATGTGATGTACAATCATTCTGTGAAATGCTACTGTGCCTAATATAAAGAAGTTTGATAAAAAAAATGCTTTGGACTGATTTGAATTTGTTGTTTGAGATTGTGGTTCCGAGTGAATTGTGGTCTGAGTGTAAGTTTGTTGCTGCTTGGACAACTGAAGAACCAGCTGGGGAGGCGCCTAATAATGCTCTTTCAGACGTGGTTGCTGACAAATACAAGGAAGTAATAGAGCATTTGTGATAGAATGTGCCAGAGAAAGACATTACTTGGGCAAAGCTTTGAGATCCTCACAAGAGCCTAAAGAGTCAGTACATGCCCATTATGCGAGACTCATACAGACTTTTAAGAAGGACAGTGGAGTCGAAGACTCCGACAATGATGGTGCTAGTGGTTTAATTCCTGCTTTTGTTATTGGTTTACATCCTGAGCTTAGTTCTCATAGTCAGCACAGTGTGATGTGCTGGCAGACAAAGAGTAAAGATGAAATCTTGAAATTTGCCAAATACAGCAGTGATTGGTTTAATGCAAAGCAGAAAGGACTCAAGCAGAAGCTGATGGTTGCCCAGACTGTCATGGCAGCCTCGCTCACAGCCCCGCTCACCGACGAACGTCGGTGGGCTAGGGTTGTGCTTAGGGCGAATTAAGGGAGGTGGTCTGCGACTGGAACGCGCTTCACGTTCCATCACAGATTCCCGCCTAGCCCACTCGTTTACCCGTAACTCCCCGCACTTACCAGTAGTTCCTTCAGTGACGCGTCGGGTAGCTGCAACATCTCCGGTGTGTCCTTGCGACGACCTCTTGTGTTCTTCCCTTCCAGTTCTCAGCTCTTCTTCCGAGGCAAGCAGCAGAGTTGGTGTATGGTTGTCCACAAGAAATATTAATTTAAAAGGGACAAGTAAATTTAAACCTCGCTTTATTGGTCCCTATGTTATCTCCAAAAGGATAAACCCTGTTGCCATGAAATTAGACTTACCTGCCTCCTTGAGAATCCAGCCAGTTTTTCACATTTCTTTGCTCAAACCTGTGGTTCCTGGAACTGTGGTCCCTGCTCAACCCCCCCCTGTATTGGTGGATGATGAGCCTGAGTACAAGGTAGACTATATTGTGGACTCATGTAGAGTGCGGTGCAGGCTGCAGTATTTAATACATTGGAAGGGTATGGGCCTGAAAAACGGACTTGGGAACCCGCTAATCATGTTCATGCTCCCTGGCTTTTGTGATTGTTCCACAGGCGTTATCCCGCCAAGCCCAAGCCTGTAAGGGGGGTCTTAGGGGGAGTGAACTGTTGTGGCAGCCTCGCTTGCAGCCCCGCTCGCCGACGAACGTCGACGGGCAAGGGCGGCGCTTAGGGCAAATAAAAGTAGGTGGTCTGCGACTGGAACGCACTTCGCGTCACGGATTCCCACCTAGCCCTCTCGTTTACCCGTAACTCCCCGCACTTACCAGTAGTTCCTTCAGTGATGCGTCTGGTAGCTGAAACATCTCCGGCGTGTTCTTGCGATGACCTCTTGTGTTCTTCCCTTCCGGTTCTCAGCTCTTCTTCCAGGGCAAGCAGCAGAGTTGGTGTTCCCTCGCCAGCTGCTTCTTTCCACTTCAGCATCTCCTGGTCAGCTCTCTCTATGCGCTGTCTTTCCTGTTCCTGCAAAAGGAGAGACAGAGAGAGTTTATTTTAAAGAATCCTAGCCTCCAGCTTTACGGTAGGATTATATATACCTGAGCATTATGTAATGATACTTATCTGATTCTCTACAGTTCATGTAGTGTAGAGCTTTTGCCTCTGCCCTGCTTTACTTCCGCATCTTCTCTTATGCTGTTGAATAAGAGAGTGGTCTTAGTTATTTTTTTGTGAAGTATTTGGATAACCTATCCTAACTTGACCCAGCACCTTTTTGTGTAGCATTTTCTTTATTTTTTATCCTGTCTAGGAAAATAGGGGGCATATTTGCAAGAACCTCGTTAAAATTATCGCCATTTTAGCGGCAGGAAACTGCCGCTAAACGGCGATAATGGGCTTGCTAATATGCGTTATAGAATTCAATAGAAGCCCAGGTTAGATGTCCTGCACATCTAACCTGGGCTTCTATTGGAATTCTATAACGCATATTAGCAAGCCCATTATCGCCGTTTTAGCGGCAGTTTCCTGCCGCTAAAACGGCGATAATTTTAACGAGGTTCTTGCTAATATGCCCTAAGTGTTTTGTTTTTTTCCTAGTAGTTCAGGATTGTATTTGTTTCTTTGGATCTAGTGAATCCAAATGGTGGTCTCCATTAAGGTTAGTACTGTTCACTCTTGTCATAATTGAATGCCTAATTCTGCAGACCTAATGTTAATATGTAATACTTCTATTTTTTATAGACACAACAGTTTTAGCCTTAAGTCCTACATGTCCATATCTTCAATTGAAATAGAAGAGGGATGTCCATCAGGTATCCTTCCTACATTTAATCAAAAAAAGTCCTTAATAATATCACTATCATTGTTTGCAGGGACATTACTTACCGCCTGTCATTTTTTTACCCATTAGGAAACATATGCAATTCAACTCATAAGAACATCGTACCAGAAGTGCCATTGTGTTTTACTCCTTCTCCCTTTCCTTGTTTTGTTCCCCCTCTTCCCCACTTTCACCTCTTTGGCTTTGACACTGTTGGGTTGAAGTGTTGGGTGAGGGAAGTTGGGATCCAGCATCTGTTTGTCCACCTCGCCCCTGCGGAAACACCAGGTGAGCCTCACAGAACGCGAACCCCATGTTTATTTTCCACCTGGGTGTGATGGAGGAACAACAGATTACTTTGGCTGATGTGGCACACATGATAGGGAACTTGCAAAAAGAAACACAAGCCCTGACTCTTGGAGTGGATGCATTACAGCACGCCACTCAAACTGCACCCTCGCCAGACCCTGTGTCAGGAGCTCATGGTAATTTTTTCCCACCCTAGTCATATTCCTCCAGTATCGCCTCACCAGTATATCATATAACAACCCCCTCCTCGATACCTTTAGCCCCACCAGAAAGGTTTCTAGGTGATTCTGTTAAGTTCACTACTTTTATCAACCAATACCAGTTGCATTTGCAAAGCCTCTTGTTTCCCCACAGAGCAATCGAAAGTAGCGTTTGTTTTATCGTATTTGGGAGGAACGGCAACTACATGGTCTATCCCTTTAGTGGATCGTAATGACCCTTTGTTGTATGATTACAGGGCTTTCAAAGAGGAATTACGGCGATTGTTTGACAGAAATTCATTTATGCAGTCCGAAGACACCAAATTATTGAATCTTAAACAGGGATCAAAGGAACTCATTACCTAAATCTCCTGTTTCAACAGGTTGATTGCTGAGTCAGGATGGCCTGAGGCCAAGTGCAGTGCCCTATTTTACAAAGGGTTAAAAGACAAGCTAAAAGATCTTTTAGCTCAAGTAGTGGACCCTCCTGACTCTTGTGATGCATTGATTGATTTGGTGGTTAAATTAGATCACAGACTGCACGAGTGAAAATGCGAGATAGGTTGTTCGGAGACCAAGTTCCTTACATTTAGAGAAAAGAAGTCGGATCTTGACAAAAATGTTGATGACCCTGAACCTATGCAGATAGGTAGCATTAAAGGGCCCTTGAGTGATGAAGAAACACAGAGCGGAGGGACAAAAAACTATGTTTATACTGTGGTAAAGCAGGACAATTTTCACTAGACTGTCCGGTTAAACCAAAAAGACGTTCTGAGTCGGGAAACTAGCAAGCACGAGAACTGTGGAGACAGGTTGTTCGGGTAGGTCAGGTTGGATGGTCTCCCAACTGTTAAGTCAGAACTACTCCTTTTTCCCTTTACACCATTTTTTTAATGAAAGCACAAGTGAGTTGGGGAGATAAATCTGTAGACGTCCAGATCATGTTAGACTCTGGAGCAAAAGGGAATTTCATAGACTCCACATGGGTTAAAAATATGGAAATTCCGGTTGAGCCCAAAAAGACAGTAGAGATAGTGAGGACTAATGATTGGAGCAACATGAAATCAGGACCCGTCACACATTCCACAAAAGAACTAGGGTTTTACATTCATAATAGTCACGTTGAAACCATTCAATTTGATATTATTTCTTCGCCTCAATTCCAAGCAATTTTAGGGATCCCTTGGTTGATGAAACATGACCCAGATATAAAATGGAGAGATCAATTCTTGGTTTTCACTTCTGACTTCTGTAAACTACACTGTCTGAATAGCGATGCATCATCACAACACATAGCTGTGACTACTGACTACACCTTACCTGAATTAACTGCCTGCTATCACCCTTTAATAGAGGTGTTTGATAAAGAAAAGGCCTCTACTCTACCACCTCATTGTCCGTACGACTGTCGCATTGATTTAGTACCTGGAGCAAAAATTCAGTGCAGTCGTATATATGCTTTGACAGAGAAGGAAAACATCTATTTAGGAGAGGTGTGGTGCAGCGGCCAGGGCAGCTGACTTCGGAGCACAGGGTTCACGGTTCGATCCCCGGCTCCAGCGGCAGCTCAGCTCAGCACCATGTGACTCTGGGCAATAGCTCACTTAATTTCCACTACTGCCCCCAGCGCCTTGAGACCCGTAAGGGTGAGTAGCTGCCCTATATAAAAACTGACTTACATTTTACATTTATATCTGGATGACATGTTAAAAAAGGAGTTTATTCGGCCTTCTATGTCTGCTGCTTCTTCCCCCCCTTTTTTTTATGCCCAAACGGGAAGGAGGTCTTCGGAGTTGCATAGACTAAAGAGCCCTAAATGGTGTAACAATAAAGAACAGGTACCCTCTGGCCCTGATTCAGTCATTACTCGATCAGGTGAAAGACGCTACCATCTTTACTAAACTGGACTTGAGAGGTGCCTACCATTTGGTGCGGGTAAGAGAGGGAGATGAATGGAAGACCGCTTTTCAGACTAAATTTGGGCTCTATGAATATTTGGTCATGCCCTTTGGGATATGTAATGCCCCTGCTGGTTTCTAATTTTTCATTGATGAAGTTTTGAGAGAGGTATTGGATGTGAGCACCATTGCCTACATAGACGATATTCTGATTTATTCCTCTACCACCAAAGAACACATTGGGCATGTGAAAAGTGTGTTAGAACGCCTCAGAGATAATAATCTCTATGTGAAGCTGGACAAATGCGAATTCCATGTTTCTGAAGTAACTTTTTGGGGCTTTGTCTTGTCCTCAAAAGGGGTGACAATGGATCCCCAGAAGGTTGCAGCTATTACGAAATGGTCTTCACCTAGCTCTGTGAACGGAGTGCAGAGTTTCTTGGGTTTCGCTAATTTCTACAGATGGTTCATGAACGGCTTTGCATCTTTGGCGTCCCCCATTACAAAAATCCTGAAATAGGGATACCCTTCTCTTGGACGCCAGCCACTGAAGAAGCCTTTTCCTTTCTAAAAACAGCTTTTGTTACCGCCCATGTTTTGAAACATCCTGACCCTCACAGCCATTTATAGTGGAAGCAGATGCATCCCAGGTGGCCATTGGAGGAGTGTTATCCCAGAGAGACAGGCAAACTGGAGAACTACACCCGGTTGCTTCTATTCACACAAACTCACACCTTCCGAAAAAAATTATTCGGTGGGAGACAGAGAATTGTTGGCTATTAAACGTGCCTTTGAAGAATGGCGTCGATACTTATTGGGGGCATTACACACTGTCACCGTCATCACAGATCACAGAATGTTGCCGTTCCAGAATGCAGCTAGGGCTCTGTCCATGCAGCAGTTATGATGGACACATTATTTTAGCAATTTTGATTACATAATACAGCTCCAGGCTGGTGAGAAACATGGCAAAGCAGAAGCCCTATCACAATATGATTATGATATACCCGATACTCAGAATACTCATGATCAGCCCCTTATCTTAAGTCCCGAGCGTATCCTGGCAGTTCTGTGTTCGGAGGACTCATTTTTGAAGGAAGTATTCCAGGCACAAGACACCGAGGAAATAGAGAGTATGAAAACAAATACAAGGGAGTGAGAATTCAGGATCTATTATACATTCAAGGAGGCTTAGTACTCCATACTAAAACCTTACAGATACAAGCACTTGTCATTCACATGTGTTAGCAGGACACTCAGGTCATAAGAAAACCATTGCCTTTCTTAAAAGATCCTTTTGGTGGCCATCTATGAGTCAGGACACTCACCTGTATATTCAGTAGTGTCATATTTGTGCAAGAGTAAAAGTTCATACCAGGTCCCTGTGGGGCTGTTAACTCCAATGCCCACACCTCCTACACCATGGCACTCCATTTCTATGGATTTTATTGTGGAACTTCCGCCCACTAAGCAGGGACATACTGTCATATTTGTGGTTGTCGATATGTTATCGAAAATGTCTCATTTCATACCTTTAAAAGGCTTACCTGATTCTAAGGAACTTGCTTCTGTCTTTCTCCAGCATGTGGTGATGGTTCACGGTCTTCCTTCCATTATTGTATCAGATCATGGCCCCCCATTTGTGTCTAAATTCTGGAAGGGTTTGAGTACACTGTTACAAATAGATGTAAGACTCTCTTCTGCTCATCATCCCCAGACAGATGGGCAGACTGAAAGGGTAAATTAATGTATTGAACAATACCTGAGGTGCCAACTGTTGCACACTTCTGAGGAATGGGATAACTGTCTTTGGATTGCAGAATTTGCATACAGTAATGGTGAACATTCTTCCATAGGTTTCTCTCTTTTTTTTTGCAATTTTGTTTTTCACCCTCGCAGTGGACTCCTGTCTCCTTCTGTTTCTACTTCCACTCCTGCCGCCTTAGAATTTGCGACACATTTCCAGGACATACATAATAAGGCCAAACAAAATCTAGAGGAGGGGAAGAGTAGGTGTAAGGATAACGCTGATCAACATTAGAGACCACCACCCGATTATGCAATTGGAGACAAAGTATGGTTGTCCACAAGAAATATTAATTTAAAAGGGACAAGTAAATTTAAACCTCGCTTTATTGGTCCCTATGTTATCTCCAAAGTGATAAACCCTGTTGCCCTAAATTAGACTTACCTGCCTCCTTGAGAATCCATCCAGTTTTTCACATTTCTTTGCTCAACCCTGTGGTTACTGGAAGTGTGGTCCCTGCTCAACCCCCCCCCTGTATTGGTGGATGACAAGCCTGAGTACATGGTAGACTATATTGTGGACTCATAGAGTGCAGTGCAGGCTGCAATATTTAATACATTGGAAGGGGTATGGGGCTAAAGAACGGACTTGGGAACCCGCTAATCATGTTCATGCTCCCTGACTTTTCTGATTGTTCCACAGGCGTTATCCCGCTAAGCCCAAGCCTGTAAGGGGGGGTCTTAGGGGGAGTGAACTGTTGTGGCAGCCTCGCTCGCAGCCCCGCTCGCCGACGAACGTCGGCGGGCAAGGGCGGCGCTTAGGGCAAATAAAGGGAGGTGGTCTGCAACTGGAACGAGCTTCGCGTTCCGTCACAGATTCTCACTTAGCCCTCACATTTTCCCGTAACTCCCCGCACTTACCAGTAGTTCCTTCAGTGATGCGTCTGGTAGCTGGAACGTCTCAGGCATGTTCTTGCGATGACCTCTTGTGTTCTTCCCTTCCGGGTCTCAGCCCTTCTTCCGGGGCAAGCAGCAGAGTTGGTGCTCCCTCGCCAGCTGCTTCTTTCCACTTCAGCATCTCCTGGTCAGCTCTCTCTATGCGCTGTCTTTCCTGTTCCTGCAAAAGGAGAGACAGAGAGAGTTTATTTTAATGAATCCTAGCCTCCATCTTTACGGTAGGATTATATATACCTGAGCATTACGTAATAATACTTATCTGATTCTCTACATTTTATGTAGTGTAGAGCTTTTGCCTCTGCCATGCTTTCCTTCCGCATCTTCTCTTATGCTGTTGAATAAGAGAGTGGTATTAGTTATTTGTTTGTGAAGTATTTGGATATCCTATCCTAACCTGACACAGCACCTTTTTGTGTAGCATTTTCTTTATTTTTTATCCTGTCTACGAAAATAAGTTTTTAGTTTTTTTCCTAGTAGTTCAGGATGATATTTATTTCTTCGGATCTAGTGAATCCAGATGGTGGTCTCCATTAAGGTTAGTACTGTTCACTCTTGTCATAATTGAATGCCTGATTCTGCAGTCCTAATGTTAATATGTAATACTTCTATTTTTTATAGACACAACAGTTTTAGCCTTAAGTTCTACACGTCCATATCTTCAATTAAAATAGAAGAGGGATGTCCATCAGGTATCCTTCCTACATTTAATCAAAACACGTCCTTAATAATATCACTATCAGTGTTTGCAGGGACATTACTTACCACCTGTAATTTTTTACCCATTAGGAAACATATGCAATTTAACCCATAAGAACATCGTACCAGAAGTGCCATTGTGTTCTACTCCTTCTCCCTTTCCTTGTTTTGTTCCCCCTCTTCCCCACTTTCACGTTTTTGGCTTGGATGCTGTTGGGCTGAAGTGGTGGGTGAGGGAAGTTGGGATCCAGCATCTGTTTGTCCACCTCCCCCCTGCGGAAACACCAGGTGAGCCTCACACAGACAAAGCAGTCTGAGAGGAATGGTAAGAATCAGTTGAAGGGTTCTGATTTGGGTTATGTACAATCTGAAAATGCGTAATGAATGTCATGTCCTCAATGCAAAGTGTGAAACTGAGAAATGTGATGATGTCAATGCAGGTTCATGGAAGAGGGATTGTTAACAATTGTGAAATGAACGCAAATGTTGATATGCTGATGAAGAGCACTGCGAGTCATACCTGTGGTAAAACTGGGCACTGGAAACAGGAATGTTGAAAAATCCAGATTGAATCCAGAATGCTTTTGTTCCCCAGAGGCAAAGAAATGTGAATCAGGCACAGGTACAGTCATTTGCTCCAGCCCATCAGCTCCTGTACAGAACATGCATGATCTGAGATAGTTTTGCATGAATATGCCTATAACCCCAGTGTTGCAGCACAATATGAAAACAAAATGCCATATAATTAGGGCTCCCGGATTTATGATATTTTTTTTTTTAACATTTCTGTCTTTTTTTATCTATATTTATTTTTGGGCCAACTTATCAGTATTTATTTTGTATTTTGTGTATAAGTAAAGTTGTAAAATGTATATTTCCACATTTATTTAACTGATAAACGTGCGCTCATAATTTGAGTCTTCTACTGTTTTAGAAAATTAGGCAGCCAAATAAAACAAAACAATAGGCCCAGGGGTAAATATTAGCATTATACTACACATGTTAGGTGATATTTGCCAATATTTAAGGAAATCTCATCCCCATGTTGTCTAGTTGTTCAGCTGTTGGCCTGGAATTCACGAAATACAACAGAGAGAGTATCAATTAAAAGATGTACAATTTTCTGTATTTTTTGGCTTTTAAAAAAATATGCAGACAGAAAGCACATTATTTTCAGTCTGTAATTATCTGTAAAAATCAGTAAAAATTGAAAACTGGGACTCCAGGTTACCAACAGAATCCATTAATTCTGAGCAATGATTTTCCTCATTTTTCTCAAGAATGTAATTGCCAATGATGGTGCCTGAGGTGGGAGGAGTAGTACTTGCGGGAGCAGTCCTAGAGGTAGAACAGAGTTGCCAATATATTGATGGTGAAGTCAATGGCCAACCTGTTTCTTTCTTCATAGATACAGGGGCTACCCGCTCTACACTTTAGTTCTGTGGGGTTCCAAACCTACCCCTCTCAGGAACAGAAGTCCTAGTTGTAGGAAGCAGTAATAAACAGGTTGTTAATCAGGTCACAGCAGATGTCCCTGTTAAAATAGGGTCAATGGAAAATAATCATCAGGTTATTCTGTGTGATTTGAGTCCTGTAAACTTATTGGAGACAGACTTGCTGTGCAACATGACCTGCATGATGTATTGCAACCAGGACAGAGTTGTAAATTAATCCCAATATGAAGATTCTGTATTTAAAATTAAATCACATGACTCAAATGTTCAGCTGTTTCCAGTCCTGCCTGAGATGATTTACCATTAGATTTTAGACATACTGTCAAAGAAGAGGTATGTCATTTCTTTGCTAAAGATATAGGATTGATCAAAAAAAGTGCAAAGCCTGTTAGGATAATTGTCAAACCCAATGCAGTTTTCTCCAGATCTAAATGATACAAACTTTCATGGGAAGCAAAGGTAGGAATGAAGCCTGTCATTGAATAGATGATTGAAGCGGTACAGTAATTACCTTATGCAAAGTGTTTTTCTTCATTCCCCTCCACACAGAAAGCCAATACTTACTTTCATTTCAATTTCAAAATAAAGCTCTCATTTGGTGTTGATTCCACATGGATATACCAAAAGACCTTTGATTTTTAGTTGAATCCTCAGGAAAGATCATGCATGTTTTAGGTGCCAAGTAGCTAAGACTTGGTGCATTATACTGATGGCCTATTGGTCACATATTAAACAAAAGAAGACTATAAAAAGGACACAATTGCCCTGTTGAATGATTTAGCTGACATTGGGCATAAGGTTTCCCCTGCAAAAATGCAGTATTGGAAAAAGGAAGTGGTTTATCTTCGTCATCACATTGAAAAAGTAACAAGGAAAGTCTCAAAGGAACGCATTTCTGCAATTCCGAACATGAATCCTCCTGCAATCCAGTGGGAGGTGAGGACGTTCTTAGGAATTGTTGACAACTTTTGTCAGTGGATTCCAAACTTTTCCTTTATTTTAAAGCCTTTAGTAAGGCTGACCCTTAGTGATATCAAAGATGTTTAGAGGTCTACTGGGTGTTAAGAGAAAGGTTATGTAAAGCACCCACTCCCGGAATGCCTGACTAGTTGGGAGTCTTACCCGCACTTACAATATTAATACAAAAACATGGAGGAATTATGAGGCCAGTAGCCTATCTACCAGCTGTGTTGGATCCAGTAGCTGTAAGTCTTTCTAATTGTTTGAAAGCGGTTTCAGCTGTTTGCATTTCAATTGATCAAAGTCAAGGGATTGCGATGGAACATTTGTTGATTGTGTTTCTTCCACACTCTGTGGTGATTTTGCTGAACTCAGCACATGATAAACAGTAGACTAACTCGATATAAGTCTTACTGGCAGCTGGAACATCTCAATCAAAATATGTAATTTTTGGAACCCTGTGACATTGCTTCCTATTCCAAACAAAAGCTGTGAAGACAGAAACAGAAGTGATGGTGATAATGATGATGATGGTGAACCAGAGCAAGACTGCGTCATTGTTACAGAATTATATACTAAACCAAGAACAGATATTTAAAAAATGCCTCTTGAAATGGCTGATCCGACTATGTTTGTTGTTGGTTCCTGTTTATGAGATCATTATAGTGCATAGAAGGCTGCTTATGCAATATGTTCCATTTCTAAAGTCCTTGGAGCATCACATCTGCGGTATGTAACTTCAGCGCATGTGGCAGAGTACATTACAATGAGAAGAGCTTGTTGCTTATCAGAAAAATTGAATGTGACAAGATATACAGACAACCAATATGATTTTGGAGCAGTTCATGATTGTGGACAACTGTGGTCACAAAGACGAGTTATGACATCTTCTGGAGGTCCCATCAGGTACAGTCTCTATATACCTGATTTATTGAAAGCAATATAACAACCAAAAGAGATTGCTGCAGTCAAATGTACTTGTAAAGCGCGAACAATTACCCGAAGGTGTCAAGGCGCTGGGGGCAGTCGGGAAGATTAAGCGAGCTATTGCCCAGGGTCACATGGTGCTGGTCTGATCTGCCGCCGGCAATCGAACCGTGAGCCCCCGGGTTCCGGAGTCAGTCGCCCTGGCCACTGCGCCACACCTCTTCCATGATCACTCTTGGAAATAAAAATGCTGATCAAACGACCAGATATTGCACACTTGAAAAAGAAATATTGATTCAAGGAACAGAACAAGATGGAACAAGAGTAAATTTCATGGGAAAACAGAATATGTGAGGGTTTTTTTGTTAAGTCCTGCTCAGACTTCTTTAAGTAAACTGATTCATCTCCAAGAGGAAGCTCCAGAAGATGAGAAAAGAAAATGGAAAATGTTGGGTTAAAAGAAAAATTAGCAGGATCTATACATTACTAAATATAAATATGTATTGCCTGACACAATGTTATATCCCATGGTCAGATGTTTGCATAATCAATCATATTCAGGGAGAGATTCCATGGTGCACACATTTTAGTAAGTATTGGACAAACACAAAATTTAGATATATTGCAGAGGGTTTTGTGCAGCTGTTGTTTGACTTGTAAGAGTTATTAGGAGTCACATTAGCAAACCAGAGGCCCATGTACAAGACTTCAGGCAGATTGTGTTGAAATGCAAGTTTACAATGGCCTTAAATACATTCTTGTAATTGTCTGCCTGTTCTCTAAATGGGTTGAGGCTGATCCAACCCGGAGGTTGGACAGTCTGACAGTTGTCATGCCCATGTTAACTAATTGATTCCAAGATTTGGCCTGCCAACCTCTATTGAGACCGATCATGGCTCATATTTTGAGATTGAGATTTTACAATTGATTTGTATGGCCCTCCAAATTGACCAGAGGTTCCACTGTAGTTGTCGTCCTCAATCCTCTGGAATAGTTGAGAGAATGAATGGAACCATTAAAAACAAACTGGCTAAACTATGTGGTTCCACTGTTTCGAAATGGCCAGAAGCTCTAACTCTTGTCTTGATGCGTATCCGAAGTACTCCTGACCAAAAGAATTGTCTTTCAACCTTAAACTTATTCTTGGACACAGCAATGAGATTGACTTATAGCCTTGAAGAATGTAAATAGTGTCTGAGAAAGACACTTAAATCAGTTGTGTTTTGTTTGCCTTTAACGCTGAAGAAGTCAGAGGCATAACACCAGTCAAGGAAACACATGTTTGCTTGAGGCTTGAAGATAAATATTGCAATAAGAGGATTCAAGACTGAACTGCGTGTCATGAACTTTTTGATGGAACTGTGTGCTCGAAGGCATTCTTGTGGAACAACTTCCATTGGCTTTTGAACGCTGTGGGGTGGCCACCTTTCCTTCTTGAGTACTAACAGTGGATCATACATTTCTATTACTTTTTATTTACAAAAGTGGATGTGCACCTAAATTGGACCCACCCACCTTGTGTTATGTAATTAGTATCAATAATGTATTTTTATTAAAAGGGCCACACACCAAAACCCCACGACCCAAAAATAAAAGGAAATAAATAATGGAATAATGGGTGGCAGCCAACACAGCAAGATGGTTAAGTCTGCTCAGGTCAAGGCCAAGGCCATCGTCACAGAACCCTGCTTCAGGTTGAGTGTTGTTCCCGAACTAAAAATCAGGCAATGGGATGCCAGTCATCTCAGCTCTGGATGCTCAATATGGTTCCATTTCTGTGGAAACGTTTTCAGGAGTCCCCTGAATCTGGGAATTCAGGAGTTGCTGGGCTTAGATGGTATCAAACAGGGCAGTTTAACACTGGTGTCTGGGGAGCTTAACCTTAGTAATAAATCCAATATTGAGCACCAAGAATACCACTTTAGCCCTTGCCAATCGGTGTAGAATAGTCAAGCAGTCCAAGACTTGTTGAGGGAGATGATGTGTGGTTAGAAGCTCAGGACTTAGCACAACACTTAATAACCAGTTAATAAATAATTGTCCAGCAAGTGCCTTCAATGTTGGAAATTTTAAAAAGTACCTTACTCCAAACATGACATAATACTGTACATAAATAACAGGGACCACAAATCATAATACGTTCCCAGCTGTTTAAACAGCAGTTCTGTTGGGACAGTTCCTGGAGGCATCCTTCGTCCTAGTCCTGGGAGGATTTTCCCATAGGTCTCTATTTGGAATGGTGAGCATGGGGGCCAACCTGGCCTAGCTGCGCGAGTGTGTGTTTCCTCTCCCCCATTCCTGTTCTCTGGTAGGTTTAGTTACTTTGTGTGCCTCTGTTCAGTCTTTATTTGTTGCTAATTAGCTTGGAAGTGCCAGTCAAAGTGGTGTACATCCACACAGTCCACTGAGAGATAGCTGTGAATTGGGGTCTCCGGCAAAGCAGAAGGAGTTCTGCTTGGTGATGTGGGCACCAGCCCTCACTGTCTTAGGTGTGCAGTAGACGTACAAGCACCGAGTGAAAAGAGGTTGGGCCAGGGTAACGGTGCTTGTGGAACTGGAGGCCCTGAAGCTCAGATTCATCTCTGGCCCCGTTAACCTGACCAACCACTAAACAAGATTTGCCCACCATGGGTTGCAGCAGTGAATCTAGTGCAATCTCCTGAGTTGTTGGTAACTTGCTCTCTCTGCTTGTAATATCTTCATATTGTTACCATGGACAGCAGTCAGAAGATCTTTAGTGCATTGTGGCAGTAGATGTCCAATGCAGAGCTCACACCCATGAAGTCCAACAACACACTCAGGCTCAGATGTCTCCATCGTCACCAGTGCTGTAGAGAAACCTCTAGCCTTTTGACAGCATCCTTAGCACAGTGATGCCAGTAGTCCTATTTGTTGCTTGGATGGCAACAACTCATCTCACCTCAGCTCACCAAGACCAATTTCTTCAGATTAGCATCATTCTTGTGCAAGATCATTTCCAAAGCCCTTCTTGAGCAGTCTGCCAACCCTCTCCCTCTAAGCAGGATCCTGGCATCTCCCCTGCCCACTAATTCATTTTTCTACACGTTACTGGTCCCGAACCTAGCTAGGGGTGTTGGCGATAGGTACCTCTAATTTGCAGTTCAAAGAGTTTGGAGATTCTACTGGTATGGAGACTTTGGATTCAGAAAAGAAACCTTTGCCACACTGGCTGGATGCTTCTGTCCCATTTTTATACCAAAGTTTAGGATGGCAGTTGTCTATTCCAATTGGCAATTCTGAGTCTGTTATTGGAAAATTCAGCCCTTTTATAGAACTAGGGTGGATCAAGCCAAAGTCTTTGTCAAGAAGTGCAAACAGGATAGGTGGGGTGAGTATGGGATTCTCCACCCACAGAGCAGCCCACAAAAGGGCACAAGAGCAAGGGAGGCTACGCCCACTTAACTACCTGCTAACCTACTGGTGGCTAGCCCTTCCATTGAGCAAGGGGCCAGGACAGAGCAGGAGGAAACGCTTCAAAGGGGCACTCTGTCTATTCTACTTAACACTTCTCAGTCTGACCCACTGCAAAAGGATACTTGGAATGTTCTAGGGCAGTGTGTCTTAAACTGCGGTCTGGTCCGCGCAGCCTACCCATGGAGGCCGCGACTGCTCAGAAAATTAAAAATTATTAACAGATTAATCAAGATTAAGAAATTAATACATTATCTATAAACAAAGATGCACAATGTAAAATTTAAAATTGAAGACATACTATAAATGTGAAGGGATTTGAAATTTGAGGTTAAAAATGAAGTTAGTATCTTCAGATAGATTAGAGGGAGCGGTGCAAGTGAATCCAACAGAATATAGTATGGATGATAAGTGGCCTGAATTGAACTTTGAAAATCTTCCACTCTCCCATTAAAATTAAAATTTAGATTTTTTTAACAATGTGAATTAAATAAAATATTTCATAATTTGTGTACTTGTTTGATGAATGTTTGTTTCTGTATTTTTTGTTTATTGTTTTGCGGTTCAAATCTTTGAAAATACTGAGGGTGGGGTCCCTGGCTTCCAGTAATGACTCAGTAGGGGTCCCTGGATTCCAATAATGGTTCACTGGTGGTCCTCAGGTTTCAGTAATGGTTAATTGGGGGTCCACAGAAGTCAAAAGGTTAAGAACCACTGTGCTGGGGAAAGCCGTGCAATTTGTCTACTGTTTGTGCTCTCCCCCATAGTTGGTACCACTTAAATGTAGCACAATCAAAAAGAAGCTACAGCCATATGAGCTTCACATGCATCCTTTACACTCACAGCTAACATACATACACACGACAACCTTGTCTCCCATGGATGGGGATGGGGAATGGCAGACCAACTTGGAAAATTACAGGAGAAGCCGGCAAGGTATTCCCTCTAGCATGCGACAGGTACAAAGACCTGCCCAGCTACTACTATCACCTTTTCTGCCACGACTGTCAGGCTTCTACAAACAGAGGAAGCCATAGAAAGTGCAAAACAAACAGCTAGAGAAAAGAGAGAGATAAAATAGAGTGAGGGAAGAAAAAAGAGGAAGAGAGAGAGAGAGGAAGAGTGAAACAGCGAGGAAGTAAGTGTGTGTTTGAGATGGAGAGTGAGAAAGGGAATGAGAGATTATGAGGGAGGGAAAGTGTGAGAGAAAGCAAGCGAGAAAGATTGTGGGAAAGATAGAGGGAGACAAAGAGACGATAGATGACAGAGTGACAGAGAGAGAGAGAGAGTGAGAGCAAGTTAACAGATTGCGAATGAGTAAGTAGAAAGAAAGAAAGACAGAAAAAGAATGAGACAAAGGGGTAGTGCTTGCGAGAGAAGTAGAGAGAGACTTTTTCTCTTGGTTGATTTTAGCATTCAGGCACATTTATGTATTTTGTTTCACTGGCTGTTTGTATGACCAGTTTTAAGGCATCAGCTCTCTCTTCTAAAGAAAGTCAAACCATTTCCCCCAGAAAGTGTCTTCAGAACTGCTGTTCAGACCCTTCTCACAAACACTACACTGGCAGCCCTAGGGGCATCCTACATGCTACAATACAACTCATATAGGCCCTGAAGAAATATGATCACCCCCATCCTGATGGAACTCCATTGGCTCCTTTTTCCGGCTGCACCATCTTCAAACCAGCTGCATCATTTACAAAGCGATCATGACCAGCAACTCCTGCTGAACTTGCAGACAAGCACACCATCTCTGGTGGCTCCTGACACACAGCAGCCAGGACACCGTGGGCATGATTTGGATCTTGGTGGATGGAATACTCCATCACAAACGTGACAGATATCTTGTCTTCCACAGTGTAAATGCTGTTAATAACAGTTGTTACTATTGTAAATTGCAATGCTACTAATTTTGTTAACCTTCTGGAAAATAAAAGGCAGAGCTGGACTGGCTAGGAGTAATTCCAGAGGCCTACAGCATACAGATGTCAGTGGTGAGCGATTACTTGGCTGATTACTTTGTTTTCTCTGTTGTAATTCTTAATTTTGCTCTGTTACTTGAGCAGTCTGAGCATATTCTCAGCATTCATCCCTGTTCCAAACATTTTCAATGGCCACTTGATGCCATGCTTAGGACTCAGAGAGGTAGAGCTGTACAGAGCTCACAAGGGCTGAAGGGTGAACATCGGAATGAGCAGCGGAGCAGGTGTTGATGAGGCACAAATACTTATGAATGAAGATTGCTGGTAATTGCATCCATTACTGCAGTAATATCTGTAGGGACACTAATTATATTTCTCTATTCAAATCTACTTCTTTAATTGCTGCAGCATGATTAGGCACCTGCTCATTTTTATTCACATAATCGTTCTCACGGATCTCACGGATCCAAAACGTCTTTGCAGGAGTTTGTGCCTCAGAGAGTAAATTCATCTTTGCTGCCTCCTTTATGTTTGGATTCTTGCCTGGTTTGTCCTGCTATCAGAAAGCCTTAGTACCTACAGGAAGGTCTTTGTATGACCAGCAAGGGTACAGAGGGCAGTAGTCGACCAAAGCCCCTCCTTCTCCTGACTCCAGCTACCCCTGACCTTTAACCTAAGGGCTGACCAGCAACATTATCTGTCATTGCTTTCACCATACCACGTGACATACCAAACCAAGGGATGCTCTTGCAGTCCATCAGTGATATGCTGATAGCCCGATTCACAAAGATTAGTTTATGACTAGGAATGAGATACTCTTGTAGTGCTCCCAGATCATTTAAGGGTTTCAGGTGTAATATTGGGGTACTCCTGAGTTACTCCTGGGTTCCTCTAGCACTAAGTCACAGCAAACTCTTTGTGAGTCATGGCCCTGAGCTTCCTCACATATGGTCCTGTCTGTTTAATGGCATTTACTCAGAGCATGCTACACTGCCCAGTTGCCTGAGCATTGTATGTTGCCCAGACCTCTGAACATGCTATGCTGTACAGTTCAGTTCCAGAAAAGAGTATCTGAGCAGCTCTGCAAATACACTATGCAATGATTTCCATGCTTCATTCAAAATAGCATTTTGACCATTAGAGCATGCTCCATATCCCGCAAAAAGCGTATTTCTGTCCTTTTGTTTCAATCTGGTGCCATCACTAGATGTAGACCTAGGTCCAATGTAAGAGTATGGAAGTTGGCACTGTGCAGCCATTCTAGATTGGGTTATTGGTCTGCCATCATTTTTAGAAAGTATGGTAGATACTGGGACCATATTGCAGAAAGTGCCCTAGAGCACAACGGGCGTGTGTGCCCGCTTTGTGTGCCCCACAGGGCACTTTGGTATTACCGAACAGGCTGCATATGCTTTGTGGCCCCTTCTGTAATAATGATAGCGTTGATGCACATGTAGGACCTATCATCAGAGGGTGTTCCCTCCCCAATGAAAATTCGGGAATCTCTGCCGGAGCGCCCTCACCATATTATGGACATGGGCGCTGAGGCAAAGAAGGCGTCAGGATGTGCACTGATAGTGTCCCACAAAAAGGTGGTGCACTGTTAGTGCTCCCCCTGAGGGCAGCTGTCTGGACGTAACCAGAGAGGTCCAATGGACCCCCAAAACATCACCCTGCAGGCACGTGCAGACACTCACTCCACCAGCCAGCAGAGGGATCTCTGTCCCCTCTCTAAACTGCAGGCAGGTGCTGTCTGTACAGTGAAGCATGAAGCAGCCGATAAAAGCAGCAGCTCTGTATTTCACTGAATGCGCTGCACCTAGGGCAACCTACGCTCGTGGCTTTCTTGAGAACAGTGCTTTGATTGTAATTGGGCGCACTGTTCATGCGCGTACCCAGCGGACCTGTTTTAAGGTGCGCTGTGGCGCAAACAAGAACAGTGAACCCGATACACAATACGGCCCCTGGTGAGCAGAAAAGCAGCTCAGTCAAGTAAGAACATTTAATTAAGAACCGGTCACTGCAAATACCAGTACATATGTGCTCTCCTCTTAAATGCCTCTCTACCCGGGCATGCCATCCAAGCCACATAAGATATTACTCTAATGCTGGATAGTATCTGATGCAAACTGGGGGAAGCGGGGGAGGGTAAATGCATTATTTACAAAAGGAACCCTCTACAAACGCAATAGAAGGGACGCATCTGCTAATGCTCCACACCACCAGTACGTTTTCATTGGGGTAACAGGAACCCCAATTAATGCAGTCTACGAAAGGTCCTTGTGGCTCTTTGGAGTTGCCATCATTATATATTGAGCATGGTTCAGTCATTTAAGGGTTTGTGTAATGTATGTACATATGTGGTATTCGTATAGCCTAATAGCCCAAAAAGTGAGCGAGCACTGTACAGAGTCAAAGGCAAACATGCAGCCATTTTATGGATGGTTGACGCATTGTGACATAGGGTTCTGTAAAGAGGCGCATCTTCGACTCTTTTCTAAATGGGCGCAGCGTTGTGGTGGAATATTGGGGTCACTGGCAGATTGGTTGATGTCCAAACTCTGTATGACCTATAATATAACCTTTATTCATGCTGTATTTATTTATTTATTTATATAGCGCAAACAAGGCACAAAGGCTTTGGAGAGTGCTTCAATAAACAGCTTCCGGAGTATAGTTAGTAGTACAATCAAGAAGAGGTGAAACTAATGTTAATTAACACAAAAGATACCACTGAGCAGAAGAGGACGAGTAATACAAGGAGTATATATAAAACAGCTCAGAGAGACCCTGACGTGTCTGAAAAGAGAATGCAACCACCAAAGTGAAAATACAAGTCTGAGCGAGAAGCAATGGTAAGGAGTAATTGGGAATTTAAAGGAAGGGACAGTAATTTCGAGAGTGGCAGCTCATGTCAGAAAAAGTAGGGATGGTCTTCATCTCAAGACCCAAAAGAAGAGGAAAAAGAGATAAAGGAGTAAAGGCTGCAGGAGACCAAGAAGTTCAGAGCTCACATCGAAGGGGATCAGATGGGATCAAAGTAGAGAGGTATAGACTGGACAGCGTACAATGATTAACAAGGGAACCTTCTTATATATTGTATAAACTTGACAGAGTTTATAGAGTTTTCCCCAATATAAACTATTTTGATGATGACGAGCTTCAAATATGCACATCAGGACCCCTTGCACGGTTCCTATACTAGTTTACGAACCTGCCACTATACATTCCTCCTTCCTTTTTCCACCCGCTGGAAAAGTTGGTTAGAGACTTCATATGTGGCGACACCCGGCACTGAGTGGCAATAAAAAAGCTCTACTTACCCACAGACCAAGGAGGCCTTGTTGCCCCACATTTAGAACAGAACTACCTGGCCTCTCAGCTGCAGTGGGTGGCTAGGTGGCTGGCTGATCAACAGTGCAGTGACACTGCAACCACACAGCCACCCCACGCCTTACCAGAGCTGATAAGGCTATTTTACCCCCGCGTGAAAACAAAACCACCGGAATCGGTAATGCTTAGCGTAGCATACAGATGCTTCCGCAGAAGCTTATACTTTACCCCAAATGTTACTCCGTACGCACCTGCCCTACCACTGGAGGGAACACCCAGGGGTCAAACAACGACAACAACTGCCAAGCTGCGGAGCTGGCGGGAGGCTGGAATTCAAGATGTGGAGACCTATATCAGGAGGGTGTCCTAACCCCATATACCACACTAATAGAGGAAGATGAGATGCCTCCAGACCAATTCCTATTACACCGCTCACTATTGGCCGCCGTCACTGCTAGATGGGGTGACTTAACCCATGAACCTCCAACCCATCTCACCATACAACACATGCACATTATGGGACAAGGAGGACACCTTACACGGTGGTTCGCTGCCTCACTAAGACACCACACTGCAACTAACTTAACACTGCTTCGGCATCACTGACATGGGGATTTGTGTCCGCCAGTTTGCAGACTCTTAGTGGACGTCAGTGCTAGAAAGCCCTGTGCCTATTCCCAGGAACATGCTCTTATGCCAAATTCTGTATTACATCACACAAAGAGCGTACCTCACACCGCTAAAATTAGCCAATACTGGAGGAGTCACGCGCCGGTCCAAGATGGCCACGTAAGACCTCGGCTCCGCAGTACCCGTCCCCCAGCCTAACGATCCTGTAATCTATCCTGGCACCGAAGCGTGCCCCTCGACGGCGGAGCAGCAGCAGCGCTCCCGGCGGCGGCTCCGGTTCCTCTACGACATCGGAGACCGGGGATATCGTTGTTGCGCTTTGCGGCCTCCGGGTTGACTGGAGCCGGGGACTCTGGCCTAGGTTGTGGCCGAGACATGGCTGCACTGCGCTGGGGCGACCGGCCGGAAGTCACCGCCCCCGCCCATCCCCTGCGATAAATTGGACGGCGGACGCCGGAGGCAGTGGAGCTGGTGGGAACGCACAGGTGGGGGCCCCCGCTGCCCCCCCCCCCGACTGGGAAAAGAAAGGCAGAGGTCGCAACATCGACACGGACCGCGAGGAGCAAGGCGGCCGTCGTCGCAATATCCGGCCAGGGTGGTGATTGTCCTTCGGGCTGCGTGCGGTGAGGTGCCTGGTCGCGGAAACGCAGAGTGACTGACGGCGGATTCGCCGACGGCTGCGCCTGGACCCGGAGTGCCTGCCGAGCTGCCTGGGAACCGTGAGAAGGAATACCGTCGACAGGGCGAAACCGGACCCGCAGCGCCCTACTGCTGCCTGATATTGGGAGAGCTGCGCGGCCGGGGGACTCGACCGACCCCGCTTGGTTCCGCCCTGGAGGGTACAGACGGAGGTGCAACGGCACGGTAGATCAGCCACCGGGGAGGCGGCCGGGTACGGCGCATCGCGTTCCGCAGGAGGGACAGACTACGATTATAGCTCGTCATGGCAACTAAGCCGGAGGTGGACAGGCACCAGCCAAGATCGTCTAAGGGGTTGAGACAGACCCAGACCAACAAATTGGACAGATACACAGTGCCCAGGGGGTCCCCACAGACTTGCGGGAAAGTCTACAGAGAGGGGCGACTCCTCCGGTCCCGCACTGGAACCGACGCTGCTCGATGTGATGGCGGCAATAGAGGGGGTCAAATCATCGTTGGGACAGAAAATGGAGTTGCTCGACAACAAGCTAGACACGGTCACTATAGAGGTCAACCTTATCCGAGCGGACCTTACGAAAGTCAACGAAAAGGTCAAATTGTTAGATATAAAGACCGCCAGTTTGACCGACGATGTGGCGTTGCTCCAACAGGAAGTGCAGGAACTAAAAGCAACTCAAGATATGACCGTGCGCAAGCTGGATGAGTACGAAGGAAGAGCCCGGCGGAATAACGTCTGAATTCTGGGGGTGCCCGAAAAATCAGAAGGTCCAGCCCCAGACCTGTTCGTGGAAGATATTATCCTCACGCATCTAAAACCCAAGGGGCTGAGCAACCTTTTTACAGTGGAGCAGGCGCATAGAGTCCCGGGAGGGCGCCCTAAGCCTGGGGCCCCCCCGCGTCCGATGATCGCCAGGGTGTTAAACTTTAGAGACAGGGACGCAATCCTGCAGGCGGCCCACCTGGGACCCCCCCTGAGGTACGAGAACGCCACCCTCTCCTTCTTCCCGGACTTCACGCAAACAGTGCAGAAAAAACGCCGGAGCTTTCTCGGCGTAAAAGAAAAGCTAAGGGGCAAGGGATTGAAATACGCCATGATGTTCCCGGCGCGGCTGAGGGTGGAGGCCGGCGGGAGGGCCTGGTTCTTCGATGACCCGGAGGCAGCGGCGGAATGGATCGACAGTCGACCCCCTGGTGGGTCGGGGAGCGGGACCGGAGCGGAGGAGACACGCAGCAGACGGTGGAATGAAAGCGGAGGCACAATCTCGGGACTAACGTTCATTGTCAGGTATTGGGGTTTCGGCCCACGGATGGGAGGCCGCGCAACCCCAGTGACTACTGAGACCTGAATGGAGGAGGTGGACTTCGGTGAAGATCACCTGAACTGAGTCTGGGGGCGGGGGGACGGGGCACCGGCCTTCCTCCTCTTTACTACCTTTAGTTAAATAGTAAGGTTAGTGTGTGGGGCGACAGGCACTCTGCCAGTTGGGGATGGGCAAATGCCATGAGCAGGGGTGCAGGGAGGGGGGGTGGAGGGGGGGATATGTTATGAATATAATTTTTAGTGTTAATTTGTTTGTAAGTAGTTTTGTAGGGTTAATTGTTTCGACAACATTGAGTGAAAATGTAAAGCAGGCGACGTTTCTACACCAGTTTTATGGCACATGTTAACCGAAGATCGGGGTTTAGCGTGATGAGCTGGAACGTCAACGGACTGGGGGACAAAATAAAGAGAGGGATGGTAGCTCAGTTTATTAGACGACACGCCCGGACGTGGTACTCCTGCAGGAAACACATTTAATCGGGAATAAGTGCATGGCCCTGCATAAAGGAGGCTACAGACTCGTGGCGCATGCGGGATTTACCACGGGGTCCAGGGGGGTTGGTATATTGGTTAAAAACTCATTCCCCCTTCTAATACAGGCCACATGGTCCGACAAGCGGGGCAGATATGTCGGGATATCGGGGCAATGGGAGGGGAAAGTAGTTACATTTGTCTCAATATATGTGCCACCGGGCTTGCAGTCCGAAACATTTCAGGATTTAGGCTCCATTTACCTGACGCTACCTTTAGGCCACATGGTGTTGGGAGGAGATTTTAACGCGGTTATAGACGGGGACATAGACAGGTTTCCAGCCCGCACATTACGACCCGCACAAAGGTGGCTACCCGACTTTATGGACACAATGGGGCTAGTAGATGGCTGGCGGATACGTAACCCAGGCAAAGCGCAATATACACACGTGTCATGTGCAC
The DNA here is from genome assembly GCA_963921515.1 of Calotriton arnoldi. Lineage (NCBI taxonomy): Eukaryota > Metazoa > Chordata > Amphibia > Caudata > Salamandridae > Calotriton > Calotriton arnoldi. The sequence goes on from CAWUFW010005561.1 coordinate 1,185,071, forward strand.
ACCAAAGCTTGTCACGAATAGACTACGTACTTGTCCCGGCCATGCAGGCTTGTGCTCTCCGGGAGATTCGCCATCTGGGTAGAGGCATCTCGGATCACTCCCGGTATGGCTAAGTATGGGCTTTGACCAGATAAATGCAGGGAGGATAGCCCCCATCAATCCGTGGCACTTGAGAGACCCCTCCACAAAGAAGAGCATTATCACGGCAACCGACAGATACTTCCAGGAGAACCAGGGTACGGTGGAATCAGCACAGACACTGTGGGAGGCATATAAAGCTGTTATCCGGGGGGAGACGGTCTCTCTGATTGCGGGGTGGAAAAAGGAAAGGCAGGCTGAACTGGAAAAGGCGGAAGAGAAAGTGTTAGAACTAGAAGAGGTAATGGCTCGGGCAGTGACCCCCGAGGGTCTACACCATCTGAAACTACGGCAAGATGAATTTAATAATATTGCCAGAGAGAAAGCCAGAACGCAGAGTAGGGAGGTCCAGAGCAGAATATACGAGCATGGCGACAAAGCGGGAAGCTGATTGCTTGGTTGGAGAGAAGGGAGTGGGCGTCGAGGGTGGTACCTGAAATACGGGGGAAGATTCCAGCATACACACAGACCCGCAAGCTATAGCAGATGCGTTCGCACAACACTATCGCACAGTATATAGCACGGCAGGCAAATTTACAGAAATGGACAACAGGGAGATGATTAGAGACATCCAGCTGCCAGTCCTAACAGACGACAACCAAGCCTATCTGGAGTCCCCACTAACGGACGACGAGGTGGCGCAGGCTATCAGGGGAGTACACTCTGGGAGGGCCTCGGGGCCCAATGGTATCCCAGTCGAGCTTTATAAACTACGGCCCGATAGAATCGCCCATATATCCGGTCCATGTTCGAGGACAGTAGAGAAAAGGGGCAACTCCCATATGACCAACGAATAGCCAACATCGTGGTCATGCATAAGGAAGGCAAACCTAGAACAAGCTGCGCATCCTACAGGCCTATTTCATTGCTAAACGCAGAACCCAAAATCCTTGCGAAATTACTGGCGACCCGACTGACGAAAGTCATCACCACCCTGGTCCACCCGGATCAATCGGGATTTATGCCACATCGCAACACCGCCCTTAACTTGAGACGGTTGCATGGAGTGCTGGGTAGGGCCCCTACCATTATGGAACCGGCGGCAATTGTGTCACTAGATGCCACCATGGCATTTGATATGGTTGAATGGCCTTATTTATTTGCAGTATTGGATAAACTGGGTTTCGGCCCCGAATTTACGGGTTGGATATGCCTCCTATACTCCGATCCGCTGGCCAGAGTGGTAGTAAACAATCGCAAATCCCCCGACTTCGGACTGAGTAGGGGCACTAGACAGGGCTGTCCCCTGTCCCCGCTCCTTTTTGCATTGGCCCTGGAGCCGCTCGCGGCCTGGGTCAGACAGGACCGGTCCATACGTGGACTGCAATGGTCGCCAGAATGGGAAGACAAAATCTCTCTGTACGCAGACGACGTCTTGCTCTATCTCGCCAACCCAAGAGGGTCGCTGAGCCGATTTTTAGATGTGTTGGCAATCTTTAGCAGATACTCAGGCTTCGCGATAAACTGGTCCAAATCGGTGCTATATGTCCTGGGAGGTGACCCGCCGGTTATTCCAGGCAATTGCCCGATTCAAATAGCTCAGGAAGGCTTTAAATATCTTGGAATTTACATAACGTCAGACTCGAGACTTCGTTACACCAATAACCTGAGCCCTCTCCTAATGCGCCTTAAAAATGACGTGATGCGCTGGAAGGCCCTCCGCTCTCTCTGTTGGGAAGGGCGGTACTTTTAAAATGATGGCACTGCCACGGTTCTTGTACGTACTCCAAAACACGATGGATCCGGTCCCAGCGTCCTACTTCAGGGAGATCGAATCTCTCCAGAGACAGCTCCTCTGGGATGGTAAACCCCGAATAGCGTTTTCCAAGCTCACGCTAAATTGGTATGACGGAGGAATTGGGTTGCCAGACTTACGAAAATACTACTGGGCATCCCAGTTGGCGGCAGTCAATCATGGGATTTATGGACAGCCAAATGACTCCGGGTATGCGATGGATAGGTGGCAAATCCCCGGGGGGGAATATACAAGAGCGCTTTATGCTAGGCCTCGCAGATTCCACCTTACTGGGCCCACGGCACATGCCGTCCAGGTATGGCACGCGGCCAACAGACACCTCAAATGGGAAGGCAAATTTACACTAGCCACCCCGCTGTGGAATTCGGAGAAATTGGGAGGCCTCTGGAAGTCCAAGGGATTTGACAAATGGGACCTAATTGGGATCTCACAAATAAAAGACATCTGGGGCGAGGGTACAATACAGACATTTGATTCACTCAAGCTGCAGTACAACTTGAACGATCGCGAGCACTTCCGCTACCTCCAGGTGCGGCATGCGCTACTTACCCAGGTCCCGAGGGTACCGTCCTCCCGGACGCCTCCCCCTGGAGGATAGGGTGCTCGACGGACATCTACCGGAGAAGACCATTTCACTGATCTATCGGAAACTAATTAATAATATGGACGATCCATTGCTTAAAATAAAAAGTTACTGGAACGAGGATGGCCTTGAACTGGACGAAGAGGACTGGCGTGAGGCGGTCTCCTCCCCACGGGTGGTGGCGATACAGACGAGGTTGAGGCTGGTGCAATTAAAGATATTGCATAGAATATATATCACAGGACCCCGTCTGGTTCAAATGGGTCGCTCAGACAGTGGAGAGTGTAGAAGGGGCTGCGGGGAGCCGGGGACATTTATCCATATACTGTGGAACTGCCAAAACATAAAAACGTATTGGGGGAGGATCCACCACACGCTGAGGGCGGTCCTAGGGATAGACCTACAGCCAGAGGCCCGTAGATGCCTCCTAAACATTTGGGAACCAACAGACCTTACTACCTACACAACACAATGGGCTACGCTGGCATAAATGGTGGCGAAGCGAAATATCGCCCAACTATGGGGGGCTAGCCAGCCACCACGGGCAGAGAAGTGGGAAGAGGATCTAGATTGGTGTATGTTTAGGGAGAAATCGGTATACATTGCAAGGGGATGCCCCGGGAAGTGGAGCAGGATATGGGACGCCTGGAACCATTATAGGGGGGACATTTGTGACCCACCGGACCACCCGAGAGACACTGACACACACGCTTCCCCTTGATCTATTAAGCGTTTAACTGTGTATTATTTTGAATTGTATGAAATGTCGTTGAGGAAAGACGGAATTACCTGCCTGTTAAACTTGATGTGCATTTGGTCGAGTTGTTTAATAAAAAGAATAAAAAAAAAAAAAATTAGCCAATACTTTAACCGTGTAGATGCCGCTTGTCCCCGTTGCTCCCTCACTGGCGCGGATTTAGTGCACGTGCTTTGGGAATGTCCCAACCTTCACACATATTGAAGGGAAGTTGCGGATATCCTGATTCAATGCACTGACCATACACTCACTCCCATTCAAATGGCACGTTTACATTCTACATATATATCGTAGAAACTTAAACAACAAAGTGACTGCCAGATTCCTAGTTCTGGCGATGGTGGTAGCAAAGAGACTAAACACCAGGAGATGGAAGGCACCTGATCCCCCTCACATACTAGCATGGAGACACTCCATGTTCACGTGGGCCAAAGTTGAGTGTATCGCGCCCTACCGGGAGGATACTATGGACATCCGCAAGACCCCTCTTGCCACAGGCTGGGACGTGATGCTGGCTGAGTTACTGCACATCTAGAACACCAACATGGAGGCCTTACCCTCAGCCGGCACCACAGCCTACAAAAACACGTTTAATGAAAAGATCAGATATAGAATAAGACGTGGAGCTGACACAGTAGACAACGAACAAGATTGCACACCACCCAATGCTATTCCTTGAACACATGCCAGACTTATCATTACACATGTCAACACACTGGATGCACCAAGCGGGGGAACCTGGGGAAAGCTCTGACTTTATTGTACATTACCTGTTATGTTTAGAGTTGTCCTTGTTAAATTATAATCCGCCTCCTTTGCTCACAAGACAATACGCAACAAGAACCGGCAGTGCTGACACGCATTACATACTCAGACGCTATTGAGACCGCATGGGCACTAATGACTAATATCAAAGATCCCTATGCATGCATTGGTATTCTGTATATGTTGCAGCCAGAAGTTTTGATCTCTTCTGTTTGAATTTTCAATGCCACACACTTACCGATAATGTACCCACCGAATGGCTATCGTAAAATGCATTATATACTCTGTATGTCTGTATAGTTGCTGAAAATTTAAAACTTAATAAAACAGATTGAAGAAAAATCAGGACCCCTTGTAAGTTGTAAAAGGATAGGGCTGTTAAAGGGTTGCTACCTTTCCTTACAGCCTGCACCAGAATGCACTATGGCTTTGTGGCCCTTCCTGTCAGTGCAACACATTGATTGAAAGCTGGTACCCAAGTGCATATGAAGTCATTCAGACCACGTCCCCTCTGCCTGTCTGAGCAGACAAAGGCCTTTGGGACACTTGCATGCTTCATTGGATGGCATTTCACAATGGGACACATTTCGTTGGCACACTCCGATGGTGAAAGTAAGACCAAGCTATGCTGTCCGTTGGAGTTGAATGTGAGCCTCGCTGTATGTAACGTGCTCACTCGCCACACTTTTAGATCATTCTCCTTAATTCTGTAAGAGCTGGTGGCTGCTGGTGCTGGGGCACACTAGGACAGGACCCACCAACATCAGCATACACCCAAAGAGAATCTGCTCTCCACAGATCCCTGCTACAGAGATGAAATTAAAGAAATGTACACAAAATCTGTTTATTTCTCATTCCATTCCTCTGTCCTGAAGTGTGCATGTCAGTAGCCAAGGAGAGGGCTCCATTGTGCCACAGATTGAAATTGAGTGATGGGTACGTTTCAGATTGGTTCCCCTCACATGGACACAATCCATATCTGATAAACTATTTGTGCCCCATGAAGCGTGTGAATTATAAAACCCTGATTGGATGCTGACAATTTTTCATTAGTTTGCTCCCTAGCCGATTTAGGGCTGAGATAAGACCTGCACAGTTGACCACTCCTTGCTCCCCTGTGCCTTCCCAAACACGAATGTTTCTATTATAGAAGCCCTGGTTCAGGAATAGAGTTGTCTAAAAAAGATTCCCATTTGAAAATATGAATGCAGAGATTGTGATCTGTTCTCACTAGCAGCACAACAACCCTGTGTTTTTGTAGCCAATCACTTAAGCGGGGGTGGGGGGGTCAACATAAATAAATAATTAATATTCATTAGGCAGGCCATTCTGCAACCCACTGCGACTGGACACTTTGCAATGTGACCTATTAGTACATAGTTTACATTGCAGAATTGCAGGATGACCAACAAAAGTCGATGTGCAATTCGCACCCCCTATTTGCGGCATGTCTGTTAGTACACCAGGCCCGCATTGTTCATTGGTTCTGACATTCTTGAAATAATATGGGGATTCTTGGTAACATTATGCCTAACCTTAGCAGAATGGTAGTCCATACTTTGAATATAGTGGGCTTTATCGTCAAATGCTGTGATCCCATCCATACATCCATAATATACTGTAGGGATTACTGGCCACAATCTTTTTTTCCTGTCATAATGGTTGACCCACAATCAGGGCCGGACTGGCCATAGCAGGCAAAGGGCGTTTCCCCGGCGGGCCGGAATGGTGGGGGCCGGTTTTGGACCGGTCAAGCCAGTTTTGTTACTGGGGGCCGGTTTTGCACCAGTGCTGCAAAATCGGCCGATTGTAACAAAAGAGCTGCAGCAGTGTTCCCGCCTGATTCCCCCTTCCCCCGGGGGCCGGTCAGATTTAATTGCCAGGGCTGGTTTGCGATTCCAGTCCGGCCCTGCCCCCAATTCCATACTCTGGGCATTCTGGGACCATTGTGGATATCCCTGGCACATTGTTAAACATCCTTGAGATATTGTGGCCATTCTTGGCGCCACATTTTTGCTGTCCCTGGCATAATAGTGACCCCTTCTTGACTTACTGTGTACCACTTCATCTACTACTAAATGCAATTCACTAAGGCACCTCTCCTTTACATTCAGCCCAATTTGCAGAGGGCCTGAGTCAAACATTACCTTCTCGTCCTTACCCTTGCTTCCCTTCATTACAAACTCAGGCCATCCTGCCTCACTAGACCTTGATTACCCCCATCATCCATCCCCTCCTCCTGTTTCCGAAGACCATTGTTACCCCGTCAGCCTTGTGTGGTGCTGCGGCGGCTTCTTTTTTGACACAGGAACCTTGTTGGAAGTTTTTGGACATTTCAAAACTTGTTTAGCATATCTGGCACAGAGGAGCTTGCCTGCCATGCTTTCCTCTGCCAGGAGAGCTGCTGAGGTGGTTCACAAGGCAGATGGTACCAGCGTGTCCTTGCTGAGTGGCATGAACTGAGTTTGGCCAGCTCAAAGCGGCTGGAGCTGCCCTTTCAGGTCATGGGAAGGACTCTGTAGCGACTGCACGAACTCTGGAGAAGAGGAGCTCTCATTCAGGACAGCACCTACCAGGAAAAAGGTAAGGGCCCCATATGAGGTCACTTTATTTATTGTTTACGGCATTTAACATCTGTCTTTGCTTTTTCAATGGTCCTGTTGGGAGATCTTTCTGATTGGAGACAGTGGGGGACAGTTCCATTGGGATTGGTCCTCAGTAGGTTTGAGTGTATTGAAGACTTATCTCACTTCCTCTTGTCATTGCATTGTAAGGATGGTGGGGAAAAGATCTGCCAAGAGGAGGCACATTTTGTCCTTTTCAGAGGATGAGGGCCCTATTCCTACTAGAAGGAGCAGGACTAGGGAGTCCCCTAAACCTCCAGCCTTAGTTTCCGCTGCTGAAGTGTAAGGTATGGTTGATGCAGCAGTTTCTAGGCTTTGGATGAAAGGACTAAGGATAATCCCAAGGATAAAGAGCATGCTGGAGGTGCTGGTGTTTCTCCTTCATTGCATTCCTCTGCTTCAGACAAAAATGCCCCTTCTAAATCTTCAGGCAAATATGTGTAGAGAGAGGAGGGTCCCAACATCTGCAGCACATCAGGCAGAACCTGGTATTCTCTCCTTTTCCTACTCATGAGGCTTCAGAGAGTCTTTTTCTGCAATATGTGAAACCTCCAAATTTCGCCATGCCTTTTCAAGGAAGGATAAAAGACCTGATTACAGGAGAACGGCGAGAGCTAGACTGTTCGACAATGCCACAGTTTTGCAGAAGCTCTATTCATTGGAAGAGAGAGGAGATTCACTTCTGCACAATATTAAGTTGATGCCATTTGGCCACTTTGATTGGCAGAATGGCTATAAATACTGAGGACTGTTCGGATGCAACTGACAAAAAGGTGGAGGCTGTTTTGAAGAAAGCTTTCTCAGTGGAGAATCTAGACCTCAAAAGCTGACATCTATACAACCTGTGCTGCCCAATCTTTAGTCTCTATTATTTAAAATTGCCCCTGGCAATTTAGGAGGGGAATGACTGTTCTGAGCTTCTGGTAGACATGGAACAAGAGGCCAAATTTTGAGCAGACGTTTCTTCAGATGTCCTGAAAGCCTCTGCTATGCTAGGGCATCTGTCAAGACTAAAGCTATGGATGAGAGATTGGAGAGCGGACTCTTTGGAAAAAGCAGTTCATCTGAAAATTTCATTAGAAGGGAAGATGCTGTTTGGTGAGTGACTAGATACTAAGATCACAAATGCTTTTAAGGATTGAAAAGATGCTACACCTTATAAAGGGAGATCCTCATCCACTCATAAGTACTGGGGTATTCTTCATATCGCTCAACTAGGAAGGAGTCCAAGCCTTACTCTGATCATCACAGAAAATTTCAGCTGAAAAACTCTGCATCCTATGCTGATTCTAAAGTTCAGCAGGTTCCTTCTAGATGGAAATCTTGACAGTTATGGGACAGGCGCCACCTATCCAATAGAAGGCAGGCTTTCTTGGTTCATCAAAGCATTGGAAAACAATGTGTCAGATCGATATGCATTAAATATCGTCAGGAATGGCTATCTCATGGACTTTGTCAAATTGCCTCCCGAATGGGGTAACATCTGTACTCCAGTCCCAAAGACTGGCACTGCGGATGGGTCCAAGCACTTTTAAAAAAAGAGAGCAATTGTGGGAGTTCCTGTGTCAGGACAAGGAAAAGGAACTTATTCCATCTTATCCCTTGTGCAAAAATGATACGGAAAATTCAGACCGGTCCTGCACTTCAAGAGAGTAAATGAATCTGTCAGAACAGTACATTTCAAAATGGTGACTCTTCAGTCCATAATACCGATAGTGAACATCCAAGACTATATGACGTCCATAGATCTTCAAGACACCTATCTGCACTTACCTACAGCAGAGGATCATCAAAAATGTCCACAGTTCGCTATCGACAATTAACATTGTTTACAAAAAGCCTGGCACCATTGGTAGCATTGATTTAACATCAAGGACATTTTCTTCAGCTGTATTTAGACGATTGGATGATTCATGCTCCATCCAAGGAATTGACGCAGCAGCATACAGACGTAGTTCTGACTGTTTTGCAAAGTCACGGTTTTCTAGTCAATTCCCTTCCTGGGATCTTTCCTTGGTTCTTGAAGCATTGATGGGCCAATCTTTTAACCTTTAAAGAGCGTAGACATTAAGACCGTAACTCTTAAGACATTCTTATGTAGCAGTGACATCTGCTAGGTGATTGGGAGAATTGTCTTTTAAGCATACTTTTTGTAGAATATTTGGGGACAAAGTGATTTTAAAACCCCTTCAGTCCTTTGTTACCAAAATTTATTCTCCCTTTCACAGAGATCAGGAATTGATTCTGACATAATTTTTTTGACTCTTTACTTCTGAGGAGGACGTTTAGCTACATCATCTGGATGTTAGGAGAATGCTTCTAATTTATTTGGGCGAGGTTGCTCCTTTGAGGCTTTCTGATTCATTTTTTGTGAATTTTGCATTATGTGTGAATTTTGGGCTGGAACGGTTTAAAGCCATTTTCATCTTCTTTGAGTCAGTGGGTTAGGTCATTGATCTCCCTAGATTATGGGGCTGTGAGTCAGGTTTCTCCTCTGGGGGTATAGGGCAGATCTACTAGATCTGTGGCAACTTCATGTGCTGAACTTCAAAGGGCCTCCATAGTTGAAATCTACAGAGTGGTCCCTAGATCAACTCCTTTGACTTTTGCCTCTCTCTATTGGATTGCACAGGAGGTACAACTTTCCAGTGTTTTTGGGTATAGAGTTCTGTCCACTATGAAGTAATAATAGTGGTCCTGTACTCTCACTAATAAATAAATTAGGCATTTGATTTTCTTGCATCAAATATTCTGTTGTCCTGTGATTGCTTTGTATATCTCATTTTGTAATGAAGGGAAGCGAGGGTAGGGACGAGGAGGTAATGTCCCAATTATTTACCGGTAATTGCATTACTCTGAGTTCTCATCGCATTTGATTCCATTTATTACATCCCTTCCCATCCTCCCAATCATTCCAGGCCAGCCAAAAATTAGGAGGAGTTGTGGCTTTGTAAACGAACACAAGGAGGAGACGGTAGAGGTGCTTTTCTTTTTTCACGATTAGAGTAGTAATCGATGACTGGTGAGGCAGGATGGCCTTATTTCGAAATGAATGGAAGTGGGGGAAGAGGACTCAGAGTGATGGAATTACAGGTAGGTAATTTTTGGTATTTACTCTCGTGGTACTCCTAGATTACAGGAGTAAGTCAGGGGTACTCTTGTCTTACTCCTTAAGATGTCAATTCACAAAGGCATTTTTGATTATGTGAAGTAGCACTGTAGTAGTACTATGTCATGGACTACTACTAAATGCAATTCACTTAGGTGCAGGCATAGATTTCCTTCAATGCCAGTCCTATACTTTAAAACCAATTCACAAAGGGCCTGATTCACAAAGCTTTTCTCCTGTGGTACTCCTGCATTTCAGGAGTAAGCCATGAGTACAACAAAAGGGAAAGTCAGTTGCAACTCACCCCCACATCTTCTCCAGTAGTATTACAGCCGCAACAGGCTCAAATCTACTCCGGCTAATACTTGGAGTAATTAAATATGGCCACTCGCTGGTAATGCAAGTGAATCACATACAAAAGAAGCCATGATATAATACTACAGCACAAAGCCCAACGCCTAAAAAGCAAAAAATAAAAAAGATCATATTGTTTAAGACATAGTAGACACCCATCTACACCACATTGTACATGTTTAAAAATTAATTAAAACTAAAATAGATGAAATAAAAATGAAATTATTTAGAAAAATATATAATTTTTTCATTGCATGTGCCCATGAACATCACGTTGCACAAGATATTCAAAAGCAGATAATAATATAAAAAGATGCAGAAAACAATCATATAACTGTAAATATTGAAAAAAAAATATTTATAAATCACAATATAAGAATGTAAACAAAAAAAGAGGCACATACATAGAAAATTGCAGATATATAAGTTTTTAGTGAATTTAAAACACCTCATGACTCTAAAAGTAGATTTACCTTCATCAATTGAGTCTAAATATACACTAGGGGGGAGATTTACTATGATTTAGCGATATGTTTGCATCACAAAAGTGACGCAAATCGGCGCAAAATCTTTTTTCCCTATTTACTTTCCAGCGCATTACTTTGCGCCATGGGGGCATACCAAGGGTAGAGTATGGGCGTTCCCATGCAACCACCCAAGGTTTCTCACGCTAAACCCAATTTACTAAATAAAGTACATTGGGTTTAGCGTGAGAAAACTGCGCCCTTTTCAAGTAGGTGCATGGAAGGAGAAATGCTTTCATTTCTCATTCCTTTTCCTACTTTGCATGCTTGCTGCACTGTGCAGCACGCATACAAAGTGGGAAAAACTTTGCATGTGTCTGAGCATCATATTCTGTATAGGAAGGTACCCTTCCTGTACAAAACATATGCTAGACTAAAGCACACACCCTAACGCTATGGCGCTAAGGTGTGTGCATGGCGCACGGCAGCTGTAATCAGCACCAGCGCCAGGTAAAGGGGAGGAGAGAGCCATATCTTCGAAGATATGGCGCTCTCCTGCTACCTCCCTGTTGCGCAGCGCAGCCTCATGGGGGTCTGCACTGCGTGTTTTTTTGTAAATGTCCCCCCAGTGTACTCCTGAAATTCAAGGTTACGTTAGAGAGTAAGTCACCACACACACTGGGCAAAAAAACTGTTTTAATGGTCACCTGAACACATCTCTGTATAACAGATTTCACATGTTCTCCAAAGATATTGTAAAATTATAACTTCATCATGGTCACGAGGCCAGGTGTACCACACTATATTTAGTTTCAATATCACACCGACTAAGCATACTAAATGGTGTAATCGAACCAGACACTCAATCAATCAATCAATCAATCAAACAGCATTTGTAAAGCACAACACTGTCACTCCTAGGGGTATCTGGGCTCTGTGTCTCCATCGAAGAGCCAGGTCTTGAGTCTTTTTCTGAAGTCTGCCAGTGAGGGGGATGTATGGAGCTGGAGGGGAAGGTTGTTCTAGGTCTTGGCAGCGATGTAGAAGAAGGAGCGGCCACCACTGTGGCTGCGACGGATGCAGTGGGTGTGTACGAGGGCGAGTGAAGAGGAGCGTAGGTGTATAGAGGGTTGGTGGAAGTTCAGTCGATGGTTGATGTAGGCAGGCCCTGGGTCGTGGAGGACTTTGTAGGCGTGCATGAGGATCTTGAACTGTCATCTCTTCTGGATGGGGAGCCAGTGGAGGTCTCTCAGGTGGGGAGCGCTGTGGGTTTATTTGGGGAGGTCGAGGATGAGTCTTGCTGCAGCGTTCTGTATGGTCTCAAGTCTTCTGAGGAGCTGGGCGGAGATGCCGGCAGTACTGAAGCCGACATAGGCCATATTTTGCTAGTTGTCTTGTAATGATGAATTTCTGGATAACCATCTTTTGTAAATTGAAAGAGATGCCAGGAAATCTAATCAAACCTAATTGTACCACTGTATTATTATGTATTTACTGAAATGATATGACATTTTATGCAATGGTGATTGCAAGACTGCTTATAGCAAACAATGGAAAGACCATGCAGTTCTGACATTTGAAGATGGTAGCAAGAATGTAATGAACTTTTCGAACTAGAATGGCGCAGAGGACTTAACAGGAAAGCCTTACAACAATTCAGCCTTAAACAGGGACAATTGTATGCATATCTGAACACTCAACATTGAAATGGTTATATGTAGTATGTTTGCTCTCCATCTGTACTCACATTTTCTGTGGGTTTTGTATCTTTCTGCTGTCGATAGTAAGTCAGATTTACTCCTGTAAAATCTTTGAGACTCAGGCTCATTTTGGGCATTTCTAATATAATACTGTGTAACATAGTCATAATTGTGGCATAGAGGCCTGCCATGCTATGAACATACCTGGGATTTTATGATGATCGATTAAGTAGCTACATATTGAAAAAGAGTTTTAGGCACTAAGAAACACTGGCAAAGAAGCATACTGTGGCAGATTTAGAGTGAAGGAAAAACGTGGGGTCACATTATCGCTAACAAAATAAGAAGGTTTTTAATGCCTTCATAAAGTCAAGACTGCTCTCAGTGTGGTGTGGGTGAGCCAGGAGCCCATTCTATATATTCGATCCGAGATACATTTGGGGCCTATTCACAAACTGCATTTTGTAATATGTTAGTAGGACTACAGAAGTAATAATAACATACTACAAAATGCTATTCACAAACCTATGTGCCTGCCTTTTATGTGTAGAGATGTCTGCCCTAATTAGGGACATCTCCACACACGTACGGCTATGTTTATAATAGTAACTGTGGAAGGGATAAGAGGAGTGGATGGAAAATGGGGAATATGTACTACTAAAGAGGAAGCGTTTAGGGAAAAGTAATGAAGGGTTGTAAAAGGTCTAGGAGGTGTATAAGGAGATACATGCACCCACCTACAAAAGAGTAAGGCCAATGCTATTCACAAACAGCACTTTCATAGGTCCTACAGCCAAAAAGAACCCAAAACAGTCATAAAAGTACTCCAGCTTAGAGCTGTGGAAGGTACAGCACCTCCTATGGCTACTCACAGGTACTGCAACACCCTAGCATTTACTTTATTGTTAATAAAAATACAATTTAACTTAAAAGTACATATTATTTTATTTCAAATATTTTGCAAACCTTTTTTCAAATAAAAAATAAATCTAACTTAAAAAAATGAAATTAAATTCAATTAGTTCTGTACTTAACTTTAAGTAACTTTAATACATATTAAATAAAGATTGACATTTTACTTTATGTGGGTGTTATTTATTTAAACAAATCTTTAAAAAAATATGTGTAATTTATTATAATACATTTAAATTAATAAAACTTTTATTCAAAATGCAGTTTGTATTGTAGCACTTTTAAAATTCATACATAAAATGTATTTACATTAACATTCAATTTACAAATATTTTAAATATTTTTTTAAACTTTAATGAACTTTTCAAAATGTCCCTATATATTACTATAGGGAGATTGCAGCCCTGACTGTGTAGGTCTCCGCCAAGTGTGTGGTAAGTCAAATACAATTTTACAGGCACTGCTAGTAGTGACTTTATGCTCGATTATGATGTTTTACTGACTCGGGGTGGGGACATGTAAATCTACACATTTTTGTAACTTTACACTCCTAAATGGTGAATAGTCAAAAATAGTAAATAGACTCAAAAGTGTAAGAGTAATCTTCCACATGTAGTTTTACTCACATTTAGGTTTACCTTTGTGAATAGGCCTATTAAGTCTTGACTGATAGAGTACTCATGATTTGCACGCTCACTGGATAATATTCAAAATAGGTATTTATGCCCCAAAACTTTCAAAGTTCACTAGCCCCCACTTGTGACTACTTTTTTGATGAGGCCAAGTTGGTGCCAACGATCAATAGATGAAAAGCATTCTACAACAGTGTGTCCAAACTTGGATTTTCTACAACGTCTCAAGTGTCATTTGCATCATCACAGTCTCAAACAGTCATTATTTTGTCAAATGTGATGCAAGTTTAGATTTATAAACAGTCTTTGAAGATTTTGGTCTGACACCACTTATTGACTCTAGCCTTCTTACTCTCTTGATTGTGGGCTATAAGTAAGAGGAGAGGAGAGGGAAACAGAGATCCCTGTGTTTGCTGTAAAGTTTCCACCTTCTTTCTGAATAAACAAGGTTTCAACATTGTGTGAGTGAAGAGCACAGGATGTGTATTAGGCACAAATTAAAATCAAATGGAGCCTTTGTGTGGGTTCTTAGAATTGGAAGGTCTCTGACCCTCAAGCCTTTAATCATCTACAACTTGAAGCAGTAGATGACAGTGAGGACTGAATCTCAAATTAGATCAGCTCTATGAAGATCTCAGAGCCTCACATACTCCTCTAGATGACATGAAGTTTCTCTATGTTTTCTGCTGAGATGGTTCCGGTCCTTGGCATGTCAGACTGATGTGAACTCTGGAGCCTTTCTGATTCTCTGTGGCTGTCAGGCTGATTCAGCGGTGGCATCAGCCACAGTGTGTTGTAGACAACAGCAATCTACATTAGCACTAACAAACAGCAGGATTTAAACAGTGGATGGAAAAACACAGCTGTTCCCATCTTGTACTACCTCTGCGCCTTCTGGTGGAATGCCTGCCAATTCACAGCTTTAAAGGGTATTTAAGTTTTATTTATTACCATACTATTCTTGTAAAATGTTTTTATGAGGGTGAGATTAAGTGAGCAAGAATAAAATCAAATAGAAAATGGAAGTCTCTCCTTATATGTGGGGCCATACCTGCTTGCAAGGAGAGACCTGGCTTCTGCTGCAGTCCTGGATGCCTTTACAAATCCTTTCATGCACACATATGGCGGCACCGGACAATGTATATCTTTGATTTATTAAAGTGAGGGAGGTGAGAGAGCTACAACTGTTGGAGCACATTTCCACCTCTCTTCTACAAACCCTCACTCATCTCACTGCCTCAAAGCAATGCCATGGGACACGCAACTAGCCCACAACTAAGCCCACTTGGCCCAAAACCTGCAAAGTCCATGCAGCATCATGGTTATAAGTCAGAACATCTTACTCAGAAATATAGCATGGCATAATATTGTGTCCTATATATTGTTTACAGAAATATTGTCCAGTTGACTGTAGGTTTTCTATTATTAGATCATTTGGGGCAATATCTTTGTAAATGATGCTTAGAACCTGAGATGTAGGTCCTTTGATATTCCTATGATATTCATCCACTACACCAGCATTATATTGAGGGGTCCTGCCTGTAATGCCACACAGTCCTTCAAAGCCTGTTCAGTCACACGTAGGTCTGCATCAAGGTCAGGTAGGCCATGCACATTTTACAGGGTATTTGTGGGGTCTTTTATCCCATTGTGAGCCTAAGGACTAAGGGGGAGAGTAATGAAAAAGTCGCAATTGATGGAGCAGAGTAAATGAAAAATTTTAACCCCTAACAAATGTTATAAATAATTAATAAAAATGTTCGTTTAAATGTATTAATCAACAATGTATGTGAGGGAAGGGTAACACGCAAGTATGTGTGCTGAATAATCTATTTACAAATGTCTGTGTGTCTAATTATAACATAAAAATAATTGCGTACTAATTAAATAATAAATGCATGATTCATGCTTCATAGAAAATAAAACGTGACGTTGCAAAAACAATAGTGATGGTGAGTAAGGAATAGCTTAAATGTTGCTTTCTGCTAGGTAATAACTAATTGGGGTACGTAGAAGACGGGAGGGAAACGAAAAGGCTATGTTTCTCTATTTTAATTATGTTTTGTTTATTTCTAAATAGTGCTTCTAAGTCTAATCGAGTGGCGATATAAAATGGCTGCCGTTTATTAGAGTACGCATGCGCTGAGAATACACATGACAAGGGAGAAAAAGTTGGAGAAAGACTGACCACGTGATGGTGCTGAAAGGCTAGGATGCAAGAATGGTCAAGGCTGATGTGACCTATTTGAACTGATAATGTGCCGTGGTGATCAGCAGAGAATCGTGGGAAACAGTTTTAAGAGAAAGGACAATGCCTGCAGAGTTCTCGAATGTATCGAAAGAAGTTACAAATGTACTGATCGAAGCGGATGGAAACATGTCATGAACTGTGAGAAAGGAAATGAACATATGCATTCCAGAAGAACAAGCTGGATCCGGGAGAATTGATTAAAACTGAATAATGAACTGAGTGGACCAATGAGAGAAAAGCGTGTTATTAATGTTGCAACAATTTAGTTAGCAAAGCTAGAATTAGGGTATAAGTAGGCCTACTCTTAGTGGGAGGGGTAGCTTCCAGTATTATGAAGTTGCAGATCGATCCATTTACTGAGCGGGAGATGCTGAGAGACTGTTAGATGAGACGGGTTGCGGTAGCTGATGCTGACGAGCTGAAGTTTCTGTTGCTGTTTTATTTTTCCAGTTGGGTATGATAATCAGGTTATTTTTCAACTTTAAACTTAGGTTAGAAATCATTAGGCTAAATTAGGAAGATAGGCAGGTTAATTAGGATTTTCCTCATGTCAAAATTTCCTTTCTGCAATAAAATTGATTTTGCTTAATAAATATTTGATTTAATAATGTATGAATAATTGAATAATAAAGTCTAAAATCTTTTCCATGCCTTTAAAATTATATAAATTTTGAAATTCTTAAATCAAACGACTCAGTGATTATTTACTAAATGATTGTGGAATTAGTCATTAGTTATTGTGATTTAGCTGGTCTTGATCACTATCAACTGATTTTCACTAGATGATCCATCGACAAAACAATGAGCAGGAATATCTTAAGAAATAACTAAGAAAGCGATAGGTTAAGGTAATAAGGTATCCCGGCTCCTTCCAGCGGTACATTATGATATTTCCTTTAGTTTTTCTTTCTCCTAGGAGTATAGATTCGTAAAAAGTGTAGAGGAAATCCAGGTGAGTGTGTGTGTGTGTTTGTTAGGCGATGTCATGGGCCCCATCGTCATGTGGATGTGAGAAATATAAGTCGCGCCTGGATGACCTATAAATGACCTAGGAGAAATAGTTTTCATTGTATCCGCTGCATCAGATTTATTGGTAGCAGAGTTATGGTTTCTATAGATTAGTTTGGTGATTATTGATTATTGATTATTGATTATTTGATGACTAACACTATATGTTGAGTCGCGTTATGTTATATGTAAGTTTTCACGCTTCTGGGATGTAGGAAGTGGAACACGTGTGGCAAGAGAAGTCACATGGAATTTGGTACATGGTCTGAATTCATTTTGGTAATAACACAGGTTGTGTTATGTTAGGGATTTTTCTGTACGAAAGGTGTGTAACTGGGATAGCAAATCACGTTTTCTTGTGAAACTCTGGCCTTAATTCTCAGGAGCATAGTCTCCACATGTGTCTTATCCCTAGAGAAACGGGTTTACTGTTTGCTTGAAAGAAGGGTAAGGTAGAGGGAAGTGCTACTTTATCAGCGAAAGTTAATAATTCTGTGGTAGGGTAGAGGTAAGCGCTGCCTACTGGAAATACGGGATTCTTGTGTAAAAGGACAAAGCTGTCACTTTTGTTTAGCGAATCAGACTATGGAATTGTTTTAAATGTTGTAACTAACGAAGAAACATTGAAAAGAAAATTGCCGATAATTTTTGTAAAGGAGGGGTAAAGAGCAGGAGTGACATAGACAGTGCCGCGCTAGGATTGGATAGTGCGCTAGTCACGTGAACGCAAAGACAGGAGTGACGTAGAAAAGTGCTGCGCTAGGATTGGTTGGTGCGCGGAAGAAGGAAATCGTTCTGATTGGTGTGTTGGTGTGAATCGCGCTGTGAGTGGTTGAAGTTCCGTACAAGGGAACAGTGCTGGATTTGGATTGATTTAAAGAGAAAACCAATTGAAAACATGCCGTATTATGAGTATGAAAGGGAGAGAACGTCATGGATGACAAAAATTAAGAATTTCTTTAAGAAAGACAAAAAGGTTGTGACTAGAGAGGGACAAGTAATTCCTCCGCCGAAATCAGCAGCTTCACATATGATGCTGAAATATGGATATCATACATGCATATGGTTAGAAAATTGGGCAAAGTATACGAAGAATGATGGAGCATTAGCTTTCCCTGAGAATGGTTCATTTAGTGTAGCGGTTTTGCGGAACTTGAGAGAAAAGATGACAAATTTGGAACCTAAACCTAGACCGACACAGTTTGAAGCGTTGACGGAATGGGAAGATGAGATGTATGCGCGAGAGAGATTCAGAGGTTTAAGGGATCATGAGTTTATGCCTGGAAGAATGTGGGGAATAAATCATGAGGATAGAATAAAACGATGGAGATGTGCTAACATGACAGGAGGTTTGTTTCCGGCTTTTACAGTTGAGGAAGAGACTAAGAGAAAACGTACTGAGAAAAAGAAACATATGGAGAGGGAAAAATATATGCATGAGAGTGAAACGGATGATGAATTGCTGGAAGATATTCTAAATAGAAATCCCCCTCCGTATCAGCAGAGTTCTACAGTGGTGACACCTAATGCGCCGCAAATAGAGACTGTGCGAAATAAAAGTCCCGTAAAAAGAATTGAAATAAATAGGTCACAAGATCAAATGAGAACTTCACAAAATGAAGGAGTAGAAAGTGACAATGCAACTGAATTAGCAAGAACAACAAAAGAGCTGACTGAGAAAATTAGGGAATTAACGAAAAACATGGAAGCTGTAACTGTACCCGTAACAATAGGTCCAGTAATACCAGTTTTGAGAATCAGAAAATTGATGAACGCTCTTTAGTGATTCCTATGAATTCACAATTTCAGAGAGAAAAAGAAAGGATGGAACCAAGTGCAAGTACAAGTAATTTGTCTAGTACCTACAGACCAAGTCCACCTACAAATTTGACAGTAAATGAGTGTAATGGTAGGAAAATGCCTATGGTAACAGAATCTGCAACAGTGACACCTGAAAAGAGTGGTAATTGGATAGAACTAAATAATACGCCTATAGGTCCGACTCCTGATGAGTTAAATGAGTGGATGAAGGTATTTAAAATAAAAGAACCAGAAGAAAAACCATTAGATGTAATTAGGTTAAAGATTGACATGGAAGAATTAATTTTAGGAACGATTGGTACAGAAAAGCTGAAAAATTACCAGGATGATGAGATTATGTTTCTGTGCAAAAGTATTACATGGAGAGCTAAAAATTTACATGACAAACTGGAAGAGATAGCAAGTGAAATTGGAGTAGATTTTGCGAAAGTGAAAACATTGCAGAAACCGTACAGAGTAGACTTTTGTGAGAAAGATATTGAAAATTTGAACACAGCAGGAAGGCTGACACAGATAAAAGAGTTAATTGTTTTACTGAGAAAATGGGGTGATGTGGATAGATGGAAAGTCAAATGGACGAAAAAGTATGAGAAAACTGCAGACAAAGCTTCTTTGGCTTTTATGATAGCTGAAAAGGAACCTGTTGTAAGAGAATACCCTATGAGAGAAACTCCAGGTGGTAGTTATGTGCATGTTCCCTGGACTAGACAGGATATACTGTCATTTACAAACGAATTCCCGAAGCTGAGAGAGAAACCAGTTGAATGGTACCGACAAGTGGAGAGGTTTGTGAAGGTTTCAAAGGTGTTGTGGATAGATTTAGATGGATTGTTTGACATAGTGGTGCCAACTGATTTGTGGTCTGAATGTAAAATTACAGTTGACTGGCCAACTACAGAATATCCAAGAGATCCTAAAACAGGAGCTCCAGGTCCTGAGGTGATGAGGAAATATGATAAGGTGATTACCTTTTGAAAAATAAGATTCCTCCTAAAGAAACAGATTGGGTAAAAATAGACAGAACTACACAGGAAAGTAAAGAGTCCGTACATGCCTATTATGAAAGATTGTTGTTGGTTTTCAAGCAGTATAGTGGGTATGAGGAGTTGAGTGAAAAAGATATGAGTCATTTTGTATATAGATTTGTGTTTGGACTGAAACCAGAGATTAGTGAAATGATTAAACAACATATGATTAACTGGCAAAACGGCACTGTAGATGAGGTGTTAAGGTATGCTAAGTATTGTAGTGATGATATTGAGAGTAGACAGCGTAAATTGAAAGAGAAAGCAATGTGGGCACAGGTGAAAGTGGCAGAGAAACAAGAAGCTCAATTGAATAATAGTGGGAATGAAACAGGACAGAATAAATCCCGACCTAACATAGGTAAAGGGAAAGGTCAAATGAGTCTAGAAGAGGCAAAGAAAAAATGGCCATGTCATAATTGCGGAAAAATAGGGCATTGGAGAAACGAGTGTAAGTTCCCACCAAAACCTAATCCGGAAAATCAATCATTAAATCCACAGGTGCAGAATGAGGTAGTTGTTCAACAAGGTCAGGTGCCACAACCACCACTTCCCAACAGTGTTAACCAGCAAAGATACAGTACAGAAACAGGATTCTACGGAGGAGAGCAGGTAACACAGCTGCCGCGAGCAGCTAACATTTCTCAGTATTGGTTGCGTCAGAGTGAGGATGAGTCGGATGAAAGTTTCTGACGGTGCATTGGAGAGGGAAAAGAGTGCGTACTTGGCGCAACTCTAGAGGTAGATCAGTCTGGTCCCTTTGTGGATGGAGAAGTGAATGGTGCAAATGTAACATTCCTTGTCGATACTGGAGCTACCCGTTCTACTGTTACGTCAGTGGAAAATCCAAACCTTCCTCTCTCAGGTGAATATATCCAAGTAGTTGGAGTAGCGAATCAGCAGATTAAAACACCACTTACTGAATTAGTGGAAGTAAAAATTGGTTCTTTTAGCAAAATGCATAAATTCGTAGTGTGCGATTGTAGTCCCGTAAATCTTTTAGGTCGTGACCTTTTGTGTAAGATGAACTGCACAATTTATTGTACGCCAGATGGAATTGGATTTCAGACCCCAGATGAAGATGTATTGTATAAAGTGACATTGATGAATCAGGAACCAGAAATGAATGGTTTGTTTCCTGCATTTGATGCAGAAAAACTTCCAAAAGAACTGAAAGAGACAGTGAAAGAGAATGTGTGGGATTTTACAGGAGAAGATATTGGATTGATGAAAGAAGTAGATCCCGTAAAAGTAACAGTAAAAGAAGGAACAACTTACCCAAATACGCCACAGTATAAATTGACTCCAGAAATAATTGAAGGAATAACTCCTGTAATAAATAAAATGATTGAACAAGGAATTCTAAAAGAAATAATGAGCAGTCCATTTAATTCACCTATAATGGGACTGAAAAAGCCAAACGGAACATATAGAATAGTACAGGATTTGAGAAAGGTCAATAAAATAGTTGTGCCTTGTTGTCCAATAGTGCCAAACCCTGCAGTAATTCTATACCAAATTCCACATGAAGCTGAATGGTACACCGTGATAGATTTGTGTCACGCATTTTCTCTATTCCTTTACATCCAGATAGCCAGCCATTATTTGCGTTCCGGTTCGGAGAGCGTATTTTGGCATGGTGCCGAATTCCTCAGGGGTATACAGAAAGCCCCTCAATCTTTAATCAGATTTTAAAGAAGTCCCTGGAAGATTTGAAGATGCCAGAAAAATCAGTGATGGTGCAGTATATCGATGACCTGTTGGTGGCATCGAAAACAAAAGAAGCATGTGTCAGCGATACAATTGCTTTACTGAACCATCTAGAGAAAAGAAGACATAAAGTGTCCCCTTCGAAATTGCAGTTTTGTCAAAAGAAGTCCAATATTTAGGGCATAAAATTGAGAAAGGAGTGCGAAAGATAACGACTGAGAGAATAAAAATGATTCAAGGAATGAGAGCACCAATGACGCAAAGAGAGGTAAGAATGTTTCTGGGAATGGTTGCCGACAATGGATACGTGGTTTTTCCTTGATTGCTAAGCCATTACAAAAACTGACCAAGAAGGATGTAAGAGACCCTTTTGAATTAAATGACGAAGAAATGAAATCTTTCAAAGAGTTGAAAAAGAAATTGTGTGAGGCCCCTGCTTTGGGAATGCCTGACTACGAAAAGGATTTTGAATTGTACTGCAGTGAAAGAGATGGATGTGCATTTTCAGTACTGGTACAAAAACATGGAACAATGAAGAGACCAATTGCTTATTTTTCAGCTGTTTTAGATCCTATAGCAAAAGCATTGCCTGGATGTCTGAAAGCTGTTGCTGCTACTTGTGTAAGTCTGGAACAAAGTGAAGGTATAGTGATGGGGTATCCACTGAGAGTATATGTTCCCCATTCAGTGGAAATTCTTTTGACAAGAACAAAAACACAGCACATGACACATAGTCGGTTGACTAAGTACGAAAAAGTAATCTTGAGTGCAGAAAATGTGACCATAGATAGATGTATGAATGTGAATCCTTCGACATCATTGCCAGATGAAGAGAGTATAATTGAACAAGATGAAATAGATCATGATTGTTTGAATGTGTTGGAATATTGCACAAAACCAAGAGCTGACATAAAAGATGAGCCTTTAAAAGAATCAGATTATGTCCTGTTTGTGGATGGCTCATGCTTGAGGACAGGAGAAGGAGTTTTAAGCGCAGCTTACGCAGTGTGCACAGTGGCGACTGTGATGGAAGCGTC
Organism: Calotriton arnoldi; assembly: GCA_963921515.1. Lineage (NCBI taxonomy): Eukaryota > Metazoa > Chordata > Amphibia > Caudata > Salamandridae > Calotriton > Calotriton arnoldi. The sequence goes on from CAWUFW010005561.1 coordinate 1,207,717, forward strand.
TTGTCTGAAAGGAATAAGGTCTGCCCAAGTTGCAGAACTGATTGCTTTGATTCAAGCATGTAAGTTGGGAAGAAATGTACGAGTTACGATTGTGACCGATAGCCAGTACGGTTTCGGTATAGTGCATGACTTTGGTCAGATTTGGTCACAAAGAGGTTTCTTGACGTCTGCAGGAACACCTATCAGAAATGGAGATTTTGTGAAGAAACTGCTTGAGGCGATACAGCTGCCTAGGCAGATAGCAGTAGTGAAATGCAAAGCACATAAGAAAAATGAAGATTACATAACTGTCGGAAATAATTACGCCAACGAGATAGCCAGATATTGTGCAGAGAACATGGTGTCCCTGAATAAGAATCGCGAAAGGGAGCATATTTCTTCTCCTTTGCTTTTTACTAACACTGTCGAGACATGGGATGAGGTGAGACAGTTACAGGAAGTTGCAAGTGATGAGGAAAAAGATACATGGATAAAAGCAGGATGTAGAAGACAAGAAAACAATGGTGTGTGGGTTTACAGAGATGAAAGACCAGTTATGCCTGATAGCATGATTTCAGACATGGCACGGATGTGGCATGGACAAGCTCATATTGGGAGAGATGCAATGATCAGACTTTTTAGACAAACATGGTATAACCCAAAATTCAGAGCAATAGCCGAAAGTCTTTGTCAAAGATGTCTTATTTGTCAACAGTTTAATCCAGGAAGAAAAACAATAGTGAGTCTAGGAACAATAGGACGAGAAGGAGGTCCGTTCACTAGAATGCAATTGGATTTCATTGAGATGCCCCCTTGTAACAGACTAAAATATGTTCTAGTGGTCGTCTGTTTGTTTTCTCGTTGGGTGGAGGCATACCCGACAAGAAGGAATGATGGAATAACAGTAGCAAAGCTTATGCTGCGAGAATTCATTCCAAGGTATGGTTTTCCAGTCACGATTGAGACAGATAGAGGAACACATTTTCAGAACGAGCTGATTCAATTAATTTGTGAAGCATTAAGTATTAAACAAAAACTGCATTGTGCATACAGACCAGAGGCTTCTGGGGTAGTAGAGCAAATAAATGGAACAATTAAGAACAGGTTAGGAAAAATGTGTCAAGCTACAGGACTCAAATGGCCCGATGCACTGCCCCTTGTCCTGATGACCATCAGAAGTATTCCTGAAAAGAAAACTGGACTTAGTCCTCATGAAGTGATCATGGGACGAGCAATGAGACAAGCACAAGTACCTGTCAACAAGTTACTGACTATAACTGATGATCTAGTGCTGGATTATTGCAAAGGACTGGCTGATGTGGTGCGTTCTGTGTTTCATCAGGTTGGACCGGATGCGACCACTCTTGAAAGAAAACCAGCCCACGACTTGAATCCAGGAGACTGGGTCCGCATAAAAGTCCACAGGAGAAGAAACTGTCTAGTTCCTCGTTGGGACGAGCCACAACAGGTAATCCTGGTGACAACGACTGCAATCAAGTGTGCAGGAGTGAAAAACTGGGTCCATGCCAGTCACACAATAAGAGTTCCAGAACCTGAAGATCGACATGTGAGTCGACATCTGGAAGTGTGGGATGACAGTTCAGCGTCTGAGACAGAAAGAAGAAGAAAAAGGGTGCCAGAACTTGAAGATCGACCTGAAAGTCGACATCTGGAAAACCCAACTACAAGTACCTCTATAGAAGAAGAGGAAGAAGAAGAAGAAGAAGGAGAAATTGCAGAAATTCCAGAACTTAAAGATCGACCTGTAAGTCGACATCTGGAAATATCTGACACGAGTTCAGGATCTGATGATTCAGTTGAAAACTGTGAAGAATTTCGAAGAGAAACTTGGAAATTTGAATCAATTAGAGAAGAGAATGAACAAGAAAATGATCTAAATGAACAACCAAGTACAAGTTGTGGTGGAAATCCTTCAAAAGTAATATTAATAGACAAAGAAGGGAAAGAAACAATTAGAAAGCTAGAAAATCGAGAAAAACACCGAGGAGCAATAAGGACAGACAGTAAAATAAAAGAACAGGGAAAATTAGAAGCAGAGAGTGAGATAAACACCAATTCGGAAGAACCTCGAGGAGGGACAGTAATAGGTGAACAAAAGAAGGAGAAAACAGAACCACAAGTAAAAGAAAGTGAGATCATAAGTTTCAAAATAAGAGACAATTTTGAGAAAGTAGAAACAGAATCTGAAGAAAGCGGAGAAGAAGGGAAAAGAAGATCTGAATCAAGAAAAAGAAATTGGAAATCAGAAAGAGGAGAAAAGGAAAGTGAAGCCAAAAAGCCAAGAAAAGGAGATAATTGGCCCAGCAACTATATAAGAAATTTGAGATACAGAATAATTAGAACAGGAGGAAAAAGTGCTGAACAGGTGAATGAAATAACAAGTCAAAAAGAACAAGAAAAGCCAAGTGGAAAACGATTGCAAAAGTCTAAAAGAATAAAGAAAGTGAATTCAAAATACAAGTCACCTGAGTGGTTGTACATCGCTCTAACCGATTACAAAGAGGAAAGAAACACTCACGAGAACCCGAGACTACGAAACCGAATGGGTAAAGGTGAGGTGCAACAAACTTGAAGTGAAGACTTAAAGTTCTTCTGCCGGATGTGACAGTTTTACTGGATGTGACAATTTTACTGGATGTGACAAATCACCGGATATGACAACGAAAGAATTCTGAAAAGAATTAAAAGAAAGTACCAAGCAAAGACTTTTGAATGCAGAGTGGCATCTAAGTCATTTCTGAGGTGTAGTGACACAATTTTCTGAAATTTAACAAGAGATAAAAACAAAAATGGAGAATACTAGAGATAGAAGAGATAAATGTGAGTTTCTAAAAAGATGGTGTAAAATGTGCTGCTTTTGTACAGGATTATTAATGACAATATGGATAGTGTTGGCAATCACAATTCCTATTAGTATAGCTGTAGTAGAAGCAAAGAATGATACAAAACCAGAAAAAGAAACTAATATTAAAGAACCAGTTATTTTAAGAAGTAGTGCAGAATTACATAAGGATAAGTCAGTAGCAGATTTTTCAAAAAATGTTTTTACAAAATTGTTGTACGAGTATGTAGAGACAATGGATGTGAGAGATTGTTATGTTTGTATGCAGTTGCCTGCATCAGTGTCAGAAGGTGTGACTTATCATCACCTACCCCTAACTTATGGAATAACATGTAGTGTCATAGCAAGTTTATTTTATAAAACAGGTAGATTAGAATTTTGCAAATATTCCTGTAGTTTCAGAACTAAACAAAGTAAAACAAGCAAAAGTTTTAGGAGAATTTTTTTTAGAGCATAGAATTTTAACATTAGAGGAAATAATAAAAAACAACCTTACCTGTGAGTTAAAGAAAGAAGAAAAGGTATTTTTAGAAATGGTTGAAGAAAGAAGAGTGAAATTTCAAAGAGAAGCAATAAAAGAGAAAAGAACACATCTATGGACGTTTGAGGAAGAGAATCTTGAAGGGAAAAAGATAAATGCAGCAATGACATTAGATTGGCCGCAAACAGGAAAGTTGTGTATTAGGAGAAATAAGACAGTCTATGACAATTATTTTGTAGGTTCCAGTATCTGCCATGACAATTATCAAATTTTGGGAGGATGGGGATTCAAAGGTGGAAAAGATCCAATATTTCCGGGTATCTATTATATTTGTGGGAATAGAGCTTATTACAGGTTACCGGACCATTGGTATGGAACTTGTTATGTAGGCCTGGTCTTTCCAAAAATCTTTCATATGGACAGAGAAGAAAAAGGAACATACAAGATGATTAATAGCTTTACACGTAGAAAGAGGGAAAGTTTTTCAGAAATTGTAGGTGATATTTTTGGAGCATTAATACCAGCAGTGGGAATATCTTTGAATGCATTTAAAATTCGGAAATTATCCACAGTAGTAGATCGTTTGTCTACAGATACTGCGGGAGGGTTCTTGATGGTAAATACCGAAATGGTTGCCATGAGAGCTATGGTGATGCAAAATCGGCTTGCCCTTGACATTCTTTTGGCAAAAGAGGGTGGAGTCTGTGGAATGCTGAAAGTCCAACATTGTTGCACTTACATTCCTGATAAGAGTGAAAATATACAAAAGTATATCACAAATATTACAAATTTTCACAAAGAATTAGTTCCACTGGAGGTTGAAAGTGTCCTTGGAAAACTTGGTAAAGGGTTTTCTTCAGTAGCAAATTGGTTAACAAGAATGAGTAGACTAGTGATAGGGAAAGTTATAATGATAGCAACTGTAGTAATATTGTTAGCTATGGTGTTGAAAATTGTAATAATGTGTATAAAAAGAAAAAGAAGACAAAATGAGATAAAAAGAAATAACAGAATAATGAAAGAGAGAGAGAGAGAAATGGGTGAAATTGAGTTAGAGAAAATGAAAGAAAGTATGTATAATGAGACAAGAAGACAAGATTAAATGGATACAGAGGTATAACTAACAAAACGCAAAAGGATGAAAGATATATGCTGCCTGAAAAGAAGTATAACTTGGGTTTTATGTGGTGATTTAAAAATCACCAAAGGGAGGAGTTGATGGAGCAGAGTAAATGAAAAATTTTAACCCCTAACAAATTTTATAAATAATTAATAAAAATGTTCGTTTAAATGTATTAATCAACAATGTATGTGAGGGAAGGGTAACACGCAAGTATGTGTGCTGAATAATCTATTTACAAATGTCTGTGTGTCTAATTATAACATAAAAATAATTGCGTACTAATTTAATAATTAATGCATGATTCATGCTTCATAGAAAATAAAACGTGACGTTGCAAAAACAATAGTGATGGTGAGTAAGGAATAGCTTAAATGTTGCTTTCTGCTAGGTAATAACTAATTGGGGTACGTAGAAGACGGGAGGGAAACGAAAAGGCTATGTTTCTCTATTTTAATTATGTTTTGTTTATTTCTAAATAGTGCTTCTAAGTCTAATCGAGTGGCGATATAAAATTGCTGCCGTTTATTAGAGTACGCATGCGCTGAGAATACACATGACAAGGGAGAAAAAGTTGGAGAAAGACTGACCACGTGATGGTGCTGAAAGGCTAGGATGCAAGAATGGTCAAGGCTGATGTGACCTATTTGAACTGATAATGTGCCGTGGTGATCAGCAGAAAATCGTGGGAAACAGTTTTAAGAGAAAGGACAATGCCTGCAGAGTTCTCGAATGTATCGAAAAAAGTTACAAATGTACTGATCGAAGCGGATGGAAACATGTCATGAACTGTGAGAAAGGAAATGAACATATGCATTCCAGAAGAACAAGCTGGATCCGGGAGAATTGATTAAAACTGAATGATGAACTGAGTGGACCAATGAGAGAAAAGCGTGTTATTAATGTTGCAACAATTTAGTTAGCAAAGCTAGAATTAGGGTATAAGTAGGCCTACTCTTAGTGGGAGGGGTAGCTTCCAGTATTATGAAGTTGCAGATCGATCCATTTACTGAGCGGGAGATGCTGAGAGACTGTTAGATGAGACGGGTTGCGGTAGCTGATGCTGACGAGCTGAAGTTTCTGTTGCTGTTTTATTTTTCCAGTTGAGTATGAGAATCAGGTTATTTTTCAACTTTAAACTTAGGTTAGAAATCATTAGGCTAAATTAGGAAGATAGGCAGGTTAATTAGGATTTTCCTCATGTCAAAATTTTCTTTCTGCAATAAAATTGATTTTGCTTAATAAATATTTGATTTAATAATGTATGAATAATTGAATAATAAAGTCTAAAATCTTTTCCATGCCTTTAAAATTATATAAATTTTGAAATTCTTAAATCAAACGACTCAGTGATTATTTACTAAATGATTGTGGAATTAGTAATTAGTTATTGTGATTTAGCTGGTCTTGATCACTATCAACTGATTTTCACTAGATGATCCATCGACAAAACAATGAGCAGGAATATCTTAAGAAATAACTAAGAAAGCGATAGGTTATGGTAATAAGGTATCCCGGCTCCTTCCAGCGGTACATTATGATATTTCCTTTAGTTTTTCTTTCTCCTAGGAGTATAGATTCGTAAAAAGTGTAGAGGAAATCCAGGTGAGTGTGTGTTTGTTAGGCGATGTCATGGGCCCCATCGTCATGTGGATGTGAGAAATATAAGTTGCGCCTGGATGACCTATAAATGACCTAGGAGAAATAGTTTTCATTGTATCCGCTGCATCACAGTGCACCGCAGCAAGTCATCTTGCTGCGCTGCACTGCGTGACAGGTAGAGGGCAGAAATGCGCCCTATTTAAAATTATATTGCACATGCCTGCTATTTACCCTGCGCAGGCGCCATTTGGCTGCCTAGCACCAACGCAGGAATCATTGCACCAGTGTGCATCAATGGTGATGGATTTAGGAATAAATTCTGCCAGGAGATATAACGCATTGTTTAAGTGTTAAATCCCAAGGCTGTAACACAGGATCACTTTTGTCAGCAGGTGTCCTTTTGCTTCAATCTGCTACAACTCAACTCAACCTGCCCTAATCAATGCTGATCCACAGACCGGAAGGCTGAGGTCACAGTGCAAACTGCCCATCTCCTGCTGCAGGTTTCCATCAGTGCAGAGAACCGATTGCCAGCCTTGTTTGCATCAGGAGATAATCATCCTGTTGTAGAGTCCACTGTGCTGCTGAAACCATAATCCTGTGCAGAACAACATCATCATCTCTCTGCCTACATTTTGTGGGTATTTATAGTATAAGTTTGGGACCTTTTCTTGTTGTCTTGGGACAGTCTGTTTACAGAGCCATATCCTATGATAGTAGTGTGATACACCAATTATAATCCAGAACAACGATTGGATAACCAAGTTACTCTCTTTGTGCACTTTACCCTATAAGGGCAGTCAGGGGGTACTCTACAGGTTGATAATAATTGGAACTTCATATGCACCATGGAGGAGTAAACAACTCACAATAAAATCAATACCTAACTACTTCTAATTCTCCATAGAATAATACAGCTTTCATTTACAGATGAGTCAAAAGGGCAATTAAACATATAACACACAAAGAAAGCCAGATGGTGCTAGAATGCCCTGGAAAGTGAGATAAATCCCTAAATTTTTACGAATTATGTATGTTCCAGGTCCTAGTTTTACTATAACATTGGCCTGTGGCCATTGTAATCTTATAGGGCAGTGGGTCGTCTGCTTGAGGAACATCGAGCTTAAAGGATCTTTTGCTACAGTGTTTCCTAACAAAAATTATGTAATGTACCAACTGTTCCTTGCTTTGACAGGAAATTTGTTCAAATGGCAGCTGCCATGGCTGAAACCTCAGCTGCAGACTTTCCAGTCATTCAAAAATAGTAAAAATCTTTAAACTCTAAGGGCCATATTATCAAGAACGGGCGATAACATATCGCCGCTTTAGCGACGGCAATAAGGGCTTGATAATATGCCCTATAGAATTCCAATAGAAGCCCAGGTTTGATGTCCTTCACACCAGAACCTGGGCTTCTATTGGAATTCTATAGGGCATATTATCAAGCCCCTTATCTCCGCTTTACCGGCAGTTTCCTGCCGCTAAAGCGGCGATAATGTTATCGCCCGTTCTTGATAATATGGCCCAAAGTGGACCACCCAAACAAAAAGAGTCCCATTTGTAGTGTCTTGCAAGTTAACACTGATGGAACCCTTTTGGCTCCTAATCAACTCCGTAGAGTTATAACATCATGGCTAGAGTGTACTGCTGTGAAGGCCGCTTTAGAATGTTGAGTTCACAGTTACACGCAGACAAATAAAGACCTGCGATACCAAGCTCCGTGTGTGGCATAGTATGTTTGTCTGTTTTACCGTTCAATGAGTTTAAACATTTTGCTGCACCCTGACTACTTTGACAATGGAGGCTTCTTTTTGTCATTAGATGCAATATCGGAAGATTGTTAGGTCATAATGAGGACACATATACACTGTCACGTGTATAGTATGATTTGTTTTGTGATATGGTGCCTTCTGCTTGTCATAATATTAAACTTTGGTAGAGTGTCATATCGTAACGAGGGCACTCGTACTGCTTTTTTTTTTAATATGATTGGTTTATAGTATGTTGCCTTCTGCTTGTCTTAATATCACACTCTAGTCGAGTGTTGTATCGTAATGAGGGCACTTGTTCTGTTTTTTGCATTTAGTGATTTAAATCTCATCAGAGTATCTGATCGTAACGGGGGTACTACTGTTTGTATTTTGATTGGTTTACCATATGGTGCCTTCTGCTTGCCTTAATATCACTCCCCAGTTGAGTGTTATATTATAACAAGGGCACTCCTTCTGTTTCTTGTACATGGTGATTTTCCCTTTTGTAGCATTTGGTAATTTTGCTGTTACGCCACCATGGATGGGGGTTATATTCTTCCTAATGTATGAAATAACTGAAGATCATTTGATCCATGAATCATTTAAGCCTTTTCGCTGTAGGTTTACCGTTCGGCTCGGGTACCCTGAATTAGGTGTGTTTATAGTCTATTCGCCTTCTTCTTGGATAATGGAAAGGAGGGGGCACGGGTAGGAGAGACACTATATTTAGATCCTCGCTTGGTCATCTGGACTTATTTTGAGATTGGGGATTCTGGGGCAACCTTACTCCTGGAAGATCAGAACGCATGTGTGTGATAATTCCGGCTGTTTTGAAGTCCATCTACAAATGTATCTTTTGTACAGGTATCGAATATGGGGCCGGATGATGCCCACTGTAAATTGTGATATCAAACAGCTGGAACACTTAATGTGGAGGACTTTGCATCCAAGTTACTATGGATACACTTCTTGATTATCAAATTCCAGAAAGACTTCTCTATATATGATTATGTAGATGCAGGAGTATATAGATTAGCTGCAGCTATAAATTCAATTTTGTATGGTATTCTCATGCGCAGTAAATCATGCGCTTGAATATAGGAATAGTGAATCATTGTTTATACAAGGTTCTTTCCCATTTCATGTATGTATTGTAATTGTCCTAGAGTTTCCAACTGAAACTGAATTGGTGGATAATCAAAGAACACATAAAGGCACGTGCCACAGCCGTGCAATATTCATGCTACATATATGAGACCAAAATGTAGACACCCCTAAATTAACCTCATTCAGTCCTCTGACAGCTTACTTGATCAGAGATGGTGTTAAACCTCAATTTCACGAGGTACCTCCCAAAAACATCAAATTTAATTAAAACATAGTTCTTTAAGAAATGATTAAATTGAATGAGCCCAATCAGTGATTGCATTCTAGATTAATTAAAGGTTAAAGGGTTTTATTGCAAACATTCAAAATAAGTAGTACAGAGTAAATGCCTTGAAAGCTCTAGGATGCAGTTACAGAGCATGTAAAAATCTGAAAATATTCTACATCTTAATGAGCAGCAAAATCAGAAGAAAGTTCTAAAATCTTGCTCTCCCCAGAGTCAAGGGGTTTTTATACACAATTCTTGCATAGAAAATTAGAACTTTTGCACAATCATCGTGGTGTAAGCAAATGCATCATTTCATCAACAAATCATAGCACAAAAAAATTTAAGTTCATTATCTTTACACTTAAGCACTATCTCATTTTCTTGAATGATTATTTAACAACCTCTATGGTAAGGTCATCCGGACTCCACTACAGCATACCACTTAAAATTGTCTATTGCATCATTGCTCATGCCCAACACCAGTTAAATGTAACTTCTTTGTAACAAAATATCACTTTTCTTATACCTCCATCCTCTCACACAAGCAGAATGGAATCCATGCTGACTACTAACTTTAGTTCAGAAGGTTTAACTCAACCTTACCTGTTTTGTGTGGCTTTCTGGTGAGAACCCAATCAACCACTAAAAAAGCATTCTTTGTTTTCATCATGTAGACCTTACTACAAGCTTGTTTCATTTGCAATATGCAATCTCGTGCCTCCCACCAAACCAGGAGGCACTTCCATGCATAATCGTAGACCACTCAATCATGTATGAATCTTACAGATGAGAATGGGATTGCACCTATTGTGGTGTGCAGTATATTGCAATAACACTATAATTTTCTGGGCATTGAAGCTTAAACGTCGAATTTGGCCACTAGTACAGCCTGTATGTCCTACTTCTCAAAACACTTTGCTCTTTCCACAAGCACATTGGAATATGAAGTGTAAAGCTCAACAGTAAGTAGTATAACACCGTGAAATTTCAAAACATTCACCATTTTGTTAGAAACAAATGGCCTAGCATTATCAGACACTAAAATCTTAGTGGTGTCCTCTAAGAACATTAAAAAGAAAAGTAAATCTATCACAACGTCAGTGGCATTGGCACAAAAAAATAGTAAATCCAATTAAAGAAATAGTCCACACTGACTATCAAATATCTCACATTTAGCTGTGAATACATTTTCATTGAGATTTTGAAAAAAAGATCCAACCATCCAGAAAATGATTACATGAGACGAAGACATTTCCTCCATGGACAAAAATAATACCAGACAAATTCCCCCTTCCTGTCAACCCCTACACCTCCCCACCACACTGCCCCACCCCCTGACTAGCAATAAAAAGCATAGACCACATATTTCCCAAGTCCTCTCAGATCGCAGGTAGTACAACGTGTGGCACCTGTGGGCCATCATGATGCTGACGAATCGCAGCATAGTAATCATTGAGTTTGGAGGGGTCCAGCAGCTTCAGAACCCAGATCTGTTTCGGACAAGACAATTCCTTAAAGTCCTTGCCAAAATAGTCCAGCAGTTGGCCCCATTGGTTAGTGAAGATTTTCCCCTTACCGCGCACTAGCAGTGACAATTTCTCCATACTCAAGAGAAACCATAGCTTTTCAACCCATTTATGTTCAGAGGGCAGTGCTGGTTGTCCTCAGGACCCAGGGTGGTTTGTTTGGTGGCAGGAGAAGGTAGGAGATTGGTTTGCCTATGGAGCCATATAAAGGAGAAATGTCAGGTGCCGGCTATCCAAAAAGAATCACCTTGGGGTCTCGTGCTAGGTCAGACCCCGGGATGTTTTCTATTGCAGTCAATAGTGATTACCAGAAGGGACGTAGCTTTGAACATGGACATAGTATATGTGTCAACAAGCCCTCCTCTCTGCATCTCCTCTAGCACAGGGACTCACCCCCTCTCTTCTTCTAGGCCAGGCGTGTAGGAGTGTAGTGCCATTGATATAGAATTCTGAGCCGAGTCTCCCTGCCTCCTATATTGATTGCAAACGTATTTGCTCAGATCAGGATTTCTTCCCACTGATCCTGATCCAGTGCAATGCCTAGCCCTGTCTCCTAGGCTCATTGATAAGAATGTTTAGTGGTACTCTGTGTGGTGGTGACCATGTTGTATATGATAGATATAGCTTGTTTGTCATTTGTGCAGTGCAGAAGGAATTTTTCAAAGGATGTGAGTGTTTGCGTGCCCCCGCGCCTATTACGTGAATCTTGTAGCTAATGGCTTAATAGCCAGTAAAAATATCTCTCCATCTATGGAAGTAGGTACTCCTCCCTCAATTGCTCAAAGGATTTACCCGAGTCTTATGTGTACATGTCTCGCTGTGTTTTGTAGCCTTCCTCCAGCCATTTGGTATAAGGTGTTCTAGACAAGCCAGGTGCAAATTTGTTATTCCCCCAGAGAGGGGTGCACAGGAAGGGAAACGTGGAGAGGCTATTTTTAACCCCTATTCTATCCCAGACTTCTAGTGTTGTTCTCGTGACTGGGGAGATGTAGAGCATCTTCATCCGCTCAGTTCTAGGCTGCCATGGAACTTCCCACAGGGGACCCGCTCCCGTTTTGTGGTCTATCATACACCATCCATTTTCAGTCTCTCTGCAGGCCCTATGCATAAGAAAGCAGAGGTAGACTACGTCGTAGTAGTGCATAAGGTAGGGAATCCTCAGTTCCCCTAAGCATGGTCGTGACATGCCCTGCCTCCTGTCGATCCTCTCTGTCAGGCCCTGCCAAATAAAAGAACTCACATTTGAAGAAAGCAAATTGAGTGGTCCAGAAAAATCTATTGTTATTTCCTCCGATTGGCTGGACGCACTGGCACTGGACAAATTGCTATCTCCAAACCCCTTTTGCCATGTGCATCCATTGATGGTCATCAGTAGTACTGTTTTCACAGTTTCTTCATAGCTGTAATCCCCAGATAGCTGCTATTGGGTGTTCCAATTAATTTATGAATAATCACTTTAAGTGGAACAAAAAACTCCTGCTTCAGGACCATATCTTTAGTCACTTATGAGGCCAGCTGTGCACAACCATGCAGATATTTGCTCATACAGTTATCACAAAGTTAGTTGTATCAGTAATCACACATTCTCTGTCCCCATCCACATCTCCAGGCATCTCAGTAGACAAAGGGAGCCTCGATAAATGGGTCTGCCTTTAAAATGTTCCCGCCAATTACATAACTGATGCCAAAATTTTACTTTTGTAACTTTTAAATCAATCTGACCAGCCTTGAAGAGGCCTTCCCTAAGTGGCTGCTGTTCATAACTTAAACAGGAGGTTCGTGGTCAGTAGACAGTACAACTTAAACAGAAATGCTTTAAGCTTCTCCAAAGCCCATGATCATGCTAACGCATCTCACTGAATGATACTAAACTGGGCTTCAGAAGGTTTGAGAAATAAATTCTACTGTGTGTTCCTTTGTGTCAACCTACTGACTCAGAACGGCTTGAAATCTCATAGACCTAGCAGCTACTGTAACAATTGCAAATACTTTTCACCAGCCACCAAAGGGTTAAAAGTAGATGTGTTGATAGTCAAATCTTTTACCTCTTCAAATGCTTTTGCTTGAATGGGGTCCACCGAAACTTAACCATTTTTCCAGATGTTTCTCAAGGGTTGTACAACCATGGCATCACCAGGACAAACCTTGCATAATACTAATTAACCCCAAAAAATGAGCTTAGTGAGTTTTTGCAGCAGGTTGATAGCTTCTACAAGGTTTATTTTGGGATTTATGCTTAGTGGAGTGACAGGAGGAATCCTCCTTCAATGTTAAAAACTTGTATTTCTCTTTCCTCTCTGCCATACCTCTGTTCTTTAGGATACTCAAGACTGGTGCTAATTTGACATTGAGTTCAAGGGGAGTGCAAGCAAACAAAATATCCTCCTGCAAGGCTTGTGCAACCTCTAGGTGGCCAAAAAGAGTGTTGATCAGCTTTTGAAATGCAATTCAAGCCAACATTATTCCAGAAGGCGCTCTTAAATATTTAAAGGCACCAACAAGCATGACAAATATGGGTAAAGTTTGAGACTGGAGAGATAAACTTACCTGGTGATGGTCTGACTTAATATCAGTACTTAGAAATGACTTTGCTTTGCTTCAAGCTGGTAGATCTTCGGCAAGAGACACAGCCAAATCTTGCCCATTCTCTTTTGATCTATCACCGCAGTGGATAACTGATGAATCAGTGAGTTTTCTGACCTGTTCGTCACATAATCTATTCAGTAAATACTTCAGCCCCTCACGTTCTCTCAAAGGTACAGGTTTGAATCGTGTGAATAGCAGGTGTAAGGGTGCCTTTAATTTGATGCAATGTTTGAAACCTTTACCTGTACCCTACTTGTCAGCAAACAAATTACAAAACTGATTGAGGACAGTCTTGACATTCATGCAAGTTAAATCAGCATTTTATATAGGTTGTTTACCCAAAGAAAGAGGAGCAACAGTTCCTCATCATAACACAGCTCCTAACCTGTCCAGGTCCTGTCAGCCATTATGTTTCTTCCCCTCACTGCCATATGCATTTTTGTCGCAATAGCTTTTTCCATAAATTCAAATAGCTCTGCAAAATAGCCTAACATGTCAATGTCAAAGTCTCCAAAGGATTTGGGATTAATATCTGCCATATTCAATTTCAAGCCTTTCCACTGCCTTTCCACTTCTCTGCAAATTTCACATCTGAGATAATCCTTACTGGAGAACTGCTTGTTCCATAATGTCAAATTCAAAATTCCCAATATGTACCGAGCACAGTGGACTTTTTATAATATGGTTTGTGGCTCTTGCTTCAACAGATTACATTGAAATACTCACTCTTGTGGGCAGATCTTTCTCCTCTGTCACAATTGTAATGGGGCTGTCAGTACCTGCTGCCCTGCACCCTTTGAAAATGCCCAGTTCTTCTCCACTTATTACAGTATTTGCCAATTGCAGGACGCTGAAGAACTACTTTAGTGAGAATGAGGGCCACACTTAAAGCAGAAGCTTAGATTGTGTTCAAAGGTGTACTTGTTGCTTTTGTTCTTACCAAAAATAGTGCACAGGGCTTCAGCATAGTTTCCAAGAATGCAGAAGGTGCAGCACATAGATCTTTGTATGCTTTTGGCTATGTCCAATACTCTTCAAGTGTTGGATGGTGTTGGCCACACAGTCTCTCCTGATTTTTAAGGAATTGAACACAAATTGATTCCTCTGTTAGACATCAACATAATGTTCAAACTTGCAGACAGCTGCGAGTATACAAATAACTGCAATGTACTCTTCTATTGTCTCATTCCTTGTGTGCATTTGAATAAATGATGGGCCTTGCTGAGAGTGCTGCAGACAAGCTATCTGTCAAAAGATGACGAATATTGCAAGTGTCATATTATTTCATGTACTTTTAATAAATCAGAGAGAGTGTCTGTCACATTTGGAACTCAGCATCTCAGCCAAACTCTGAATCAGGCCCTATGTCTTTCTAATATTATACTTGGCTCCTTCAGGAGCTCGTTTTCTAGGAATGCTTTGGCCTTTTTATATTCATCCCAAATTGATTCTTTGGCAGAAATTGTTAAAAAGGCATCTGCAAGATGATTAAACAATAAGTCTCTTCTCTCAGCATGATGGTTTTTCCCCATCGATTAGATAATTTTCAAAGCTTTTAAGTCAAATTGGGTTCCTGGGATTTGTAGAAAGGGTGCTGGTTCCATGACATTTGGGACCGAAGCCATATTGACACCAAGGACAATGCTTAATTTATAAAGAATGAGTGCTGGTGCACAGAGCTCTGCTCAGAAGACAGCGGCTGGTGCAATTAAATGTCCACATAGTCTTGATGCCACCTCATGCCTCTTTATTCCAGCACCAGACACCCCGGACCGTTTAGCTCACTCTTGTAGATTCCTGCTTCCTCCCTTTGTGACAGTTTTTCCGTCTTTCTCTTCCTCCAGCTTTCTTCTTGTGTGTTTTTCCCTCTCTTTCTCTGGGGAAACGTCTGATGAGAAAAAAAATAAGTGCAGGTTCCCAAAAATATGAGCTTGCGGTCCCCACCGGCAACAACCGATACTTGATGTATCATATATATGGATTGAATGGATCAGGATTTCTGCATAGACAATTGCTGTTGTCTTCTTTGTCTCTCCCTGTTTTGTTTACATTTGATTTAATGTTTATTGTATAAAACGTTATTGCTCCGTATTGTGAGGGTTTTAACTCCAAGATATTTTTCTTATATAAT
This sequence comes from Calotriton arnoldi, assembly GCA_963921515.1. Lineage (NCBI taxonomy): Eukaryota > Metazoa > Chordata > Amphibia > Caudata > Salamandridae > Calotriton > Calotriton arnoldi. The sequence continues at coordinate 1,223,131 of CAWUFW010005561.1, forward strand.
AATTGTTTTTAACCTTCTGAATGTCACAATTATCTTCACTATTATTGTAATATTGTTGATGTATACATTGCAAGACTTAGAATTTACAACTGAAACGGATATTTGGAAACACACTATTAAAGCTTGGTGTATTTTAACACTGCTGTGGTACTGGATTTGTAGATTTGATAGTGTATATAATATTAGCCCTTGGGGTGTTTGAAGAGTGAATGCAGTATATAGATGTGAATGGAGATTTGACTTTACTGTATGTATATATTCATACTTAATTAGTTTGGGGTTCTTTACTAGTGGAACCTTGGGGGAGGAGAGGGAATCTTGTGGTGAAAGGATGGTTGGGGAGTTAATATGGGACTGAGGAGCAGGGAGGTTGTCTTCCTATACCACTAGGAAATAGAGCTGTTTTTACTATACCTCACCTGACTATGTCTCACCTGGAATACGATATGTTTTGGCAATGAGGAGAGAATCAAACCAGTGGCGTTTCCTTGTGCACCAAGTTGTTGGTGATCAATGTTTGATGGCGCGACAGCAGCAGAATTGTGAAGCTCCTGCGTGTATGTGTACTTCGTGATCAGTGAAGCCTCCAGTAGTGTGTCTACTGAGCCAGCGCAGTTGGAGCAGGGAGGTTGTGTTCCTGTATCCACTGGAAAATGAAGCTGTTTTTACTTTACCTCGCCTGACTCTGTCTCATCTGGAATACTACGCCAACACGATGGGAGTTCTCTCCTACGGTATGTGGGGGCCATGTTTATCTTTTTGTATCTTCTCACCACTAGTTTATTCTTAGTAGTGAAGTACAGTAAATGTGCTACAAAGTGATCCAACCGCCCACTCTAAAAAGGGCAGACTGTTGGATGGCTTAACATTGACGGCTTGTACTCCCTCAGGCTGGAAGGTTTATGCCAATGGAGTGAATTATACTCCTTAGTAGGGGTGGGCGGTGAACTCCGCTCCACCAGCAGAGTTTGCGGAGTTTTGCCAACTCCGCGCTCCACTACCCCTGCCGCCCACCCCTAATTGCTTATGTCATCTTCTCAATGCCCCGCAAGCTAATCCCGGTCCCCTTGGAGAGCATCACACCTTTGGTGTCACAGTATTTACTGTAATAGTTACGTGATGTGGGCTTCCCCTTTCCACAAGTGTCATCCCCCCTGTAGGCAACACTGGGCCCGCGGCCGCTGTTTAGTCAAATAGAAGGGGGCGCATGGGAAACGAGGAAGGATCCCTCTTCCCTAGCTGGTTGGAGCAGCAAACTTTTTCTATGGGTGATTGGCAGGATGTTTGTCCAATCAGAAGACAGAGCCGTATCCCACTGGGCAGAATGGAGGAGGGAGGGGCAGCGCTAGTAGCCTGGAGAAGATTTAGGCTTGCCGAGTCACGTGCTGCTTCTCAGGTGTTATCTCCGATGGTTTGTGGCACAGTATGCAGTTTAGGCCCCACATGGCATGGATTGACCTCACTTGCATGCTTCTTATTTAACTTCTCATTTAACGCCCGCTGCACTGGCAGGTGAGGTGAGTTAGCCTAGAGTGCTCCGTTCAGTTCTCTGCAGTGTGTGGTAGGTGCTGCTATTTCTGTCTCTGGCTCATTGGGATACCGTCAACCAGGAAGAATGTGGGTGAACTTGAGACCAGAAGCGCAACCATGCAGCATTCGGGCCATGCAGGGGAGTCTCGGACCTCGGCGTGCACAGATTTACACTGCACCCAGCGTGCCCACACCCTCTGCCCACTGAGCTCAGTGCCCAGCCTCTGGACCCAGCTGAGGAGCAGGTAAGATGTGCCGCCCTAGCTCAGAATGACTTGTGAGTTTCTGGCAGTCGAGGCTGCCCACGTGTTCAGGGCACCTCTGCCCCCTAAACCTGTTCAGCCACAGCCACAGGTACCCGGGCCCATGGGTTTCCTCACACTGTGCGCCTCTTAGGAGCCCACGGGGCACCACCTGCTTTGCATGCTGCACCTCAGGAATTAAGGCACTCTGTGCACTTAGCTGTTCTCCTGCGTCTGTACAAGACGCCCACCCAACAGTGCCTGGCGGGCTGAAAAGGGGCCTTGGCACAAAAGTGAAACATCCATGCACTCAACTCAGTCGCAGAGCACTCCATGCTCTGGTGTTTGTGCAACAATGAAAATTCATGTAGACTAACTACATTCCTCAATAGGCTGTACTCTTTTTTATCTGCACGTGACAGACCAGCAAATTGTTTTCATGTTTATTACTAGTTGTTATATTGTTGATAGGGCGGAGCGGAACTCTGTGGAATTCCACTGAGCTTTTCTGCGACTCTGTGAAATTCTGCGTAGTGCAACTCCGCAAATCCTGCCCACCCCTACTCCTTAGACGTAAACCTGGCTCCACACCCAACTTAAATTAGGGCAGATGGACTGGCAGTTTTGCTCAATAGTTCAAAATAATTCAAAGCAGAAAATCCCATAGAGAGAGGTTCAAGAACCTCAATAGAGACTCAAAGCAGCGTGGAATAAGGGTAAATGGAAATCGTAATGGCAAGTGAGGTCTGTGTCTGAGTAAAAGCTTCTGGGTCTACTCTAGGAACACGGATTATTATAGACTATACATTTCATGAAGCTTTGCAACATGTTCCTTCTTCCATCTTCAGTCAGCCAATCAGATTTCGAGGCTCTCCTGGGAACAGGATTACTCCTTGTCTTCTCACAGGAATACTATAGTCTACAGACAACAATGTAAAATTTACTATTAAATTGAAACATTCAAGTTTCAGTATAGGTCATTCTCCCATTCAGGTCTATTTTACCATGTATAACTACATTTCTAACCTTCTATATCAGGCTTTTTAACAATGGTCTATGTTGAAACATCAATATGCCAAAAGAAAATAATTTCCAGAAACCATTCATCTGAAAGAAAATACATGTTTATTGAAAGGGTCAAGATCAAGTGTAAATGCTGAATCTATATGTTTGAAATTTTCATTTCCCTACTAAATGGCTAACTTTTAATCATTGTTAACAGTGATCTTTCTGTGAATAGAAACATTCAGCGGAAATATATGAAAATATTTATGCAACTTATTAATAAATATATTCATGGAGAGGTTAAGAAATAAAACTTTTGAGTTATATCTACACTCTTGATTCATTTCAGCTTTGGGCCAAGCAATGCCATTTCAGCTTTTCAGGCCTAGTGAGTAAATATATTGGTCTACTATAATTTTTTGCATACAGAGTAGACACATTTCATTTTTCTTTAAAGCTACACGTTAATACTGCACATTTATTATAAAACTATATTATTTCCCGATATTATTAAAAATGCTATCCCTCGGGCTTCGACCAAGGGATCTCCTCGATGCAGAATTCAGTCACAAACAGAAATTATACGTGTACAATTTGTCTGCAAACCCTAAATTTAAAGCTCCATTGGTTCCAAGCAAAACCACAGACTCATGGACAAAGTTAAAGAAGTTATGTTATGTTATGTTAAGCAGTTTTGTAAAGCGCTCAGCTGCCCCAGCAAAGGGGCGTCCCGGCGCTAAGAGCAATAGTAGCAACTGACTGCGAGAATCCCATCTAGCAGAGCAGAAAAGAAACCAGAAAAAACATAGAAATAACAGTCAGTGGAGCAGGTAACCTAGTAAGGAAATAAGTGGGTCTTTAGAGCCTTTCGAAAAGCAAAGTAGTTGTCCATGCTCCGTATCTGGCTTGGAAGGCCATTCCACAACCTGGCCGCCATCACGCGGAAAGATCGCCCACCTGCGCGGGCTCTCCTCACACGAGGGATGCAAGCAAGCTGTTGGTCTGCAGAACGTAACTGACGCATAGGAATATAGGCAGAGAGTAGATCAGATAATACCCCAAGGGTCGGGTATTTCAAAATCTTAAATGCGAAGCAGAGAGACTTGAACTCCACTCGCCTCTCTACTGGCAGCCAGTGTAGCCTCCGGATAATGCTGGAGGTGGAACAGCATCTGGGCATGGCAAGAAGGGTTCTAGCGGCGACATTTTGAACCCTCTGCAATCTAGCGATCTCGGCCTTATTGGTGCCCAGATAGAGCACACTGGCATAGTCCAGTCTTGACAGCACAGAAGCCTGTACTATCGTCTGGCGGATAGAGGAGTCAAAAAAGCCCAAAATGGGCCTGAGGCTGCGCAGAATACCAAAACAGGTCGCAGCTACCCTCTTAGTTTGATCTCGGAAACTAAGCGCCGAGTCCACCCAGACGCCAAGATTTTTCACTACCTGTTTGGGAGTGGGGCCGGACCCAGGGTGGTGGGCCACCAATGCCCGTTCCAAAGCTCAGGATCTTTTCCTACCAGCAGGACCTCGGTCTTGCTGGCGTTGAGCTGAAGACAGTTGGTGGTCATCCACCCTGCGACATCCGCCAACCCACTTCGAAACCTAGCAGCATCATTTGAACAATCATTGTAAAGGGCGACAACTAATTGAGTGTCGTCAGCGTAGGACACTATAGTCAGTCCACTCCTTTTAGCTATCACAGCCAAGGGCTGGACATACAGGTTAAAAAGCGTAGGGCTTAAAGCAGAGCCCTGTGGGACGCCCTGTTTGACAAAGTGCACCTTAGAAGAAAAAGGGGGAACTGACACCTGAAAGGACCTGTCCGAGAGGAAGGAGGTGAGCCAAGCCAAGGCTGGGCCTACAATACCAGCATCCTTCAACCTCTGGATCAGTATCTGGTGGGAGACCGTATCGAATGCGGCACTGAGATCCAATAGGATCAGTGCCGAGGTACGTCCCTCATCCAGAGCCGCTCTCAGGTGTTCAGTCACAGCTAACAGTGCGGTCTCTGTACTAAGACCGGGGCGGAAGCCACACTGGGAGGAGTCCAGTATACAATTCTCCTCTAAATAGCCTGAGACAATGGTGTTAACGTAGGCTTCAGATATTTTGGAAATCCAGGGAAGCAGAGAGATGGGGCGATAGTTCTCAGGACTAGTCGGATCCGAAGTGGGCTTCTTCAATAGCGGCTTAACCGCAGCTTGCTTCCATGTCCTTGGGACTGTGGCCATGGTCAGGGATAGATTAATAACCTGGCCCAGAGGTGTAAGAAGCACAGGTAAGAGTCTTATTAGATGTTCCGGCTTCATAGGGTCGGTGGGAGAGCCCGATTTAATCTTCCTGCAAAGTATACTAAGAGCTTCTCCAGAGATAGGTGGAAAAGTGGCCAATATATGGGCAGGGGGAGCAGGGTCCTCAAAGTCAAAGCTGACTATCTGGGGAAAGGTTTATAGATATTGTCCACCTTTGTTATAAAAAAGGTGGCAAGGTCCTCACATTGTTCATTAGATTTGACCGCAGATACCACAGGTGCCCCCGCATTTTTAAGATTTTTAATAATAGCAAAGATCTTCTTGGAGGGATTCTGGCTATTTCTGATCTCCTCAGAGAAATAGGTAGCACGTGCCCTCTGAACAGCCCTATGATAATTCTTGATGGCTGAGTGGTAATGACCTTTCCGAGTAGGGTCAAAGTCTCTCCTCCACTCCCGTTCCAATCGTTTGCACGATTTACGGATAATGGCTAGATTATTATTATACCATGGATTGGCTTTGGTGCTACGTCCCTTAGATTGTGTAACCGGGATCATATCATCCAAAGGCTGTCTAATCCAATCATCGAGAGCTTTGCTGGCCATGTCTATGTCCTCTGGCCAACTGGGCACACTCGCAGCAAGGATAGTACTAAATTGGCCAAAGTCAAGTTTGTGCCAAGGGCGGCGGAACATACTTTTTTGATATGACTTTCGTGCAGGCACTACCCCAGAGAGCGTCATAGAGATCAGGTAGTGATCAGTCCAACAGAGCGGAGTGGGAGTCGAAACCGAGAGACCAGAAGTGTAACTGAAATGAGGCTTTGTCCAAGACAAATATCCTTCAAACAGGATTAACAAGCATAGACACATTTAGTCCTGTTTGAACCTTTTCATGGACTGGAGATACGTTTTCTTACTGTTTTTGTCAGTGGGTAACAGGAAACCATAAGGCAAAATGCACCTTTTTGGAAGCATATCTCAAAATATGAAACTGTGCTTTCTTTTCGGTGAAGGTTACATATTTGAGCAGAATTTACAAAAAAAATATTGTTTATCAAGTTACCATCAATAAATATGTATTTTGTTAGGGTTTTTACTGATAAAGATATTAGTTACCAAGTCACCAAAACAGAAATTCATGAAACATTAGGTGCCGAACATCATTTTATATTAAGTATATGTTCACAGAAGCCTAAAGTTTTTTTCAATTACAATACCTCTACAAAAACGTGGAAACACAATCAATATTTGTCCAGTCTACTCATCCATCTGACATCGGCTAAACCACACTTTTTCTATGACTTTCCATTCTCATCTTTGAATGGACACTGGGCCTCTGTAGTACATTCCACATTGAAAGCGTTTTCATTTCATGCCAGGCATGATTCTGGAATGCACTGGAACTGATGAAGTCCTGTAAGCTGACATGCCCCAAAAACGTTTTGGTTGTAACATCCTTCCAAAATGGAAGAGAGTCACGCTGTGCTGAGAAAACAAACCAGTAATTCAGCCAGTGCATGTGGAACCTGCCAACAGACCACAATTACAATGAAAGAGTTAAGTCCGGTGGCGGCTCCTCCGTTATGGCAAGGGAGCGTCACCCCACTGCTTTCAAGCAGTGCGAGAAGAGAAAACATAAAATGATAATAACTTTCAACTGAAAGTTATTATCATTTTATGTTTGTGCTGCTTTGCGGGCGGACGGGTGGGCGGGGCTGCTCTGCTTTTGGAGCAGGGTAGGGGAGGAGTGGTTTGCCCACTCCTAAGTGCACAGTGGCTGTTTGGTCGGCCCTCTCGGGACACCCAAACCAGTCATGCGCACTTTCCCCTTTTCTCCATGCAGGCTGCATTACAGCTTGCATGGAGAATATGCCATGGCCCCCATTCCCCGGTTGAGCGGCAAACCAGGACGCTCAAAACCAATCACAGCGCTGCATTGCAACGTTGTGATTGGTCAGGGGAGCCTGGGTGCCTACCAATCACAATGCTGCATTGCAGCCTTGTGATTGGTCAGTGGGGCCTGGCTGTGCTTCCTGATTCCTGAGGCATGGGACAGAGATGCGGGACCCGGCTGGAAGGTAAGTTAATTATTTATTTGTTTTGCGCATCCTCGCATGACCCCCCCCGTGACCTGCCCGCGCCCCCCCACGCCTGCCCTACCACCCGCGAGCCATGCCAGCTGCCACTGTTTAAGTCTAAATTTACTTGGGGTATCTTTAAAGCTCAACATGCACTTCTGCCCTAGTTACTGGTATTTGTACACATCATGTGATTAAACATCAGATCACATTCATTTCAGAACAGCTTTACCAATTCCGCCAGTCCAACTAAGTGCATTGTGCCACACACAGTACATGGCTCTCTTTCGAGATCTTAAATTCTAAGTGAGGGCGTATTCCCTAAATTTCTATACCAAGAATTTGGAACCTGTTTTACAGAAAATGTTTTTGCATGAAGCATGCTGATTTAAAAGGAATATGTTTTTCCACAGGGAGCCAATCGGGTTGGCGTAAATGATTAGAGAGTTAGTCCTTTATTTAGGTCGAGCCTAGGCAGCGTGCATGCGCTGTCTGGAAGACCTGCTGTAATCACTGTTTGGAGTGTAATCCCACCTGCTGATTTGCATTGGTTCCCTCCTGCATTGGTCTTCTGTCCTGGCTCCTTATTGGTTGGTGCTCCCATATATAATTGTCGTTTTATGCCGAGGCAGCTCCGACCAACTACAGTTCACTTACGCTGTAGGTGTTTATCAGTTCCTGTGGGGACTACTTATTTTATTTCCTGGTAATGATTAGCCACAATGGACGCTTCATGGTCCGCTGTGCATGACTTTTACATACACAGGCGCTGCGCTTTGTTTGGCATGGCGCCTGCTTTCATATTTACAACACGGGTGTCACGCTTTATGTTTAGCACGGCGCCCGCTTTAGTATTTACAACATGGGCATCACGCATTATGTTTAGCATGCCGCCTGCTTTCGTATTTACAACACCGGCGCTGCGCTTTATGTTTAGCTCGGCGCCCGCTTTCATAATTGCAACATGGGCGCCGCGCTTTATGTTTTTGCTTGGCACCCGCTTTTATATTTACAATGCCAATAGCTCTTGTCTTTCACAATAACAGTTTCAAAGATCCTCCGCTAGCCCAGCATGCCACACGTGCTTCCGACCGTCTCCTGCGGCAGAGTTGTCACCGCCTTGCTGGTTCCTGCCTTTGCCCTCTCTTTCTCCCAGTCCTTCCGGTGTGCTTAGCTGTGCGGGCTGCCGGCGGCACCAGATAGGATGGCTCTGGCTTTTTTTCTCTACCAATGTGTATGGCACCCTCAGACAGTTGTTTTAAGCATGTAAGGTGGGCGTACCAATGGGACCCGGTTCACTTCTTCTTTTCTCCCATCAGCTCGCTGAACCAGAGGAGGTAAGTATCTACCGATTTCTTGCCTCCACCGGACTAAATGAGAACAATGGACCATGCTCTAGTGGAGATTAGCCATAGCCTTCAGCTCCTCACAATTGAGTACTGGCCCGACCAAGGTTATTGATTTGAAATGGAATGGACAGGGGAATACATATATTGACGGTCGTGTCATTGTATGTTTTTAAAGGTTGAAATGAGCAGCACTTTACAATATAAATGACTTAGGTGTCAATACAGTACTAACAGTTTCCCGGAGCCAACCACAGGAGTCTAGGCAGTATTTGAGATGGTCAGGGATTTCTTCAATTTTTTATGTTTAGACACTGGCTTATTAATGAATTTTAAACAGCACCTTTGATGTCTGTGGCGCTTAGAGTGGCAGTCTCATTATTTCAGTTTTATTATTGTGGATGTTTTTGTTGTAGTTTTTTATTTATTATTTCTGTGTTATTTACACAATACTGTTTTCTGCTGTATTAGCGTATTGCAAATGTATGCTACACAGAAACAAAATCCCTTCATCAGCGGGGCACATGCTTTATTGATGCCTTGCTTTATCTGTGATCATTTTGCCCAATTTGGGAGTCCATGCGCCTTTGAAAAATATTTTTCAATATGATTCCACAACACAATCAAGCGTCTCTATGGCCCTTATTTTACAAATTTCAAATTTAGTGCATGTTCTGTCCTACTTGTGGCCATAAGTTTTTCCCATTAACCTCTGCAAACCACATACATCCACTCCACTCCAAACCAAAACACATGGGTAAAAGACATTCTAATTTATAACGCCAATAGCTCTAACTCTCGCAAATGTGAGACCTATTGCATTGCAAATGCTTGTTTAATACTGTGTAGTAATGACACCGACACCTTTACTCTGTGACCATATGTTTATTGGCTGTAAGCTTCACAGAGGCAGCAACGAAGCGTGAACCACCATCGCCAGCCAGACTCCAACTGTCACTTCAACTGTCGCTGGTGGAACTGCTTGACAGCAACGTTCTACACAGATGTAATGCTGGGACCGGACGCAGCCAAGCCCAGAGAAAGAACTAAGCCCATTACAACACACCCCACTCCCTTCTACCCAAAAGACCAAACCAAAGTACAAAACAGATAAAGGGGAAAGGGAAAAACATCGAAGAATGAGGATACTCAAAACAGAAGAAAATGCAAAACTCAGGTCAGTACATAATCAGCCAAATAGCTAGGCGGTCTGCGAGACCGGCAAGGGCGGGAAGACTCAGGCCCCAAAGGAGGGGATGAACCACAGGGAAGCGAACTGGGAACACCCCCAGAGCTATCCCCAGAGCCACCCTCGCCACTCCGAACCAAGTCGTTGGCCTTGAGATCAACATCACTCATAAGCCAGAAGTCACTAACACTGTTGACAGAACTACTGCCAAGGGACCCAGCTGCTTTGGCCCTCAAGTCACCTCCTTTGTGATATAACACAACCTTGCGCTTGTTCCACTTGTTGCCATTGTCAAGCAAAATATAATTACTGAAATCTCGCTTCACTCTAAAAGGCCCCCAGAACTTGGATAACCCCTTGCCCGATCTTCCGTGTTTGATTTTGACCAGGTCACCAGCGCAAACACCCTTGGCATCAGAACTGAGACCAACCCCCTTGACAGCTGCAGCCTTGGGAGAAACAAGCCAGGAGGGTAGAAGTTTGGTGCCAGGCTTCCTCCCACGCATTTTCTCAAAGGGAGAAATACCAGTCACACTATGCGCAGTTGTGCGATGTGCCCAAACCATCTCATCAACCAATTCTTTGACACTCTTACCACTCTGAATGGCCGTGGAAATAGTGCCCTTAACCAGGGGATTGACACGTTCTACCATGCCATTGGCCTGAGGGTTGTAAAGGGCCGTGCGGTGATGAGTGATTCCACACTTGGCAAGGAAATCCCTCATTTCGTGTGAAACAAGTTGAGTGCCATTATCCGTGACAATGATACGAGGAAGACCCTCCTCTTGAAACACAACTTTGAGTTGCTCAATCGTCCTGCGAGTCGTTACATCAGACATAAACCGTACAATCAGCCATTTGGAGTGAACATCAACCATCACCAACGCATTCCTCAACCTCTCCTCCACACCATGCATAGGCCCAATGAAGTCCAAACAAACGGTACTCCATGACAACCCAGGATCTTCAATGTGCCCAAAAGAAGCCTGACAACCGGTCTTGAGCCTTTTCTCACTCTCCAAGCACACCTCACAATTAACAATCCAAGAGTTAATCTGCTCATCCATGCAGGGCCACCAGAAATTTTCATAGTTCATGGTTTGCCCGAGATGTCCCTCATGAGCAAGTCCAATTATCTTAGGCCTTAAACCACAAGGAGGTACACATTTGTCATTCCTCATCAAAACCTTGGACTCACTAACACTCAATTCATCCAAGATCTTAACGAATGGTCTTACAGAAGGGACTAAAGTGCTTTCTCTTCTACCACCAGAGACCAACATGCGTTCCACATCCTTAAGGGTAGAGTCTTGATCCATGCACAAGTTCCACTCATCCGCCGACAAGGCCCCGCCAACGCACTCCGCCACATCACCCAAAGAGGCTACAGCTCCATCTTGTTCCCAAAAAGAGCCTTCACTATGACCTCCCTTGCTCCTCAAAGACAAGCGAGACAAGCAGTCTGCTTGTGCATTTTTCAAGCCCGGAATGTGAGTCACCCGGTACTTGTATTCTTGGAGCCGAGGGGCAAGTCTGGCTAATCTGGCTGAACCCTTACCGGTGCCTCCTGGACTTAACACCTTAACCAAGGGCTTGTGGTCGGTGCGGATGCAGAAACACAGACCCCACAAGAAAGTCCTGAAATGCTCAGCTGAGCATGCAGCTGCCAACGCTTCACGCTCAATGACCAAGTAATTATACTCACACTCAGACAAAGAGCAGGAGGCAAACGCCACAGTTCTCTCACAGCCTGCATGGACCTGGGACAAGACAGCCCCCAACTCACAAGCACTGGCGTCGACTGTAAGAAAAGTTGTGAGGTGGGTGTCAAAGGGTGCAAGAACTTCAGCTTCACAAATGTCCTTCCTAATGAGGTCAAAAGCACACTGTTGAGCATCCCCCCTAGTAAAAGCACCCCTTCTTCAACAACGACCCGAGAGCCTCAGTTTTGGTGGCAAAACAACTAACAAACTTGGCATAATACTCTATTAGGCCCATGAATGACCGTAATTGGTCTTTGCCGTGAGGAACAGGGGCATCACGGATTGCTTCAATTAGGTCAACTTTGGGGCGAACACCCTGCCCTGAGATGGTATGTCCAAGGTACTCGATCTCCTCCACAAGGAACCTGCACTTGTCTTTTCTCAGGGTAAGACCAGACTCCCTCAATCTGCCCAGGACTTCTCTCAAAATCTTGTTGTGCACCTGAACAGACTCTCCAAATACGAGGATGTCGTCCTGAAAGAATTTTACATTCTCAACACCTCAGTCATAATATGCTGAAAGACACTGGCCGCGGAAGACAGCCCGAAAGGCAGTCTTTTAAACCTAAAGGTGCCCTCTGTGGTAATGAACAACGTGAGATCTTTGGACTCTTCACGTAACTTAATCTGGTGATAAGCACTTTTCAAATCTAGTTTTGAAACGTACTTACCACCCCTAAGCAAGAGCAACAGCTCATTAATGTTGGGAAGGGGAAAAGAGTCGGTAACGACATGCTGGTTCAAACTGCGTAGGTCCACACAGAACCTAAGCTTACCATCGCTTTTCTTGGTGATAACTACCGGAGAGATTCACTCAGACGCCTCAACCGGTTCAATGACCTCATCTCTGAGCATGTCATCCAACAATTGTTTGACTTCATCCCTTACAATAACTGGGACCCTCCTCAATTTATGTTTGACTGGGACAGTACCCTCTTTTAAAACAATCCTATGAGTGTACCCCTTCAACTCTCCAAGCCCCCCTCCAAAAACATCATCCATTTCTCTCAAAACCTCTTCAGTGGACGCATCAGTCAAGCAAAGGACTTGCCCCTCAGCATCGGGATCAATGACGATGTGAAGGTCAAATTGGTGGCCCCAGCCCAGGACTGGAGGCCCCTCCTCCGCAACATAAACTTTGCCCACCACTTGTCTTGACTTAAAAACAATGGGAGTAGTAAAGAAACCAAGAACATCAATAGACTCTCCCTGGTACCCCCTTGGATCGATGTCCCTTGGTAGGAGTGGAACCTGCGGCCACTCCTTCTTCCACATCCACTTCGGTACGATAGTGTACAGAGAGCCGCAGTCCACCATCAGTTCCACTTGTTTTCCCAGGATACCAAAGAAGGCCTTTGGACGCCGCCTTTTCCCGTCAACACCGCTGCTAGGGAGAACCATCAACACCCGTTCTTCTCCGTCTCCATCCATACTCAAGTCCTCAGCGACAGCAACCCTGGACTTGTCAGAAGCTTTGCACATTCGAGCGTAGTGGCCCCTGCGGCCACACTTCCTGCAGTCCTGTTTGGACACATAATACCATTTGTAATCACTCGCGTGAAATGAACTGCCACACCTAAAACAGCCCCTGGACTTTGCACCTTTAGTGAGCCTTGAGCTAGATTTATCGGCCAAACTCTTCAAGGTGAAATCCTTTTTCCCAATTGCCGCCACATCATCCATTGCACAGTCTTTTTTGTTCATGACCAACATGCACCGCTCAGACTCCTCAACCACTTTGGCAATTGAGATGGCATCCTTCAAAGTGGGGTTCTTAGCAGCCCACAAACGTTCTTGTGCCTTCTTACTGTGGCAATGAACAATTACTGATCTCGAATGAGTTCATCTGCCATTTGACCAAACTTGCACTTAATGGACAGTTCACGTAAAGCAGATACAAACTCATCCATGGATTTGTCATCCCTTTGGGGTCTAGTATAAAACTTGAATCTTGACAACACCATGTTCTCTTCTTTGGCAAACCTCTTCTCAAGGAGTTGCTTGGCTTCCAAAAACACATCCTCAACAGGTTGGTTGGTACTACCTAGCATCTGCGGAAAATACTTGAAAATGCGATGAGCTTCCTTCCCTATCGTACCCAGCAGTAGTGCTTTCTACCTTTCAGCAGAAAACTCAAGACCATCCAAAGCAACAATGTAGTTTTCAAAAAGGTCAATCCACTCCTCCCATGGCATGGACGGTTGCCCAGGCTGGGCAAGGAAAGATGGAGGAATTACTATGGAAGAGACTGCCATGCTGAAGATAATCGCACAACCAAAGAGAAAGGCAGCTTAGGGATTAGCCAAAAAGGATAATGAAAAGTGCACCAATGAAGTCCACCAGCAAGCCAAACTGGAACACAGTAGCCTTGAAAAACGAAGACTAACTTCAATAATGACTCCAGCCAGCAGGGGGCTCATAATACTTGAAGAGCCTTTCCTCAAATAGGTCACATGACGGCAGGAACCACAGAAGAGATGGTGAAGAGCTGCTGTGAGGACGGTGAAGGTGAGCCTTCTTGAGACACAGGTGAGTGCTTCTGACCCAACGTACAAGCAGGGCGCATAGCTAAAAATCCCTCGTGATGAAAATTGATTTAAAAGTCCTGCGCGCAAAGGGAAAGCAAGTGCACTCTACCTCCGCCCTTCGGCTCGACTTTCTGAGTGAGCGTGAGCTCCACAGCCACAGGAGACACGTTAGTCACTTTCAACTCCTGTCAATAGGCACCTGCTCCGCTCCGCATCTCACCTCACTGGATTTCACCGTGGGAATCTTCACACTGACACGCGATTCCTACACACCATAAAAGCGTGTCAGAGGCTGCTCCCATTTCATGTGATATGCGCTCCACAACAGGCGCTCCTTCTCTCGCGTGTCAAACACGGCTCTGCAAGACACGAATAGCGCTCCGAGATAAGCGCTTGTCAACAGCTAGACAGGCTCCTCACTGCGAAACTCGACTTGGAAGCCTTGCATGTCTACCTTCGCGCTTCCGTGCTGCCCTGGTGTCACTACATATGGCTGGCAATCGTCTCCAAGAAAAGTAGTAATGACTCCGACACCTTTACTCTGTGACCATATGTTTATTTGCTGTAAGCTTCACATAGGCAGCAACGAAGCGTGAACCACCATCGCCAGCCAGACTCCAACTGTCGCTTCAACTGTCACTGGTAGAACCACTTGACAGCAACGTTCTACACAGATGTAATGCTGGGGCCGGACGCAGCCAAGCCCAGAGAAAGAACTAAGCCCATTACAACATACTGAAAGTGCATTTAGCTAGCGAGCTGAATTTTCTGTAAACGGCATACGAAATTCTTGATTGAATGAAGGTGCTGGAATCAGTAACTCTACCTGTGAAAGAAAAATAAAAGGAAATATTCAGCGACAGGCTCTGAGCTGATATAGGTCGATGCTGGTTTTTCTAGAGAATTGGTTGTTCAGGCTAAGTTATCAGCCCAGCAGCATACCAAGATCACTCAATACAGAAACTGGTTTGGGGCATTCTCCATTGGAGGAGAACCACAGCAATGTTTTCCAAAGATTAGTTTAAACTTTGTATGGGCAGTATTTCAGATTTTGAAGGATTCAGTTTCAGAAAATTCTGATTCACCTAGAAACTCACAGCTTTCATGTTCACACATCACCTCTCAGATTTATTAAAATACGGGTATCATCAGCATATATATAGGTTGCCGTACTGGCCTTTTTTTAGTAGTGATGTGAGGTCAGGTGTTGACTATGAAAATTAAATTGCCCTGCAAAAACAGCAGATCCTGGAAGACTCTCCATTGAAGAGCGAATGGTGCCACCATGTGACGAGGAGTTCTACTTTTTTTTTTTTAAACAAATTTTTATTGTGATCTGTTGGGGATGAAAGATAATATCCATCTAAGGGCTGCGTATTTAATAGAGGCTTAGTTAATCGTTAGATTAGTAAGTTGTGATCAATGGTGTTGAACGTGGCAGAGAGGTCCAGGAGTATAATTACCTTTGAGCCTCCACTGTCAGAGAACACTCTGAGGGCAACTGTCACTGAGGAGATGAGAGATTCAGTACTATATCCTGGTCCAAAACCTGCCTGATGAGAATACAGTAGATTTTTTTTATCTCAACACAGGCTTGAAGTTGAACCGAAACTACCGTTACTAATAGTTTAGCCGAGTAAGGTAGCAGCGAAATGGGCCAATAGCTCCCTGGTCCTATGGGCTGAGAGAAGGTTTTTCCAGAAGAAGGCGCACCATGGATGTTTTAAAGGTTGTATGGATCTCACAGTTATTACCAGCATGTGGATAATGTGCATTATGGCCAGCATAATGGTTAAGTTAAACAGTCATCTTGGAGGCAGGGCAGCAAGTCAAAGGTGACCCTGAGGATTTGATTTGCTAATAGCTCTAAATTTCTTCTAAACCTCCTTCTGGAGAAGAGTGAAGGAGGAAAGGTTTGTACGATGTGATATTGTTTCTAATATTTTGAACTTTCTCATTTAAGGATAATGTCAAAGAATTGACCAATTTTTGGGTCAGGCATATTATTCATTGTGGAACTTTGGTTACTCAAATGTTCTAATGTTTTGAAGACACTTTGTGAGGTATGTTTCACCTAAAGAATCTTCTAAGAGTATTACCTTTCATTCTCTCTTCAGACTATATGGTTATATTTGCACATTTGTTTTATATCTTCCAATTTGTCTTTTAGCTCAAATGATTTACACCATCTTCTTTACTATCTTTTTTCAGGCACCAAGAAAGTGGCGAACAGAAGTTAAACTGGCAAATGCAATGAACTAAAGTAATAAAATAGCTGAATTAAAAAGGAACTATAAATATAAAACAAATGAGACAAAATAATGACCGGTCCAGGCACTCGTCACCCTGTGTACAGGCTACAAGGAAACGAAAAGGTTATAATGTCCAAAACAAGTATATAAAATACATTCAGAAGCATTCTAGTGCTGATGTAACCAAATCAAATGAAATTATAGGTTGCACCGCGGCTGCCATTTTGCGGCCCTTGGCAAACTAGCAAAAGAAGCTGTAAAATTGGGGGGGGGGAAAGTTAAACCGCAAAAGGTAATATACTAAGATAATAAAAGAACCGAATTAAAAGCTTGAAGCCAGGCAACCTCGGGTTACGAGGAAAGGAACTACAAATTTAAATAAAATCTTATAAAATAGCAAACGAGTCTGATGAGGTCTCGGCACCCCGCAGTACATGCTACAAGAGAACCAATCAAGGGGCAGATCTACAAGAAACTAACGCAGCGCGGTGTCGCAAGTCATTTTGCTGTGCCACGCTGCGTTAGTTTCGAAGCACAGGGATGCGACATATTTACAACAATATGTCACATCTCTGTGCTTCCCCCTGCGCTGACGCACAAACTGCTGCCATGCACCGGCGCAGGCACCCTTGCACCATGGTGCAAGGATGCTCATGCGTGTGGGAGATTGTTTTTGTACAGGAAGGGGCACCTTCCTGCACAAAAACAATCAATTGAGGTGATTTCCTCTTCCAATGTGTGCTGTAGAATGCAGCACGCATTGAAAGAGGGAAAAAACAAGGAGAAATGAAAACATTTCTCCTCGTTGCACCTCGCTACGCCACCCCTAGGGTGGCGTAGCATTTGGAATTTCCAGATTTACAATTTCTTGTAAATCTGGAAATGCATCAGTGGACATGGGTGTTGCGTGGGAACACCCACAGCAACACCCATGTCACGCCCCTAACACGCAAAGTGTTGCGTGAACAGGGTCGATATTTACAAGCACAGGTTAAGTCACGCAGGGTGACTTTACCTGTTCTTGTAAATATCACTTAGCAGGCTGCGCCACCGGTGCGTCATGCAACGTGATGCACCGGCGGCGCAAGGGGCTTGTAAATCTGCCCCCAAGTATTTAAAACCCATGCAGAAACATTGTACTGCTGATACAGCCTACTCCAATTAAATCATGCCCCCTGCAGACAGTAGTGGCCCGTGGTGGAAGTGCTGCCGGGCGCTGACGTGGGGCGGGGGTAGTAAACTACGGATTATAGCCGATCAGAGGTAAGTAAACATATAAATAAATAAAACTAATTCCGTTGCGTGCGCTGCATCGCATTTGGCACTCCCACCACGGGCCGCTACTGCCTGCAGAGCAGCAATGAGAACTAGGCTCCGGTTTTTGACGCCCTGCAGGAGGAAGTCAAATTTCAGACAAGTGCCCAACAAAAGTTAAACTGACAAAGAAATAAACTAAAATAATTGAATAAGAAATGAGAGGCCTGACAACCTTGAGTTACAAGGAAAAGAATTACGAATATAAAGAAAACTAAATTAAACAAAATTCGGAAAGTGATAAAATCCAGGCACCCGTCAGGCTGCAAGGAAACCAAAATGTCTTTTATTTTTGTCCTCATATCACCTCCGAGAAGCACCGACCGAGATTCTGACACCCACCGTGCTTAATATCGGGCTCAGCTTTAGACGAAAGTCTGCTGGACCGCGTCAACTGGCCTTGTCCTCCCCAGCCACTACTGACTTGAGAGGGTGTAATCATTGGACATGATGTTATTAATCCTATCTTCAGCTGGTCCCAAAACCCTTCTTCCTAAACCCAGTTTTTACTCTTCCTATCCACCTCCTTGAAATACAACATCGATCTCTTCCAGGCTTGCCATGTGGGAGCAAGTGGTTGACACCAGTGTTTACAGATTTCCCTTCATGCAAGTAGAATCGGATAAAAAATCATATTTCGATTGGGAAGGGGGTACCACCAGCCGCATGCTGAACTAGGCCAAATATAATCAGAAGGGGGCTTAAAGCCTCCATGGTGGTTCCAAGAGTATCAGAAATGGTCCTACCCACGCCTGACCAGAATTCCTCTAAGTTTGGGCAGGTGGCGAACATATGTACATCATCAGCATCACAAATGCTGCAATGTTTGCACTTCAAATCCTCGCTTCCCCTTATTTTCAGCAATTTCCTCGGTGTCCAATAGGCTCTATGAAGAGTGAAGAAGTGGTTTTTCCTTAGTGCAGCAGGTTTAATCATTGAAAGTGCAGACAAAGATACTTGTCGTATTTCTTCCAGCTCCGTGCCCGGCAAATATCCATCTGGGGGGGCGCTCACGTGCAAATAATAATATAAAAAAATAAAACCCTTACCAACACGATGTCCTCCGCCCTGAACCTCTTCTTTTATGTCAGGAACTGGAACTGGATGCTGCAATTCCTGTTAAGCAGCATGAGAGTACCGCTCTGATTGGAGGGAGCTGCCTGTCTCAGCACTCCACAGCACACTGGAGGCCTGCACTTACTCTCAACACAGCTGTCTTAAGTCAGCTGGGTTGAGAGGTTTAAAGTGCACATGTGTGCCTGTCTATCTCCAGAAAGCCGGCCAAAGAGACATGCGCACTTTAAACAGTACAAAGGCAGCCCACCCTCCTCCGTGCTGCTGGTGCCACTCAGCAGGCCCCGCCCATCCTGGCTCTCTGTTCGGGAGGGTGGATGAAAAATAAAATGGTAATAAGTTACCACTTTATTTTTCATCTCTGAAAAGCCCAACATTTTTCAGCTGAAAAGCCCAACAATAAAGCTGGAAATCTGGAAGCCCTAGACCTCCAGCCCCTAACTTCCTTCTCATCTTCTTCTAGGAGAGACGTACACGCTTACTAGCCCAGATGAAGGACATGATCTTCCCTTGTCCCTTCAAAAGAGGCTTTTTATCAAATCTTAAAGGGATATTGTCAAACAGTAAAGTAAACTTGGGTAGAACAGATATTTTAATTCGATTTATCCACCTGTATAGAGTAAGGGGTAAGTTCTGCCATCTCTTTATCGGTTTCACTACCAATCCTCTCAAGGTTCACTGCTGGAATTCTTACTAGATCTTGAGTAATTATTATCCCTAAACGTCTCATGTCTTCAACACTCGTTATCCCCCTGCAGCTCTGATTCCGAGACAGTATCTCAGTTTTTTCCTCATTGGCATCGTAACTGGAGAACCTGCCAACATTTCTCAACTCTGTCATAAGATGTAAGGTAGCAGATGCAGTGTCTGAAGTGTAGACCATTAAATCATCGGCATAAAGATATATTTTCTTGAAATATACTCCTGCTACAAAAGGTTTTATCCCCCGTTCAATCTTAAGCTTTGGGTGAGAGGTTCGATATAGAGGTCGAAGAGAATAGGCGAAAAAAGGGCAGCCCTACCATATTCCCCGTTCTATTTTCACTGGTACTGAATAGATTGTCGTTTACTAAGACCCAGACGAATGGGGAGTTGTAAATCTTGGTTAACATATCTATCAAAGCTCTGCCCACCACAAAGTGTTCCATTTTCATAGTTAAGTAAATCCAATTGACACAGTCAAATGCCTTGGCGCAGCCAAGCTCACAATTGTCAGTGGGACCTCTGAGGTTGTGGCTAAGTCTCTTGAGCCTATCAGGGTGTGGGTTAGCTCTCTCATGTCCCTCCCTTCTGGTCTTCATGTTTCAGGCTCCCTACTACTTTATTCAACCTGACAGCTAAGATGTGTAGAAAAAACCTTATAATCGCAATTAAGTAGTGAGACTGGGTGGAAAGACTGACACTGTAAGGGATTCTTTCCGGGTTTTGGGATTGATGAGATCACAGCATCATTCCAGGACTTCGGGATTGGCAGGCCTTCTACCAGTATGGAATTTAACAACTTGACCCAGGCTGGGATAATCCCATCTACAATTAGGGTACAAATCTCATTGGGGATCCCATCTGGCCGTGCAGCCTTCCCTCTTTTTAACTTCTTAATTGCTTACAATATCACTACCTGTAATTTCTTGACACAAGTATTGCTACTGAACTTCAGTAGGCCTGGGGAGGTCCTGGTGTCCAAATTAAGGGGCATATTTAAGAAAGAGTTGCGTCGCTCTTCTGCCACTCGATGGGGTTCAGGAGCGTGCAACTGTTAAGTTAGATTTATCAAGCCATGCAAGGCCACCTTGCGTGGCCCTGCGTGGCTTGATAAATCTAGACTAATGCAATGCAGCGCAAATCGCTGTGTTGTATTACTCTGACCCGGGGAGGGGTTTCATGGGTGGAGCGCGGGTGTTCCACACATCCACCCGTGGATTTTGGGGCATCCCCTGATTTACCAACACTGGGAATGCATCAAAATGCTACGCCTCCCCAGGGGAGGCGTAACAAGGAAAAATATCTGTATTTCTCCAGATTGTTTCCTTTTTCTATGCAGCACACATAGAAAGAGGAAAATGGCTCAGGGGATTGTTTTTGTGCACGCAGTCACCCTTGCACCATCGTGCAAGGGTGCCTGCATTGGCACTAGGCAGCACATTGTGTGCCAGCCCAGGAAAACACAAGAATCCACAGTGTTGGACTTGGCCTTTTTTGCAGGGTCATCCCTGAACTTTTTGCCTTCCTCCTGTATTGTTTTTGACCTGTTTTTGTTGGTTTTAGGACTCTGGGCACTTTACTACTGCTGATCAGTGCTAAAGTGCATATGCTTTCTGTATAAAGTGTTATGGTAATTGGTTGTCCATAATTGGTATGTTTGCCTTACTAGTGAAGTCCCTAGTAAAGTGCACTATGTGTGCCAGGGCTGGTAATGAAAATGCTACTAGTGGGTGTTAGACCTGGCATCCTTGGCGTGGGTCTCCCTTCCATTTTTTCGTAATGCCTCCACTGTTGCCGATATGTTTTTGCTGGACTAGATGCTCATGGGCACTTTGCCGCTGCTAATCAGTGCCAAAGTGCAAGTGCTCCCTATCGTGAATTGATGTATGTATTAGTGACTCCATGATTGGATGATTGGTTTACTTGTCAGTCCCTAGTACCGTGCACTGAGTGTGCCCAGGGCTTGTAAATCCAATGCTGCTGGTGGGCTTGCAGCACGGGTTGTGCCACCCACAGAAGCAGCTTGTAAAGTGTGTCTCAGGCCTGCCATTGCAGAGCCTGTGTGCAGCCTAGGGCTGCCATGTCGACTTGGTGAGTGCACCCACTTACCAGTCCCTAAACCTTCCCTTTACTGCATGTTGGTCACCCCTAAAGTAGGCCCTAGGGCAGGGTGCATTGTAAGTCTAAGGTAGGACATGCCCTGGTGTGTGTGGCATGTCCTAATAGTGAATTACAGCCATTTTCGTTTTTCACTATTGCAAGGCTACCTGCTCCCCATAGGCCAGAATGGGCAGACTGACTATTACACCTTATAGTCAGAACTGACCCAGGGAACATGGTAGAAAAACGAATTTAGTATGCCTGAACTCAGGATGATAAAATACAGCTTTTAGTGAAGCTGGTTTTAACATTCTGTGTTTGAAAATACCACTTTTAGAAAGTGGGTATTTTCTTGCCTAACTATCCAAGCCTGCCTCTGCTAGGTTGTGTATTCCTTGTCTGGAGATTGAGTGACAGGGGCTGCGGGTGGCTACAGGAGACAGGGTGAGTCAGCCCAGGGCTGAATAGAAAGATCTGCATCCAGAGTGGAGGGAGGAGTTGCACCTGGGTCTGCATAGGGCTGTGCCTGCCTTCCACAATGCTGGCTCCACCTCCTGCCGGCCGGCTGAGCACTCTGCCCCACATTCTGAAAGGAAAGAAGGAGTCAGAAAAACAAAGTGCTCCAGGACTGACCAGAACTGGTTTTGGACTAGGCAGAGGCCTCTCTGCCTCCAGAGAACAAAGAGAATCAGGGTATAAGAGGGGCACCCAGACCCCAGGAAGTTTAGATCACTTTTGGGAACAAGAAGAAACCTTTGCTGAGGAGCGGAACCAAGAAGAAACTGAGGAGAGACTATCCCTAAGCCTGAAGTGCTGCTTGGGGGATTGGCCTGCAGTGGTTTGCCTGACTGCCAAAGAAAGGAGAAAGGAACTTTTGCTTTGCTGTGACTTTCATCAACTTGTGAAGGATCTCCAAGGGCTTGGAAGAGAGCTTGCCCCCTGACCGAAGTCCCAGGACCATTGGACTTCACCCCCTTTGTGAATTGCTGCTGGAAACTCTGTTTCAGTGGCTACAGAGGTAGGGAGCTGTGACCGACTCTCACGACCGACTCGGTGTCCTGTAAGCACCGCATCGAAGCACCGTCTCGCCCTGCAACGCACGGCCCTGGTCTCACCGACTCCGTCAACGAGCCGCTGCCTGCACCGCATCGAGGGACAACGCGTCCTGCAACGCTTCGCTACGCCAAATCTAACTGGTCCGACCGACACGGTCACTGCTGCTGAGTTCGAGTCCTGTGACCGCACCGGAGTTGGGCACCGCTCGCACGCTTTGCGACATACCGCCCGACTCGCACCGCTGTCCGGACTGATCGACGCCAGCTCCTGAATCCGGCTTTGTCGCCGCACCGCAACCTGCCAGCACTGCATCGAAGCACCGTCTCGCCCTGCAACGCACGGCCCTGGTCTCACTGACTCCGTCTCGACGACGTCAACGAGCCGCTGCCTGCACCGCATCGAGGGACAACGCGTCCTGCAACGCTTCCATTTTTGCATCGCGACCGCGACGAACAGCCATCCGGCTCGCACGCCCGTGTTTGCCGCTTCAAGTAAAAGGTACTGTGACCGAGTCTGTCTACGCTGTGTTGGCCCGTCTCGACGCGGTCAGCTGGATTTGTTAGACTCTGTTTGTTCTCGACATCGCCGTAGCCGGAGGAGGCTACCGACTCGCACAGAACCTTGAATTAAGCCTTTTTGATCAGAACTAAGCACTCTTGACAGTATTGTGGATTATTTTTGTCGTTTATGGTCTTGTGATAAATCTATATAAAGTATACCTATTTTTATAAATATATAACCTGTGTGGTGTCCATTTGTAGTGTTGTCACTTGATTACTGTATGTGTTCACAAATGCTTTACACACCGCCTCTGAACTAAGCCTGTCTGCTCGTGCCAAGCTACCAAGAGGGTGAGCAGGGGTTATTTCAGGAGTGTACCTACTTTCCCTGACTAGACTCAAGGGTCCCTATTTGGACAAAGGTACATACCTCTGCCAACTAGAGACCCCCAAATCTAACAGTGGGCCTGCAGCACTAATTGTGCCACCCACACAAGTAGCCCTAAGAAGAGATCTCAGGCCTGCCACTGCAGTTCCCTGCGCGCAGTTTGTTAACTGCCTTGTTGTCCTGACAAGTGCACCCACTTGCCATGCCTTACCTTCCCTTTTTATGCACATCAGACACTCCTATAGTAGGCCCAAGGTACCCCCCTGGGCAGGGTGCAGTGTATGTGAAAGGTAGGACATGTACTGAGGTGTGTACCATGTCCTGACAGTGAAATACTGCCAAATTCGTTTTTCACTGTTGCAAGGCCATCTTGCCCATAGGACAGAATGGGGAATGCTGTGTCCCATGTTTCCAGCATATCTTCCCATAGGCATAAGATGGAGAGATGGAGTTTAGTGTGCCTGAACTCAGAATTTAATAATTCATCTTTTTGTGAAGATGGTTTTTGAATTGTGTGTTTAAAAACCACGCTTTCAGAAGTGGCTGGTTTCTTGTCTTAAACCATCCTGTGTGCCTCTGCCTGGTTGTATATTGCCTGCCTGGGTTTAGACGTGACAGGGTCTGGGAAGTGTCCTGACCCCAGGGAGGAGAAGGTGAGACATCAACAGGCTGGCCTGCATTTGATGTGGGGGGGGAGGAGTAGCCCCCTGGATGTGAAGAGGGCTGTGTTGCTGCCACAAAAGGATGGCTCCACCTCCTGCTGAGCGTCTGGGCCCCAGACCCTGACTATCAAAGGAGGAGGGTGTGCACTGGCAGGAAGACACCCAGGTCTGGTTTGGACCGAGGTCAGAGCCCCCTGAACACAAAGACTTCAAAGGCATTTAGGGGTATAAATGTAAGAGCTGAAACCCCTGAACTCAAGACTGAAATCCATATTGAAAAAGGATTGAACCTACTTGGTGATCAAGAGGAACCTCTGCCAAAGAAGAACATCTGAAGAGACTGAAGAGAAGGACTGCCCTTGCTGTGTGTTCTGGGGCTGGCCTGCAGTTTGCTGGTTTGACTAAGGAGAGGACAAGGGACTTTGCTGTGTGCTGTGTCCTGAAGTAGCGTGTCTCCAAGGGCCCGAGGAGAGCTGGTCCCCTGTTGTAGAAACTCAGGAACACAAAAGTTTCCAACCGTGTCTCAGCGACGCTGTGTGCGTGGTGCTCTTGCACGCCTGAGACTGCTGGGTGGTCCGTGGTACTGTTTACGAGGTGCCCGTGATCGCATTGCCCCCGCAGCGTGAAACATCGTCCACGCTGCTGTATTGCTGTTTGTGGCCCGAGCCTGAGGCTGAGAGTGAGGATCACCGCTGCCGGCCCGAGCCGCAACATGCTAAAGGATTTCTTGAAGCTAAGGAAGCTACAAGGTGAAAGGGATCGTGATCGTTGTTTGTCGAAAGGAATCTGCCCAAGATCATCAACAACGGAGAAGGCCGCGCCGTAGCCTGTCCGGCTACAGTGCCGCCTAGCAACAGAGCCACAACGTGACCGGGATCGCTCAGCAGGACGTCCAACAAGCGGGGAGAGAGAGAGCGAGGCAGCGCACCCCCCCAGGTAAGGCCTGGACTCCGGTCGGGAGCCGCAAGCGTGTGTGGCCTGGGGAGGCGTGCAGGAGGAGTACAGGAGTGCTCCGAGCTCTCTCCCGCTGCACCGCGTTAGACGCGCTGAGTCCCCGAGCGGCCCGGACCTGCCCAGCAGGACCAGGGCCGCCCCTGTAAGCCTATGACCGTTGTCTCTGCTGTTAGGGCCTAGTGGTGCCCGAGTTGACCGTGCAGATTGCATTACGAACCGCATTATTATTGCAGTACGAACTGCCTGATTCTTGCATCACAAACCGCCTTATTATTGCATTACGAACTGCCTGATTCTTGCATTACGAACCGCATTATTATTGCATTACGAACTGCCTGATTCTTGCATTACGAACCGCATTATTATTGCATTACGAACTGCCTGATTCTTGCATTACGAATCGCATTATTATTGCATTACGAACTGCCTGATTCTTGCATTAAGGACTGTCCTATTATTACATTACGAGCTGCATTACGAACTGCATAGCATTGCATTAGGACTGCATTAGAGATCGTAAATTGCTCATTAATACCGCAAAAACCTACAAGTGATTGCTGGCCTAATAACCGGCCAAGTGAATTATTACGAATACGCATATGTTGGTTTTCTATTGTTTGGTCTCATCGTATTCCTTTTTATAAAGATACTGCTATTTTTATGAAACCAGTGTGGTGTCCATTTGTGGTGTTATCACTGTGTTACTGGGAGTGTGGTTGCAAATACTTTACACATTGCCTTGGAGATAAGCCTGGCTGCTCGTGCCAAGCTACCAGGCGGTGAGCAGGGATTATCTAAGGGTGTGTCACTCCTTACCCTGACTAGAAGCAAGGGTCCCTATTTGGACTAAGGTACATACCTCAGCCAACTAGAGACCCCCAGTTCTAACACACAGTATAATGTTAGACATGAGCATTCCTGCCCTTTTCCTATCACGCAGAGCAGCAAGGTGACTTGTTGTGCTACGCTGCATGATTTTTAAGTAAATATGCCCAAGTATATGAAATTTGCACAAAAGCGCTTAATGTAGATAAAGCCAAATACAAATCTAAATCTTGGTGGTAGCATTATACTTTGTAGGCCCATATTTTCCTCTTTGTCGTAAAAGTCACCATCTCTTCTCGTGCTTCCTGACATATTGTTCTTGGCACTGAACTATGCATGCCTGAGTCTGGTGCCTAGATTACCCCATATCTAGCATGCGTATATTCGTAAGTGGACCACATTAAGGTGTTTACAACATTATTTCACTATGTACAGAGATGCCTAAATCATGAAGATGCCATCAGGTACTATTGCCATGTCTTTGTGAGCAGAATAGTAGCTAAATGGGATAAGTGACATCATTGTCCCACCTATTCCCTCAGCAATAGGGTGATATCCTATTCACTCATAATGAGATGTGCTAAGTGATGTAAGTGAATTAATGGAAAACAAAAACTGAGAAACCACATTAGAGGAAACCAAATCATGGAAAACCAATCTTGATGAAAGACTATTTCAAGGAAAAAAAGAAAATTAAAGGAAACATTTTAAAGGAAAGATAATTTTAAGGAAAAATCCAAAATTACATTAAAATTGGATTTAAGGGTAGTGGACCGTTTTTGAGTTCTGAGTTGGGTGATGAGAGGTTTTAGGGTTGAGAGATGGGTGAAGTTAAATTCAGGTGTAGAACTAGAAATGGGTTTTTAGGATTCAGGGATGGATTGAGTTTAGGGGTGGTGAAGGGTTTTTAGGGTTCACAGATGAGTGGAGACTAGGGGTAATGAGGGGTTTTCAGGGTTCAGGGAAGGATGGAGTGTAGGGGTGCTGAGGGGTTTTAAGGGTTCAAGGATGGGCAGAGTTTAGGGCTGGTGAGGGGTTTTAAGGTTCCGTGAATGATAGAGTTGAGGAATATTGATGGTTTTTTAGGGTTCAGTTATGGGCAGAGTTTATGGGTGGTGAGGACTTTTTAAGGGCTGGGGATGGGTGGAGTTTAAGGGCAAAAAGAGTTTTAGGGTTAGGAATGGGTGGAATTTAGGGTGGTGATGGATTTTAACGGTTCAGGGATGGGAGTAATTTAGGCATGGTGAGGGGATTTTAGGGGTAAAAATGGATCATGTTTAGGGGCTTTTACGGGGTCAGGGATGGATGATATTTAGAGGAGGTGAGGAGTGTCCTCACGTCCAAAGTAATTGACAACTTAAAGATATAAAACTGAAGTAATGTCCCTGAAGTAAAGCACTGAAATAAATAGCTCAGACAAAAATGTTTCTGAGAGTAAGACCTGCAATATTGACACCTTAAAACCATAAGCATGCACAAGCCATTTTTTAAATAAAAGACATTCTATGAGTTGGTTTCTATGAAATGGTAAATGCAATTCATCCAGCAAGTTTCTGTTAAACAGTTTAGGGGAAATGGTTTCTCAGTAATGATATTCCATAAAATGTATTTCTATGAAATCACGTACAACCACGCTAAGGGCCTGTGTACCAAATGAGGCAGCCCATTCCCAACACCTAACCTATCCTCACCTGCTTGGGTGGGTTGCCCTAAACTGTTGTCCTGCTGTGCGTCTCCTACTGACTGCCTTGGCGGGGACTGCCAAGTCTAGATCTTTGAAGGATCCTCGCCATCTGTGGCCATGTCTGAAGCAGAACTGAATGTCCTGGTGGACCCCAGATGTTCCTCCTACAAGCGGCTGGAGGTAGCCTAGTGCTGCCTGTTAAAGCCTTTAATTCCTGAGCTTCCTGTACAGCCTTGAAAGGAACATTTCCCATTCCTGGAATTCCATGTTGTCATAGTCCCATAAGTTTCAGGATCAGTGTCCATCACAAGACAGTGTTCCTGTTTGACAGATCTCCATCTTCCACTTATATCTACGCAACTAACTTCTTTCATGTTATGTATTCAACCTTACTTGATATCTTCCCCGCAGACTCTCAACCAATTTGCTCACAGTGGCAATATAAATTACACCACTCCCTGATCATACAAGTACCACTGGTACTGCTCCTGTCACTTCAGGCATCCATACACGCCCCCTCTCGGGCACTTAATCTCTGGTACCCTATGAGGCCCAGCTGCACACTACAGGCAGGTAACCTGGCATCTAAAAATCATCACACACCCTCCAGCATGAAAGACAGCCCACAATATTTACTTTAACGGAATGCACCCATCCTTTTTTAATCCTATTAAGTTTGTAAAAACTGCCTATAAAATCAAGTTATGGCGTTTCACAACATGTACAATATGCTGAGACCTTTCACATCTGTTTGTGAATTGCCCTATTTGGTTTTCTACAAAGGCCTGTCCTGGATTCGCATCCTAAAATTTTCAAAGTCATGTAATGGTCAGTAGCGGCTGCTACCGAACAGGGGTGGTGGGGCGGAGGAAGGGAGGATGGAGGGACGGTGTGGGAAATAATAAAATAAAAAATATATAACTTACCTTTTTACCGCTGACCACTGGCCGCCTCCTCTTCTTCCTCCATCCTCCGCCTCTCATTCCTCCGTCCTCCTGTCTGCACTCAGCAGGAAGCACACAGCCTCCCAGAATCCCCTGACCAATCACAACGCTGCCTTAGCAGCGTTGTGATTGGTCTGAGCGCCGCGGTTCGGCACTCAGACAGGTGCTGGCAGGCTGTGCATGTTCTGCATGCAGGCTGTAATGCAGCTTGCATGGAGAACATGTACAGTGCGCATGACGCTTTGGCCGGCCCGAGACGGCCGGCCAAAGTGTCATGTGCACTTTAGGTGCTGCCACCACTCCTCCCCCTGTGATGCGGGGAGCCCAGCCCCACCAGCCTGGTTTCAGCTGTAAGCTGAATACAAAAACAAAATGATAATAACGAAGGATATTATCATTTTATGTTTTGTTTTCAGCTCGCAGCTGAAGCAGTGGGGAGACGCTCCTCCGCCTTAGCGGAGGAGCCGCCACTGGTAATGGTGGTCGGAAGAGCAAGAATATGTGGGTCATTTCAGAGGGACGAATGACCTTGTCTTTCACAGGAGAGACGCTGAAAATGATCACATCATTCTTGGAGCCAAGACTGAGAAACACAGATTTCTAAATTCTAGGAAGCCTTCAGAAGCTGCCAAACACTGTGCGGGAGAAACTTAATTGAATCATTTTATCTTTGTATAGCTAAACTCATTCAAGGAACTCGGATTTCTTTGTTATCGGATTGAAATCACAAAAACACACCATCAAGGGCCACAGGTCTGGAAATCCTTTGAGTGATAGAGCTTTGTTTGTCAGATAGGAGCTGGTTTGCAGTAGAAACCTGCACAGGAATAAAGATGTTCCATCATTGGACAGTCTATCACCTGTCTAGTCAGCAGGAACGCCTTGCCCCTTCTGACCCTACTGGAGCTGTGGGGCTCATCTGCACATTGTGGGTCTTTTGCTTAGAACCTCTGAGATGGGAAACCATAATGGATGCCCCTTCATCACTGGTCAATAGGACGTTGCCATTGCGAACCGAGGAGAAGATGTCTTTCTAGGATACCTGTTGTAGTGTCCTTGAAAGCCCACTCCCTGCTGCTCAAGGTTTTTGTTAGACCTGTCATCCTTGGCAAGGTTTCCCCTTACTTTATGCCTTCTGACCTCCTGTTTTGCTGACTTCAGTTTTGCTGTGCTTTAGGATTCTGGGCACTTTACCATAATGTGCATCTGCTCTGTACTTTAAACATGGTAACATTGGCTTAGTCACAACTGGCATATTTAATTTACTCATAAGTCCCTAGTAAAGTTCACTATAGGTGCCCAGAACCTGTACATTAAATGCTAATAGTGGGCCTGCTGCACTGATTGTGTCCCCCACTCAGTAGCCCTTTCGACAGGCCTCATGCGGCCATTGCAGAGCCTGTGCGTGCCATTTTAAACTGCCATTTCGACCTGGCAAGTTAACCTACCTGCCAGGCCCAACCCTTTCTTTTTATTACATGCAAGTCACCCCTAAGGTAGGCCCTAGGTAGGCCCTAGGTATCCCCATGGGCATGGTGCAGTGTATTTAAAAAGTAGGACATGTACTTTTAAGTTTTACATGTCCTGGTAGTTGAATACTCTTAAATTCGTTTTTCGCTACTGCAAGTTGTAAGTCTAAAAATGCCACTTTTGGAAAGTTGGTATTTTCTTACTTTAACCATTCAGTATCTCCGCCTGTCTCTGAATACACATATGGGTTGGGTGACAGCTGGGCTCTTGTGCGCTCCCTCTAGACAGTCATACAAAGGGAGAAGGGGCGTGACATTTGCATCCTGATGTCCCATCACCAGCCTGATGGGCCTTCCTGAGGTAGATTGGGAGGGAGGAGCTGACAAGTGCACCCGAATAGGGCTGTGCATGACGCCACACAAAGAGCTGCATAACCCCTGTAGTGTGTCTGGAGCCATGGCAAGAAAGACAGGTACCTTGTGAACAGTGCTTAATTTGTGCCGGTGCTTTCCACACCAATTTAGCAAAGAATAAAATGTAATAAACTATTTGACACCAAAAGGACAAAAATCACATTATTAGAACCGGAGATGAGCAATTTAAAAGATTTAAGGTAAGCCTAACACGGCACCCATGGTCATCTAGTTGTGCAAGAATGGGGGAAATGCACAAGTTCAGGCTGACTGCTATGATACGGGGACCAGGATATAACAGAGTATTCTCCTTTCCCCAAATCAGCACATAGAGTACTGGAATATTTCATGTATTCCCTTTCAGTGCATTAGTATTAGAAAATGTATGCCAAAATTGTGCTTCAAATGCACTTTTTGATTTCATTTTATTTCAAAACTCTCTCTTTTCTCGAGGAAGTGGGGCTCCTATCAAAACCTTACTTGGGGAAGGATCGCTGGCTTAAATTCAGATCAGGTATTGCATCTGGCTTACAGCAGTGCCAGATGTGGGTGTGGACGGAGCATATTGAGAAGTAGGTGGAGCCAGTGGATGGAGTAGGTGGAGCCGGGGGAAGTGGGTGTGGCCTCCTTAAAAACATTTGAGCACCAGCACTTAATATTTTACAAATTAAGCACTGCTTGTGAACTTCAAAGGCCTCTTTGATGTCTCCCCCACTTCAAAAGTGCTTTTGGGTATAAGTACTGGACCCCTGACACCACCAAATCAGATCTTTTGCTGGAACCAAGGACATTCTGTCTGGAAGAAGAGCTGCTGTGCTGCAGGAGGGACTGCCACTTTGCTAACTGCTTTGCTGTGTTGGCCTGCTGATTGCTGTGCTTTAGGCGGGACTGCCACTTTCCTACCTGCTCTGCTGTGTTGGTCTCAGTGCTTAATTTGTGCCGGTGCTTTCCGGTGCTCAGCACCGGTACTTATTTTGCAGGGCCGGGTCTATTAAATTTTCCCTCCCTGGCCGTTGTGCCCACTAATTATTAAAATTAAATGTACTTGCTGTTCTTGTTCTTCGGTCCCGATGCCTGTCTGGTATGTCTGCATGGGCTGACCCACCCAGGTCCAGGCACAATGACTGCATCACTTTAGTGATGTCAGGAGTGCACGTCTGCCTTTCACCAAGGCACGTCCTCATTTCCAAACTCCATTGGATATATGTGGTTGAGGGCGGGCTGACGGCTGAGCTGGCGTGGGGGAGGTAGGCTGAGAAAGTTCAGGACGTCGTTGAGAAAATTAAAAGTGCGTGGCGTACACCAACTGCAGTCACTGTGAAACCACGGTGTGCAGAGATAAGGGTTGAAATGATGCAAACATTTTGTTCCCTCCTGGGCGTTAGGAGTTCGGAAAGGTCATAGCGAGAAACGGGCATGTGTTGAGTTTAAGGTGAGTGTGATATGAAGTTTATTATAGTATGGTTGAGAGATTCCAGTTTTTTCACTGCCTGTCTCCTCTCTCCGTGCGTGCCCTCGCGGCTCACTTCTCCAATAGCAATGTTTACTTTATGTTTGCACATACAAAACATTACATGAAATGCAGCAGAAAATAGAACAGTGTCAAGCAAAATTATCATTTAAAAAAAAGTTCCATACAGTGTTGCCTTCCCCTTCTATTTTATTTTCTTGCATTTCTTTTATCCTTTCCAGAAAATAACGTGCTCGTTTTGTGCCAAGAGGCCTCTTTAATGAGAACACGAATGATTTGATTTTCTGTTATAGTTTATATTCAAATCATTTTGTTGTGCATCAGAGGCTTTGCAAAAAAGTCCTTATATGTCAGTGTTAGAAATGGGATTTCTGGTTGGCTAAGGCTTGCGCCAAAGCCAGGCAGAAACCACCACTCTAGTCAGGGCAAGGGAGTTACACGCCGAAGATAACCCCTGCTCACCCCGTTGGTAGCTTGGCACGAGCAGTCAGGCTTATCCCAGAGGCAATGTGTAAAGCGTTTGCGCAACACACACACACACAGCAGCAACACACTTGGCACACTACTAAGGTTATATAAAAAATAGCCTTTGTAGTATCATAAACACATTAGAAACAAAATCACACATTTACACTGTGCCAACTGACACCAGCCAATATTCACAAGGGATTATATACAGGACCAGGCCAATCGGGCCACGGTCAGAACCATCGGATCAGGTAAGTAAATGCAAAACACAACCAGTAACTACTGGTACAATAATGACCTAAGCATTATCACATTAGCATTAGCCACCATCCTAAAATATCATAGCATGACATTAGGCATATCCACATTAGGCCCAAACCTCCTTTGCTTAAACACATTATGCAATAACCTCATAAGAAGCATAGACATCATTAGGGGCATAAACCAGGGTGCATACATCACATTTGGTACTTCAGACATAAATCACATTAGGGCCCTGCGCTCTACCAACTTACAACTGACCCCAGGCCAACTGGCCTCTCGCTGGGGCTCAAATGCCCTCTGTCCCAAAGTGTCAGGGCTGGCTGCCAATGCAGCAGAATCCCCAAAGTGCGCAATTGCGCTGGCACCACTGTGCCTCCTGGGTCCCCACTGGGACTCCTCTAAAAATGCTCTGGCCTAAACGTTGCAGCTGCCGCTAATTGCGGTGCAGCTGTGAAGAAAAGCTGTAGGCACTGGCGCTCACTGTGCCCTCTGACCTCAAAAGGAAATGCCCCCCAAGTCCCACTCCGGGACTTTTAACAACAATTATGGCCAAACGAGCATACAACAATGCCCCCAAAGCAATGAGCACGGGCGCTCAATGTGCCCTCTGGAGTCCCACTCTGGGACTCTGCAGATAAAGCTTTGCCCCCAACGTTGCAGCTGCCCTCTGTCTAGCGGGGCAGCTGTGAAGAACAATCAGGGACTGGCACCACCCGTGCCTTAGGAGTAATCACAGGGGGGGCGGGCACCGACAATGTGCCCCGACATACACTCCCCACCGGACTCCCAACGCGGCCCCACTCACCGGAGTCTTCTATGTGGTTTTCTGCCTCCTCCGGTCTCCTCGTGGCAGTAGGAAGGCACCGACAAGGTGCCGTGGAAGGCCCCTGCTCCCGGGGCCTCTCCTCACTGTTCTGGTTTTGTCTAGGCGGGGAAAGAAAAAGGCACCGACCACGTGCCGTGCAGGCTCCGTCTCACTCCGTCGTGCGGGGCTCTCCTTGCGCTCCCTGTACACCGGCGGCGTCCCGACCACGGCCCAGACGGGCTCAC
Source organism: Calotriton arnoldi (assembly GCA_963921515.1). Lineage (NCBI taxonomy): Eukaryota > Metazoa > Chordata > Amphibia > Caudata > Salamandridae > Calotriton > Calotriton arnoldi. The sequence continues at coordinate 1,256,658 of CAWUFW010005561.1, forward strand.
GAGGCTCGGCTCCTTCTCGCAGTCAGGGTGCCTCCCACAACCAGGCTCCAGCCGCCTGGCTTCTGGAACGCCTCTCCGTCTTGTTGGAAGGCCCTGCCCACCTTCAGGCCTGACTTCCTGCTTTTCCTGCTTCCTTCCTCGCAGGTCGGTCCGCCCACGATCAGGCTTTCAGGATGCCTGACTTCCTGTTTCGCCGCCCGATCGCGGCTGCCGGCGGCTTCACTCTGCTCTTTCCTGCGGCAAGTGCGGGGTGGGCACCCGCTTCAGTCTAAAGGCACCCAAAAATGCGGGGTAGGCTCCCGCTCTTTAAATAGAGATGATTGCGGGGTGGGCACCCGCTCTTTAGATGAGGAGCGAAGGGGGGGAACCCCACACTCAGGGATTCCCTCACAGCCTTGCGCTGCAGGCGCCAGCTCCTCGTTCCTGGCAATTTGAATATAGCGCTCACGAGGCGCTATGCCCCTCCAAGTTCCTGGGGTAAAGCTGGGCAAGGAATCCAGCAGGCAGAAAAAAGTCCTTGGGGCTGGGGACACCCCAGCAGGGCGCAGCCAGGCAGGCCAGCACGCAGGGACCCCCAGGAAGCTGCAGCTGGGTCCCACGGCGGTTCCTCCTGGCAGAGTGTCTCCCCCCAGCCCAAGTAAGCACAAGCACAACATTTTTCATGGGGTCACAGCCCCTATCTTTATACCACTCTTCCCCTTTGTCTGCAAGGCACAGGGCTTGAGGAAACCAGTTCTAACTGGTTCTGGAGCACTCTGTTTACCAGGCTCCTCTCCCCTATTGTTAGGTGGGGGCTCGTCATCAGACACACCACAGGGGGGCGGAGCCAGCATTCACTAGGGCAGGCATCATCCTATTCAGGGACCAGGGACTTCTCCTCCCACCACTCCAAATGCAGATGTCCCATTCAGCCTAGCGCTGACTCACCCTGCCCCTCCTGGAGCCACACACACCTCACCAGCCCCTGTCACTCAAAAGCCAGGCATGCAATTCACATCAGGCAGGCAGACACATAGCACACAGAAATGCCAACTTCTAAAAGTGGCATTTCTAAAATAGTTATAATAAATCTGCGCACACCATTGCGTAACATTTATTATCACGATTCCAAACATACCAAACTTGACCACGCTGCACCTCTCATATCAGGGATTACCACTGAAACACTTATCAGGGAATCCCCAATGCATTCCTATGGGAGGGCAGCCCCACAGTAATGAGAAACCAAAATGGCTGTTTGTCACTACCAGGACATGTCACACACCTAAGGTACATGTCCTCTCTTTTACCTACAATGCACCCTGCCCATAGGGCTAGCTAGGGCCTACCTTAGGGGTGACTGACATGTAGTAAAAGGGGGGTCACGGACATGGCACACACTTTAGGTGCCACGTCACAGTTGCAGTGACACTGCGCGCACAGGCCCTGCAATGGCAGAGGCCTGAGATAGGTTTGAAAGGCTACTTTGGTGGGTGTCGCAATCAGCGCTGCAAGCCCACCAGTAGCATTTAATTTACCAGCCCTGGGTATGTGGGATACCACTTTACAAGGGACTGACAGGTAAATTAAATAGGCCCAACAGGTGAGACCAATCTTGCCATATTTAACACAGAGAGCACACGCACTTTACACTGGACAGCAGTGCTAAAGTGCCCAGAGGCCTAAAACCACCAACACCATGTCAGAGAAAAGGCTAGGAGAAAGGCAAAAAGTTCAGGGATGACCCTGCAAAAAGGGCCAAGTCCAACAGTCAGAAAGCAAGCAAATAAAAAGAGGGGTGCAAAAAACACAACTTCAACACTGTGTGCTGATAAGCAGTGCATTCACATCTTACTGCTATTTGATACCTAGGTTCCTACACCATGTATACGTATGGAAATACAACCTTGTGCCTAGAGGACGTGTGTAACATATTCAGCACACAAAAAGCCCACTTTAGCCTGAGCTACAAGGTGTGAGTGGGCATACCTTTGGGAAACGCCCTTTCACATTCACCAGCTGTCCTGCAACGATTTGATCTGCAGGTGCCCCTCCGACTGATGATTGCTGAAAAGGCAATTGGTGTGATGATGTTGAATGGTGTCTAAGGGTAACACTCGCATTCTTGTGCTAATCTGTCCACCAATACAGACAAACAATCACTTGCACAAACACTTCTGTGTACTCCACATGCAGAGCAAGAGACAGCAGGAACTGAGGAAGACAAAGGGCAGCAGGAAACATGTGGACGAGGAAGGGCAGGGTAGCTGATCAGAGAGACGATACTACAGTCCAATGGAAACTATTTTTTCAAATGGCTGGGAGCACAAATAAAAGTTGTCATGATGTATATTTCAGGTGTTACCAATTACACATTTTGACACAGAAAAGACAATGAAACAAGGAAAAACCTGTTTAATATTCAATAGTTTGGTGACTCCCTCTTTTGATATCTCAGGATGGGAAGGGGAAGGGCAGGAAAGGCGCAATGCATGCCCCAGTGTGAGAGTCAGGCCCTGACTGATGTCCAGTTTCTCCCCAGCAATGCCTGCTTTCTCATCCTTCCACACTCTACTCCGTCTCTCCCCAGCAGAGCTTGACCTCACTCTCTCCATTCCCTTCCTGCCTGGACATTCTTTCCTCAGCAATCCTCGCTCTCCCTCTTCCTCCCAAACCTCTTGCCTACAAACCTTTTGCTCTCATCCCTTTTCCTACTTTTGCCCCCTCTCTCCTCAGCAACACCTGCTCTCTCACTCCCCCTGCCTGCTTTGTTCACAGTAGTGCCTTCTTTTATCCCCTCCCTCTCATTTGCCCCTCTCTTCTCAGCAGTACCTTCTTTCTATCCTGTCCCTTCTCCTCGCTCTGAAGTTTTGCTCTGCTTTGTAAAAGAGGGTGTTTCACTTTCCCTGGTGAGACTGACCACAGTCACAGCCAAATCGTGGTGCAGTGTATGCACAAGATGAAAGTCAAATGGCTGTGGTGCGAAATTGGGTTGTTGATTGAGGGGGGAGGGTGTGAGCTCTCAGAAGCAACAGTCACAATCCCTGTCAGGGTTAACCTTAAAACTTACTAATTTAATTGTGCTTAACCCTCTGATAGCTTGGCACAAAAGCAGTCAGGCTTAAAGTACAGGCAATGTGTAATGTATTTATGCAGCACACAAATATTAATATTTGAAAACACAACACAAGAAAAATTCCACACCAATTTAGGAAAATAATAAAATGTAATAAACTATTTGACACCAAAAGGACAAAAATCACATTATTAGAACCGGAGATAAAAATTTAAAAATTTAAGGTAAGCCTAACATGCCACCCATGGTCATCTAGTTGTGCAAGAATGGGGGAAATGCACAAGTTCAGGCTGACTGCTATGATACGGGGACCAGGATATAACCGAGTATTCTCCTTTCCCCAAATCGGCACATAGAGTACTGGAATATTTCATGTATTCCCTTTCAGTGCATTAGTATTAGAAAATGTATGCCAAAATTGTGCTTCAAATGCACTTTTTGATTTCATTTTATTTCAAAACTCTCTCTTTTCTCGAGGAAGTGGGGCTCCTATCAAAACCTTACTTGGGGAAGGATCGCTGGCTTAAATTCACATCAGGTATTGCATCTGGCTTACAGCAGTGCCAGATGTAGGTGTGGACGGAGCATATTGAGAAGTAGGTGGAGCCGGTGGATGGAGTAGGTGGAGCCGGGGGAAGTGGGTGTGGCCTCCTAAAAACATTTGAGCACCTGCACTTAATATTTTACAAATTAAGCACTGGTTGGTCTGCTGCCTGCTGCTTCTTGTCTGGGAGTGAGAGGGACTGGGCCTGCTCTCTACATCCTTGATCCCAAGATTTTCCAAGGGCTTGCTGACTTGCCTCCTGTTTTCTGAAGTCTCAGGGACACAAAAGACTTCCTGCAACCCTGCTGGAGCTGCTGCATTCTGCAATCTGTGAATCCTACCCTTGCCTGAGGTGCCTCCTCCAGTCCTGAGCCTCAGAAGTAGGTTCCGCAGCTGTTTTCCTGCAAAACTTGACGCCTCGACCCGACTGCGTGAAAAAAACTGATGCATCGCGCCCTGACGGTGATACAGTGCCACCGTTGACAATGCGGGTCCCAACTGCGAGGCTCAATGATGACGCAGCGCTGCTTCTTCAACACCGCCTGGGAAGCTCGACGATGACGCAGCGCCGAATCTATGACTCCATTTGCAAGTCTCGTCTATGATGCAGTTCCCAGACTGCAGGGAAAATTCCGACGCACTATGTGCTCAACATCAACGCTTTTCTCCATACAAGGTACTTTTTCAGCCGACCCTGTGTGGGTTCTGTAGCCGGACTTTCCTCCATTGCGGTCGGCCTGAACTTTGGATTTGTACCCGTCCCTCGCGACTAAGTAACCTTTTGACTGCTATGTGGAGTATTTTTGTGGCATTTTCACTGTGTTACTGTCATTAAAGTGTGCACAAATACTATACACAATGCCTCTTAAGTTAAGCCTTAACGCTCTGTGCCAAGCTACCAGAGGGTGAGCACAGGTTAATTTAGGTTATGTATCTGACTTACCCTGACTAGGGTTGTGATACCTGCTCGGACAGGTTGTACACTCTGCCAACCAGAAATCTCAATTTCTAACAGTTTTCATAAGTAAATACAAAAGCTGACTCAGCCTTTCCGTTGGTGGTTCCATCTAGCTACTGCTCAGGACTTGGCCCTAGTAAATACATTGGGCCTCATTTACAAGCCCATTGTGCTGCCCGTGCGTCACTTTTTTTGATGCACCAGCGGCGCAAAGGGCTTGCCCATATTTACATTGTCACCTAAAGTCACCCTGCATGACGTTACATGAACTTGTAAATATGGGCCCCTTTCATGCATAACTCCGCGTGAAAGGGGCGTTACATGGGTGTTGTTGTGGGTATCCCCACGCAACATCCATGGAACCTGACACATTCCCGATTTACAATATTTTGTAAAGCTGGGAATGCATCAGAATCCTACGCCTCTTCAGGGGAGACGTAGGAGTGGCGTAACGAGGGGAAATACTTTTATTTCTCCTCGATTTTTCCCCTTTCTATGCGTTTTGCATTCTGCAGTACGCATAGAAAGAGGAAAATGCCATCATTTATTGTTTTTGTGCAGGAATGTGTCTTTTCCTGCACAAAAACAAACATCCCCACAAAATTAGACACCCTTAACGCAAGGGTGCCTGTACTGGCGCATGACGGCCAAGTGTGTGTCAGCGCAGGAGAAAGGTCACGGATGTATCGTATTGTTATTAATACGAAGCATCCCAGTGCTTTTAAAATGACACAGCTCGGCACAGCAAAATGGCCGGCACCGTGATGCGTCATTTTGTAGTAAAGGAGGCCCATTGCCTTTAGCTCCAATTGCCAGGGGAGACCTGGTAGCATGAATCAACTGTTATTATCCTTGGGGTGCTGACCAGTGCATTCAATCCAATATCTTGGGAAAACCAAACAACCAGAATGCCTGAAAATTGTAAATGTGTGAATTAGCCTTTGTGGGAACAATAAGCACAGATTGAGCAACCCTTATGGTGCACAGTATAGGAAACCATGACATGCCCTATATAAGGAAAACTACATTTAAAGGTAACTTTATTGAGAGGGTCCAAGCTCTGCTGCATGCTAAATGTGTATGCTACCGTGAACCGCAAAGCCTTAACACGCTAAGGACTTCTATCTGCACTTCGGCATTGTGCATTCTGCCACTGCAACTTTCCAGCAAAGGCTTATCATAAGAGTCTAGGCCTAAATTCCTTTTAGAAATGTAAAACTTTGTGTACCTTCTTTTAACATTATTGGTTTTTTTTTATATTAACTATTTTAGTGGTAGCTAGCTGCCACTTTGTTATTATTGTTAGAAAGATTTTTTATTTACCTACTAACTGTAGCCCGCAGCACACCTTTGCACGATGAGGCTTCATCTCATCTGAGTTAAACAAAGTCAAACTAAAGGTAACTTAGCAATATTGTGTGACCTCTCTTTTTGAATAGCTCTTTCTAGAAGATATGGAAGCTAAGGTGATTGCATCTCAATCTTCTCCTCAAACCTCCTAAGAAAGAATCCTAGGAGTAGCATGGGTGTAATAACATTCTATGGAAGTGTCTGTCACATTCTGGGGAAATCATTTTGACCTCAGGAGTTTATTTGAAATGAAATTCATAGTTTACTTTTTCACTTATTGAACTGTATTTCAAACCATGGTCATTCACCAATGTGCTTTGAAATAGATGGATCATTATGGTGACCGGTTCTACAATCAGTTATCAGTTTAGAATAATGTGCTGCATGCAGAGCGAGTTCTGGCTAGACGCTGCTTGATGTTTACTCTACATGCTGCTGATACATGATACTACTCAGCAGGCAGCTTCGTTGCTATGCCATTCTGTGCTACACCAATCATTGCCACGCCATTGGTCATATGCTATGTCTGTGGACACCAGTCTTTACTATGCAGTCCTTTGTTGTGCCATGCATTGCATTCCACTTTTAACTTATAACTAGGGCTCCTGGTTTTATAGTATTTTTTTTTGTTGAGATTTTCGTCTGTATTTATCCATTTTTGTTTTTTGCTCATTTTATCTGTATTTATCCATATTTATTTTCTGCTTTGTGTAAAAAATGACTCTGCAATGGGCATATTTCCACATTTATTTAACTAACAAATGTTTACTGCTGTTTGAATGTTCAATGAGTTTTAGCCGTTTACAGTACAATACAGACTTATGAAATCATTTGCATTGTAGAACAGCTTAAACAGCTGCACTCCTGCAGTTATTGAAGCTTCAATAGGAATGTTGTTTTCTATTTTCAGCTCCCCTACCTGTCAGTCTGCACAGCTATTAACCTAGCACACATGATTGACAGTAGTGAGAGTCGTCCAGAATAAAATCTATTTTCTGTATTGTTCCATATTTAAAAATAGGTACAGGAATATGCACTGTTTTCTGTTTGTATTTATCTGGAAAAATCAGTCAAAACAGAAGACCGAGTCTTAATTACGAGGTGCAATTAAATGCCTTGGTAGGGTGGTAATGGGATGATAATAGGAAAGGTGAGGAGAGGAAAACGGTGAGGTGAATATATTTACCACAGGAAATATAACTTTTCCACATCAGATTATAGGGAACTTTTTTCTCTTCTATTTGCTCAGATCATCAAACGTGTAATATGCGCAATTGTTATTCCTTATGAGGCTTAGCCAAAAGCAAACAAACCTAGGCCCAGATCTACTTATTTTTTAACACAAACCTGACACAAAGGGGGAGATTTACGAAAAAGTCACGCAACGCAGCGCAGCCCCCCGCGAGGCTGCGCTGCGCGACAGGGAGGGAGCAGGAGAGTGCCATATCTTCAAAGATATGGCTATCTCCTCCCCTTTCCCTTGCTCCGGCGCTGACTACAGCTGCCGTGCGCCATGCACACACCTTAGCACCGCAGCGCTAGGGTGTGTGCATGAGTCCAGCATAGGTTTTGTACAGGACGGGAACCCTTCCTGTACAAAATACTATGCTTGACACAAGGGAAAGCTTTTCCCACTTTGTATGCGTGCTGCACAGTGCAGCACGCATGCAAAGTCGGAAAAGGAAGGAGAAATGAAAGCATTTCTCCTTCCTTGTGCCTAGTTGAAAAGGGCGCCGTTTTCTCACGCTAAACCCAATCTACTGTTTTTAGTAAATTGGGTTTAGCGTGAGAAACCTTGGGTGGTTGCATGGGAACGCCCATGCACCACCCTTGGTACGCCCCTATGGCGTAAAGTAACGCGAAGCAGCGCAATGCGCTGCTTCAAATTACTTTTACGTTATTTCCAGCGCTAAACAAGTTTAGCGCTGGAAAGTAAATTACAAAAAAATAAATTTGCAACGTTTTGCGTCACTTTTGTGACGCAAACACAGCGCAAAAGCTTAGTAAATCTCCCCCAAAGTGTTATGTTGAGATTTACTATTTTCCGAAAGTAATGCGAAGCTTCTCAATGCGCTGCTTTGCGTTACACTGAGTCAAGGGGCCATTACATGGATGGTGCATGAGCATTCCCATGCAACTATCCATGGGCTTTGATGCATATCCCTATCTGCAATCAATCGCAGACAGGGATTTGTGGCAAAATCCTACACCTTCTTGAGGCAGGCGCAACAGAGAGAAGCGTTTTCATTTCTCCTCATGGTTCCTCTTTTGCATGTGTGCAGTATTGTACAGCACATACAAAGAATAGAAAGTGTTAAAGGATAGCTTTTGTACTGGAAAGGTCCACTTTCTGTACAAAAAAATATTTCTTACAGAACGCTCACAACCTTGCACTACCACACAAGAGTGTGTGCATTGTCCCATGACAACCAAAACTGCACCATCTCTGTGAAAGAGGAAAACAGCTCCACATCTTAGTAGATATGGCAGTGTTCTGCTCTCTCCCTTTCATGCAGAACAGCACAGCAACGTTAAGTCCTGCGTTGCATGACTTCTCAGAAAATCTGTCTCATATTGTGCACCAGTAATGGGAAACATCTATTTACAATGCAGGCATTATGTTATGTTATGTTATAAAATTTATAGAGCGCATGGCTGCCCCAGCCAAGGGGCGTCCCAGCGCTAAGATCAGACAGAGGAAAGTGACAGGGGCACAGAACGCCGCAACCAATTAATTAGTGAACAGATGAGTTTTTATGGCCTTGCGGAAAGCAGAATGATTATGAATGCTTCTGATGTTCATCGGAAGGGAGTTCCAGAGTTTAGGGGCTAAAGCTCGGAAAGAGCATCCTCTGGCTCTGGCTCTCTTAACTTGCGGGATGGCCGCCAGATGCTGGTTGAAGGAGCGCAGGAGACGAGTGGGAGTATACGGTATGAGAAGGTCTGCAAGGATTTCAGGGGATTGGGCGTTAAGAATACGGTGGGCAATGCACAGTGCTTTAAAAAGAACACGCTTCTCCACTGGGAGCCAATGAAGTCTATTGATGAACTCCATGGTGTGGCAGGTCCTGGGGAGCCCAAGCAGTAGTCGGACGGCTGCATTCTCTATTCTCTGGAGGCGCTGTGTCGCTGCTCTGTTAACCCCTAAGTACATAGCACTGGCATAATCCAACCTAGATAGTATGGTGGCCTGGATAATAACCTGCCGGGTATTAGCCTCAAAGAAGCCCAACAGAGGTTTGAGACCATGAAGGAGCCCAAAACAGACTCCAGCCACAGCCTTGGTTTGGGGCTGAAAGGAGAGAGACATTACAACGTAGTGCCTTTACAGCGCAGTCAGTACCACAACTGTGACGTTACCATGAGTACCATTACAAAGCAAGTCATAACAATGATTTGTTATAGGAATTGCGGTGTTGGACTGGTGTTGGATTTTAAGTCCAGTAATTTAAACTATTCCAAAGTCCAGCGCTTCCCTAAAGCAAGTTGTTGTAATGACTTGCATTGTAGTAGAACTCGTGGTAATGACACAGTCGTGGTATTGACTGCGTCATTAAGCCACGCATTGTTTTAGCATGCATGGTAACAGATGCTATTCGCTAATAATATGCCAGATGCAATTGCTTTAACATTCATTTCAGAAATCCAAATGAGCTTTAAGCCTAGAGCCCATTCGTGCACAATTCAGAGATAATGGGACTTAGCACTTGGAGAAATAACTCCATGTAGGCATGTGGTCTTTGAATGGGCATGCAACTTTCCACACACTTATATCAGTCTTTTAATCCCTGGAAAAGATATATGTATTACTGTAGCTATTAACATACCATTCCTTCATGCCTCAGCCTTACTGCACGCTCCTCGTTCATCACAGGCAGCTGGTATGTTGATGCTACTTCTAAACTGAATGGCATGTGACTCTGAAGTGTGAGGTCCTCACAGCAGGCTTCCCCCAGGGCACCCATCCTTCAAGATCCATCTATTGGTGTAGGACTGAATAAGGATGGACTGCAACTATGCCGGTCTCTTGCTAACATTATAAGGGTGCAGGTTAGCACTGTGCTGGCCACGCCAATATCTTGAGTGACTTGTTCGTGTGATATATAGCATCACAGAGAAATGTTACAATTGCAAAGTGTATTTTGTATAATACGCATAATGTGTAAGTGAAATATTACATGTACGTTGCAAAAATAAAATTCATAACTTTTGTAATTCCCTGAACACAAGATTGGAAAGTGTCAATCATGGTCCAGCTTCGGGGACACGCCCAAGAATCAAGGATATCTGCATAACAATGGAGGCAGACTAGACTCATATCTTTCCAAGAATTCATGAGCCCATCCTATGTGTGGGGCTAGTTATCACTACCAAGGAGGAACACATTTTTACCATAACAATTCGTAATACGCTGTCAGCCGAGCTCAGGCAGCTCACTCACAGGACATATACGCAACCATGTGGAGATGCGAGAAATTTCTAACAGTCCCTCAATCTGCCCAAGATTCATGACACTTGGCAGGCAGTGGTTTAAAGCATAGTGATGAGGGCCTCCTGCAGGATGTGGTTAGGGGCCCTGAGACTCTAATATCTCAGAGATATTCATTGGACTTGAGTTGAATGGGAGCTCCCCAAAAGGATGGGTGCCCACCAGCACTGCAGGGGCTGCAGGGTTTGCATTACACCCAGTGCTTAATTTGTTAAAAAGGTAAGTGCCAGGGCCCTTCTCGGGAGGCCACCGCAGCCTGCACCCCTCATTGCCCCTGCCATGCTGCCAATGAAAGTACCAATACAACTAGTAACCATCTCACTCCTACAAGTGTGACAATTCAGACTATTCCAGGCCTCCAAAGCTATTAGAATGGTATGAGCAGCAGACATTAGTCATTTTTAATGTATATTGACTTATTAAACTCTGGTGTTGTGCTCATCTCAAAATTAAACAGAAAGCAGCACCATGTGGTGGACTGCCGCTAGAGCCGCTGCTGACAATTAAGGAAACCACCGGCTAAAATTAAGCACTGGTTACACCTCTCTGCAGGTTAGCATGTTAGATGGACAGGAGGGGAAAGGATGAGGCAAAATAGCCTACCCTTGGGAATTGGTTTCAAGAGAGACCAGAGCCCTGTTAAAAAAAACATAAGGTCCATGCTACAGCTTTACCCCAGAGTCTAGAATCTCCTCAGCCCACATTGGGTTTTAGTTCTATGAAAAAATGAATAATGTAACATAAGGTATCCCATTGGATGCCACCTGCATCACAAGTCAACATATTTTGCAAAATTCTGCCAGCTCTTCAGTTTTCAGGTACACAAAAGATGGGCATAATGCATACAAAGGATTTAGAACTGTGGAAAGAAATATAAGGTAAATTAATTTGTTTTAGGAAATCATTTGTAGATTGAGATGGGCATTACGGGCCGGATTTAGTGTTTATCAGAAAGGGTACTCAGTCGCAACTGCGATGGAGTACCCGCTCTGCCAAACCCTCAGTCCGCCTGCCTGATTTACAGGTGGGTGGACCTTAAGTGTGTCGGTGGTAAAGCCTACTCCTGCTCCGCCGCTGACAAAATCCTTCAACGTTCCAGCAAAGTACGGGCTTTCGGAGGTTTACATATACAATACAATAAAGCAATACAATACTTATATTTGTAAAGTGCACAACTGGCAACACAGGAGTCCAGGCACTAAACAGTAACCAATAGCAATCGGTCAACCTAATACCTTACTGTCAAAAAATCCAGGTCTTAAGCTGCTTACGAAATTGGGTTTTCATCGGGACAAGGAAAGAGGTAACTTATTCCAGGCCTTTGTGGACAGATAAGTAAAACAGCGTCCTCCTATCGATTTCTGGCGGAAACCTGGAGTTGTCAATAACAAGGCATCTTTCGATCTGAGTTGGTGAGCAGGAAGAAAGCACTGGTGTCTTAAAAACAATCATCTTCTCAACAGGTTGCAAGTGTCAGTCCTTGAGACGGGCTACAACCGAGTGGCGTTTTGGAACTCCCAAAATCAGACTTGCAGCAGAATTTTGAACTACTTGCAAATGTTTAATCAAATAAACCAGAAGATCCAAAAATAAGGCATTCCCATAGTCCAATTTAGAGGTAATAACTGCATGGACAAAGACTAATGTCTTTCTCAGAGCACTGAGTAGAGCAAAACCCATACCAGCCAGAGAAATTATGTGAGGACGAAAGGAAAGCCTATCATCAGACTTTACCCCAAGGTTTTTTACCACCGTAGCTGGTATAGTGGGTGGGCCAAGTTCAGTTGGCTACCAGTCATTGGACCAACCCATGGCCCTGAAAGTAGGATCTCTGTTTTAGAAGCAATGCAACGCAAACTATTTAGGTTCATCCACTCCTGCACCATCAGTAAACAAGCACTTAAAAGTCTCTTGTCCCATTGCTGGGCTGACTCCAAGTGAAAAAATAACTTGGGTATCACCCGCATAGGTATTCACCTGAATACCAAAGGTACTATATATACATTGAATAATGTTGGACTTAAGGGTGAGCCCTGCGGCACTGCAGCTTTTAGGGCTTTGGCAGAGGAGACAAAAGGATCTAGCCTGACAGTTTGTGACCTGCCTGGCAAAAAGTTTAGGATCCATTGTAAGACTGTACCTCCTACCCCAATGTGGTACAATCTCTGCCAAAAGAGTTTAATGAGAGGAAGTATTGAACACCACCAACAAGTCCGAAAGGTAATGCAGCATTTTACCCCCAATCTAAATAGCTCCTATGAGATTCCTCAACCTCCACAAGGCGGTCTCATTGTTGTGTTGTTGCCGAAATCCTGATTGAGATGGATGCAACAACTCATGATGCTCAAGAAATTTGCTACATTGAAAGTTCACCAACTTTTCTTACATTTTAGAAGCCCCGGACAGCAAAGAGATCGGTCTAAACTTCTTTAATTGGTGGGATCGGCCATAGTGGTTTTTTTAACAACAAGACCACCTTGGCTGGCTTCCAGGCCTTGGGAATCACTCCCATAGCTAGAGAATCATTAAAGTTTATTATAAAGTTAATTATAGGCCGCAGTTTATTATTTCAAAATATGGATCATATATTCCGCAACTTATTGGTTGGTCATTCGAAAACCCATGTTTTCTTGTCATACTTCACATTTCTCAGTAACATTGTCCCCTTTTGTTTTCGCTTCCATTTCTGGCTGACAGCACTAACCTTGCGCAGTGGCCCCTGATTTGCATAAGGCCAGGTCCAAACTGGGGTGGCATGGTGAGCAAAAGAATGATGGATTTAACCCAGATCTCTTGACTGGGGGTGAATGTTTTGATTTGTTCTGCATTCCGTCCATCAATTTTGTGTCTTTTGCTTTCTCGCCCTATGTGCAGCAGGTATGCCCAGACGTGGGTCCCGTGCTCTCCATGCCACTGGAATCAAGCTATCCTGGCTGAAGAGGGAGGAAACCCCGAAACCGATCCTAGGATGCTTGTTTCCAGTCCATGGAGGCCCTGGCTTGGCAGTTCGGGCTGGACTGTTCCCATGAGGCAAAGGGTGAAGACTGATTTGCATATGGCTGGGTTCAAACTGGAATGACATGGTGAGCAAAAAAACGATGGATTTAGGCCCAGATCTCTGTACTGGGGTGAATGTATGACATTGTTCTGCATTCTGTCCATCAACTGTTGTTTTTGCATTTGTCACCCCGAGTGGGACGGGTATGCCCAGACGTGGGTCCCGTGCTCTCCATGCCACTGGAATCAAGCTATCCTGGCTGAAGAGGGGTGAAACCCCGAAACCGGTCCTAGGATGCTTGTTTCCAGTCCAGGGAGGACCTGGCTTAGCAGTTCGGGCTGGACTGTTCCCATGAGGCACAGGGTCAAGACTGATTTGCATATGGCTGGGTTCAAACTGAAATGGCATGGTGAGCAAAAAAACGATGGATTTAGGCCCAGATCTCTGTACTGGGGTGAATGTATGACATTGTTCTGCATTCTGTCCATCAACTGTTGTTTTTGCATTTGTCACCCCGAGTAGGACGGGTATGCCCAGACGTGGGTCCTGTGCTCTCCATGCCACTGGAATCAAGCTATCCTGGCTGAAGAGGGGTGAAACCCCGAAACCGGTCCTAGGATGCTTGTTTCCAGTCCAGGGAGGACCTAGCTTGGCAGTTCGGGCTGGACTGTTCCCATGAGGCACAGGGTCAAGACTGATTTGCATATGGCTGGGTTCAAACTGGAATGGCATGGTGAGCAAAAAACGATGGATTTAGGCCCAGATCTCTGTACTGGGGTGAATGTATGACATTGTTCTGCATTCTGTCCATCAACTGTTGTTTTTGCATTTGTCACCCCGAGTGGGACGGGTATGCCCAGACGTGGGTCCCGTGCTCTCCATGCCACTGGAATCAAGCTATCCTGGCTGAAGAGGGGTGAAACCCCGAAACCGGTCCTAGGATGCTTGTTTCCAGTCCAGGGAGGACCTGGCTTAGCAGTTCGGGCTGGACTGTTCCCATGAGGCACAGGGTCAAGACTGATTTGCATATGGCTGGGTTCAAACTGAAATGGCATGGTGAGCAAAAAAACGATGGATTTAGGCCCAGATCTCTGTACTGGGGTGAATGTATGACATTGTTCTGCATTCTGTCCATCAACTGTTGTTTTTGCATTTGTCACCCCGAGTGGGACGGGTATGCCCAGACGTGGGTCCCGTGCTCTCCATGCCACTGGAATCAAGCTATCCTGGCTGAAGAGGGGTGAAACCCCGAAACCGGTCCTAGGATGCTTGTTTCCAGTCCAGGGAGGACCTGGCTTGGCAGTTTGGGCTGGACTGTTCCCATGAGGCACAGGGTCAAGACTGATTTGCATATGGCTGGGTTCAAACTGGAATGGCATGGTGAGCAAAAAAACGATGGATTTAGGCCCAGATCTCTGTACTGGGGTGAATGTATGACATTGTTCTGCATTCTGTCCATCAACTGTTGTTTTTGCATTTGTCACCCCGAGTGGGACGGGTATGCCCAGACGTGGGTCCCGTGCTCTCCATGCCACTGGAATCAAGCTATCCTGGCTGAAGAGGGTGAAACCCCGAAACCGGTCCTAGGATGCTTGTTTCCAGTCCAGGGAGGACCTGGCTTGGCAGTTCGGGCTGGACTGTTCCCATGAGGCACAGGGTCAAGACTGATTTGCATATGGCTGGGTTCAAACTGGAATGGCATGGTGAGCAAAAAAACGATGGATTTAGGCCCAGATCTCTGTACTGGGGTGAATGTATGACATTGTTCTGCATTCTGTCCATCAACTGTTGTTTTTGCATTTGTCACCCCGAGTGGGACGGGTATGCCCAGACGTGGGTCCCGTGCTCTCCATGCCACTGGAATCAAGCTATCCTGGCTGAAGAGTGGTGAAACCTCGAAACCGGTCCTAGGATGCTTGTTTCCAGTCCAGGGAGGACCTGGCTTGGCAGTTCGGGCTGGACTGTTCCCATGAGGCACAGGGTCTAGACTGATTTGCATATGGCTGGGTTCAAACTGGAATAGTATGGTGAGCAAAAAAACGATGGATTTAGGCCCAGATCTCTGTTCTGGGGTGAATGTATGACATTGTTCTGCATTCTGTCCATCAACTGTTGTTTTTGCATTTGTCACCCCGAGTGGGACGGGTATGCCCAGACGTGGGTCCCGTGCTCTCCATGCCACTGGAATCAAGCTATCCTGGCTGAAGAGGGGTGAAACCCCGAAACCGGTCCTAGGATGCTTGTTTCCAGTCCAGAGAGGACCTGGCTTGGCAGTTCGGGCTGGACTGTTCCCATGAGGCACAGAGTCAAGACTGATTTGCATATGGCTGTGTTCAAACTGGAATGGCATGGTGAGCAAAAAAACGATGGATTTAGGCCCAGATCTCTGTACTGGGGTGAATGTATGACATTGTTCTGCATTCTGTCCATCAACTGTTGTTTTTGCATTTGTCACCCCGAGTGGGACGGGTATGCCCAGACGTGGGTCCCGTGCTCTCCATGCCACTTGAATCAAGCTATCCTGGCTGAAAAGGGGTGAAACCCCGAAACCGGTCCTAGGATGCTTGTTTCCAGTCCAGGGAGGACCTGGCTTGGCAGTTCGGGCTGGACTGTTCCCATGAGGCACAGGGTCAAGACTGATTTGCATATGGCTGGGTTCAAACTGGAATGGCATGGTGAGCAAAAAAACGATGGATTTAGGCCCAGATCTCTGTACTGGGGTGAATGTATGACATTGTTCTGCATTCTGTCCATCAACTGTTGTTTCAGAGTTGCTCATTGGCCCACATGTGTAGATGAGCCCAGACTACAAGGCCAAGGTGTGAAGATGCTGCTGCAAATCTCCTTCGGCCTGAGGTCTGCAAGCATCAATGTAGAGTTCCTGAAGATGATCTCCCTTGTTTCTCCACAGTGCTGAATGGGGCGCCGAGGTCTCCAATCATGGTACACTAGGAGAGATCATTTGGATGATCTATTGATATGTGGATGGAAGGAGCAATGTTCCCTACAGCACAGAGATGTGTGGTTGTCTGAAGTGACACTTGGGTGCTCCAAGAGGGAGCAGGCCTAGGCCGGCTGCTGTTCTCAATTCATGGGAACGGTTAGAGCCTCAAAAGACAATGCGTTGATTTTCCAATTGCAGGGAGCAGACACTAAGGATTAAAGTCATTCCTGTGGGTAAGGCTTCTGCAGGCCCAGGAGAAGAACAGCTAGACGCGGCTTGAATTTGACTATCTGCATATGTGAGATCCACGCTCCTTCAGAATTGCAAAGTTGAAATCTCACCTGTGAGTTGGGGTGCTCGACTGTGACTCGTGTGGCCCTGCATTACCATTGGAAGCACAGGCCACACTGCCATCACTTCGACCCCTAGGGAACCTGCAACATAGGAAATGGGAGAAAAAAGTCACAGCATTGATGTGATGTCGAGGGACCTGTTGTCTCCTAGCTGTAACCTTACCAAAACTCTCTAAACTGTGACTTAGGAGCAACCTGGTCATTGGACTACCGTGGGAATTGTGAAAAGGTATTGACAGCTTGGATTCACCACAAAAGCAGATGTTAACGAGCCCAACCTATTGAAACTTCCCTCCTGACACTATGTTCACCCCTTCTTCCCAGCAAGGGCTTCCATATGAGCCCTGGGGTGGGAGAAGGGCACGTCAGGGCCTGGGCTCAGGTACGGAATTGTAAGAGATTGTGACCTTATGAACTGAAATCTAGTACAAAAAGTGAATATTTCTTGCTTCTGATGGGTGCCCCCTTGCTGTCATCACATCCACCCCTCTCATCTACCCAGGGCTTCCATATGTGCCCCGACAGGGGCAGAATCCGGGCCTGGGCTCAAGGAAGTGTGAGTAAGTCTCGGCTTCTGAAATGAAATCCAGCACATTACATGACTACTCTGGGCTTCCGATGGACACCCCCTTTTCCCGCCTCACATCACTCCCATTGTGCCCCTTCTGGGCACATGGCAGGTTATTGCAAGTCTGTGCCAGCTGCTGGACAGAAATGCAGTATAATAAATGAATATAACTGCTTTTCATGAGTAGCTCCTCACTTCCCTTCATCACATCACTTCCAACATTGTCCTTCTAGCCAGGGCTCCATATGGCTCCATATGAGCCCTGGCAGGGGCAGCATCCGGGCCCAGAGTCTGGGGAGGCATTAGAAATGTGCCCCAGCTTATGAACTGAAATGCTTTCTTCAGATGTGGTCCCCCTTATAACCCTCCATCACATCCCTTCCACCCCTCCCTTCTAGCCAGGGCTTGCATGTGAGCCCTGGCAGGGGCAGCATCCGGGCCCAGAGTCTGGGGAGGCATCAGAAATGTGCACCAGCTTATGAACTGAAATGCAATCAAATAAATGAATTTTGCTTTCTTCAGATGTGGTCCCCCTTATAACCCTCCATCACATCCCTTCCACCCCTCCCTTCTAGCCAGGGCTTGCATGTGAGCCCTGGCAGGGGCAGCTTCCGGGCCCATTTGGAAACGCGTGCCAGCGTCTAGGCTTGAAATGTCGCATTCACACAGCGCCTTAATTCTCTCAACCCATTACGCCCGGTTTTTATTGCAGAATAAATCAGACACCTGCTATTTAGTTCCGGGCCCGAGTTCAGAAATGCAATACCCGTCGCCGAGGATGCTCTCGCCGCGAGTGCCTTTGTGATGAGCCCGGCACGGACGGTTCTGGGGGTGGCTTCGGCCTGATGAATGCGCCCTGATTCCTTTCAGACCTGCTTTTAAACGCACATCAAGCCCCAGCCTTTCTTCCCGACCCCTCACACTCTCTTCCTTTTATTATTCATCTTGCTTCCTTGCACTCTGCTTGTCACTGTTATTGATTCTTTGTTGTGCGTCCCATTCATTCCCTCCTGTCTGCGCCTCTCTACTCCCACTTGGATCTGCCTGCTTCTCTTTTATCTCCGTTAATTGCTACGCATAATCCTGTTTCTCGCTGTGATTCCGTTGGCTGAAATTGAATGAAATTATTTTAACTACATTTTCGAGCTGTAAGTGTCACTGGTGCCTCTAAGTAACAAATAGCGAAATGCAGCCAAGCACCACCCGGGAGCTAGCCAACACGAAGCGCCCAGCCATGTACCACTAACACAGGGCTATGCGGCACATAGCACCACCCGGGAGCTAGCCAACACGAAGCGCCCAGCCATGTACCACTAACACAGGGCTATGCGGCACATAGCACCACCCGGGAGCTAGCCAACACGAAGCGCCCAGCCATGTACCACTAACACAGGGCTATGCGGCACATAGCACCACCCGGGAGCTAGCCAACACGAAGCGCCCAGCCATGTACCACTAACACAGGGCTATGCGGCACATAGCACCACCCGGGAGCTAGCCAACACGAAGCGCCCAGCCATGTACCACTAACACAGGGCTATGCGGCACATAGCACCACCCGGGAGCTAGCCAACACGAAGCGCCCAGCCATGTACCACTAACACAGGGCTATGCGGCACATAGCACCACCCGGGAGCTAGCCAACACGAAGCGCCCAGCCATGTACCACTAACACAGGGCTATGCGGCACATAGCACCACCCGGGAGCTAGCCAACACGAAGCGCCCAGCCATGTACCACTAACACAGGGCTATGCGGCACATAGCACCACCCGGGAGCTAGCCAACACGAAGCGCCCAGCCATGTACCACTAACACAGGGCTATGCGGCACATAGCACCACCCGGGAGCTAGCCAACACGAAGCGCCCAGCCATGTACCACTAACACAGGGCTATGCGGCACATAGTCACACATGTGCACCCTCACAAACACACACAGACGCACTCACACAAGGGCACATCCATATGCAGAAGGATGCGTTTACACAATCACTTGTGCACAAACACATCCATATGCAAACACTCACAGCTGTATTGCCAATGCAGAGATCTCCATGCGAATGCAACCCAAGGATGCACGCACACACACACACACACACATACACAAGCAGACAGAGATGCTTAATGTGCATGCACACACACACACACATTCTCAAGTTGTAATATTAGCAAAGCATACGTATGACTACTACAAACGAACAATATGTGTGTTTCTACGTATCCAGTAGAATTAATGTGTTTTATTTCTCTTTGTTTATTAGTTTAGTAGCAATAACATTTTGATCACACAGTGCAATTCTAGCTACCAAGCAAAAGAGTGCTGTACAAAGGAGTGGATGCTGAGGAGGGATAGTTCACAGGAGGAGTAAGAGTGAGGGCTGGCACCAGAGACTGGAGGGATTACCAGCAGTGCTCCATCAGAGGGCTGGCACCAGAGACTGGAGGGATTACCAGCAGTGCTCCATCAGAGGGCTTGCACCAGAGACTGGAGGGATTACCAGCAGTGCTCCATCAGAGGGCTTGCACCAGAGACTGGAGGGATTACCAGCAGTGCTCCATCAGAGGGCTTGCACCAGAGACTGGAGGGATTACCAGCAGTGCTCCATCAGAGGGCTTGCACCAGAGACTGGAGGGATTACCAGCAGTGCTCCATCAGAGGGCTTGCACCAGAGACTGGAGGGATTACCAGCAGTGCTCCATCAGAGGGCTGGCACCAGAGACTGGAGGGATTACCAGCAGTGCTCCATCAGAGGGCTGGCACCAGAGACTGGAGGGATTACCAGCAGTGCTCCATCAGAGGGCTGGCACCAGAGACTGGAGGGATTACCAGCAGTGCTCCATCAGAGGGCTGGCACCAGAGACTGGAGGGATTACCAGCAGTGCTCCATCAGAGGGCTGGCACCAGAGACAGGAGGGATTACCAGCAGTGCTCCATCAGAGGGCTGGCACCAGAGACTGGAGGGATTACCAGCAGTGCTCCATCAGAGGGCTGGCACCAGAGACTGGAGGGATTACCAGCAGTGCTCCATCAGAGGGCTTGCACCAGAGACTGGAGGGATTACCAGCAGTGCTCCATCAGAGGGCTTGCACCAGAGACTGGAGGGATTACCAGCAGTGCTCCATCAGAGGGCTTGCACCAGAGACTGGAGGGATTACCAGCAGTGCTCCATCAGAGGGCTTGCACCAGAGACTGGAGGGATTACCAGCAGTGCTCCATCAGAGGGCTTGCACCAGAGACTGGAGGGATTACCAGCAGTGCTCCATCAGAGGGCTTGCACCAGAGACTGGAGGGATTACCAGCAGTGCTCCATCAGAGGGCTTGCACCAGAGACTGGAGGGATTACCAGCAGTGCTCCATCAGAGGGCTGGCACCAGAGACTGGAGGGATTACCAGCAGTGCTCCATCAGAGGGCTGGCACCAGAGACTGGAGGGATTACCAGCAGTGCTCCATCAGAGGGCTGGCACCAGAGACTGGAGGGATTACCAGCAGTGCTCCATCAGAGGGCTGGCACCAGAGACTGGAGGGATTACCAGCAGTGCTCCATCAGAGGGCTGGCACCAGAGACTGGAGGGATTACCAGCAGTGCTCCATCAGAGGGCTTGCACCAGAGACTGGAGGGATTACCAGCAGTGCTCCATCAGAGGGCTGGCACCAGAGACTGGAGGGATTACCAGCAGTGCTCCATCAGAGGGCTGGCACCAGAGACTGGAGGGATTACCAGCAGTGCTCCATCAGAGGGCTGGCACCAGAGACTGGAGGGATTACCAGCAGTGCTCCATCAGAGGGCTGGCACCAGAGACTGGAGGGATTACCAGCAGTGCTCCATCAGAGGGCTGGCACCAGAGACTGGAGGGATTACCAGCAGTGCTCCATCAGAGGGCTGGCACCAGAGACTGGAGGGATTACCAGCAGTGCTCCATCAGAGGGCTGGCACCAGAGACTGGAGGGATTACCAGCAGTGCTCCATCAGAGGGCTGGCACCAGAGACTGGAGGGATTACCAGCAGTGCTCCATCATAGGGCTGGCACCAGAGACTGGAGGGATTACCAGCAGTGCTCCATCACAGGGCTGGCACCAGAGACTGGAGGGATTACCAGCAGTGCTCCATCACAGGGCTGGCTCCAGAGACTGGAGGGATTACCAGCAGTGCTCCATCAGAGGGCTGGCACCAGAGACTGGAGGGATTACCAGCAGTGCTCCATCAGAGGGCTGGCACCAGAGACTGGAGGGATTACCAGCAGTGCTCCATCAGAGGGCTGGCACCAGAGACTGGAGGGATTACCAGCAGTGCTCCATCAGAGGGCTGGCACCAGAGACTGGAGGGATTACCAGCAGTGCTCCATCAGAGGGCTGGCACCAGAGACTGGAGGGATTACCAGCAGTGCTCCATCAGAGGGCTTGCACCAGAGACTGGAGGGATTACCAGCAGTGCTCCATCAGAGGGCTGGCACCAGAGACTGGAGGGATTACCAGCAGTGCTCCATCAGAGGGCTGGCACCAGAGACTGGAGGGATTACCAGCAGTGCTCCATCAGAGGGCTGGCACCAGAGACTGGAGGGATTACCAGCAGTGCTCCATCACCCAGAGGGCTCCACAGGAATGAAGCATTCCTTGAAGCTTAGGAGCTACAGTTCCTTCAGGGAAGAGCAGGGCTGAGGGAATGTGTTGGATCAGGGTGGGGAGGGAGATCCGGACACCTGGAGTGTAGCCGTGGAAGAGATGGTGTGAGAAATTGGGTTACAGGTTGAGGGGGGTGAAACCCTACTCAAACAGCAACCACAATCCTTGTCCAGGTGAGGTACAAGCAAACCCCAAATTAAACTGTGCTCAACCCTCTGGTACGTTGGCACAGAGAGGTGAGGCTTAACTTAGAGGCAATGTGTAAAGTATTTATGCAGCACTTCAAACAGTAATAGAGTGAAAACACAACACTAGAAAAATCCCACACCAATTTAAAAACATAAAGTCGAATTTAATACATAAAACAATACCAAAAAACAAAAATTCAATCAGTAAAACCAGAGATATGAAATTTTAAAGATTTAATTGAAAAATAGCACCAAAAACCCCAAAGCATCACATGCATGGATCTGGTCATTCGAGACCGGGAGAAAGTCACAAGTTCAGGCCGACTGTGATGGAGCACGGGTCAGACACAGGGGCAAGGTTAATCCCACTGAAAAGTTACCTTCTGAATCCAGCGCAAAGAGTTTAGTTTGCGGTGGAGGGGGGCCACGAGGAGCAGAGAAGCATCATGGATGGTCGTCGAAGTAGCACAAAGAGCAGGCCTGTCATCGCAGATGGGCATCACTGTCACACAAAGATCCAGTTGTCGTCGCGAGAGTTGGGTTGACGAAACTTCGTGTTGGCGGACTGTGCGAGTGACAAGGATATAGCGCCAATGGCTCATTCGTGGTTGTGAATAGCCAAAAAACGTAAACTCAGCCTCCTTGAGGGCGCACCAAGGATCCAGGACGGACCTGAGAGGAACCACTTGAGTGTCAGGGGCTTGCTCCAGCTGAATCTGGGTGCTGGTGCAGGTGGTTAGGAAACTGTTATGTCCCTATGGCTCTGACAGGAGGCCATCAAACTTGCCCTAGGAGTCTTGGGTTCAGGTTCAGGTGCAAGTCCAAATCCATCTGACTCAGGCAAGAATGCAGCAGGGCAGCAACGCAGCAGTCCAGCAAGGCAGTAGTCCAGCAGGGCAGCAGCCCAGCAGAGGGACAATCCTTTCAGCAACTCAGCAGCCCTTCTTCCTGGCACAGGATCACCAGGTCCAGAAATGTATTGAAGAGTGGGTGTCTGGGGTCCAATATTTATAGCTTGGCCGTCCTTTAAAGTGGGGGAAGCTTCTAGAGGTTTCCCATTGAAGTCCACAGTCTTCCTGTCTTTCCTGGCCTGGCTCCAGACTAACTATAGGGGGTATGCAGCCCTTTGTGAGGATGCAGGAAACAGCCTATGCAAGTGTAAGTAGGGTGGTGCCCTGCTCCGCCCTTCCATCCAGCCAGTGATGACCCATCCAGTCACACCTAAGCCGTCTATTGTGTTTGGCTGTCTAGGAGGAATACACAAAGCCCAACTGTCAATGACACCTGGTCATGTGACCCAGATACAGGCTACAGGCACTTAAAGGCTAAGGTAGGAAAATGGTTTCTAAAAAGTGCAAAAAGAACAAATGATGGCTAGAATGCTGAACACATGTCAAATACTCACCTCCATTCATAGATCTGGGTCTACATCAATAATTTTTTTGCTCACCACACCATTCCAGTTTGGACCCAGCCATATGCAAATCAGTCTTGACCCTGCTCCCCATAGGAACAGTCCAGCCCAAACTGCCAGGCCAGGTTCTCCCAGGACTGGAAACAAGCATCCTAGGACCAATTTCAGGGTACCACCCCATATCAGCCGGGATAGTTTGAATCCAATGGTATGGCAAGCACGGGACCCACGTCTGGGTGTGCCCATCCCGCTTGCAGTGACAAATGCAAAAAGAACAAATGATGGACGGAATGCTGAATAATGTCAAACACTCACCTCCAGTCAGAGATCTGGGCCTAAATCCATAATTTTTTTGCTCACCACGCCATTCCAGTTTGGACCCAGCCATATGCAAATCAGTCTTGACCCTGCTCCCCATGGGAACAGTTCAGCCCGAACTGCCAGGCCAGGTCCTCCCTGGACTGGAACCAAGCATCCTAGGACCTGTTTTGGGGTACTCTTTAGGAGTAAGTGGATCTATCTTCCCATGTGGAACCTTAACGTCGGGTAGGAGATCAACAGAGCAAGTGCATATCTGATGACGTGAGGAAGCAGTAGCTCTTTTTCTGTTACAGCATTTGTAAATGTTTCATATGCAGCTGCAAGGATTGGTTCTTTATTATTTTGAACTCAAAGCATAGCAGGTGTTGTTGACTCTCTACATTATGTATTAGCCAGCAGTTTTCATATCAAATCATATTCATCTGTCTAGTTAATAAGAGGATTGTGGGTGCAAAGCCATGATGTTCCAAGGACCAAATGGAACATCTGAGTCAAAATGACTTAAATGATAATGACTTTGTGTGGCCATTCCCTCATAGTATCAATATGGGAGGTACCTCTCAGCATATATCTCTGGAACATAAAGTCCAGTCAATTGCCAGAATGGTTTCTGCAAAGGTCTTTTCCTGTAGAGGAATATTCAACTCATTACAAAAACCTGAATCAGTAAAGCACCACAGTCAATCACTGCAGTCGTTTTCCTAGGTCATTTCCGTATGATGGTGACTTCTACATGGAAATGATTCCTCTCAAACGCAGATGATGCAGAAAGGCTTGTGTGAGGTTTGCCGGTCAAAGACAAGCCTTCTTGTTTTCCTGTAATGTGGGACAATTGCATACAAAATGTTCAATTTTCTGCAATATTAACAAGAGTTCTTCCATGGGGACTGTTCTGTCATGCCCAGCGCTTCATGAAAACCGCATGCACCAAAGATTCTATCACCTGATGTCAACATCTCTTCAATAATCTGAACCATTCTCCATTAACAAAGTGGAAGGCATTCAAAATCCCTTTGCCGTTGAACACTCCTCAGCTGTACCATTACCCCTACTGCAACTTACTCATTGAATTCCCCCCAAACCGGTGCCAGGATGCTTATATCCCGGTCCAGGGAGGACCTGGCCTGGCAGTTCGGGCTGCACAGTTCCCATAGGGTGCAGGTTCAAGACTGATTTGCATATGACTGGGACCAAACTGGGGTGGCATGTTTAGCAAAAAATCAATGGATTTAACCAAGATCTGTGACTGGGGGTGAATGTTTCACAATGTTAGCATTCCGCTCTTCAGCTTTTTGTGTTGCTATGGTCGCCCTAATGTGGAAGTGTATGCCAGACATGGGTCCCATGCTCGCTATGACACTGAATTCAAGCTAGCCTGGTTGATGAGAGGTGATACATCGAAACCGATCCCAGGATGCTTGCTTTCTGGTCCAGGAAGGACCTGGCTTGGCAGTTTGGGCTGGACTGTTCCCATAAGGAGCAGAATCAAGACTTATTTGCATATGGCTGGGGTCAAACTGAGGTGCCGTGGTGAGCAAAGAAATGATGGATTTAACCAGATCTGTGACTAAGGGTAAATGTTTGCAATGTTCAGCATTCTGTCCATCATCTGTTTGTGTTGCTATTGTAACCCTAATTGAGAAGAGTATACCCAGACATGAGTCCCATGCTTGCTATGTTACTGGATTCAAGCTAGCCTGGTTGATGATACCCCAAAACTGGTCCCAGGATGCTTGTTTTCTGGTTCAGGGAGGACCTGGTCTGGTAGATCGGGCTGGACTGTTCCCATAGGAAGCAGGGTCAATACTGATTTGCATATGGCTGGGTCCAAACTTGGGTGGCATGGTGAGCAAAAAAACGATTGTATTGTATTGTAATTGTATTTATATAGCACTTACTACCCCTGACAAGGCGGCAAAGCACTTTTCAGTCAGTAGCACGCTACTCCGGAACCCAAAAAGGATTAGTGGTGGATTAGTATAGTGAAATTTGAGTTAAATTGAGCAGTGGACATGCAAGTTGGATTTAAAAGGATAATGCAGGATAGAAGAGGGAAGAGTCTAGAAAGTGTTTATTGGGAGATCATAGTAGTAAGCTGAGGTTTGGGATGAGCATTAGGAGAGATGGAGGAGGGAAAAATCTCTAGAAATAGTAGTAAAATTAATTTTGGGATGTGTCAAAGGAGGGATAGGTGAGGGAAGAATTTAGAATAATTGTTTGGGAGATCATAGTATTAAAATGAGGTTTGGGGTGATCCAATGAGGGAAGAGTCTAGAAAAGGTTATTTTGGAGATCACAGTGGTAGAATGAGGTTTGGGATGAGTTAGAGAGTGGAGGTAGAGGATATATTGAGAGACGTATAGGGTGAAATATAGGGTAGTGCATTGGAGAGAGTCAAATTATTTTTTTTACAGTAGGAATAAAGTAATAAATATATAGTTACATGAGTACATATTATTATACACACTTATATCAAGAAATACACATATCTACATACATACATAAAATCAAATTAAATGTTTATATACACAGGGCTATGCCGTACATTTGTGTTTGCGTATGGTGGCTATGTAGGAAAGCGCCAATTCTTGAGTAGTCTTCTGAAGATAAGATAGTTATCTGTGACTCTTATGTTTGGTGTAATAAATTCCAAGGTTTGGCTGCTTGAACAAAGAAAGATGTGCTATGTTTTTTTCTTGTATGTTTGGATTTTGAGGCAAGGTGCTAATCTGGAGCAGAGGTTCCTTTGTTGAATGTATTTAGTGATTTTATTCCTGATGAAAAGTGGTGCTGTTCTATGTATCGCTTTGTGGGTGATACAAAAAAGCTTGAAGATGGATGTTCTGGCAATCGGTAACCAATGTAGGGCCCTCAAGGCAGGGGAGATGTAGGGTTTTAGTTTTACATGTAGGAGTAGTCTGGCAGCTGAGTTCTGAATCCATTGTAGTCTTTTCATAGTTGATAAAGATGATCTGTGGTAGAGGCCAATGGGGTAATCAAGTTTAGACAGTACAAGAGAGATAGTAGCCTGGACCTTGTGTGGAAATCCCAGGTGGGGGAGATGTGGTGCAGAGTTTTCAGAGTAATGACTCTTGATCTTGCTAGTTTGTCCACTTGGGCATTCACTGGTAACTTGGAATCCATGGTAATTCAAAGGTTTCTTACTTCCTTAGAAATTTTAGGAAGTGGTCTCAGATCGTCAGGCCACGCGCAAAGTGGGTCATACTTTTTCCAATGGCCACATGTGAGTATTTCGGTTTTGGAAGCATTCAATTTGAGATGGCTCCATGTCATCCACTGATCCACGACTCCGAGGCAACAGACGATTTGTGAGTTTCCAATATCTTTGAGGCTTTCTTGTTTAAGGAGTATTTGTATGCCATTTGCATAGTTATAGCATGTGAGCTGAAATTCATTGATGTTTGCTGGGAATGACTTCATGTAGATGTTGAAAAGCATGGGTGAAATAATATAGCCTTGAAGGACCCCTGCTTTTTTGAAGTATGGTTTGGATGAAAAAGGTGGAGAATGGATGGCATTTGTTCTGTTTTGAAGGTAAGATGTGATCCAGTCAAGGGCAGTCCCTCTATGCAGGCTTCGTAGAGTCTTTGGATTAGAGTATCATAGTCAGCTGTGTCGAAGGCAGCTGAGAGGTCCCAGAGAAGTAGTGCAGCAGCCCCGTTGCAGTTTACTGTGTTTTTCAGGTCATCGCAGATAGCGATGAGGGCAGATTCTGTGCCTCTTCCTGGACGAATCCTGTTTGGAAGTCGGAAAGTATGGAGTCATCCTCAATGAATTGTGACATCTGGTTGAATACTGCTCTTTCTATCAGTGTGCCCAGGAAAGGTCCATTTGTAATTCGTCTGTGGTTGTCGGTGTCAAGTGGTTCCAGGTTAGTTTTCTTTAATAATGAGCATATGTATGCCTTTTTAGGTCTTCTGGAGAGATTCCGGTAGTTAAGGAATTATTGATGATTCTTCTTACTGGTGTAGCAGCAGTGGTATTTAGAAGAATGTTCTTGAATATTTATGGTGGACAAGGGTCAGAAGGGCTGCCAGAAGGCCTGTTGCTTTGACCAGATCCATAAATTCACTTTGTGATATTTGTTTGAAGGAATGGAAAGGCTGGGTTAGCCTAATCTTGGAGGGCATTTTTGGAAATGGACTGGTGCTGGTGCTTTTACTTTGTTTTAAATAGGAGTCCAACGTGTCTGCTTTGGTTGTGTAATGATTTGCCAGTTTGTCCATGAATTCTTGAGTAATGGGATGAGTTCTTTATATGCATTTAGGTTTATGAAATTCTGTGAGAATGTTGTAAAATTCTTTATTTGCACATTTACCATCTTGAATTATGTCTGAATAGTACCTTTCTTAGCTTTTTTGATAGCTGACTTGTATAATCTGCTAAGTTTCTGTAGGTGAAGTTTGTCTTGATTACTCTTTGCTTTGAGCCAGGTGTGTTGCAGCTTTCTAATTTGCTGTTTTATTTCTTTTATTTCTGTATTTCTCCAAGGTTCCTGTGTTCTTTTGCCTTGTTTTGTTGTTCTGAGTGGTTTTAGGATATCAAAAACATCCTTTAGCCACTCATATAGTTTTCTAAATGGAATGTATTGTGTTTAAATCTATGTTGGTTGTTAGTTGTGTTTCTAAGTATTTAAAATTGAGCATGTTCCACAGTCGATAGGTGGATGCAAGTAAGGTGGTTTTAGGTGTGTTGCTTTGTGGTGTTATATGTTGGAAAGCTAGCAAATGGTGGTCTGACCATGTGACTGGAGTATTCGTATGAAGGGTAACTAGTTCTAGAATTGTAAAATAGCATCTAGGATGTGTCCGTGATGTGTGTGGGTTTGTGGACGATCTGATGTAGGTTCAATGTGTCAAGGCCAATGATGATGGTCTTTGGATGAGGCATATTGGGTTTGTCAAACCAAATATTGAGGTCATCCAGAATGCATAATGTAGTGCTATCAGGTTTGAACTGCATCCAGAAATGTTTCTGGGAATGTTGCATTGCTAGGTGGAGGTCTGCAAAGGAGAAGGATGTTACAGGAGAAGTTGATGTAGGGGTGCATCTGGTGAAGAGGGCCTCGCAATCGGGTAGCGAAACATCATCAGGTTTAATGAGATGTATTGTTTGCTTGAATATAACAGCTAGTCCACCTCCTCTTTTGCGTATATGATTTTGTGTGATAGTTGGATAGCCTAGAGGAATGGCTTCATGCAACACTGGAGTCATGTCATCTCCCAACCATGATTCAGTTATGAAGAGTAAGCCAGGTTGTGTGTTAGTGAGTAGGTCGTAGATATGATGCTTGTTTTTAGAGAGTGATTGACCATTTATTAGTTGGCAGTTTAGAGGTTGTGTTTTGGTGATGGTGTGACTGTTTTGTAGAAGAGTGATCAGTATTTTTTTAACTTGTAGCAGGTGTATCGTTTGTGCTGGTATTAGCTGTTTGAGGATAGCAATCGTATTGATTTTCTATGTTGTATTCCTCGTCCGACAGGCTTAAAAGGCATTTTGATGGGTCTGCTTGTGTAGGTGGTGGAGATGGTGTTTGAGAGTGAGTTGGTGAGCTTTTTTGTTTTTGTTGAGTAGCCTTGTTGTGTAATAGACATGGAGATGTGAAGTTCTGAGAGTGGCATGTTTATTTTGTTTGCGTCCGTTTAGGGTGGTAGGTGCAGGAGTTAGGGGTGGGGGATGCAGCATGAGGGTCATGCTGCAAGGCTCTGAATTGTGCAATGGATGAGAGGTGTTCGAATGGGAATAGTTGTGTTGCTGTATTTGTGTTAGGTGTGGGGGAAGAGAGAAAGGTTGACAGTAAAGATGGTTTAGGATGTGTATTATTTGTGTAGTCAGGAGGGTGGGAGTGGGTGTATTTTTGTAGTTTGCGATGAAAAGTATTATGCAATAGTGTGTGTGGGGGTTATTTTATTGTGCTGGTGTGTGTGTTATGTATTGTTTTTGTGGAGTAGTGAGAGGAGATGATGATATAGTGGTTTTCTGAGAAGGAATTGTTTGTGAAGTATTGTTGGTGAGTGGAAGTTGAATGGTAAAGGGGTGGTGATGTGTTTTGGAAAAGAGTGTATGTTATGAGTGTTTTTGTTAGGTTTGATAGCTGGAAGAGGTAATATGTGTGGTGGAGTAGAGTGTGAGGATTGTTTCGTAGGGTGCTTTTGGTAAAAAAGAGGGGTATGGTGTTAGTGGATGAAATGATGTAGGGCTGAGTATAGGTTAGGTGGTGACAGAAACGGGTCTGTTAGTAGCAAGTAGAGGGTAGAGCTGGTGCTTTGTATGAACAGGGAGTGTGTGCCTGGATAAATTAAAGTTATGTATAATGTGGCTTTGTGTTGTGTTGGTGATGTGTGGATTTGTTAGTGCTATAGGACAGAGTGGTGTTTTGTGGGAGAGTGAAGGTGTCATTGTGTGGCAGGTGGGGTAGTAGGGTGTATATGTGTGGGTTGTGGGATTTTGTAGTGGTTTTTGAGACAATGTAGTCTGGTTAGGGTTTGTTTGTGGCACCTGAGTTGAGTGAATTTGCTGTGAGTGCGTTAATATGTTTGTGGATGGGTTAAGGTTGGTGCTGGTGAATGGGAAAATGGGCAGCATTTCTTTCCCTAGGCACGACCTGTCCTGAAAAGGCCCAAACAGGCAGCTGCCTTTGTCCTCTCCACCACACAGACAACTGCCCTTGTCCTCTCCGTCCTTAGCCTTAACGCCCGGGCTTAGACGCCCTGAGCTCTAACCTTAAATGGCCCTAGTAATCAGGTGACACCTTCGACCAATGGGAAGCCTAGCCCTAACCAATCAGAACACTAGTCCTCAGCCCTAAGACAAATAGGAGACCAGGTGCTTACAACCAATCACAACCCAGTCCTAGCAGCCAATCAGAATACCAAAGCTATCAGCCAATCAGAGCCCTAAGTCCAATAGAAAACCTAGACTCAGGAACCAATCAGAATCCCAAACCTATCAGCTAATCAGAACCCTAACCTTAAGCCCTAATTCCAATAGGAACCCCAGGTATAAGAACCAATCAGTGCACAGATGTAATGGTCAATAGGAAACATATATAAGGGGCATGTGACCTTAAGCACAGGCTGATGTCACAGGGGCAGGGAAGCTGCTCCTAAAGGCCAGAATCTCCTTGGAGACAGACAGGCTCAATCCACACTTTGCAGGTCCAGGGGTTAACCCTGCAGGTAAGACCCAAATCTAAGCCACTTAATATACTACTTTTCGCTCACTTAAACAAATCACATTTTTATAGCCAAAAACGAGTACTGCACACATTTTCCAAACACTATTTACACAATAAAGCAGATGAAGCAGTCTTTTAAACAACCTCGGCTTAGCCTCTGAGGGTGTACTTTGTCTTTTTAACTTAAAAAATCAAAAAACAGGGGGATATGGGGGGTCTGACTTGCCCCCGCAGGCCTAAACACAGTACAGGGAAAGCTAGGACAAAAATTCAAATAGTCACGGGTCGAAAAAACCAGCAGTTTTCACAACACAGTTTAAACCATAAAGTAGATGAAGTAGTCTTTTAAACACACTCTGCTTAGCCTCTGAGGGTGTACTTTGCCTTTTTAACCTTAAAAATCAAAAGGGGGGGCATGGATTCATGTGGGAGCAGTTGTCACAGGCCGTGGAGTCATTCGCCTACCCCAGGCACTACCTCATGGGCGTGTCACAGACTTTCTTTGAGACAGTCACTAGATGGTTTAAACCTTATTGCTTTTGGAGGTGACGTTTTCCCCAGCGCTGGAAATTGTTTTGAGGAAAGGGTCTTCAAAAGACCAAGGAATAGCTCAGGATGAGAGTCTGAAAGCGTGGTAAGAAAGGAACTTGCATCAGTACAAACCAAACTTTCTCTCTTCCATCAGAGAGGATGGAGGGTTTCTTTATGATTTCAATTGAGATTCCCCTAAAGGAGAACTAAGATTACAGGTAAGAAAGCATTTCTTCTCTTTTCAGGGGATCTCCACTGATAATCATAAACACAGAATAGAATGGCTAGCTCATTCCCTAAGCTACAAAGTAAAAGGTATAAAAAATAAGCATAGAGATTCCTCAAAGAGGATGAATCTAGTTTTGCATCTGCTCTAGAGACTGAATCAAGGCAATAGTGTCTTGTAACAGTACTAACAGATTTTTAGGTTGCTACCTTGCAGATCTCAGAGATTGGAATATTTCTCAGTAATGCAACAGTAGCCGCTCTACCTTTGGTTGAAAGGGCTTTTGGCTTTACAGGTAAGGTTTTGTTAGCTTTCTGGCAGTATGCAAGAGACTATCCATCTAGATAAGTATTGTTTGGGTGGCAAGTCCTGTCCGCAATGGACCATAGTTTACAAGCAATTGTTTGGACTTTCTCAAGTTCTTAGATTTGTCCAGATAAAACTTTAACACCCTTCTCATACCAAGAGTGTGGCGGGACCTCACTGCTGGAGAAGAGGGATATTGAAAAATGGGTAGGTAAAGTAAAAACCTCATTGAAATGAAAGTCCGATGTCACTTTAGGGAGGAATCTGGGATGAGTTCTCATCATTACCCTATTACTGTGAAAAACGGTGTATGTTTCGGAGGAACAAACAGCTTGAATTTCACTAGCTCTGCATGCAGAGTTTATAGTGACTGGGAAAGAAGCTTTCCATGATAAGTGTTGTAGGGAAGACTTATGTATAAACTAAAAAGGAGGGCCTATGAAACATGAAATGATGGGAGGATAAACTTTCTTAGTTCTTTCAAGGAAATCCTTGTCTACAGGAATATTAAAAAAGGACATTTGTGAAGTACATTTTCTGTGGGCTATGACAGCTGCAAGGTGGACTTTAATCAAGGAAAATTGCTGCTTTGCTTTAGCCAAATGAAGTAGATTTGGAACGAATGTTTTTTTCCACAGGTCTGAGAATCAAAATTGTTCTGAGCAGACCAAAGGCACAACCTTTTCTATTTAAAGGAGTAAGATGCCTGTGTAGATGGTCTTCTGGCTTCTCTTAACACATCCATGCACTCCTAAGGAAGATTCAAATGCCTATATTGTATGAGAGCAAGAGCCAAGCTGCCAAGTTAAAGGATTAAATTTGGGTGCAGTATCTAGCCTCCAAGCTTCTGCAGAAGGTCCAGGTCTGCACGGCAGCCTCCTGTGTAGTCATTCTGAGAGGTGGAGAATATCTGTTAACCCCCATTGGCATAGCCACTCCAGGGCAATAAGAATCCTACTAGCCTTCGAGTGAGTCAGCTCGATGATTACTGACAACAGTAGGGGAATGGAAGGAAAGTCGTGG
The DNA here is from genome assembly GCA_963921515.1 of Calotriton arnoldi. Taxonomy (NCBI): domain Eukaryota; kingdom Metazoa; phylum Chordata; class Amphibia; order Caudata; family Salamandridae; genus Calotriton; species Calotriton arnoldi. The sequence goes on from CAWUFW010005561.1 coordinate 1,289,746, forward strand.
AGAAATCTGCCCTATAAGTTAATCCATGGGGCATTTCCCAAAGTGCCTGGTTGGTAAAACCGTCAGACAAAGTCTGGGAATTTGTTTTCTCTGTTTGGGAAGATGTCTATTTGAGTGGAACTCCAATCACTAAAAATGTCTTGCAACACACATTTTTAATACCCATGCATGATTCTTTTAAAAGGTTCTGCTCAGAATGTCTGCTTGAACATTTTTGATACCTGCCAGGCATTTTTGATACCTTGCAGATGGAGAGCCCAGAATGTGGAAATTCCTAGACACTAGCCATTTCCAGATGGTTTTAGTTTTCAGGGGCAGCACTCTGGGTCTTGTTCCTCCTTGTTTGTTTGGCTAATGCATGCCTGTTATATTGACTGTCTGGACAAGGAGGAAGTTTGTTTTGACGGATGGAAGGCAAGCCTTCACAGCTAGATGTATCGCTCTCAATTCTAGGAGGTTGATGTGGTATCTATTTTCGCAGGCCAAGAACCTTGAATCTGAAGGAGATCCATATGAGCACCCCAAACAGATATGGAGGCATTTGTTACTGGTGTCTGTGTTTCTCTGGAAGACACCACCAGCTGAGTGATTGCTCTGTGTGCTTTATTAGGGTCACTTTGACTTCTCACTTTCCTGAGAGTTGGTCCCTCCAGACATTGTTGCAGAAGGTTTCGGAAGAATAGATAAACATCTCTCTTCTTGAAGGAACCACTTTTGTATTTACCATATCCAAAACTGCTCCCAGGTAATGAAGAGACTGTACCAGGAAGTTAATGGATTCTTCGTGATTTACATGCAGTCCCAATCTGATGAGGGCAACAACAGCAAACTGGCAATGTTAGCATTCTTGCTGATACGTTGAAGCTTTTATTAGTCAACTGTCTAGATAGGTTTAGTTTAATATCGTCAATAACCCTGGGCGTAGTCCGCGAAGTAGCGCTACGCGAAGCTACGTGAAGTGCACCTCGCACTACGCGAGCTACGCATAGTTACGCGAACTGCGTAGTGCACTGTGCAAAATGCTGTTCGCACTGATTGCACAGTGCCGGATGCTTGTCCGCACTGTGCAATCATTGAAAACGGCATCTTGCACAGTGCGAGCTGTCTTTTACTGCCGCTCGAGTAGATTTTTACTCGAGCGGCAGCTTTCTCAACGCGGACTGGTAGTTTCTCATCGCGAGCGGTCGCGAGCATGCACAACCACTCGCAATGAGAAACCTGACCTCCCCGTGTTGAGAATCTCGCCGGGAGTTTTTTTTTCCACGCTCGCGATCGGCAACTTGATGTTGCTGATCGCGAACGAGGAAAAAGTCTCGCCGGGATGTCATTTTGCTTGCTCGCGGTCGCCAACTTGACGTTGAGGACCGCGAGCAAGCAAAAAATGACCGCTACGCTACGCGTGTTTGCACTGTGCTACGTGCAATTCGCGTAGTGCGAAGTAGCGCAAACTTCGCAAACTACGCGAGCGTAGCGTAGTGCTTTGCCCAGGCTTAATCTTCAATCTCCTGAGAGGTGCTGCAACAACAGTCATACATTGGGGGAAATACTCCCACTCTGTTGGACAGATCATTTCTTGGTCCTCTTCTCCCTAAAGGTAGCCACAAGTAAAAAAATCACCAATTCAACTAACACTCGTCTGAGAAGGGAATGGTCTAAATTAGTAAACTCTACTGAACTTCCGCAACTTACGAACGGTTGCTGCTTTAATAGTAATAGATCAGTTGAGGAGAACTATAAGGATTTATGTGATCAGATCACCAACACATTAGATCAGGTGGCCCCGTGGAAAAAAGATAAAAGTAATAAAAAACCGTCAGCTCCATGGTATAATGGGGAGCTGAGGTTGATGAAGTTAAAATGTAAACAGGCGGAGAGAAAATGGCGGAGAGAATATGCGGAGACAGATAAAGTAGTGTTGAAAAAATTGCTATCCGCCTATAAAGATATGATAGGTAAGGCCAAAGCCAAATACTACGAGGAAACTATCCGGCAAGCATCTAACAAGGCCAAAGCTTTATTTGGTATAGTCAGAGATATGTCTAACCCTTCTTGTGCAAAGAACAAGATCCCAGCCTCACAGGAGCTCTGTGATGGACTGGCAGCATTCTTTGAGGACAAGATTACTAAAATTATTAATGCCCTAAATACTCCAAGAGAAGTAGAGATGGATGATGCAGATGATATACATGTATCTCTTACTAATAGCTCTCTATCCGTAGACTCCGACAGAGCAACCACGACTATTCTGGAGTCTTTTCAGGCTCCCTTGCAAGAAGAATTCAACATAATAGCTGCTAGCATTTCCTCAGGCTCGCCTCTGGATCCGCTCCCACACAAGATGTGGAAAACGTTTGGAACAGAGCTCTTCCCCTATCTCTATCAACTCTGTTACCAGTCTCTATCTAATGGCATAGTTCCAAACTGCTGGAAGAAGGCAGTGGTGTGCCCCTTATTGAAAAAAGTTACGCTGGACCCCCACTGCCCCACGAATTACAGACCTATCTCTCTGTTGCCTTACCCAATAAAGATCTTAGAAAGAGTTGTAAGTCAATCTCTTTCAAAACATACGGAAGATAATCACCTTCTTGACGAAGTTCAATTCGAGTTCCGCCCGGGACATGGCACCGAGACTGCCCTGGTGACGGCCCTAGATGACCTCAGAATGCGGGCTGACAAAGGCCACACCGCCATACTAGTATTACTAGATATGTCAGCCGCATTCGACACGGTCAACCATAAGATTCTGATTAAGAGACTTATGGAGAACGGTATTGGGGGTAAGGCACTAGACTGGCTACAATCGTACATTTTAAACAGACTACAAGCAGTGACCCTGACGCCTTTCTTTTCCCAATACTACCCCGTTAAACACGGGGTCCCACAAGGATCGGCTATAAGCCCCATCCTTTTTAATTTCTATCTGCGCCCACTCATCTCCCTTATAAAATCATTTGGCATTGAAGTCATAAATTATGCAGATGACACTCAACTCATCTTCACCTTTGAAGGTAACAATGCAGTCTCATTGGAGAAATTTCATAGCTGCATGCGGGAAACAGCAGAGTGGCTTAGAGACAACTCTCTGCAGTTTAACGGCGATAAGACGGAAGTCTTATGCTGTGATGCAAGTAAAGTGTCCCGCCCCTTCCCTGCGGACTTCTGGCCTGGCCCTCTTGACAACCCTCCTCTGCCTGTTAAAACAGTGCGCAATTTGGGAGTGCTTCTAGACAGTAATCTTCAACTGGACTCCCAAGTGAATAAAACGGTGAGCACTTGTCTATCTCTGCTCCGTGCTCTTCGAAAAATACTTCCTTTTCTACCAGCATTAACTAGACCTCAAGTGGTAAGGAGTATCATTATGAGCAGACTAGACTATTGTAATGCTCTTCTCTTGGGAGCCCCAGTGTCTCTGTTAAGAAAGTTACAGAGGATACAAGTAATGGCAGCTAAACTTGCCTTAAATAACACAACACTGGGCAGCTACTTAGACAGCTGCACCATGTTGCAGGAGATATTAGTAAGTTTGCCCCTAAGTGTGCATTAAGCTAGCGTTTATCTGTCTGTCTCTTAGCACACTTCCCTCAGCTGAAGCAGAAGACACTCTACTGTCTTAGCATTACTTGAAGTGGTACATTACAAACCAGTCGGCCCACACCCTTTAATAGATTTCTAGCATTAGTATGATACTGTCAAACAACCTAGCAGGTCAATGCAACTGCTGCAGATCACTTGCATGCTCTGGGTAATGGATTTGAATCCCGACAGGTGAGCAGAATGGTGGAATTAGCAATTTTGTTGAAATCAGGCACATGGTTCTCGTTCCGTGACACTATATGGGTTATCCTTGGCAGGCTCAATAAAGGCCTAGGGACAGAGCAAGCAGCAGGAATGGTGGTCGGCTGGGAGCTAAGGTCCTGGCAGGTAGTGGAGTATAGGGCTGACTCCGAGAACACAACTGTATCCTGACCCATGCATTATAATTCTTTAATTAGTTGTCTAAACTTCCGAGGCATTCTCGTTGGGCGTGAGCTCTGTGTTCCACAGCCTCGGTCTTCATCCACAGCCTCAGCGCAGAGAGTTCCATCACCCCTCGGAGGGGCTGGTATCAGCAGCCCTGTGATGGCATCACACCCATGCCTCCTTTCAGCCCTTGCGCTTCCATCTCCTTCATCATCATCTGACACTCTGAGCTCTTTGAAGTGAGAGCTATTTCTGGTGATGGAGTAAGGACCCGCCGCTGCTGTGATCATTGGCCCTCTGGCACTCGTTATCTTCAGTAGCCGACTAGAGAAACAACTGTCTGATTTCGTGTTTGGTGCTGGCGCACCAGTACCAGGTCTCTGGGCCTCAGTTTGGACAGTGTAGCGTGACATCACATGTCAGCTTGCTGTTTCATTTTCTTCTTAGCCTCCTGGTCATGTTCGTACCAGTACCAGTTCGAATGTGCACCGCCCCGTGGAGCCATGTGGAGTGTTTCGATAGTCCCGGAGTATTTGGCATTAGGCTTGTCCGACGGAGATCTGCAAAGTTATCATTTAGGACTGGTAGTACGGCCGTTGTCGATGTGGACGATACCTGGCAAACTATGGGGAAACAAGAGTACTCGTCAATGACGACCAGCAGGTCACCACCAGTGTCCAATGTCACATAGAAATCCGCAGCCAGAGTCGACCACACAGCATCAGGGAGGTGAGACATGCTAAGTTGCTCCGGCTTGGATGGCCTACCTGTTATCTGACAGAGATGATAGTTCATGGTCATGTCCTCTACCAGACTGCCAAGGCCCGGGAACTATACTTTTTCTCTCAACATTTTCTTGGTGGCCCCCATTCCCCTGTGACTTTCATGTGCAATGCTAACTGTCTGCCGCCGAAGAGTCTGTGGCATGACTATGCTGGTTCCTCGAAGAAGTATTCCTCGCTCCGTTGCAGATAACTCTTCCTGCACTTGTTTGAATGCAAGTAGTTCCTCTCTCCTGACCCCTTCACTCACTAGGCTGTTATGCTTCACATGTCTCCACCTCTGTTGTCGTATGAGTGTTTGATTGCCTCCAGCATAGCGTCGGCCATTGTTTAATGCACCAGTTCTTCCATCGTTTTTTGAAGCAGGTGTGTTTTGTCGTTGCACAAAGTTGAGATATTCTTCAGCCATGGAGACTGTCTGTATTCAACACAGCAGGGGGTGTCGCGACATGTAGTCTGCAGGGTTGTGCTCCTTTCCTGGTTTGTGGACAGTTTTGAAGTCGTAGTCCATAAAACGGATTCCCCACCTCTCGATGCATGGTGCAATCTTTGCGTTTGGGTTGCCATATATGAGTCCTTGGTGATCCATCACGATGGTGAATGGCTTCCCATAGATGAACATGTGGTAGTGCTCGCAGTCCCACACTACTGCCAGGCTCTCTTTCTCCGGTTGAGAGTACTCTCTTTCTACGTTTGTCAAACTCCTGCTTGCATACACCACAACGCACCTTGGTGAGTCCTGTCCAGGCTTGTGTTGGGCAAGGATGACCCCTAACCCCACCGGGCTGGCGCCTACTGTGAGCTTGGTGCACTTAGCTGCGTCAAAGTAGGCGAGGTGATCCACCGCCGTGACAGCATGTCAGATGACCATGCATGCTTTTTCGTACTCTGAGCTCCAGAGAAACGGTTGACCTTGTTTTGTTAGTTCTCGGAGTGGGGTGCTCACTGTGACAAAGTCTTTGACGTAGCGAGTGCTATAGCTCGCTAGTCCCAGAAATGACCTCACTTCTGTTACATCCACAGGGGGCTGTGCTTTGCGGAGTGTTTCAACTTTGCTGGGGTCTGGCCACATTCCTATCTGGGAGAATATGTGCCCAAAGAAGACCGGTTCACCCTTTCTGACCTCACACTTATCCTCATTCAGCATCAGGCCAGCCTTCTCCAACTGCCTGCATACCTTCTGGAGTGTTGTGTCGTGCTCCTCAGTTGTGCAACCGAACATCAAAATGTCGTCACTGTATTTCAGACTTTTTTTACTGGTCTTATTGCTCTCTGCACCATCTCTTTAAATATTTCAGCTGCTGATGACACTCCGAAGCGTAGTCATTTGTAGCGGAACAGCCCCAGGTGAGTGGAGAATGTGGTAATGTACCATGACTGCGGGTCAAGTTCCAGCTGGTGATAGCCTTTGAATAGGTCTAACTTGGAGAACATGTAGGCTCCATTTAGGCAGGTGCTCATGTCATTCAGGCGAGGGCCTGGGTGGCGTTCCCTTTTAATGGCCGTATTCGCAAAATGCATGACAACACAGATGCATATCTTCTGCGTATTTTTCTTCGGCACAGCTACAATGGGGGACACCCATGGAATTGGCCTGTCAGCGGGCTCAATGATGTCTTGTGATAAGAGACTCTATATTTCTTCCTTTATTTGCGGCTGAGGGTGCACAAGAACTCTGCGGTGACTGCTTCATTAACTAACCTATACATCCAATGAGAACAACTCAGGATGTCTTTAAAATCAGTACTGTGGCGTCACTTTGCAGAATCCACATTGAAAAAGGCGAAGATGCCGAAACGCGTCTGTGGTTACTAAAGTTGTTTGAGAGACCCGTGAGTGCTCTAAAGCTTTGTGAGGAGCATTGTTGGACAATTTAATATGTGAGGGCCACTTCCACGAAAGAAGCACCCGTTCTTTAAAAGGAGTTCGGCATGATCTATGTGGCGATTGGTGGAGTATTAACTTAAAAATGCAGAGTGTACGTGTTCGTATCCGCTCCCCTGCTATTGGTAGCCGACCGTCAGCTGTGAGCGAGAGAGGACGAGAGAGGACGCCTGTGAGAAGTTGGCCTGGCATATGCTGTCCACTAATTATAGTGGGCACCTTGCACCAGTCCAAACAACCCCTTATTGGAGATAGGTTAAAGACAACCTTATTGAAAGCTATCCTAGTGGTAGCTATGGAGAGCAGCCTTCAGGCTAAGTCTTGAAGGAATGTAAAGCAGCTTGTTTTACCAGTCTATAATCTCTTGAGTGATCAAATGAAAGAGCACCACACCAGGTATATATTCAAAATATATGTATTTATTGCTAAACACACCCCTCTAGTCTCTTTATGAGGCTAGAGTTCGAAGTACATAAGTTAGAAGTTATTTAAACACAGTAATAGCACAAATACACGTTTGGGCCCTAGGGGCGTACCAAACCATATACCAATAAAGTGGTATGCTAACCACGACTGAACTAGACACTAGGCCTAGAGCCTCTAGAAGTGCTTGGACCACAAGGAACCACCCAAGGTAGTGACACAGGGGACCCACGGGAGACGCGTGCAGTGTAAATACACAACCGCGATACGCCGTTGACTTCTATGGAGAAAGTCGTGATCGGGAAATTAGAGAAAAGGGACACTTAAAAGAGGACTTGGACCAAACCCTTTGAGATCTAGGACTTTGAAGAGTCTCTACCCACGGGAGCACCGGAGTACTCGTGTTACCTCACCCAGGAAGCCGGGTGCATAGGTGCCTTTCGGGGTCGGGTTTCGTCGTCGATTTGAATGGCGATCTGCTGCAAAGTGCTGCTGGCGACCAAGTGAAAAGTGTCCGGGTGGATCCAAGAGTGGATCAGAGTTCTGAAGAACCTGAAAGCAGAGGGGACAGAGTCTGGGTCACTAGCCAGTGACCAGGAAGGCGATGGACAGATGCCCACCGATGTCGAGTGCTTCAGGTGCGTTGACCGTCGTCTTGACTCTTCAGCCACGAGGTCCAGGAGGCGTCGTCGGTGACCAGGAGCAGGATTCGGGCTGGTACACGATGTCTGTCGAGTGCTGAGGTGTCGGCGACCGGATTAAACCCAACAAGCCTTGGCAACGGCAAGTCTCGATGCAGAGGAAGATCGTCAATGGTGCAGACCAGCAAGGTCTGGGGAACTCACCCAGCAAGGGTAAGTGAGGCCAGGCCTGGAGCAACCAGGATGCCAAGTAAGAAAGGGATTGGCCTTCGTTAAGGGCTACTAGCCAACGGACTAGCGACCGCGAAGGAGCCTCGTGATGCCGCACGTGGAGCTGGCTTACAGGACACTCGTGGAGTGAGGGCCAGTGATCTTTGGTGCAGGTTGTGCTGGAGGCTAGGGCTACTCGAAGCCCAAAGCACGACTTCTTGGAAGACCCAGAAGAGGATGCACTTGTAAATGTGCTCGGTGTCCAGGGGTCATGGTCTCAAGTCACCCACGATAGCCACGGGCCTCAGCTTTGCTGGGGACTCAGGGTAGCCTCGGGGAAGTCTGAGAATCCACCTCTGGTGATGCGATGACTTCGGCGTCCGACAGGAGCTTCAGAAATGCGAACCGGACAGATGCTTCTTTGGTGCCTGCCAAGCAGGGGAGTCACTCCTTGACCCCAAGGGAGATTCTTCTGTCCTCTAATCGTGAGTAGAGCGTCGAAGGTCCAGGATTCGGTTTCAGAGTTTCGTCCAGGGATAATCTAAAGTCCTAAGGACTGGGTTCCTATCTTTATACTAAAGATAGGGGTTGGACTACTCTGTGGCCCCACCTATGGGTGGGTCAGGGCAGAGGGGTGGCTACACCCCTTTCCCTTTGTCCAGTTCGCGCCAAAGCAGGGGCTGCAAGCCCCTGATCCGGTTTGAACTGGGGTATGCACAGGGACACCAAATGTGCCCCCAGTGCAGGACTTCAAAGCACACAGATGGTGCTCCCGCCCAGCCCCAATACACATTATCCTGTCTGGGGAGGTGGTCACACCTCCCTGGGACAGGAAACCTATTGTCCAGGCCTCCCCTGCCGGAGTTTCGTCCAGCAGCAGGAGGCCAGACTCGTGTCTGTGGCAGCAGCATCCATTTTGTGATGCCAGGGCTTTGGAAAGAAGTTACCGGGTTAGTCAGAGTTAACATGTCTTTCCCTCTAGAAGGGTGTAATGCTACCCCCGCCGCCAGAATTGGCGGGGGGGTAGTATTTCAAGATGTTTGACACCAAACACGACATGTTTAGGTGCAGCCATTCCAAAGTTAGCATTTTACCGCGAGGTTATAATGCGCTTAAGAGTATATGGTCAGACTGCACTACAAACAGCATCAGAGATGGTCTCCGAACGCTGCAGAGGGGCCCTGCTCATGCAGGGGCACCCTCTCACATAGGAACCATGCACTCTGCCTTTAGGATTGATAAGGCCTGCCTTAGGAGTGACTTATAGGTTTATATGTGTGTATGTATTTAGTGATATAGGTAACCTATATCACAGTAAGGGGTGCATGCACCACCTTACCCGGGCTGCAGTAGCAGACCTGTGGTGTCAGTTTGGATGGCCTCCCAGGGGTGGCATAATACATGCTGCAGCCCCTGGTAGGCCTCTGAGGTACCTATGCCCTGGGTACATAGTATACCATATACTAGGGACTTATAAGGGCACTCCAGATTCCAATCAGTGATGTGCCTAAGGCACATGGAAACCTTTTACAGAGAAAGCAGATAGACTGGGGCCCTGAATAGCAGGATCCCAGTCCAACTAAGTCATAAACCAGCAAAACACCATAAAAAAAGTGGGGGCAACCATATAGTCAGATTCCACCTTCCTACAACGCCAAATTGCTGCAGTTCACGGCTGCAGTTCACGGCTCGCTACCCCCGCCGCTACCCCCGCCGCCCCCGCTGACTCTTGCTCTTACGGTGAGGGCTCTTACGGTGAGGGCGTTAACGAACCGGGGGCTCTCCTAGTGCGGCAGGAGTGCGGCCGGGGGTCGCAGCCGTGGGTGCCTGCGGCGGCCGCAAGTCCTTCACCGAAGCCTCGCTTTTGCCTCTACCTTACCTCGCCTTGCCTTGCTGGTGCCTTGCTGGTGCGTTCTCCAAGACGCAGCAGGACCCACAGGGGTTTTGCCTGGGGCGCTGCCACGAGTCAATTTCCAGCGCAGCGGGAGCTGCAAGGCCTTTTTCTGGCGCGGCAGGAGCCAAATTGTGAGAGCAGCGGAACCCGGCGGAAATCTGCGAGTTTCTTTTTCTGAAGCGGCAGGAGCAAGGCAGTGAAGCAGCAGTGCAGTGCCATGTAAGCGAAGGATAAGTGACAAGAGAAAACAAGAGAAAACAACTGAAGACAATTACTGTTGGGTTGGTGACTCTAACCCAGCCACTTTCCAACTTAATTCAGTATATTCAGTATATTTCATCAGTGGGAAGGAGGAGGAAACTGCCATAGCCTTTTGGGTTGAGCTGGGTTGAGTCGGGTTGAATCGGGTTCAGTTGGCTGAGAAGGTCCCTGCTTCCCCGCTCTCTCCCACGCTCCCCTGCCTCCCTTTTTGCCTCCCCTTCTTCAACAGCGTTGGTAGCATTACAATCCTACCAAAACACACTATTTATCCAGACAGTATCTGGAATCAAGAAAATCAACGTCTGGAATTAAGTAACGAACGGCTGGAATAGAACACAGTTGGAAAACGTTCAAAAGGTTTTCTCTCCTTCTAACTGAATTAATTGAATTAGTACAGCCAATTAGGCTTGGTAAAGTGCAGTATGAGGTCAGGCCGTGTCCGAGGAGGTCCTACGGTGAAAGGAGCTACAAAAAAGCGTAAGCGAAACACCAAAACGCTAGAGGGCATAAGGGACGAACCACCATCTAAAACCAGGTCAGCAGTACAGAGCGACTGCTCCTTAATTGAAATAACAACAGATACAATAACAGATATAAACATTTCAGGGATGCAAAGAGCGGACATCCATCAAAAATGAAAATAATTAATAAATCAAAAATCTCCCAAACCTCATTCCAACCAAAAATATACACAAAATTTTGCTTTTTAAAAAATATGGGGGATACTCTACTTTCAAATGCCAGAGAAGTGCTGGGTCTTCAATCACCTCTTCAGCCATTACAGCCATTACAACCATTACAATTTACTGGCGCACAGGAAAACACTTACAAAAAGGAAAGTCCTAGTACGCCAGGTAGTAGTCCACTGCAAGTAACATCGACCCCACAATGTAACAAAATTCGGATGGCTCATGAGGCTATTACTGTGAGAAGTTGGCCTGGCATATGCTGTCCACTAATTATAGTGGGCACCTTGCACCAGTCCAAACAACCCCTTATTGGAGATAGGTTAAAGACAACCTTATTGAAAGCTATCCTAGTGGTAGCTATGGAGAGCAGCCTTCAGGCTAAGTCTTGAAGGAATGTAAAGCAGCTTGTTTTACCAGTCTATAATCTCTTGAGTGACCAAATGAAAGAGCACCACACCAGGTATATATTCAAAATATATGTATTTATTGCTAAACACACCCCTCTAGTCTCTTTATGAGGCTAGAGTTCGAAGTACATAAGTTAGAAGATATTTAAACACAGTAATAGCACAAATACACGTTTGGGCCCTAGGGGCGTACCAAACCATATACCAATAAAGTGGTATGCGAACCACGACTGAACTAGACACTAGGCCTAGAGCCTCTAGAAGTGCTTGGACCACAAGGAACCACCCAAGGTAGTGACACAGGGGACCCACGGGAGACGCGTGCAGTGTAAATACACAACCGCGATACGCCGTTGACTTCTATGGAGAAAGTCGGGATCGGGAAATTAGAGAAAAGGGACACTTAAAAGAGGACTAGGACAAAACCCTTTGAGATCTAGGACTTTGAAGAGTCTCTACCCACGGGAGCACCGGAGTACTCGTGTTACCTCACCCAGGGAAGCCGGGTGCATAGGTGCCTTTCGGGGTCGGGTTTCGTCGTCGATTCGAATGGCGATCTGCTGCAAAGTGCTGCTGGCGGCCAAGAGAAAAGTGTCCGGGTGGATCCAAGAGTGGATCGGAGTTCTGAAGAACCTGAAAGCAGAGGGGACAGAGTCTGGGTCACTAGCCAGTGACCAGGAAGGCGATGGACAGATGCCCACCGATGTTGAGTGCTTCAGGTGCATTGATGGTCGTCTTGACTCTTCAGCCACGAGGTCCAGGAGGCGTTGTCGGCAACCAGGAGCAGGATTCGGGCTGGTCCACGATGTCTGTCGAGTGCTGAGGTGTCGGCGACCGGATTGGACCCAACAAGCCTTGGCAACGGCAAGTCTTGGTGAAGATGTAGATCGTCGATGGTGCAGACCAGCAAGGTCTGTGGAACTCACCCAGCGAGGATAAGTGAGGGCAGGCCTGGAGCAACCAGGATGCCAAGTAAGAAAAGGATTGGCCTTCGTTAAGGGCTACTAGCCAACGGGCTAGCGACCGCGAAGGAGCCTCATGACGCCGCACGTGGATCTGGCTTACAGGACACTCGTGGAGTGGGGGCCAGTGATCTTTGGTGCAGGTGGTGCTGGAGGCTAGGGCTACTCGGAGCCCAAAGCACGACTTCTTGGGAGACCCAGAAGAGGATGCACTTGCAAATGTGCTCGGTGTCCAGGGGTCACAGTCTCAAGTCACCCACGATAGCCATGGGCCTCAGCTTTGCTGGGGACTCAGGGTAGCCTCGGGGAAGTCTGAGAATCCACCTCTGGTGATGCGATGACTTCGGCGTCCGACGGGAGCTTCAGAAATGCGAACCGGACAGATGCTTCTTTGGTGCCTGCCAAGCAGGGGAGTCACTCCTTGACCCCAAGGGAGATTCTTCTGTTCTCTAATCGTGAGTAGAGCGTCGAAGGTCCAGGATTCAGTTTCAGAGTTTCGTCCAGGGATAATCTAAAGTCCTAAGGACTGGGTTCCTATCTTTATACTAAAGATAGGGGTTGGACTACTCTGTGGCCCCACCTATGGGTGGGTCAGGGCAGAGGGGTGGCTACACCCCTTTCCCTTTGTCCAGTTCGCGCCAAAGCAGGGGCTGGAAGCCCCTGATCCGGTTTGAACTGGGGTATGCACAGGGACACCAAATGTGCCCCCAGTGCAGGACTTCAAAGCACACAGATGGTGCTCCCGCCCAGCCCCAATACACATTATCCTGTCTGGGGAGGTGGTCACACCTCCCTGGGACAGGAAACCTGTTGTCCAGGCCTCCCCTGCCGGAGTTTCGTCCAGCAGCAGGAGGCCAGACTCGTGTCTGTGGCAGCAGCATCCATTTTGTGATGCCAGGGCTTTGGAGAGAAGTTACCGGGTTAGTCAGAGTTAACATGTCTTTCCCTCTAGAAGGGTGGAATGCTACCCCCGCCGCCAGAATTGGCGGGGGGTAGTATTCCAAGATGTTTGACACCAAACACGACATGTTTAGGTGCAGCCATTCCAAAGTTAGCATTTTACCGCGAGGATATAATGCGCTTAAGAGTATATGGTCAGGCTGCACTACAAACAGCATCAGAGATGGTCTCCGAACGCTGCAGAGGGGCCCTGCTCATGCAGGGGCACCCTCTCACATAGGAACCATGCACTCTGCCTTTAGGATTGATAAGGCCTGCCTTAGGAGTGACTTATAGGTTTATATGTGTGTATGTATTTAGTGATATAGGTAACCTATATCACAGTAAGGGGTGCATGCACCACCTTACCCAGGCTGCAGTAGCAGACCTGTGGTGTCAGGTTGGATGGCCTTCCAGGGGTGGCATAATACATGCTGCAGCCCCTGGCAGGCCTCTGAGGTACCTATGCCCTTGGTACATAGTATACCATATACTAGGGACTTATAAGGGCACTCCAGATCCCAATCAGTGATGTGCCTAAGGCACATGGAAACCATTTTAGAGAGGAAGCAGCTAGGCTGGGGTTCTGATTAGCAGGGCCCCAGCCAGACTAATGTCGAAAAACAGTGAAGCATCAGCAAAAAGTGGGGGTACCCATGTGAAGCAGATCCTACTCTCCTACACAACCCCCAAACGTAGGGACATTAAACTAACCTTGCCCAGTTAAGTCTTCATGTTCTAAGTGGAAATACCTAGAGAGTCCATCTGCATTCGCATGGTTACTCCCAGGCCTATGTTCCACTGTAAAGTCCATCCCCTGTAGGGAAATGGACCACCTAAGCAGTTTGGGGTTTTCACCCTTCATTTGTTTTAGCCATAAGAGGGGCTTATGGTCTGTCTGAACCAGGAAGTGTGTACCAAACAAGTATGGCCTCAACTTCTTCAGAGCCCAGACCACAGCAAAGGCCTCCCTCTCTATGGCTGACCAACGTTTCTCTCTACGGGTCAGCCTTCTGCTAATGAAAGCTACTGGCTGATCCTGACCTTCTTCATTCAATTGTGACAGTACAGCCCCTACCCCCAATTCAGACGCATCAGTTTGAACAATGAACTTCTTGGAGTAATCAGGACTCTGCAGAATTGGAGCAGTGCACATGGCCTGCTTGAGGTCATCAAATGCCTTTTGACAGCTAGCTGTCCACTGAACCTTTTTGGGCATTTTCTTAGAAGTTAAGTCATTCAGGGGTGTCACTATTGATCCATACCCCTTGACAAATCTCCTATAGTACCCAGTCAGGCCTAAGAAGGCTCTCACCTGAGTCTGGGTAGTGGGAGCAGTCCAGTCCATGATGGTCTGGATCTTGCTCTGCAAAGGTTGAACCTGGCCTCCACCCACAAGGTGGCCCAGGTACACAACCTGACTCTGCCCTATCTGGCACTTAGTGGCCTTGATAGTCAGGCCTGCCTTTTGCAGGGCCTGTAAAACATTCCTGAGGTGGACCAGGTGATCCTCCCAGGTGGAGCTAAAGACAGCAATATCATCTAGATATGCTGCACTATAGGCTTCCAGACCTGTGAGAACTGTATTCACCAACCTCTGGAAAGTGGCAGGTGCATTCTTCAGACCAAAGGGCATTACCACAAATTGATAATGCCCACTAGGGGTTGAGAATGCTGTTTTGGGCTTTGCAGTATCAGCTAGTCTGATCTGCCAGTAGCCAGCTGTTAGGTCAAATGTGCTGAGATATTTGGCAGAGGCCAAAGTATCTATGAGCTCATCTGCCCTGGGTATTGGATGGGCATCAGTCCTAGTGACTGCATTGAGACCCCTGTTGTCCACACAAAACCTCATCTCTCTTTTTCCACCACTGGTGTGAGGTTTTGGTACAAGGACCACTGGACTAGCCCAAGGGCTATCTGAGGGTTCAATAACTCCCAACTCCAACATTTTCTGGACTTCAGTCCTGATACAGTCCCTGACATGGTCAGGTTGCCTATAAATCTTGTTTTTAATAGGCAGACTGTCCCCAGTGTCCACTTCATGAGTGCACCAGGTGGTCTGACTGGGTGTCAGTGAAAACATATGTCTAAACTGATTGAGGACTTGCCTGCAATCAGTTTGTTGCTGGGTAGTGAGGCTGCCTGCCAAGGCTACACCATCAACTGACCCATCGTCAGGGTTCTGTGAGAGCAGGTCAGGGAGTGGGTCACTCTCTTCCTCCTGCCCTTCATCAGTAGCCATGAGCAAGCCCATGTCTGCCCTGTCCACATATGGTTTTAACCTGTTGACATGGAGAACCCTGTGGGGACTCCTGGGTGTTCCTAGGTCCACTAAGTAAGTGACCTCACCCTTCTGCTCAACAATAGTGTGGGGTCCACTCCATTTATCTTGGAGAGCTGCTGGGGCCACTGGCTCCAACACCCACACCTTCTGTCCTGGCTGGTAAACAGTCAGAACAGCCTTTGGTCATGCCAGGCCTTTTGAAGTTCCTGGCTAGCCTCAAGGTTTTTGGTTGCCTTTTTCATGTACTCAGCCATCCTGGAGCGGAGACCAAGTAGATAGTCCACTATATCTTGCTTTGGGGGCTTGAGAGGTAACTCCCATCCTTCCTTCACCAAGCACAGTGGACCCCTCACAGGGTGGCCAAACAGAAGTTCAAAAGGGCTGTAACCAACCCCCTTCTGAGGCACCTCCCTATATGCGAATAAAAGGCAGGGCAAGAGTATGTCCCATCTACGCCTAAGCTTTTCTGGGAGCCCTTTAATCATGCCCTTCAAGGTTTTGTTGAATCTCTCAACTAAACCATTGCATTGTGGGTGATAGGGTGTGGTGAACTTATAAGTCACTCCACACTCCTTCCACATTGCTTTTAAGTACCCAGACATGAAGTTAGCACCCCTGTCTGAGACTACCTCCTTAGGAAAGCCCACTCTTGAGAAGATTCCCAGGAGGGCCCTTGCCACCACAGGTGCTGTAGTGGTCCTGAGGGGAATAGCTTCTGGGTACCTGGTGGCATGATCCACTACCACCAGGATAAACCTGTGCCCAGAGGCTGTTTGGGGATCCATGGGACCAACAATGTCAATCCCTACCCTTTCAAAGGGCACCCCCACCACAGGTAGTGGTATCAGGGGGCCTTTGTAGTGCCACCTGCCTTGCCACTGGCTTGGCAGGTTACACAGGAGCGACAAAACTCCTTGCTGTCTTCAGACATGTGGGGCCAGTGAAAGTGAGGGACAATTCTGTCCCAAGTCTTGTTCTGGCCCAGGTGACCTGCTAAGGGAATATCATGGGCTAGGGTCAATAGGAAGCCCCTGAACTTCAAAGGTATTACCAACCTCCTGGTAGCACCAGGCTTGGGGTCTCTACTCTCTGAGTACAGGAGTCCATCATCCCAATACACTGTATGGGGACCACTAGCTTTCCCAGCAGCCTCAGCAGCAGCTTGCTGTCTGAGGGGTTCAAGGGAGGGGCAGCTCTGCTGCTCCTGGCTCAGATCTGCCCTAGAAGGTCCCCCTGTCCCCAAGAACTCAACCTGGTCAGGTTCAAGTTCCTCTGGGACAGTTCCTTCTTCAGGGCTGAGATCATCCCCCTCAAGGGACTGATCTTCCTCCTGAGCCAAGGGGAAGGCACTGCCTTAACCCTACTACTCCTCCTCTTGGAAGGCACTTGGTCCATTCTTCCAGAATCCAAGGCCTGTTCAGTGCTAGACATTTTGGCTTGTGACCTGGTCACAGCAAACACATCTGCAGGGATCCCCAGCATTTCTGCATGGGTCCTGAGCTCCACTTCTGCCCAAGCAGAAGTCTCTAAGTCATTGCCAAGCAAGCATTCGACTGGTAGGTTTGCACTTACCACAACCTTCTTAAGGCCAGTTACCCCTCCCCAGGAGAAGTTAACAACTGCCAGAGTATGGTCTGTTCTGACATTGCTAGCATTGGTCACTTGGTACATTTCACCAAGTATAACTTGCCCAGGATTCACAAGGTCTTGTGTCACCATTGTGACACTTGCCCCTGTGTCCCTAAATGCCAAAGCCTCACGTCCATTGATTAAAGGCTGTTGTCTGTACTTGCCCAGATTACTGGGACTCATAGAGGAGGGCACATCCATGCCTCCATCACAGACTAACACAGCCTGAGTCAGTTCTCTGACTAGGTCAGAGCCCAACTCAGTACCCAGGGTGAACCCTACTAAACCCTTGGCTGGAGCACTCCCACCAACTGTAACTGTACTAGGGGGAACAGGTGCCTTAGGGGCATTGGTGGGTGCTGGACTTGAGTCTTTGGACTTGGTGCAATCACTGGTCCAGTGGGTCTTTTGCTTACAGACCTTGCACCATGGTTTTCTTTGGCCTTTCCCTTTGGTAGACTGTGAATCCCCACCAGAAGAAGATTTTTGGGGGCCTGATGAAGACTTTGGATCTTTACCCTTCTCCCCACCCTTTTCAGAGTTCTTAGCATCTTGCTTCTTGGTTTCCCCACCTTGGTTCTGTACCTTCTGCTTCACCCTGGTTCTGACCCATTTGTCTGCCTTCTTTCCCAATTCTTGGGGAGAGGTCAGATCAGAGTCTACCAGGTATTGATGCAACAGCTGATTTTGACAGTTATGAAGAATCTGCTCCCTCATTATCAGATTGTACAATCCTGAGAAGTCACACACCTTCCTGCCCATCAACCAGCCTTCCAGAGCCTTGGCAGAACAATCCACATAGTCTACCCAGTCTTGAGTCTGTGCTTTTTGGGTATCTCTGAACTTCAACCTGTACTGTTCAGTGGTTAGGCCAAACCCATCAATAAGAGCACTCTTCAAGACCTTGTAATTGTCAGCATCCTCCTCTCTAACAGTGAGGAGCTTATCTCTACCTTTGTCAGCAAAGGAGAGCCACAAGATTGCTGCCCACTGCTCCTGAGGGACCTTCTGTACCTTACAGGCCCTCTCTAGAGCAGTTATCCACTTGTGGATGTCATCCCCATTCTGATAGGGAGGGACAATCTTGCTCAGGTTCCTATGGTCATAGGACCTTTCCCTATCTCTAGGGACATGGCTGCCACCATGGGACTCTAGTCCCAACTTTCTTCTCTCTCTAAGGAGATCTAGGGATTCCCTATCTAAAGCCAATTGCTTTTTTCTGATTTCCAGCTGAGTTTCCTCATACTGGACCAGTCTGGCTCTCCTCTCATGAGAGGATTCCCTCCTGTGAGAGGAGACAGAGCTCCCTATAGAGGTGCCAGAGTGGTTAGACTCCTGAGAAGGAGATCTAGACTTCCTGGGCACACTCTTAATCCTTCCTGGGGGACAAAGAGGGCATCATCCTGATCATCCTCATCATCTTCCACAGGAGGGATCGGGTTATCCAGGTCAGGGTCATTGTCACCCTCCTGGCCAGTCTCAGAGGGGGCTGGGGGTATTGGTACCCCTGGCCTCCTCCTCTTCTCCTGCCCCACCCTCAGCTCCTACCCCTTCAGTCCCCAAGGGCTTACTAAGGTCATAAGCCACCAACAACTCCTTGAGGTGCTGGGTGGTGGGGCTTTGGCCTGTCCTTAGTTTTCTCAAGTTACATAAAGCTCTCAATTCCAAGAATGGGAGTGTATCATACTTGGAGGGTGGAAGCTCAATGGCTTCCTGCAAGGATTCTTTAGATCCTACCCTTAAAGACATTACTAGTGTGGTGTGGTGTATGCACTACCTACTCTAGTGTGGCCTACTAAACTCTCTTGAGTTGAAGAAAGGGTTGTGCTATCCCTTAACACACAACTCTAAGTTCAGTAGAACTTACTGTATTCTAAGCTTAAATTATATGTACCTTAGGTACCTTTAGTGGTTTTCAGTTGATCAATTCAATTGAGATTATCTGGTAAAACAATAGCAAGCTGGAATCCCACACGCTGCACACCAATGTGAGAAGTTGGCCTGGCATATGCTGTCCACTAATTATAGTGGGCACCTTGCACCAGTCCAAACAACCCCTTATTGGAGATAGGTTAAAGACAACCTTATTGAAAGCTATCCTAGTGGTAGCTATGGAGAGCAGCCTTCAGGCTAAGTCTTGAAGGAATGTAAAGCAGCTTGTTTTACCAGTCTATAATCTCTTGAGTGACCAAATGAAAGAGCACCACACCAGGTATATATTCAAAATATATGTATTTATTGCTAAACACACCCCTCTAGTCTCTTTATGAGGCTAGAGTTCGAAGTACATAAGTTAGAAGATATTTAAACACAGTAATAGCACAAATACACGTTTGGGCCCTAGGGGCGTACCAAACCATATACCAATAAAGTGGTATGCGAACCACGACTGAACTAGACACTAGGCCTAGAGCCTCTAGAAGTGCTTGGACCACAAGGAACCACCCAAGGTAGTGACACAGGGGACCCACGGGAGACGCGTGCAGTGTAAATACACAACCGCGATACGCCGTTGACTTCTATGGAGAAAGTCGGGATCGGGAAATTAGAGAAAAGGGACACTTAAAAGAGGACTAGGACAAAACCCTTTGAGATCTAGGACTTTGAAGAGTTTCAACCCACGGGAGCACCGGAGTACTCGTGTTACCTCACCCAGGGAAGCCGGGTGCATAGGTGCCTTTCGGGGTCGGGTTTCGTCGTCGATTCGAATGGCGATCTGCTGCAAAGTGCTGCTGGCGGCCAAGAGAAAAGTGTCCGGGTGGATCCAAGAGTGGATCGGAGTTCTGAAGAACCTGAAAGCAGAGGGGACAGAGTCTGGGTCACTAGCCAGTGACCAGGAAGGCGATGGACAGATGCCCACCGATGTCGAGTGCTTCAGGTGCGTTGACGGTCGTCTTGACTCTTCAGCCACGAGGTTCAGGAGGCGTTGTCGGCGACCAGGAGCAGGATTCGGGCTGGTACACAATGTCTGTCGAGTGCTGAGGTGTCGGCGACCGGATTGGACCCAACAAGCCTTGGCAACAGCAAGTCTCGGTGAAGATGTAGATCGTCGATGGTGCAGACCAGCAAGGTCTATGGAACTCACCCAGTGAGGGTAAGTGAGGGCAGGCCTGGAGCAACCAGGATGCCAAGTAAGAAAAGGATTGGCCTTCGTTAAGGGCTACTAGCCAACGGGTTAGCGACCGCGAAGGAGCCTCGTGACGCCGCACGTGGATCTGGCTTACAGGACACTCGTGGAGTGGGGGCCAGTGATCTTCGGTGCAGGTGGTGCTGGAGGCTAGGGCTACTCGAAGCCCAAAGCACGACTTCTTGGGAGACCCAGAAGAGGATGCACTTGTAAATGTGCTCGGTGTCCAGGGGTCATGGTCTCAAGTCACCCACGATAGCCACGGGCCTCAGCTTTGCTGGGGACTCAGGGTAGCCTCGGGAAGTCTGAGAATCCACCTCTGGTGATGCGATGACTTCGGCGTCCGACGGGAGCTTCAGAAATGCGAACCGGACAGATGCTTCTTTGGTGCCTGCCAAGCAGGGGAGTCACTCCTTGACCCCAAGGGTGATTCTTCTGTCCTCTAATCGTGAGTAGAGCGTCGAAGGTCCAGGATTCAGTTTCAGAGTTTCGTCCAGGGATAATCTAAAGTCCTAAGGACTGGGTTCCTATCTTTATACTAAAGATAGGGGTTGGACTACTCTGTGGCCCCACCTATGGGTGGGTCAGGGCAGAGGGGTGGCTACACTCTTTCCCTTTGTCCAGTTCGCGCCAAAGCAGGGGCTGGAAGCCCCTGATCCGGTTTGAACTGGGGTATGCACAGGGACACCAAATGTGCCCCCAGTGCAGGACTTCAAAGCACACAGATGGTGCTCCCGCCCAGCCCCAATACACATTATCCTGTCTGGGGAGGTGGTCACAC